>CM062819.1:1474661331-1475968831 GCA_031772625.1 Pinus tabuliformis | reverse complement strand
CAAAAATTAATTCACATGCTAATTCCTAAGTGTTGATCCTGAGAAATTTTTCTATAGCCTAAATATACTCTTTGGACCATTGTTTTGGCTAATTGAAAACATTTAAAGCTCATTGTAGTTGGATACCTTATTCCTTAGCTAGTTTCAATAGTGGTTGCAATCTAGTTGCTATTTCCTGCATGATCTATAGATAAGGGTATACTTGCAATACTTGATCCTTATAGGACTCATGTAATTCCATAGCACATGAATTGTAATCCTCTACCTTGGTGCTCACCTGCTCGATTGTCTTGGTTTCTACTTTCAACATCTTGACCAATTGTTCGATCTCAAGTATCTATGCATCCTTCTTCTTGACATTGTTTAGGGGATCTCATACATTTCTCTTAATGGGTTGAGAGAATTTTGTAGTTGTTGAGGGCATAGAAATATGATACTTCATTGTGTTGACCACTATAGAAAATTTAGTAGTGATCAACATTGATAGCATGTGTGGCATGACATAATTTTTCTTTATGCATTCCATAATCATGTTTAAGCTATGTTTAAATATAAAATTATTCAAGTTGATTACCTTCTTCCTCTTAGATAGTGTAATAACTATTATTTTTATAAGTGGCTGGCTACTTTTTATTTCTAGCACTACTAGATATATGGGATCAAATTGAGCTCTTGAATCTAGGTCTAATTGCAGAGATTAGATGGCTTCTTCCATGTCTTCAAATTCTGGTTCATCCTATAACATTTTTTTGTCATTTTTTTGCTTGATTCCTCTTTTCTCCCTCAACTTTTATTATTTTCTCTATTTTCCTTCTTCGTTCCATTTCTCTCTTTACTTCTTCCTCCTTCTGCTCAGGTAACACATGACAAGATACAATGGCAACTCCCTATGCTAGCTGGTTTGGTTCCTACTGCTACCTTAGTTTCTCTTCTTTCTCCCACTGAGCTTCTTATTCCTAAGCCAATGTTTTTGTTTAATTTTGAATATTTTCTAATTTTTTAAGGGTAGGGTGGTATAATTGATTATGGATAACTGCTAAAAAATTAAAGGAATTCTTTTGTTGTCTTCCCCTTCCTAGGTCTCAATATTATATTCCCATTTGAAATTGCATGACCAATGGGATCCTTTTTAGTGGATCTAGGATCATATATGTGAAATTCGAAACCCCAAAATGGAAAAAATTCATGGTGTTAGAATCTTCTTTAGTCCTTTTGATCTCTTTTACATCATATGTCCTTAGGTAAAAAGGCATGTTAGGATAAGGGCATTTATTGGTCCTTGAAAGAGCTTCATCTACCCTGGTGTACTTGATAGGTAATTTCTTGTAGCATTACCATATCAGTTACAAATATGGGTAGAAAATAAGGAGGTTTCATTTCTCTAAAAACCCTTATATACATGTCATACTAACCACATAATAATCACCCACTAGGGGTACTACTTAGCTATATTTTCTTTTGTTATGTAGGGAGCAACTTCATTGAATAGGGATTCATATAAAGGCATAAAAAAACTATGGAAAGTGTATGTGTAAACCAACATATAGTGATCCTCCTATAATATTTTGTAATAAATATCGACTTGTTCTTCATGGATGGTCCACCTCTAGTTCATGACTAGGAAAAAAATCTCAGTGTAGATGATGCCTAGAAGATATGAAACCATGAGTAACTAAGGCTAATAGATTTACTAAACACTAATCTATTCCTTCTCAATATTATCTCTAAGATAGGCTACTAAGATATCTTCACAGTTAAATTTCTTTCCCTCAACTACAACAACATACATGAGTGGGACCCAATCCTTGGGGAAGGTTTTAAAATTTTATTGACCATAAAATTTCATAACATAGAAACTACCAAATGAAATGAAGTCCTCATCATATTGCATCATACTCTTTACTTTCTTATGTTATAAATGTTTCTTTGATAGTCGACCATGTATTAAGTAGTTCCCTAGGAAAAATCTTCAAATTTCTTTGCCAATACTCATCTAGGCATGCTTCTTCTTTAGGTGACATGTATAACATATTAATATTAGAAGCATGGAAAGAAGTGATGGGTTTTCCATGGCCATCTATGATCATGGTTTCATTGGGGTTTGCACGTTTAATTGACCACTCTACAAATTTATCACACATGAGCATAGATGGATGAGTAGCCACCTTTAGCAGCCAAGATATCTTGGAAGCTTTTTAAACCTTAGAATATAGATCATATTGAGGTGGATTTTCTCTATGAAACAATTTGTATACCTTTAATGATGTGAACATGGTGTACTTGTTAATATGTAGAGGAGTATCTTAAAACAATGAACCAGAATAGTTGCTAGGATCTTAATCATCTAAGGACTCAACCACTAGGGATTTCCCAAAATTTTTCCTAGAAATGGACATGGTATTCCTGAAAAACCTAAAAAAGAAAAAAAAAATTGATTATAAAGGTTATCGTGAAACGTAGAATACAGAGAATTGAAGTTTCTAGGTTTCAAGGATAGTTGGATTTGAGAGAAAAAGAAAACTTCGACAATGCGAAAAAAGAAATATTGTTAGACTCACAATCTCGACTATGATGGATGAGATCCTTACCATAAATAAGATTATTAAGGTAACGAGAGACAAGATATGTTTTCTAGATAAGAAATGTTTCTCATTCTCTTTTCCTTAAGAAATAAAGAAACTGTTATGATTTTAAACAAAAAAATTACACTACAAGCCTAAGAACAATAAATAAGTGAATTACCTTCTTAAACTAACCACTAATAGTATTTTATTTATTTTGAATCCTAACTTTTATTAATAACCTAATATTAGAACTTTAGTAGATATATATATATATATATATATATATATATATATATATATATATATATATATATATATTAATAAATAAATAAATAAATTTTTAAAACTAACCATTAAAAATATTTTATGTATTAATATTAAAAATAATAATAATATTAAATTAATGAATAGTAATTTGACCTGGGTCCGTAGGTCAAAATTAGCCATTGGTCAATTTAGCCGTTGGAGTCTCTGCTCAGACTCTTTAACATGCTTAGCTGGATCTGTTTCTTCAACTTGTCCTGACGATGAACCACACTGGTTGGTTCGAAACGCGTCAACAAAGGTCTTTCCTCATGTGATTTTCGCCAAAGTTCTGCTTACAACTATTATGGATCACAGAAGCCTCAATTCAATAAACACTAAATATTTGAAACTCCAGGCGTTACAAAAACGAAATCCCTAGGTTGATTGCTAAGGGCTATTGGAATTTTCTAAAGAATTTTTTGATCATTAATGTTTAAGAAAAATGATGTAAATCTAAAAAAGGAAACTATTAGCCAGATTGGGTGCTTTCCTGGGGTTGAATGGAGTGAGATAAGGTTGATATACAACCATCTTGGCTTCAAATGGTAGTTTCTACCCTCTAATATTGATGTTGAAGTCGAGTTAAATGTTTTTCCCCTTGAGTTGTATGATGTGAAAAATGTTCTCTAGGTCACTAGGAGAATGAGGGTTAGACATCACATTATAAGATAGTCCAAATATCAATACATTTCATCTAAAACTCATTTACTTGGTCAAATATGAAACACATATTATTGATGTAAATAAAAATAACTACAGGGTAAATACTGCTTTTAGAACAAAACTAATAAAAGTTGGAAACTGAGATGAAATAATATAAAAATTAACTTACCTGAGATGATATGAAAAACTGGCGATGGATAAGGAAATATGAAGTGGAATGCCTCATCACTAAAGTGATTTGACCTCGAGAAAAATATGTCTATTTGGTGTGAGTAAAGAGGAGTGCTATGAACTTCTCTTAAGGGGTTTCTCAAGAGTTTTTTTGTTAATTACTTAAGTAATTTATTTATTAAATTGTTTTTTTTTTTTTTTTAACTTAAAGTAACTTTATTAAACTCGAGAGAAAATCCTTGAAAGAAAGAAAAAACCTTGAGACTTGTTAGAAATAAATAACAAAGCAATGAAACACATTGCAAAAACACAGACACTAATAAAAATAAAACAAGAGGAACACAAATATACATGGTCCACCCAATTTGGGCTACATCCATGGAGAAATAAATGATCCTTTCTTTTATATTATCCAACAAACTGAAGCGATACAACCTACAACAAATCCACTATAAATTCATATTTTCTCTCACACAGTCTCCTGTTTTATTCTCACACAAAATAATATACAGTCACAATACAATTCCCTCATATAAATCAAGGGTTTCCTTCTATGGAATAAAACCCTAAATTAACATAACTTCTATCTTTTGATGTTTCTCCTCATGATGACGCAAATTGATTACGAAATTACAATATTTTACAAGGAAAATTTTCTCTAAATTTTAATTTTAGGGGTGTTGCCCCACAACCCCCGCGAAGGGGGGAAATAACAGTAGTGGGGAGGAAAGCCCCCCCACACCCCCTCGTCAGGGATTGAGATCCAAACATGACTAAAAAAAACCTCTGAATTAGGAATATAATCAGACTCCATAACCAACATAAATTATCTTTTATTTTCTTACTTTAAGCCTTAACTTAGCACTTTAACACTCCAGTAAGGCTCAATGGTGTGCTATAACACTCCTCAAAGGGTCAATGATCCACTACATGAAGTAAAGTGAGACATAATATTAACTTAGGAAGGAGAAAATGAAACCATAACACCAGAATGATGGTCATTGTAATGATTCTTTGGTGCTCATTAGTTTTCTATGGTAATTTTACAAGGGAAAATATTGAGAAAGAGACACCCAAGAGATTTTTTCCTGAGGAAATAATGTTGGCTTAAGGGTTAGAGGACTTCTATATAGCTACGTTGGGGAATAGGATGAAACTTCACAAACATTTAGAGTCCAAAACCAAGTTTTGAAGCTAATTTCAAGTCCATGGAATTGGGCTAGAGGTCTCTCGAGCATTATAGCACTGAATTGGATCCTATTTTAGCACTAGACTACCAAAAAAAACACAAAATTGTAAAATAATCCAAGTAAAATCCTATCTTAGAAAGTTAACTCAGTGTTTTGAAGAGATATAAGATCCTTTTTCCCAATTGGATTAGGATTAGAGAGCCTTCCTTTTGCTAGATTGGTTACCAAGGTTCAATAAGATTCCATCAAATATCTCATGTCATCAGAGGTTGGTCACACTTATAATATCTAAATAGGGTTTCAAAGATAAGTCTCTAGGTTGAGTTTACTAGGTGGTCCCTGTAATCCCTCCAGGATCAAGGCACTCAAATAAATTAGGGAGGGTTTTTGTATCATCTACAATAGGTTGAAGGTTTTCTTGGTAACTCTTTGAAAGTCAATTTTGTGAACATTTTTTTATGGGGAACATAATCATGCTAGGTTTCCATCTGATGCTACAAGAGAGAAAGGAATTTTGGAGCTAATTCATAGTGATGTATTTGGGCCAATACTAGTGCAGTCACTAGGGGACTCCATATATTTTTTTATCTTTTATTGATGATTTCTCCATGATGACATGGTTATATATCCTGATGAATAAATCAAAGGATTTTGATAAACTTTACAAGTTCAAAGATCTTATGGATAACCAAACAGATAATAAGATAAAGGTTTTGAGAGATGACAATAGATGTGAATTCTATGGTAGAGTTTGAGAAGTTATGCAAATATAAACACAATAATACACCATAACACTACTCCATACGCTCCTCAAAAGAATGCAGCACTAGAAAGGATGAGCATAACATTGATGGATAAGGTAAGAAACATGCTCAATAGTGTGAGATGGGCACAAGAGATTAGGGAAGAGGAAGTAAACACTACATGTTACTTGGTGAATAGGTCTCCATCATCAACATTGATTATAAAAGCTCCATATGAATTATGGTTTGGTAAAAGTCCATAACTAACAAATCTCAAAATCTTTGGCTGTGAGGTATTTTTCCATATCCCAAAGGAGAAGAGAGAAAATATGGATAATAGGGGATTAAAGTGTATTTTGGTTAGCTACAAGGATGTAATTAAATAATATAAGCTATGGAACCTAGTGACAACAAAAATATTTATAGTTGATATGTGTTCCTTAGGGAAGCTAGGTGCACTTCCACAACATAAGAGACTAGAAAAAGAGAAAGGGAAACAAAATTTGGCATTCAACTTGAACATGAAAGAAAATAACTTAGAAGAGTCAAATAAGTTAGATGAAGAAGTAAAATAGACTCCAATTTTGAAAATATTTAGTCAAGTAATGAAATAATCTAATAGGTAAACCCCACCCAATTTATATTTTTCTTTTGTATTGTCTATTATCGATGATGAAACTCATATAGTCAATAAGGAAATTGAACTGAAAGATGGTAAACTTTTAGTTAAAATGCATGAGGGAAGAAATGGATTTTTCAAAAAGGAAGGAGACATAGAATCTAGTCAAAATACTCGATGGAAGGATGCTTGTTGGTTGTAAGTGGGTGTTAAGGAAAAATTTGAATTCAATAGGCCAAGTAACGAATTACAAGTCCCAAGTAGTGGAAAAAAAGTTATTCCTAAGTTGAGGGAGTCAAATCCAATGAGATAATTTCTCCTTTTAAAAACGCAATTTCCATTAGAGTACTAATGTCTCTAGTTGTAACATTTTATCTAGAAATAGAGAAAATGGACGTAAAGACAACATTTCTACATGGCTATTTATAAGAATAAATATATATGAAATAAATTGAAGGATTTTTTCTAAAGGAAAAGGAAAAGATGGTTTGGAAGCTGAAGAAATCCCTTTCTGGTTTAAAGAAATTACCTAGGATGTGGTACCAAATCTTTGACACATACATCCAAGGTTTGGGATTTGTGAGAAGCCAAGCTCATCACTCTATATATCTCAAGTTGGAAGGCAAGTGTTTCATATATTAATGTTGTATGTCAATGAATGCTACTTATTGGAAACAACATAGGTGTAATCAAGGATATGAAGATGTATTTATCCTACAAATTCAACATGAAGGATCTTGGTGCTACACATTTAATTCTTGGAATGAAGATTAAGAGAGACTAGGTAGTTAGGAAACTAAGTATAAATTAGAAGAAGTATTTTGAAACAATTTAAAATCATTTCAACATGTAGGATTATAAAGTTTTAAAGGTAAAAATTCCTTTTGGGTCAAGACTAACTATTGAAAAATGTTGAAAGAAACAAGAAGATATAGAGGATATGACCCATGTTCCATAAGCAAGTGCTATAGGGAGTTTTTTGTGTTTGAATAGTCTTCACTCAACTAGATATAGCTCACGTAGTGAGAGTAATGAGTATATACATGACAACACCAAAAAAAGAGAATTGGTTTTCTATCAAAAGAGTATTAAGCTGTTTATGTGGCATAAGTGATCGTTCAACCTACAACCATGAAGGATCTAAGTATGACAATGAAAAAACTATATAAGGATTTTCTTATGCCAATTTGGATGGCTTTCTATATAGAAGAAGGTCAACTAGTAGATATGTGTTCAAGATGTTTGGTGGATCTATTAGCTAGATGCATAACAAATAGTTGGTCATGGCACTATGGATGAAAAAGGCTGAATTCATGGAATCCATTCATGCAAGGAAGGAAGCAATTTAGTTGTAGAAGTTGTGTTCAAAGATTCAGTTTTCTTAACAAGTAATTAGGACAGGTTGTGATAGTTAGAGTAAAATATTCATAGAAAAGAACCTAGGTTATGATTGAAGGAAAAAAAGTATTAATGTACAATACCATTTTATTAGAGACATGCAAGAAATAAAGAAGGTGTTACTGGTAAAAGTGAAAACGATGAAGAATGTTGTAGAATATCTAACAAAGTCAATGAGCCTAGTATCTAGGTAAGCTATCTTGGTGTAGTTAGGAGTTGGTCCTAGGATAAATGGAACACTAAAAGCATAGGACTAAAAGATCATGCAAAGAAGACAAGTGGGAGAATTTTGAGATATTGTACTCTTCTCAAGCAATCTTAGTTGACTAAGAACAATAATTTATTGGTCAATTTGATGGGTCAACACTCAAGTCAAAGAGTAGTTACCTTAGTAGAATTAGATGCGTATGAAACTAATAGTTGACCGGAGTAACCGAAAGATGACATTCAGGTGCATGCACATAATCGAATTAGATTGATGGTCAATTAGAAGTCAATTGGTGGTAAAAAAGGAATCGATTACAATTGGAAAATGGTTATGAATCCTAATATTCCTAAAATATTAGCTAATAAATTCTTTTCCACATGTACTAATTCAATATGCTTCAAATTAGGGTTTCTATGCCTTTAAATAGATAATCACATGAGGTTAAATAAGATGATGGGATGCTGAATATTCATGATTGATAAATATTGGATGTTGTATCCATGCAGAGGTCTTCGATGTGGACTAAGGTCGATATTAATTGTAACTAGCAGTATTATTTAGTTCATAATATAAGAGTGGTGGGGCTCTATTGTGCTATTCAACAACCCCCCCATTTATTGATTTAATAGTTAATATTCTATTAATAAATGGGGACCCTTTATTAAAATCCCTCCAAGAAAAATTGAGCACTTAGGCGCTTTCTTTTTAAATTTTTAGAAATAAATTAAGATATCAAGTTGAATCCCTTTAACACTAGCAAATCTCGCTTTTATCACATATCATAGGAGAAAGGGTGTCAAAGGTAAATTAACAACCTCTAATCTGTGAATTGCAATGGAAGGGATCACTGCATTTAACTTAGGATATCATTAGATTTTTCATTCAAAGCTAAGACTTAAGGTATTCATTGTAAAATAAAGTGCATATCGCAATCGCATATCGGCTTCCACAAAAGGCGCAACTCACAATCCTATCATAATATGAGAAATGCGATATTACGGTAGAGTGAGCCAATACTTATTGCATCACTGAACTTTACTTGAAAGCCAATCTTATGAACTGTAAAAGTTTGCGAAGTGCGATAGAAATTGGACCCGATAAAAACAAATGTTATAAACTACAAGTTAAGTTCGATGCTTAGTAAAAAGGCACTTTATGAAGTAATTATTCATTTAGGCAAAGTATGCTCTAAATGATAAAAAATATGCCACTCATCTCGCATCCCACAGAATTCTAAAACAACTCTGGAAAAAATGTACAACTGAAAATTTGATAATGCGATTTGCGATATTGCAATAATCATATCACAATTGCATAATTGGCATTTTCACAGTTTAAACTTGCCACCTTAAAGTTTTTCCCTTCCCGTTTGTGATGTGGTAGTTTAATATGTAATAAAGGTAATGATAAGAGACCTTAGTGGGTAGTTAATAAGTTTAATAGAATTTATGTTAAGAGTGGCTTGACGTGATACAGTATCTTTTCATCTACATTTTGAATAAAAACTTCTTTCTTGTCACCTTTTGGGGTTAACTGTATCATTTAATTCTCACTATCATTCTCGCTTGTGTTTATCTAATAACTTCCATTTGCTCCATTTCAGGAAACCTCTGCAGAAAACATTGTTAGAAAGAATGACAAAGAAGGGAAAGGTGTCTGCATCCGAGAAATCAGACATGGTACTGTTTTTCTCCAATACCACATGCAGCAAGGATGGAGGAACCATGACATGGGAAGCCATGTATAACTTGTTAGAAGAAGAGCAACCCAGGCCACTGGTAACAAAGGCCACGACTGATGCTTAGGAGTCATCTGACGCCTCCTATTTCGAAACAACATGTTCATTCTTGCATAGAATAGATTCGAGACCAAAGATAATACCATACACAGATATGGTAAAATGGGTAATTGATGAGGTAGACATTTCAGACAGAACCTTCAAGAATAAAAGGAAACAGGTCATGGGGTCTTTCTCACCAGACAACCTACGACTAATGTACCAGTTACCAGAGCCTCAAAAGCTCTACAACAAACAGTTCCTTGAGCAATTCACCAAAGAGAATGAGGACCCATCAGACGTTACGCAAACCTAGAGATCAAGTGGAGGAAAACTCAAATGGGATAAAATTGGTATGTACTCAATGGCATCCATTTCTCCCCCTCATAGTTTCGCAACAACAATGATATGTAGGTTATTCGGTAGACCCGATAGCACCAAATTTTCCATGGAATGGCTCCTATTAATAGATGCATCAGTTAATGCAACGATTATGAATTGGGCTCAAATTTTATCAAATAATTTGGCAAAGACCATTATGGAATATAGAAGGAAAAGAAGTCATTCTTTAAGGATTCCCCCCCTTTCTTTATGAGTGCTTTTGTTATGGATGCAATTTGTTTTAGTTCTCAGTTTCCGAATATGGGATGGAAGTGGACTGTACAAAACCCGCTTCCCATCCATATATACCATAAAATTTTGTGGGAATCCCAATTCCACCCCCATTTTTATAAAATCTATCAAGGTGTTATGCTTCCCATTCATAAAGTAGTTTTTGATAGAACATCCCCTAGGTTTTCTAAAGAGGCTGAAGTAGATATCTTTCCAGTAGCTAGATGGTTTGGGGAAGAGACATTCACCTACATTAGAGTTTTTGGGAGCATTTCTTCTCTGCATGTCCTCCCATATTATGTCCCCGACAAACTTTTGGCTAGAGAAATAGCCTACCAGACTGCAGGGGAAGGTGGCTTAACCAGAGGACTGAAAGAATAGAAGAAATCCATTTGGCCGACCTTCCCATTACAATGTGGTGCTTTTGCACTACACGATTATGGACATGCATTAAAGGAAGCAGAGATTATTATGTCTATGAAATTGGCTACAGTTCCAGGAAGGCAATACGACCCAAATCAAACTGTTAAGGAATTTACTACTATGGTAAAAGTCAAACAATTCACCCATGAAGAGGATGCCTTTGATGACCTCTTCCTACAAGCAGAAACATTTTCACAAGTTCTACATATGGCATCACTACTGTTGACCCCAGAAGATATTAATGCTTTCCATGTGTACAGAAATAAGAGACTGTCAAAGGTCCCATTGGACCTACTGCAGATTGAACCAATAAGAGAGCCAACTCCTAGCATAAGCTTGGAGGGAAGTTACAAAGAAAATTCTGAAGAAGAAACCCAAGAGAAGTCGACTCATGATTCAGAACACTTAGAACAACAGTCTCAAAATGGGGGAGGAAACAAAAATAAAGAGTCTAAGAAAGACACAACTGGAAGTACAGAGGAGACAGCCGAGTACGCCTTGGGAAAGAAACATAAAGAGGGTGCTTCTACTTCAACTCAGTTAGGTAAAGCTCCAATCATTGACTTAGAACAAGAATGGGAGAAGTTCAATAAAAAGCTCCATATAGACACAAATCTTGAGAAAACATCTAAAATGCAAACTCCCAAGAAAACCCAACATAAATCAAATACAGAAACAACAGGGGAAGGAGCTACAGGTACCCAGGACATTGAGATTATTCATGCTATTCCTACTTCTGAAATTGTCTTAAGAATTGAGGAAATACCTCCATTAGATATATTCTATAGTCCTACCCACAAGGCTATAGTGAAAAGACAAAGGAAGAAAAGGAAATTGGACACCACTGCTGTTACGACTTCAGAAAATGAACCAATGGATATTGTGTGGAAGGAAATTCCTATTGACCCATCAGAGAATCTCACAAAGCTATTGCAATTTGCAGGAGCTTATGCCACAACCACCATCGACAAGGTGACAAAAGTCCAAATGCTATTGAAGGAAAAGGAACATAAAATTCTGCTGCTAGAACAAAAATTAGCCCAAGAAAAAACTAATCAACAAGAAGAATTACAGGTAGCCCAACTTCAAAGAGAATTCGAGCAGATGAGGATACAACACCAGGCTAGCTTAGTAGAAAAGGATTCACAAATACAAGCCATGATAGATAAATTCAAAGACAACAAACAAATTGATGAATTCATAAAAGAAGCAGTCAGCCTCGATTCACTACTAATGCAACAAGAAGAAGTATTTTGCTAGAAAATCTTGCAAATAAATCCTTACTGTGAGACTAGTGATAAATTAAAAAACCAAGTAATTGATATGAGGCTTGAGTACGAAGAAATCCACAAAAGTGTTTATGAATTTATCACCTGGCAAGAATCACAGGATGGAAGAAACGCTGACCTACCAAAGCTGGAGAAGTCTCACAAAGATATTCTATTTATGGATTGAGATTCTCGGTTGAAATAGGCAGAAAGGGAAACAACGATAGCAGCAGGAGCAAAAAGTAACATAATAGAGGCCGTAAATGAAAACCTTCATGGTGCCAATCTTGTCAAAGAGTGTGTACCATGGTTTCTACCAAATGTCAAGAAATTAGAGCAGTAATGGAAACAGACAACGTGGGAAAAGGAAGAGGATATTAAATAGTTAACCAACCTGAATTGGGAGACATACTGATAGTTTCTAGTAAAACCACACAGCCAGTGGATGACTCTGAGGTGTTTAACAACCTCTACACAAAATATGGTGCCAACATTGACAGATGCCATATTTGTTGGGCAGTTAAAATCTACAATTAGCCAACCACCTTAGCTCAAGCCAATGATTGATATTTGTGACCTCAGAGATCAAGTTCAAAGGAGTTAGTCATTAATTTATTTTACTTTTAGTTTTATTTTTTCCCATTCTGAGGAAGGTTGTTTGAAATCTCCTCAACTATTTTTGTAATATTCTATTTTGAGGCATATATTTTAGTATTTAAACCCCTCTCATGCATTTAGAGAGGGGTCCAATTTTTTTATCAAAAACACTTTTCAAGACATTACACTTCTGTACTTTTGAGGAGGTTTTGATGAAATGAATGGAACATGATCTATTTTTCTTTAAATATCTAGCATGCTCTACTGAAATGCACTTTTGTACTCTTAGAATGTGTTGGATTGAATGAAATTGGGTCAATATTGCTAAAGCACATGAGCAGGAATTATCATATATGGTACTTTTATCATATGATTATGTTTTATTTATGTATTAAGAAATACTTCTTCTTTCAACTATTTTATGTATGAAAGTTAAAATTATAGTTTTGCATTATTACACTTCTGTATGATGTTAGCTCTGATTCTGTTTTGAATACATGAATGATTTTCATATGCGATATATTTCTCTCAATTGTTTTGTCTAAATATTTATCTGGAACAATTATCGTTAAACAATTTCATTTCTTTTGGCAGTTGAATGATCTTTTTATTACCAATTGCCGCAAGACATCATTGTAGATTGCATATCGTATTTTATTCCCGGGTATATTTATAGTTATATAATGTTAGATTAAGATATATGCATGTGTTTAGTAGCAAGATTAGATTACACTTAGCTGAATCATTTCTCGTTATATCCTATATCATCCCATCAACATTATAAAGTCAACCCTTTCTAGGAAACTGGTCCCATTATCTCTAGTCGAAACCATTATACTAAACGGAAAAGGATCTACTTTCAAGGTCTGGACTGGGTGGTTTCCCCCATGTTGTCGCAACAATTTTCAAGGCTTCAACAGGCTCAAAGGTTAGTTGGTTTCCCTGGCTAAGTGTTTCCATGGTAAAACCTTTATGTTTTGTGTAATTCTTTATTTCCTTATATTTAAGTAATTTCACAATCTTTAAAGGTTTATATTAATCGAGCTTCTAGTCTAGTTTATATGTCTAGCTGAATCTATATTTGGAATATTTTGTATCTAAAATGTAAATTAGGTTCCATAATTCTAATAGACACTAGCCAAGGAAAATTCAACAACAATTTCAGAGGTTTAATTCCCTTTAAGGTGCAAGTTCACTCTTATATCCCCTTAATTTGAAGGAAATATTGATGTATAGTCCCTAAAGAAATGGTTGAACATTCTCAAGGGTTATTACTCTATCTAATTTTTTTTAGTGAAAATATTAGTTTCAAACTCCTTAAAACCAATCCTCATGTCAAATTTTGGTGGGAAGGTTATTGGGATGGATACACCATAAATGAATCTGTCATTTTGGAAATAACCCACTTGGGTAGATTTTGTGGATCCCCTTAAGGAGGAATTATATCCTATGAAGTATGGAAGATGGACCACTTTGCAACAAGAGATAGAACAAACAACACTAGAGTACACATATATTTTCCATACCTTGCGTTCAATGTTAGGTATCAGAGACTCTAAGTGACACCTTGTTATAAAGTACCGTAGTGGCCTATATAGGTACATCTACACATGGATGGATTTCTTGGACACCCCCTCATTAGGAGCCACTTAGCAATGTGTTATCAAAATTAAGAAAAACTTTAAGAAGATGAATAAGAAAGAGTTTTGGCCTACAAGTCCTCCACAACAAAATATTGGAAAAGGTAGCCCTCAAATGAAGAATAAAGGATAGATCAAGGAGAGGCAACCTTAAGAAAATTATCCCAAGTTATAGGAAAAGAACTACACTAGAAAGTTGCATGACTTCTAGTAAGGTCCCTAGAACAACACTAATGAATGTTGATCAAAACAATCATTGTTGGTTGAGATTAAAGAAATGAATCCTGCCTATGATTTTGATTTAAAATAAGATAAAGGAAAGTATATCATCAATGCAAAACACAGTGCTACCATTGTGTCCATGAGTATCCAAGTAAAAGAGTCAAAGGAGCCTGAGGAGAGGGAGCACCTATTTCATTCACAGATGTGGGTGAACGGGACCCCACTATATTTCATTATTGAAATTGTGAGCTATAAGAACCTAATATTCACTAATACCATCAAGAATGAAATTGTGGATAGTTCCATATCCATAACCATACATCATTGGTTGGTTGAGCCAAGGATGTTAAATCAACATCAGCTATAAATGTTGTCTATCACAGGGCATAAAACCTTTCAAAGATACGTTTTTGTGTGATGTTGTCGCAATTGAAGTTTTTGATGTTCTTTTAGGATAACCTTATATGTGGAAATAGTATGTTGTTTATATGTCTCAAACTTGACATAATGTTGTTATTACTCTAGAGGATTAGCTCTAGAAGATATTAGAGGCAATCTTGGCTATTATAATTTTAGTAATATTGACAAAACAATTTAAAATAATAGCCTCTTGTACCTCCAAGTTTGTCCTCTTCATGGTTCAACCAAAAGGAGAACCAAAGGTCACCAAAATCACCACAACTTTAGAACAAGTGCTCTCTACAGAACATAAGCAAGTGGACAAGCTTGTAGAATGGCCTAGAGACATATTCACCCCACCTACAAGGGTTCCTATATACTTCCAGGTCAAAAACCAACTTACATTTTACAAAATCCTTCCATATGTTTAGCATGGTTGTATCAAAGTTCTCAACAACTCTATTGGCTACATTTCTTTTCAAATGTATTAAGAGTTCTATCCATTATCCTCCATTGATGTGTCTCTTCCTAGTACATCTTCATTGAAATAGGCCTCCCATTCTCAAAATAAGAAAAATTAAGCATCAAAATTTGTTGAATGGAATAAACACCTCCAACAATAGATTCATGATACCCTACAAAATTTCAATTGCAAGTATAAAAAATGACATGAACGATAGTAGGTTCCACATGAATTTCAAGTTGGTGATAAGATATGGTTTCTTTTAAATAAAGAGTGCCTCATAGCCCCCCACAAAAAACTTATGAAACTCCGATATGGGCCTTAAATCATCATAAAGGTTGTGGGATACAATGGATCAGATCATAAACAACAACAAGAAGAACACATTATTAAATAACATACAAATCTACTATGTTGTCAAAGCAAGGCATATTCTTCATCAAGGCATGTGGCTCACTAGAAAAAAAATTCAATATAATTTTCTTATGAGAAACTTGGCACACTGGTGAACATTATTTCCAATGGGTGGAGGACTGATTTAGGTGGATATCAATGAATCACCACAATAAATAATTGTAGTTTTACTATTGTAGGCTTACAAGCCCATGGTTTTGGTAAACCATGGTATCCTACCATGTTATTTTCAAGGTGGAAAAAAGAAAAATAAATTAAATCATGATAAAATGGTAAAAATATAATTGCATGATCATTAATTAATTTTTAACATGAACAATAATTCATTAAATTTTCCATTAGTGGTTTACGATATTCACCCATTCATTTTTACCACCTATGGTATTTTAAAATAAAATAAATAATGAAAGTAAATGAATCATGTGTGAAAAGGTGCTCATAAGTATTATATATATCAAAATTTTACTTGTAAAGGGACATAATTTTCCCCTTCATGGTGTGGGATAATCATATTTTTCCATATAATAAAGAGTTAGATTTTACCATATTATTGTTCTATTTATTTTATTTTCCATACTATCATTACCTCTTTACTTTATTTATATTTATTGTGACGATATTTAGTCTCATTCGTCTCATCACCTAGATCATAGTGGTGTTCAAAATTGTAAATAGGTTTGGTCTTCATAATGACCTAATTGTAATCACAACATTGTATATTCTTTAGAAAGAAAGAAAAAGAAAGAAAGAGAAATTATATTTTATTTTTGGAGTATGGGTTTCATGCTCAAGTTTGAGTCAAAAGCATCTTCTTTGTGCTTTTAGGCTTTCTAGGTCTTTCTAGGTATTTATAGGATAAAGAATATTATTGATCATGCTTCATAGTCCCATTTGGAATCTTTGTAATAAGAAAAGTATCTATTTTGCCAAGAAAAAACCACTTATAACCCCAAGGCAAAGTAAAACTTAAGGGATGGAGTTTTACCCTCAAGAAAGGCTATATAAAGGAGAGGATCTTGACTCATTTGGACACACAACAAGCACAAGTTCGATATGCAATAGTTATGAAGAATGATGGTAGCTAGAGGGACGATGAATAAGAATGAAATCCAATAATTTGTCTAAGGTCCTCTTATCTTATTTCTCTCTAGGGTTTGTGAAGCTTCTAGTTCTATAGGGGCTGAAGTTCTAATGCTAGGGGCCAAAATTCTATGAAGAAACTACAGGAGGCTGCAGTTGCAGCATCATAGTAGTAGTGTCGAAGTCATGTAAGCTGCCTTGAAGAAGATCTTGTTGGGGATGACTTGGTTCTTGGTAGGGTTGTTGGCTTTGACATTTGGGTCTTGGAAGTCTCTTTGCAAGTGGATTATAAAGAAGAAGAGAAGAATTTTCCAGGTTTTCCCCTTGGAGGGATTTTTCTTTGGCATGGAGCCTATATATTGTGTAGTATGTATTTTTGTGTTTTTCATTGTTTTGGTAATTTCTTGATGAAAAAATATCTACTATAGTAATAAAAAGGCCAACGCAAATTAAAAGTAATTATCAAGTTATTGAAAATCATCCAAATACATAATTCTCTTGATTTTCCAAAATGGAATTAGAGCTAAGGTGCAAGAAGGAGAATGGAGATCACATCTTTGTTGGAACTATGGAAAGGGTTATAAGGAAGGGTTTCAAGGTTCTTTGAAATCTTTCTACATCTATCAAGAATTTTCTGTTGATCATTATATCCAAGCTTACTAAGGAAGTAGTAGAAGGAAGTTTGTTCACCACTTTATCTAGCACTTTCAAGGATAAGAATGTATAGGTTATTAATAGTGGTGCCTCCAGACATATGAAAAGAGAATTTAGTTAAATTCAAACTATAACTGAAGGAAATTCCTATTCAATAAAACTTGGAGACAAGAAGAGCTATCCAGTGAAAGGGATTGGATCTACTTCTTTGGAACTCGAGTCTGGTGGAAGCATTCACCTCAAAAATATCTTATATGGTCCAAGTTTGAAGAAAACGTTTCTTTCTATTTCTTGTGTAGAGGATAAGGGTGATATAGTTTCTTTTATTGATGGAAAGGTTTTGGTTTGGGGAAAGGGTTATATTATTGATGATGCTAAGGTGATTGGTATTCATGAGGGGACATTAGATAGAATATATACACCTCTATCTCATTCCCTAGCACACTTGGATGTAAGTCTTGCATAACTATGGCATAGAAGGTATGGACACCATCATTATACAATTTTTCCATCTCCAAGTCAAATGGTCAATGGCATTCCCAAATTAAAGGGAGAACATGCAAGGACCTATAAGGGATGTGTTCTAGGAAAGAATGTAAATAATCCATTTGCAAAAAGTGATACCAGACTAAGGAAGTTTTATATCTCATACATTCAGATGTATGTGGACCTATGGAAGTCAAGTATATTAGTGGGAAGCAATATTATGTAACCTGTTAGGTTCCTATACCAATAGGAGTCATGATTTTTGAATGGCTAAGGTTAAGCCTTGTAATATGTACATACCTTTACATTTTGCAAATATTTTCCATATTGAAAAATAAAAAAAATGTAAAGAGGGTATGTCCTAAAAGAAAAACCAAAGGACAAAAAGAATAAAAAGGTCAAAAAAGATGAAAAATATGAACCCCAAAGAAAGAAAAGACCAGGAAAGTGTGCTAGTCAAAATTCCACTACTATTTACTTTTTATGCAAAATAAATGATTGTGTGTAGTTTGTAACCTATGCCACAAATCCATGATAGTAAAAATGTTTAAACTTGGCTATTTCATGTTTCAATTTCATGTTTATAGATAGAGAAATAAAATCTGACCAAACGGTGTAATCTTTGCAGATAAGTAGATTAGGTAGAGTAAATAGAAAGGAGCTCATCTGTTTAATCTGAGCCCTTGGATGTAATAAGGTTAGACTTTGCTAGATTACTATTGTAAAAGAAAATAAAAATGTCTTGATAAAGGTTTGCCAGCTTAAGTGCACCCTAATAAAAAGAAGTAAAAATGGTAGGATGAGTATATGGGTAAGTAGTAGAAAGGTTTCAGAATTATGATGATTGTTAGACAAAAGCATATTTATCACCCTCATCATGAAAATTCCAAGTATGAATGAGCAATTGGGCATGCATTAAGCTTACAAAGTCAACTGATTAATTTCCCCATTCATTTCATCCTTAATTTTACTAATTTCCCATAAGCAAAGTCTTGAGTACCCAAAATCTTAAGTCAAAGGGGCTCAGAGCATTTCTTTGACTTTCAGAGGGACCGGACCCTCGACCCAATGACTTATAGGTCCTAAGTACTAAAACTGCCCCCACAAACATTACCCCCCTTCAAATCACTCATTTTCCCAAACAAATCCCTTTTCCTAAGGAAAAACACCATTTTTTCTAAAGAAAAGTCATTTCCCCCTAATAAACCCCTTTTTCTAAGGATAACACCTTGTTACCTAGGAAAAGTGAATCCCCCCATATAAACCCCTTTCCACTCGAACAACTCATAAGAACCATCTTACCCTAAGTATTTTGTGTATATGAATAAAGTGCACCAATCATGTGTTATACATTAAACTTATGATAAAAATCCTTTCCTCCCATTTCATATTAATTTATTAACTTTATTATCTAAATCCCTATAAAACCCTTTTTCTTGTATAATTATTAAATCCCTATGTAAAATAACCCTACCCTTAGTTTTTATAAAAACTATATTACAACGCCTTACCTCTACAAATCAAATAAATTAATCGATCCGCAATTAATTACAGTTAATCCATCTAATTAAATCTCGCCTTAACCCTAAACTAATTCCATACCACCGCAATTAACCCATCGGGCCCCTTCTTATTACCCTCCGTGCAACTACGCAGCACGATCGCCATCCGCTCTGAAGGCCCACATCTAATGATCATAAGCCATTTAGCACGGGCCCCAAACTTAAACTTTACCCACCCGAAATGGGCTGTTTTCCCTTAGGCCCCCAGTGCTACGTGGCGCTCAATGAGTGGAATCGGGCAGCCTTCCCTCAAAACTGCCTACGCCTCATAAGCGGTGCGATGTCCCTTCAATACCGCTTCCCCGCCATTTCGATAAACCGCCCATCCGTTCATTTAATTGACTTCCGCGCCATATTTTGAAATTTTTCCTGTTAAACCTTATAACATGAAAACCTGTGTTTTCATGGTTTTCGTCCGTTCGACTGTGTAAACCTATGAAACCCTCCAAAGCCTTCTTGAACCTCTGCAAGACGATTTCACCATTTTTTTTCCATCCAAAACTCTATTGCGACCCCTTTCATAGTCATTCATGTGCCTGAGAGCCATCAATCACCCTTCATGAAGACTTGTGTTCTCTTAAATAATTGAATTTTTTTAGGTTATCAAACTAAGCTCAGATCTTGGATAAACAGTTCTGATACTAGTCACGGAACTGGTTTATTCCAAGAATCAACATAAAACCTCATTAAGAATTTGTGCTTAGAGGATGAACACAATTATATAAGGAAACAAAGAAGAAGAATACAATTACAAGACAAGTGAACAAAATATGCATGTACTTAACCTATGTCCACTACCTGATGCTGATATACACAAAAATAAAAGAATTTACTATTGAAATAAACAATAAAAACTTAAAATATATTGTGAAGGTAAAATCACACAGTAAAGAACAGTCAAAGTGTATCAGGGTTAAAGAGTATCAGATTGAATACCAAGTCAAGTAAAATAGCTAGCATGAAGACAAACATCAGGGAAGACAATTACAAAGCATACAGATTCATGTCAAAGTGAAGACAGATGAAAAAACAGAGCGGTAAAAGTAAATAGTAAACAATAAACAGTAAAAGTAAACATGGAGGCATTAAGGGTTAAACAAAGATGAAAACACTTTCACCAACAACAATGAAGTTTATCCAAAGTAAAAGTGAAAAACAGTTAAAAGAAATTTAAGGTTAAAAGATGAAATCAGAGCAGAAATGGTACATTCTTCAAAAATTTCTTGTTTAAGTCATAGTCTTGAAGAAACTATTGTGACCAATTAAAGATGTATTTTGAGATAGTGGAGGATGTTTTTGTTCCTAACAGGCCAATCTACAAAAACCTATCTCACTTTTTACATAGGTATTATCAAAGTGAGATAAGTGCATGTCTTCATAGCCTATTTTTTAGTTTGTGCAAAGTCCTAGTTTTGACATCTTTTTTCATAGAATATTGTGAACAACTAGAGTTGAATTTTCAGAAACTGAGAGAGGTTTATCGCAAAAAAATTCGTATCTACAATAACCTCTTTCACATTTTACATATCTAGCTTGGATTGAGATATACAAGCGTATCATTGGACCCTAAGTTTGCAGAATTTCTGGGGCAGACACACAAAGGAAGGAGGCAGTTAGTGACTGGGATGCCTCATCATCAATTAAGAGTTGCTATCAAATTTGACCTTCTCTTCTTTGTCACCATAAATCCATAAAAATAGTGCCAAGTAGATTCATTAGTTTTGAATTTCCTTTATTTAAGTTCTATTAGTGTAAAACAATTTGAGATATTTGTAAAAGCAATATTGATATTTTTTTCAAGATATTTTAGTTTAGAATTTGTATAAATACTTCTTCATTTGAAGTATTTTGGGTGGATTAAAATACATTTCTGTAGAATTTTTACATTGAGCCAAGGAGCTATTGTACTCAAGACTGGACTGATTTTGCTGGATCATGAAATAAATCTAAGGACATTTCATTGGATTCTTGTGCACAGTTGGAACAAATAAGTATTATCTCTTCATGTTTAAATATTGTTTTCTCTTCATGTTATAAATATTAATATGTGTCTCTTATGAAATCTGAAAATTAAATCAGGAATGATATCTCATAATTAGGTTAAATTCTCTCTGTTTTAACTGTTTACTTTCTATATGTTTTCTACTAAACTATCTTGGTCTGGGAATTCTTAATTTCTCCCTTACTTCCGTAGTTCACCCCCCCTGGTCCATAGTAAAGGATTCTTCATTGCCCTTTGCTACTGATCATCCTTCTTTTCTTCATCTTAATCCCGGTTAAGGATTCTTCATTGCCCTTTGCCCTGGTTAGGACTACCTCATCCATTTGAACCTGCAGATTTGCTTTTTACTGTGCTAGCCTGCCCTGTGAACTCTTACTTTAGTGATTGATCAGATCCAATTAAGCCACTCTTTAATTGACTCCATAGCCCAATGGCCTGAATACTTGTTCTACCCATATGTTTTCTTAATTCCACCACCCAATCAAAACGAAACATCATGAGCACTAATAACTAGCCTGAATTCCCACCCAAAACAAAGTTAAATTATAAAGAGAGAGCCCTCTCTGGACTTAGGTTGGCTAGAACCTAAGTCTAAAAGATTAGGTTTGTGGTTACCTCGAAAATTTCTTTCTTTAACCTTGAGAAAATTTTGAGTGATAACATAGTGGCGACCATACTGGGGAGAAATAACATTTTCTTCAGAATTGTTTTATAGGTTTAGATCTGATCTATGATGGTGGACAGTGATCAGACACACAAAGGTTAAAATTATCCACTTGGCGACTCCAAATCAATTTCACAATCAAGACTCCACTGGAGAAGTGAACTTGAAAGAACTGTGTGAAAAGATCAGGCTTTTAACTTGGATTGTTATCTAAGACATTATGTTCTTTCTCATTGATAAAGTTTTACAATGTATATTGTGTTTTAGAGATGATTTTAGATCAATTTTTTATTATTTTCCTTTAAAAGTTGTAGATATAAAGTCTCCTTACATATTTGAACAACTTTCTTATGAATCTAATGATGATCATATTCCAATCAAAGAATATGAAACAATCAAGACTAATCGTACAATCCCTGTACATGTTCCTATACCTTGTAAAGTTCCTGGTAGATATAAGCCCCTCATGTTACCTGCTACACTCCATGATTTCCCTAACGATTATCACAAGAACCTCCCTAGCTTTGATGGAAAGAATGGTATCACTGCCCAAAAACATATTCAATCTTTTTAGAATTATCTTAACTTATTTGAAGTAGATGAAGAGGATGTCAGTATTAGGCTTTTTTCTCTTTCTTTGAAAGACAAAGTCAAGAGTTGGTTCAAAACCGTGCCTAAGGCAAGCATCTCAAATCTCCAACAGTTTCTCAAATTCTTCCTTGATAAATGGATAACTGAAGTTAATTTGTTTGTGATCATAAAATAATATAATCATTTAAAAAGACATCCAGATGAAACAATACAACAATTTTCAGACTGATTTAATCAAATCTATTATTCAATGTTATCAAATATAAGACCTCCCCCTGATTCAGCTCTTTTCCATTACCCAAGAGCATTTGATCCAGAGATAGAATTTCAGCTAAGAGAAAGAAACCCCTCAACACTGGAACAGATGCAGAACATGGCAGTAGATGTAGAAGTTAATCTGCAAATTAGAAGAGAAAAGTTGAAAGCACAAGTAGAGGTAAAACTCGACATTTTGGTAAAGAAGATAGAGGAGAGGATACAGAAGATCACCATGAAGGATGAAATTTTTGTTCAAAATCACCATGTCACATTTGTTTCACAAAAAGAAGAGGTTGACAGCCATGAACAAATTCCTGTTAATTCCAACTACGATAAATATGAAGATAGAGTTATAGAACTATATATAGAGAGGTAATCTGCTGATCTAATATGTACATTTGGTGACATTACTTCTTATGATGATGTGCCTAAGCTTTATCATTATAATAATGATTATGTTCCTCAAATCCAAATTAACCTTGCAGAGGAATCATAAGCTAATTTGAGGAAAAAGGAAGTTCAGGTTCAACAGCTTGAAAATAATGATTAGCTTGTTCATTTCAGCTATGAGAATGAGAAGGAAAGTGCAGAAAATTTTGAAATTAGTGGAGGAACTTTGCCATTGTGTTTTGCTTCATTTCAGTTTATCAGAGATAAATTTCATGCAATTAGAAATCAAATTTCAACAAGTTTTGATATTAACCAACTAGAGGGAAATAAAATCCTTGTTCAAGACTTCTCATATCTAGATTTGTAGCCCCAAAATGCTATTCAATGTCAGGTTGCAGAAGAAGACTTCGAAGCTAGAACATATGATCAAATGATCCAAGATAATTCCTTAATATTCTGTTCTGAGGAAGTTCAGTTTTTGAAAGGAAATTTGCATAGTCTACCTATAATAAAGGATGAGGAGTTTTTAGAAAATCATGCAGTTTCATTGGAACCAATAGAAAATAGACAGCAACAGTCTCTTCAAGTCTTTCATGATCCAATAGCTGATGTGTTGGATGGCATTTGTAGTCAAATTCCTTCTCCATTAGCTAACTATGACTTTGAAAAAGGTATTGATACAAACTTGGCTAGGCAACTAGTTTTCTTGTCATTTTCAGAAGAAACATCATCACAAAGCTCATTTGAAAACATGCAGGGTGATAAAGATGAAGGTATTATTTCAGTTTCATGGCATGTAGGCCATACACAATAGATGTACAGTTGTTTGAATCAATTCAAGAATAGTGTATATATTTTATAAGATCCTTTTGTACCATTTCTAGAGTCAACAAAGGAAATCAGAAATTTCCTTATCTTCTCAAAGGTTAACAAAGTTATATTTGATTTCAGGATCTCAATTTTAACCACCAACAAGCAAAAGCAACAAAAGTAATCAATGAATATAATTATTGAGTGGTTGCATTGGTTGTTCCATTTTACCTAACCAACAACGAAAAAGATGATTAGAGTAAGTAGGTAGAACTTTAGTTTGAATAAATTCAGGTTTCAGCAGCAAGTTTATGTTAGATCAGATTTCAGTTTACAGAAAAGGGTGTATTTTTAGTTCAAAAGTTTTAGTCACAAAGATTATACAATAGAGAATATACATGTGTGGGATTGGCCCAATGGATCAGACTACTAGTTGATGGTGTTATTGACATTTCACAAGGAAATGTCATCCCCAAGTGGAGCCACTGTTAGGTTCCTATACCAATAGGAGTCATAATTTTTGAATGGCTAAGGTTAAGCCTTGTAATATGTACATACCTTTGCTTTCTGCAAATGTTTTGCATATTGAAAAATAACAAAAATGTAAAGAGGGTACGTCCTAAAAGAAAAATCAAAGGACAAAAAGAATAAAAAGGTCAAAAAAGATGAAAAATATGAACCCCAAAGAAAGAAAAGACCAGGAAAGTGTGCTAGTCAAAATGCCACTACTATTTACTTTTTATGCAAAATAAATGATTGTGTGTAGTTTTTAACCTATGCCACAAATCCATGATAGTCAAAATGTTTAAACTTGGCTATTTCATGTTTCAATTTCATGTTTATAGATAGGGAAATAAAATCTGACCAAACAATGTAATCTTGGAAGATAAGTAGATTGGGTAGAGTAAATAAAAATGAGCTCAACTGTTTAATCTGAGCCCTTGGATGTAATAAGGTTAGACTTAGCTAGATTAATATTTTAAAATAAAAGAACAATGTTTTGATAAGGGTTTGCCAGCTTAAGTGCACCCTAATAAAGAGAAGTAAAAATGGTAGGATGAGTAGATGGGTAAGTAGTAGAAAGGTTGCAGAATTGTGATGATTGTTAGAAAAAAGCATATTTATCACCCTCATCATGAAAATTCCAAGTATGAATGAGCAATTGGGCATGCATTAAGCTTACAAAGTCAACTGATTAATTTCCCCATTCATTTCACCCTTAATTTTACTAATTTCCCATAAGCAAAGTCTTAAGTACCCAAAATCTTAAGTCAAAGGGGCTCAGAGCATTTCTTTGACTTCTGGAGGGACCGGACCCTCGACCCAATGAATTATAGGTCCTAAGTACTAAAATCCACCCCACAAACATTACCCCCCTTCAAATCACTCATTTTCCCAAACAAATCCCGTTTCCTAAGAAAAAACACCATTTTTCTAAAGAAAAGTCATTTCCCCCTAAAAAACCCCTTTTCCTAAGGATAATACCTTGTTACCTAGGAAAAGTGAATCCCCCCCATATAAACCCCGTTCCACTCAAACAACTCATAAAAACCATTTTACCCTAAGTATTTTGTGTATATGAATAAAGTTCGCCAATCATGTGTTATACATTAAACTTATGGTAAAGATCCTTTCCGCCCATTTCATATTAATTTATTAACTTTATTATCTAAATCCCTATAAAACCCTTTTTCCTGTATATTTATTAAATCCCTTTGTAAAATAACCCTGCCCTTAGTTTTTATAAAAACTGTATTACAACCCCTTACCCCGACAAATCAAATTAATTAATCGATCCACGATTAATTACAGTTAATCCATCCAATTATATCCTGCCTTAACCCTACACTAATCCCATACCGCCGAAATTAACCCATCAGGCCCCTTCCTATTACCCTCCATGCAACTTCACAGCAGGATCGTCGTCCGATCTGAAGGCCCACATCCAATGATCATAAGCCATTTTGCACATGCCCCAAACCCAAAGTTTACCCACCCAAAATGGATTGTTTTCCCTTAGGCCCTTGGTGCTACGTGGCACCCGATGAGTGGAATTGGGTGGCCTTCCCTCAAAACTGCCCACGCCTCGTAAGCGGTGTGATGGCCCTTCAATATTGCTTTCCCGCCATTTCGATAAATCGCCCATCCTTTCATTTAATTGACTTTCGGGCCATATTTCAAAATTTTGCCCATTAAACCTTATAACATGAAAACCTGTGTTTTCATGGTTTTCACCTGTTCGACTGTGTAAACCTATGAAACCCTCCAACAGCTTCCTAAACCTCTGCAACATGATTTCACCATATGTTTTCCATCCAAAACTCTATTGTGACCCCTTTCCCTATCATCCCTGTGCCTGAGAGCCATCAAGCACCCTTCATGAAGACCTATGTCCTCTTAAATAATATTGATTTTTTTGAGGTTATCAAATTAAGATCAGATCTTGGATAAACAGTTCTGATACTAGCCACAGAACTGGTTTATTCCAAGAATCAACATAAAACCTCATTCAGAACTTGTGCTTAGAGGATGAACACAATTATACAAGGAAACAAAGAAGAATACAACTACACAGAGCATTGACAGTCAAAACAGAGCAACTAGACAGAGAATACAGTTACAAGACAAGTGAAAAAAATATGCTTGTACTTAACCTATATCCACTACCTGATGCTGATATACACAAAAATAAAAGAATTTACTATTGAAATAGACAGTAAAAACCTAAAATATATAGTGAAGGTAAAAGGACACAGTAAAGAACAGTTAAAGTGTATAAGGGTTAAAGAGTATCAGATTGAAGACCAGGTCAAGTAAAATGGCTAGCATGAAGACAAACAACAGGGAAGACAATTACAAAGCATACAGATTCATGTCAAAGTGAAGACAGATGAAAAAACAGAGAGGTAAAACTAAATAGTAAAAGTAAACATGGAGGCATTAAGGGTTAAACAAAGATGAAAACACTTTCACCAACAACAATGAAGTTTATCCAAAGTAAAAGTGAACAACAGTTAAAATAAATTTAAGGTTAAAAGATGAAATTAGAGCATAAATGGTACATTCTTCAGAAATTTCTTGTTTAAGTCATAGTATTACAGAAACTATTGTGACCAATTCAAGATGTATTTTGAGATACTAGAGGAGGTTTTTGTTCCTAACAGGCCAATCTACACAAACCTATTTCACTTTTTACACGGATATTACCAAAAGTGTGATAAGTGCATGTCTTCACAACCTATTTTTTAGTTTGTGCAAAGTCCTGTTTTTGATATCGTTTTGCAGAGAATATTGTGAACAGCTGGAGTTGAAGCTTGGGAACCTGAGAGAGGTTTATCTCACAAACATTCTTATCTACAATAAGCTCTTTCACGTTTTACATATCTAGCTTGGATTGAGATATAAAAGTGTATCATTGGACCCTAAGTTTGCAGAATTTTTGGGGCAGACACACAAAGGAAGGAGGCAGTTAGTGACTAGGATGCCTCATCATTAATTAAGAGTTTCTATCAAATTCGACTTTCTCTTCTTTGTCACCATAAATCCACAAAAATAGTGCCAAGTAGATTCATTAGCTTTGAATGTCCTTTATTTAAGTTCTATTAGTATAAAACAGTTTGAGATATTTGTAAAGCTAATCTTGATATTTTTTTCAAGATATTTCAGTTTAGAATTTGTATAAATACTTCTTCATTTGAAGCATTTTGGGTGGATTAAAATACATTGTTGTAAATTTTTTATATTGAGCCAAGGAGCTATTGTACTCAAGACTGGACTGATTTTGCTAGATCATGAAATAAAGCTAAGGACATTTCATTGGATTCTTGTGCACAATTGGAACATATAAGTATTATCTCTTCATGTTTAAATATTGTTTTCTCTTCATGTTATAAATATTCATATGTGTCTCTAATGAAATCTAAATAGTAAACAAGGAATGATATTTCAGAATTAGCGTAAATGATTTCTATTTTAACTATTTACTTTCTATATGTTTTCCACTAAACTATCTTGGTCTGGGAATTGTTAATTTCTCCCTTACTTCCATAGTTTCCCCCCTTTGGTCCATAGTAAAGGAATCTTCATTGCCCTTTGCTACTGATCGTCCTTCTTTTCTTCATCTTAATCCCAGTTAAGGATTCTTCTTTGCCCTTTTCCCTGGTTAGGACTACCTCATCCATGTGAACTTGCAGATTTTCTTTTTGCTGTGCTAGCCTACCCTGTGCACTCTTACTTTAGTGATTGATCAGATCCAGTTAAGACACTCTTTAATTGACTCCATAGCCCAATGGCCTGAATACTTGTTCTACCCATATGTTTTCTTAATTCCACCACCCAATAAAAAAAAAACATTATGAGCACTAATAACTAGCCTGAAATCACACCCAAAACAAAGTTAAATTATAAAGAGAGAGCCCTCTCTAGACTTAGGTTGGCTAGAACCTGAGTCTAAAAGATTAGGTTTGTGGTTACCTCAAAAATTTCTTTCTTTAACCTTGAGAAAATTCTGATTGATAACATAACCTTCATTACTAATTTCTTAAGGAAGACTTGGTTATACCTTTTGAAGAACAAGGATGAGGTATTAGAAAAGTTTGAGGAGTTCAAGAATGAAGTGGAGAATCTAATCGAGTGGAAGATTAAGACTCTGAGTTCAAAAAGTGGTGGGTAACACACCTCCAAAGAGTTGATATCTTTCCACAAGGAAACTAGGATCTAGAGGGAGCTTATTGTTCCCTATAATCATGAACAAATTGGTGTGGGTGAAAGGAAGAATAGAACTATCGAAGAATGTGTCAAGGCCATGCTACATGATCAAGAACACCCTCAATTCCTATGGGGATAAGCATGCATGGAAATTGTGTACTTGCATAACCAAAGTACTCACAAAATCCTCAACAACATGAGTCTAGAATATGCATTTATAAGAAAGAAGCCAAGTGCGGATCACCTTCATATATTTGGCTGTCATGTGTATATTCATATATTTAAGGACATGAGAAAGAAGTTATATCCTAATAGCCTAAATGGCATATTTCTTGGGTATAGTGCTTCATGAATGGCATATAGAATCATTGTTAAGGAGGATCATCAAATTGAAGTAAGCAAGGATGCCATTTTTGATGAAAGCATAACTTACAAGAAGTTGAAGGACGTTCTTGTTGACTTTGATGAAGAAGAAATACCTATATTTGAGGATATATCAAGGGACAATGATGGTCAAGGTTAGACATCTACTCAAGAAGATTTTGAAGGTCTGAGTGAGCTGATACACCAAGTGATTATTCTAGAAAATCAAAAGAGGCCTCCTTGATTGAGATCTACTCTACAAGAAGCAGAAGGACATACGACATCAAGGAACTTCATGGAAACTAAAATGCCGAAGAGGTTTTCCAGGTATGTTGCATATATGATGAATATTATTGAAGTAGAACCTTCCTCCTATGAAGATGCATCCAAAAATCAACTGTGGAGGGATGAAATGCAGGAATAATACCAGTCCATAATGAAGAATGATGTTTGCGAAATTGTCACTAGGCCAAGTGACAAGTCTATAGTCACTTCAAAATGGATTTACAAGATAAAGCATGTTGCGGATGGGATAATTTATAAATACAAATAAAGGTTTTTAGCAAGAGGCTTCTCACATAAATAAGTGTTTGATTATGAGGAAACTTTTTCTCCCATAGCTGTATATACGACAATAAGATCACTTGTTTCATTGGTTGTTACTATGGAATAGAACATCCATCAAATGGATGTTAAGAAAATTATACTAAATGGGACAACCGATGAGGAGGTTTACATTGAGAAGCTTCAAGGATTTGAAATAAATTGGAGGGATACTCATGTATGCAGGTTTAATAAAGCTCTATATGTCTTAGAGCAAGCAGATAGAGATTAGTATACAAGAATGGATGCATACCTGTTGAGACTTGGTTTTACCAAGTGTACTGCAGAATCTAACCTATATATCAAGGTAGTCCAGGGTGAATCAGTCATCATACTCTTGTATGTGGATGATCTATTAATTACAGGTGTAAAGCATCAATTTTAGGAATGAAAGAAGCAATTAGAAGCTGAGTGAAATATGAAGGATTTTTGGATTATGCACTATTATTTAGCACTAGAAGTATGGAAGAAGCCAGGTGGGATATATCTTGGTCAAGGTAAGTATGTGATCAAGATACTTCAGAAGTTTGGAATGATGGATGGAAATCCTATGATGACTCTTAGGATTACCAATCCAAATTATTTGAGGATTTCAAAGCCTAGTACGGTGGATCGTATTTTCCATAGAAAATTGATTGGGTCCTTAATCTATCTGGTAAATACAAGACCAAACATTTGTTTTGTAGTAAATGTCCTCATTCAGTCTCAGATGGAGCCAAAACATGATCATTGGGTTGTATCCAAACATATCCTAAGATATTTTTGTGGAACCATACATCACTGCCTCCAGTAGAATGGTAATGAAATCTAGCTCATGGGATATACAGATTCATATTAGAGTGGTATCAAGACAAACAAAAGATGCACAATAAGTGGATTCTTAAGCCTAGGGTCTTCCATGGTGTCACGGCTGAGTTGAAAGTAGGATACAATTATTTTGAGCAGTGTTAAAGCTAAATATGTTACGGTAAGCAAGGCCTATCGGGAATAAGTTTGGATCAGGAAGTTGTTATAAGGCTTATTTGAAGGATCACTTACCCTTACATGGATACGTTTTGATAATGAAAGTTGCATAAGATAGACAGAAGACCCGATGTTTCATGCTATGAAAAAGAATATAAATAATAATTACCACTACATCATAAGCTTGGTACAAGATGGGGTCATGAAGTTGCATTATCTACCTAAATATGAATAGGTAGCCAACATACTAACTAAAGCATTACCAAACAAGAAGCTTGAGCACCTGACAGGTAATCTTGGTTTGGGGGACATATATTCCCTAATTAAGAGGGAGTGATTTTGGATAGTTCTTGTCATTATGGGTCATGCACTACACTAGGACTAATTGTCGTAAGTCTTATTGATGTCCATAAAGAATTAATGGAGTCTGGAGGATTGGATAAAATTCTTCGATTGAGACTTATTATGGGTTATCGAATATAGGGAAAGAAGGTGTTGACTAATACTATTTGAGGATGAGGTAGGGAATATAACACAAGAGTAGTCAAAGAGGACCAATATTCTTTGAGGATTCAAGTTTGGAAATCCAAGATAAGATTAGTCCTAAAAGGACATACATGGTGAACATCAAGATGGGGTATGTGCCTTAGAGGTAGTGTGGCATCTCACGTAAAGCCTCCTAGTATAATGGTCTCAAATAAGGATGCTCTTGTCTAGTTAAGGACTTCAAGGACATGTTGGTTATGATGAAGATGATTCATAAAATATATGGCTTATCAATCTGAATCTTCTTATGATAGTGATTCAATATTGATATTCCTCGTACCATGTGATGGGCTTATGAATACCTCCCTAGTTAAGAGGGAGTGTTGAAAAATGTAACTAGGTTCAGTCTTCATAATGACCTGACTGTAATCATGACATTGTATATTCTTTAGAAAGAAAGAAAAATAAAGAGAAAGAAATTATATTTTATTTTTGGAGTATGGGTTTCCTACTAAAGTTTGAGCCAAAAGCATGTTTTTCATGCTTTTAGGTTTTCTAGGTCTTTCTAGGATAAAGAATATTATTGGTAATGTGTCATAATCCCATTTGGACTCTTTGTAATAAAAAAAAAAAAAATTTGTCAAAAAAATCCACTTATAATCCAAAGAACAGGTAGACCGAAGGAGCAGATCAAGTTGGTCTTAAGGGAGGGAGTTCGACCCTCAAGAAAGGATATATAAAAGAGAGGAGCTTGGCTCATTTGGAAAAACAAAAAACACAAGTTTGATCTACAATAAAAAATAAGAAATAGAGTAATTGGTGGGACGAAGAAGAAGAACATAAGCCAATTTTTTTTCTAAGGTCGTAGTCTTGTTTTTCTATAGGGTTTGTGAAGTTGCTAGTTACAGAGGGGTTGAAGTTCTAATGTAGGAGGCTGAAATTCTATGAAGCAGTTGCAGGAGGCTAAAGTTGCAACATCATAATAGTAGTATCGAAGTTCTAGAAGATACCTTGAAGAAGATATTGCTGGGGGTTAACTTAGTGCTTGGTAGGGTTATTGGATTTGGTCTTTGGTGTTGATAAATCTAGGGTAAAGAGATGTGATGATTTCTCTAGCAATGATAACAGCTTGTGAAGACTTTTTACTTTTTCTTAATTAGTTCTTTTTTACTTTAGTTATTATTATTTGTTCTTTTTCATCAAATAACTACCAAATCATAAAGAACAATTAGACAAAGGACACAGTATGTAGGCTATCATCCAGGGCCAAAACCTCTCCAAACTTGAGAGGAAAACCCAAATGAATCATTCTTCTTATAAAATCTTCAATTGATGAATTCCAAGACCTAAACCCTTGATCAAGAACTTCTCCAAAACCAAGTCACAACAACTCTTCTTCTTCTCTAAGTCAACGATGGTCAAACTAGCTTCTATTCCACATTCCTCGGCCTTTGGCCTTCAATCACAAACCTACAATCTTTCGGCTTACTTGTAGCAGTTAAGGTGTCACATATGTGTGCTCCATGGGGTATATTCAAGAGGTTTTCTCATCCACCATACTTGCACACTTCTCTAGTATATTTGGTTGGAATAATACTTACTTCTTGACCCTTATCTTGACTTCCTTCAAGATTTGATGTGACTTTACTATGAAAACCCTATATTACTTGTGTAACCTAGAAACTGGAAAAGACCTTATCTTCTTCTCTTTGCTTGAATAGAGGCTTCTTCAATACTAACTCAGATTGTGATTCCAATATTCTTGAGCCTTGAAACTTATTCTAAATATGACTCTGATTTCTTCCTTCTATAGCTAAAAAGTATGCCATACAAACATACTGCACATGTGAGAGAGAAGACCCAAAAACAAACCCCAATATTTTTTTCCTTCTTCTGTGTATGTGATGTAGGAAAATCTACCTAAAGGCAATTTACCTGACTTTCATAATCACCTTACGTAAACCTATGGGTTATGGCCCACCTATACAAATCGGAAGCATTTACATTAGTGGGTTTTAGCCCAACCAATCACCAAACAATGCTTTAACATATAATCCGCCAAAGAACATCGGTCCCACCTAAATGCATAAAACCAGACTCCAAATAAAATAAATTCACGTCCATACAGTTCTCGAGTCCACTCATGCCCAAGCCCTATCAGCTTCAATCTCTACCATTGATCTTACCATTCAATCTGACGGTTGTTGATCCACCCGATCAACAAACCCAATCGCAATCCTCCACCGTTTGATCAAGGCATGCTTGATCTAACAGTCAATAGTGATATCACACAAGAAACTTGCACGACACTTAACCACCCTTACGTAGCCGATAATGATTTTAAATCCTTAATCTATAAAAGTTTGGGTCTAACTTTGAAGTTAAAGTCCGATCTCTTTATGGCCCAATATCCGTTGGATAACAGAGGCCATAAAATCCTACGGTCTACGATCCTTAAAATAGCATGTAGATTACCAAACAACTCAACCCTCGTAGTTGACTGTGACATAAGCATTTTAACTTTAGATCGACAGTTGTGATTGAGTGCGGGCCTTCGACCATGATTAAGACATCCCTACATTCCTATCCCCTGCGGTCTATTCCTCCACCATTCTTCTTCTACCATTTATATAAGTCAATCTAAATGATCTGACGACTCCCTCTACACTTGTTCACTTATGATGGAAATTACGTCAAACATCCATTAACTCTGCCATACTCTGTTCACACTCATACAACAGTTAACTTGTTAACATTGGATTGCCATCAATCCGTACAATTATCAATGGTTGATCAATGAACCAATAACACAAGAATTTATTCAATATCACGTAAACACACAGACATACGAATTCCGCATAACACACAGTTTATATTATACACATTATAATTACAGTCTAAAGCATTTCAGCCTTAGTCACAAATTCTCCTCTCGAATACATTGAATCCACCTTCTGTTTACACAAATGTTTCTTGCCCCTCTCTATCACTTCTCACACACACAGACTCTTTATAGAGAAATTACAAAGTCGTGGATCATCTCAGATCCATGATTTCCTCTCACAAATCGCCTAAATATCTCAACACACATACATGGAAAATAATTACATTAAATTAAGTCTTCTTGAGACTTATCAATTCCATCAAATTAGCTCATTTTTAACAGAAATTTTCTCCTGGTTTACATGATTGTCCACGTCTCCTCCTCCATAGCTTTGACTTTGACTTTTGATTAAGGGTGGTTGGATGCTCCTGCATCAGACTCCCAAGGCACAAAAATTTATGACCTCCTGGTCATATGCTTCTCCTTCATCCCATAGCAATTCTACCCACTTCCTTAGTGGAACTGCTTTCATGATCTTTTTGTGAGCTGCAACAAAACCTCTGCAGTAACAATCTTCTCTGCTACATGATATCTCACTAAGCTTCCTTCCTAGCTTAGTCTTTTGGCATCTCTTTGGTTCTCTTTTCTGTGGAACCATATGAGCACTCCATGCTCTAGGCTGTTGCAAGTTTTCTCACCTTCTTATGCTGTTACCTGCATAACAACATAAAGATCACAAACTCACCAATCTTCACATAACTATACCTCCTCCTTTTGCACACAAAATGTCCTTTCTACACGTAGGAAACCTTTCCCTACTCTGAAACCACTTTGACGCAGGAAAAACTGCATAAAGGAAATTTCCCTGACTTTCATAATCACCTTACGTAAACTTGTGGGTTATGGCCCACCTATACAAATTAGAAGCATTTAAATTTGTGGGTTTTAGCCCGACCAATCACCAAACAACACTTTAACATATAATCCACCAACGAACACCAGTCCCACCTGAATGCACAAAACTAGACTCCAAATAAAATAAAATCGCATCCATACACTTCTCGGGTCCACTCAGGCCCAAGCCCTATCGGCTTCAATCTCCACCATTGATCTTACCATTCAATCTGACGGTTGTTGATCCACCTGATCAACAAACCCAATCGCCATCCTCCACCATTTGATCAAGGCACACTTGATCTAATGGTCAATAGTGATATCGCATGAGAAACGTGCGCAACACTTAACCACCCTTACGGAGCCAATGAGGATTTTAAATCCTTAATCTATAAAAGTTTAGGTCCGCCTTTGAAGTTAAAGTCTGATCTCTTTATGGCCCGATATTTGTTGGATAACGGAGGCCATCAAATCCTATGGTCTGCGGCCCTTCAACTAGCACGCGAATTACCAAATAGCTCAACCCTCGTAGTTGACTGTGACATAAGCATTTGAAATTTAGATAGACGGTTGTGATTGAGTGTGGGCCTTCGACCATGATCAAGAAATCTATACACTCCTATCCCCCGCGGTCTATTCCTCCACGTTTCTTCTTCCACCATTTATATCCATCGATCTAAACGATCTGACGACTCCCTCTGCACTTCTTCGCTTATGATGGAAATTATGTGAAACATCTATTAACTCTGCCATACTCTGTTCACACTCATACAACAATTAACTTGTTAACATTGGATCGCCATTGATTCTTCAGTGATCAATGGTCGATCAATGAACCAATAACATGGGAATTAACTCAATAGCACATAAACACATAGACATACGAATTCCACATAACACACAATTTATATTATACATAGTATAATTACAGTCTAAGGCATTTCAACCTTAGTCACAAATTCTCCTCTCGACTACATTGAATCCACCCTCTGTTTACACAAATGTTTCCTGCCCCTCTCTATCTCTTCTCACACACACAGACTCTTTATAGAGAAATTACAAAGTCATGGATCATCTCAGATCCACGATTTCCTCTCACAAATCGCCTAAATCTCTCAACACACATACATGGCAGATAATTACATTAAATTAAGTCTTCTCGAGACTTATCAATTCCATCAAATTAGCTCATTTTTAATAGAAATTTGCTCCCGGTTTACATGATTGTCCACGTCTCCTCCTCCATAGCTTTGACTTTGAATTTTGATTAAGGGTGGTCAGATGCTCCTGCATCAGTATGTTCCTTCTTCGCTATGGTATGACACTCTTTCTTGTCTCTTTTTCAAACTTTTGCAAATGATTGATTGATGTGCCTAGAATGAGGCCGAGTCCTCCAATATATAGACATCCTTATCCATGATTTGTGGCCAACTTCAAGATGTCCCTAGGCTGACTTGATCTTTGATAAGGCTAACTTGAGTTTTTCTTTGTGACTTGGTTTCAAAGAGTTCTTTGACTAGACATTGACTCAAATAATTTTTTCTTACAATATGTAACATGCCCAAATGGGTCTTCAATACATGACAATGACTCAATTTATTTTATAACTCAATGACCAATCCTAAGAGCTCACAATGGGAGCTTAACCTAAAATTAAAATTTCTTTGAGCATGAAACCCATGTCTCAAGATCAATAATAATAAAAATATTTTTACTATTATATTAAATACATAAAATCATGATTACACATGTCATTATGAAGACTAAACCTAGTTACATATTTCAACACTCCCTCTTAACTAGAGAGGTATTCATAATCCATATAAGGTACTTGGACATTCTCAATATGAAGAATTCTCATAAGAAGAGTCATATTGGTAAACCATATATTTAGCATCATATCATCCAACATTATCACATAGCAAGGCCTTGACATACCACTATATCTATCCATAAGATCAAAGCATAATGTCAATAATACCAATGATTTATAGACACCTTCATCATTGTATCTCTCATAGCATACCCCACCATGTTCTCCCAGAGTATGTTCTACCATGACTATTCTTATCTTGGATTCCCAGTCCACAAAGAATATTGTTCCTCTATGACTACTTTTATCTTGGATTCCCTACCACATCCTCAAATAGTATCTGATGCCAGATGCTTACATAATCCTCCATTCTTTCTTCCCAAGTGAAGAAAAGAATGATGTGTCTATCTCTTCCTCTCAATCAAGGAGGATATTCCCATTCTAGTGAAGGAATGTACCCATTCCTATAAAAGGAATGTTCCCAAACTCCCTCTTAACTAGGGACTTGAACAAACTCCCTCTTGACTAGGGACTTACTTTGAGGAGCTCTTTAGGTTGACACCATGGGACAAACAACTTCTTGCAGGACTCCCTCTTTCGATGTCATGAAGTTTTTATTTGTTATGGATCCCACATCTTTTTGGGACTTCTTATAGGGCACAAACCATCCATCACTTTAATTCATGAATCATGTCAGTCATGTCATCCTTATTTTCATTAGAAAGTGATCCATTAGTCCATGTCTAGCCTTCCTTCATACCTTTCTACCTTCTTCATGTCATGTTTCCTTCAGGATCTTTCATCCTTTGTGATTTTCTTTCATCATAACATCTCCTTACTTGCATCAACATCCTGCATATATATTGACACATCTCCAAAAAGATATATAATGACAAGGGTCTCTTTCCTTTTGTGAGTTCATCATGATATTCATATCTTTTCCATGGAGACATCATAGTCAAATATTCTAGTCTTTGGATGTTGATAGCCCTATTCATAGTTTCGTTTTTCATGATCTCTTCCTTTATTTATTCACATATTTATTCCCATAAAATTCCAATCATATTTCCTTTGTCAACCACCTCATATTTCATATGGGGACATATTATGTTGATTTCATCTAGCCAATGTGTGAACCATTCCTTCATGCATCCTTCCAAAGGAGGATATCCTACCTTTTGATCATGCTCTTGAGGTAGAGCATTCATCCATGTTATCTTCAACCATATGACATGACTCAGTTAAATCAAATAAAAGCATACATACCTCATTTTCTTCCTTTAGGTTATTTATAATTCCTTCAATAACTTATTTGATTGAAATAACTTCAATCACCTTAACTCGCTTCACTTCTTGTGAAATCATACCATCATTACATGAATCCCATACAAGGTGGAATTCTTACTGAGACGCTTCTTTCAGAAGGTGAAACTTTCAATGAATATTCCAACAGAGGATCTTGATCATCCTCATCCAGCAAATTCTCCTTTTGAATGATGTGTGATGAGCTCTATACTATATTATTTTCTTCTTCCCATAAGTATTTCCTATGCTTCTAGTGAGGTTACCAAGAGCTACCTCCTTCTATAAGTGACTGCCATAGACTTCTATTTCAACCATATTTCATAGTTCTCGAATATGATTCCATGAGATCTTGCTTTCAATAATATGCTTCTGTGATGCCATGATGCATCCTATCATGCTCCTTAGTGATTACTACTTAAAAAGAGAAACTTGAAAAGAACTAGGTGAGGAAGACTATATCAATCATAGAAGAGATCTTATACTTCCTCTTTCTTAGATTTCTTCTTTTCATCTTCCTCTACTTCTTCAGTGATATGGGATTCTTCCCCTTCTATTTTGTGGTTGTCCTTCTTGAGCTTAGGACAATAACTCTTGTAGTGCCCATATTATTGACATCGATAGCATTGAACCTTTGCCATATTCTTCTTCCATTTCTGAGGACCAAATTTCGCAAACTTACCTTTTCTCTTTTCCATGCCAACATATGTTTGAGTTTTCTTGTTTGATCCTACATTAGCCTTTACCTTCAACCTAGTTTCTTCAGTTTTTTATAATGACCATAGACCATTGAATGGACTAGATTCCTTCTTCCCATATATGCTTGATGTGAACTTTCCCATTTCTTCCAGTAGTGCATTGAGCACTATGGTAGTCAACTCCTTGTCAGACATTATTTCTCCCAACTCTTGTAGGGTGTCCCTTATTTCAGACACCCTCATAAAGTATGAGGCTTATCCTTCTTATTTTATATCTTCATCTTATAGAGTTCTTTCCTTAATGAAATTAATTCTCCTGCAATGCCTACAGAGAACAATTATACAAGCTTTTCATATATTTCTTTTGATGTTTCTAAATTTTATATATAGGGAATGAGGGGATCCTTAATGTATTTTATGGGAATATTTTAAGAATTTACTTCCCCTTTCATATGTCTTACAATTTATTGAGAATATTCCTTTGGAGGTTTAGTGATTGAGCCCTTAACATGACTCACCACTTCATTTTCAGCAAGGATCAAATCAGTCCTCTTCTTCCATGCTAAAAAGTTTGTAGACCCAACCAACTTGTTTCTCTCCTTGTAAAAAGACATTTTGATAGGTTCAGACGTGGACATAAAAATACTTACTCAAGAAGATACTCCTTCAATTTTCAACCTAATCAGATTTGATGATGATATTATTTTTAGAGGATTTCTTCTTGGAGAATATTTATTCCTTCAAAAGTGATTCTTGACTCCAAAGAGAAGTATTTCACCTTGAATCCTTTGATGATGCAAACAAATCCTTTCTTCTTTCTCCCCTTGGATTAGTAGACTTCAATATTCTTTGATGAGATGATTTATTTGAGTAGAGGTAGGGTCTTTTGAGGTCTCCTTTCTTATGATTATGATTTGAACAAGGATCCAAAGAATTCTTTAAGTGTGGGCTTCTTCTTTGATCGATCTAGGGTTTTGATACTTCCTTCAAGATGATGATGTAGACCTTCACTTCAAAAAGATTTGGATATGAGAGGATCTTCTTGATTCTTTGATGCCCTTGATTCCCTTCTAGAACTTCGGTCCTTGAGTGACCCTTATTAAGTTGTCCTTCCTTGACTCATTATCTTAACTCTGATACCATGTTAAGAAATCTAGGGCAGAGAGATGGGATGATTTCTCTAGAAATGATAACTACTTGTGAAGAATTTTGAATTTTTCATAAATAATTCTTCTTTGACTTTGATTATTATTATGTGTTATTCTTCATAAAAAAAATACCAAATCATAAATAACAATGAGACAAATGATACAATATGTAGGCTATCATCCAGGGCCAAATCCTCTCCAAGCTTGAGAGGAAAACCCAAACGAATTCTTCTTCTTATAGAATCTTCGATTGATGAATTCCAAGACCTAGACCTTTGATCAAGAAATTCTCTAAAACCAAGTCACAACAACCCTTCTTTTTCTTTAATTCAACGATGCTCAAAATGTCTTTTATTGCATTGTCCTTGACATTTGACCTTCAATCACAGAATTGCAATTTTCTAGCTTACTTGTAGCAGTCAAGATGTCACATATGTGTGCTCAATGGGGTAGATTCAAGAGGTTTCCTCCTTCGCTATACTTGCACACTTCTCTAGTATATTCGACTGGAATAATACTTACTTCTTGACCCTTATATTGGCTTCCTTCAAGATCTGATGTGACTTTACTACAAAAACCCTAGATTACTTGTGTAACCTAGAAACTAGACAAGACCTTCTCTTATTCTCTTTGCTTGAATAGAGGCTTCTTCTATAGATACTCATATTGTGATTCCAATCTTCTTGAGCCTTGAAACTTCTTGTAAATCTTACTGTTATTTCAAGATTTACAAGAAATTAGTGATTTCTCATCAACTCTTCCTTCTCTTGATTGAAGGTTCTCAACTCCCTTCCCTCTTATCTCTTTTTCCCTATTCCTTGAACTATAGGGTCTTCTTAATTTCCTCCTTGTAGGTCTATTTTCTTTAGTTTTATGCATCTTTGGGTCAACCAAATCTATGCTCAAAACATGTATAGTCTATCCCATCTAAATCGAATTAGAAATACTATCATTGCTCCTAGTAGATGATATCTAAGTACTCATAGGACAATTCGAACATAGTCTTGTGATATAGGAGGACCAAACCTACACTATGTAAACTAGGTTAATCACAAAGTAAAGTTCAATATTTCTTCCTTGCATGAACCCTTTTTTGTTACCATTTAGGTTTATCATACAATTTGTCCCTATCCTCCTGATAAAGTATACATGAAACCACCTACCTCATGTAATAAAAGAGATGAACTCATGACCTACATGGGAAAAAATGAATATAAGATCCTTAGAGGAATTTTTAATTTTTAATAATATCTCAAGAGACCTTTCTATCTTTAACATGTTCCCAAATATAAATATATAACCTTGTCTAAAAAACCCACGTTATTTAATGCCTTACATAACCTTACCTAAGAGGTGTGGGGAAGTGATAATCCCTCTCCAAAAATAAGTACTTATGCAACTAATGACAAACACCTAAGCTAACCATTTCACTAATTTAGAGAAGTGGTGAAATTATCATAATAAAAACACTCACAACTTAGATGAATTCTACATACTTTGATGAAATCCTCTTCTTCTTTTGAACAAGACTCATGATATCCACTAACCCAACCTTTTACTTCCCAACAAGAACTACTTATAAATAATATGTTTCACCCCAACCTAATACTTCTTCGTGACACAATATCCCTCTCAACCTACTAGGAACACACCTCCTCTCCAAAATAAGGGTGCATCAAAAACTTTTGGTGAACTTCTCATAGTGCAAGCATGCTATATGTGCCTTTGAATTTGCTTAAGCCTATTTATTACTTGATATCTTCATGTAACATGACCATTTAAGAATTATAGATAAAGCCTTCTCTATGAAATTTTAAAAATCATGGACAATTTACTACCCAAATTGCCTCATTTCCTTCTCACCCCTCATCTAAATCACTCACATTTAGATGGTGTTCCTTCTCCAAATATTTTTCAATCATCCAATTCTATTCTTATACTCTCTTCATGATTGTTTTGAATTGATAAAGGAAACCACTCCTATTCTTTTCACCCTCTCACGTTAATCCTTGGAATTTTCTTGGTATTAGATGATGACTTTTCTGGATTAAAAGGCTTAAAATATTTAATGTGTTTAGCAAGTTGAATGAAAACTTGTCTTTTATGGGTATTTTTACACATCTAACTTGGACCTCCCATTTTCAACATTAGCCATATCTTACATTGATAGTGAACATTCCATTTCTCCATTCCTATTTCCTCTCTTCTCTCTTAAGCCTCTTGTTCCAACATCCACCTAATTTCTCTTCCTTTCCCCTTACCCATTAGATGCTAGGGACATGCTCACCTCTTTTTCTCCAATTTCTCCCCTTAATTTCATTGTTGGCAACTTAATCCTTCCTAGTCATTATCTCATGTATGACCTACTATATATAACTGCTACTTAGTTATGGATTAACTAGATTTTTTTTATTATATATCTTTGTATGTCATCATTCATTGAGTCTCATTCCATAGCTTAAAACTATAGAAAGAATTATATGCCACTAATGTCAATTATATACAATATGACCTTTATTTTAGGCATTCATATCTTCCATGCTCTCATTGAGCTCATGTTGATGTATCCCACCTCCCCAACTCAAAAATGGTCCTTAAGTAGTATATCTTTCCTCCATGCTTATGCTAACCTTGGATTAGTGTATGTAACCTCTATGCTTATTTTAAATCTATGTTAACATACTTGACCTCCCTTCTTCACATTATGCCTTAGACTGATGTATATCACATTTGTTCTTACACTAACTCTAACTATAATATTTGGCTCCTATTCCTATGTTAGATCCCCACCAAAGTGTGCCACCTCATACCTCTTATGTCACGATACAATTGTATCTTAACTTTTTAGGTCCATTTTAACATCATTGCACATATCTTCTCTTGCCTTCAGTAGGTCTTCCATAACATTATCACCTCTCTCCCCTTATATTTTCTAATTTCACCATCGACTTTTCACCTCTCTTATCTAACCCTGTGTAGGTTCTCTCTAGCATTTCCACCTCCATTTTCATTTCCCTAGAAGTTGGCCTTGCTATCCCTACCATCCTTGGGGAAATTTACTAAATTTTTTGTTGTAGTTACCTAACTTGTGTGAACATGAACCTAGACTATAAAACCTAGCCTACATGCAAGTTTAGCTATCACTTCATTACTTTTTATACTTATAATTAGACTAATTCATGGTTCTTTACATGTTCTAGCTACTATTTCATTGACATGACAATTAGATATAGTTAGTTTCTAGATATAGTAATTTAGTTATTGTACCTCTTGAGTGATAGTTATATTTATTTCTCATTCTCTAAACTTTTCATTTATATTTCATAGTTTAATTTATATCTTTCTTAATTAGTAGTTAAGATTTCCTAGTCCCCTACCCTAACCATTTATCCTTCATGCATCTTAACTCTTCTTTTTATTTTTTCTTCCACTTGATTGAAATCATAATGATCCATGGGAAAAACTTGTAGGTCCACATCACATTGATGATTAGGGAATGTCGGCCTTCACATGTACTATGGGATATCATAGCCAACCTAGTGGAGGATTCCATTACAACATAAAAGTAATAATCACATTGAAAAGAACCTTAGATTACTCCAATGCACGTGCTTTATTCTCTCCTTCCTTGCGACTCACTATTGTTACCATGTTTTGGACAATAACTCCTACAAGGGATTTGGTTATGGGGGGTGAGGTGCAGGGTGATGCAACATATGATATTCACAATTGGGTACTCACATATGACTAACCTTTAATAGATGAATCACACTCTTATAGATTCCTCCAATGCGGAATCATGTGTTCATTCTCATGTTAGCCATGAGTTATCTTATGTCTCCTCTAATGCTTGTTCCTTGCCCTGGATAGTGTATTTAATATAAGTTAACATATTTCTCCTCCCTTTCTTGTACTATGCATTGGATTGCTGTATGTCACCTTTGTGCTGCAATTATCCCCAAAGAGTAGATGTTGCATCCTATGATTTCATTGGATCCTAGCACACTTTACTCTCTTTTATCACATTTGTTAGGTGTTACACATAATTGTTACATATCCTCTCTTCTATTTCCTATATTCTCCAAGTTCACCCTAGCTTCACCACCTCCCCTTTCTTGTTTTATATAGGTCTACTCGAGCATTTTCACCTCCCTTTTCATTCAACTTTATCTTTTTTGTTTCTCTAAGAATTGGTGTCACTATCCCTTCACTGGTTGAAAAACAATTCTAAATTTTGTAATGTAAGTACCTAGTTTAGGCTAGCATTCACCTACAGTATCAAATATTTCCTATAGGTGAGTTTATGTATCTCTCTTATTATTAATATTTCTCATGAGACTCATTCATTCTTCATTACATATTCTAGTTTATATTTCACTAAATTAGTAATTAAATTTTTCTTATTTCTAAATATCATAATTTAGTTAGTACATCACTTGCATGATAGTTAGATATAATACTATGGTTTTAACTCTCCATTAATTTTTAATAGTTTAATTCCTACCTTTCTTAATTAGTATTTAATCTTTCCCACTCTCCAATCCCAACATTCTTGCCTTTTCACACATCTATCACTTGCTATTTTTCATTTACTTTTATCTTTTTGATCTGAATTGGATCATTATATTGTTTTTCCTCCATATGAATGAATTTGGAGTGGAAAAAGTGGAGGAATCAACTCATGCGACCGTTTTTACAAATGAGGCACAGTTTGGCAAAACGAGGTCTAAAACCTTCCGTGAGCACTTTGGGGCATCAAATGACATTTTTTTCGGGAAAAGATTTTATACTTAAGTGTCGCACCTTTTTATGCTATTATACATAGAGAGATCTTTCCAATGATGCAATAATCACATCAATCAGAGTCCGTATGCAAAAGTTATGCCACTCATAAGTTGACCTTCCTGTTTTCATACCTATAGTTTGGGAGGATGCCGTGTCAGCCCCCATTACTCATGGTAAATGGGATAGCCATGTGTTTGTGATATCAAAAACTCTAGATGAGTTCATTTTGTAACTCTATTTAAGAGTTGATGTAGTCAAACTTAACCACTAGTAGGCTATCGGGCTCTATTATAATTGGGCCACTAGGAGGAAGATACATTCCATTCTTTCGAGAGAATTTTGTTCCATAGCTGAGAAAAGATAGCTAGGATAGATAGGAGGTAGAGAAAATAGAGAGGATTTGTGCACTGTAGCAGCCCACAGGCCACAAACATTACTTCTTTGTATCTGCGACCATATTTCTAGACAGAGAAAGAGAGCGAATCAACCTCACCTTCTAGCTGGGTTTTCTCACAAAAGGGTTTCCCAAAGAGAATATCTTGTGTATTATATGTGTGTGAGCTTATTTTTTCATTCTATACTTTTCTACTTGATTTAATTTTTACATACATGCACTAATTACAGTTAATTTTATAGATCTAGAAATTAAATCAAATTGTAATAGTGTAGAATCTAAGATTTGAAATAAAATATTATCAGATCTGTTTTGAGGAGCTATCTAGTAGAAAATACATGGAAGTTTATGGATAATTTGGCATCAGATCAGGTTTATTTGGGTATTTTGTGGAGATTGCAGGGATCTAGATTGATGGGGCCAAAATCATAAAACCCTAATCATGGGCGACGAATCTATAAATGAACCTCGTGATCCTGCAGAGGTGAGGTTTTCATGGCTCGAAGAACAAGTCGTGGATATAAACCGCAATGTAAAGCTCCTTATGGCGACCTTAAGCAATAAGATGGGGATATTTAGAGAAGAAGGGGGTTCGAATGCAGAGGATAAATCAGAAAGGGGATCGGGAGATCGGGAAGGCATAGACAACCAACTGAAGAAAGAACCTGGAAAATATCAACCCAATTCAAGTTTCATGAACCAATCCCTGTTTAAAGTGGAATAAAAAGTCGATATCAAGCCATACCATGGTGATATTGATGCTCTGAAGCTGAACCACTGGTTGCAACAACTGGAAGTTTATTTCAATGTCCATCAGATCGAGGAAGGGCAGAAGATCTCATTTGCACGGCTAAAATTGGAGGGCCATGCACTGACTTGGTGGGAGAGCCACACAGAAACCCTGAGGTTGGAGGGAGAACCTCCAGTGACTAATTGGGAGGATTTCAAAACCATCATTAAGTCATGGTTTTATCCCATTAGGTACGTGGAAGACGATTGGATCTGCTGGCATTACTTTAGGCAAAAGCCAGGTCAAAGCATGCAGGAGTACACCCCATAATTCAAAAATATGGCTATAATGTTGGGTATCTCTCGAAAGAACCCAAATGTACTCCTCAAGTATTTGGGGGGTTTTCACTGCCATCTACGTGAGCAAGTGATGATGTTCAAGCCCAAAACAATGGATGGGGCCTGTGTATAAGCACAATACCTAAAGAATATAGGCCTAAAAAGAGCGCAATCAAGTGGATCAAAGCAAAAGGAGAAACAAGACGCTTCTACAGATGGGAAGAAGAAGAAAAATTGGGGAAAATATAAAAAGATGACAACCATAACACACTAGTGCAAAGATCCTAGCAACCACTACAACCAATGCAACACAGAGAAGAAGTGTTGAAAGTTTCATCCAGAGATAAACCTGAAGAACAAGAAGAAAGATAATAAAAAGAAGAATCTCATGGCCACTGATTTGAGAAACCAAGTTGAAAGCAACTCAAACGTCGATGAGAAGATCATTTGTACATCAATGCACAAGGAGGCGAATCTGAGTATCCTTCAACAACACGAAGAGAAAGAAATAAACGAACTCTTTCATGTAAAGATACAGGTCAAGAAGACGAAGATTGATGCTCTGTTTGACTTAGGATTGTAGGAAAATCTCATTACAACAGATATGGTCAAGAAGTTGGGGCTGGAAGTTCATGATCATCCAAACCCATATCCACTGGGATGGGTACATAAGGATGTAGAGCTGAAGGTAACAAAACAATGCAAAATTATATTTTTTATTAGTGTTGATTTTATTGATGAAGTAGATCTGGATGTGGTTCCCCTTGATGTATGTGGAGTCATGCTTGGGAGTCCATACATGTACTTGTGTGATGAAATATTCATGAGGAGAGATAACTAGTATCAACAAATCAAGGACGGAAAATCATTCATAATCAACGCACACAAAGGAAAGTAAAAAATTTCACTGGTAAGTGCCAACCAAGCCAAGAATTTGATTAGTTCCAGAAAGAAGTATGTTTTATTATTTTATTGAGAAATTCAGTCTATAGAGGAGTCAATAAGAGACAAGGCATCCCTAGAGGGGTGTACTAAGAAACAAAAACAACAATTGGAGGAGTTGTTACAGGTATACAAGGACGTGTTTTGAGAGCCTACAGAGTTACCCCCTAAAAGAGAAGTGGAGCATGAGATCCATCTATTGGCAAACACCCCATTTCCAAATATCGGTCTATACAGGTAGTCTGTTATAGAAGCAAGTGAGGTGAAGAAACAGTTGCAGCAACTATTGGAACATGGTTTCATTCGGCCAAGTACATCACCACGTGGGTCACCCATCATGATTGTGCCAAATAAGGATGGGACTTGGAGGATGTGTATAGATTACAGGGCGTTGAATAAAATCACGCTCAAGAATAGATACCCCCTGCCCAGGATAGACAATCTGCTAGATTAGTTGCAACAAGAAAAGTATTTAACCAAGATGGACTTGAAGTCTAGATATCACCAGGTTCAAGTCAAAGAAGAAGATACATGGAAGACCGCCTTCAAAACTAGAAAGGTTTGTATGAGAGGTTAGTTACACTATTTGGACTATGTGATGCACCAACTACATTTATGAGATTGATGAATGATGTACTGCACCCTTTTATAGATTCATTTGTTATTGTCTATTTGGATGATATAATGGTATAGTGTGCTACCTAGGAGGAGCATATTTCACATTTGATGTAGGTGCTGGAAACATTGAAGAAGCACGAGCTACTAGCAAATCTCAAGAAGTGCATATTTGTGCAGCAGTCATTGGTATATTTGGGATATGTGACTGGTGGAGGAGAATTGAAGATAGATCCTTCCAAGATGGAGGTCATCATGAAATGGCCAGTGCCTACTAATGTTACTGATATTAGGAGTTTCATTGGAGCAACATAGTGCTTCGTTTCAATGGTAGCAGCACGACTCCATGCCATTACAAAAAGTGGCAACAGTTTCCAATGGGTAAAAGGGAAGAAAAAGGCTTTCAATGACTTAAAGAAGAAGATCAGTGAAGCACCAGTTCTGGCATTACCAAACTTGCAACGACCCTTTGAAGTGGAGACAAATGCAAGTGGGTATGCTATTTTGATGCAAGGAGGAAGGCCCATTTGCTACCATTATGAAGTATTTCATGGGGAATTTCTTAACTACCCTACCTACGATAAGGATCTCTATTCCATGGTGCAAGCTATGAAGAAGTGGAACCACTATCTAATGGGAAAGCATAAAATAATCCACACAGATCACCAGCCATTATAGTACTTTTAGGCCCAGAATAAGCTACAATAGAAAAAGCACTACAAGTGGATGGGGTTTTACAACAATTTCATTTAATGATCAAGTATAAGAAGAGAAACATAAACAAGTTGGCCGATATGCTTTCAAGGCCACCCACATCAAATATTATAGATTTGGGGTTACTCTATAGGTTGGATAAGCTATGTTCTCCTAAAGGTGAGCGTTCATAGCTGATTAGAGAGGTTCACACCTCCAAGGTTGCAGGTCACTTTGGTGTAGCGATAACCGAGGTTAAATTGCTGATTAGAGAGGCTCACACCTCCAAGGTTGAAGGTCACTTTGGTGTAGGGAAGACCAAGGCTAACTTGCAAAGGTATGTGTATTGGCCCAAGATGTAAGAGTAGGTAGCTAGGTTCATAAGATAATGTATGCTTTGTTGTACTAGCAAGCCTAACAACAGGAAATAGGGTCTGTATCATTCCTTACCTGTACCTACTCGTCCTTGGGAAATCCTTTCCATGGCGTTTGTGGGAGGTTTAGTGACAACCAGGAAGGGAAATGACTACCTATTCGTGGTAGTTGACATGTTCAGAAAGATGTGTGTTCTGATGCCCTGTAAAAATACCATCAACGTACAAAAAACAACAAACTTGTTCTTTGGACAGGTCTGGGTACACTTTGGGATACCAAGGAGCATAATTTCATATAGGGATATAATATTTCTCAGTGCATTCTAGACTACATTGTGGGATAAGATGGACAAAATGTTGAAGAGATCTATAACATTCCATCCACAAACAGATGGGAGGACATAAGTAGTCAACATGACTTTGGTGTAGCTTCTGAGGGGTTACAACCAGAACCATCTGAAGACATGGGATGAAAATCTTGTATATATACAAAATTATTATAACAGAGCAATCCACACTTCTACAGGAAAGTCCTCATTGCAAACTTGTTTTGGATATTTTCCACCTTCACCTTTAGATATTGCATATGGGCAGTAAGGAGGAGTGAAGGAAGGCCTTACAAGAGATTCTTTGAGGGCTGGAAAATTTATAGAGAAGATTAGATAGATCCATCTATAGGTACATGAAACATTGCAAAAGTCGTAGGTGAAGTATAAGGCCAGGCATCATCAACACAAAATAGAGAAATCATTCAAAGTGGGAGACATAGTATGGCTACAGTTGAATAAGGAGAGGCTGCAGGGGCCTTGTCAGAAAATCAAGGCTCTAAGGTATGGTCCCTTTGAGATACTAGAAGAGGTGGGTGATAGTTCCTATCAACTCAGTTTACCACCATATATGCACACTTACTCAGTTGTACATCTAGAGAATTTGAAACTCTATGAGCCTTCCAGGCTAGATGAGGAAGAGGAACATGTCCTACCTTCTGTGGAGGATTTGGCACCAGACGCTCAAATAGAGTTGACATAAGATACAATTTTTCAAAAGAGGTCTAGAACTACAAGACAAGGGAAGGAAGACCTTTGGCAGATTGGGTTGAAGGGACAACTTCTAGGAAAATCTAAATGGTACACCAGAGAGAAGGTGGAGGAAAATTTTCCTCACCTCATTTAGTAAAAGATTTTGGGGGCCAAAAGCCTCACAAAATGGGGAGGTGTGATCCGAATTGGATCATTATATTGTTTATCATCCATCTCGATGCAATTGGAGTGGAAAAAGTGGAGGAATCAGCTCACGGGACTGTTTTTACTGGTAGAACCCAGTTTGGCAAAATGAGGTCTGAAACCATCTTAGACAATTTTGCTGAATCAAATGATGATTTTTGGGGGTAAAACTTTATTGCTCAATTTTTTCACCTTTTCATGCTATTCTACACACAAAGAGATTTCCAACGACATAATAATTGCATCAATCAGAGTCCATATGCAAAATTTATGCCACTTAAAATTTGACCTTCCTGTTTTCATACCTATAATTTGGGAGGATGCCGCATCAGCCTCCATTATTTATGGAAAAGGACCTATCCATGTGTTTGCGATGTAAAAGACTTTAGAAGTGTCTATTTTGTAACTCTAGTTAAGAGTTGATGTAGTCAAATGTAACTATTAATAAGCTATCAGGCTATGTTATAACTGAGCCACTGGGAGGAAGAGACATTCCATTCTTTCAAGAGAATTTTGTTCCATAGTTGAGCAAAGATAGCCAAGAGAGATAAGAGGTAGAGCACACAAAGAGAATGTCTGCATTTTAGCAGCCCACGGGCCACGAGCATTACTTCTTTTTATCTGCAGCTATATTTCCAGATAGAGAAAGAGAGCGAAGTGACCTCACCTTCTAGCTGGGTTTTCTCCTGAAAGGGTTTCCTAGAGAGCATATCTTGTGTATTATGTGCGTGTGAGATTATTATTTCATTCTCTACTTTTCTTCTTAATTTACTTTTTACATGCATGCACTAATTACATTTAATTTTATAGATCTAGAAATTAAATAAAACTGTAATAGTGTAGAATCTCATATTTTAAATATAATATTATCAGATTTATTGTGAGGAGTTGTCTAATGGAATATCCACGGCAGTTTACGGATCAATTTTGCTTGTTTAACATCATAACATTCCATGGGAGACCCTTGTATCTCCACATTACATCACTGATGGGGGCATGGATGCCTTCACATGTATTCCAGGATATCATAGCATGATCAATGAAGGATTTTCTCATGACATTGAAGTATTAGCTCACAATAGAAAGAAACCTATATGAATCCCTAGAATATGACTTCTTCTCTCTTTCCTTTTAACTTTCCATTGTCCCAATATTATGGAAAACAAGTTCAAAAAGGGTAGAAATTGTAGAATATCAAATTCACACTTCAGTACTCACATACACCTACTAACTGAAAGGTGCATCATATTATCCATTCTTATACCACATTCAATTCCAACCCACCCAGTATCAATATAACACATTTCAATAATTACTTAGCAATATGGGTCACCTTCCTAGAGGCCTCGTCACCTTGTCCTACATGTATGGCCTCTCTAAGTTTTCTAATAGTTAGGTGGGGTCCCTATGTACCTTCTCTCCCTAGATCTTAGTTATTTGGTCATTAGTGTTGTTCACTCCAACTCTTAGGTATTTTCCTAACTTCATGGCTTTATTTGGGAGTGCCAATACCTTGGTTGGGTCCATCATCACTATTATGCCTCATTTTGGGACCAAAATAGCCCGAATTAATTTTGGACTTGCTATTTGTAGAGTAAAATTGATTCAAAACTCAATAACATTACCTATCTATTGATTGGAAGTAGACCACAAATTTCCTTGCAATACCACAACTATGAATACATAGTATCCATAATGCAGAGTCATTATGGCCTTAAAACCCAAAGCATTACTCTACCAAACCCATGACACTTATTCAATAAGGATTTTATGATTGTTCCATATGACTCAAACCCTCTAATGGCTAACCTAAAATTACCCTTAGGTCACTTCCTTACCTATTTATAATGTTTAATTCCTATTTGTAGGGCCTCTTATCATCTTTTGAAATATTTTATATTTGGAAAATCCCAAATTTTTAGAAGTGCACTTAGGAAAGCTATTGATCTTATTCTATCTCTCTCATTCCCTAGGGATACTTGTATATGTCATGTTCAACACCTCTATAGGATATCTTGTGGCTAGCTTGGGCCAAACCTTGCAAGTTGGATTGATTCATCGTATGGCATATTCACTTTCTTAATTCTAGTCATATCTTGGATGTTTCAAGTTAAAAGCCTCAATATAGGTTCCATAACATCTAGATAAAAGGAGGTATAATCCTTGAGAACTAGGGTCTCTCTATGATACATTTTCATTGATTTATATGTATAGTAGGAGATCACCCTTCGAGACTTGAATCATATATAAATTGGAGGATGGGAAAAAACATTTACTCTAATATCTTTTGTTGTAAAATCAACAACCCCTTCATTTCATCATTAACAATGAGAACTGATAGAATCCAATCTCTTGGACAATAGTTTGACAATTTAAATTAGCTTTCCATCCCATGCAAATCTATGATAATGGATGTTTCAACTTACGAAAGGAGTTACACATTAATCGATGACGAGCGTTATATTATATCATCTATCCATGGAAGGATGAATTTTCTTGTGACATGACACATTTCAATATCTACAATGTGTTGTTGGCTTGGCCCAATTTTTATGGGTACCATGCAATTTACAAGTCATGGATCAAGGTGTTGTCCTCACTCAAATAATAATGGTAATTTATCATTCCTCAGGAAAATAACATAATTCAAATTTGTTTTAAATTTTTATCAAATATTTTTGTAAGTTTACCATCCATACTTAAAAGTCTACTATATTGATAATTTTTTTAATGTTTGTGTAAAATATTGTAGTGATAGTCCAAATATCATTTTATGATCTATCCTACATAATAGAAATGATTGAATGCACTTATATACATATGGACTATTTTTTCAGGGATATAGAAGATTGGCACTCTCTATTAGGTGTATAGTTACAATTATCTAGTATGTAATGTATCACTACACATGGAACTCAAAAATTGTGAATCCTTTATGTAGAAATAAAGGGAAATTCAATGCTAAATATAGGATCTCTTATAAAATTGATACATTTAGTAAAATATTTCTCCTTATGTAATCTATATTATATGTGCACCCACAAAATATGGAACTTTCCACCTCTACTTTAACTATTATACCTAAAACAAGGTCACACTCAAGAATATGGGTCCAATCACAACTATTGATGATGTTTGAGACACATTATAAAGAGTTGAGTTCTTCACTAGAATTTACTTATGTATGGATATAATTAGGTTCCTGTGGACCCTTAGTATGTTTGGAAGGTGGCAATTAGATCTAGGGATGGGTTCTATGAGTGATTGGTGATTCCCTTTTGATTAAGTAATGCACTAGATACTTGCATGTGACTTATGAAATATGTCATGCTGAAAGTTACACATACATTTATCATTTATCATTTTATTTATTTTCTTATCTTCAACTAGAGATGATATTAACACCTCCAAAACAACACCCGAGATCATAAAACCTTGTGCAATAACAATGTTTATGTAGAACATGAAAAATGTTAATTCTTTAGGGAAAATTAAAGTACCTTGGCTTTAATTTTGATGTGATATGTGTGTATGTGGATCTGGAGAAGGAACGCATCATCAGATACTAGATTTTCCCTCATGACAACATCAGGATATAAATATGTCTTGAAAAAAATCTGTAGATTATTTTACTTAGTCATATCTTACATTGCACACAATTATTGTGATGTATTTTGTCGATGTTCTAAGAATATTGCTAATAGTTAGGGAATAATATAATAATATACACTTCTTGAGTGGAATTATAAATGTTTATATCATTTATGGGAACCTAGAGTAGGATTCATATAGGAAACATAAAATTTCAAGGGGATTCCATTTTTTACTTAGATTTTGTATTATTGTTTGAGGGCACTTCTCACAATATTCATTAATCTCTCTTTCTCCTTTCTTATATGCATAGCTCTTCTATATTTCATTCTCCTTCATTTTTCTAAGGTACCATTGGTCATGATATTTTGGTGTCTTCTCCATTCAAAAATATGGAAAGAACCTAGAGATGGCATTTATGATTTTTTTTTTCTATTGTCATGAAAATTATCTTTCTCATGTTATTGAATAATTTTCTTCCATGTATTTGATTACAAGAATGGTCAAATAAGCATGAATAAATCCCACATGAATTAGTTTGTCATCATCTAACACTGTAGATTACTTCATCGTAATCAAGTTCACGGATTTTAAAGGAGAAGTTTGGTTATTATATGGAATATTGAGATTTATACATGCACATTTATTGATATAAAACAGACACACACATCCACACACACATGGACATTATCATTTACTCTAGATTTACTTGGTTATTAATACAATGTGTTGCTTCTTTATTCAAAAGTATTATGTAACAATTATCTCTCTCTCTCTCTCTCTCTCTCTATATATATATATATATATATATATATATATATATATATCCTTTATTCCCTTTTGTCTTTCTCTATATATCCCCTTATTTCATTCTCTCTTATATCAATATCTCATTTTCTGTGGGGTCCCATTCATGCTCTATTATTCCCTCTTTATTTTACACTCACATTTATTTCAACAAACACTCTTAATTTCCTTTGAGTTTATTATAAAAACCATCAAATATTAAATGCAACTCATAATACCTTTAACATGCATATTCATTCAATAAATCAATTGTTGGATTGTAAGGGGAGCACCAACCTCTCAATGGAGGAGAAGGCCTCATATATCCTTAATGGTGTTAATAATCTTAGTTTTGTTGTATGTCTTTAGGTCATCAAAGTATATTAATTCTTGGCTTAAGCTAACTTTTCATACTTAAGTAGGACTACCAAAATTTCCTTCTATGTTGAATAACAAATTGGATAACACCCATATAATTTAGTTCATTTATATCGTAGAGCATTAACCTCGATGGATAACATATCTCATCCTAACTCAATGGGTACCATTACTCACAAGAAAGGAAATTGCTTTTCATATCTATATGCTTATGATATGTGTCATAACTTTTCCAAACATCAACATTCCTAAAAAGTGTTTAATAACCGGTAAAACTCACCCCCCCACTTTTTTTCATGTGAAAAAACGCATCCTGTGTGATGTCATAATAACTTTAAATTAAATTTATTTAAATTATTTTTAATTAAAAAAAGGACCAACATAAATAAAATTATATTTAAGACTTGCACGACCGATAGATGAACTTACCTTAGTGTCTGCAGAGGTCTGGTCATCACCACAACCACTAAAAGATATGGCTTCACCTCCACTTGTTCCTTTGGGTGCACCGTTTCGAGGTGTGTGGTCCTCCCACTCACATTTGCCCAGACTAAATTTGACAACAAAAGCAAAATCAAAAAGATATTTGAAAAAATATAAGAACTTGTTATAATTCTCACGAACAATTAAGAAGTGAAAGCTTGCGTATAAAATTGTATGCCAGACTTGAGGACATGAAAATCTGACCTGGGTTTGAAAACACAGACATAGGGCAGATCTAGAACAGTGCCACTGTGGCAGGCGTCGATGATTGCATGCAGTCGAGCTCCAGGTGGAATGGGTCTTACCAGCGTCTCATTGATTTCATCGTCCACAATCATCCCTGCCTCCTCAAAGTCGAGGGGCAAAAGCGTTTCGTTGTACCCGTCTACTTCTTCGCCTTTATAATCTTCTTCCTGACAGCCATGGCCAGAATAATGAAATACCAGAGAGTCCCCGGCTCGGCAATCCTCAACCAACCAACGCATCCACCTCAGCATATTTTGCCTTGTGGGGATTCTTTTGGAGTCTTCCTCGTCCTCTGCACAGAGTTTAAACCAGAAAACTATAAACATTAGCTCACATGAGTTGTCCAGTGAGATTTCTTAGTGGGTAGATCTCGATAGATTTAATTTAAATAATAATAAAAAATAATAAAATTGAATTTTTAATATTAAATTATGAATAAAAATATTTTTTGTGAAATACAAATTAATACAGAATTTAAATAAACTTAAAAGGGGACGAGTTGTCCGGAAAGTTATGGAAATTCCAGTAATATTTAGAGAAAATCCAGCAAGGATTTTTGTAATTTTTAGAGAAAATCCAGCCAGGATTTTTGTAAATCCAAGTTATAGTTGTTAAACTTCAAAAATTTAGGTGTCTTAGAAGTTTTTGATGGTGCTGAATCCATTTCCACCATAAAAACACAATTTAAACACTGCCTTTACAAGATTTTTAAATTTTTTTGCCAGGATTCCAGTTGACTGTCCAAACAATTCTTCCACCTTATTAGAGGACTCCAAAATTAAATACATAATACCATAAATATAATAATATAATTCTATTATCCTTCCCAGCAAAATTGAATACATGATGTCATTCTCAAGTATACTAATATAATTCCATTATCCAAAACACATTCTATGCGCAAGCATGTATAATAATATAATTCCTTTATCCAAAAGACATCCTAAGTTAATTGGAATAAAGGTTACTTTTAGATATTCTTCTACTAAAACTTTTTGGATTTTGTGTTTACATGAGAGATTTTGTGTTTACATTAGAGTTAGATACTCCAATATTCAAAACAAATTTAACAGTTAATTTTATTTTATATTTATTTGATATATATTAAATATATTAGATATACAAAATTTATAATAAATTTAGTAGTTAATTTTATTTCATATTTATTTGATATATAGAATCTTTAATATATAAGATATACAAAATACTGGAATTTCTCTTATTTTTTTTTGGTGAATTTATAGTTTAGTAGATTATTTTGTTGATAAATATATAATCATTAAAATACTTATGCTATTTATAATATTGAGAATGTATAAAGCAATAACAATAACAAGAATGAATAGAGGTAGGAAAAGGAAAAATATTTTGAAAACCTTTGATTATTGTGTAAATCCCTAACAAAAATAGATAAAGTTAGGAAAAAGAAAAACATTTTGAAAACCCTTGATTAATGTGTAAAGTTCTAACAAAGGAAGATGGAGAATGGATGGAAGTAAGAAAAGAAAAAACATTTTGAAAACCCCTATTTCATCCCTACCTAAAAAATTCATCCATAACTTTTAATTTTTGAATAAATTTGTTTAATTCACACTTATTATTTTAAATATTCTTACAGAGTAGTTTTAGTCGGCCATAAATTTGTCTAGAAATAGTGGAAATTATAGCATGATTTTTGCTAAAATTTGACTTGCAGCTATCAAATTTCAATATTTTGGGTTTCTAAAGGGTTTTGATGGTGCTGAATCCATTTCCACCCACTAAAAAAATATTCAAACACTCCTATTATCAGATTTTTTGAAAAAACAAATCTCTAAATTCCATAAAAAAATAACTTTCTAGACTAATTTATAGCCTTAGTAGACCAGGCTCAACCCTAGCCAAAAAAAATATATATCTATAAAACTTGGTTATCTAAAATTTTCAAAAAAATATTTTTTCAGCGGCCTCAAACATCATGAACTATGAGACTTACCTGTGAGAGTAACTATAGAGTCTTCCGGGAATTTGAATCTGGTTGTGAGCAGATATTTCATACAGTTCACATCGTTGATGCAGCCTTTCAGCTCGTATGGCGTATTTCGGTAAGCAATCCCGCAGAGAACGGCTCTTTTGTTACCAGAGATTCGAACCAGTGGAGGATTAACAATAGTCGGCTCCTGTACGGGTTTATTGAAATATCTGGGTTTATTAAAATTTCGAGCACCAGGCATTATCGGTCGCCTCCCGGCGGGATTCGGCCGGTAATATGGTTCTGGTCGGCGAACCCCGACATGAACACCGCAGTAGTCACAGCGAAAACCATCAAACCCTGGAGGAAGCCATATCCCGTTTCGGCAATTTGGACAATGAACCAGCTCGGCTTCTTCCATCATCTCTACTTTCGTTCGTGAAACTTTACTCCTCGTAATATCCTCTGTATCTATCTCATCTATTCAGAACCATATATTGAAAATGGTGTGAACACTTATGCAGGTCAGAGCTGTGGAATCGAAAAAGATTGAAGCATATATCTTTTTTCTGACCACTGTGAGAATCATGTTCGATCCTATCTACTCAGGACAGACCAAAGGTATTCGATGCGAGCAGTACACTGGAATTCTTTTCCAAAATTCTGACTGGAATATTTAATTGGAGTCGTAACTTATCTCACGGAATTTTGTTTATACTCTATTCATTTTTTTCCTTTTGATTCGGATATATTACTCCATTCATTTTTTTTCCTTTTGGTTTGGATATATGAATTATAGAGTGTGTCATAAGAGAAGCTGGATTTGTTATGGAGAGAAAGAGAGATCGAATATCAATAAAAAGTATCTCTACACTGGGCGTCTTCATATAACCAAATTATTGAATACACTAAAGTATCTATAGAATATCATATCTACGAATGTAAAGACGTCACTTGAGCACGGTCCTTTGCGCTTGTTTCAACTAGCGCAAAGGGTCCTTTGCACTTGTTCTAACTAGCCCAAAGGGCTTGGACTTACATTGGAGGCGACTCTTCATGTCCACCAAGTAAGCATCCAATCTTTCCATGAAAAATCTCTCGTGGCATTCCACCCACTAAATATTGTTTAAGGAGAAAATATTATCATTTTTATCTTGGTGTTTTTCTTTGAGAACACTCGACCTAACACATCTTGAGCTGCCAATGTAAGGTGATGGATGTCATTCTATTCGACAAAGTTGTCATTGATGTCAATACATTAGAGCATTGATTGAATGATAAACCCTAGATTGAAGCCCTATGGACGGAAAACATGTATGATTATTGAAACCCTATGAATAGAAAACCCTAGAAACTCTAAATGCAATGAGGAAACCCTTAGTCCATGAAAATATCCTAATACACTTTGATGAAACCTTAGCAATATTGAAGGAACCCTAAATTCCCTAGTGCCTAAAATTGTTAACCATAAGTGTTAAAAATGACAAAATTCCTTTGTATATGCAACCGTAAAGATGACCTATGCAATATACGCGTAAAACCCTGAATGAATATGATAAATGCATAAATAAGTGCGTGCTAACCAAGAAGCAAAACCCTAGTTCATATCCCATGATGTCCGAAACATTCATACACATACAAATCCTTGGGGCATAAAAAGCCTAGCTTCCTACCCTAAAGCCCTAATTCTAAAAGGCTACCCTGAAGTTCTATCCACATTCCAAATATCCATACCCTAAACGCTACCATAATCCTTAAATTCTTGAATCTATCACTAATGTCTGAAGATATATATTTATATATATTGACACATACACAATACATTGAAAATTGTTGTTTACACAAGCTTGAAGAAGCCTTCAAGCAATCACAAACAAATCCTTTTTCATTCCCAAACACACCTTTGTTATGGGTATATTATTTTTTTAATTATGAAAAATACATGTTTATCATTCTTTCAGGTCGACTCTCTAACACTTAATTCGACCCTTAAGCCAACTGACATGTCCTTTCATATGGAAAACAACTATACATATAAACCTATGTGTATTGAGATTAGGGTGATGATGTTCAGGTGTTTTAGGTGAAAATTACAGACACAACAAGGAGCAGCTCAACAATTTCCTGCTTCTACAGTATTAGATCCTGTGGCATTTTGACTTTTCTTCCGAGGCAAAGTTCGACCACTTCAGACTTGTTCCTATTGTAAACTTTGGTCCTTCTCTGTGATATTTCAGACTTGAAATTGGTGGTTCTGTGGAGGATCTCGGATCTCCTTGTGGCCTATAACCTCAACCTCTTGCAACTCAGACATGTTTAAGAATCGTAGACCTATAGTGATATCACTTTTGTATCTGTGGAGTTTTCGACCACGTTTTGGAGTTGCTCCTTGAAAAGAGAAGACACCTTTTTGGGAGAATTGCAGTAGACTGCCTTGGATATTGCTAAAGGCTACTATTTAAAGCATTTTTGAAGTATTTCTTGAACCATTGATTGTAGCATTTTCTTTGGAGTATTGGTAAAGCATCATTGAAGTGTTTTGTAAGAGCAACTTATTTGTGGACATTTTCAAGTAAACTCGTGTGACATTTTTGGAGGCATTCTTGAAGGATTGATTGGAGGATTGAATGCACTTGAAGCCATTTCTCTCTTACCTTGTAGAAACTAAATTTGTAAGATAACCCTTGTTGAAATGTATTCAAACCTGTGAAGCTGATCACAGTTTTTTTGGTGTAGCTTTGTTGTGCAAACCTTGGAAACACTTTTGAAGCTTGAGAAAACCTATTGAAGTGATCTTGAGAAGATATCATTTTTATAACTCATGGTTAGAAATATGAGTATCCCTTGAGAACTAGTTTACTAGAAATCATTTGGAGGAGAGTGTTTTGGGATCAAGGAATATTATTGAATTACCTTGTTACATCAATGAAGAAAAAGTATAGTAAAACAGGAAAGCAGTGAAGCAGACTTGAAGGCTACATTGGATAGACTAAGAAGACATTGTGGAGTTGTTTGTTGAAGTGCACTTGAAGATCCTTGAAGAACCTTCTTGAACAGTTTGAAGAGCACCATTGTGAAGCAGTCCTTGAACCCTTGAAGTTGTGTTGAAGAATCATTGAAGACTCTTGTTTAAAGACTGATCTTGGAGCAGACATTGGAGCAACATTTGAAGAGCATTTGAACACCTTGGAGAATATCTTGGAGAAAATTCTTGAAGACACCTTGGAGCATTATTGAAGACCTCATAAAGACATCTAGAAGCCATTCTTGGAGACCATGATGCATGATTGAAGCCGTCATGGAGTAACCTTGGAGAAAATTATTTGGGCACCATGAAAAGTCTTGGAGACACCTTTTGTGGTTGCTAAAGTTGTCATTGATGAACATAGAGTTTTGAAGATTAATTGAGGGAATTGTTGATGATATTGTGAGGGCTTGTTGCATAAGAGATTGGAATCCTAGGAGAATGATTGAACCTATTTTGAGGAACAAAAGTAGTGGGTTGGAGCCATATAGGATTGGAGTCCTCATGGAGACTAGGTTAGATTCTAAACTAGCTAAGAGGGTTGGAGCCCTAGAGTATTGGAGTCATCACGTAGACCAAGTTGGTGCTTGGTGAAGTATAAGTTGGAGCCTAGTTAGTTTGAATATTTGAGTTTTCATTTAGGGTTAGAGCCATGAACTATTTATTGTACTTGATTCATTATAAAGAGGATTGGAGTCCTCATTAGTTCTTATTAATAAAATTATTCTGTTATTGATTTTGTGTTCTATCTTAAGTGATGTTAACTGGTAAAATAAAAATTGTAAAAGGAAACACTCATTCAGACCCCCTCTTCGTATTTCCAACAATTGGTATCAAAGCCAGTACCTTCAATCTCAGCCTAATAGATGGAAGGTAGATCCTTAAAACCCAAATGGAAAAGACAAGGAAGAAAGCCTCTAATCCCTCTAAAGATGTCTCTTCTTCAATTGTGAAAACAAAAGAAAATCATGTTGGGAAAGCTTTATTGTTCGATGGGATAAACTATGAGTCATCGAGACAAAGAATGAAATTGTCTTTGATGGATCAAGGATTTGAAGTATAGAATTCAATGACTAATTGAAGCCCAGAGGAGTCAAAATAGTTTGATAAAAAAGCTATAAATAAATATTGAGTGGTTTACCAAATCCTATAAAGGTCAAAGTGGAGAAATGTTCATCAACAAAATATCTTTGGGAGAATCTTCAAGATCTTCACTCAAAAGGATTGTTGGTCGTGACCTCTAATGAAGAAGATGATGGAAAAGATCACAAAGATGAACCAGAGAAGACAACTGAAAGTAAATATGAAGGCACCAATTTCATAAAGAAAGATGATGATGAAGAGAACTTTGAAGTAGAAATTGAAATAAACCTCAAGAAAAAGTTTGTAGCTACCCCAAAAGAGATAAGTAGTTTGAAAAAGGAAAATGAGGAACTCAAAAAACAAGTACAAGATATTGATCATGATCATGACAAGAAAAAAAAAGAAGTAATCCTTTTAAGGTATCAAATACAAGAAAAGGTTGAGAATATAAAAAAATTGAAGGAATAATTGCAGAAAAACAAGAATATACATCATGAAGAAGTCGTATCCATGACAAATCAATTAGACAAAGAAAAAAGAAAGGAAGCCAATTTGGAAAATTGTCTTAAATAAAGGTCTAAAGAATTGACAAAAGTTGAAGTAGAAATTGGCCAGTATAAAGAAGAAGTCACTTCCCTAAAATATCATCTAGAATAAGCAAAGAAATAGATGCAAGGATCTGAAGTTAAGAATTTAAAAGAATAATTTCTCCTCCTAAAAGGAGAAATTGATGAAGAAAATAAGGAAAGACAAATCATGCCATTCCAACTCAAATAAAAGGATGAAGAAAATAACAGATTTGAAGTAGATGTCATGTATTTTAAATCTGAGCATGTGAAGCAACAAGGATGAAGGGAGAAATTGAAAGTCAATTGGAAAAGAAAGATGAAGAATGTGAGAAGATGAAAGAAGAGATTGTTTCCCTAAAGAAATAAGTTGATCAACTAAACAAGAACTTGAAGAGTTCTCAATTATTGGATGACATTCTTAGACATCAAATATCCCCTCTTGATAACTTTGGTCTTGGATATGCAAGAAAGTCTTCTAGCAAAAGTGATGCAAACCTTAATGCATCAAAAGACAAGAATGTGGAGAATCTTAAAAGTTGTGTTATTGCCCCGAGTTCCAGCAAAATCAAGAAAATCTAGAATAACATTAGAAGATACTTTGCTCCTAGAATATATGATGCAAGAAACGATGAATATTATCAAATAACCTCAAGGTATAACAAATTCAAAGATGCACAAAGGCAATCCTCATTTTCCAGGTATCTACCAATAATTTTTGGCTATTGTTACTCTTGTAAAAAGTTTGGACATATGGAAAAGGATTGGACAACATATAAAAAAGACATTTATGAGGACTCCAATAAGTTCCTCAGAAGTAAATTGTAGGGAGATACTTAAATCTACATAACTACAAAGATTATGCTTCACTATTCATGTATAGAGTTGAATGCTTCAAATGCCATAATGTTGGGCATATCGCTCAACATTGCAAGTTGAAGTGGGTTCCTAAACAATTTAAATAATTTCCAACCTAGCATGGGAACATAGTCGCAAAGGTTTGGAGAAGGAAGTAGGTTGCAGTAGAAAAGGAACATATTGAATCTGTCTTGAATGCTCAAGTCATTAATACTTGTTGTTGATTAACTTAATGGCATCATAAAAAGATCATGCATACTATTAGGTGGAGCACGAGTCAAACACCATGATAATATGAAGGATACCAGAAGCAACTCTATGAAAAGAAGATTAGCACAATACCCGGGGGGTGAAATGACAAGAATGATAGGGGCAACACTTGATGAAAGAGAATTGTTAGGAAAAGTAGCCCATTTGTCATTGATGTCAAAGGTGGAGAGAATAATAAAAGGGGGTGACTATTGCCATCAATGAAAAATGGGGATATTGTTGGACAAAGTTGTCATTGATGTTAATACACTATAACATTTATTGAATGGAAAACCCTAGAATGAAGCCCTATGGATGTCAAACATGTATGATTATTGAAACCCTATGAATATCAAACCCTAAAATGGTTGGTTGGAAAGCATAAAACGTAATTTTTGAATAAACCTTAAATGCAATGTGAAAATCCTTAGTCCATGAAAAATCCCTAATACACTTTGATGAAACCTTAGAAATATTGAAGGAACCCTAAATTCCCAAGTCCTTAAAATTGTTGACGTGTAAAAAATGACAAAATTCCTTTGTATATGAAACCCTAAATATGACCTATGGAATATATGCATAAAGCCATAAATTAATATAATAAGTTCCTAAATAAATAAGTGCTAAGCAAGAAGAAAAACCCTAGTTGATTCCTCATGGTGTACTAAACATTCATACACATACAAATCCTTGGTGCATAAAAAGCCTAGTTTCCTACTCTAAAGACCTAATTATAAAAGGCTATCCTAATTTTTTATCCACATTCTAAATATCCATACCATAAAGAATGTCATAATCCTTAAATTCATGAATCTATCCCTAATGTTTGAAAATAATTTTTTTTTTTGACACCTATACAATACCCTGAAAACTGTTGTTTACACCAGCTTGAAGAAGTCTTCAATCCCTCCCCAACCAATCCTTTTTCATTCCCTAACTCACATTTGTTATGGGTATATTAATTTTAAAGTCTGAAAAATACATGTTTATCATTCTTTTAGGTCGACTCTCTAACACTTAAGTCAGCCCTTAAGCCAACTGACATGTCCTTTCGTTGTGGAAAACAACTATATATATATATATATATATATATATATATATATAATCCTATGTGCATTCAGATTAGGTTCATGAAGTTGAGGTGTTTTTGGTGAAAATTACAATACAAAGCAAGGATCAACTCAACCATTTAGACTTGCTAAAACACTCGACCCTATGGTATTTCAGATTTTCCTTTGAGACAAATTTTGACTTCATCAGACTTGTTCATATTTCAAACTTTCACCCTTCTCTATGACATTTCAGACCTGACCTTTTTGCAGTCCTTTTCAAACCTGAAATTGGTGGTTTTGTGGAGGATCTTTACCCTCCCTATGACCTATAACATCAATCTCCTACAACTCGGACCCATTCAAGAATTGTATACCTATGATGATATCACTTATGGACCTATGGAGTTTTTGACCACATCTTGGAGTTATGCCCTGAAAAGAGAAGACACCATTTTGGGAGAATTGCGGTAGACTAGTTAGGAGCATTGTTGAAGACTATTGTTTAAAGCACTGTTGAAGCATTTATTAGACCATTGATTGTAGAATTTTCTTTAGAGTATTGCTAAAGCATTGGTGAATATTTTTGTAAGAGTAGCTAATTTGTGCACATTTTGAAGTAAAATTGTGTGACATTTTTTGAGGTATTCTTGAAGGATTGATTGCAGTATTGAATGAACTTGAAGCCATTTATCTCCTACCTTGCAGAAACTAAATTCGGAAGATAATTCTTGTTGAAAATTATTCAAAAATGTGAATATGATTACAATGATTATGGAGCATCTTTGTTGTGCAGACATTGGAAACAATTTTGAAGCTTGCAGAAACCTACCGAAGTGATCTTAAGAAGATATCCTTTTTATAAATCATGGTTTGCAGTATGAGGATCTCTTGAGAAGCAATTTATTAGACATCATTTGGAGGATATTGTTTTGGGATCAAGGAATATTATTGAATTACCTTGTTACATTGGTGAAGCAAAAGTATAGCAAAAACCGAAAGCAGTGAAGTAGCCTTGAAGGCTACATTGGACATACTATGAAGACATTTTGAAGTTTCCTGTTGAAGTGCACTTGAATATACTTAAAGAACCTTCTTAAATAGTTTGAAGAGAACCATTATGAAACAATCGTTGAACCCTTGAAGTTGTGTTGAAGAATCATTAAAGATTCTTGTTTAAAGACTAGTCTTAGATCAGACATTGGAGCAACATTTCAAGAGAATTTGAAAACCTTGGAGAATATATTAGAGAAACTTCTTGAAGACACCTTGAATAATTATTGAAGACCTTGTGAAGACATTTAAAAGCCATTCTTGGATACCCTAAAGCATGATTGAATCCCTCATGGAGTAACCTTGGAGGAAATTGTTTATGTATCATGAAAAGTCTTGGAGACATCTTCTGTGATTGCTAAAGTTGTCATTGGTGAACAAAGCATTTTGAAGATTAATTGAGGGGATTGTTGAAGACATTGTTAGGGATTGTTGTAGAAAATTGGAAGCCTATGAGAATGATTAAACCTATTTTGAAGAACGAAATTAGTGGGTTGTGTTAGCTCTGCTATATAGTGAGGATTTTCAAGGGGCGGAGATGAGCTTGATCCGCTTGGTTCTGCTCAAAAGGAAGCTCATAAGGGTCATCTCCCCTTTCTTCCTTCTACTCCGTTTTCTCTCTGTCACCTCCATTTCCTCTGTTTTCCTCTAAACCCGCTATAAACCCCTTTTACTTTAAGCCCCAAGCGGAAAGGCCTAAAAACACCATAGAACCTCATCCTTATAACCTCGCGTGCTCATAAACCCTTCTCTTAATCTCAGCCATTGATTTCCTCCCGCTGATCCAAAGGCTCTCATCGCGCCCGATAAAGCAACCTGCGCGATCAAATCCCCACCGTCAGATCATTTCCACCAAGATCTGACGACCTTCGCACTTATCGCACCCATGATGTAATCGAACGTTAGTGCACGATGAGAGTGGTTTTTCTCTCTCATTCACTGCTACGTGTCAAGTGCTGAGTGGAATTGCTCGGTCTTGTCCTTTTACCGCTTTATGTCCAAAGGTGGTGCGATCAATACTGTATACCACCTAACCCATCCGCCCGCCCGTTAAACTCCCGTGCAACTTCATCTCCCGATCACTGTTCGATCTATCTACCCAAGATCAAATGGCCCTCATTCACCCCACTCCCACCTTGACCAATATTCTCCACCTAGCCATCTTCGTCGTTTATTCCTCCGATCCGAAAATCATCCTCCTCTGTCATGTCGACCGTCCATTCACCCACGCACTCCACATCCCCTAACCACTCCACTTGCCCGAAGAAGGAAGATGACCCGCTCGCCATTACTAGTCACTATCAGACTTTCAACAACCATATTAAACAAACAGGATGGCTAAGGGAGAAAAGGACAGAGCACAACCCAGCCACTGCATTTATCAGTTATGGAACCCCATTGGTATGGGTACTCCAACTTCCTAAGAGGACAACACAGCAACTGAGCAGATTGGATTCATCCACTGCAACAAACAATCACAGTCAGATACTCCATCAGGCACTTAAATATGGTTGGTGATCAATTATGACCTCTCCATACCTAAATGGCTAAGAGCCCTTGTAATGTAAAATCTATAAATACCCCGAAAAAAGATGTAATCAAGGTGGATGGTTGGAATTTTGATGTAAGGTTCAACTTCTAGAGATTGTAGATATTTTGACACTTGCAGTGTCTCGTTTTCATTTTCAGCTAATACAAGATTCTTTTGCTGTTAACTTCTCACTTTCCATTTTCTTCTATTCCAAGCTGTGCCTGCTATGTTGTGTTCTTGAGCTCTTGATGTTTAGCATTAGAATAGCTTTCATCTTATCTACGTGCTAAAATCTTGTATGCATCATTGAATAGGTGGTCCAGGTTTCTTTCTATCTAATGCAGGAGAGCTGTCATCCTATCTTTGCATTAGTAGACTAGATTTGTAGACTTCTTTACTGGTTGCAGCTGGCCATCACATGGTCTTGTGCATCTGCTGGTGTGGTTAGTATTCTCCATATTCACCTTATCTTTAAACTGTGAGTAGTTGGTGGTCTAAAGCCTTGTAGCCTAGGGGTGTTCACACATGTCTGGAGTGAAACAAAGTAGAAGTGGTTATCTGGCTTGAACAAGCATCATTCCTTCCATTCATCCATTGCAACAATAAGTTGAATTTATATGTTACTAGGCATCTCCGAGCTACAACCTAGGAGAGTTTCTTGGAATCCTAACATAATTGGTGCCATTGCCAGGGAGAGGAGTTTGAAGCTTAGCTTCCCTGGGAGAACAACACAGATCCAACTTTGATGATAGATAAATCTTGGACAAATTTCTGGTTGTAATCATCTATCTGGTGACTCTACTGGAGGACCAACCTTTGGCGACTCCACATTACAGTTCTGGCTCAATTTGTGAGGCATACCTGGAGAAATCCTCAGAAATCACCAGCTGACCCAGTGCCTGACCCTGAGAAGATTGTTAAGCAGAAAAAGATCATTCAAAAAGGAGCATCAGGATCAGGTAAGCCTAAACAATCTTATGTATCTCTGCAAGAAAGGCTTGTAACTGAGAATGTTCATTTTGAAGATATAGAGCCTAGCATTGTCAGTAAAGAAATATCCTTAGAGATTCATAAAGCTCCTTGTTCAATAAGTTCCCCTTTGGATCTCAATCTAAAGAAATCCTCCCCTATAGTCCATCATATTCCTTTATCCTTGTCGGTTATTTCACAGCTCCCTACCTTTCAAACTGCCTGTATCCTTCCATCTATCGCAGTCATGGCAGGTCCGCAAGCACCCACTAAGATGGAAAGAATCATAACTGCTAGGTATGGATCCCTAGTTCTACCTATTCATTTGAATGCCATGCCTGCCGGTGAATACCAGAAATACATGCCTAAATTCACTGATACAGAGGGAGTAACAGCTGAAGAACACCTTGAGTCTTTTTATAGCTATGCTAAGAACCTAGATATCAGTGAGGATGATGTGTGGATGAGGGTATTTGTCTAAAGCCTTGATGGAGAGGCTAGAAAGTGGTTCAGAGAACTGACCCCTAGGTCCATTGCAGACATTAAAGCATTGGATGATGTGTTTTTAAAGCATTGGGGAGATAAGAAAGACTTGCTATACTACCATACGGAGTTTGGCAACCTCAAAAGAGAAAATGGGGAATCATTGCCTGATTTTAATAAGAGATTCAACCGTATGTATAGCAAGATACCAGCTGAAGTAAAGCCTACCCCCACCTCTGCAAAACTCACCTATGCCAATGCATTTGACTCTGACTTTTGCCTACTGTTAAGAGAAATAAGATGTGCTACTCTTGCTAAAATGCAAGATGCAGCCTTAGAGGTAGAATCTAATATCATGGCTGTAGAAAAACTCAAAGGTCATGCTGACAATAGGAGGCAGAGGGGTGAAGCTTCTTCCTTTGCTTCATCTTCAGAACCCAAATTAGATAAAATTACTAAAATGATAGAGTCATTTGCTGATGAAATATCTAAGCTGAAGGTTGAGCAGAGCTCCGGGAAAGCAAGGCTTCCTAATACATTTGCTCCTAGAACTACAAATCCATTCAGAAGAGCAAATGATCAATTACATATCATTCAGAGAGGCAAAGAGGCTAGCGAAGAACAAAGGGTTAAGGCTCCTTTCTAGAACGTAGTCATGGAGGAGGAACAACTAGATGAAGAGGATGAGATTCACTGCATGGAAGATAAGGGAAATGTTGCCTTTTTGACATTGGCTGCCTACGAAGAATCATTACTCTAGGTCCAGACCAGCCAAGAGTGGGATAGAGAAGTTGTTCTACAAAATAAAGACCATCAAAGATATAATTTGAGGACAAGAATGAGCAATGTCAAAGAGAACCCTACCCAAAGAGCTGCTGTCCCCACAGAGCAACAGAGCAATAAGAAGTAAAGGCCAGCAGTTGATCCAGTCATCCTCAAAGCACCAACTCAAGAGGTAAGAGGCCTTGACAAGTCCCCTTCCCCTTTCATTTTTGAATCAGAAGTCGAGAAGTTAAAAATATTTGTACCTATGATAGAACTTGCAAAGAGTGAGGTCTTTAGAAAGCTTATCCTTGATGCCCTTAAGCTAAAAGCCTCATAACCCTCCAATGACTATGTGAATTTACAAGATGATAAGCCTACAGTTGTGCTCAGCCCAATGGTTGAACCCTCTGATAATAGCTCCCCATCATTTTATGTCTCCTTAACCATTCATGAAAAAACCCTCCATAACTGCCTGCTGTACACAGGTGCTAGCCATAATCTGATGCCTAAAGTTGTCATGGAAAAGTTAGGCCTTGACATTACCAGACCTTATCATGAATTATTCTCCTTTGATTCAAGGAAAGTGAAATGTCTGGGATTAATTAAAGACTTGACTATCACCCTAACTCAGCTTCCCATGAAGAGCATGATGATGGATATTGTGGTAGCAGATGTCCCCCCTAAGTTTGGCATGCTACTTTCCAGAGGGTGGATTAAGAGGTTGGGTGGGACATTACAAAATTACTTATCTTATGCCACTGTCCCAGTTTTTGGAGGGGAAAGCAGAAGATTATATAGGGAAGACCAGCTGGCTTACATCATCAGTGATGAGAAGAATCCCACTAATCATCCTATCTATGCTGTGGACATTGATTTTGGAGCATGTATTCTCCAAATTGAAGAATCCCATAGGGCTGCGGTGCAGCTCAAGAAGCTAGTAGGTCAGGCCATGGAAGAAGAAGGAAATCAGGTGTGGGATATGTTCTTTGATGGAGCATGTTCAAGGGAAATTGCAGGAGCAGGAGTGGTGCTGGTATCTCCAAAGCAAGAAAGCACCCATCTATCTTTCAAGCTGGCTTTTCAGGTCACCAACAATATAGCAGAGTATGAAGCTTTGATATTGGGCCTAAACGCAGCTAAAGACAGAGAATCAGAAACATAGGTGTTTGCAGATGTTGATCTTATCATTCAACAAGTGAACAAAACATTCCAAGCAAGGCACCTAAGGCTAAAAGCATATAGAGATGAGGTATGGAGGCTCAAAGACTCTTTTAATAATTTATATATCTCATACATTCCTAGAGCCAAAAATCAGCTTGCTGATTCCCTTGCTATGTCTGCTAGCATGTTTATTCTCCCCATGCTCCCCAGACTGGTTTATGAAGTCCAAATAAAACATAGACCATCCTTGCCTGATAATGTCCAGCATTGGAAACTCTTTGAGGATGATGATGAAGTAAATAGGTTTCTGCAAGTCATTGATGAATTCTATGAAATGCAATTTGACCAAGAGAATGAAGCCTTAGAGGAATGCCCCTAGCCCCAGCTAAAGAATAGAATTGACGGAGAGAACATTGTTCAGTTTCCTAGCAATTATATACCTAAAGGCCTAGTTCCCCTAGAAAAGCTGTTTGACCAAAATGACGTGCCTTATAAGGCTGCCCAAAAAGAAGACCAATCTGCAGTCCATAGGCATAATATAGGGAGTCCAGATCGTCCAAAATATATAAATCTATCTACCCACTTGTCTGCTGCCCAAAGTTTTGAATATTGCACCTTGATGAAGCAATTTGCTGATGTCTTTGCCTAGGAGTATAGTGACCTTAAAACGTATGATAAAAAGATCATCCAGCATAAGATCCCATTGGAGAAAGACACCATCCCTTTCACGCAAAAGCTAAGACCCATAAATCCTTTGCTCCTTCCCTTGATTGAAAAGGAAATCAAGAAGTTGTTGGTGGCCAAAATCATAGTCCCTCTCAGATATTCAAAATAGGTAGCCAACTTGTTAGTGGTGAGGAAGAAAAGTGGAGAAATCAGGATCTGCTTTGATTTCGGAAACTTAAACAAATGCTCTAAGAAAGACAACTATCCTCTGCCCAAGATGGAGCATTTGCTACAAAAAGTCTTAGGAGCCAAGGTCATGTCTTTCCTGGATGGATTTTTAGGGTATAACCAAGTTGCTGTGTATCCATATGACCAAGAAAAGACTACTTTCTCCACTCCTTGGGGCACTTTCATGTACTCTAAGATGCATTTTGGGCTAATGAATGTTGGAGCCACCTTTTAGAGAGCTATGGATATAGCATTTGTAGGAGAGAAGGATAAGTTTGTCCTTGTATACCTAGATGATATAACAGTATACTCCAGCAGCCATTAAGATCATTTACAGCACCTGAAGAAAGTGTTTTTGTAGTGCAGAAGGTTTGGGATATCAGTCAATCCTAAAAAGTCACAGTTTGCTTTAGAAGAGGGCAAGCTGTTAGGACATATTTTCTCTGCTGCAGGTGTCAAAATTGACCCAAAAAGAGTGAAAGAAATACAGACCTTGTCAATCCTAAGATCAAAGAAGGACATCCAGTCCTTTCTGGGCAAAATAAATTTTGTAAGGAGGTTTATTCCTAATTTTGTAGAACTTGTAAAACACATCACCTCCATGCTGAAAAAGGGGTCAGAAATCAAATGGACTGATGCAGTGAGAAGATCATTTGAAGCCATAAAAAGAGCCATTATGGAAGCTCCCACTTTGATTAGCCTAGACTATAGCAAGGAGTTCCATATATTTTCATTTGCCTCAGGTGACACCCTTGCAATAGTTCTGTTGCAGAAAGATGATGAAGGTTCAGAGCATCCAGTGGCATTCTTCAGCAAAACCTTAAGGGATGCTGAACTGAGGTATGACATTATAGAAAAACAGGCCTATGCTCTTATCAAATCCTTGAAAGCTTTCAAAATATACATTCTGCACTCCAAGGTAATTGCATATGTGCCCTCTGCTTTAGTAAAAGATGTCCTAATGCAACCAAATGTTGATGGAAGAAGGGCTAAATGGATTGCAAAGCTGATTGAATTCAACATAGAGCTGAAGCCCACCAAGCTTGTCAGAGGTCAGGGCCTTGCCAAACTGATGGCTGAAGAAAATTGCAGGATGATGGACATAAATATTATAAGCACAATTTCAGAAGATGGACAGATAGAAGAAATAGTTGCACTAGGGCAGAACCAGTCATTGGCATAAAATCTAGCTTCTTGTGAATGTTATTCTATAATAGCTCAATTTTTACAGAAGCTAGAAGTCCCTTCACGCCTATGTTCAAGCCAAGCTAGGACTATTAAGCTCAGATCAGCCAAGTATTACATTCATGAAAACTTGTTATATTGGAGGGATCCATCTGGAATCCTTCTAAGGTGTCTGGACAAAGAACAATCCATGGAGGTCATGCATCAGTTTCATTCCAGCATCTGTGGAGGACATCACTACTGGAAAACCATAGTCCATAAGGTCCTTAGAGCCAGGTATTATTGGCCCACCTTGTTTTTTGATGTCTTTTCATTTGTTAAATCTTGTGACAGGTGCCAGAGGTTTGAAGGAAAACAACAGTTGAAATCCCTGCCCTTAAAGCCAATACATGCCAGTGGTCCTTTTTAGCAGTGGGGTTTGGATTTCATAGGAGAAATTAATCCACATTCCAGTGGCCAACACAGATGGATCTTAGTAGCCACTGACTACTTCACTAAGTGGATTGAGGCCATCCCTATTAGGAAAGCTAATCATCATATGGTCATAAAGTTCTTGACAGAGAGTATCTTCCCTAGGTTTGGCTGCCGACATAAATTAGTTACAGACAATGCAACAACGTTCAGGAAAAAAGAGTTGGTGGACATGTGTGACTCAATGAGCATTAAGCTAGTTCATTTCACCTCATATTACCCTCAAGGCAATGGTCTGGCAGAATCTTCCAACAAGAGCCTAATAAGAATAATTAAAAAGCTATTGGAAGACAACAAAAGGAACTGGGATTCCAAGCTAAAGTATGCATTGTGGGCTGACAGGGTGACCACCAAGAAATCCACAGGGAATTCCCCATTCAAGCTGGTATATGGCACTGATGCCATATTCTTAATTCAGTTAATACTCCTTATGGCTATGTTCTTACAGGAAGAGCAGAATGAGGAAGAGGACATGGAAAAAAGGATTACTGACTTGGTAGAAGTACATTAGATCTGGGATTAGTTGGTTGAGAAGTCTGTAGCACATCAAAAGAGAATCAAGGAAGCCTTTGACAGGAAGGCAAAGATAGATAGTTTTCAAGTTGGAGACTTGGTTCTTAAGTGGGATGCACTGAAGGAGAAGAAAGGCAACCATGGGAATTTTGATGCTCTGTGGACCGAACCTTTTGTCATCACTCAAATCCAGGGGAACAATACTTTCATGCTGCAAAGTATGGAAGGAGAGACAGTTTTTGATGGCCCAGTTAATGGGTGATTTTTGAAAATTTATGTTGTTTAAGGTCTTCAGGCCTTAATGTTGTAAATATGTTGTTTTATTAGGTTTTAGTGTAGACTTAATTAGACTCCATGCCCAATGGAACACTAGGAAATTTTACTGATCTGGTTTTTGTAGGAAAGGAAATGGTCTGCAGCTCTTGAGACCTCACAGGGAGGATCTCATCCCCAGAAGGAGCCAGTGTTAGCTCTGCTATATAGCGAGGATTTTCAAGGGTTAGAGATGAGCTTGATCTGCTTGGTTCTGCTCAAAAGGAAGCTCATAAGGGTCATCTCCCCTTTCTTTCTTCTACTCTGTTTTCTCTCTGTCACCTCCATTTCCTATGTTTTTCCTCTAAACCAATTATAAACCCCTTTTAATTTAAGCCCCGAGCGCAAATTCCTAAAACCACCATAGAACCTCATCCTTATAACCCAACGCACTTGTAAACCCTTCTCTTAATCTCAGCCGTTGATTTCCTCCCGCCGATCCAACGGCTCTCGTCACGCCCAATAAAGCAAACAATCATAGTCAGAGATCGGATTCATCCACTACAGCAAACAATCACAGTCAGAGACTCCATCAGGAAGTTACATGTGGTTGGTGATCAATTATGACCTCTCCATACCTAAATGGCCAAGAGCCCTTGTAATGTAAAATCTATAAATACCTCGAAACAAGATGTAATCAAGGTGGATGGTTGGCATTTTGATGTAAGGTTCAACTTCTAGAGACTGTAGATATTTTGACACTTGCAGCGTCTCATCTTCATTTTCAGCTAATACAAGTTTCTTTTGCTGTTAACTGCTCACTTTCCATTTTCTTCTGTTCCAAGTTGTGCCTGCTATGCTGTGTTCTTGAGCTCTTGATGTTTAGCATTAGAATAGTTTTCATCCTATCTCTGTGTTAAAATCTTGTATGCATCATTGAATAGGTGGTCCAGGTTTCTTTCTATCTAATGCAGGAGAGTTGTCATCCTATCTTTGCATTAGTAGACTAGATTTGCAGACTTATTTATTGGTTGCAGCTGGCCATCACATGGTCTTGTGCATCTGCTGGTGTGGTCAGTATTCTCCATATTCACCTTATCTCTAAACTGTGAGTAGTTGGTGGTCTAAAGCCTTGTAGCCTGGGGGTGTTCACGCATGTCTAGAGTGAAACAAAGTAGAAGTGGTTATCTGGCTTGAACAAGCATCATTCCTTCCATTCATCCATTGCAAAAATAAGTTGAATTTATATGTTACCACGCATCTCTGATCTACAACCTAGGAGAGTTTCTTGGAATCCTAACAGGTTGGAGCCCTAGAGGATTGGAGTCATCAAGAAGATTATGATGGAGCCTAGATTAGCTAAGACAATTGTACCCCTAGATGATTAGAGTCCTGAAGTAGCCCAGGATAGTTCTTGGTGAATTATAGGTTTGAGCCTGGTTGGAATTGAGATTGTATTTGTCATCTAGGGTTGGATCCCTGAATTATTTATTATACTTGATTCATTGTAAATAAGATTGGAGTCCTCATTAGTTTTTATTAATAAAATTATTATGTTGTTATTCATTTTGTGTTCTATCTTAAGTGTTCTTAACTGATAAAATAAAAATTGTAAAAGGGAATGTTAATTCACCCCCCTCTCAGCGTTTCCCCTGGTATGACCACAGAAAGGAATCAAACTGAAGTCCTCCTCCAATTTACATATCTGAATATGCCTAACAATCATGAGTAACATAAGTGTCAAGTTGATGAATCTCCTCCTGAATTTTAGGAGAGGTTGTTTTATGATATATATATGTCCCTTCTTGGGCCTAGGTTTTAGTGTGATGCCATCCTTGCTAGCCATGCCTGCTAACCCATATCTGGTTGCACATATTATGTCTAGGCATTGCAATCAAGGATGAAGGATACCAATCATAGAATTGGGACCACAATTGACTCCCCCATAAAGAAACGCATCCAACCAATTCCCTATCAACAATAAAATAACAATAGAAAATCTAGTGGAGGCCCAAATTTCCCCTTGAAGCAACAATAAACAAAGTTATTGAAGATTCCCAAAGACTAGACCCTATATTGTCCCCAAATAACTAAAAAATTGTAGGGATAATGTCACATAACCAATATGAATTGAGGAGTGAGAGACTAGTGGATTTAAACCATAAATCCTTTCTTAGGAAAGGGGCAAGATTGGGCTTAGAAATCAACAATGGAACTATTAATGGTCCTAAGGCTTTGAGAACCAACAAATTGGAATGTGATGAGGTAATTATAGGAATATCAATAGAAACTAACCATCCACAAATGAATTCAAGGAAATTAAAATAAAATAGAAAGTAGAGAACCATTACTCATAAAGTGTTACCTAGGAATACCAGGGCCAACAGTAGCCATAACCATGGCAGATGAGTGAAGGTGTCAACAAGCTCCACTATGCCATGTTGATATCTACATATTATCCCACCTCACAACACCTTGTTAACTTCATTACCTAGTGTAGTGCCCCCACCCACTCCCACGAATGGAAATCATATGCACTCAGACACCATGAGTGATGGGAAATTTAATCTCTTAAATTTTTGTTGATTAAATTATCCACTAGGAGTTTGTAAATTGATCAGATTCTGACAAAATATATGAAGAAGAAGATTCGTCTGGTTTTCTATAAACAAATACTAAGTAAAATCACATTGTGCTAAAAATCATAAACCAAAATCAAACTCTTAGAGAGTTATCAGTCTGAGTCCTTGAGTTTCTCACAATTCTTGGTGGATCCCTGGGTTGTTGACTCTCCATGCAAGACCCTGAAAATCACTTCACATGAAAAATACAGGACTCTGGAAATTGGTAGATTTTAGATTCCTATAGTTCTTTTTTGTAGATAGAGAGTCCATATTTTCCACAGTGATGTTTAAGAGTTGTTTACGCCTTGATCCATAAGTGGATACATTCTAGGACAAATATTGTAGAAATTAACTACTAGATCGAAATAAATAAAACATGAATTAAAAATTATAGTGACAAATGTTACAAATCCTTAAATATGATTTATTTATGTATAAAAGAAATCAAATAACATCTACACAAATATCTAACTATGCAAGTGCATCCTAGGACAGGGGGCCCTTCCTATATGAGAGAATTGTTGGAATATGGACCTCAAAAACTAACCAACAACAAGAAATTGTCATTAATTCTTAGAAAATACTCCAAACTATAGGTTTAAATAGTGTTCTAGAACACTCCCACTATAAAAAAATCGATATCCTTGTTTCCTCCTTAACAACCCTTTTACCTGGATTTTTCTCATGAATTTATACATAAAAGATGGGAGGCAGATTCAAATTATTTCCCCCCAAAATGGTTTATCAAATTATGATTGTTTTGGTATAATATTGATTTGTTGTTATCTTTGGCTAAAGATATGGTCATAAACTTGATTTGGCATGAAACCACCTTGAATTAGCTTGATATGATGTATTATGTTAACAGTTATTCAGAAATAGCTTAATTTGATGCATTCTGGTAACTGGCCATTCAGTTTGGGCATAGTTGGAAAATGGTCGCAACTAGAAGAATCACATATATATCCCAACCCGTAAATGTTTAGATGAAAAACACCTAGGAATCCTGAATTGGGATGTTCTAAACAAAACCTATGTTTTATTTTTTCTATAATCTTCTCCGTTTTCCGGGAAATCACACCCAAATTTGATGACTCCATTATCTCTGGCACGAGCTGTGTGAACTATTAATCTCTGCTAGAGGATTCTATAACTGACCTTGGTGCAATGTGAATGATATGAAATAATATTTTTTTAGTACGAATAGATCTCATGGAATTATTTATTCTAATTTGGTGGAGAAATATGTCAACTAACAAATGAACTATCGACGATCAACTGCAAGTGCATAACTATCGAAATGGTGTGTCCATCGAAACAGTGTGCCTACTAGAATATTATGTCCTAACTTTCGATAACTTGGATTATTTCGATTGGATCAACATTGCATGTGCACTTCCAGTAACTTGGCCATTATGCACTTCAAGTAGCTGGATTATTTTTTGCTTCTAGTAGTTAGAGTGACACTTAATAACCTTAGAACTTGCATAAAAACAATAGGAACCAAGGTTGGAAAACCATCATTAGTAATAAATAAAGTATTATCCTTTTTAATTTGTTAAAAATAAAGGAATATGACAATAATTACTTACTTCAACATTGTTAGATTTATCATGACAAAATTATGGAGAAACCTGGTAAAGAGGGAAAGGAATGGGTGACAATGTGTTGTAACATGACCAAGAAGGAGTGCTTTAAATGGAAAAAAGAATGGAAAATCGAAAACCCAACTTCTCCCCGATGCCATATTTGCATGCCCTCATGTAAACAAATTGGTTATTGATCCTTCTCCCTATGTTTGGTCCCTTTCTTTGAAGAAGATTGTTAACCACTTCCTACCATCCTATGTATTGTGAAAACGATTTCACCACAATTTCATGTATTTCAGATCTCAAGATTATAATTATTTAGTCTAGAAACAACTACGGAAATGGATCTTCTAGGAATGAAATACCCTGTTGTGGAATTTTAATCCACTTATTAATGTTTCCATTTTAATCCAAGACATCATGTACTATTTTAAATACATGCATTAGTAGTAGACATGATGATGTCTCATTGATGTTTGAGAAGGTTCCTTTGCCTCCATTTAGATGATAATAACAATTAACAGTTTTTGAAGGTACACCTTCATGAACAAAATAATCTCGGAAGCATACTAATTTCATATGCATAGTCCTTCTTGTTTCCAATATGCCATAGAATTATAGTGGAAAGTGTACAAAAACTTTATGAACTAAATATAATATTATGGCACTAGATATAAATTTCAAGAATTCCATCACTAACATATTTTTATTTGCTGTAAGGATCCCACAAAACTACTTCATTGTCCATACTCTTTGATTGGATGAAGTTTCCAAGCTATCTAGTGCAATCTACATTGTTGTATGTAATGTAGCAATGAAAATAGGGAATTGAACGTACTTTGTTGGTAATTTCAATATCAAATAGGTTTAGACAAATGACTTCTCAACATATATCAAAATGAATTCTCTTGCACACTGTAATAATTGATCATTCATAGTATGTCCATTAGGTGCCAACTTTAAACCTCTTGATACAACCTTGTAACTTGCTTCAAGCATTTCATTTAATGAAGGTTCTACTTTTGGTAGCATTGTCAGAGGGTAGAAAGACTTTATTGATCAAGTGAAAGGAGTTTCTTTACATCACTTCCTACCGAAATAATGGTGCATAATTGTGATACATATGAAATTTAACAACCAATTGCCAATTTTTCGAAATATAAGAGCCCATTTTGGAATAATATGATATCCATAAAAACTACAATAAAAAATAGTGTTGTTAAATACCATTTAATCAACCTCTTTTAATATCATCAAATCACCTTTCCTTGTGAAGCTTAACTCATTCAAATATTGAAATAAGGGTTTCTCAAGAAATGATTTTTGTTTCTGAACAAAACCGCAAGCTACAGGAATTTCTAAAATTTATATAAAAGTTTGCATTAAAAACATTTCCATAAACACCCCATTGTGCATTTTTAGAAATTATGTCCACATCTTACTTAAATTTCTATATGGGGAGAAAAACTATGTTTCACAATTTTTAATTTCAGCTTTAGTTGCATGCAAACATACTACAAAAAGTGCCTCTAAAAATAGGTTCCTATAGGAAATCTTGAACATATCTAGTTTCCAAGAATTTTGTTTGTGTTTCACATGAGGAAAATCTAAGTTCTAGCAAGTGAAATGATTGCAAGTTTGGTATAATTCCTAAATAAAGCATAAGTGGATGATTTTATAGATAACGAGGTCTGAAGCATGTTGGAAAATGTCGAAACAAGAGGGAGAGAGACAAATGAATTCTTATAATAGTCTTCTTATCATAATTCCTTAAACTCTCAACAAATTAAAGAGTTTCATGCTGGTTTTTTTTTACCTCAAGTTTTACTTTTTTAAATTACCAAGCATACTTGTGAAGGAACTAGTGGCATTAAGTTGATCCAAGATAGAGTTCTAAGTGCTCAAGTTGATTGTTGTGCTAAAATGTTTATTGCTTGAGGATAATTGTTGTGTTGATATTGAGACCAAATATGATGAAATATATTATTGAAGGCCTGGGAAATATAGGTGGAGAAACTTAAAGGTGTTTGGCAACTCTAAGTCCTTGTCCTAAACCCAAGTACTTCTTGTAAATCTTGACATGGAAGGAAAACTAAAATAGGGCATGCTAGAGGTCATCCTAAAACGCTTTAGTGATTTTGTAACCGAGTTGCAAGATTGTGTGGTGGCTCTAGAAAATCCTATAGGTGCATGGAAAAGTTGTTGAAGCTTCTTTCAAATTTCTTGAGGTCAATCGCCTACTGTTTTCTTCCTTTAAAATCTCACAACATTGTTATAATTGAATTTTAATGTTGGTGGTGATCACATGAAAGAATTCATGGTAGAAATAAATGAAAACCCCATATCTATTTTTGGAGGAGAATACAAATGTTGGTTTTTAATGGTGGAATTTTATATAGAATAGGTGCCATGGCATTGGCTTGCTACTGGTAGAGTTATCCAATCATTGATGAAGACTAGAAATCTACTCCTCTTACAATTTTCCTGCAAAAAAAATTTCTACAAAACACCTCATGAGCAACTTTAGTCAGTAGTTCATCACTTCAATTACCTCATTATTATAAATAAAAGTGACTTGAATGTTATGTCATAAGAAGAGGATGTGAAATAGAAAAAATATTGACAAAATGATACATTCCCAGAATGAAACTGTTACATATATCTTTGTCTCTCAAAGTTTTACCATTATCCAAGTGTATACAAAAGCCCTCTTATATGATAAACTTAAATCACCTATGTTAAGGGTCCCAATTCCATGAAAACACCTTTATTTCCTGAAAGATAAATTTCAAAGCATAATACTTGAAGAGTTTTGAAGCCATTCTCTGAAAGTTGAGATATGAGGTTTATTATTTGTAGCTTTACATTGAATGACAATTGTTGCAGAATGTGACCTAGGCCTTCACATAGAATGTGTTATATGTGTGCCAATGTGTGTTCCCCATCCCTCTTACCTGGAATAGGCATGATGCCATCAAGCCTATTTAGTACCCCAATGGGTTTACTTGTACTTCATGATATCTATATATATATATATATATATATATATACATATCTAAGAATATTTGAAATAATGTATACTACTCATTGTCATTTTTTAGAGTGTAAGGAAGTTCGGTGGTAAGAGATTATTTTATATTTGCTAGCTGGAACATAACTCATTATTCAAGTTCGGCCCAAGGGTGACACCATTCACAATAGTCTTAAATATAAGCTATTTAATATGTCGTGAAATGAAGCATCTCGGATAATAACTAAAATACCCCTCTAGTCGATTATGCTAGAGTTCTTCTAAAAGCCTATTGAGGTTCTGTTAGGTTCTTATACCAATAGGAGTCATAATTTTTGAATGGCTGAGATTAAACCTGTAATATGTACATACCTTTGCTTTCTGCAAATGTTTTCCATATTCAAAAAATTAAAAAATGTAAAGAGGGTATGTCCTAAAAGAAAAATCAAAGGACAAAAAGAATAAAAAGGTCAAAAAATATGAAAAATATGAACCCCAAGAAAAGAGAAAGGACCATGAAAGTGTGCAAGTCAAAATGCCACTACTATTTACTTTTTGTGCATAATAAATGATTGTGTGTAGTTTGTAATCTTTGCCACAATCCATGATAGTCAAAATGTTTAAACTTGGCTATTTCATGTTTAAATTTCATGTCTATAGATAGAGAATAAAAATCTGGCCAAACAATGTAACCTTGGCAGATAAGTAGATAGGTAGAGTAAATAAAAGGAGCTCAACTGTTTAATCTGAGCCCTTGGATGTAATAAGGTTAAATTTAGTTAGTTTACTATTCTAAAAAGAAAAAAAATGTTTGATAAGGGTTTGCTAGCTCAAATGCACCCTAATAAAGAGAAGTGATAATGGTAGGATGAGTAGATGGATAAGTAGAAGAAAGGTTGCATAAGTATGGTGATTGATTAGACAAAAGTATGTTTATCATCTTTTCCATCATGAAATTTCTATAGAAAAATGGACAATGAAGCATGAAATTGGATATCAAAGGCAATTATTTAACTTCCCTCATTCATTTCACGTTTTAGTTAGCTAATTTCCCACAATAAAGTTCAAAGTACTTAAAAGTCCTAAGTCAATGAGGCTTAGAGCATTTCTCTGACTTTTGGGGGGACCGGACCCTCGACTCAACGACTTATAGGAAATAAGTATTAAAACCCCCTTTATAGAAATTCATCCCCCCCCTTCAATTCATTCATTTTCCCCTAATAATACTCCTTTCCTAAGGTTAAAATACTTTTACCTAGGAAAAGTATTTATTCCCCCACATAAATCATTTTCATATTAAAAACCCACGAAAACAATATATCCTAAGTTTTTATGTTATTTTCGGAAAAGCATTAAAACATGAAATATCGTATAATTAGAGTATTTTGCCCCTTTCCACTCATTTTATTAATTACTAATTTATTTATTAAATCCCAATTTAACAAAAACCATTTTTCCGGTATATATCTAACTTCCGCAATATTAACTAGCCTTATACCCTAGTTTAAAATATAAACTATGATTTTCTACCCAAACCCCGACAAACCCATTAACTAATTGATCTGCGATTAAGTTAGTCAAAAACCCAATTAAACCCTTCGCTAATGACCCTGACGCCTTAACCCCTCCTTTATCCTTCATTAACTAAAAACTGCTGCACTTAATCACCTGCCAGTCCCCCCCAACTACCGTCCGTGCAACTCCCCTTCTCGATCACCATATGATCGCCTCCCTCCACATCTGATGACCTTTTATCCATTTTGGGCGGGCCCGATGTCTGAACAATACCCTCCCGAAAAGAGTTGTTTTCCACTGGGCCCCCGATGATATGCGTCGTTCAACGTATGGAATCAAGCGGCCTCCCCCCAATACCACCAAGCGCCGAAAAGCGGTGTGATGGAAACCACTTACTGCCCGCCCACTACACGCAAAAATAGTCACTGTTCACCATGGTACATGACAAATGAATACTGTTCACCCATACCCGCCAAAATTGACTTTCACGCATAAAGCCAAAAAGCCCCAAATCATTTGTTTTTATCATTTTTTCAACTGTAAGACTTCATGCATGCACCTGCGAATGTCGAAGCTGTCAACCTACGTCCAAATGCACCCTAAGGACACCACAGAGCACCCCAGTTTGATTTCCAGCCTACATAGAGTCTTTTTAACCGTTAGCAGTTGCTAGTTTCCCCGTTTAGAGCCAGTTCTCCTTAATTCCAGGTACTTAAGCCATAATTCACTTTAAAACCCTGTCAATTTCAGAACTAGTTGTTGAGTTTTCTTAGTTAAGGTAAAAAATTAATTAAAGAAACTCTAGCAGCTCAAACCTACTATGTACTTAACCACCATTGTCCTAAAGGACTGAAAATCACCTCCCCCATTATCAAATCGACAAGAACTGAGAATGGCAACCCCAATTTCCATGGATGTGAGACCTATTTCCTCTCCTCATCTAGACCTAGACCATAACCCCCTTGTAGACAAGGATTTCAGAAAAAAGGTCACCTCTGTCCATGAATCCCCTCTATAACTATACTGCCGATACAAAGACCAATACCTGAACCATGCCGATAAAATTAGTTTTTGGGAGTCCAGTTTGCCCAACTACAAATTCCTTGAAGTTCACATTTTCCCAGAAATTGTCCATTACTGCCATGCAAACTATATCCCCAGTAAAAGAACAATGTTGTCCCCTAACCAAACCATACTTTTCACCATCACTGCTGAATAATAATGAGATGCTGCAACTTCAACCAGGGAAAAATTTGACTCCTCTCTCCATTGGAGACCTATTGGACTTATTTCCTAAGCTCAGTCCTGCAAGATTGGCCCAAATAATCCAAACCTTTATTGTAGAAGAAAAGTATACCCCCAAAGAATCTCCTCCATATGTGTATACCATATTTTCCCCATTTGGCCAAGACATTGTAGCAATGATATCTAGTGTCCTAGGCTACACCACCAGTGAGTATATAGATGAGATCATCTTGGATTTCATGTCTATATACACTCGAGGACAACCTCCTCCTATTATTTATGATTATGCCAGTTTATAGCCGATAAGATATATGACCAGTTCCTTAGGATGAGTAATGAGCGAGTCTTCAAGTACTCCTCTGTTTTGTATCACCTCTTTCTATACTACCAAGCTCATCAGTTCCCATTTACTCTCGAGAAGCTTGACACAAAGGGTTACCCTGGATAAGTAATTTTCTAGACTCCATTGATCCAAAAATATGACTCCCCATATTCATATACATGATTCATAGACTTATTTGTACATCCCATTATGACAATGCTGATAGGCATCCCTCCTCCAAGAATCAGTTCAGATATAAGGACTATCCTGCAACTCTCAAAACAATCCAAAGTGGGGGATTGGTACTTGTACCAAAACCACACTGAGATTATAATTTATGGCAGTGAGTTGGCCCCATACAAACTACCTAAATACCTCCCAAGGAGGTTATTTGCTTTGGAGTACTACAAGGAGATAATCAATTCAGATGAGGTAAACTTTGTCAAAGCCAAAAAGAAGGCCTAGCTCAGGATCAAAGACCAATTAGGTCCCTTTATTTGTAATATGAGAGAAGCTGGAAAGGAGGTAGACCTAATCCTTCAAATATAAAATTTAAAACAGAGCTTCATATGGAGATATGATCCCTTGAATTTCATCTGCAACAGAAGACAGAAAAACAAGATGGCTCCCTATATTCATCACCACATCCCTGAAATAGAAAAGTATTCCAACCAATTGGAATGGAGGAAAAACACTTTAGAGGATAGGGATAGTACTGAAGTTGCTATGAAAAACACATTAATTGATCTAAAGAAACAACTTGATGAGGCTTCTTTCCTGCAGGTGCCAGGAGAATCACAAGTACAAGAAGAATAAGAAGCACTAGACCTATCAGAGGTACCAGAGAAATTAGATATACTAGAACAATCAGAGAAAACAGATAGACTAGAGGCCACCATGAGTACCCCCTCAGTCTTACAGATGCCTCTAAATGTGGAGAAAAGACTCAAGAGAAACAGGGAAGGGGGCACTCCTTTAGAAAAACCAACATCACAATCCTATGCAGAGACAAGCCGGGCTAAGAGGCAAAGAGTGAATCTTTTCTCTCAACAAGAATATAGAGAGGAGACAGATAAAGTTACAAGCACAAAAAGAGATGGAAGTGGGCTTGCCACGCCATCTGGAGGCACTCTAGAACCTTGCACATCACACACTCAGATGTTGGAAAGGCAGCAAAGAGTTGAGGTATCCTCTTTCAGAATGCCAGTAGATAAAGACCAAGACATCAAAGAGAGATACAAAGAAATAAAAGCTAGGAATGAGAGGCTAAAAGCCCAAAATTATGCACAGTATTTGAAGATGACCCCTACCAATCAGACAAGGCTTATGTCAGCCTATGATGTTAAAGAGGGGAAAATGCAAATGACCTTCATCAAGCCGACCACTCAGCAACCAAGGACAACAACAGATTTTAAAAGAGTGGATTTTGAATTACTGGCAAGGGATATTCATCCCATTGACCAAATTGAGCTGTATAAACAAACAAGTGAAATGATTTATTCTACATTGACAGGGAAAGCCATAGTAGCCCGCCAATTTCAGAACTCTTTAAACAATATGTCAGTTCAGTTTTAGTTGGAGAAGGCTTCCTCACAAGCCAAAGATACAAGAATCAAGTCCTTAGAGAACTTAGTGATAGGACTGGGACATGATGCCAAGGATGTGAAAGCAATAGAACAACTAATTAAAAAGAAGAATGATGACATTACTGCACTGAAGAAGCAGCTCAAAATTCCCCAGTTGCATCACCCTCAAACAATGGAAGTCCTAGAAGCACAAAAAGGACATGAAGAGCTTATGGACCTAGTCCTAAATGATTAGCTTAAAGAAATAGAGAAGGAGTTGGACACTTTGGTTTGGTCCAAGAAAAGTGACCTGGCCACAACTTCCACAATTTCCATCCCCACAGTGACAACAGAAATTCCTTCCACAATGGCAACATCATTGGCACCTACAGATCCACCTGCCACAGCACTGCCAATTACAACTGAGTCCACTATAGCAGTAGGTACTTCAACTAAAAACACAGAAGAACTGGTAAAAGCTATGGAGGAGATGTCCATCGAAGCTACAGAGCTCAAAATATTAAAGGAGAAAGTGGAAAGCTTAGAAATTGATTGTAAACTTGCCCAAATTCAGCAAAGAGAAGAGACACAAAAGACCCTAAGTATGGGTGAGAAAATCAAAGTCCTAGAGAAAGATTTAACACTGCAAACGCCACAAGGACAGACTAAAGAGATGCTTTGGGCCAATATCATTGACTCTGTCAATGATATTTGGCCATCAATCCAAGTTATATTTGAGGAAACTGAATTGTTGAAGGTAGCCATTGAGGCTATATAGAAGGTAAGGGAAGAATTAGGAGACCAGCCTAAGGATGGAAATCGACTCATCCACTTCCTGAACAGTAAGAACAAATATGAGCTCCATGATCTTGGTGTAGAGGATAGGACTGAAGCCATCCTAGAGATTAAAAATGTTCTTTCCAAAAGAAATCTCGTGCTCAACTTAGAAGAAAAAGGCCATAACATGCAGGTAGCCATTGACAAATTCATGGCTAAATTTTAAATTTTGAGGGACAAAGGCCTTCCCAGTCCTATGGTCATCAATGATAAACTCATGACCCAATTGGACTCTAGTGATAGACTCAGGAAGTTAGCCAATTAACAAGCCAACTCTTCAGGCATTAAAGCTTTGCCCACTGGCAAAGCATTATATGATACATTGGAAAACATGTTTTTCCTATAACATGAGGTAAAAAATTTGTTTCTCACGAAGCCCAATTTTGTAAAATACATAGAGTTAGACGAAATTTACAGAACAATGTTAACGGTGAGATTGCCTGAGGCAGAATGGCGGGAAAAAATGATAGATTTACCATGAAAAAAGTTTTACATCAGAAAGTTACCACAGTAAATCTGAAGGCAGCTAGGTGAAAGTGGTGAAAGATAGATAAGTAGGGTCAGAGAGTAATAGAGTCAAAGAGTATCAGTGAAAGATCAAAGTAAAGAATATTCTAGCGTGGAAATACTAGACCTGTCAGCCAGCATAAAGGGCTCAAAACTCAATAGAAACAGCTAACAACACCACAATAAAAGGGACAACAAGAAGCATTTTCACATCGGTCTCTATCTTCATGCATGAAGATATTTTATTCCCTAGATTAAATCTCAAACTATTATGAGATATTTTGTAATTATTTTTTGTATAAATACTTCACATTTCGAAATATGTAGTGTGGATTCCAAGACATTTCTATAGAACTTTTCTTTCAAATCAAACTTCTATTGTATCAATGACTGGATTGGGTTGCTAGATCAAGGAATAAAGATAAGATATTTTATAGGATTCTTGTGTCAAGCGAAATATAAATAAGTATTCTCTCATGTTTATTGCTGTTTTTTCTTATGTTTCTTCATAATCTTGTTTGTTTCTCTAAAATCTAAATGTATAACAGGGAATGACATTTAAGAAATTACTTGAATGCACTCTGTCTTGATTGTTTACATTCTGAATGTTTTCTCCTAAAATATCTTAGTTAGGGAATTCTTAACTGCTCCTTAGCTTCTTTAGTTTCTTCCCTGGTCTATAGCAACTGATACTTAATTTCCCATTCACCCTCTGTTCTTCATTCTGATCCCAGTCCAGGGATTCTTAAGTGCCCTTTTACCCTGGTTAGAATCATTTCATCTATTAGACCTGAAGATTTTCCTTTTGCTTTGCTAGCCTACCCTATGAACATTCCCTTTAATGATCTAGTCCAGCTATGCTATTCATTGATTGACTCCATAGCCTAATGGCCTGAAGACCTAGTTCTATCCATCTGCTCTAAGAATTCCACCACCCAACCTTCAATCCAAAATCAAAACTCCATGCACACTAAGAACTAGCCTAAAATATCATTAAAAAAAAAGTTAAATTATAAAGAGAGAGCCCTCTCTGGACTTAGGTTGGCTAGAACCTATGCCTAAAAGATTGGTTTGTGGTTACCTCAGATGATTCCTTATTTTGATAACTTCTAGGTAAAACTTCTGAGTGATACCATAGTGGCAACCATACTGGGGATTCAAACCCTCACTCTTAATAAACCTTTGAGAAAATTTAAAATCTTTATTTCAAGCCTCTTGAGGGGTTTATTAGAAGTTATTTACAAAATTTCACAAAAATAAAGTAACTAGAAAAGCTCAAAACTCTGGCTTCAAGGAGAACTCACTATACTAGGGCCAATCCAGATCCAAATCCTGCCCCAGTAGTGGATAATCCCAACCTGATTTCGAGAAGATCTAAAAGACAAGAAAGTTCAGTAAGTCCAACACCTTCAATCAAAGCAGATTCATGCCCTGATGAGTGGTTGTTTTTAGAAGACCTCCCCTTTGATGAGTCATTTGACCTTTCCCTATTCAGAACCAGGTCTAAAAGTGCACTTGATGACATAGTTCTAGATCTAGAGTTTATTGCAGACCTCGAAGTCCAAAAGGCAAACCAATCAATTGATGAGTATATTCTAAATTCCCCTCAGTCATCCCTTACTACTACTAAGATCCCTGAGCTTTCTGAACCAGTGTCAACTACCCTTAGTTCACCATTATTCCCTCCCACCTCTGAAGTTCATTCTTCACCTCCATTTATACCTTCACTTCCCTACCAATCTATCATTACCAATCAATCACCTATTACTCCCAGTTCTCCATCAACTACTGTATCGTCTCCTAGTACCCCAACCCCACTTCTTAGACCTGCCCAACTTAGAGCCATGGCAAATAGATATGCTCCTCTTGTGTTACCTGCCCCACTTGGTGCCATGCCACAAGATTACCAAAACAAAATTGTCCAATTTGATGACATAGGACCTTATACAACACAACATCATGTAAAACAAATGACAAACTACTTTGAATTGCATGAAATTGATATTGGAGATGTTCAAATGAGACTTTTTGCTCAGACTCTAGCTAGTGATGTAAGGAAATGGTTTAGGTCATTACCTACTAATAACATAGATAGTTTAGATATATTTTATCAGAAATTTTTAAATATATGGGAAAAGAAAAAGAACCCTCTGTAGATCCTTTCAAAATACGAAAACATCAGAAGAGGACCAAATGAAAGAGTCCATGATTATTGTACCAGATTTAACAATATGTACAATGAAATACCAGTCAATCTTTGAACCCCACTTGACTTAGCACTGATAAATTTTCCTGATGGGTTTGATATTGATATGGCCTTCCAACTCAGAGAGAGAAATCCTCCAACTTTAGGAGACACGCAATGTAGCAGTTAGTGTGGAAGCTAACTTGCTAGCAAAAAGAGCTAGGGTTAGGAATGAAAGGAGAGGACCCATGAGATGAAGCCTCACCCTCTGACCTTAAAATAGATGTTCTAACCAAGGGTATGGAAAAATTGATGGATAGGATAAAAAAAATTGAAAGGAAGCCTCAATGGGATAATCAACATGCACCTCCAATGAGAAGTCCAAACTTTAGAAAGAATCAAAATCAAAATACTGGAAAGAATGGACCTAATCAAAATATCAAGCCTCCCTTTCAAGAAAACTATGCTGAAACATCCCATTCAGATGACCCTAAACAAGACACACACATTAACTTGATGGGATTGGATGATGAGGAAATTGTATTCTTGACCCAAGATGAGCAGGAACTGCATATGCTGCAGCAATTGCAGACCCAATCTGGAGAATCATTTGATTATAAGCAAGGGTATGATTCTGCCATTTTTGAAGTACACAAACAATACAATTTAAGGAGTAAAAAGAATTCTAACACTCCTGACCAGACCAAGAAAACAGTTCCAAATCAACGCAAGAGGATCCAGGCAGCTCCAGTTACTAAAACTCTTCAAATTCTCCCTAGACCAAATCAGAACCGTCCTAGTACCACCATTGTAGATATAACCCATGACCAACCCCCTAATGATCAACCATGCACTTCAATCCCCTCCAAGGAGACGGTGGATAAATCTCCAAACACCATATTAGAAAATCCATAGAAAAATACCTCAAATTTAGAAAAAGAAGAGCAACCTGCTCCAATTCCTGCTATAAAAATTCCAACCACTCAAATAGAAAAAGGCCCTTTTCCTTTCAATTTGGGAGTAGAGGTAGCTAAATTGAACTTTCAGTTCCCTTAACAGAGCTCATTAAAAGTGAAACCTATAAGTCTCAAATAAACAAAACGTTAAACTTTGTTGAGAACGAAGACTCTGTCAACTTGTTTGATGATCAACTTGAGCTTATATTTGGTCCTGATGTTGATGGAAAACCATTAGAAGGAGGGATACCACCATTTTTTATTAGCCTTATCATTCATGATAAAATCTTGCACAATGCAACGTTAGATTCAGGAGCTTCACACAATTTAATGCCTAAATTTGTTATGGAAAAATTAAAATTAGACATTACTAGACCTTACAAAGACTTATTTTTATTTGACTCAAGTGAAGTAAATTGTCTAGGGTTAATCAAAGACATGTGTGTTTCCTTAGTACAATATCCTGCTAAGACCATTCTCATGGATATAGTAGTAGCTGACATCCCACCTAAATATGGCATGCTAATGTCTAGATCATGGGGGGCTAAACTCCAAGGATCTTTGCAACTTGACATGTCATATGCCACAATCTCAGTCTTTGGACAACCCAAGAAGCTATATAGAGAGACTCTAATGAAATATGTGGTGAGTAGCTAGGATAGACCTCAAAACTTTCCTATCTACACCCTGCATTCGGAAATTGATTCTTTTATTTTGCATAACGTTGAACAAACACAACAAATCACTTCAAATAGTATTATGTCAGAACCAAAAGAAATTTTAGTTACAACTAAAAAAGAAACTGTCCAAACTCAAGATATTTCCAATAAACAAGATAATCAAAATGCAACAAACAAGGAAAATTTTCTTCCCCCTGACAATGAAAATTATGAACATGAGATATTATGGCACCTTGAATTTGATGGATTAATGAATAAGTTAGGAGGAGGAGCAGGAGTGTGGATATATAATATGGAGAATGATCACCCAGAGGGCCATGCTTACATACTAAATTTCAAATGCACTAACAACATGGCTGAGTATGAAGCACTTCTTTGAGGTCTTAAATTAGTTAGGAAGCTAGGAGCTATAAGAGTTTCTATCATGGGAGACTCTGAATTAGTGATAAAAAAGATTAAAGCTGTATATATGACCAAAGACCCTAGATTAAGTTGTTACAGAGGAACCATTATAGAAATACTAAATACTTTCCTAGAAACCAAGGTTTCTGTAATCCCTAGGAAGCATAATATGCAGGCTCATAGTTTAGCATTGTTTGCCAGCACTTGTAAGTTACCATTTCAACCTAACCATCAATACACTGCTGAGGTCAGGCACAGACCTTCTATCCTAGATAACTTGAAAAACTGGCAAGTATTTGCTAATGACCAACAGATAAACAATTTTTTAACCTTAGAGGAACAATTTGTAAATAGTAATATAGATACTGACATAACATTAGATCTTGATTTTAAAGATGAAATATAAATTAATGAAATAGAAGATGAAAAGATAGATAGATTCCATCCCACTAAATTTACAAAATTATATGTAGAAAACCTAAAGCAAGTTGAAATTGATGAGATAATTAATGAAGACTCTAAAATCATTAATCTCAAAGACAACTTTTTGCCCAAAGGATTAACCCCTTTGGAAGACTTGTTTGATTCAAATGATGTCCCTAGAAAACCAAAGATGGAACCCTTAAAATCTGATATAGAGGAGTGTAATATAGGCACTAAGGAAAATCCAAAATTGATCAAACTTTCAAAGTCCTTACCTTTTACCAAAAGAATGAAATACATTGAACTATTAAAGGAATTCCAAGATGTCTTTGCTTGGAGTTATGAGGACCTCAAGTCCTATGACACCAACATCATACAACACACTATCCCCATAAAAGAAAACCAGAAACCTTTCAGGAAGAAGCTTAGGAGGATCAATCCCATCCTATTGCCTTCTATTGAAAAGGAAATCTGAAGGATTTATGAGGCTAAGATAATAGCACCAATTAAATTCTCTTATTGGGTTTCAAATTTGGTGTCAACAAGGAAGAAAACTAGTGAGATTACACTTTGTGTTGATCTTAGGAACCTTAATAAAGTTTCACTTAAAGACAATTACCCTCTCCCTAAAATGGATCATATATTACAAAGGGTAGTAGGGTCAACCAAAATCTCATTATTGGATGGGTTTTCTGGTTACAATTAGATTTTAGTTCACCTAGATGACTAGGCTAAAACTGCGTTTACTACTCCTTGGGGCACATTCATGTATGTGAAGATGCCTTTTGGATTAAAAAATGCAGGGGCCACTTTCTAAAGAGCCATTTGCTAAGGAAATTCATGACTTCCTAGTAATATACCTAGATGACATCACTATATTCTCAAAATATGATAAACAACACTTAGATCATCTAAGGCATGTTTTCATCAAATGTAGGAAGTATGGAATTTCTTTGAATCCCAAAAAATCTTTATTTGGGTTAGAAGAGGGAAAGTTATTAGGCCATATAATCTCTAAAGATGGTATTTGAATAGATCCTGCAAGAATTGAAGCCATCTTACAGATACAACATCCTAGGAGCATTAGGGAATTACAAGCCTTTTTAGGGAAAATTAACTTTCTTATGAGATTTATTTCTAACATAGCAGAATTAATTAGATCATTAAACAATATGTTGAAAAAAGATTCGACCATAAAATGGACCATTGAGGCTAAGAAATCCTTTGAAGATATTAAGCTAGCCTTAACTAATACACCAGTTTTGATCAGTCGAAAATTTGACACGGACTTCATTTTATTTTCCTTTACTTCAGAACATACAATTGATGCAGTTTTACAGCAAAAGAATGATCAGGGTTATGAACAACCTATTTCCTTTTTTAGCAAAGCCTCGAGAGATGCCCCCTTAAAATATAATATAATGGAAAAGCAAGCCTTTGAATTGGTCAAAGCTATCAAAGATTTTAGATTTTTCATTTTATATTCTCATATAATAGCCTATGTCCCCAATTCAGTAGTCAAGCATATCCTAACTCAGGATGGTCCAGATGGAAAGAGAGTGAAATGGATTGCTACTATATTAGAATATGACCTAGAAATCAAACCAACAAAGTTAATCAAAGGCCAAGGTTTATAATAACTCATGGTTGAATTGAACTATCAGGCCTTAGATATAAATTTTATTGTAGAAATGGATAATGGAGAGAAGATGGCAACTCCTCCAATTAGCCAGGCCTTTATTGAATTACCATGGTATGCTGGCATCATATATGTTTTACAAAATCTATAAGCTCCTCCTGAATTATCCAGGACCAAATTCAGATTTTTAAAAATGAAATCTTTAAAATTTTGCATAATTGATAATGCTTTGTTTTGAAGGAATCATGAAGGTATCCTTCTTAACTATTTATTGAAAGAAGATTCTGATAAGGTGTTACAAGAGTTTCATGCAGGTGACTGTGGAGGACATCTTTACTGGAAAACCACTGCTGACAAGATTCTTAGAGCCAGTTTCTGTTGGCCTACTTTGTTTTCTAATGTAAAGAAATTTGTAACCTCATGTCACAAATGTCAAATTTTTGAAGGAAAGAAAAAGATTTTACCCCTACCCCTGAAACCAATCTCTTCTGAAGCACCTTTTCAACAATGAGGTCTTGACTTCATTGGTGAAATCCACCCACCTTCCTCTGCCCAACACAAATGGATCCTCACTGCTACAGATTATTTTACCAAATGGATAGAAGAAATACCATCAAGGAAAGTCACTGATACTGTTATAATAACCTTCCTTGAGGCCAACATCCTATCTAGGTTTGGGTACCCAACCAAAATCATCACTGATAATGAAACAACTTTCAAATCTAGGAGAATGATTGATTTCTGTAATAAGTACCATATAGATTTGGGCCATTCCACAACTTATTACCCCCAAGGAAATGGACTAGCAGAGTCCTCAATCAAAAGTTTGGTAAATATCATCAAAAAATTGTTAGAATATAACAAGAAAACATGGAACAAAAAGCCAATAAATGCCTTATCGGCAGACAGGCTAACCACAAAGAAATCCATTGGTACTAGTCCTTATCAATTAGTTTATGGAATGGAAGTTGTTTTTCCATCTTCCTTAGGAACACCAGTGATGAAGCTACTCCAAGAGTTGAAGGTTGAAACAAATGATATCCAAGGAAGATTCAACCAAACAATTCACTTACAACAAACTAGGGAAGAAGTGTACACCAGATATCAAGTTATCCAGGAAAAGGTCAAGAAGACTTTTGATAGAAGGACTAAGGTAGAATATTTTTACCTGGGGGACAAAGTTCTCAAATGGGATTCAAGGAGAGAGGATAAAGGTAAACATGGGAAATTTGATTTCCTATGGAAAGGCCCATATATCATTTATGCTTTCAGAGGTAATCATTTTTTCTTCCTAAGAGAAATGGATGGCATAGAAGCAGAAGGAGGACCAGTTAATGGTCGGATGCTCAAACACTATATTGAGCCTAGTTACTGATTTCACTAATCATTTGTACATACTTTACTTTCAAAAGCATAGAGTGGATTGGATGGTGATTTTTGAAGTTCAAGCCCAAAGAAAAGGCCCTAAGCTTCAAAAATTTTACTGTCATAAATAGTAATAATGCAGAAACTTGAAAAGGAAAAGTTGCAGGAAAACATCACAGCAATTCAGAAGGCCATTGGTCTACAAAGTTCTTGACATTTCACCAGGAAATGCCATCCCCAAGTGGAGCCACTGTTAGGTTACTATACCAATAGGAGTCATAATTTTTTAATGGCTGAAATTAAACCTGTAATATGTACATACCTTTGCTTTATGCAAATGTTTTCCATATTTAAAAAATTAAAAAATGTAAAGAGGGTATGTCCTAAAAGAAAAATCAAAGGAGAAAAACAATAAAAAGGTCAAAAAAGGTGAAAAATATGAACCCCAAGAAAAGAAAAAGGACCATGAAAGTGTGCAAGTCAAAATGGCACTACTATTTACTTTTTGTGCATAATAAATGATTGTGTGTAGTTTGTAATCTTTGCCATAATCCATGATAGTCAAAACACTTAAACTTGGCTATTTCATGTTTAAATTTCATGTCTATAGATAGAGAATAAAAATCTGGCCAAACAGTGTAACCTTGGCAGATAAGTGGATAAGTAGAGTAAATAAAAGGAGCTCAACTATTTAATCTGAGCCCTTCGATGTAATAAGGTTAAATTTAGTTAGTTTACTATTGTAAAAAGAAAGAAAAATGTTTGATAAGGGTTTTCTAGCTCAAATGCACCCTAATAAAGAGAAGTGAAAATGGTAGGATGAGTAGATGGATAAGTAGAAGAAAGGTTACAGAAGTATGGTGATTGATTAGACAAAGGCATGTTTATCATCTTTTCCATCATGAAAGTTCTATAGAAAAATGGACAATCAAGCATGAAATTGGATATCAAAGGCAATAATTAACTTCCCTCATTCATTTCATCTTTTACTTAACTAATTTCCCACAATAAAGTTCAAAGTATTTAAAAATCCTAAGTCAATGAGGCTCAGAGCATTTCTCTGAATTTTGGAGGGACCGGACCCTCGACTCAACGACTTATAGGCAATAAGTAAAACCCCCTTTATAAAAATTCATCCCCCCCTTAAGTTAATTCATTTTCTCCTAATAATACTCCTTTCCTAAGGTTAAAATACTTTTACCTAGGAAAAGTATTTATTCCCCCACATAAGTCATCTTCATATTAAAAACCCACAAAAACACTATATCCTAAGTTTTTATGTTATTTTCGGAAAATCATTAAAACATGAAATATCATATACTCAGGGTATTGTGCCCCTTTCCACTCATTTTATTAATTACTAATTTATTTATTAAATCCCAAACAAAAACCATTTTTCCCGTATATATTTAACTTCCACAATATTAACTAGCCCTATACCCTAGTTTAAAATATAAACTATGATTTTATACCCAAACCCTGATAAACCCACTAACTAATCGATCCACGATTAAGTTAGTCAAAAACCAAATTAAACCCTCCGCTAATGACCCCGATGCCTTAACCCCCCTTAATCCCTCATTCACTAAAAACTAGCGCACTTAATCACTCGCGAGGCCCCCTTACTACCCTCTGTGCAACTCCCCTGCCAGATCACCATATGATTGCCTCCCTCCACATCTGATAGCCTTTATCCATTTTGGGTGGGCCCGATGTCCGAACAATACCCACTAGAAAAGAGCTATTTTCCGCCAGGCCCTCGATGCTACGTGTCATTCAACATATGGAATCAGGTGGCCTCCCCCCAATACCACCAAGTGCCCAAAAGTGATGTAATGGAAACCACTTACCGCCCACCCACTACATGCCAAAATAGTCAATTTTCACCCCGCTACACAGCAAATGACTATTGTTCACCCGTACCCGCTAAAATTGACTTTCGTGCATAAAGCGAAAAAGCCCCAAATCATTTGTTTTTATCGTTTTTTCAACTGTAAGACTTCATGCACGCACTTGTGAATGTCGAAGCTGTCAACCTACATACAATTGCACCCTAAGGACACCACAGAGCACCCAGTTTTCTTTCCAACCTACTTAGAGCCTTTTCAACTATTCGTAGTTGCCAGTTTCCCTATTCAGAGCTAGTTCTCCTTAATTCCAAGTATTTAAGCCATAATTCATTGTAAAACCCTATCAATTTTAGAACCAGTTGCCGAGTTTTCTTAGTTAAGGTAAAAAATTAATTAAAGAAACTATAGCAGCTCAAACCTACTCTGTACTGAACCACCATTGCCCTAAAGGACTCAAAATCAGCTACCCCATTCTCAAATCCATAAGAACAGAGAATGGTTGCCCCAATTGCCATGGATGTGAGACCTATTTCCACTCCTCATCTATACCTAGACCATCTCCCATTGGCAGACAAGGATTTCCAGATAAAGGACACCTTTGTCCATGAATCCCCTCTCAAACTATACCACTGATACAGAGACCAATACCTAAACCATGCTGATAAAATTGGTTTTTGGGAGTCTAATTTTCCCAAGTACCAATTCCTTAAAGTTCACATTTTCCTAGAAATTGTCCATTACTACCATGCAAACTATATCCCCAGTCAAAGAATAGTGATGTCCCCTAACCAAACCTTACTTTTCACCATCACCGTTGAATCAATAAATGATATGTTGCAACTTCAACCAGGGAAAAACTTGATTCCTCTCTCCATTGGACACCTGTTGGACTTATTTCCCAAGCTCAACCCTGCAAGATTGGCCCAAATAATCCAAACCTTCATTGTAGAAGAAAAGTATACCCCCAAAGAACCTCCTCCATATGTGTATACCATATTTTCCCCATTTGGCCAAGACATTGTAGCAATGATATCCAGTGTCCTAGGTTATACCACCAGTGAGTATATAGATGAGACCATCTTGGCTTTCATGTCTATATACACTCCACGATAGCCTCCTACTATTATTTATGATTATGCCAAGTTTATAAACAATAGGATGCATGACCAGTTCCTTAGGATGAGTAATGAACGAGTCTTCAAGTACTCCTCTATTTTGTATCACCTTTTTCTATACTACCAAGTTGATAAGTTCCCATTTACTCTCCAGAATCTTGACAAAAAAGGTCTCCCTAGATCGGTAATTTTCCGGATTCCATTGATCCATAAATATGAATCCCCATATTCATATATAGACTTCATTGACTTATTTGTACATCCCATTGTGACAATGCTGATAAACAACCCTCCTCTAAGAATAAATTTAGATATAAGGAGGATCCTGCAGCTGTCAAAACAATCCAAAGTGGGGGATTTGTACTTGTACCAAAACCACATTGAGATTAGAATTTATGGCTGTGAGTTGGCCCAATAAAAACTACCTAAATACCTCCCAATGAGGTTATTTGCTCTGGAGTACTACAGGCAGATAATCAATTCAAATGAGGTACACTTTGTCAAAGCCAAAAAGAAGGCCCACCTCAGGATCAAAGACCAATTAGGTCCCTTTATTTGTAATATGAGAGAAGCTGGAAAGGAGGCAGACCTAATCCTTTAAAGATTAAATCTAAAACAGAGCTTCATATGGAGATATGATCCCTTGCCTTTCATCTGCAACAGAAGATAGAAAAACAAGATGGCTCCCTATATTCATCACCACATCCCTAAAATGGAAAAGTATGCCAACCAATTGGAATGGAGGGAAAACACTTTAGAGGACAGGGATAGTACAAAAGTTGTAGTGGAAAACACATTAATTGATCTAGAGAGACAACTTGATGAGGGTTATTTCCTACAAGTTCTAGGAGAATCACAGGTACAAGAAGAATCAGAAGCACCAAACCTATAAGAGGTACCAGAGAAATCAGATATACCAAAACAATCAGAGAAAACAGATAGACCAGAGGCCACCATGAGTACCCCCCCAATATTACAGACTCCTGTAAATGAGGAGAAAAGCCTCAAGAGAAATAGGGAAGGGGCTACTCCTTTAGAAAAACCAACATCGCAATCCTATGCAGAGACAAGCTGGGCTAAGAGGCAAAGAGTGAATCTTGTCTTTGAACAGGAATATACAGAGGAGACAACCGAAGTTACAAGCACAGAAAGAGATGGAAGTAGGCTTGCCACTCCATCTGGAGTCACTCTAGAACCTTCCACATCACACACTCAGATGTTGGAAAGGCAACAAAGTGTTGAGATATCCTATTTCAGAATGCCAGCAGATAAAGACCAAGATATCAAAGAGAGATACAAAGAAATAAAAGCTAGGAATGAGAGGCTGAAAACCCAAACCTATGCATAGTATTTGAATATGACCCCTACCAATCAGACAAGGCTTATGTCAGCCTATGATGTTAAACAGGGGAAAATGAAAGTGACCTTCATCAAGCCGACCACTCAGTATCCAGGGAAAGCAATAGATTTTAAAGAGTGGATTTTGAAGTACTGGCAGGGGATATTCATCCCATTGACCAGATTGAGCTGCATAAACAAACAGGTGAAATGATTTATTCTACATTGACAGGGAAAGCCATAACAACCCACCAATTGTAGAACTCTTTAAACAATATGTCAGCTCAGTGTCAGTTGGAGAAGGCCTCCTCATAGGCCAAAGATACAAGAATCAAGTCCTTAGAGGACTTAGTCATAGGACCAGGACATGATTCAAAGGATGTGAAAGCAACAGAACAACTAATTAAAAAGAAGAATGATGACATTGCTACACTGAAGAAGTAACTCAAAATTCCCCAGCTGCATCATCCTCAAACATTGGAAGTCCTAGAAGCACAAAAAGGACATGGAGAGCTTATGGACCTAGTCCTAAATCTAAATGATCATCTTAAAGAAACAGAGAAGGATTTGGACACTTTGATTCAGTCCAAGCAAAGTGACCTAGCCACAACTTCCACAACTGCCATCCCCACAGTGACAACAATAGTTCCTTCCATAATGGCATCATCATTGGAACCTACAGCTCCACCTGCCATAGCACTACCAATTACTATTGAGTCTACTACGATAGCAGGTACTTCAACTAAAAAATAGAAAAACTGGTAAAAGCTATGGAGGAGATGTCCATCCAAGCTACAGAGCTCAAAAGATTAAAGGAGAAAGTGGCAAGCTTAGAAACTGATTGTAAACTTGCCCAAATTCAACAAAGAGAAGAGACACAAAAGGCCGTAAGGATGAGTGAGAAAATCAAAGTCCTAGAGAAAGATTTAACACTGCAGAAACCACTAGGACAAACTAAAGAGATGCTCTAGGCCAATGTCATTGACTCTGTCAATGATGTTTGGCCATCAATTCAAGTTATATTTGAGCAAACTGAATTGGTGAAGGTAGCCATTGAGGCTATCCAGAAAGTAAGGGAAGAATTAGGAGACCAACCCAAGGATGCAAATCGACTCATCCACCTCTTGAATACTAAGAACATATATGAGCTCCATGAGCTTGGTGTAGAGAATAGGACTGAAGCCATCCTAGAGATTAAAAGGGTTCTTTCCAAAAGAAACCTCATGCTCAACTTAGATGAAAAATGCCATAACATGGAGGTAGCCATTGACAGATTCATGACTAAATTTCAAATTTTGAGGGACAAAGGCCTTCCCAGTCCTATGGTCATCAATGATAAACTCATGACCCAATTGGAATATAGTGATAGGCTCAGGAAGTTAGCCAAGGAACAAGCCAACTCTTCAGGCATTAAAGCTTTTCCCACTGGTAAAGTATTATATGATTCATTGGAAAACCTGTTTTTTCCTAGAACATGAGGTAAAACATTTGTTTCTCACCAAGCCCAATTTTGAAAAATACACAGAGGTAGACGGAATTTACAGAAGAATGTTAAAGGTGAGATTGCCTGAGGCAGAATGGTGGGAAAAAATGATAGATTTACTATGAAAAAAGTTTTACATCAGAAAGTTACCACAATAACTTTGAAGGAAACTAGGTGAAATAGGTGAAAGACAGATAAGCAGGGTCAAAGAGTAACATAGTCAAAGAGTATCAGTGAAAGATCAAATTAAAGAAGATTACATCGTGGAAATACTAGAACTGGCAGCCAGCTTATAGGGCTCAAAACTCAACAAAAACATCCAGTAACACCACAATAAAAGGGACAACAAGAAGCAGTTTCACATCTGTCTCTTTCTTCATGCATGAAGATATTTTATTCCCTAGATTAAATATCAAACCGTTATGATATATTTTGTAATTATTTTTTGTATAAATGCTTCACATTTCGAAGTATGTAGTGTGGATTCCAAGACATTTCTATAGACTTTTTCTTTCAAATCAAACTTCTATTGTATCAATGACTAGATTGGCTTGCTGGATCAAGGAATAAAGGTCAGATATTTTACAAGATTCTTGTGTAAAGCGAAATACAAATAAGTATTCTCTCATGTTTATTGTTGTTTTTTCTTATGTTTCTTCATAATTTTGTTTGTTTCTCTAAAATCTAAATGTATAACAACGAATGATATTTCGGAAATTGCTTGAATGCACTCTGTCTTGACTATTTACATTCTGAATGTTTTCTCCTAAACTATCTTAGTTAGGGAATTCTTAACTACTCCTTAACTTCCGTAGTTTCTCCCCTGGTCTATAGCAAATGATTCTTAATTTTCCGTTGTTCATGATCACCCTCTGTTCTTCATTCTGATCCCAATCCAAGGATTCTTAAGTTCCCTTTTACCTTGGTTAGAATAATTTCATCTATTAGACCAGAAGATTTGCCTTTTGCTTTGCTATCTTTCCCTGTGAACATTGCCTTTAATGATCTGGTCCAGCTATGCTATTCATTGATTGACTTCATAGCCCAATGGCCTGAAGACCTAGTTCTATCCATTTGCTCTAAGAATTCCACCACCCAACCTTCAATCGAAAATCAAAACTCCATGCACACTAAGAACTAGCCTAAAATCTCATAAAAAACAAAGTTAAATTATAAAGAGAGAGCACTCTCCCGACTTAGGTTGGCTAGAACCTAAGCCTAAAAGATTGTTTTGTGGTTACCTCAGATGATTCCTTCTTTTGATAACTTCTAGGGAAAAATTCTGAGTGATAACAGGTTCTACAGGAATGGTCCACCATAGGAGGTTTTTCAACAATACTCCTTACATGAACTTGGAAATATTTCTTTGGATAATATCTTTGGAGAGAAAGACTTATATGATGTATTTTAATTTTACAACCCCTAAATTCCCCACATCATTTTAATCTTGTAAGCAAAAAGTACTACACATTACATTGACAATGACAGATTCCCCCCTAACTTACTCAATTGATGATCTTAGCCAGGTGACATGGCGACATATTAGCCAATAAATAATAATAGTCAATTTAAAAAATAATGAGGAATGAAGAGTGAGTTGTACTTGACAAGACTTACCACATGAGTTTTTGATGTTGACCCAAATAGCAACAAATGGTGGCCAATCCAATGATGGAAGTGGTAGAAGGAACCATAGGAAGTCGTAGCATGTTCTATAAAAAATAGGTTGTAATTGTTGTGCCTCCAAATGCAAAAATTGAATCTCAAGGTGTTGCAACTTCAAAAATGATTTGTAGCGGCAACAAATTTCTTTTATTTTTATATACTATCCTAAAGTATTTTATTTGAAGAAAGGAAGTTCTCCTTCAAGTGTATGAGTACTTCTAGTGAAACCATGTGAGTAATAGATGTAAAAATACATGGACAATTAGGTTTGAAATATAAAATTTAATGTATACCAGAGTATGAAGAACCAATTACTTCGTTTAATATGATGGTAAGAATTGTTGAAGAAGAGAGCAATGCTCTAGCATGATGACTGTTTGTAACTAGTGATTAATATAGTTGTAATTCTTTGTAGTTACTTTATCATCAATGTTAATTTATTTTTTCTCCTTCTTCATATGATATGGATCTTCTACAAGTTGTTGAATAATATCTTTGGTGCATAAAATATATGAATATAGGCATGATACAAATTCATCATTCTCACGTTCCTCTATTTGCTCCTTGTCACATTTTGGAATACTCAAGAGGTTTGATGATAAGCATGACAAACATTCATCGATCTATTGATCGAAGGGCTCCTTATCATTGGTTGTGGTCCATGATTTATTTATTTATTTTGGGTATTCTTCTAAATGTTGCTCATAGACTTTTTTCTCTTGTGTTACTTCCGAGAATGTCGATATGTTCCTAATTGCTATAAGGATTTTGTTCTCTTAAGATGCAGAGATATTTCCAACCGTGATTAGGGCTTGAGAAAGTTCTCGAGGTAAAATTATAAAAACTATTGATCATTCCTAGATCATTACTACTTGGTGCTAATCCCTATCTCACACATGGGTTAGTATATTTGTGGGTTTCTTACAACGCATTAGAAACTTTGAAAAGAAATAATTAAATATGTGAAAAGAAAGAAAATTTAAAACAAGATCTATCACACACTAAGATGCCCTCATGCTACTAAGGCATGTTTTCACCATCTACTTGTTTATCGTGAGTCAACTTCCTCCTCAACCAATACAGTACCAACATCATCTAAATCTAGTGGGTTGGGCTGACCCAAAAAAGTGGATGCCAATTTCTTACCTCTCATCTTATAGTTCTTGCCATTCTATGTTATAGGATGCTCAAATATTGTAGGTAAGGAAATATAATCAAACGTCATACCAAACAAGACCTAGTTCCTTGGCACCTCCCTGACAACAATGCCAAAAATGACGAGTAATTTAACTAATTATTTTTTTTTACATTAAATTATCAACCAGGAGTTCATACACTGATGAGGTGTCAAAAAAATATAGTTTTCCTTGAATCAGACACTAAAATATAAGGAAATTTTTTATTTATATAATGGATGTGGTAAATAATACATTCCAGTCTCTAGATCTTGGACAATTGTTTCACTAATATTGATCCATTTAGGAGATTATTTATAGTATTAATTACTAACTAATAACCCTCATTGATTTGGAGTTTAGAGGTGCATACCTCAAGTGCCACCATCAACCCTCTTTCTAAAGCAAGGAATTCAACCATATTATTACTCATAAAGCCATAGTTCATTGTGAGTGCCATTAAAACTTTACTGTCCCAATTATGGAAGATTCCACCATAACCTACCTAGTTAGGATTGCCTTAAGAAGACCTGTCGAAAATTGAGTTTAAAAAAACAAAAAGGAGGAGGGGAGAAAAAGGAAGGGAATGAACATCCTAGAGTGGGAGTCTTGGATGTGAGAGAAGGGATCATATAAGGAGAGAGATCCAAATTGGAAAGGATTCCAACTTCTTGTAGACTCACGTTCCAATCATCTTGGGTCCATGGTTTATTAAGAATTGTCTCTTGAATACTTTCTATAACAAGGATGTTGAGAGAGAGCCTACCACAATGGATTTATATTTAAATATCATTTTATTCCTTTCCTTCCATAGGGGCTACATGAAAAAACGTGGAGCTAAATTCTAGGATTTTTTAACCACTGGGCTTTCACCAATATTGGGTCACCAAATGTCTATAGTTTCCACTACACTTGTAGGTTTGATCATAAGACCTGAAAAGAACCAATATATTTTCCCATAGGTGGTTAGCATAAGAATATATATTAAATAGGTGTTTTACTAATTCCTTGTGACTTTAGCATAGCGAATAGATTGAAGTGCCCAAATACCCTTTATCCCTTATTTGATCTCAAGCGGGAATTCTATGATTACCTATCAATAAGAGGAAGTGAGCTACTCTAGGCCAAAGATAATTCATCCATATTTTCCTCCAGATGGGATCTTGAGGAATATCATGATGACTAACTAAAAAAAGTAGGCTTTCCTCAGAGTGAACATACCTCTAGGTGAGTTTATCCTAGCCTTGAGATAAGGATATTTCCATTTTTGGAGCTCTTTGGCTAGGAGAGGCTAGGAAGAAAGGGTTGGATGAGAAGGATAGTCTTCTATATATTTCCATTCCTTCCATAATCTAGAGCCTTGATTTTTTCCAAAAGTATGCCACAGTAAAACACTGTTGTTCAATGATGAATGATTCTAAATATCTTAGGTCATCTCAATCCCCGAGGTGTGGCATTTAATGTGAGGAATCCTTCCAAAAGAATGGAAACCTTCCAAAAGAATGGAATCCTTCCAAAAGAATGGAATCCTTACAAATTCATAGAATGAAATTCTCAATTATCTAGTTTAGTAGATATCCTCTACAGAATTATCTACCAACATGATGATTGTAGGGAGTTCTCCACTAGGGGAACTCCCAAATATTTAGAGAAGAGAGACATGGTTTTGAAGCCCAAAAGGAAAGCCAAATGATTATAGATCATCACACAAGTATTAAAAAGGTAAGTATTTGATTTATCCCCATTTATCAAGGTTCTTGATGCATCCATAAAATTAGTAGGAATAAATTTCAAAGCCATTTCTTCCTTCACTATATGTAGGTAAAATATCATAATATTGTCAAAATATATTTCATGGGTGATGGGAAGGTCATTACAATATAGATGAAGTCCCTAAAGAGTGTCCTGGTGTACTGTGGCTTTAAGATATCTACCCATACCCTGTACCACAAAAATAAATAGAATATGAGTGATAAAATCAACTTGGTGGGGATTGAAGAGGGAGAGAAGCCGAAGGACTAAAGCGTGGACAAAATATATTACCAATTTAACCTATCATTAGTGTTGGAGAGGTGTAGTTTTATTATCATTCCTTCTTTATTTGATTTTTTTAGCGTATGAATGACCTCATGAGTAGTGATAATCCCATCAAGAATTCGATTACCTTCCACCAAACTAGTTTACTGAAGGGAAATTGTTATGCTCTTAACCTGCAAAATAATACCCAGATACAGAATATGCGCATAAAAGATACCCAGAACACAAAATATGTGAAGAAAAGATACCCAGAACACAGAATAGCAATGATTTTATTATTCAAAGAGCAATGTTCACATGCCTCTTCGAGGGGGCAACCTCCAATAGAGTAGAGCTCGATTACAAAATAAGACACGGTGCTCCTCACAGGGAGTCTCTATCCTTTATATATGACTCATACATGCGATACCACGGGTCAAAACCGTGAGTTTTATTAATACCATCTATCTAATACTACGACTATGGCCCATTTGCAACTAACTGTGGTCCCGTCATTAATTTCGGGTTAACCACCTACAAAATATATGGGCTTTATTGACTCTTTGACTATGACGTGATCCCAAGACATAAATAAGGGGGTTAGGGTGGGACCCTAACATGCCCTCCCCCTTAAGACTAGCCTTGTCCTCAAGGCTAGAGCTGCGGAAACTGCTGAAGAATAGTAGCTGGTTCCCAAGTTGCATCTTCCGGAGAGGTGTCTTTCCATTTGACGCGGACTTCCTTAATCGTGCGGCCGCGCAGGTGCTTGTCTCTTGTGGCGAGGACCTATTCGGGTTGAAGCCAGATTGACCCTTCATCGTCCAGTTCAGGTAGACTTGTTTGAACTCGGCAATTGTTCCCAATTACTTTCTTGAGGCATGATACATGGAAAACTGGATGGATTTTTGTAGTAGGTGGCAAGGCCAACTTGTAAGCCACTTCTCCAATGCGCTGAAGTACTTGGTAGGGTCCGTAGAATTTTGGAGATAACTTCTGACAACCCTTGTCTTTGAGTGATGTTTGCTTATATGGTTGCAGCTTCAAAAAGACTTGGTCCCCTTCTTGAAACTGGCGCTCTGAGTGATGCTGGTCGACTTGTTGCTTCATGCGGTTCTGAGCTTGATGAAGATTCTCTCTAAGATGGGCGAGCATGGTGGCGCGGTGTTGTAGGAGTTGATCCACTGCTTGTACTTTGGAGCATCCCTGGAGATAAGAAATAGGGGAAGGCGGAAGTTGACCATATACTGCTTCATAAGGAGTCATTTTAGTAGAGGCATGATAGTTGGTGTTATACCACCATTCCGCCAGAGGTAACCACTGTACCCAAAGGTGTTGCTTTTCTGAAGTGAAACACCTGAGGTAGGTTTCTAGACATTTGTTGACGGCTTCGGTTTGACCATCCGTTTGCGGATGATAGGAAGTGCTGAGTTTTAGTTGAGTGCCCTGTATCCTGAAGAGTTCTTGCCAAAAATTACTGGTGAAGATCGGGTCGCGATCAGACACAATAGAAGTGGGCATGCCATGTAGTTTGAATATCTGATCCATGAAAGTTTGCGCAACCAAAGTTGGTGTAAACGGGTGGGGTAGGGCACAAAAATGAGCATACTTTGACAAGCGGTCCACCACCACCATGATGACTGACTTGTTCCTTGATTTTGGAAGACCTGTAATGAAATCCATGGAAACCTCCATCCAAATTGATGTCAGAATGGGCAATGGTTGTAATGTGCCTGGTGTGTTGACGGTTTCTCCTTTGTGGCGTTGACAGACATCACATTCTGTGACAAAATTAAGGATGTCCTTTTTCATGCCGGTAAAAAAAAATGATCTTCTGGTGCGAGCATAAGTTTTCTGAAAGCCCGAATGTCCTGCAATGGGAGATGAGTGCAATTCGGCCAATATGCGACTTTTGAGGGTTGATGTTGGTGATATTACTACTCTGTCCTGGTAGCGAAGAATATCATCCTACCAGGAGTAGCCCTTGATGGAATTTGGATCGACCTGCAATTGAGCAATGAGTTGGGATAGCCCTGGGTGTGAAAACCATTCTCTGCGAGCTTCTTCAATCCATTCTGGAATGGGGAGGGAAATTGCTAGCAGAGTACTTTCTTCCTCAAATTGGCGAGATAATGCATTTGCTACCCTATTGTCTTTCCCTTTCTTGTAAATGATCTCATAATCATATCCCAGCATTTTAGCTAGACATTTATTTTGTTGTGGGGAAGATAGGCGTTGCTCCAGAAAATATTTAAGACTGTGATGATATGTGCGGATTTGGAAACGTCGCCCCAATAAGTAAGGGCGCCAGGTGTCGACTGCATGTAAGATGGCCATCATTTCTTTTTCATAGGTAGATTGGCCCAGATTCTTCCCACTTAGTTGTTGGCTTGTGAAGGCCAAGGGTCGCCCTTCCTGTATTAAGACTGCCCCAATACCTGTCCCTGAAGCATCACATTCAATGACAAAAGATTTGTTGAAGTCAGGTAGTGCTAAGACTGGAGTAGAACACATGGCGTTTTTGAGGGCTGTAAATGCCTGTTGGGCTTCCTCGTTCCAGAAGAAGGAATTTTTCTTTAGGAGTTGAGTGAGGGGCTTTGCTATGCGGCCATAGTTGCGGACAAATTTACGATAATAGCCGGTGAGTCGCAAAAATCCTCTTAATCTCTTCAAGGTCTTAGGTTGAGGCCATTCTTGCATTGCCTGGATCTTTTTGGGGTCCACCTTGACACCTTCCTGCCCCACAATGTGGCCCAAATACTCAACTTCTTCCATGCCAAATGAACACTTGGACAATTTGACAAATAATTTATGTTGGCGGAGCAGTTGCAAGAGTAGATCTACATGGTGAAGATGTGTAGCCCAAGTGCCACTATAGATGAGGATGTCATCGAAGAAGACCAGGACAAATTTCCTAAGATATGGTTTAAGAAGGTGATTCATAAGGCTCTGAAAAGTAGAAGGGGCATTACAAAGACCAAATGGCATGACCAGGAACTCATAATGGCCTTCATGAGTTTGGAACACCGTCTTGGGAATGTCGACTTCCTTCATGCGAATTTGGTGGTATCCTGAGCGAAGATCCAACTTAGTGAAGAATTGAGCCCCATTGAGTTCGTCCGGAAAATCGTCAACCACCGGGATGGGAAATTTATCTTTGACTGTCAACTTATTGAGGGCCCTGAAGTCGGGACACATCTGCCACTCTCCGTCTTTCTTGAGCACCATGACCACTGGGGATGAATAAGGACTAACGCTGGGACGAATGACACCTGCTTCCAAAAGTTCCTTGATTATCTTTTCTATTTCATTCTTTTGGGTGAATGGATATCTGTATGGCCGCACGTTTGGGGGTTGGGCCCCTGGAACCAATGTGATGCTATGATCATGTTCCCCTCGCGATGGTGGAAGCTCCTTAGGCTTGTCAAAGACCTGTCGATGTTTATTTAAAATTTGTTGCATCTCAGGATGAATTTGCAGGGACTGGGTTTCAACGACCTGGATGGCATTGAATTGAGCTACCACGCCATGATTGCCCTTTTTTAACAATTTTTCCATCCTATGTGAGCTGATGATCGAGGGGGCTCCCGCCTGGAGGCCACGGAGGGTATATGTGTAGTTGTTTTGCTTAAAACTCATATATAACTCCTGGAAATCCATTGTGATTGGCCCAAGAGTGCGAAGCCATTCAACGCCGAGGACAATGTCGCATCCGCCCATGTGGATGGCAAACATGTGTGTTTTCAACTGATAATCCCCCATTTTAAGTTGGACATTTTCGCAGCGGCCTTCACATTTCATTGTGCCCCCATCTGCGATTTGGACTTGGAAGTTAGAGACTGCATGTACAAAACAATGCACTGCATCGGCGACTTTTTGATGGATGAAATTATGGGTACTTCCACTATCAATCAAGACTACTACTGGGCGATGTTTAAGAAAACCCCTGATTTTGAGAGTTTGAGGTGAAGAAATTCCTGCCAACGCATTTAGCGAAATAACTGGTTCGTCAGATACCATCTCCTTTTGGTTGTCTTCTTCTATCGCCTTACATTCCTCAAGTGGTGGATCTTCCTCGGTTGAACTGTAGTCAGTGGCATCTATTTGAAAAAACTTGGGCTCCTTGCATTTATGACCAGGGGAATATTTTTCATCACAGTAGTAACATAGTCCTTGCTTCCTTCTTGCGGCCATTTCCTCAGGTGACACCTTTTGGACCTTAAGTGTCTGAGTCGGGTTGTGAGCTTGTGGGGGACGACCTTTAGTGGGGAAATTGGGGCGGCTGTATTGGGCTGTTATGGCACGCTCCACCTTACGAGCTACCTGGCAAGCCTCAGTCCACGTGGGAGGGTGGTGGAGTAGAACTTGAGCTTTGATGGCTTCTTTAAGACCACTGATGAAGCATTCCGTGTAGAACTCATCTGAGAGACCCTGAGTGTGGAAGGCTAAGGCCTCAAAAGCGATGATATATTCATCCACTGTACCCGTCTGTCGGAGCTTAGTGAGACGTCCAAAAAAGGAGTCTTCCTGTTCATAGCGATCTCGAAGAGCTTTGGTAAATTGGGCCCAACTCTAAAAAGGTCCACTACGACATTGATGCCATTCCACCCATTGCCATCGTTCATTGTCCAAGTACATGGTCCCCACCATAAGCTTAGTCCAATCATCTAGGAGACGATTCAATTTGAAATACTGGTCCATTTGTGCTAGCCATGCAGACGTGTGAGAACCGTCAAATTTCTGCATATCCAACTTGGGAGGTCGCTGACTGGGTGGTGAATGGGTGTGCCAGACGTGAGGAGAGTGGCTAGACTCACCCTCATGGTGTTCATGGCCATTATATGGTTCCTCGAGGGCTGGCTCCTTGCCCTTATCGAGTGCTTTCCGTACCTGGCTAGTTAGTTCGCCAATCATATTTTTGAGTTCGTTCATATCTGCTTCAATTTTGTCTAGCCTTTCATTGGCCATCGCTTGAGCTCTAGTTTCTACCATACACCAACTTGATGAAAAATTGGGACCGCCAAATTTTTTTTTCTAATAAATTGAATGGTACCACCTTGCTCAGCTCGCCATCCTAATTCTGATGGGCTAGATCACCAATAAGCACCCCGGCAAATCCTCAAAATGTCAATGCTGCCAAAAGTCCTGCGAAAAGTAGACCTCGGTATAGGAACCCTTCTCAACAACTCCGATCTGTTGGATCTGAGAGATCTGAATGGTGGCACAACTGCTGCTACGGATATGATGGAGCTGCGAGACTGATGTCTGCTGCTGCGGCACGTCTTTGCACACGCAGATCTGGAATAGATGATGTGTGATCCCCCGATAGAAAAGGGAACTATGGTCTAGAGGAGTGTCAGGAGCTACAGATCGCAATATACATAAGGGTCTGACAGTAGTACTCGGCCCAATGTTTCAGGGCTCTAACTAAGGAGGATCGACTATACCCTTAGTCGTACAACCCGAATACCCTATCGTACGGGCGAGTAATCTCTCCGAGTGCTGTTCTCGGTGTACTGTAGCCACAAGACGGCCGAAGGTTTATCTATGGCGAGGTTTCAAGGAGCCTAGGGGGCTTCCTATATACCCAGAGGGTACGTGGAAGACAGTCCGTGCGCGGTTCTGTCTAATGCGCTACTACTCGAAGGGGTACCCACAGGGGTTACAAGGGAGTCCAACAGACGTGACCACCTCTTGTATTTCCTACGTGCATGCCTCCCCAAATCCGCAGGTTTATGCGCTTAACGACAGATCCCGTGGTTTAAAGACGCCGGAACACGTCTCTAGCCAAAAAAAAATTTGCTAAAAATTGGAGATCCCACCGAGCCCTGGAAAGTGCTCTGATACCACTTGTTATGCTCTTAACCTGCAAAATAATACCCAGATACAGAATATGCGCAGAAAAGATACCCAGAACACAAAATATGCGAAGAAAAGATACCCAGAACACAGAATAGCAATGATTTTATTATTCAAAGAGCAATGTTCACATGCCTCTTCGAGGGGGAAACCTCCAATAGAGCAGAGCTCGATTACAAAATAAGACACGATGCTCCTTGCAGGGAGTGTCTATCCTTTATATATGACTCATACATGCGATACCACGGGTCAAAACCGTGAGTTTTATTAATACCATCTATCTAATACTACGGCTACGGCCCATTTGCAACTAACTGTGGTCCCGTCATTAATTTCGGGTTAACCACTTACAAAATATATGGGCTTTATTGACTCTTTGACTATGACGTGATCCCAAGACATAAATAAGGGGGTTAGGGTGGGACCCTAACAGAAATGATATTGTTTAAGAGAAAATTGAGATGGATAATAATCATTGATGAGATAATTTTATAGATCACATTACATAGAGAAATGGGACAAAATCTATTAGGATCACCAAATCTACTTTCCTTAGGAATTAAAGTAATAAAAGTGGAATTAAGGCCATACAATACCTTTTGATATTAGCGGGATCCTTCCACTAGTGCATGAACTTCTAGGCCAAGTAAGGACCAACAAGCCTAAAAGAAGCCCGTGGTGAAAACATCAGGGCCAGGTGCTTTGTTCTTAGGAATTTCCATTACTACTTTCTACACTTCACCAAACAAAACATCCCTCATCAAGGATTCATTATGTTCCAGGAGAATGAGGTTAGTGATATGTGCCATGATGCACTGAATGACAATAACTATGATTGGAATGAGATTTGTGAGAAGACATTGGAAGAAGAGACTAATTCTTGCTCCATCTTGTTGTGCTAAAATTATTGAATTTGTAACTATGATCAATATTCATAATGTGCTATTGGTCACTTGATGTAATTAGATTTATCATTATAATGCATATTTTATAAATTCGCAAGTCAAAGAAAATTTATCTTGAGTCAATGTCCTATTGCAAATTTTAAAATATGTAAATTTTAATATTTGAAATGTAAATTTTGGCTCCAAAAAGTGACAATTCTGATTCCTTCCAAGTCAAGTTGGCCCTCACCAAGATACATGTATTTTTTCCTTAGAAAGACTACTATATAAAGGCATCTTGGGCTTCTCATTTCATAGATTTGTATTACTCACTCAAGACAACTTTTGAGCAAGTGAATGAGGTCAAGAAGGACAAAGAAGGACAAAGAAAGAAGGTTGCATTTCTCTTTCTCCTCTCTCATCAAATAAGTATCTCTTTGTGATTCACATCTTTCGAGGACAACAAGTTTAAGGCGCTGAAATTTTTCAGGGTTATTGGGGAGCTTCAGAGGGTTGAAATTTTGGGCTACTCGATAGTTGCTCAGAGGCCAAAATTTCTGGATCAAGTAGGTAGAAAAAATATAGCTTTAGTTTGGGTGACTTGACTTGGAGGAGAAGACCAGGTTTGACCATATGTCTAGGTGTGTCTCTTATTGAACATGAATAATTTCTCTATTGAAAAGTTTGTTGGGTTTTTCCCCATAGTGGGCTTTCCTAGGGTAAATCTTGTATCTCTTTTGTGCTTGTGATATCTATTTTTCTACTGTTAAATTTATGAATTATAGTTGTTGAATGATATATTTAAATAAGACAAAAGAAGATCTACATTAAAATTAATTATTAGAATTCCAAACATATTTTGCTAACCCTAATTTCACTACAAAAGCAACATGGAACCAAACATTTGGTGACGAAAAAAAGGTATATTATAATCAACTTTGCAAAAGTCCTAGAGAGAGAATATTACTAAATTCCTTCTTCTATATTGGCTACTATGGCTTCCTACATGAAATTTGAAAACAAGCTATAGGGAGCATCAAACTTCGAAGCTTGGAAAGTCAGAATAAATCTTATCCTTTCCAAAAGAATAGTGTTGGATATTGTGATAGGATAGACTACTAAACCGAATGATCCAGTTGGAAAAGAGAAGTTAAAGGAGGATGATATTACTCCCATGAGTTTAATAGTGGAGTCCATTAGAGACCATCTTATTTCCTACATTGCAAAGCACAATACCTCCAAGAAGATGTATGGTGCCCTAATAAATCTCTACACTATCAAGAATGTTGGTCACTTCATGAGTTTGAAGACATTGTGGCTTCATATTTTGTAAGGATTTCACAAATTAGAGATCAAATTTTAGCTATTAGAGAAACCACCTTTGATCAAGAACTTGTGACTATAACACTCAATTATCTCCCTAGATCATGGGATGCATTTTCAACATGCATAACTAGTTGGAAAGAAGCTCCTTCATTTGAGAAATTAGGACATAACATGCTCAAGATGAAGAAGGATTAATTTATAAAGATTATCAAGATGAAGTTCAATACCTTGTAGTTCACTTCAAGATCAAGGGAAAGGAGAAGTTTGGACCTTAACATAAGAAGCTAAAAAAGGGGTCTTCTTCCTTTAAGAAGAAGAACAACGTTTTTAAGATACAATGTTAGGGTTGTCACGAATATGGACATTTCAAGAGAGATTGTACTAATAGGACTAACAAGAAAATAAAATGGAAGAAACATGATTCCGTAGTAGAAGTTGAAGAAGATGAAATACCAAAGAGATCTAAGGGAAACAAAGATTTCTTCTATTTTTATGCCTTGACAACTTCCTTTGCTGATAATGATGATATGTGGCTAGTAGATAGTGGAGCATCAAGGCACATGACTAGAGAGCATAGTAATCTTTGAAGCATGATAGAAAATACTTTGTGTTAAAGGGTTGAAATGGGAGATGAAAATAGATATGCAGTCAAAGGAATTGTGAAGTCATTTGTAGAGATGGAATCTGGTAACAACATTCATCTCGACAATTTCCTTTATGTACTAGGTTTGAAAAAGAATCTTGCATCTATTTCTTGTTTAGAAGATAAAGTAGTTAGGTGTGATTTTATGGATGTAAAAGTACTTGTTTGGTCAAAGGGATTTAATATAGATGATGCTAGGGTTATTAGGATTCATGATGCTAGACTGCATAGACTTGTAACTCAACCATATAAAGCATTAGTTCATGGTGAAATAGATCCAAGTGATCTATTGCATTGAACTTCTATGGACATATTCATTTCAGACCATTGCCTGAATTAAGTGAAGTAGTGTCAGAAGTTCCTGAACTACATGTAAAGAATGATGGTGTATGTAAAGGTTTTTATCTTGCAAAGAACATCAAGAAACAATTTCCATGTATATGGTTCATTTCGATGTATATGGTTTGATGACCATAATATTGCTTGCTGGTTTGTTGTGTTGTGTGAAATTTATTGATGACTTATCCCATAAGACGTGGATATATCTCTTGAAGATGAAAGATGAATTATTCAACAAGTTCCAAGAATTCAAAACTAAAGTGGAAAAATTGACAAGTAAAAGGATCAAGATTCTAATATCTGAGAATGGAGGAGAATACACCTCAAAGGATCTTGTTGCTTTCTACAAGCAAACTGGGATAAAGAGGGAGCTAATTGTTCCCTATATTACACAACATAATGGTGTAGACAAATGAAAGAATAGATCCATCAAAGAATATTTCAGGGCCATGATGCATGATTTATACTTTTCATTGTTCTTATGGGGAAAAACATCATGAACAACTATGTACATTCAAAATTCAAATCCTCATAAAGTTTTTGAAGGTATGACTCCTAAATAAACCTTCTCCAAAAGGAAGATAGAGGTTGGGAACATGAGAATCTTTGGTTGTCCTATATATATTCATGTTCCTAAGGATAAAAAGGACAAGAATGATCCTTTAAGAAAGAAAGGCATATTTTTTGGATACAATGAATCTTCAAAAGCGTACAAAATTTACATTCCAAAACAACGACAGATTGAGGTTAGCTGAAGTATCACCTTCAATGAGAAATTGGCATATTGGAGGTCTAAGGAAGGCTCTATAGATTCCTTGGAAGAATTAAAGTGGGAGATCTCAAGAGAAGAGCACTCAAGTTACTACAACAAAACATGCAATTTGCGCCATATTTAGCACCAAATTTTAGTGCATTTTTTTCTCAATTGTGATGAGCATCTTGGTGCTAAATATGGCTCTATTGTAAATTTTTTAAAGCCTCCTTTTTTGCACCAAATTTTGCATCCTTTTTTATGCCAAATTTTGCATCATATTTTGCACTAAGATTTGCATTTGGTTTTACAACAGGTTTTGCTTCTAGTTTTGTGCGATTTTTTGCATCTATTTTTGCATCATTTTTTGCTTCTTGTTTTGTGCCATTCTTTGATTCTAGTTTTGTGTCGTAATTTGTATCGCATTTTCCACCATATTTTACATCTGATTTAGTGCCTTTTTTGCATCCAATTTGTGCCAATTTTTGCATCTAGTCTTATGTCATTTGTTGCTTCTAATTTTTTACTTATTTTTACATATATTTTTGCGCCCGTTTTTCTGCCCTTTTCTACACCATTTTTTGTATGAAATTTTGCACCATATGTTGAATCTAATTTAGTGCCAAATTTTGCATCCACTTTTGCACCATTTTTTACATCCATGTTTTCATTCTATTTGCCTCCCCTTTTTCATCTTATTTTTCACCATATTTTGCATCTAATTTTCCATCATTTGTTACATCCAATTTAACATCATTTTTAACACCATTTCTTGCATCCAATTTTTCATCCTTTTGAGCATCTAAATTTTCATCCTATGTTGAACCATGTGTTGCGACCACCTTTGCATCCCATTTTGTGTCTAATGTTACATTCAATTTTGAGCCATTTTTCCGTCTACTTTTGCATTTTTTTTGCACCAAGTTTTGAATCATTTGTTGCACCTCATTTTGCATCCAATGTTGCATCTCAATTTTCATCTAAATTTGGGGCATTTTTATGCCCATTTTTGCAAAAAAAATTATACTTTTATGTCTAACTTTGCACCATTTTTTATGTCCAAATTTGCATCCTTTTTTTTCTGCCACATTTTGTGTTCACATTTTCATCTCATTTTTCACCTAGATTTTACTTTGAATTTTCATCTAGTTATGCATCATTTTTGGTATCCTTGGTTTCACCCTTTTTTTGGTCTCATTTTGCATCTTATTTTTGGTCTTTCCTTACATCCTTTTGGCACCCATTTTTGCATCCTAATTTTACACCATTCTTTGCATCTTCATTTTGGTGTGCATTTTTGCATCTTTGTTTACACCCAATTTGGTATCCTTTTGTATGCCCTATTTTGTTCCCTTCTTTGTGTCTAGTGTTGCACCCTTTTTTAATACTACTTTAAAACCCTTTTTGTGTCATCATTTGCATCTTGTTGTGATGGCTAGTTTAACATCCAATTCTACTGCCAATTTTGCATCCATGGTTACATCCACTTTTGGCTTCTTGTTTAGAGTTTTACTTTTATTTCCATTTATGATCCCCTTTATGTGTTCATTTTTACTAATTTCAATTACATACTGAAATATATTACAGTTTCTAAATATCATTTTGTTGTAGGATTTAATGCACATTTAGATGAACATAGAACCCTCTCAATTTATCCAGAAACCTAGGATAGACTGATTAAGAGAAAGGTTGTTCTAAGGCTTAGGATGCTTAGTAGATCAAGATGTAGAGTATAGAATAATAAAAAGAGAAGGAATTCCTATGAGTCCTCGTATGAAGGTATTATTGGAGTTTTTAGTGTAGATGGGAAGAGATCCTAGATAGCTCCAAATCTTGGTCCTACACATAAGAGAGAGAACGAATCAACCTTCACAACATAATATCTTGATAATCAAAACTGTCATAAACATATAAATATTACTAAATAAATAAATATAAACCAAAATGCCATACATTCATTAGTTAAATAGAATAAGTAAATAATGAATAGAAGCATATGGAAGGAAGAACAACTGATCTATATTAATAAAGGAGTTGGAGGAAAGTTACAACCATCAGATGTAGTTGCAACAACACCTCCCCCAACTCCTAGCTCCAAAACTCTCTCTCTCAAGATAGATCTCAGCAGCGTGCCAATACAAGAATTCCCATCCTTTTCTCAATGGCAAAGCCTCCAATATATAGGAAAGTGAAGGCTTTGAAAATTTCCCAAGTTCCTCATTAGTTCAATTTGGGCAAAATATTTTGGGTGAATAATGTTTCCTCATATAAAATTGGCCTTTTCCTTAGGAAAACGCTTCCCCATGCTTTATGGCTCTTTCCCTCTTCTGTATGTTTTTTTCTTTTATGAAAAAGGTAAAGATGAGGATAAAGAGATCACATTCCACCATATGAGTTTCTGAAAGTGAACAAGAGTGTCAAATTCTAGTTAACTCGAGCTTTTCTCCTCATGACTGAGTGAGACTCTTGGAAACAAAAGTTAGATGAAGGGGACAACTTGTTATAGACTAGGATAACATGATCCTCATGGTACATAAATTGAATTATAGTCTTATATAGTCTAGGAAAAAGGGGTATTTCAACCAACAACACAGTATTCTCCTCCGAGATGGCAAGGAGGTATTTTCATGTATAACACATTTAAGAAGATATCACAATTAAAATTTATAACTTAATATTTGTAAAAACATTTAAGGGTAATTGACAACATTCATTAAAAAAATAGAAGTATCCTAATATGTAGAAATTCTCCATTAACAAATCATTGAAAATTTTCAATATACATATATGACTACTAAATCAGCACTTATTGCAGATACCATTATTCCAAGGTAAATTCACAACATTACATCCAAAAATAGTAATATCATTATACATAATGATTCTCCATCAAAAAGCATTGAAAATTTTCAACACATATAGAAAGTAACAAGATAATACTAATAATATCCTCATCATCTTTAATCAAATCAACTAAGATTCAAATGTGTGATTATCATATCAAAATCTTTTGTGAACACCATTATTCTAAGTTAAATTCACAACATCCATCAAATGATAGTAATATTATCATACATAATAATTCTCCATCAAAATAATGTTGATAATTTTCAATATATACATAAAATAACAAGATAAAAATGATAATGTCATCATCATATTTGATCAAATAAACTAAAAGTCAATGTATGATTATCAAATAATTTTTTTTCATAGATATCATTATTCTCAGATAAATTCACAACATCCATAAAAGAATGAGAACCTCATCATACACAATAATTCTTCATAAAAAAAATGTAAATAATTTTCACCATATTCATAAGATAACAAGATAGTACCAATAGTATCATCATCATTATTCAAATGAACTAAAATTCATATGTATGATTACCATATTAATACATCCCAACTAAATATTAAAAATAGTGCATGGCTAGCTAGCACCATGAAAATCATAGTCAAGATCATCCTCATGATCATTTCCATGATCACAATCCTGACCATCCTAATAATATCATCCACATAATCATCACCAAATAAATCGCCATCCTCATCATCATCTTCTCTGATATATGATGTAATATAAGCATAGTCTGTATCATCATCTTCGTGGTCATTACTTGTAGTGTTTTGGAAAAAAAATCAATATTACATGTTAGTAGTAATTCCATAGCACAATGCATAATTTTATTACAATGCCAACCATAAAATGAGGTAGGACATAATAACATTTAATAGTACTAAAAAATAAAATGAAAATATGGTTTAAGATATGTGGGAGATCCAACTAAGATTACACTTGTAATTCATATTAAGTAGTAGAAGCATTTTTTAATGCATATGAAGTAGGCACCCATTTATTCTTCATATTATATTGTGAATGTTTCTTATGATATCCATGCATGATTGGTAAATTAAGAGTTACTGGAAGCTTTATTTCAAATTAAAATTTTAATTTAGATTAGAAATAGAAGAAATTTTAACAAAAAAAAGAATGTCACATGAAATATTGTGTTGTTTTTAATGCATGTACTTTTCTCTATGATAAAATGGATCCTAATGTTCATTCAAGTACAAATGATCACACATAATTACTTCATTTTATCCATTATCACACTTAATCTATTATACATAGTGACGACAATGATTCCATTCAAATTTCTTTGAACTCCCTAAATATAATGTAAAAGAGAAAAATCCAAGACCATGACCATGACTGCAACCCCCTCCCTTGCCTTGTCCACCATTAGAGACAATGAACTTGGAGTTACACCCACGATAGGAACCCATCCCTTGCCTCGTGTCCACCATCATAGGCATTGGACTTGGAATTAAGAGTACTAATGTTTTCTTTTCTCTAATCAATCTCCAAGGAATCAAAACTTGATCAATATATCAAGAAATCCATCAAGGAATAGATATTTCACAAGTGAAGGTTAGTAGGCTTTTCCAAAAGAGTGTGAAATAACACTTATCTTTGTTTTATGAAATAACTCGAGTGAGTGCAATGAATGGTGGGAAACACTTACTAGGGAAAGGAAGATTTTTGGCCCGTACTTATTTCTATTATTATTTTTGCTTCTTAGAATGGAGGGAAGTGTTTAAAAAAATAAAAAAATTTATTTTAAATTCAAAAAAATTATTTGCTTATGTTTTAGTTTTTTTAATATATATTTAGTTTTAGTATTTTTTTATAACAAAAAGTATATTTTGTTTTTAAAAAAATGGTTTTAAAACATTCCATTCATGCTAAATTTTTGAATTTACGATAGAAGTTTAAATTATATATAAAAAAATAACTTAATGCCATATGTTGTGTTGCTCAGATGGGTATTATACATCTCTTCCTTGCTAAGTTATAGAATGTGCTTGGGTTTTCTTAATACAATAAATTAATTTTGTTATTCATTATATCTTGAGATGTTCAACTTGCACCTAATAAAACAATAAAGTTAAAATGGGTTTTCCTTTGTCCTTTGTAGATCTCTGTCCCCATTAATCTTGGTCTTAATAGATTAATTGTCTTATGGTGGCCTTGAGTGGTCACTCCCATTAGTTGCATGCTTTTAAGTTTTCTATTAGTGACATTTCTTAGGCTTGATAACATGTTATCTAATTTATGAAGATGTTTTATTGTCCATATTATTGTTAAATATTAATATTAAATATGTTGGTTTTTAGCACGGTTTAGCAAAAAGTTCCCAAAAGGTTTATAGATTGTATTTTATAATGTAATAATTCATTGCTTGATGAATTTTCTTTTGGATTTTTTTTTTAATGATTCATTGATTGATGAAATTGTTATGGATGTTTCTTTTAGTATATTAACTTGTATGTGATAAAGTCAAAAGTCACCTCTTTTTGAAATTTTCATTGGTCAATTTCCCTTAAGGCCATCAAGTTCACCATTCGATCCCAGGTTAAGGAAATATAGGAGTCATGAAGTGGCATTGTCCAAGCACTTAAATCTTGAAACATGTTTTTCTAGTCACATTATACTTTCTTTCTATGTAAATTCTCCATGAAAATAGTCTCATGGAACATGAGGGGCCTCAATAGTAAAGGAAACCAAAGACTCCGAAAAGAAAAATGGTACGCAAATCACCCATCAATAACGTTGATATAAGAGAAAAAAATATTAAGTGAGGTTCTACCTCATATAATTAGAAAATGGGGGAGGAATTGTCGAGTAGTAGTGATTGATGCTTAGAGATACTTGGGTGGAATGGTTATTATTTGGAATGATAAAGACATCAAGGTTACCAATATGTTTACCTATTTTCACATTATGAAAATACAATTTTATTTAATTAACATAAAGGGCTACTACCATGTATCCAATGTCTATGAATCCAATATCACAAATGGAAAACATCTATTTCTCAATTCTATTTCTAGCACAAGTAATTTATACTCCCCATCTCCATGGATTATTGGGAGTTAATTCAATATTATCAAGTGTCTCAAGGAAAAGAAAGAATTAATCATAATGTTTACCAAGAGATTTTGTAAGATATACCATCAAAGCCCTAAAGTAGTCTCCATTAAATTTCTCAAGCAATGAGTTTCCTACCCACACATGTGGATCAATGAGATTAAATACATGTGTGTGTGGTGACTAACTTAATACACTGTTCTAATAACTCCACAAACTTAAGTATTTTAACTCCATCACATAAATTGAATATAGTGTGACATAAGAAAACCAAGAGTAGACATGAAACCCTTAGGTAACAAACATTCCCTAGATTCTTAATTAGGTGCTTAAATGATGAAGTGAAAATGCAAGGGGAAAAGATGACTTCAGGATTTAACCATCACAAACATGTTATCAAGTGTGACTAGGAGTGTATATATTCATATCTTTTCCAAAGAGGGAGTGAATACATGAGTTACCATTCATTGGGCCTTATTTTTATTCCTTTTTCTTTCTTTTTTTTATATATAGGACTTAGGGAATAAGGTTTTTATAAGTTTGGCACAACTCATAGACATAACATTTACATGAATTTTCACTTCAACCTTAGAGTTTAGACTTAGATAAATCATTATAGTGTATCTTTAATGATTTTGGCTTTCATTTTTTGATTTTATTTCATCACAAATGAAAAAGGGGGAAATATTTTGCCATGAATCTATCAATGCTTAATCATAAAGGAGGCATGCGATGAAAACAAATTAGTGATGTTATTATCTATGAAAATGATGGGTATTCTTGAGGAAATCTTATGCTTTTGGATGTCTCCTCCTTGGTTGAGAGGGAGTGATGGTGGACACCATATTATCCATGTTTCATGTACTATGGCTAGGACTAATAGTCATAAGCCTAGTAAAGACACTAGTAGGGACAATGGTGGATTGGATAAACATCTGGGACCAATATTCCTTGAAAATTTGTACTTTGACTAGGACTAACCAGCATAAGCCAAGTACATTAATCCAATGTAAGAATAGTCATGAGGATCAACATTTCCCGAAGTCAAATATTATGACACTGGATTAGGAAATGATCATTTGAGGACATACTTGGTGAACATCCTGGTGGGGTAAGTGCCTAGAGAGGCAGTGGTGTCAAAATTTATGCCTCCCAACATTGTGCTATGATCTAATGGAGAGATATAACTTGTTAGTCAAGGCCTTGCTATTTTGACAATGTTGGCTATGATGATTTAAATCATCATTGATGCTTATCAATATAGATCCCTTCTTATATGAATATTTCAACTTGAGAGTATTTTTTTGTCTCATTATGAGTACCTCCCTAGTTTAGAGGGAGTGTCATCATATTAATTATTGTCATCATCACCACCATCATCATCATCATTATTGTCATCATTGAATTATTTTCATAATCACCATTCATGTCCTCATCATCATAATCATCATCATCATGATTATGGACATTGTCATCGATTTTTCATAATTATAGGTGTCGTAAGAAATATCATCAACCCAAAAAATGTTACGACTGATCAAAAAGGGTTGTTAGGGAAGATGATATATGCAAGATAAATAACAACTTTATTTTTGAGAGATGATCGATGATCATCATCATCATCATTATAGTTTTCATCATCCCCGTCATCATAGTTAATGTAATTCCTATCATCATTGTTGTCATCTTTGTCATGAACATCATAATCATCATTCATGCTATTATTGTTGATGATGATGACCAAGATGAAAATAATGATAGTGATGATCAGATGATGATGACTTGGAAGACAATGCCAAAGATAATGATTATGATTATGACCGTGACAACATTTAAAATTTGGGAAGATTGGACAATGTCATTAGCATTGTCATCATCATTGTCATTGTAACCCCCATCATATTTATCATCATTGTCCTTATCATAATAATAAAAATTCATGCCATTGTCATCATCTTCATTATCATCATCGTCATAATTATTGACATTGTAATCAGTTGTTCATAATTGTCAATGTCGTAAGAAATATCATCAATGCAAAAAATATGTTAAGTGTTGGAAAAGGGATGCAAAACTGAACCAAAAGAATGGGGGCAACAATAGACTTAAAATTGGATGAAGAGTGGACCCAACATAAATAGATGCAAAACAAGATAGAAAAATTGACACAAAAGTGGATGAAAAAGTAGATGTAATAATTGATGCAAACTTGGACACAAAATAGGATGCAAGCATTGATGAAAAAGTGGAAGAAAACATGAGTGCAATAGTAGGCATAAAACTTAGCATGAATTATTGTGAAACAAATGTGGATTCAACAACGAACGCAAAAAAAGGACACAAACTTGGATGAAAAAAGGAGGCAAGCTTGGATGCAAAAAGGAGGAAAACTTGGATGCAAAAAGGGATGTAAACATGGACCAAATATGGGTGCAATAGTGGACACAAAATTAGATGTAAAATTGGATGTAAAAGTAGATGCAAAATGGGATGAAAAAAACACAAACAATATTTGATGCAAACTTGGATACAAAAGAGGATGAAAATGTGGACGCAAAAGTGGAAGAAAATGTGGGTTGCAATGATAGGCACAATATATGACACAAATTGTGGCACAAAAAAAGTGGATGAGAAAGTAGATTTAATAACATACACAAAAAAATATGCAAACTTAGATTCAAGACAAGATGCAATAAGGGATGTAAAAGTGGATGCAAACATGGGCGTAACAGGAGAAACAAAATTGGATGCAAATATGGATGTAATGGAAGTATATGCACAAGAATATACAAAATGAGACACAAAACCCAACAAAAAAGTGGATGCAAAAATAGATGCAATATTTGATGCAAAAGAGGATGTGAAGATGGATGCAAAGTTGGAATCAAACGTGGGTACAACAATAAGTACAAAACATGGCACAAATTGTGTCACAACAAAAGTGGATGTAATGATAGATGCAAAAAAATAAGCAAATGAATATGCAAAATAAGATGCAAAAAGGGATGAAAAATTGGGCGTAAACATGGGTTCAACAATGGATGCAAAATAGGATGCAAAAGTTGATGCAACAAAATTCGATGCAAAAGTAGATGCAATATGAGACACAAAAATTGATGCACATCTTGATGCAAAAGAGGATTAAAAAAAGGGATGCAAAAATAGATGTAAAAGTCAATGAAAGCCTAGATGTATATGAGGATGCAAATTTAGAAGCAAAAGTGGGTGCAAATGGAGGTGCCAAACAAGGTGCAAATTATGGCACAAGAAAATTGGATGCAATAGTGGATGCAATAACAGATGAAAAAGAGGATGTAAATATGTATGCAAAACAAGATGTAAAAGTGGATGAAAAATTAGATGTAACTAGATACAAACCTCGATGAAAAACTTGGCACAAAGGGGATGAAAAAAATTCAAAAATGGATGCAAAAAAATATTTAAAAAATCATGCAAAAGAGAATACAAGAGATGATGCAAAAGTTGATGCAAGTGTAGGCACAAAAAGTGGATGGAATAGAGCATGAAAAGGTTGGTGAAACAAAACTAGGTGCCAAATTTGATGCAAAACATGGTGCAAAGGATGGCACAAAACTTGGCATAAAACCTGGTGTAAAATATGGTGCAAAAACTATTACAATACCTGGTGCTAAACTTGGTGTAAGAGTTGGTGCAAAATTCGGTGCAAATTTTGCACCATATTTGATAAATGGACACAAATAGCACCAAAAATGGGCTCTAGATGCTAGAAAGAAAGAAAAAATGGATGCTAATCATAGGGTTTTGTTGTAGTGAAGTTCTACATGATGTACCAGAAGGCGAAAAGGGCCTCAATTTCTAGTTGAACCAGTTATAGTTCTTGACATCAAGAATAGACCCACATGGCTTAGATCCACTTTGGAAGAGGCAAAAAGACATGCAACTCTTGATGTCACATCTAGAGAGGCGAAGAAACCTAAAAGTTTCTTGAGCTATGTAGTTATTGTGACAAAACTCATTGATGAAGAACCTTCCACTTATAAATAAGTAGTCAGTCAATAGCTGTGTAAGGAAGCAATGAATGAGGAACACCAATCAATCATGAAGAATGATATTTGGGAAATGTTTCCAAGGCCTGAAGAAAATTCGATAGATACTTCCAAGTGGATGTATAAGATTAAGCATGTTGGATATGGAAGAATTCAGAAATACAAGGCACAATTCATGGCTAGAGGGTTCTCCTAGAAAGAGGGAGAAGACTATGATAATACTTTTACTCTTATTTCCAGGTACACCTTCATTAGATCCATCATTTCACTTGTTGCTTCTATGGTATGGGAACTAAATGAGATGGATGTAAAGACTTCTTTCCTTAATGGAGTAATTGGCGAATAAGTGTACATAGAGAAACCTCAAGGATTTGCAGTATATTGAAAGGAGTCTTGTGTTTTCATTTTGAAGAAGGCCTTGTATGGACTCAAACAAGTTGTGAGAGCTTGGTATGATCATATCGACAATTATCTAATAGGACTAGGATTGACTAAAAGTGAAGAAAATCTAACCTTTTCTTTAAGGTTGTGGATAATGCACGTGTGATCCTATTATTATTAGTTGATGACTTTTTTTTATAGGTGCCAAGCCTCTTATCATTCAATACAAGAAGACGCTGGATTCTGAGTTTGATATGAAGGACCTTTTGTTGATGCACTATTACTTGGGATTAGAAATATGGAAAAAACATGGAAAAGTATTCCTCAATCAAGGGAAGTATGTGATAAAGATCCTTCCATGTTTCAGAATGATGGATTGCAAACCCATGAAGATTCCAATGGTTACTAACCTGAAGAAGTTAAGAGGCTCCAACTCTAATTTGGTAGATCCATTTATTTATAGGCAGTGGTTTGGTAGGTTGATGTATTTGGTTAACACTACGTTAGACATTTTCTTTGTTGTGAACACTTTGAGCCTATTTTAAATGGAACCAAGTCATGAGAATTGGATTGAAGCAAGGAACATATTGATATATTTATGTAGTATAATGAATTATGGCTTGAAGTATGTTGTAAACAAGGATTTACAACTTCATGGATATACAAACATAGATTGGGTAGGAAGGGTTGAAGATAGGAAGAGTACCCCAAGAGTGTGCTTTAGCTTGGGATTTGTTATGATATTATGGATAAGTGGGAAGAAGAGGTCGATTTCACTCAACACTAGTGAAGTAGAGCACATAACAATTAATGAGGCTTGTACCGAAGTAGTATGGCTTCAGAAGTTTCTTACAGGACTATTCGACCAAGATTTGGAACCAATGGTGATACACTACAATAATTAAACTTGTGTGAAGATTTTAGATAATCATGTGTTCCATAATAGGTCAAAACATATTGAGATCAAGTACCACTACATCCATGACATGGTGGAGAGGGGAGTTATTAGGCTCGAGTACATCTCCACTGATAAGAAGACAACTAATTTTTTGATGAAGATGTTTCCAAGAGAGAAGTTTTTGTAATTTAGAGACAAGTTGGGGCTCATGGAGGTCACCCTTATCATTGAGAGGTAATATTGATTCATATGTTGCATGAACTTCCAAGACAGAGAATGGGTCCAAGAGACAAAAAGGGTTCAACATGAAATGTTAACTGAGCGTCTGTTAGAGAAGGAACCTGATCACACACTAGAGATGGAGGAGTGAGATCCTGGAGCCTGATCACACACCAGAAATGGTGGAGTGAGGTCCTTAATAGACCCTGATCACACAAAAAAAGGGTGGATTGAAGTCATTGACCTTGATCACAAACTAGTTAGGGTGGATTGAGGCTTGGTTCAACATCAGTGCTCGATCCCTAACCATAAAGCGGTTGAGTGAGGTCTTGTCCCAGAGTGCTCATCGGGAAAGTTGAGTGAGTTCTTTCTAGTCGAGGGTATCATCATTTTTTCCCTAAGTGGCGGCCATGAGTATTCGAGGAATGATTACTCTGGAGGAGTGAGTCCTGATATGCTGATGGCATTGCCATGGGTTTGATACCACCTTGAAAATGGAAACTAGTAGATGGTGATAGTGGATGATGATGCTGGTGATAATGGATAGCCTTTCTTATTAGAGAATTTTATTCAATCTGAGAAAATCTATGATGATGATTATGAATGCCTCCCTAGTTAAGAGGGAGTGTGAATTTGTTACTATCGTCAATCTTCATAATGTTCTTTTGGTCACTTGATGTACTTAAATTTATTATTGTAAAGCATATATTATAATTGATTGAGTTAAAGAATTTTTTTTCTTGAGTCAAAGTCCCATTGTGAGCCTTAAAAGATGTAAATTAGAATTTTTGAAATTTAATTTTTGGCTCCAAAAAATGACAATTCATCTTTCCTCCAAGTCAAGTCGGTCATGGTCAAGAGGCATGTATTTTCACCCTAGACAACCTACTATATAAAGGTAGATCGAGCTCCTCAATTGGCAGATTGACATTCATCACTCAAGGAAACTTCTAGAAAGTGAAGGAGGTCAAGAAGAATGAAGAAGGAAAAAGAAATAAGGTTGAGTTTCTCTCTCCCTTCTCTCATAAAATCATCAATGTGGAAATAAGTCTCTGTCATTCACATATTTTTGGGGAGCAGCTTCAGGGGGGCAATTTTTTTTGGGTTATTGGGCATATTTTAGGGGGCTAAAATTCTAGGCTACTAGGTAGTTGCTGGGAGGCTGAAATTTCTGGATTAGGAAGGTAGAATGAAGTGCAACTTCAATTTGGGTGACTTGAATTGGAAGAGAAGACCGGGTATTACCATAGGTCTAGGTGTGTCTCTTTCTAAACAGGAATAATTTATTTATTGAAAAGGTTGTTGGGTTTTCCCCATAGTGGGTTTTCCAAGGGTAAATCTTGTCTCTCTTTTGTGCATTGTGATCTCTATTATTATATTATTGAATTTCTGAAGCATAATTGTTGAATGATACATTGAAATAAGATAAAATATGGTCTACATAAAAAGTAATTATCATAATTTCAAAAATATTGTCCTCACCCTAATTTCACTGGAAAATCAACAAAACCATAACGTGACCATCATATGATGGAAGAGAGAAGATCCTATTGTTATGATGGTGCTTTATCATAGCCTTATGAAATTATTTGTTATTTCACTTGCTTTCTTTCAACCATTGCACATGGGATTTCTATTTCCATAAGATTTCCTCTTGCTTTTTCCTCTGCTCCATTTGGTTGATTAGGAGACCTTCTTCCTTGATCATGTCCTTTGATATACCATTAGAGATTACTTTTTGTTTGACCTCATATATATATATATATATATATATATATATATATATATATATATATATATATATATATATATATATATATATATATATATATCTATATATATATATATATATATATATATATATATATATATATATATATATATATATATATATATATATAGTAAGGATATGACCAAACTCAATTCTATTCCAATCTCTGATTTTTAAATTCAATTCTTTTATCTATAATTGGAAGGTATGTGTTAGAGCCTAGATTTACCTCAGGCTGAAAAGGTAAGATTCTAGGTCCACCTCAAACCACGCTCAGCCTCGTAGCTAGCCCTATGAGGACAGGAGAGGGCTCTCTCTAGGTCAATCTCAGCAAAAGATAATCAATGGGGCTTGAGATGACTGCAATAAAACTAATTTTAGGCTAGGTATGAAATACAAGGATTTGATTTGATTTTTTGAGGGTTTTGTTGGAAAAAAGGGACAGACAAATTTGGGTCCCGGGATGAGGTCAATTTTTTTGCAGAGTTTCGGTTGGGGCGAGGTAGGCAGTAGTTTTGATGCTTTAGATTAAATGAATGGATGGAAAAGATCACTGAGGAGCTGAAGATGGCAAGAGGCTGCAAGAATCCTCTCCAAACAGACGAAAACATATAAAACTAAACAAATTTTAAGGCAGAGCACAGCAAGCCAAATGAATTCTACCTTAATCACTCATTTGTTTAATTGTAGAAGCAAAGAGAAGGGAAATGGCATACATAAAACATCAATGAACTTACAATTACATGAAGAAAAACACCATCAAAACATAGAGCCACAAGGATCCCAACAAGTGTTGCAAAACCTTGGTCTTTCCTTTGCCAAAATTGCAGAAAATGGAAGTACAATGGAGTGCCAAGCAATCCCAAGTGTCCAACCTTCTACCAAAATCCAACCCCTACACTATGAAATTCATAAAATATATACATTTACTCATCCTTTTACTAAGGGATTGAGCTCAACCATTTTCTTCAAAATGGAATTAGTTACATTAAACTTGGGCCGAATTTCTGAAAATAGGTGCTGAAGATGAATTCGTATCTCCTAAACCATAACACCTGTTACAAAATTGAAAGAGATTTTTGTATATAAGGTCGTGCTGGAGAAAAAATCTCTCAAATTTTGGAAATTCGTTTCCAGTAGCTTGCAATCTATTCCACAAAAATATCTCTAAAACAGAAAATCATTAAAAATTTAATTATGTGAAAATGAGCTGTAAAGATCTAGTCACATATCCCAATCCATGACACCTGTGAATAAACAGAAAGCAGTTTTTGTTATATGGCTCGTTCTTAACAAAAAAATCCTTGGGTTTTGCAAAATTACTTTCCATATGTTGTAAAATGGCCCCGCACTAAAATGACTAAAACAGTAAAAAATATGAAAATTTTGCTTTGTTTAAATGTAGGCTCCAAATATTACTGTATATCTCCCACATAGTAGCACCTGTGCATAAACTGAGGGAGGTTTTTGTTATTTGCTATGTGATGAAAAAAAACATCTTTCACTTTTGAAAAATTCCTTACCATTATTCAAAAACTGATTTTGTACTAAACTTGTCATTGTGTGCAGCAACTGACCTCAAAACATGCATAACCAAGAATTACTCATTCATTTCTTCTAATCCAGGAACCGGTTACAGGAGTGTGATATACCATTGGAAATATTTTTCCGAGATTATTCTGATGGACACACTTTTGACATGTTTTGTGTTGAACATCATGTGCAAAACATCTAACAAAACCAGACATAGTAAGAGCTCATGTTGATCCCTAGTGACAGGATGCGAAGACTGGAACTAACAGTATGCATAAGGTTAACTCATTGGATTTGTATCTCCTCCCACCAACCTTTGGCTTCTTCTATGAATTCAAGGTGTTGTAACCAAAAACTCTCAAATCTAAAGGGGTGATTATGAGGGCTTGCCTTCAGGTCCAACTCTAAATGGATTAGCCAATGATCAAATCCAAGACTTGGGAGGATATATGCTTCAACGAAAATACCCTTTCGCATTAAAGCCTTAGACATAAGAAATCATTTTGGATGGGTGAAAACTTTATGTATTCCCTCTCTCTAGTTATTCCAGGTGTAGATCCCATTGATGGTACTCTAATATGCAACTTGAATATCATGCATTAGATCTAAAAACTATTGTTCCTATGAATCAAGTCTCCTTATCCCTCACTTTTTTTCCTCTAGAGATTTGATTAAATTAAAATACCTTCCAACTACCCATTTCTCATCTTGATGGATCGATCATATTGTCTAAATATCTGCTAGGAAAGCCAATTTCTCCAAGAGAATATTAGATCCATAAAAAACTGTGAGGTAACTCATTTATTTTGATCATAATTCAGGGTAGATCCACCTAGTCTTGAAAGGAGACTTCCAGATGATTCCAAAGTATAAATAAATCACTAACACTTCCTTTGGCATCCACCAGAGTTTCTTCACACCCTTTCCAACATTAATAAACTGTTGTCTAGACCTTCTCAATGGAGATTTTAATTTATTTAAGCATAAAAATTAAGGTTTTTCCATTTATTATTCCTTCTTTAACATATCTTTGTTTACCTTGGATATTATGGATGTGGATATTCCAAGAGATTAACTTCATTAGATAAGATGTTTGATGGAGGAAAACACCTCCAACAAGACTGTAATCTGTCCAGAATACACTAAATGTTCTCCAACTACCGTAATTGAGGTTCGTGTCGAACATCACCCCCTTTTCTTGAGTTATTTATGTATATTTCCTTTTCATTTTATTCTTGGGGTTTGAACTCAAAATCTCTTATTTAAAGATGTTGACTCTCCATCCATTGCCTCTTTCTAGTTATTTAGTTTGAGATAGGCTTGACGGAATTGAGTTAGCAAGAATTTAGGGCATGGTAGCAGGATCTTTGTTATGCCATTCTCTCAAAAAAAATTCCAACACTTTGTCATCATGAATTAGAATATCTACTTCCTCCTCAAATTCCATTTCCACCGCTTCTTACACTGGGTTTGTTTTGTGATTAGTGGTTTGAGTGGCACTTTTGGCACTTTATGCTTTCGACTAGCTTTAGGTTGAGTCTTTTCATCATTTCAATCAATATTCATGATATATTTAGGTAGCTCAATATATTTGTTGGGGTTTGAAAACATCATGAAATTATTCTCATCTTGAATTGGATTAACCTTCATGGGGCCTTGAAAATTTATGGGGTTTTGTCTTTTATAAGCCACTATTTGAAATCCATCTAGGTTAAATTTATAATTTTCCAATTGTTGCTCAACCTAGAGAATCAAGAAATCTATGAATAAGTGCTTGTAATCGATGGCATTGAAAAGCCACATTATCATAATCTAAGGGTTGAATCTAGGTTTCATCCCGAAACAAAATCTCTATAGATTCTAGGAGAGGCTAGGATATATTCATATATATGCATATTATAGCATATGTGGTATACCAACCATGACTGTTTACCTCAAAAATATTCACAAAAAATCCTATATCATTCCTAATGCATTTGAGAATCTCTAGCTCTTAGAATTATTTAGGGAGAGAAAACAATCTTACCCAAACAAAATCCATCAAAAACTATTCTTTCTTAGGATTGTAATTCTCTTCCCAAAATCTAATGAAAAGGCATGTGTTATTATAGAAATAGGGGCAATCTTCAAGCAACCTAGTTTGATCTTCTAAATGGAAAAAGAATCTGTAAAGAAGTCTTCGGCTCCTAGTTTCAATTCAATGTGCCTTTTTGTCTACCACTTGATTTGGATTCACTTCACCAAGTCTTTCTCTAAAGGCCATAACTTGATAAATTTGTAGATGAGAGAATGATATTTCATAAACTAAATATAGCTTTGTATTTATTACCCATATCCTCATATTTAGGGTTAGTTTTAGCTCAGGAAGACATCTACTTTTCAATTTTGATTGTCATTGGATTCCCAAGACAACAATCTCCCAAATATTTGCTTCAGTGATTATCTCCTAAATCACTAACATTTTAATGGTTTTCCCTAGTCACTACTTGTCTATAGAATGGGTTCACACGCCTCCCCACATGGGCATTCATTAAGAAAATTAGTAACAATTGAAGAGATAGTTACCAAATATGATATAGACCTTATTTGAATAAAGAATATGGATGAAAAATCGAGGTTTGTAGAAAAAAAATATAAAATAAAATCTTAACCCTAGCATATACTCTTCTATCACCTAATTTGATTATACTCCATTTTAAAATTACTAAATTTTAAAAATTATGTAGGTTCTCAAAAACATATTAAAAAAATTATGTAATTAGGAATTATAAAATAATCAATTATTTAGGATATTAAAATATTTTTTTGTAGAGAGCCACATTCTATTGCCAAGTGTGAAGGAGATGTGTAATCATTTTGTGCTTAGCCTCTTGTTGAGATGTGTCCCTTTAAAATAAAAAAGAAATATCAATTCTAATAAAAATTCAAAATGAATATACACATTTGGTTAATTTTAATTAAAATTTTTATAGAACATTAACACTCCCACTTTCACCCTCTTAGGGGATCATTATTGATATTACAATCTTGTATAGAGGAGATGGGGTGATTTTTTTAAAATACAGCTCTTAAATGTATCCATATGTAGAAACATAAATCTTATATTTTTTCTTTTGAAGTGGAGAATATGTATAATTCTTATACTTAAAAAAATACATGATTTTACTGATAGTAAGTAATTAATTTAATGTTAACTATAATAACATATTTTGATTCTAAAAAATGAAATAATTGAAAGTTAAAAATTCAATATAGATCCGTATTAAACATGAATAGAGAAAGCATCGATAGGAGTTAAATTTATTAAGTGCAAACCTTTCTTTTCGAATAAAAAGAGAGTAAATAAAAACAATCTGGAAAACAAATTAACTCATAAATTGGAGAGATCATTAGTCCTTTTATTACAATAAAAATAAATCTATTACACTTTATTTTCTTCTCACTCACACTTATAAAAATAAACTTTATTACAATACCATGGGTCCAATTTCATGGGTTACCGATACCATCGGTGTAGACAACTCACAGTTAAAAATAATAAATATTATTTTGTATTAATGGAGAAAATAGGTTACATTGTTGTAACGTTCTCCCTAGTTTAGGATTAGTTCCTAAAGTTTAGGGGTTTGGGTGCAACTTCCTAATTCCTAGTATTGTATTTAATGATGTAATCTTTCATTAATGAATAATAGAGTGTACGAGAGTGATCTCTCTGTTTTGGTGAGTGTAGTCTCCAGGTGCAGGCCACACCTGAGAGCTACATCTCTTTCTTTTCAATTTTGTTCACATTTTATCTTGGTATCAGAGCTCAGATTGGGTGAGCCTGATCTTTTGTCACCTTGTGGTTGAAGTGCCTTTGTAGCTAGCTTACCTGTGTGGTAGAGTTGCCTGTGTGGCTGAATTGCCTCAGTAGCTTGAAGTGCCTTTGTGGTTGTGTGTACACAAGAGCTCTGTGCTCAATTGAGCAGGTGGACTATAGAATACCTGGCTCGGACTCAGATATTTTTTTCTGAGTGGAGAGGATATTGGCGCGCTTTTTGCGCTGACAGAAGCGCCAGGAGGGGGAATTAGTGCGGATTTTTTGGGATTATTTGTGCCAGAGTGCCAGAACATCCAATTGGCGCAAAATTTAAGGAGGAAATCACGCCAGCAAAAAATACTCTAAGCGATTTTTAATTGGCGTGGATTTTTCGCTCGGGATCGCGCCAACACAAACTGGATTTTTCGCTCGCTGATTGAGGACGCGCCAATCTTCCTTCAAGGGGATCTGCGGGAAGCCTCAACTTCGTTTGGTGGTTTGCAAGGGGTGCAGATCAGCGAAGTTGCAGATCTATCCGAGAGAGGCAGATCGGATCAATTTTTTATCAGATCGGATCTTCGGCTGTATTGGAGACGCCGAATTTGCTCATTGGAGCAGGATTGCCAGACACTGTAGATCGGTGGCAGAGGTGACAGATCGATTTGACAGGTATTGTTTTTTTGTTGTTGGGTAGATTCAAAATGAGTAATAGGATGGAATCTTACCTTAACGAGTCTGGTAAACTTAATGGATCTAACTTCACGAATTGGAAGTTCAAGATCCAGACCTTGCTCGAGGGTGCGAATGCTTGGTCCATAGTTATAGGTGATGAGCAGAAGCCGAATGGAGGGCCACAAGAGCAAGATTGGGAAAAATGAGAGAACAAGGCCAAGGTCTTGTTGAAGATGTCTGTGAAAGACAATGTTATTGCGCACATCAGAGACTGTAAAACATCTGCGGACATCTGGACGAAAATCAAAAGTCTGTATGAGACCCAGAATACAAGCAGAGTCTTGGCACTTAAAAGCAAGCTATTTTCAATGAGGATGGACGAAAGGGAGACTGCTACTGCATTTGTTGCGCGAATTAAAGATGTGAAAGATAGATTGGGGGCCATCGGAGTGGCGGTGTCTAATGAAGATCTTGTTGTAATCACAATGAACGGGATGCATGATGATTTTCAAACATTCATCACTGGAGTTTCGGCAAGGGAGAAAGCGCCCTCATTTGATGATCTCACTGGGATCTTGCAGCAAGAGGAGGAGCGGTGGCAGAACTTGAACCCCCAGAGTGATGATCTTGCACTAATGGCGAAACGACGATCATCCAAAGGAAAGCAGTCACAACAGCAATCAAAGCAGAAAAGAGCAACATCACATAAGAATCTGCATTCTCATAAAGGTATGCTTGCAAATCATTGTGAAAAGAAATGTTATTATTGTGGAAAGACGGGTCATATACAGAGAGAATGTTATAAGAAACGGGCTGATGATGCAAAGAGGAGGCAGGCAAATGCAAAGCACAGAGGATACTTTGTTGAAGAAGAAGACTTCAGTCATGAATTTCGACTGTTCACAGTCGACTGTGCCCTTTCAGCATCTAATGAAGATGACATTTGGTATGTCGATTCCGGAGCATCCTCTCACATGACAGGTAAAAAGGAATTTTTTGATAGCCTTAAATAAAGTATAAATGGATCAAAAATATATCTAGGAGATGATAGTGGATACAAGATTAAAGGTCATGGGGTGATTTTAGTTAAGAACAATGTAAACTTTGAAACGGGAACTGATACTGTTACCGGTTTTGTAGAGGTGGCAAAAAAATGACCCGATTTTCAAAAGTGGTGATGCAGAATACACATGTTTTTTTTAGAACATGGTTTTTGGAACTTTAATTTTTTTCATGTGCATTAAGTTTTAGAATGGTAGTGAATGGTAGTGATTTTCATTCTGATTTTAAAAAGTGAGTATTCTGCATCACACCCTTTTTTTAAAAGACCTATTTTTTGACTTTAAATTTTCTAGTGTGTGAAATGTAAAAAATTATTTTCTAAATTTGATAGTTTTTGAAGTCGTCATTGTATTCATATTTTCTTGTTCTCTATCTTAATTTTTTTTTTTTTTAGTGGGCTTTTTATTGTTTTGCGTTTTTAAATTAGAAAGTCGATAGTTTGAATTTTAGATAATCTACATATTTAGACATCCTTAATTAATTTTTCAATCCACATGAAATAATTGTTTCTAAAAAACAACATTTTTTAACAATGGACATAAAAATAACCATTTTTAACATAAATATAACAAAAAAACTAAACGTTTTGATAATTTTTTGCTAGAATTAACATGTCAAAATCACAATTTTTATACAAAAATATTAACTAAAAATGGTCAAATAATAGTTTTTTTTATGAATTTCATGTCAAAAAAATAATAATAACAACTTTTTTTTTCAAAAAATAATAATTAACTTAAAAATCAATGCGAAAATCACAGTTGTGCTCTCTCCTTTGAAGATGAATCAAAATGTCCTAAATGTGCCATTGATTCCTTTGAAAATCATTCATAAAAGAAATAATTTCATTTCGGTCATCACATTTGTCTGGGAGAAGTTGTTCTAATTTTTTTTAGGTTTCTATGCTGGAAGCAAGCACTCTCTAAGTTGTGAGTGTTCTCATGTTTAGGGAATAGGTATATGAAAGCTTGGAGTGAGCACTTATAGGCCATAAGGAAAGAGCCTCCTATGCCACCCAAGAAGAAAACCTCCATAGGAAATATTGAACACCTATAAAGCCACTAGAATGTGACCTGAAATGGTTCCATGGAATGAGAGGGTGGTGAAAACCCTCTGTCCATAGGTTAGTTGACATAGTGTAGAGATTGTCCCTTGACTTAGACTAGTGCCAGGAAAACGAAGGTGGTAGAGGTTAATAAAAGAGTCAATGGCATGCACCTTATCTATTGAGGTTGACAAATAATACCAAAATTGATGAAGAGGATATGAGACATAGTATTAGAGACGTGAAGCACCATAAAAGAGGGGGTCAAGACACTAAAATTAAGCCAAAAAAACTTGACAATAGGAATTGGAAACTAGATCAACCAAATATTTCAAAGTACCTCATAGACAAATTGAGAGAAAGGAAGAGGTGTAGCTGTAGGTTCACTATGTAGATATGGACCACTGAGCACACTCCTTTCAAATTCATCTATTGTTAAACATTCAAGGTTTCCCATATACCAACGTCCCAAATTTCATAATCCCATGTTTTCCAACCATTGAATTGCCTAAGGGAACACCATTAAGGTAGTGACCTAATTTTATAGCAATTTCAAGATAGTTGTATAGGGCCACATTGAAGCCAACCTTGCCACCCCTTGAGATACAACTAGCTACAGGGAAACAACGCAATCCTCCCCTGTAGACCTATTCTCATATAAGGAGTTATGGTGCACGTATATTGTATATGCGGGGGGGGGAGTATGCCACACCACTTCCCCTCTTTATGAGACTTGGAAGCCAATGGCATGGATGACACCTCCTCCAACTCCACCACTTCTATGTTCATAATACCCCCATTGAGTTGACTTGGTTATTGGTTAAGTGCTAGCCTAGTTGACATTATTTTACACTACTTTGGGTTTGTAAGGTTCACAGAAGAATTTAAGTGGGCCCATACTCCATGCAGGAAGATGCTACCCCATGTCATAATCTGTGTATAAATAAACAATTCATACATCATTCGTAACATCATATTTTGATATTGTGATAAAATTTTTAACTTATAGAACCCATTTCTCTCTTGTTCATATGTTTACCTTTTATCTCTCTTTCATAAGTATGCCTATTGATATGATTTCCACTTAAATAATGTTGTAATAGATTTGAGGTGCCATGCTCGAAAGTTTTCATAACCTAACTATAATTTCAATACCTCTAAATCATGATTCATAATATTAACATAGTATAAAATCTAATGCTAAATTATATTACTTAAATGCAAAATGATATATTTATTAGAAACAAGGATGATAAAATGACAAGATTGATTATAATAAGTTACTTAAAAATAATGTGTAACTATGTTACAATAATAGGTGCGACAAAACATAATGATGCTATTATGATGTTTTATGAACACTAAAATGACTATTGATGCCTTAAAAAAAAATGTGGCACTTTCAAATTGAAAAATATTAAAAATATATATAAAAATAAAATTTACAAGAATATTAAAAAGATATATAAAAATAAACCTTACAAGAAGCACCAACTTATATGAAAAAAATGTAAAATTGAAAAAAACAAAAAAATATAAAATTAAGAAAAATACATGTAGATGTTAACTATTTAATACTTCTGAAGACAAAAGTCATAAAATTAACGACATATTAATACAAAAGCTCTAATAACAATCCATATTGGTGCAAAAGCATTATAAAAATAAAAATAAAAATTCATAATTTAATAAAAAAACAAACAAAACATATGTTATAATAATAAAATAATTAGCACAATCCTAAATATTATTAAAAAGTACATAATCCGAATTGAGATAGTCGTAAAAGAACACTCGCTTGCCATCTTTGAACCTACAACTAAGGCTTATTATATAGCTCATGTTCTGTGAACCTTAAACACACATAAATAAATAATAAATATATTTCTTTTGAATACAAACCTGATCACTGGTGATCTTGTATCTTAATTGGTTATCCAACTGTTTACGCATCGATGGTGTTCATTGCTATCAGTAGGACGAAGGAAAGTCTCTGGAATCAAGGATATTATGGCAAAGAACAATATAGAACAACAAATGGCCAAGCACATCCCTTGCTTGTAACAGCGGATAAAACGGTGTTACCATGTGTATAATTCATTGCTCACCAATTTTCATGCTCGTGACCAGCGGAAATAATCTTCTAGAAGAACGAACGTTACCTTGAATACATTTTAAATCTTAAACCGTTTTGAACGGATAGCTTCTTTTTTCATAAGATAGAGCTGAGAACGAGAACGAGATCGAGGCAATTTATTCCAAATTCTCTGTGCGCAACCTGCTTTGTGAGGCAAAGGTCATGGAAATCTGCAACTCCCGCCCCATGACTAGAGGCAAAGATGGTGTTGATAATGTTCCAAACGAAGGAGGTGTTCAGGGTAAGACTGGGAAGAACAAAATCACGGACAGTCCTCAGGATGTTGCATCTAGTTCCCAAGGTTTCCCGACACCAGTAAAGGTCACGAAAGAACATTTTGCACGCATGGTGCATGATGCTTCATGTTATTGGGTGTACGCAAGATTCTCAGAGGAAACTGAGATTGTGACCAAAAGCTTGTATGCTTTTGATATAAAAGAAAACAGCTTATATGTGCGTCTGACCGACCCTCCTATGAACTTCTACTGGAAGAATGTGAGTTCAGTCTTAGATGATAATCTATATATTATAGGTGGTAGCCGAGGCACATGTACCTCTTGTCTTGTTCACAAGTTTGATCCAGTCTCGCATAACTGGTCTGATGTCACTTTCAGCAGAGTGGAGAGGAGTGCCGGCCATGCTGTCGTTGTCGATGGAAGAATTTATGTGTTTGGAGGGTGCGATATAAGAAACCACCGATGGGGTGAAGTGTACGATCCGTGTACCATGAAATGGACGGGATTAATCCCCCGATCTGAAGCGCTAGCAAGAGCCCATAGCAGAGGTCTTTCTCCACTAAGGGCGTCTGCTGCTTTGGGAACGAAGATAATTCTACGAGGGTATCGGAACGCGGCAATAGCATTCGACGTGACTTCAAGAACTTGGACTTCCGTTTCAGAGAAATTGATTAATGGATGGTGGAAATGCATTAAGGCAGCTGTTGTGCAAAACATGTTAATTACTTGTCACGGTGACATCAACCGACCTGAAATATTTCAACCAAGCATCCGCGCTTATGATCCAGAACAGGATGTTTGGCTTATGTTAGAAGGGATTGACAAAAGTTTTCACGAAAATGCGCACAGATCTGAGTTCATGTCCGTAAATGGAAAGTTGGTCATATATCATATGTGGGAGCCAAATGATTTGAGATTCTCAATAATTCAGATCAATGAAAGACACCCGCAGCGGCACCCCCGGGCCGCCCCGCCCCGCCCGACCGACGGCGGGTCGATTCCGGGAATCGACCCGCCGCTGGTCGGGTGGGGCGGGGCGGCCCGGGGGTGGCGCTGCGCAGAGCCGCCGCTGCGCAGCGCCACCCCCGAGCCGCCATGCCCCTCCCGACCCGGAATCGACCCGCCGCCGGGTTGGGCGGGGCGGGGCAGCCCGGGGGTGGCGCTGCACGGCGGCGCCGCTGGGTCGGGCGGGGCTGGGCGGCCCGGGGGTGGCGCTGCGCGGCGGTGGCGTCGGGTCGGGCGGGGCGGGGCGGCCCGGGGTGGCGCTGCGCGGCGGCACTGCGCAGCGGGCCGCCCCGCCACGCCCGACCTGGCAGCGGGTCGATTCCGGGAATCGACCCGCCGCCGGGTCGGGCGGGGCGGGGCGGCCCGGGGGTGGCGCTGCGCAGCTCAAATGAGTTCACCTCATGAAGCGTTTGAGTTTCTCTGGTTGCTCCTTCTTCGGTTTCATTTTCTTCAAGTCCAATTTGTGTTCCTTGCTTTTGACCTTGCCGGGATTCTATTTTCATTACTTCCACATTCTTATTGTTTCTCTGAAGATTCATGGCGACTGCTTTGACGAGTTCGATCAGGATCGGGGCTACTCCCATTCCTTCCGGTCCCCAAAACCAGGCAAGAATTTTGTCTATGATATACTTAAATGTTATATATATATAGATTCAAATTCTGCGTAGTTTCATGAAGTTTAGAATTTCAAATTCTGCATGGTTTCATGGAGTTTAGGAACCTTTTTATTTGATGTGTAATGGATGTTTTGTGTCACAGATACTTGGTATTGCTTGGTTTCTTGTTTGATAAAATGCATTCAGCTCAAATTTTGGGTGCGGGTGTATGGTTTGCAACTTTGCACTCTGTACAGATCGAAACCATAATTTCTGATCGCTAATGGGAATCCTGCTTTCGTCACCCCGGTGGCGCTGATTAATCCATCGTTGCAGCTAGCGTGTCTTACTGTCATATTTATAGTAGTCGTTAGAAAGATGATAATAACCACCCTTTATAATCAAATCAGATTACACATGATCTGATTACTTTTAAATATTAAAGTGAATTTTGTTTTAAAACGTATCTCTATCATGAAAATTAGGTATTTTTGAACATTAAAGTTATATCTACTATGACAAAGATATATTTATCCTGAAATAGCCCAAGTGGAGTCGTGAAAAAACATCTATTTGTAGAATAAACCAATGGAGTTTCATCGCTAATGTATTAAATTCGATTAGTCGAAAAAGATAAATTTAATTTTTTTAAGTTTTAATATATATATATATATATATATATATATATATATATATATATATATATATATATATATATATATATATATATATATATATATATATATATATATATAATTTTTTAAATAATAAAACTATTAATTATTAATGATAGTTATGTAGTTTTTATTGATTTATATGGATGTTAATTTGAAATTTTAATTCACATCTTATTGATTGATTTGTGAAATATGATAATTGTGATCCTGTTGATTTAAGCTTATTGTTGATGTTTTGTTTTTCTTTTCAAATTGGTAATGGAGGGCTAAGACTCATAGTTTTCAAGTTCAGTGTTTATGTTTTTTTCCCTTAAATTGGATGTTTTGTTTTCCTTTTCAAATTGGTAATGGAGGGGTAAGACTCATAGTTTTCAAGTTCAGTGTTTATGTTTTCTTTTCCCCTTAAATTGGTGACTGATTGCCAAGTCTTATCACCTCAAGTTGTGCATGAATGAGGTGGGGCTGCTCTAATGTAAAAGCAGTAGTATAATCAATAGAATTGATGAATCTGGGTTAGTTTGATTAGTGGTATTTTCAGTTGTGATATTTTTATGATATTTTTGTTAGAGATCTTGGTTGTTCAAGAATACATAGAGAATGGAAATTTTATATAATTTTATTTTTATGGATATAAAAATTATTGATTTTGAATTAGTATTTTTTTGTTTATGAAAAATAATTTTGCATTTTATATAAACCATATATATATTTTAGTTTTTTAGAAATTATTGAAACAATATTTCTATTACGAAACTTAATATATAAGAATTGAATTTGAATATTAATGGGTCAAATTTAATTATTGTTACAATAATAATAATATTAATAATAAAGTTATAATATAGTTAATTTTTATAATTTTGGTGATGTGAGATGTATCACGAGATAAGTGTTTTGGTGCCTAAGGAAACAAGATACTACTTTTTGTTTTTATGATATAAATGTAATTTCATGAATGTGTTTTCCATTTATACATAACACTTGAATAAATTGTTAATTTTATTATTTAATTTTAAAATAGGTTTGTAACAACATTAATCAATGAAATTGTATTTATTCAAATTGAAAATTTATTTGGTGCCTCTTTACTAAATCAAGAGTTCACTTCAAACCTTTGCTCTCTAATCCCTCAATCCAATGTAGAACAATGGGTAAGAATACAATAGCCAACCACAATCACAAACTACCAACAATAGCCAACCACAATCACACACTACCAACATGTCATTGCTATTTTTTACTTCTTTTCACCTTTCTTTAATTATAAAAATCCAATCAACAAAGTAAAGTTCCAATTAAGTGTGTCTATCCTCCTCTTCTTCTTCTTTCTTTTTGGTCGACATTTATCAACGTAGGCTTCTCTATCATATGACCTATCCCTATCAACCTAGATTTCTCTATCAAATGACCTATTCCTCTACCCATTGTTTTGATGTTGGTTCATGTTATATGATAAATACTTTGGGCATGTCTCTTGCATCTTGCATGATACACAAACTTGCATCTTGATTCTGGGAATCGACCCGCCGCCGGGTCGGGCGGGGCGGGGCGGCCCGGGGGTGGCGAGGGAGGGCGGGGTGGGCCGGGAGGGGGAGGGGGAGGGGGAGGGAGGGGGGTAGGGCGGCCCGAGCGAGGGGGGGGCTGGGGGGGGGGGGGGAGGGACGGGGGTGGGGCGGCCCGGGCGGGGGGCCGCGGGGGGAGGGGGCGGCCCAAAATGAAACATTAATGTGTTTTTTCCTTAAAATTTAACTTTGTTTGAGACATAAAAAATTGGTTTTATTAGAATTTTTTAAAAAGTATGAAAATTGACCCTAAAAAAAAAATCATTATTCCAGTATCAACACTTTCGTTCTGAAGCTATATTTTGCAGGAAAATTTCGTAGAAAATTTCGTAGTCACTGCCATTTTTAAAACAGCCGCAAAATTGACACCTAAAAAAAAGTCATTATTCCAGTATCAACACTTTCGTTCTGAAGCTATATTTTGCAGGAAAATTTCGTAGAAAATTTCGTAGTCACTACCATTTTTAAAACAGCCGCAAAATTGACACCTAAAAAAAAAAAACATCGTTCCAGTATACACACTTTTCGTTTTGAGCACTGTTTTTGTGGTTTTTTTGGGGTTTTTCGGCCAGAGTTCCCGTTTTGAGTTTATAGTTCCCGTTTCAAAGTTTACATTGTTTAAGTTACCAAATGGAAAAATTAGTCACCTTACAAATGTTTTATATGTACCTGGAATTAAGAAAAATCTGATATCTGTATCCATGGTGGCTGATCAAGATATGCAAGTCGAGTTCTTCAAGACTCATTGTGTGATAAAGGATTGCAGGAATGAAATAGTTGCAACAGGCATGCGAGTTGGAAGCCTATACAGACTGGATGCAAAAAACATACCAAAGCAAGCCATGGTTGCAGGAGGATCGATAGCCGAACAACTCTGGCATCAGAGGTTCGGTCATTTGAATTTGCAGGACCTCATGTTATTGCAAAAGAAAGGTATGGTCGAGGGACTCCCTATCTTTCGTAATATTCAGTTAAATTGTGATGGTTGTGCCTTAGGAAAAATGCATAGGGAACAGTTTCCTGTGCATGATAGGAGGAAGGAAACATATGTTTTAGAACTAGTGCACACTGATGTATGCGGACCTATGCAGACAAGGTCGCTAGGAGGAGCATACTATTTTTTGTTATTTACTGATGACTGCACTAGATATTCATGGGTTTATTTTTTGAACAAGAAAAGTCAGACTTTCCAGTGCTTTATAGAATTTAAAACCTTGGTGGAAAAGCAGTTTGGTAAGAGTATAAAAATTCTCCGATCTGATCAAGGGGGAGAATACAAGCTAAAGGAATTCATGAAATTCTACAAATCTCACGGGATTGTTCAGCAGTATACAGTGCCACACACACCACAACAAAATGGAGTTGCAGAGCGCAAAAACAGAACCTTGGTGGAGTGCGCAAGGAGCATGTTACAAGGTAAGGGTCTGTCTAATAGCTTTTGGGAAGAGGCTATTAATACTGTTGTGTATTTGAAGAACAGAAGTCCTACCAGGTATCTTGGCTTCAAAACCCCTTTTAAAGCTCTATATGGATTTAAACTAGCAGTAAACCATCTAAGGGTGTTTGGGTCAAAAGCATTTTCCCATATACCCAAAGCTGATAGGAAGAAATTAGACCCTGAAGCAGTTAAATGCATCTTTGTTGGTTATGGCACAGAATTTAAAGCATATAAATTATTCAATCCTGAGTCTCGTAAGACATTTGCAAGCAGGGATGTAGTGTTTCATGAACAGGTACAGGAAGGGAAAGATGACGTTGGTGATGATTGGCACATTCCATTGTTGTTGGAGGAAAGCAGCGAGGATGAAAGAGAGCAGGAGCAAAAAGAAGAGCAAAAAGAAGAACAGCAAGAAGGTGATAATGCAAGCCCAGTCATAGCAGAAGAAAACAAATTTGAGGTAAGTCCCCTACCAAGGAGGTCAGGTAGGAAGACTCAATTACCATTAAAATTGAGAAACTATGCTTTGATGTCAAAGGTTTTGAACATTGTAGAACCCTCTAATTACAAAGAAGCTAGTCAATTTAAGGAATGGAGAGCTGCAATGAATGAAGAAATGGAATCAATTCTTAGAAATGATACTTGGGATTTAGTTGAGCTGCCTAAGAATAAAACACCCATACTATGCAAATGGCTGTTTAAACCAAAAATGAATGCAGACGGAAGTATAGATAAGTTAAAAGCTAGGCTGGTTGCAAAAGGATATTCACAGCAGGAAGGTATAGATTTTGATGATACTTTTGCACCTGTAGCAAAGCTAAATACAATCAGAATGCTTATTGCTTTAGCTACTAAATGTAATTGGGAATTACACCAGCTTGATGTTAAATCTACATTTTTAAAAGGTGATTTAAAAGAGGAAAATTACTTAGTTCAGCCAGAAGGATATGTAAAGCAGGGGCAGGAACATCTTGTTTGCAAATTGAAAAAGGCTTTATATGGTTTAAAGCAAGCGCCCAGGTCTTGGTACGAAAAGGTTGATTCTTTATTTGTAGAGCATGGTTTCCATAGAAGTTTAAATGACCCAAATTTGTATACCAAGTACAATAATCAGGGGCATATTATTTTGATTTCTCTGTATGTGGATGACATGATTTTAATAGGAAATGCAGATGATTTAATCAGAGGAATCAAAAGGCTTATGGCGCAAGTTTTTGAGATGAAGGATCTCGGAAGCCTTCACTATTGTCTCGAATTAGAAGTATGTAGAGATACTGGGCAAACTTTTCTTACCCAAGGGAAGTATGCCAGAAATCTGTTGGAAAAGTTTGGTATGGATCAGTGTAGAGCAGCAGCGACACCTTTGCAACAGAATCTGAAATTGAGCAGTGACGATGGCACTAAGGAGGTTGATGCCACAATGTACAGACAGCTGGTAGGTAGCTTGATATATCTTACAACAACCAGACCCGAATTGGCATACTCTGTTAGTGTATTGAGCCAATTCATGTCGAACCGCTTGAAAGTCACTGGATAGCAGCAAAGAGCGTGTTGAGGTATCTTTGTGGTACTGTTAATTATGGTATTTTATACACTGATGTATATGATGTTACTCTAGCAAGTTTTTTAGACTCAGACTGGGCAGGTAACCTGGATGATCAGAGTTCCATCATAGGTTATGCATTCAACATAGGTTCCGGGGTCATAGCTTGGAGTAGCAAGAAGCAGAGTACTGTAGCCTTGTCTTCATGTGAAGCCGAGTATCAAGCATTGTGTGCAGCAATGTGTGAAGCGATCTGGTTGAGAAGGCTTCTCAAAGAAGCAGGAAAAGAACAGAAGAATCCCACTTCCATCAAAAGCGACAACCAGAGCACCATTAAATTAGCATACAATCCAGTGTTTCACAAAAACACCAAACATATAGACACTCAGTTCCATTTTGTTAGAGAGAAAATACAGTCAAAAGAAATTGCTGTTGAATATTGTAAAACTTGTGACAATGTGGCTGATATTTTCACAAAGCCTCTTGCACGAGTGAAATTTGAATTGTTTAGAAAGATGCTAGGAGTCCATGAGAACCCTTTCTCCATTAAGGGGGGGAGTTAAAAATAATAAATATTATTTTGTATTAATGGAGAAAATAGGTTATATTGTTGTAACGTTCTCCCTAGTTTAGGATTAGTTCCTAAAGTTTAGGGGTTTGGGTGCAACTTCCTAATTCCTAGTATTGTATTTAATGATGTAATCTTTCATTGATGAATAATAGAGTGTACGAGAGTGATCTCTCTGTTTTGGTGAGTGTAGTCTCCAGGTGCAGGCCACACCTGAGAGCTACATCTCTTTCTTTTCAATTCTGTTCACATTTTATCTCTCACTTGACTCCTTCCATAATATTATGGAAGCATTAAAAAGTCAAAATAGTTTACATTTTATTTTTACTTTGATTTGGTCTCACACTAAAAAATATCCCACTTGAGACCAAATACAATCTCCAGCGGATATCTTTGACATTCTTTCTCTCTCCTCAATGCTAATCCTTTCCTAATATGCCTTTCATCATGTTGGTTATACTCTAGCCAAGATTCTACAAAGCTCCTACTTAGCCCTTGGAAAAATCTTTGTTAACATATAAACTAGATTGTCTTTATTGTGTATTTTATCCAACTGTAGTAGCCCATCATATAACACTTAACGAATCCAATGATATCAAACATCAATTTTCTCTATCTTAGAATGATATGTTGGGTTTTTTTATAAATGAATGGCACACTAAATCTCACAATGAAACACACATTTATCTTGGGTTATTAAAAATTCTCCTAAGATTCATTACATCCGCAATATCTCTTTGCAAGCATATGGGTCAAATATCTATTTTGCCTCTATTGCGGATAGGGTTACTACTTTTTGTAGTGTATACATGCAAGATATTGTTGTACTTGCAAAACTATATAAATAGCTAGTGTTAGAATTTCTAGTATCCACATCTCCAACCATATGTGCATCTATATAACCTTCAAGGAAAACATTATTATTATCAAAACATAAAATATAATTACTAGTACCCTTGAGATACCTCAAAATATACTTTACCACTTTCCAATGTTGCTTTTCTATATTTACAAGGACCCTGTTCACTACTCCCACTGAATGTGTGACATGTAGATAGGTACATACCATGCAATACATGAAGCTACCAACTTCTTAAGCATAACATATTTTATTCATTTCCTCCTTCTTCTTGTCACCATAATGGCACCGATAAGCACTAAGTTTTAAATGTGATGAAGAGTTGAGAGTTAGAGATGAATCCACAATATCCATTTTTAATCTACATTTCGAGTCACAATGAGGACCCATCTTCATGACAAGTTTGAAGTGTGATGTTAGGGGTGTACCAATTGGTTTGGGATCCTTCATATTGAACCCATCGAACACCTTCTCAATATATTTATCTTGTGTTAGCCATAAATTTTTGTTATTTTTGTCACATATAATCCTTATGCCGAGTATTTGTTGTGCTGGACCTAAATCATTCACTGCAAATTGACTATCCAAATCTTCAACCTATTGATCATGTTCTTATCATGTCCAATAATTATCATATCATCCACATACAACAATAGTATAATATACTTTTCTTTGTCATACCTCTTAATGTAGACACAATGACCAACCCTAGTATTTTGAATCCATGCTCTAGCATAAATGAATCAATTTTTTTGTACAATTGGAAAGGTTCCTATTTTAGACTGTAAAGGCTCTTCATCAAGCTATAGACAAAGTTTTCTTTACCTTTTACATTGAATCCTTCTAGCTATTCCATATATATTTCCTCTTTAATTCTCCATGAGCAAAAGTTGTCTTCACATCTAATTGTTCACAGCTGAAGTCTAAAGAAACAACAATACCAAGGATAACTCTTACAAGTGACATTTTAACAACAAGTGAATTCTTTTTTTGTAAAGTCAATACCTTATTTTTAGGAAAATCCCTTCACCACCAACCTTGCTTTGTATCTTTGGTTCTTCTCTTCACCCTCATGTTTAATCATGTATACCCATTTGTTTTTTCGGGCATTTCTTCCTTCCAGAATCTTCACTAACTCAAGCTTCATTTTCCAACAAAGAGTTCATTTCTTTCTCCATTGATTTCTTCTACTTTTTTCTACTTTCCATTTTTTAGGATTCATAAAAGCAATGAGGTTCACCTTCATAAGTTAGGAAAATACAATTTGAGGGTGGATACCTTCTCCAGGGCTTATGAGGCCTAGTAGACCTACAAACCAACTATGGTGGTGTGTTTTCCAATTGAATCTCTTGTAATTTCTATTAAAGGTTTTGTTCTTGCTATAGGGATTTATGTTGGGATGGATGAACGATAAAACCTCTTCGGTTTTCCCATAAAGTAAGGCAAATGGATCAAGGGATCTACTATAATATGGATGGATGTATTCAACAATACAAGTAATAAGAAGGAATTAGCAAAGAAGAAGTGAGAAATAACTGCCTGATCCCTATGCAAAAATCATCTGGAGCAATCAGTGTGGTTGAGAAAGGTCCTTATCCAACTCCATGATCAAAACCTACACACAAAGCAAACAAAAGTGATCTTCACAAAATATCAATTTAAAACACTAGAAAATAAGAAACTAGGTATCATTAAATACATCAACAAGAAACCATAATCCAAATTATTGCAACATAAGCACAAGAAGCATAAACATTAGAAAACAATATGGATGAAACAATAATAGATCTATATATTCAATCAATGAAGGAAGATTACAACCATAAGCAGTTGTAGCATGACCTCCTCCAACTCCTAGCTCTTCAATATCTCTCTCTCAAACAATATCTTGGTATCATAATAGTACATGAATTATGATCCCAATCTCAATGTCCTGACCCACTATATAGGCAAGGGGAGGCTAAAAGAACTAGAAATTATTCCTTTAGTTCACTTTGGGAAAAAACCATAGGGTGGAAGATGTTTCCTCTGCTTTATTTCTTTCTTCCGCTTTAGTATGCTTGGTAGGATAAGAAACCTTAATGGGCGATCTTGAGGAAATATTTTTCCACTTTTTTAGAGTCTACTTGAGTGAACAAGTGAAGTAACAATGAGTCAAACCATCATTTTTTCTTGTGTCTATATGAAATTATGGTAACACGTGCCCATTGAATATACATAGCATTAACTTCTAGGATAAAGTAGGCTACTAATCTATGGCTAGTGTTAAAATGCTTTAGTGTGATCTTCTAGGGTGTGTTATAACCTCAAAAGTCTTGAAATAAGGGTGCATTTCAGTAAAAAAATAATGATTTTCTCCCCTGAGATGATGAGGAGATATTTTCTTGTATAACAGATTCCCCCTAAAGTCTGAGGTTAGAGAAGAAGGAGATGACCAAAATACTTTTTAACATAGTTGATGAGTTAGAGTTCTAGAGTTTCAGAATGGAAGGAGGTCTGTAAACAACAAACATATGTCAAAAATACATAATCATGTCTTGGGTCAGGCATTCCCATATTCAGTAGCTCAATCAAAATGATGTGTAATGGATCTATGATGGATCCTATCCACTGATAAGCCCAATGTGGATAGATGTACTAATGTGATCGGTCTAATAAAATGTCTCCAAAAAAAATAGTCGCAATTTGGGAGAGGAAACAAGGCTGAGTGATGCAAGCCTCCACCCAAAGTCTTCATCACCATCAGATAATATCATAAATATACATGTGAATAAATGATTCGATTCCAAACATGCAAGAATTCCTCTGATTACTAGTCAATGATGAAAATCGTTAACAAATGCGGGGATGTCCATTGATAAGGATGATAGTCTCCAAGATGTGTAGTATAATCTAGTGATTGTGAAAGGAGTTGATGTCGAACACTCGTAGAATCGTTGAATTGGGAGCCAATAGCGAAAACTCAAATCAAATGCATGGAAACCTACCACTAAGGACTGAAATCTCTAGGTTACTCTAGTGTTTCTCAATCGATTTCCCAAATAATGTGTTGAAGTCGATAAGAAGGGATATGTCAAAGGTAGGAAAGGAGGAGCCATACATCAATTGACATGAAACATGAAAAGATTATTGATTTTGAATATAGGACAGATGATCCAAGCGGATATTGGTGGCCACCTGCCTATTCCACCTAGACCTCCAATCACTTTCATATGTTTCCTTGTTTATTTTAGCTTTTACTATTTTTAGTAGTTTTCCAGGTCTTGAACTTTCAAAGTAGTTTTGAACACCCAAAATGACCTTTTTTTAAGGTCCACAACAAGTCCACAACCTATCGTAAATCTTGTATTACTTGGAGACACCTTTCAAACAAGGTATGGTATGCACCAAACATAGATAATATGAGCAAGTTACCACCCTGGGAAGTTGGCTGCCCAACTAACCCCAACAAGGCCCACAAACTCTTGGCATTACATCTCCTGGGGTTAGGATTTTGGTTGTTTAGGGTTTTCCATTTTTTTAAAATAATACATAGGCCATTGAGCCTCATTTTAACACAATTCAGAGGCATGTAGCTACCACATGTCTTCTTAGAGATAAGCTACCATCGCCCGAGCTAGTTTATTTCCATTCTATTTGTAAGCATATTTAATTATTTTGATATTAATTAAATGATATGTTATTTCTACTACATCTCTATATTTATGGTTATATCTGTAATTTTGTGCGTTCCTATTTAAGTTTGGATCAACGGTATTAGAGTGATATGCTCTTTCTCTATTTTTCTTTGCATGTCCCCAACGAGGTTAGGGTATAAGGATTTAGGGCTCAGACTGGTTGAACCTTTGTAAGACAAGCCTTGCAAACCCTGATGATCTTCCATGTTGGAAGAAGATAAAGATGAGGGGGTAGGAGATCCCTTCAAAATGTTTCTCGAGGAAGCTCTCGAGCAACAGAGGAACGCGATGATGGATAAATTTGTTGAGATCCTCTTACGGCTACCCATATGCGACACATCTTCATCCAACAACCACTCTGGAGGCACCACTGCTTTTAACGTACAAGTTAACTTTCATATTCCCATATTTGAGGGCTAGATAGATGTAGATGCCATAGATAAATGGTTGAATTTGTTGGAAGGATATTTTTTAGCTGATGACTTTTCTAATTGGGAAAAGACTACTTTTTCACTTCTCAAAGCTGCCCAACATGTCAAGGACTAGTGGGAAAACTAATGTGAATAAAAGGACAAGAGGGAATCCTTACTATTTTCAGCCGCACCCACATGGGATTCTTTCCAAGACACCATCACGAAACAATATTACCTTGTCGGCAGCTATGAAGATAAATGTGTAAAGTTGACCATGCTATGATAGGGAAATGATCAAGATGTGTTGGAGTTCACAAATTTTTTCCATACCTTCCGTACGAAGTTGGGTATCAAGGATTCTGAGTGGAATTTGGTATTCAAATGTTGTGACTATCTACACAAGTACATCTAGGATGAGATGGAGTTCCTAGATATCTCCTCACTCAGCATGACATACCAATACAATGTAAAGATTGAGCAAAAGTTTAAACAGAAGAAGCCTAGGTGGGCGACCTAGGACAAACTATTGAAGGTGCAAGCAAAGAACAACAATAAGAAGAAAAAGAAGGACACAGGAAAATGGCGTGAGTTCCATAAGAGCTCTACTCACAACACAAGCGAGTGTCAAGCCAAGCAGTCACTAGTGTGTTAGAAAATCAGAAAAATCTAGTAAATATTTTTTTGTTCTTAATAATTACTTGTGATGTTTCTTATTATTACGATTATTTATATCTTCTTTCTTTATTTCATCAATAAATTACCAAAGAAAGAACACATAAAACAATAGACCCCAGATGTAGGCACATGCCAGGGAAAAACCTCCCTAGAGGGGAAAACCTAGTCAAGATAATTATTTCTTTCATTAGAATTCTTTGAGACTCTTCACCCTAGACCAAGACCAGACCTTCCATCCACATCAAGTTAGCCTCCCAGAATTTTTACCTGTTCCTAACAAAAACCTATGACAACTGACAACTTCTGGCAAGAGTGAAACTTGGAAGAATTCGATCTACATCTCTGGGGAACCAAACAAAGAGAGAGAGAGAGAGAGAGAGAGAGAGAGAGAAGCACCAAAATTATGAATTTCCTTGTCTCCTTAGACTTCCCCAAACTTGCAATCACTTTGGCTTCCTGACAAAAAACTTGACACCTTTTCCTAGCTACAAGAGAACTTCACACTTCTGCCCAGCAACAAGAGAATTTCACACTTCTACCCAACTACAAGAGAATTGAAACTTAATGAGATAATGATATTGTAAATTAATTTGATGACCTTCCTTTTATAGGTTTCTTGTGGGGCAGAATAGGGTCCTTAGTCCAACTTGATCTTCTCTTAGGCATACATGGTATGGACGTTACATAATTTATATTTGACTCAATAATTAACCTTTTTACATGATTCAAAATCCCAAGAAGGGTCTCTTTAAATGTAAAATAACATAATGGGATCAAAATAAATGCTAGAAGTCCTCAGTGGGGACTTTAACCTAAAACATGGTGACCCAAGCATGAAACTCGTTCTTTATTAAGTCACAATTATAATAATAATAAAATATTTTCTTTATTCTTTTGACAAGTACATTACATAATGACTTAGGTACATTATTGAAGACTGAACATAATTACATTTTCCAACACTCCCTCTTAACTAAGGAGGTATTCATAATGTAAAAATATAATGGAAGATCTCAAACTATATGAACCATGAAAAGCTTTAAGCACCACAATGTCATGGACTCGATTCCTGACCAAGGAAATCTATTTAAACAGTCACTCAATATTTTAGGCATCGCAATTCCAAGGACTAGATTCTTGACCAAGTAAATCTATCCAGGTGGGACTGAGATGAACTCAATATTGTAAGGACTCCATCCTAGGGTCCTCTAACATAACTAAATTTCTATAATTTCAAATACCATAAAATGGGAAATAATTTATATCTAACAAAAAATTTTATCGATGATAATGTACCATTAAAATTTATTTCCTACAATTAAATAGTGAGCATTCCATTTAAACCACTTACATGAGTAATCTATAAATAGAGGAATACCTGTTCCGATAACTTGGTTGAGATGCCCCTGAGCTCCTGGTCTTGCTGGGATGCTCCTCTTGACTGTCGACTGGATTTACCTCCCAACCAACTAGGAAGTATTTCCTAGCCCAGGAAACCTCCATAGGTTCCCTAGCCATCTGATCCCAAGTCCAACCAGATGTAGTGTGCAAAGATAAACAATACTGTCATTCTCTCCCTCCTCTCTTCCTCACCTTACTCTCAAACAAATCCTCCAAAACAACAAAAAACCAAAACCAAAAGCAAGACCAAGGATCTCCTCTCCTCCCCTCATCCTTCCCCTTTTGTGCCCCCTTCTCATCTCCACCTCAACCTCCTCTCATTAATGTCATAACTACCCCCTCATCCCTACATTTGACTTATCTTCTCCCAAGTAAATCTAAGAGGACATTTTGGGGATGAGATATGAATATATAATTTGTTAATTAGTTGGATAGGACGATGTCTTCTCCCAGGTAAATTTGAGAGGACATTTTTGGGATGAGATATGAATATATAATTTGGTAATTAATTGGAGAGGACCATGTCTTCTCCCAAGTAAATTTGGGAGCAAATTTTGGGGATGAGATATGAATATATAATTTGGTAATTAATTGTAGAGGACCATGTCTTCTCCCAAGTAAATTTTAGAGGACATTTTGGGGATGAGATATGAATATAGAATTTGGTAATTAATTGGAGAGGACCATGTCTTCTCCCAAGTAAATTTGAGAGGAAATTTTTGGGATGAGATATGAATATATAATTTGGTAATTAATTGGAGAGGACCATGTCTTCTCCCAAGTAAATTTGAGAGGACATTTTGGGGATGAGATATGAATATATAATTTGGTAATTAATGGAAGGAGACCATATCCTATCAAAATTTAAATTTGAGGAGGTAAGTTGGGAATTGAATAATAACAAAATTTATATTAGTAATAAATTTACAATTTCACCAATGTAGGTATGTACCAATATTTTTTGATAATTATAAGTCAATATTTTAAGGTAATTTAAACACTAGTAAAATTTGCATGATAATATTAAGTTGGGCATTACATACACTCCTCCTTCAGAAAACCTCATCCCAAAGTTAGAGTGTAAAAGATACAAGGAGTTCGAAGCAGTTTGGCAATAAGGAAAAACAAAATAGAGAGACAATTATAGTAGTAAAATTTGATAATTAAGACAATGACATCGCGTTCCTTCAAGAGTCTCCAACTGATCTATATCCTTCTATCCTTCCTAACCTACTTCCATTCCCACCCTATCCATCCTCTGTTGCTATATACGGTGGCATCGAATATACCAATCTAACCACTAAGAAAACCAATATGGTGGAAGCGTCGACTATATCGACCTAACTTACCCAGCAGGCAACTGGTAATCGTCATCACACGTCTAAGGGAGCATGTCCACCACTGCCCTCCTACGATTCCAGGTTTGGAGGTTACACGGTGGGAAATACCTCCACCCCTAATCACAACTATGGTCAACATCCTAATATGGACCACACTACAGCGCAGGTTGGATACTTGTCATTGAATAATCCAGTCAAGTAGTCTTATCACCTATCATTTACATTTTACCCATGTCATAAGAGTGCATATCTAGTAGATACAAAACATAATATAACAATGTACATTATACCTTTCCCCATGAGATGTCTCGACCTTCCCCCAATGGAAGAGTAGATCTTGGCTATCGTATAGTTCTTTCCAATCTGCGGGTTAGCTCTCATTCATGCATTTATATAACAACAAGATATATATAGATAAGTGATCTTTAAACATCATGTTATGTCTAGTATCCACGTGTCAATCTTGCAGTTCATACTGGAAATAAATCATAATTTCACTAAGTCATTCATTAAATAAATCATATCCATTTGAGCCATACATGAAACAACAATAATTCTTATAAGTAATGTGCTAGATAATTCATCACTAAGTGAGTCATACATTAGGCCATACATAAAAAATTTCCATAATCAATACCAAATCCATCAAATGATTTATATAAGTAGTTTCACGTGTCCAACTAAATGCATCAATATTACATAACATTCATAAATAAATAACATGGAACTGCAAAATAGAACCTTAGCATAGGTAGTTGTCTAAGTCAAAAATGGGCATCACAAATGCTCAAAAAGTGAGGAGTAGTCACGACGTATAGTGTCTGCTTCCTCCCAGGTAGCAGATCCTAGGCTATACTTGTCCCACTGGACCTTAACTTGGTCCACTATGCGACGTCTGATCTATTGAACCCTATGGTCCAATATACGTAATGGTTCGACCACTATGGTTCCCCTGTCCAAGACCTGCAATTCCCTCCAATCGAGTTTGTGAGATTCATCAGAAACATAATGTCGTAAAATAGATACATGAAAAACATCATGAGTTTTATGCAAATGGGGTGGCAGTACAAGATGATAGGAAACTAGTTCAATCTTCACCTTGATCCTAAAATGTCCTACGAACCATGGTGACAACTTCGTCCCTTTCCCAAACTAAATGGTGCTTTTGTTGGGTTGGATACGAATAAAAACTTGGTCCCGTACTTCATAACTGCGATCAATCCTATGTGAATTAACATAACTCTTCTGTCTATCTTGTGCTTCCTTTAACCTTTGTCAAATATGCTTTACCTGTTCCTCCATTTCTTGAACTAATTCTGGCCCAACTATTACTCGGTCCTCCAACTTTTCCCAACTCAACCGCATCCTACATGGACTTCCATATAGATATTGATAAGGAGGCCTCCCGATTGAACTATGGTAACTATTATTATAGGCAAAATTTACCAATGGTAAGTACCTTTCCCACTGAGTCTGATTATCCATGATGTACATCCTATGCATGTCTTACATAACTTGATTTAATATTTTAGTTTTCCCATCTGTTTCTAGATGATATGCAATGCTCAGGTTCAACCGAATCCTTAGTGCTAACTATAAACTTGTCCAAAACCTAGATGTAAATCGAGAGTTTCTATCAAAAATGATCTTCGTGGGTAACCTTGTAGCCGAATAACTTCACTTATGAAAACTCGTGCCACATCAGTAACATTGTAAGTTTCTGTTACCGAAATGAAATGGGAACTTTTGGTCAATTTATCAACTATAACCAATACAGAATTGTGCCTCTATGACGTCAGTGGAAAACCCACAAAAAAATCCATGAAACTTACCTCCCATTTAGACATAAGGATGTCATGTGGTTGTAGGAGTCCTACTGGATGGCGATGATCAACCTTCACTCATTGACATTCAAGATATTTGGCGACAAACTAGACTATGTCATGCTTCATGCCTACCCAAAAGAAGAGTTTCTTCATGTCCGTGTACATCTTCTTTACTCCAGGATGTGCACAATAGAGTGCTCTATGTGACTCTTCGAGGATGGTCCTTCTTATACCCCTTTCCTTAGGTATGTACATTCTCCCTTGAAATCTCAATAGTCCATCTGGGTCAAGGACATATCCCTCAAACTTTGGTTCTATCTACTTCCCGCTCTAGAGTGCTAAGATAACCTTTAGATACCAACCATATTCAAAGAGTTTCTCCAACACATGTTCCCTCAAATTTACCTTTAAGGCTACTAGGGAGAAGGTTCATGGTCTCTTGCTTAGTGCATCAACCACTACATTCTCCTTTCCCTTGATGTATGAGATCTCAAAATCATACTCACTCATGAATTCGCTCCACCACCTTTGTCTAGCATTAAAATCCCTTTGAGTGAAGAGATACTTCAAGCTTTGATGATCTATTCTTAACTCAAATCTTCTCCCAATGAGTTAATGTCTCCATAGTATCAAAGCTAACATCGCGGCTGCTAATTCGAAGTCATGGATAGCATACAACTCTTCATGTTTCCTGAATTTTCTAGATGCGTAAGTTATTATTCCACCTTCTTGCATCAATACTACACCCAATCCTTGCTTTGAAGCATCAGTACAGACAATGAATTCTTCTTCCATGTTTGATACTCGAAGGATCAGTGCACTAGTTAGTAACCTCTTTAGTTCTGTGAATGCAGTGTCGCATTGATATGCCCATTCATACTTGACCCCATTTCACTGTAATGTGGTGATAGGTTTTTGAAATCCTCAAAAAACCTTCCAAAAACATGCAATAATACCCTGCTAACCCCATAAAACTACATACCTCATGAGAATTTTTTGGTACTGGCCAATCCATTATGGCCTTCACCTTTTCTGGGTCAACTGAAATCCCTTCTCCTCAAATTATGTGCTTGAGGTAATGAACCTTCTTCTAAAAGAAGGAACATTTTGACAATTTCCCATACAATTGACTTTCCCTTAAGCAAGTCAATAAAACCCTTATGTGCTTTTCATGCTCCTTTTCATTCTTGGAATACAAAAGAATTTCATCAAGAAAGACTTGCACAAATTGGTCCAAATACTTCTTGAACACACCATTCATGAGGCTCATGAATACTGTTGGTGCTTTGGTCAAGCCAAATGGAACAACTACGAACTCGTAATGCCCGAACTGAGTTTGAAATGTAGTTTTTGAGATTTCCTCTTCCTTAATCCTCAATTGGTGGTATCCTGATCGTAGATCGATCTTTGAAAAAATCACTACTCCCTTCATTTGATAAAATAGGTCATCTATTTGAGGTATTAGGTACCTATTGTTTATTGTGGCTCTATTCAAGTCCCTATAATCTATGCATATCCATAAGGAACCATCCTTCTTCTTGACAAAAATCACTAGTGCACCCCAAGGTGAAATACTAGGTTTGATAAATCCCAAATCCAAGAGCTCTCTTAACTGCATCTACAACTCACAAAGTTTTGTAGCTGTCATCCTATAGGGTGTCTTAGATATTGGTTTTGCACCAAGTTTTAGGTCAATTTTGAAATCAATCTCCCTTACAGGAGGTAATCCAGGCAATTCCTTAGGAAAAAAATCCTTGAATTGTGACAAAATTGGGTCTTGATCTAGGGAGGGTCCTTTTTGGTCACTTACAACCTCGACCACATATATATTGCAACCTTGTTGGAGACAACATTTTACCTTCATCATGGATATGAATTGTAGCGATAATCCTCTCTTGATTCCAAAAATCTTAGTTGGCCTACCTTCATCATTTAAACAAATCACCTTCTTCTTGAAACTGTCTACCAAAGCTCAGTTAGCTTCTAGACAGTCCATTCCAATAATTACATCATATGTCCCTAATGCTATGACGAATGCTTTCAACTTAGTCATATAGACCCCAAGTTTTACCTAACATTGGTCAACACTAAGTCCTATTGCTTTTTTTATCCCAGAAGCCATCTCAAATTTCTTAAAGTCATCGTGCTCATAGGCTGCCAACCGACATTTTTCTAATGCAATTGGTGAAATGAAACCATATGTAGCACTTGAATCAAACAAAATTTTGACTTTTACTTTGTTTATCATAGCTGCGGTTTCTACCACGTCAGACTGCTGTTCAACTAGCTAGTTATCAACTGCTGCATAGATTCGATGGTGGCTACTTGCCCCCGGCCCATTGGTGCTTTTCCTTCTCTACAGTTGTTACCAGCTTGTAACTCAGGGCATTCATTCTAGTAATGAGGTCCCCTGCATCCCCAACAAGTGATGTGCAGTAGACCTTGAACTGAACGTTGGGGAGTTCTTTGGAAAGAGTTCCTTCCCTTGGGACCCGTGCCCCTACTTGTTACTCCTTGCATATCACATTGAATTGCACGCACCCTTGAAGCTGCGGGTGAAGCTGCACTAGTAACCACTGAAATCCCCATTGTCGGTGCTCTGGGCACAACCCTGTTTCCATATGGTGGTGGCTTCAAACTTCCTCCACTGGGGAAGGTACGAGGGGCCTTCCCCATAAACCTTGGTTGGCATGGAAAAACGTTTTTGTTTCCACCCTTTAAGTCTAAATGTTCTTTGACATAATGGACATATTCCACAACTTCTACAACTAAGGATGGTTTCCACATCTGCACCATTGCTCTAATCTTAGGGTTAAATCCATAAATAAAACGATCTGCTTAGCGCTGGTTAGTATCCATGTAGGAGGCATACTTGACCAATTCAATGAATCTTATTTCATATTCTTCTACCATATGATTTCCTTGTACCAAGGCATGGAAGGCTCCTACATGTTGTTCTTCATAATATGTTGGTAGGTACTTTTTCCTGAATCTCTCCTCAAATAACTCCTAAGTAATTGTGTCTGGAGTGAGGTGTAGTTGATGCTCTAAGTTACCCCACCAATTTAGAGCACTATCTCTGAGTTGGAATATTGCTATTTTAGCTTTTGAATTGGAATTATAATCCCTTACTGTGAAGCACCTTCTCTTTCCTTCTAGCCAGGCTTTTGCACATTCACTGGCATGACCTCCTGCAAACTTCTTGAGCTTAATCTTTTGGAGCTCCCTAGTAATGTCCTCGATTGGAGGTCCTCTATCAGAGTCTCTTGATCCTTCGATATTTCCTAACCCTGAGGGAGGGTGCTCCACTTCCACTTCATTTGTTTGGCACCCTTTTAAAGTCTCATTAATTGCTTCTAGGGAACGCAATATGAGAGTCAATTTTGGTGAAGGTAATGGGTTATTTGTAGGAGGTCCTTGTGATGACTCTCCCTGACCTTGATTTCTTTGCATCCTCACCATTTTGAATTGTCCAAATATCTACATGATGCGCAAGACTCATTAATCCCTCTTAGGACTTGTCCCTCTTAGCTAACTCACATCTATGTGTATAATGATAGTCATAAGTTTTCATTTTGCTATGCTCGTAAACAAGCATTATTAGTACTGAGAAGATTCCCAAGGATCTATCAAATCCTCTCATGTGTGAGTTCTACATAACTTACAAATTTTATCTTCAAACTTGCTAGGGTACTGGTGCAATGTACTTGTAAGTCACTCTCTAACACAAATTGTTTTCTTTAATACCATAGCTATAATTTAATATTGAGGTAATTAATAACTTGGTTTAATGTATTCAAATAATTAAGTCAAATACCAACATGAATAATACCCTTTTTAGTCATGTCTTCCTTCTATGGCCATTAGTTGTTCCTTCCCACCCTTTTATATTATGTTTTTAAAATCCTTTATGTCCATTTTATGAATCTTGGTACCCACTATAGGACATATAAACAATTGGTCTCACCTCTTGAAGAGGTAGTGTCTTTGAAGTAAGGTCCTTAAGAAATTATCAGTGAACACACACACACACACACACACACACACACACACACACACATATATACCTATTTGCAATGTTGTTTATATATAATGTTTTATATATAAATGAGAGAATTTTATTTATAGACAAATGTTGTGATTTAGGCACAGGAAATTTTACACAGTGGAAGTTTGTAAATAAAATTTTTAGTTATGATTGCTTAACTAAAACTTAGTTGTTTAAAAGAATGAGAATATTTTTTTTTTATGAAAAGACCAAATTTCATTAAGGATGTGGCACTAGGCATCACGTTCTTTGAGTGGGCTAGGCAGCAGAGTGGCTACAATCATAGTGTGATAGCCTCTTACGCATTCTTCGAGATGCTGTCTAGGGTTGGTTTATCTAGGGTTATAGAGGAGTGGCGGGATTCGTACCGGAAACAAAACCCTGGTTCTGGTCCAAGGGTTTATTGAACATTTTCAGAAACATTGGCTCAGAGGTGAGCCAGTCATAGTTCAGAATGCATTAGATGGTTCATCAGGTCTGAGTTGGGAGCCCATGGTTATGTGGTGAGCTATTCGGGATTCTGGTGGCAAGTTTAATGCTGATACAAAACAGTGAAAGCCATTGATTGCCTAGATTGGTGTGAGGTTGAGATCAACATTCACCATTTCTTTAAAGGGTATCTAGAAGGTCACATGCATAAGAATGACTGGCCTGAGATGTTGAAGTTGAAGGATTGGCCTCCCTCAAATTTCTTTGAAGAGCTTTTACCACGACATGGAGCTGAATTTATCAGTGTATTGCCTTTTCAGGAGTATACCCATCCTGAGTGTGCCCTTCTCAATCTGGCTTCAAAGATTCCTGATCATTGTTTGAAGCCTGACTTAGGGCCAAAACGTACATTGCTTATGGCACGCATGAAGAACTTGGTAGAGGTGATTCAGTGACAAGGTTGCATTGTGATATGTCTGATGTGGTGAATATTTTGACACACACTGCTGAAGTCAAGTTCCCCATTTGGCAACAAGAGAAGATAGAAAAGATGCAGAAATCCTTTCGATCATTAGATTTGAAAGAACTTTTTGCAGATTCTGAGAAAGTTTGTGACACAGTTAGGGTAGAAGATTCAGGAAAGGCAGCCAATAAAGTGGAATCAAAAGCAGAAGCATCTAATATATTAGGCTCTGATAGTATTACCAATGATAACTCTCCATCACCAGAGGACGTTGAACTGCCCAATGAAATTCAGTCTAAAGTCACTAGAGACACTACTGATTACATGGAAGATGATCTCCAGGATATGAATTCAGTGAAGTCTGATAGTCTGCGAAAATATGAAGGTCATAGTGATGATTGGAAGGAAATTGGTACAATGAAGTCAAAAGTCGTGGAAAATATTTCCCACAAGAGGAAAACACAGATGCCATGGTTGGGGGGAGCCAGCTGGGACATCTTTCGTAGACAGGATGTGCCAAAGTTGCAATGTTATTTGAGGAAGCATTGCAAGGAATTTAGACATATTAATGCCCTTCCTATTGATTCGATTATACATCCCATTCATGATCAGTCATTTTTCTTGAATGAGGAGCATAAGAAAAGCTGAAGGAAGAATTTTCTGTGGAACCGTGGACATTTCAGCAACACCTTGGTGAAGCAGTTCTAATTCCAGCTGGATGCCCTCACCAAGTTAGAAACTTGAAGTCATGTATAAAAGTGGCACTTGACTTTGTTTCACCCGAGAATGTCCAAGAATGCATTCGTTTGACTGAGGAGTTCCGCTTGCTTCCAAAAATCACAAGGCCAAGGAGGACAAGTTAGAGGTAAAGAAAGTGGTACTCTGTGCAGTGAGTTCAGCAGTGAGAGAAATTCGGAAATTGACATTGGACCCAAAAGGTGCAAATCTTGGAGTAGAGAACCCAAATTTGACAGACTTGGTTTCCCAAAATCTGGAAAAAATGAATAAATGGAAGAGAGAACATGACAGTTGAATGGATATCTTCTTCTTATTCATTTCTTGTGCAGTGTTTTTGAGAAATTTGATTGGGATGGGCTGATGTACTTGGCGGCCTGCAGTTTTCAGATAGAATAATGAAAAAAAATCTATTCAAACAAATCGACAATGCAAAATTCAAGCATTATTTTGCAGAGAAATCTGAAGTTCAGCCTTGTTGCTTTTCATCTGTATATATGGTCAATTCCATTTGATTTCAGTTATTCCAAGTTTTCCTTCCTTTGAAGTCAATAAGGCAAATGCTTTCCAGGTGCAGTGATTCTGGAAAATTGATTGTGGTTCATTGATGTTGCTCAAGCAAATGGAAAGCTGAGAAATGAGGGGGCCAATTGGACAATTAGCCAATGTTGACGTTAGTATCTGTAAGAGTCCCGTCACTTGAACCATATGCCTAAAGGAAAATGATGATAATTTGAGAGCCTTTTATCAGTTCATGATGCCTCTTATAAATTATGAAGGAGCTGGGACTTGGCTGGAAAGGTCTTGAGTAGATGAAGAGATGTTTAATAGTTTTAATTGTTGTCCATTGTATGGAAGGAAACTTCGATGAATAAAGGCATTGGCAAATGAATGAAACTGTTAGAGATATGGAACCACAAATAATATTTTTGAATATGCAGTGGGAAATCATAGATTAAATGAGCTCGAACATGTGAGACAACCACATGTGAAAGTCACATAGCCTATGTTTATTAGTCATCGTGTTACCACCAAGGCAAATTGCGACTAATAAATTCCAATTTTCTTAACAATGAAGATTTTATCTGCACCCTTCACAGAGGAGGATCTTATTCGAGTTGGTCATTCAAAATATTATTAGGTGTCTCAAGGCTTCTGAAACAAGAATCTGACTCCTTCACTGAAGGAAGTCATCGATACACCATTGATTTAACTTTACAGAGTTCTTGGAGTAGTTAAAAGCAATGTTGCAACAATTTAGGGAATGTAATATCGTTTTCACATGTAAGAAGCATTAAATGCCTGTGCAATGGCACTAAGACAACTATAAAATCACCATACAAATCCACTAAGACAACATTTCTCTCACACAATTGTGAGAGCATATAAGAGGTTGCACCATTATTGAAGTCTGAGAGCTACAGAACGATGAAGTCTGGGAGTGAAAGAACATTTGTAATTGTCACTGTGTCGATGAGAGTCTATTTCAGTGAGAGAATCAGAATCTATGAGATTCTGATGATGGGAGGTGAGCATTGGACGCTCAGAGGATAGTTGAGCAGAGCATCAAATCAGATTTGGATGAATCCTCTCTACTAGTTTGCACCACATTTCTGGAGGTCCAAGGTTGGTTTTATTTATTCATTTCATTTGGACAACACGTTAAGCATTGAAAGGAGAGACACAAATATTGAACGAATCTAAACATTAGCATTTTCCTATAACAGGACAAACCCTACTTTTTTCCTATTAGACTTTCTATTAGTACATGGTTTAAATCTCTTGGAATTAGGCGTTTGCCCACTTTTGGGATCTAGTTATTGGGTGTCGGGTGTGAATTTAATCTGGATATTGGGAGTGTAGGTGGGTTTTAGGTTCAGATTTTGAACTTAGCTCTGATACCATGTGTAAGGACTCCATCCTAGGGTCCTCTAACATAACTAAATTTCTCTAATTTCAAATACAATAAAACGGGAAATAATTTATTTCTATCTAAACATTTAATTGATGATAACTTACCATTAAAATTTATTTCCTACAATTAAATAGTGAGCATTTCATTTCAACCACTTACATGAGTAATCTATAAATAGAGGAATACCTGTTCCGATAGCCTGGTTGAGATGCCCCTAAGCTCCTGATCCTATTGGGATGCTCCTCTTGACTACCGACTAGATTTACCTCCCAGCCAACTAGGAAGTATTTCATAGCCCATGAAACCTCCACAGGTTCCTTAGCCCTTCGAGCCCAATTCTAACCAGATGTAGTGTGTCTAAGATAAACAATACTCTCCTTCTCTACATCCTCTCTTCCTCACCTTACTCTCAAACAAATCCTCGAAAGCCATAACCAAACTAAAACTAAAAGAAAGACCAAGGATCCCCTCTCCTCCTGTCATCCTTCCCCTTTTATTCCTCCTTTTCATCTCCACCTCAACCACCTCTCATTAATGTCATAACTACCCCCTCATCCTTACATTTGACTTATCTTCTCCCATGTAAATTTGAGAGGACATTTTGGGGATGAGATATGAATATATAATTTGGTAATTAATTGGAGAGGACCATGTCTTCTCCCAAGTAAATTTGAGAGGACATTTTTGGGATGGGATATGAATATATAATTTGGTAATTAATTGGAGAGGACCATGTCTCTCTGAAGTAAATTGAGAGGTCATTTTGGGGATGAGATATGAATATATAATTTGGTAATTAATTAGAGAGGACCATGTCTTCTCCTAAGTAAATTTTAGAGGACATTTTTGGGATGAGATATGAATATATAATTCAGTAATTAATTGGAGATGACCATGTCTTCTCCCAAGTAAATTTGAGAAGACATTTTGGGAATGAGATATGAATATATGATTTGGTAATTAATGGAAGGAAATCATATCCTATCAAATTTAAATTTGAGGAGGTAAGCTGGGAATTGAATAATAACAAAATTTATATCAATAATAAATTGACAGTTTCACCAATGTAGGTATGTACCAATATTTTTTGATAATTATAATTCAATATTTTAAGGTAATTTAAACACTAGTAAAATTTTCATGATAATATTAAGTACAACATTATAAATATTTAAACCCCTTTAGGTACCCTCAAGCTTACTTTCTAACCATCAACCCAAAAATCCATGTGTGTATCCATAGCAAAGCTCAATGACCAACACCATCTTTCCAAATTTGGGACTCAAACAATGACACAGAGTTTCATCTAGATGTCTTCCTAGGAAATGCTTCACTCACAAAGCCTCAATAGTCCTTGATCCAACAGATCAAGAATGACCAATCTCTCCCAGTCAAACTTATTGGTAACCAACATGTTATCAAATCCTTTGAGAGATTCACTTTTACAAACACAACCCCAATCAATAATATACTTTCACATGTACATAATCAGATACAAACCTCCAGGGCCTTATAGACAACTTGATGTTGCTTTTCAACTTTTCATTATAGGACTATATTTCGAATATTTGACAGACGATTCCCCAATCATATGCTTTCCTTCCTACTTCTCATGCAGTAACATATCCTCTTAAATTCATTCTTCAATTAATACTAAGCTATGCCCTCCCTCTCAACCAGGAAGTACCTCTTTATCTGGGTTCCCTCTTAATCTTAGGGAGATCTCTTCTATTCATGCTTTCTTTGGGAGATCAACTTCTTCCTTTTCGACATCAGAGAATCTTTAGTGGCTTCATTTCATTATATTTATTATCATCCCCATCATGCTTATCATATTAATGAGATTCTTCACCAAGTTAAAGATTATGTACCTGCATAAATTAAATAGAAAGTACAACCAAATCTATAGAAGCATGATGTTAGCCATATCAAAATCACAGAAGAATTTCATATTTATGCATATCTAATACCCAAACTTAATTACAAACAAGAGACATATAATCTTCACTATCTTGCTAGGGAGTTTTGTTATACACCCTAGTCTACATCATAACAAAATTCATTCCATAAAGGGTTTCAATGTGTCTTCCAAATGTACGAAATACCTTACTGCAACATATAAAAAACCTTAGAAACAATTCATAGAAAAATATATCTACAAAGAATCTAACAACTTTTCAAAATACATATCTTAGACTTCTCACTAGGGATTCATACAAACCCTAGATTTCATACAAAAGAATCAATCAAAGTCAATCACGGCTTAGTCATTAACTTGACTAGTTTCCATTAGCATTAGTTTAAAACCCCTAGATTTTCAATCAACCATCAATCAGTCACTAACATGACCAACTCTCACCAGGGTTAGTTGCAAACCCTATATTTCTGAACAATCATCAGAATCAAACAAAAATTCAAATTTCAACAATCTCTTCACAAATCTCAAATTATCATATAGTCAACACTGATTAGAGATTTCTACTTCAACTACGGTTCAACTCCAAAACCCTAGAATTCCATTTTCTCAAATTCAACAATCTTACACAAAACTCAAATCATCATATTTCAGAGATTTTACTTTGACTAAGGTTTAACTCCAAAACCCTAGAATTATACAATCTCAACAATCATTAAATGCATAGATCTGAGCTTGTTACATTTCACACTAGACAATTTTACTACTAGGTTTTAACTGCAAAACTCTAGATTTTCATTTTCAGCAATCATCTAAATAAATTTTAAATTACTATATCACACATACTATATAGTTTAACTTCACTAGGGTTTAGCTATAACACCCTAGATTTCCAAATATCATCATCCTAGAATATTAGACAAGGATTTCCATTAAATCCTAAAATAATGACTTCCATTAAGTCCTAAGACAAGGACTTCCATTAATTCCTAAGACTTATGACCATAAATAACTAGGTCCACTCACATATCTAGGAATTCATAATCAAACACAAGCATATCATATGTCCAACAACATTAATACAACATACCTAGACCACGCTTGGGATTCAACCATAAGGACACATCTATACATTCCTAGATTTCATCATCATGCAAATACATTTCATATCATGTGTTAGTCAAACCCAACTTCACAAATATCAATAAGAGTTATACACACAACTTTCTTGATTACACTAGGGTTTGATCAGACAAACACACACATACTAAGTAAATTAATTTTAAGACAATATAAGAGTCTTGCTCACTTCACCAAACTGTAATGAGCTAGGGTTCCAATGTGGAAACATAGCAAACCCAACATTACTAATACTTCAAAGGTTTTGGGATTTTAGACCTTATGATTCAACCCTAACAAGTTAGGATTTCCCGATCATACCAAGATCCCAAACAAGACATCATCAATAAAAACTTTAACTAGGATTTCACAATATCCCTAAGCAATTTAGGGTTTCAGACATTCACAATAGCATAGCCTTCGGTTAGGGTTTTGAAAAACCTGTCTAGGGTTCTACAAAATCAGTTAAGAGTTGGGTGGGTAGATTTATCAAATATGAATCACCCAAACAAGAATCACTAAGATTCAATAAAGCTAGTCATAAAAAAATTAGTAATAGATCATCAAATGAATAATCCTTTCAATCAATGTATTAAACGCATACCTTTGTTTCTTGACTAGCCTTGCCTTGAGAGATCCTCCTTCTTTCAGATGTTTTCCCTAGTTAAGACAACAGAGGGAGAAATTTGATTAGTATTTTAATATAATAAAAAATAAATGAATACATGAACCAAAAATTGAAAATACATGAGATACTTATCTTAGGGAGTTGTTGGGGGCACCCTCCAAAGGTTGAGGGAAACGTACAAACTTAATATACTACAAAAATGTATTCTCCAAAATGTATTAAAAACCCATAAATTCTAAAACATATAAAACAAAATATGTAAAGGACTTAAAAGTGCAAGTCACTAATGTTGGTTTTTTTGGGCTTGAATTTCTTTGAGTCTCCTTATACAACATGGTTGGATTGATCTCTTCCTCTCTTCTTATTCTTTGGATTCTCGAGATAGTCACTTTTGTAGTGACCCTTCTTATGAAATTGATAACACTCTATCTTGGACATGTCAACATTCTTCATTGGTCCCTTCAATCTCGTTCCTTTATGTGGAGAAACATAATAATTTGGCACTCCTTAAGGATTGACAACCATTGATATCCTTAATTCTTCTTCACAATATGTTATAGACATTTTTGTGCCTTAAAGCTCTAAGCATGAAATGTCCATAAACAAAGGGATCCTAAGTCCCTAAAAGTGTTGTTCCTACCCCTAGAGGAACAAGGTCAACAAATTACAGCTTCTCCCAGAAGTTCTCCACCAGAAACTGCTCAGAAACAGTCAAATCAGGATCATTTCAGCTGCTCCACTAGCCAGTTGCGTTGCATAGCACCCCAGTACACTAGCTAGGTGCGTTGTAACGCACCTAAATGCACTACCAAGGTGCACTGAGCGGGGAAAGACAAGTGGCGGAGACAGTTTGCGAGGTGGATGATCATGGAATCTTCCAGAAACTTCTCATGGGACACTTGCCTCTCAAAATCGCCCAAGGATGAGTAAGAGATCAATGAGATCTCCAAGTGGCATCAATAACTATCAGAGAGAAGACACTAATCAAAAACCCAGAGCTGACTCACACCTCTGCAAATATCTATATATAGATCTCTCATCCCAGAGATCCAGAGGTTGGAGGCTGGAATTTTGTACATTGCAGAGAATTGCTGTTGGTTTTGAGATAGAGATCAGTGTATTGGGTGATTTATGCTTTGTTGGAGGTGAAGAGGGGATTCCTTTGCTAGGGGGTTGATGCTGGATCAGGAATCATCGGTTGTAACTCCTCCTGGACCTTCTTGTTATATCAATAAAACTATTTGAGTTTCTCCTACATGCTTGTGTATCAATGATGTTTTGTTATATTTGCATGTTTAGCTTAAATCTGATCCTAAGCTATTTATGAATATGAATCCATGTCTTTGTGTAGTTTTCCTCTTCTGTGATCTTGCAGGAACTTGGTGAAGCTGGGCAAGTAAGGGAGCAGGTAGCTGGAAGCTGTCAAAGAGGAGAGAGAGATTGAATCAAAAGACTAGCGGAAGACACAGGTTGGTTCATCCTAATCCTCTTCGTTTATAGCTCATAAAGAAGAATACGAAAGTAGTTTTCTTTGTTTGTTTCTAAGGTACTGTCACACCTTAGTGGTATAGGGGTGTTCTGAGTAGGCACTTTTCCCGTTAACAAAATGGCGACTCCACTGGGGAGCGTGTCTAGTTAGTTTGTTTGTGTTTCTCTTGTTGTTTGTTTCATAAACACAGAAGTAGCAATCGAACTGCATTTGCCATTATCAAATGCAAAGTAGACACCTGCTACTTCAATCCATCCACTGGATTTGTTTATGATTTGAATAGCTGATTCACAAATGATATGATTACCCTTTGTGATAGCTCTTAGACCTCCTTTAAATCCACCCTCTGATTGTGCATTACTGATTGCTTTTACCCCGCCAAAAACCATAGATTAAACTGCAAACCGTGACCCAGAACCCGGATAGAATTCTCGTTTCTGCCCCAGCGCAGGCTCTGTGAAGAGATTCTGCATTTCAACGCAGTTTCCGAGAGGGCTACCTGCACTGCAATTCAGTTTCTCTGTGTAACAGGTGCGCTGATCAGCCTAGCCCTGTGGAGCTGAGGTTCTTTGCTTCATTTTTTTTCATTTTTGTCTCTAATTTTGCAGCCTGTGATCAGTGTGTGTCTGTTTAAAAACCCCTTTTCTTTTGCCTTAATTCCGCCTCCTTTGTACAAAAAGACTGTAGATGTTCTTTGTGTGTTTGTTACATCATTTATAGTTTTCCATTGAAAAAGTAGAATAGTCATACTGTCGTCCTTGGATTTAGATCTGTCGTAAGTGTCGATTTTGATCTTAGGAGAAAGTTTATTTGCTGTTGATAGTCGATTATGCTTTTACTTTTGCCTTTGGTTTGAATTTGAGACTTTCTAGTGTCGAAACGAGTGTTTATTTCAAAATCATAAAGTGTCGTAATCTTCTCTACCTTTTGGTTTCGAAAAGAAGCTTGTTTGTGTTTGTCACTTGAAAGCAAATTCAGATTTGTACATCAACTTTCTTTTTAGGCATCAATATTAAGAAAGTGAAAACAAATACATGCATATGTGCATTTGCATATTGATAGTCTGTTTCTCTTGATTTAGGAAAAGTGCATCTACAGTGTGCTCTTTGCTCTTTGAGAAAAGATTGTGTCTTTCTTTTCCCCTTGTAGCTAGGATTTTCATTGCTGAAAAGAGATAAAAGTTTTCTTATCATCTTTAGATTGCATTTTAGGAATTACATCTACATCTCGTGGTGATCCCAAAAGGAAAACTTCTAAAAAAGATCAACTTAAAATAAATTGAATGAATCTAACAACGCTTTGGAACTTAACGCACAACATTTAGAGGTCTAGGCTAGAGACGTATTCCGGCGTCGTAAAGCCTGGTAACTGTTGTCCTCACTGATGGTTGGGTGATTCCTCCACTTTGAGACGATAAGTGCCAGTACGGACTTGTGTTCCCACGTACCATCGAGTATATATTGGGAGACCCCTATAGGCTTAAAACCTTTTATCCATAGGAAGCCGTGTCGGCCGCCCTACTGATCGCAATGCACCGAACACAGCATTCGGGAAGATTGACTGCCGTACCGTAAAAAGTATTCTGCAGTTTTGCGATTGGTTTCGTACTCCCTCTACCTAGATCTCCAGAGCAGTCCCTTTCGTTCCTTTTCAGACTCCTTAACGGAAAAGGTCCATCTGAGCATTTGTCACTTCAGGCTCATTAAAAATCGAAGGAGACTAGAGTCATCTTTTGTTTTTTCTCGACTCTTAAAAACTAAAAAAACAAGTTGTGTCAAAGCGTCTAAAATTTATTTTAAACGGAATAATCATCACCTTTCCCTCGTTGATCTTCGAAGTTAGTCTCACTTCATCGCAAGTTCTTGTAGAATCGCTAGAAAATATTTTGGATAGACTAGATATGTCTGAACAACCATCGACATCTAGGACTGTGTCGTCCGATACAGCAGTGGCACGGCCTCCTACCGCTACTCCAACGATGTTCAATGGTATACCATCTGTCCCAACAAGTTATCAACAACAAGCCGGAGTCCAATCAGGGATTGCTTCGACGACATGGTTAGTTCCTATTTCTTCATCCGAGTTATCATCTGGTATTTCTTATGTTGAAACTCAACAAATTGATCCAATGTGTCTCTAAAGGCCAATCTACCCTTTAAGTACTGGTTTGCCACCATATGGAGGGCAGTATGCTTTTTTGTTATTCCCTCCCAGAGAACAACCATATGGGAGTTTACAACAAAGTTCAGGTCAAACTGGAATTACATCCAATGGTTGGGTACCAATACTGCCTCAACAACCAAGGGTTGTATATTCAATGCAACCAGTCCACCCTGTGTCGGATATTCCCACTATACCTGCTATGGTGACTGTGTCGCAAGTACAAGCTCTACCTGTTGTATGTCAACCCCAAGTTTCTCAGGTTGCAATACAACAGCCTCTTGTCTCAACGACTCAATCACAACCTCAGGTTAGTGACTCCTTATCTGGAGTGACTCAGGATCAAACAAGTACTGTGACTCCTCATCTTGGTCAATCATCCAGTATTGGTCAACAGCAAATGGTCCAACAACCAGAGCTGGTTCAAACTCAACAACCTCCATTCCAGCAATCATATCAAGGACCTGAGCAACAAGTCTTTGTAAGTAATGGGCAATCGCACTTCCAAAGCGGTTATCAACAACCACATTATAATGGTTATGCCCATCAACCTTGTCAAAGTTGCCAGCATCAAATACATTATGCTGGTATGCAAAGACCCACTGCTCAGGCGATTCCATCTTATCCTGGGTATGCTTCGCCTAACCTGAATCAACAGTTGCCCTTTGTAGCAACTCTAGAACTACCAGATCTAAACCGGCTGACGAATGATCCAATTGCTTATGCCCCTTGGTGGCCAGCGATTCCACATAAACTTCCGTTAGATATTCCTAAATTTAATGGAAATCCGGGTGAAGACCCATCGAATCATGTGATGACATTTCATCTGTGGTGTTCATCAAACACCCTAAATGATGATTCGATTAGGCTTCGCCTTTTTCAGAGGACGTTAACTGGTCCGGAAGCAAAATGGTATATCGAATTGCCTAGAGCTTCATTCGACAACTTCAGTACCCTAGCCACAACCTTTTTAACCCATTTTCAGTTACCGATAAGGTACGAAACGGGAACCGAACTTCTTACCAACTTCAAACAAACGACGGCCACTCACATATCTGATCATATACATGAATGGCGACGTCGTCGTAGAATGGTGAAAACGTATGTTCCCGATTAGCTATTAGCTGAATGGTTTATTAAGTCATTATTGCCTTCCATCACGGAAGATGTGGCAAAAAGGGGAGTCGTCACAGAAGAGCAAGTTATCGCTTGTGCGCAATATTTGGACTTGATTTATACTTAGTCCAGTATGCTCTACGACAAAATACCTGACGCCCCTAGACCAGAATTCTCGATTCCTCCTCCTCCTAAATCGAACAATGACTCTCACGCCGACGATGGCGTGATTGGCACAACAGACACGAAATCGACAAAGGCTACATCCAAGAAGGCCCATAAGATTTCAGATCAAAATGAAAATGAGGAAATTCTTGCCTCGAAAGTAAATGCCGTGTCGACCGATAAGGGCAAAAAACTGAAGCAACCAGGGGGCAAGAAGAAAAAGAAAGGGAGAAGAAAAAAGCAGGATGAGTCATCTCCTGGAAAACCTTCTACAAACCCTTCTGGGCAAAGGAAACCCCTTGCGGGGTGTCATATATGCGATGAGGATCATCGGACGAGAGATTGTCCACATAAAGCTGAAGTTAAAAATCTCTTTAAGAGTTCAAAAACCTCAGCGGTATTGACTGATCCGTTTCCAAGCCCGGGAACCAAACTAGTTGCTAATCAAAATGCTTCCCGATCCCAAGTGCTTATGTTGTCTATCTCAAAGCAGCAAAATGATGCTTTGGCAAGGAATAAAGATTACGGGAATCCACAGGTGTCGAATAACAAGGCTAATGAACAACCTAGTAGTTCGACAACAACTTTGACCAAAGTTGTGCCACCCATCATTCCTCAACAAATGATAAAGTCACCAAAGGGAGTAGTGCACAAATCGACATTTAATCCTCGTGCAAAAATAGCACAGAATTATAATATAATAGAGGACCTGGCCCAATCGCCGTCCTCTATGTCGACACTTGAGGTACCGCAAAATTGCCTCTCCCAAGAGCAAGCTTTATTATCAGCAATAGGTGGGATTGACCCAATGGATTCCAATCTTGTGGCCTTTAATCATAAAGGATATGACCCTCAGTTACCAGCTCAACTAGCTTTCCTTATTCAAGTGAAAGCCCTCAACAAAACTGTTCATTGGACAATTATTGATGAGGGGGCATCTACATGTATTATGTCGATGAGTTGCTGGAAAACTTTAGGATCTTCAACCTTGTCGCGGTCTGCGACGACGTTAAAAGCATTCGACGGAAGGACATATACCCCATATGGTATTCTAAACAACTTGAAATTTGAACTAGGAGGGAAAACAATAGAAATAGATGTTGAAGTCATAGATGGGAATCTTGATTACAACATCCTACTAGGAAGACCATGGATATATGCCATGGCAGCTGTTGTGTCGACCTATTTTAGAAAGATTGCATTTCCCTTTCAAGCAGGGAAAATTTTAAGAACCCCCCCTAAATTTATAAATATAATAAATGGGCGAATCTCCATGGTATATAGGAAAAATGGAAGGCGATTTTATCAATAATATAATATGTATATATAATTATTTGGCGAATCTCTCACCAGGCATGGCGAATATTTTACTCAATTATAAAATCTTGTAAGATCTTGGCGAGTCTTTCACTAAATAATAAAACTTTGTAAAGTCCTAGTGAATCTTAGCATAGGCTACATGCTGGTTTAGTTCCCCCATTTAAATAGGCTACATTCCACGTGAATACCATGGGTCAATACCATGTGCCATTTTGGTGAATACCATGGGTCAATACCATGTGCCATTTTTATTTTTATTAGTTCTAATATTAGGGTTAATAATGGTTTTTTGCATGGTATTAATAACAATCTAGTCCATGGTATTTGTCCCATAGTATTTTGGCCATAGGTTTCACCTAAATATAACCCATTTTTTGAGTGTTCGTAAATATAAGGTGACTTATGGAGTAAATATAAAAAAATGTTTTACTTGTTTACCATACCTCTCGTTTATTTATATTTTTATTAATTTACCATACCTCTTTTACAAATATGGTATTTGGCCCATAGGATTCACTTAAATAAAACCTCTTTCTTGAGCCTTCATAAATAGAACGAGGGTTATGGACTAAATATAAAAAGAGGTTTTATTTATTTACGATACGTCTAGTTTATTTATATTTTTATTTATTTACCATACATTTTGAGTAAGTATAAAAAGACGTTTTATTTATTTACCATACCTCCACTTTACTCATATTTTTATTTGTTTACACCCTTACATGTATATAAGGTGACTTATGGAGTAAATATAAAAAATGTTTTATTTATTTACCATACCTCTCATTTATTTATATTTTTATTAATTTACCATACCTCTTTTATAAATATGGTATTTGGCCCATAGGATTCACTTAAGTAAAACCTATTCTTGAAAATGGGCGAATGGATTCACTTAAATAAAACCTATTCTTGAAAATGGGCGAATGGAAGGTTGTAAGTCATAATTTCAAGGGCTAAATTTACCTTTTTTACCGTCTCCCTTAAAATAAGGTGGGCTATTTGAGGTGATTTGTAAAAATGTACTATGATACAAAATATTCGCCCACTAAAAATTTAAAACCCCTTAATTTTGCCAAAGGGCGAACATTCGCCCCTAAAATTATCATTGCTTTCAAGGAGGGATTACAATCGTCGATCAGCAAAACTTCCTCCCCAATGGTTCTCAAGTTACTGGAAGCATTCCAATGATCCATGGAAGCAATCATTCGCTCCAAAATATCGGAGTAGTTCTCCTAAAAGACCCTTCCATAATGGGTACTTTTGCCCTACCGCCTCCGAGTAATCTGGCGGAAGTGGCCACAGTGGAATATGAAACCTTCTATATCTAATGGATTTGGACTCCGAGGACGGTTCTTATCTCGTGTCAACCTCGTTAAAAAATGAAACAAGGAGTCATGAGGATAGTTCTTTTACTGTGTCAACCTCATTAAAAAATGAAACAATCCCCTTTCCAAATCTCAAAGGTAAACCTTCATTCCAACCACCAAGTTGAATGCAATGAAGCTTGGGGGGCATGCACCTCGATTTGTGTTATTATGTTGGGGGCATACAAACTTATCACGAGCAGTGTTACTGCAGGGTTCAAGCTCGTTAAAAAATAAACCCGCATCGAGCAGTTTTAGCGCATAGTTCAAGCTCGTTAAAAAATAAACATAAGACATGAGCAAATGTTTCCACCCGCGTTTAAGCTCGTTAAAAAATGAACTATTCTCTATTAAATAACCACCATGAATGAAGCATTTCAGCCATTAAAGCCTTGGTCGTGTTTGCACCATCACCTCCACTTTTCCATTGGCCGATCATTCACATCCATTTGATTGTTTACCCATTTTGAGGAACAGTTGCGAAGAGTGATTTCACTAGCCATCCTTGTGACACTGCCGTGATTGGAAAATTCCAACCATTACCTGGAATCAGCTGCTACCCATTTTATCACTCGTTCCTCAAAAGACGAGTCTTCTTTAATCTCTTTTCAACTGACTCGTAAAATATGAAAAGATTGCCGAGTTTTGGCCTTCCAGCTCGTTAAAGCGACCGGAAGTGCTATCCCTCCTCTAGATTTTAATCTTTTTGGACCTGAGGGATTATTGCACAAAAAGATCGAGCACTTGTTTTGTTCGGCTCTTTAAAACTATCGAAAATTCATCCCTTCTGTATTGTTTTATACTTTTTCGGACTTAAGGGATTAGATGACGAAAAGCAAATTTCGGAGTTACCTTTACGTACCCTTTCAGACTCTCTAAAAATGAAAAGGACCGAGTTATCTTTGTCGTTAAACTCGTTAAAAGATTAATAACGACAAACTTGTCTTTAGACGAGAACGAGTTTCACTATCGCTAGGCTCGTTAAAACATAGCGATGGGTTTGCCCGAAGGGAAAATTATAGAACAAGCATATGTTATCCTCCTCAAGCTTGACAAAAATAAAGAGGTACTGGTCAGCAATGACTGGGGAAAATTGGGAAGAAACTCAGAGAATCTTTATTGGTAGGAAGTCACTCTTGAACATGACACTTCCACTCCGTGCCTGAGTCGGGTTGGGTTGTTCCATTCACCGGTAACATCACCATGGTCATGCCATACCATCCAAATTTGGGGTAAATGCTACCAATCCATCACATAAGTGTCGCCGACATGTTCAAGAGAAGTCATCCAGAGAAGTCATCCGTGTCCCATCCACTACCATACATTACACTTCATTCTTTCATGACCACCATCCTGAACCATATATCATCAGACCGTTTTCACCTCCATCAAAATCATTTTCTCCGTTCTGTGTCATTGATGTGGGATTCATCAAGGCCCTCCTCTAACGGATCGCTTCTTGTCGACATCAGCTCATTATCCAAGAAGTTGATCTAAGAACACCCCATTCAGTACTTTGAAGCTTGCATGCCTCAATGGCAAGTTTCTTACTTTCGGCGACAGGTATACATCAATGACCTTCGACTGAAAGATTTTGTGTGGTGTTCAATGCCAAGTCCTTTATTCACACCACGTGAATTGTACTGCAGTACCTTGAGGGTCATCATCATTATCGGTGATTCTTCTCGCGCTTGTTCGACTTCAAAACATTTCTCACATGGATCGACTTGTACCTCAAGTGAAGATCGGACGAGATTGAAGACCCCGGGTCTAGTTTCATCCATCCGGGCTGCGATATATATTCAGAAAAAATAAAGACATTGACATGTACAGCATTGCAGCACAGATAATCATCCTACCAAAAGGATGATGACTTCATCAGAATCATCAGTCTACCATCAGACGATTGTCTATCCTGTGTACATAAAAATGAATTTATAAAGCTGAGCATGGGAATGCCCGCCTCAGCTAGATCATGAAAACAGTATGAAGATAATGTATTGTATTATATCTTATTACAGGTCTCCTCCCAGAATTGAAAGAACTTCGGATCCTCCTAATAAAGCATTTCACCCGATAAACGGCCTCATACTTTAGGGGGCAACTGTTATAGACATTTTTGTGCCTTACAGATCTAAGCATGAAATGTCCATAAACCAAGGGATCCTAAGTCCCTAAAAGTGTTGTTCCTACCCCTAGAGGAACAAGGTCAACAAATTACAGCTTCTCCCAGAAGTTCTCCACCAGAAACTGCTCAGAAACAGTCAAATTAGGATCATTTCAGCTGCTCCACTAGCCAGCTGCGTTGCATAGCACCCCAGTACACTAGCTAGGTGCGTTGCAACGCACCTAAATGCACTACCAAGGTGCACTGAGTGGGAAAAGACAAGTGGCGGAGATAGTTTGCGAGGTGGATGATCATGGAATCTTCCAGAAACTTCTCATGGGACACTTGCCTCTCAAAATCGCCCAAGGATGAGTAAGAGATCAATGAGATCTCCAAGTGGCATCAAGAACTATCAGAGAGAAGACACTAATCAAAAACCCAGAGCTGACTCACACCTCTGTAAATATCTATATATAGATCTCTCATCCCAGAGATCCAAAGGTTGGAGGCTGGAATTTTGTACATTGCAGAGAATTGCTGTTAATTTTGAGATAGAGATCAGTGTATTGGGTGATTTATGCTTTGTTGGAGGTGAAGAGGGGATTCCTTTGCTAGGGGGTTGATGCTGGATCAGGAATCATCGGTTGTAACTCCTCCTAGACCTTCTTGTTATATCAATAAAACTATTTGAGTTTCTCCTACATGCTTGTGTATCAATGATGTTTTGTTATATTTTCATGTTTAGCTTAAATCTGATCCTAAGCTATTTATGAATATGAATCCATGTCTTTGTGTAGTTTTTCTCTTCTGTGATCTTGCAGGAACTTGGTGAAGCTGGGCAAGTAAGGGAGCAGGTAGCTGGAATCTGTCAAAGAGGAGAGAGAGATTGAATCAAAAGACTAGCGCAAGACACAGGTTGGTTGATCCTAATCCTCTTCGTTTATAATTCATAAAGAAGAATACGAAAGTAGTTTTCTCTGTTTGTTTCTAAGGTACTGTCACACCTTAGTGGGATAGGGGCGTTCTGAGTAGACACTTTTCCCGTTAACACAATAGGTGGTCCATAATTCTTCAAAGGTAGGAGCTACCTTTGGAAAGTTGAAACCTGCAGAAAATGAATCCCAAGAGGGTGGTAATCCTAATAGAGCAGTGATCTCAAGTTCTTTGTCCGGAACAATCTCATCGATGGTTAGGAGATCATCCCTGAGTCTAGATATCTTCAAAAAAAAGGTTTCCATAGTATCTTCTTTAGTCATCTTTATAGTCCTCAGCTCATTCTTCGAACTTTCTACTTGTCCAATGTTCTTAATAGTGAAAAACTTCAACAAGGATTTGTACATCTCTTGAGCATGATCGATGTTAGCTATGGATGGGAAAATATTGTTTTTTATCCCTTCTACCATTAGAGTCATAACCACATTTTCCAAATCCTTGAAATTTTTTTTGTCGACATCCCTGGCTTGTTTTGTAGGCTTCTTTGCATTTCCTTTTACCAAATCCAGCACCTTATTCTTCTCAAGGATTAGGTCAATCCTCTTCTTCCAAGACCTCAAGTTAGGTGCTCCTTCAAGTTTTTTCTCATCCTTTTTTGAGTTATAAATCCTCCTTGAATATAATAGAATCCTTCTCTAAGATAGTACCTATGAATGGATCAAGTGCTTGAGACTACCTTTTTCTTCCGTCTTCACCAAATCTCTAATACCATGTTAGAAAATAAGAAAGGAAATAAAGATTTTCTTGCTCTTGATAATTATTTATGATGTTTCTTATTATTATGATTATTTATACCTTCTTTATTTAGTTCACCAAGAAATTACCAAAGAATCAACACATAAAACAATAGACACTAGATGTAGGCACATGCCAGGGAAAAACCCCCTCGAGGGGGAAAGCTAGTCAAGATAATTCTTCCTTTCAATAGTATCTTTGAGACTCTTAACCCTAGACCAAGACTAGAACTTCCCTCCACATCAAGTCATCCTCCAAAAATTTCAACCTCTTCCCAAAAACTTTGACTAAGTAGCAACTTACAACAACTGACAGCTTCCAGGAATAGTGAAACTTGGAAGACTTCGATCTCCCAATCTAGGGCACCAAACAGAGAGAGAGACACCAAAATTTTGATTTTCCTTATCTCCTTAGACTTCCCCAAACTCACATTAACTTGGTTTCCTTACAATAGACTTCACATCTTTTCCCAAATACAAGAGAACTTCACACTTTTTCCCAGCAACAAGAGAATTTTTCACTTCTGCCCAGCAATAAGAAAATTTTGCACTTCTGCCCAACTACAAGAGAATTTGAACTTGATGAGAGAATGATGTTGCAAATGAATTTGATGACCAACCTTTTATAGGCTTCTTGTGGGTTCGAATAGGGTCCTTAGGCCGACATGGTATGGAGGTTACATAATTCATATTTGACTCAATACTTAACCTTTTTACATGATTCAAAAGCCTAAGGAGGGTCTCTTTAAATGTATAATAATTGTATGAACTCAGAATAAATCCTAGAAATCCTCAATGGAGACTTTGACCTAAAACATGGTGACCCAAGCATGAAACCCATGCTTTAATAAGTGACAATAATAATAATAATAAATTATTTTCTTTATTCTTTTGACAAGTACATTACATAATGAATCAAGTACATTATTCAAGACCGAACATAGTTACATTTTCCAACATGGTGGCTAAGCTAAAGGCTTCCAATATAGATGCATGTTCTAACTATAAGTCAGAACCTGATAATAGGAATGACAAAGGGAAGTAGATCATTGACACAGAGCCAACTTCCACTGTGGCTACCACCAAAATCTAGAAGAATGATCTTGAAGATCCAAAGGAGGGGGAATTCCTCTTCCACTCATAGATGTGGGTGAAGGGTTCTTTGTTGCAGTTCATTGTCGACAGTGGGAGCCAAAAGAACCTCATTTTAGTAGAGGTCATGAAGTGGCTGGGCCTACTGATGACAACACGTCCCAAACCATACACTATTGGGTGGCTTCACCAAGGATGATATCCCCGCATCATCCAATAATGCCTCTTTCCCTACAACATCAATCCCTTCACAGATGAGGTACTATGTGATGTTACTCTTGTTGAATTTTGTGATGTATTATTAGGACAACCATACTTGTGGAAGCGAGATGCTATATTGAGTCTAGACCTCACTCTGTGACTATTACTTTGGGCCATAAGTTGTACAAGATACCATAGGTAGCCCTAGCCACCACCATCTCTTTTATCAGTGAAAAGCAATGCAATAAGATCATTTCGCAGAGTAGGAAATTTGTTTTCCTTAAGATTCACCCTCAGGGAAAGACAAATTGGTTAGCCACAGATTCCAAATAGGGCTCCTCCACATAGCAGTAGCAGATAGACAAGGTCATGGTGGAGTACAAGGACATTTTCACCTCACCTACGTAGGCACCTTTGCACTATGAGGTCAAGCACTCCATCGATCTGACCCTGGGCATGCCACTACCCAATGGAACGATCTATTAACGCTCTGTTTTGGAAAATGATGAGATCAAGAAGAATATTCAGGAGCTATTACATAAAGGGCACATCAGGCCAAGCTCATCACCTTGTGGGAGCCTTATTGTATTGGTATAGAAGAAGGATGAGACCTAGAGACTCTGTATTAATTATTGGGCGCTAAACAAGATCATTGTCTAGAATAGGTACCCAATCCCACAGATCGATGACCTTCTAGACTAGCTCAAGGGGGCCAAATATTCCAGCAAGATTGAATTGAAGTCTCGTTATCATCAGGTGCCTATCAAACCCTTTGATGTATGGAAGTCTGCCTTCAAATCTAAGGAGGTCCTTTTCGAATGATTTTTCATGCATTTTGGGTTGATAAATGCCCCTACAAGCTTTTGAGATTGATGGATGACATCTTGCAACCCTTCATGATCCAAATTTAAATAGGAATGAAGAAAATTAAAGATATAGCCATAAATACAAAGATGCAGCAGAAAGTACACTTCATTTAATTAGTATCAAATATTGATATATGCTTACAAACATAATGGAAATAAGACTAGCTCGAGCAATGATAGCTTATCTCTGAGAAGAGATGTGGTGGCTACATGCCTCTGAACGATGTTACAATGAGGCTTAAAGGCCTATTTATTATTGAGAAACAATGGAAAACCATAAACATCCAAAAACCTAACCCCAGGAGATGAAGCACCAAACTATGGGTCCCATTTGGGTAAATTGGTACATCAACTTCCCGGGTCGTAACTTCAGCATATGATCTTTGCTTAGCATCCAAAATAATGATGTTGACCCCGGTTTTCCCAAAAAAATGTCATTTAGGGCCTGAAAATGACTCCAGAAGTTCAGGACCCAAAAAACGACCAAAAATAGTAAATTGTGTTACAAATAAGGAAACTGGAAAACTGAAAGAGACAATGTTGGAGGTCCAAGTGGAATAGAAAGGTGACCACTAACGTCCACCTGGGTTAGTACTGTCCCGTTAGGAAGAAATGATCTTGATTTATTTGAGTGCCTCCATGAGATGGGGAGAATTCTACAAAACTTGGTCCTTGATGAGCCACTTGCCTTAGTTTAGGAGTTGGCCAGCTTTGACAACCTGATATAATTGGATCTTCTGCTAGCGAGTGTCCTTGACCTATGTGTCCATAATTCGATCAGGTATGGTATGTTCCATGTAGTTTGGGTTTAACTATGTTGGTGTGAGTTGTTCTGCAATGTCTGATGTGTCTAGTAATGGTGGGAAGTATGGTTGAAGGAAGTCCACATTGAACACTGGATGTAGGCCAAGGAATGGGGGAATTCTTAGCTCAAAACAATTGTATCCCACTACATTGGTAATGGTGTAAGGACCATATCGGTGTTGTCTGAGCTTTTGATAGGGTCTAGTAAGGTGTTCTTTTTGCAAATGCAACCAAAATTTGTCGCCCACTTGAAACTTGTGTGGCACCTAATGTTGATCATGTCGCTTCTTATACTTGGCATTTGACTTCTCTAGGATATCATGACCATACTAATGGAGGTGTTGGATGCGTTCAAGAAATCTAGTGGCTTTATCAACCTTAGACAATACATGTGTGGATTCTATTTGTGTAGTCGTGTGTGACATGGCAACATCAATGAGGAACAATGGTTGAAATCCTATCCCACTTGAAAGGGACCACGACCAGTCGAGCCATGGAGAGATCTATTATAACTATATTACACATATGGAAGAATCTCATCCCAGGTTCGAGGATGCTTGGAGTTGTACATGTGGAGTATGTGCACTATCATCCTATTGATGACCTTGATTTGGTCATTAGTATGGGGATGGAAGGCAGTTGACTTGGCGAGTTTGGTGTCCAATAGTGTCGAGAGGCTTGATCCGAATGTGCTCAGGAACCTGCCATCCTGATCTAATATAATGGTTTACGGGATACCAAAATGTACCCATAATTGTTCAAAGAAGAGTTTGGCAGTGTCCTCTCAGGTGATACTCTTCTTGCAAGCCGCCAATATAGCCATCTTAGAAAATCTATCCAAACCACAAAGACACAATCATTACTATGTTTTTTAGAAGGGAGGATAGACATATAGTCCATGGAGATGGATTCCCATGGCTGGCTAGAAGTAGGCAGAGGATTGCACAAGCCTTGCTTCATTATGGATGGCTTGGAGATGGCACAGGTAGTGCAAGATCTGATATATTTCTCAACATCTAGTTGGAGTTTTGGCCAATAGAAGTACTTTTGTAGTATAGCCACAATTTTCTCCACCCCAAAGTGTCCTACCATCCAACTGTAGTGTGTCTCCAAAAACATTTTGGCACGCTTGCTTGAAGGAACACAAATGTGGCCCAAGTAGCATAATAATGCATCCCGGAGGTGGAAATCAGGAACTTTCTTCCCATCTACTAGCATTCGGTATGTGGAAGTGAATTATGGATCATTTTTGTATAGTTGCAGCCTTCCAGAGGTCTCGTGACCACAAGAGTTGAGAACAGTAGTCAGTGCTGCAACTGGGGGCCAACTGAGGCAATGTGCAACATGATTTGTGATGCCCTTTTTCTATTTAATGTTCAAGCGGACCTTTTGCAGACATGTTGACCACTTCTGATGGTGATCATTCTGCATATTTCCTTGTGTTTGTATAAACTTAAGAGGTCAGTGATCGGTGTGGATGACCGTCTCCTTCCCCAGAATGTAGTTCTTTCATTGTCGGCAAGCATGCACAATGGAATACATTTATTTATCATAGGTGGGGTACTTCCAAATTATATTAGAAAGTGTCTCACTATGGTAGGCCACTAAATGCCCATGTTAGGTGAGGACTGCACCAATAGCATAGTTTGAGGCATTCGTCTCAATTTTAAATGGATTCTGCAGGTTTGGCAGTGTGAATACTGGTGCATAGAAGAGGTGGTGCTTCAACTCAATGAATGCCTTCTGTTGGGATTCAGACCAGGAAATTTTTTCTTTTGCACCACCCTTAGTAATTTGACTGAGCCCATGTGATATGGGGGAATCACAATGCAAACTTCTGATAAAATATTGCAAGGCCCAAAAAGTTGTGAAGCTCCGTTAGAGTGGTTGGGTCTGGCCAATCCTGAAAAACTTGGATCTTGGTCGAGTCCACATGCATGAAACACTCATATTTTATATACCCCAAGTATTGGACATGGCTCATGTAAAATGTGCATTTCTCTAAGTTGGCACACAATTTGTGTTGTCGAAGGGTGTGAAGGACCTACCGAATGTGTTGCAAGTGTTCTTCCAAACTCTTATTGAAGATGAGGATGTCATCCAGATAGACCACCACAAACAAGTTGGTGAAGGGACACAAGATGTCATCCATTAGCCTCATAAAAGTAGCAGGGGCATTGGTCAATCCAAAGGGCTTAACCAACCATTCAAAAAGGCCTTCCTTAGATTTAAAAGTACTATTCCATACATCTGTGGGCTCTATTGGAACCTAGTGATAACCAGAATTTAGACTGATCTTAATGAAATACTTTTCCCCCTTGAGTTGGTCGAGCAGGTCATCAATCCATGGGATTAGATACCTATTCCTGACAGTGATCTTGTTTAATGCCCGATAATCAATGCAGAGCCTCTAGGTTTCATCCTTCTTCTGTACTAGTACAATCGGGCTCCCACAAGGTAAAGAACTTATTCAGATGTGCCATTTTTGCATAAACTCCTAGATTTTCCACTTGATCTCTTCATTCTTCAAAATGGAGCGGTGATATATCAACCCGTTGAGAAGAGGTGCTCCAGGAGTCAGATCGATTGAATGCTTTACCTGACAATGCAAGGGTACCCCTGTGAGTGAGGAGAATATGTCCTTGTATTCTTCCATGACCCCATCCACCTACTTCTACTGCTTGTAGGAACCCTTCTCAGGGGCCATGGACATGGCTATGACCTTCCCCTTACTTTGACAATGAATAAGAAAGAAAACAAATTTCCTAGTCTGGGAGATGACCATACTCCATTTCTTAGGAGAGATCAAAGAGATGGTTGTAGGTGGGCCCACTTCCGGTATCCTGTATAACTTAGAACCCAAAGAAATAATAGCAAAGTGAGGTCTAGAATCATATATAGCACCACATCCATAAGTATGGTTGTCCTAATAATACATCACAAATTTCAAGAGGAGAAACATCACACAGGAACTCATCCGTGAAGGGCTTGATGTTGTTGGGAAGGCAACACTGTTGGATGACGCAAAGATCTCATCTTTAGTGAAGCCACCCGATGGTGTACCGCTATGGCTGTCTTGTAGTTGGTAGGCCTAGCTGCTTCATGGCCTATGCTCAAATGAGGTTCTTTTGGCTCTTGTTGTCAACAATGAACTGGAGTAGAGAAACCTTCACCCACATCTATGAGTGGAATAGGTGCTCACCCTCTTCTGGATCTTCAGGTTCAATCTTCTGGATCTTGGTGGTGGCCACTATTCCACTAGGCTCCATGTCAATGATCTCATTCCCTTTGTCATTCCCCTTGTCACATTTTGAATCAGATTCAAAACATGTGTCAGACTCAGAAGCCTTCAGCTCGTCCACCAGTGACTGCTTGGCCTGACACCCACTTGTGTTGTGAGTGGAGGTATTATGGAACTCACACCACTTTCTTGTGTCCTTCTTTGTCTTCGTGGTGGTGTTATTTGCTTACGACTTCATGAAGTTATCCTGGGTCGCCCCACTTTGGCTTTTTCCTTTTCTCTACGGTTTGGAGACACCTTTCCCTTTCTTAGGATTCACAGATCCAAAGTCTCACTTTTTTGTTTAAGCTTTTGTTCAATCTTAACATCATATTGGTAGACCATGCTGAGTGAGGAGATGCCCAGGAATTCCATCTTATCTTGGATGTACCTATGTAGGAATCCACGATACTTGAGTACCAAATGTTTCTCATAATCCTTGATACCTAACTTTGTTCGAAGTGTATGAAAAACATTGGTAAAATCTGGCACGTCTTGGTCCCTTTCTTGTCACAGTGTGGCCCACTTTATGTTTTTATCCTCATAGCTCACGATAGGTTAGTACTGCTCTTTGATGGCATCCAAGAATGAATCCCAAGTGGGTGCGGCCGAAAATAGTGAGGGCATACTTTCATCCTTCTGCTTGTAGTAGGTTTCCCACTAGTTCTTGACATGGGAGGCGGCTTTCAGAAGCGAAAAAGTAATCCTTTCCCGACTGGAAAAATCACGAACACAGAAAATTCTTCTAGTACATTTAACCATTTATCCTCGAAATTCGCACTATCTAACCCTCAAATATGGGAATTTAACAGTTAACTTTTACCTTAAAGGGTGTGGCGCTTCTAGAGTAGCTGCTAGAAGTAGATGCATCGCCCCCGGGTAGATGTTGAACGATCTAGGAAAAGTTGTCCATCATCGTGTTCCTTTGTCACTTGAGGTCTTCTTCGATCAATATTTTGATAGGATCTCCTACCCCCCTGTCTTTCTTTTCTTCCACCATGGGAGGCCGTTGGGATTTGCGGGGCTGGTCTTGCAAAGGTTCGACCAGTTCAAGCCTTAAATCCCTATATCCCAACCTTGTTGGGGACAAGTAAAGAAAAATAGAGAAAGAGTAGACCACTCTAATACCACTAATATGAATTGAAACAGGAACGCAACAAATTATAGGTATAAACATAAATATAAAGATGCAACAGAAATAACACTTCGTTTCATTAATATTAAATACTAATAAATGCTTACAAACATAATGGAAATAAGACTAGCTTGGGTAATGGTAGCTTATCTCTGAGAAGAGATGTGGTGGCTACTTGCCTCTAAACTGTGTTACAATAAGGCTCAAATGCCTATTCATTATTGAGAAACAATGGAAAACCTTAAACATACAAAAACCTAACCCTAGGAGATAAAGCGCTAAAATATGGGCCCCGTTTGGGTAAATTGGTACATCAACTTCACAGGGTTGTACCTTTGGCATATGATCTCCATTTGACATGCAAAATACCTCATTAGAATTATATATTTAAGGACTTCAAATTTTAAGTGGAAAACATCGATGAAAGGTCCATATTAGCTCTGGTGTTGCAAAAAAAAATGTCATTTAAGGCCTCAAAATGGCTCTAGAAGTTTACGACTTGAAAAACTACCAAAAATAGTAAATTGTGCTACAAATAAGGAAACTGAAAAAATGAAAGAGACATTGGTGGGGGTCCAAGTGGAATAGGAAGCTGCCACCAACATCCACCTAGATTACTTCACCAATGCATTCATGGTGAAGTATTTATAGGACATCTTGACGTTTAGCCATAGTTGGGAAGAGCACCTCCACCACATTCGATAAGTTCTTCAAACCCTATGAAAACACAAAATCTGTGCCAATTTGGAAAAATTCATTTTTGACATGACCCAGGTTCAATATCTAGGGTACATCATTGATGAGCAGGGTGAGCATGTGGAACGAACCAAGATACGTCATTCGGGATTTTCTAGTGCCAAGCATTCTAACAAAGCTGCACAACTTTTTGGGTCTTGTCAATTTCTACTGCAGTTTTGTGTTGGGGTTCTCCCATATCACTTGGCCTTTATGTCAAGTCACCAAGGGAAAAAAAAATATCTTTTCTTTGTTTTGAAATCCAAAAAAAGTTGTTTTCTGAGTTGAAACATTGCCTCTGCTCTACACCAGTGCTCACATTACCAAACCTGTAACAACCATTTGAGATTGAGATAAATTTCTCTGACTATGATATTGGTGTAGTTCTTATTCAGTAGCGGCATCTAGTGGCTTATCACAGTGAGACACTTTCAAACACAATCAGAAAGTATCCCACTTATGAGAAAGAAATTTATTCCGTTGTGTAGGCCTACTATCAAGGGAAGAATTACATTATGGGGAAGGAAACGGTCATCCACACAGACCACCAACCCCTGTAGTTCATACAAACACAAGGAAAGCTAGAGAATGATCACCATCAGAAATGGTCCACCTACCTGCAACAGTTCCATTTTAACATTAAGTACAAGAAGGTAAGCACTAATAATGTTGCAGACTGCCTTAGTTGGCCACTAGTCATGGCACTAATCATTGTGCTTGACTCCTGTGGGCATGAGACTTCAGGGTGGCTACATCTTTACCAGAGTGAGCCAAAATTCAGCAGCACATATCAAACACTCCTAGAAGGGAAGAAAGTTCCAAATTTTCACCTTCAGGATGCACTTTTATGCCACCTAGGACACATATGTGTTCCTTCAAGTGAGTGTGCTAATATTATTTGGGAGGCACAGAACAATGGGGTCGATAGACATTTCAGAGTAGAGAAAATAGTGTTGGTACTATAGAAGTATTTTTATTGGTTGAAAATTTGTCAGGATGTTGGGAAGTACATTAGATCCTGCACCTCCTGCGCCATTGCAAAACTAATCATCAAGAAGCAAGGCCTATATAATCCTCAACCTAATCCTAGTCAACTTGGGAATCTATATCCATGGATTACATTTTAGTCCTTCCTTCTACTAAGCATGGAAATGACTGCATTTTCATGGTTCTAGACAAGTTCTCTAAGATGGCCATCATGGCGACCTACAAGAAGAGTATACAAGCTTAAGCCACTACTAAGCTCTTCTTTGAGAGAGTGTGGGTACACTTTGGGATCCCACAATCCATTCTCTCAGATCGGGACAACAGGTTCCTAAGTACATTTTGGTCAACTCTCTGTTCGATGCTAGATACCAAACTTACTAAGTCCACAACATTCCACCCCCAAACTGATGGCCAAACAGAGGTTGTCAACAACATTATCATACACATTCTACGCATGTACAACTCGAATCATCCACGCACATGGGATGAAAGCCTCCCCTATGTCCAAAGAAACTACAACATATCTCTCCATAGCTCAACACGTCATAGCCCCTTTCAGGTAGGGCTAGCATGTCAACTATTAGGTCCCATTGATGTGGCCATACCATTTGCAGCTCCTCATGTAGATTCAACTCATGTCTAGTCTGAAGTAGACAAGGCTAACAACTTCATTGAGTGCATTCAACACATCTTTCAGTAGCTCCATGATATAGTGGACAGAGCTAATGCTAAGTACAAGTAGCGCCATGATCAACATCGAGTGCCACACAAGTTCTAGGTGGGAAACAAAGTTTGGCTACATTTGCAAAAGGAGTGCCTCGTTGAACCCCACAACAAGTTTCTCCCACTCAAATATGGGCCATACACCATCACCAAGGCTATAGGTGACAATTCCTTTGATATCAACATTCCACTATTCCTTGGTCTGCACCTAGTGTTCAATGTAGACTGCCTTCGGCCATAATTTCCACCATTGTTGGACACATCTGACATTGCAGAACAACTCACACCAACATAGCTCAACCCAAACTACATGGAATAGGCCACAACTAATCAACTCATGGACACACATATTAAGAACTCCTTCACCAGAGCAAGTGGTTCACCAAGGACCAAGTTAACCAAAAATTTCCTCACCTCATGGAGGCTCTAAACACAATGGGGACCATTGCTTCCTAAGCGAGGAGGATTGATCTACGTGGATATTGGTGGCCACCTACCTCTTCCACCTAGAATTCTTGTCACTTTCATATGTTTCCTTGTTTATTTCAACATTTACTATTTTTAGTAATTTTTCAGGTCCTGAACTTCCGAAGAAATTTTGACCCCCTAAATGACGTTTTTTGAGGTTTGCAGCAAGCCTATGGCCGTTGGTAGGGGCCTCTTTAGAATCCTTTGGTACATGGAGATACCATTCCAACAAGGTATTGTACACACCAATCAAAGATAGTATGACCAAGTTACAACCCCCGGAAGTTGACTTCCCAACTAACCGCAACAGGGTCCACAAACTCTTGGCATTACATCTCCTGGGGTTAGGTTTTTGGTTTTTTATGGTTTTCCCTTGTTGTTGAATAATAAATAGGACCTTGACCCTCACTGTAACATAATTTAGAGGCATGTAGCCACCACATCTCTTCTTAGAGATAAGCTACCATCGCCCAAGCTAGTTTATTTCCATTCTATTTGTAAGCATATTTTAGTATTTTCATATTAATTAAATGAAGTGTTATTTCTACTGTATTTCTATATTTATGGTTATATCTGTAATTTGTTGCATTCCTGTTTAAGTTCAGATCAATAGAAAAATAGGATGAACTAACTCAGGGAAAGATGACATATGATTAAATGGTTGATTAAGGTAACAAAGAGTAGGTGATCTGTTAAACAATATAAGGCATGACACCAAAAATAGTAGGTAGCTAAAACTCAAGAATGTTAGGAGGAGAAGGACACGAAGATGTAGGGACATCATGGTATCAAGGTGAGACCCATAATGTGGTAGGGTTCTTAAAGAATATAGAGGAAGAGGAATATACTAGGAAAAGTGCCATGTTCAAAGGATGCAAAATAGACAACTCCCAAACGTTCCATGAGAGATAGATATAGTAACCATTTTTCTTCCAAAATTTTCCTAATCTTATTAGGTTTAAAGAGTCTACAATGGGTGAACTCAATGATCTTTTCACATTTAGAGAGTTTGAAAAGAGCTTAAAGAAGACTTCAAAGGGGTACCTTTGTCATGGTTGGTGACTAGGTGCGACAAAGGATTAATAATATGCCTAACACAATTCCTATTTCATAGGTAATCTATTGAGTCAGGATAAAGTGATAAAACTATGCTTAATATGTGTTTGCATCATTTTGTTATGAGTACGAGGGGAACAAAGTAAACTTTATATTCTTTGTAAAGGTCGAAATGAGTAAGACGAAGAAAACTTGTGGTATCTTTTTCAGTTTAGGGAGCGAGAAAAATATAGAAAAATAATGGCTCAAATATTATTTGTAGGAGTTTTATGAGTCCGAAGAAGGTAAGTCACTTAAAACTCACTTCAGTTTCAGGACCAAGAAAAAGTCCCTAAAAAGAAAGCCTGCTTTGTCTTTGTAACAAGAAATTCTAGAAAAAATCACTTAAAACTGATTAGACCATGTTAAACATATTGCAAAATAGTCACTAGGGTTGGTTCTTGGAAAAATAAAGAAAAAATTCCTAAACATGACAAAACCTAGGGTTTAGGCATACCTCCAATGACTATAAATAGGATTTGAACTCCTCATTTGCACCAATTCAGTTGGTGAGAGCTATTTGGAGAGTAAAAAGAAGAAAATCTTCTGAAGCTAATTACGCACAATCCTAGCCATTGTTTCGACTCTCGTAAGTCCCAGGTAAGAGTGTGAATTGTGTACTTTTATTTAAGTTGATTTATTTCAATTTTATAGGTAATTATTTAGTTTTAGGAAATCGCTAGCTCGCTTGTCGAGGTAATGCGGCTGATACGTAGAATTAGGCACATTAACACGCACTTCTCAAAAAGGAAGAATGCACTAAAACATGCTAATATGGTGTAAGAGGCCACGTTAAAGCCGAAACGCGAGGAGAAATTATGATTTCTTGATTATAAAGCTTGGAAAATAAGATAAAAATGGATCCAAAGGTTGAATTTGTGCACAATAAACCTATCAAGATGAGTTTGTGGAGAGAAAGAGTCCACGATTGGGAGGAATTGCAAATGCTAAATGATCTACATGCTTGGTAGCATTGAGAATATGTGGTTTGCTCAAATTTTCTTGGCTTGATCTAATGAAGGCCCAAGAAGAGCTCTTCACTACGATCATCCAAATGTTGGATGAACATCGGGGGTGTTCAACCATTTGCATTAAACAAAATCGTCCTTCTTGCATGTGTGTTCCTCCAAAAGAACACACCATAATGTCTAGAAGAGGTTTCGTGGTAGTGTGCTTGATCAGACGAGTCATTTCGTTGGGTCAAATATAAAATTTGTGGATTTGATCCACGAGGAATATAGAAACAATTTATGGATGAATATTAATTATCAATAATAATATTTCAAGAATAAATAGAGTGTGAAAATGCATCCATTTCCCTTGCATCCATTTCGATGGGAAAATTATTGAAGTGAAAGAAGGGATCTAAGGAAGGATTGAGGTCAGATCAATAACAAGTCAATACCTTGTATGATAAAAAATTGTGAGGTCTATTCATACCAGAACTCATCTTCAATAAGAGTAAGTTTTATTTTACCCAATTTTTATTCCCCGATCTATTACATGACTTATTATTCCTTCTCTTTTAAGTCAATACTAAATCTATATCTTCATGAGATAATTACCTCAATTTTTCTTTTGATAACCTTGAGATCAGAATACAAAAGATCAATTGTCCCATTTCATACCAATTCAGGATCATACCTCATCCATGAAGTAAATCCACGGGGGGCTTCACTGGGGGAGAAATACAATACCATGTGCATTCTTATTGGGGGATATATATTGAGGAAAAAATGACATAATATATTGAGCATATAATAGGGGGTAAAGGGTTTTTATATTTGCAGGAATAAAAAATGGAGCTCAAATTTAATGAAAAAATATAAAGGGGTATAAAAAATATTAATGAAAAAATGGATACCTACAATATCTAGTGAAAGTAAGGGTTTTTTAAATTGGTAAGATGTATTGGGTTAATATTGGTAGAGGGTTAAATAATGTGATTTTTAGAGGTATTTTCCAATATGTAGTCAAATTAAGGGTATTGTTTAATATGCCACGAACACACGCGCTATGTGAGATGTTCATTGAGTGAAGCCCCCGTGAGTAAATCCTCGCACCTGTGATACTATCTAATCAACTAATTGGAAGAGAACCAATAGATTATTTTTTAGGAGTGATATATCCTTCCAGAATGAAAAAATTATATCTGAATCTGGTATCGTCAGGTGGAGCAAGGATAGAACTTTTTTCACAAAAAAATGTAAAGAGTTATTCATCCCAAAGGGGTTTGCGGAAAATTTTGAGTGAACGTAAGAAACTTCTGGTTTATCTACACTACTTAAAATAACTTGAGCTATACTAGATTCAAATAAAATAAAGGCGAATCCTTCATTTTCTTTGTCCCTCCCTATCCATTCCAATTGAATCTAGATACTTTGTACATATAAAAAGGTAGGATAGAGAAATCAAAGGACAAGATTTGATGGTGCGACTAAGAATTCGGCTCTGATACTAGTTGCAATCTATTTTACCACTTCAGCCATTTCAGTTGCTTGGTTAGTTACTCAAAATCCTCGATTGTTTCATAATGATTTGAAAAATGGATTCAATGTTCCGCCTCGATCCAAAAAAGTGGAGTAAAACTTATTATATACCCCTATAATTCTATTTTACCCTAGAATTATTAGTACCTTGCATTTACGTGATGTACATAAAATTAATCCATTTTTTTGGTCAAAAGTATAGTAGTACTTACATTATCAATCCATCTAGGTATGTAATAGACATTTCCCAACCATTTGATTCCTTGAATCAGATTTGACCTTGATCGAATACAATCCGGTATTCAAGAAATAATATTAGGTACCATAAAGATTATATTTCAATTGATACAGGATTTGCTAAAAGAATGGGATTCAACAATTGTAGAACTAGACCACCCATAAGTATACTTAGATTTTTTGGATTGTTGATTGAATTCATGGGGTATGGATATTAAGAACTTGAAGGTTCTTTCATAATTTGATAAAAACGAAATAACATATTGATTTAATATAATTAGAAAGATCACGCTAACCACTCGACTCACTACTAATGGATTTTTGAACATTATTGTCAAGGTAATACCCGCAACTAAAGAAGAATTAAGTTAAGTATCCGCTGCCTGAATTTCAGTCACTTGATAATGATCCACATCTGTAAAAGTGATCAGAGTAGGGGACCATGACTTAATAATTAAGAAATATGATATCTACTTTCTCACTGGTTTATCATCTAGAGGTGCACGAGAAAACATTAGAAGAGGAAGAGTTGATCCTCGTAACATAGGTTATTTGATCATTAGCTTCTGTACACCAAGTACATTGAAGATGAGAAACAAAATTCCAATCAAAAGGGTAAGGGGAAGGCCATTGAGGTCGATCATATGAATGATTGTTTGATTGGCAGGGGTTAAAAACCAACATGTAGCGACTAAGACCAAAATGCTTCTAGAGTTGGATTACATACAACCACAAATATTTGACTCGTGTCAGAGTCTTGTCATACAAGTAAAACAAAAGTTAACAACAATTGAGAATCAAGCCCAAAGAAAATTTGGGTATGATACACTGATTGTCTCTTTATTTCTAGAGAAAGTGCCCATAATGAGGTTGTGAGCGAGTCTAGGATTAGAAGGTACTAGGGAGCTAAGAATGTAGAGATGGTATTCCTTGATGCCTTGAACAAGAGGTGGACCAATTACATGATATTTAAGCGCAGAATTATTTGATTGGATGAAGACTCAGATCCCAATAATTGAAGACTTTCCATATGCTAGGGTGAATTATATAAGGGATCCAAAGTTATTTATCCCACTAGGTACTTAGTGGGCCCCAACAGGTAAGAAGATAGATCAATGACAAAATATTTTTAGCTTTTGGATTTTATGCAATTTTTTCTATTTGGATGGAAAACAAATTGAAAAGAGTCTTAGCATGACACAAATGTAGCACGAGTTCGTCCTGTGGGTATGCCCCACCATGTAAGATAGGGTGAACAACTACCTGGGGTTGGCGAAATAGCTGGGGTCGTGGTAGGGTGAACAACTACTTGGGGTTGGAGAAATAGCTGGGGTCATTACATCTCTTCCCATGAGGGAGATACCAATCCATTTGTAGCGACATACAGTGGGCGTGCCAAAGATATTTTGGTACCTCTTAGGAGGGTAGCATGGGAAGTGATATGTTATCATGAGCAACATGCTCAACAATGATTAGAGGATAGAATTTGTAGTTATAGGGTGTCATGGCAGGCTCGATGAGGCCATTTTGTATAAAGCACCCAAGTTCTGGGGATTTTTGGATGTACTGAAACTTGATATATCTATATCTATATCTATATATATATATATATATATATATATATATATATATATATATATATATATATATATATATATATATATATATATATATATATATATATATATAGATATATATATATATATATACATATATTGGTGTTTTATGGTATATTTTATGTTTTTATGTATTTTTTAATGGAAATATACACTCATTCTTGCAACTATAATAAATGTGATAGATTCCAATCTAATACATAATTTTCTAATGAATCAACTAATGCATTAGATTCTCTTTGAGCATTCTCGTAAGTAATAATAGAAATTTTTCATTCCAAAAGATGAACCCTTAAAAATTGACACAATAATATTGGATTATGAATGTGATAATGATTATTTAAATGCATAACCACCAGCTAGGAGTCTAACCTGACCACTAGGTTTGAAATGCTAAGAGAAATAACCTCTGTAAGGAGTTCAATAACTATAGTGTACTCAACAACATTATTAGTAGCATGACCAAGGAAGACTCTACCATAACTAAGTAGCTCTGAAGTAGGTGTATAAAACACCTAGGCAACTAATGCAACATGCCGAGTATGATGACTGGCACCATCTGCATAGCCAACATATGGTAAGAGTAATGATGACATCTATGCAAAACATACAAGAATAATTTAAATAACCATCTTTTAGCCAAAAAATAAGCAACATAAAAGAAGCACACCAAAAGATACAAAAATTTGTACATAGAATTACAAAGCATATGCTATTTAAGCATAGTTATTTTTTAGATAGAGCACAATGCAATTTCAACGAATGGATTTCCATCATAGTCTCTAAGTTCCTAGGCCTCTTTAGAAAGGACCCCAGTGATGATATAGGGGCTAAAGCACAATGGTTGAAGATTTCTTGGCCCCAAGAGGTCATTCTTCTAATCATAGACAATAAAAAGGTCACCCTCTTGGTAAGGACGTAGCTTAAAATGTTTGTCATATTAAGATTTAAATTGGATTTTGTGATCTTTAAGAGATAGTGTAGCTTCTTGATGAGTTTCATCTAACATATGAAGTGAAAAAAATGCTTCTCTTTAGGAGAGGTATCAGGTAGGAGTTCAATGACAAGTTTAAACGATGGGATCTAACACTCGATAGGAAGGATTTCTTCCAGGCCGTAAACTAGTTGAAATGGTGTAAAGCCTGCAATAGTCTTGATTGAGGCCCAGTATGACCATAACACATAATACAACATTCTATGACAGTTGTGTTAGGCCCCAGAATTGTTGTACTTAATGCACCCTTTTATTCATATGATGCCCTACATATTCCCTTGTTTACTAGTTTATGAACTCTTTCTACATTCTTTCAGTGCAATAGCTAAGATTTGTGCTAGGGTTGTATTTTATATAAAAATACCTTTATTATATGAATTATATTTTCGTGCAGATTAAGTCGAATATGAAAATTATAGAACATGGGTTTTTATCCCAGTATAGGAAATTAAGTAAAAATCAAGCAGTTCTCCAAAATTCATCGTGGTTTGGGAGATCCGAAGGGATCTTTGAAGCAGATTTGTAGAGAAATCAGGTAAGACCCAAATTTGAAAAGTAGACAAACAATCAACTTTGGCCATGATTGCAATGAATCATAAAATTCCAAGAGAGGTTGTTGTTAAAAACATGACAAATTAGGTTTCCTCCAAACATATTTCCTAGATTCACATTGGTATAAGAGTTACATGAGGTTCTTTGATGCAAATTTATAAAAAAAGTTGTTTTCTCCATAATTCCAAGATATGCCCAGATTTGCAAAATTCGTATCAAATTTGTGTTTCTTCAACTGGATCATGGTTGAACTAGATCTCCCATCCATGGCATATTGTTGGGATTCAATCTCCATATTGTTTGCAAAGGATTGGCTTATCTAAAGCCAAACTTGTAATGTAAAAAGATTATAAAAACAAAGCTATGGATCTAGGCTTAGCTAGCAAAACATTCTTGGTATTCTCATGCTACCGAGATGAGCATTGGGGGTTCTACCCCCTTTCTATGATCAACTAGAGGTGGAATACTAAAGCTTGTAATGTATTAAAGTCTGAGATATTTTTAATAGAAAGCATCAATGTGAGGTTCTCCTTCCATTGTTGTTTAATTGTGTTATTGCTTCTCATTTTGTTGTAGTTTAATTTATCTTTAAGGAGGGTATCATTTGGTTAGCTTGGGCCCAAATAGTCCAGCTCATTACTCCTCAATTATGTATTATTGTGTGGATTATATTTGAAATATAACATTGTGGTGTGCATTTTTATTGGTTGATTATTCTTGCGAGGCTTGCTTAATATTATTTTATTTCTTTCCATTACTTTGTTTTATTCAAATACTCATTGCATATATTTGAGGTCATTTTGTAATTCCTATTTGGGTTAAGTTGTGCGTAGATCAATTCTTGAAATCACTTATTTATTCCTTTCAAATTTGATTACAGTGATTTTCAACTCAAGGTTTTCCCTTCGTATTTTGGCAAGCCTTGAATTCAAGAGGATTTTAAAGGAAGCTGAGATTTAACATTGGTTCATGAAACACTCTATTATTTGAAACCTTGTTCCATTAATATATGTTCTATGTTTATGAGCTCTAACTTGAAGGTGACTATATTCTTTATATATGACTTGGTGAAGCTGTGAAACTTTTATTTGGAATCATTTCTTTGGGTACTGGTAGTTGTGGCTTAAAGACTTTAATCTTTTGAGATGAGCAGTTAATGGTATCTTTCTTTAAAGCCATTGAGTTGTTCCTATTCTAAGATATTGAGGGTTACTTGATTCTTTGTGAAGATCTTGTAATATAATAAGTAAAGTCACGCTGAATTTATAAGGCCCTAAAGTTTCTTGTAACAATCCAAGTCATATTCAATGATTAAAACATGTATGATTAAAGTGTAGGATTGAGCTTGTTTCTTTTCCTTACTCAAGACTTGCCTACTATTATAATTCTTGTTTTTCTTGGTTCAAGAAACGAAGCCACGTTGAAGGGAAGCCTTTGTATCACCCATCCATTGAAGATTGGTCAACTTTTAACAAGTTCATTTGAATACATTGTGATTGTTTAGTGAGTGCAGTCGATTAAATTTTGTGGTTGATTTTGCAAGTGTGGAAGAAGAATATTTGATGTTTTAAACTAACTAGTGTGAGAAAGTTGTTAAGAGTTGATTTATTGTTGGTTCAATTTTCTTGCTCTTGCAGACCTTTCTCTTAGGTGCAGTTTTAGACCTATGATTTGGGATACCTTTTGGTTTGAGAAGATAGAATAGAGTATGGTTTTCTTGTTATGAAAGTTTATACATTTGATTTGTACACCATAGTGCCACAATTTACTTTTGAATGTACAAGAAATGAGGAGTTGATATAGTGCAGGAATGATTATAGATTTGTTTTATTAATTTTAAGTACTCTTTTGAACTGAATGGATTGAGACTTGTGTTCCTTTGAGAGTTTTGATTATTTATGTAGTTTGAAATCCCAGTTTGGTTGATACATCAATGAGTGAAGTAGGTAATGTCTAGATTGATCAAGTTCCTTTTATTTTAATGAAACTGTCAAATCTAGTGTAGAAATTGGATTGAGAATTTATGCATTATTTTATAGAACTTAGAATGTTGTTAATATTTTTGCAAGACTAGTGTTTATGGTTTCACTTTTAATGAATGAGTTTGACTGTAGGATTGTAGTGGGTAATAATTGTTGTTTACATGACAAATTAGGGTTTTGTTTTTCGGGTTACTGAAGTCTCTCTCTGGCATTTCCATTTCTACACCTCCAACTTTACAAACTCCCATATTAACAATTAAATGTTAGGTTGTTTATTACACCCAACATTTTAGCATCGTTGTCAGGGAGGCACTTAGGTGAGTGACCTTGGTGAATTGTTGCAGTTTGGTTTTCTCTTTACCTCATTTCTCTTACAAGTGTTATATTTTGTTTCTTTCCTGCATATGTTGCTTATATTTTTAAGTTTTTCATTTCTCATGTGCCGTAAGAAACCCCCATTATATATATAAATTACCCCTGTGCTAAGAGAATATATCAATTGGCTTGTTGAAAACAGGAAAATGGTATTTTGAGGAATATTCCAATGAGGAGTTTTGATGTTGTTGGGGAAATATACAAATCATCCAATGACAAACACATAAGTGAAAAACTTGGTATTTTTCTTGAACATAAATATAATATTATTAAATCTTTGATTTCAAAATTAGATGATTTTCAGGAAGAACAAAAGAAGGATGAAGAACCATTGCTGATATTTTGTGCCGACTGTAGAAAGAAACATTTCCTTGGAAAGTGTCCACTTAGTAGCCTAAAAGTTTACAAAATTTGTGGATAGGCTCATGCAACAAAACATTGCCCATCATTGCCATGATTACTTAAGGTAGTTAGGAAATCAAGTAAGGAATCAAATTAACCACCAGGTATAACTCAAAAACCATCACCATTTAATACTTGGACTAATGCTTATTATCCTGAGCAAGTTCCTTAACAGATTTATAATTATGCAATTCCATGGCAAACTTTTGATCCTCCTCCAACTGAATGCCTTACTTCATGGCTAGAGTGACCCTCTCCCTGGATCTCATCCTCGAATCAAATATCCCCATGGCCTAAGAATAGTTTGGAGCCCCTTCCCTAAGGAAGTATTTCATGCAAAATCAACAAAAATAACCACAATTTCCACTCAATGCACTACCAAGTCATCCTCCTCCATTGTCCCAACTACCTGTGCAACCTAGCCTTAATCCATACCCTATCTCTTATCCTAATCCATACCCTAGCCCTTATCCTAATCCATACCCTACCTTAAACCATAGCCCAAACCCTAATCTAAACTAGTAGGTTGCACAACAATCTAAAACACCTATTCTTACTGATGATTCTCTTATCACTATAGAACATTCACCCTGAGAAGATCTAATTCAAATACCATTAGAGGAGAAATCTTCAATTGGAACATGTTCTAAAAATGTTGTTGAAGCTCAAAACCATAAAATTTCCCTTGACCATTATTTTCAATTTGAAAAGAAGATATTTGAGGCTGATCTTGAGGGATTTTCCTTTTGTCTTTCAACAGATCCCTTATGCTTTCTAGAGAATGATTATAAAACTATGGAAGACATGCATGAGTTGGAGAATCATGAATATGTGGACCACATTGAAGCATGGTTTTAAGTAGTCATCATCACATCTTATTCCCTCATCATTCAAAAACTCTTGGTACCATATAAATTAAGCATTTGGTTTCTCTCATACTTTGATATGTCTTGAAGTCTATTCTTTAAAACTGACTGTGAGTATATTTAGCATTCTATTACGCACATTGCTACATTGGAAGTACTCCTACACTTGAAGGATATCTTCCTCTCTCTAAGTTTGGGTAGGGTAGTATAAGAGAAATGAATAAAAATGTCATTTGAAATCAAACTATTACAAAAACACTCTTGAAACTACAATTACTAAGACAAAACTATTGAAAGTTCTATCAGTAATCACTCTTATGGTAAGACTTGATAGAAGCAATTCACTCTTAATGCCTCATATTTTATAAAGTGGCTTTGATTATTGGCCAATATTATTCATTAGGTCACTTAGGGGGGTTTTACTGCTATATTTAATACTTTCCATTCATAAGCTTAAAAACTTACTTTTGACCTATTCATTCTAACAAATTGTCATCCAAGAAACCTTTTCATGTTTCTCTTCGAAGGTATTGATAAAAGCCCCCTCTGATGGACCACACCTATAAAACCCTAATGATATCTCATGAGAACCCTAACATGATTAACTTAATGAATCTTTCAGTAATTATTTGAAAATCTTTCTTTAAAATGAGTCTTTAGGGTACTAATACCCACCAATAAACATTAGTAATTAAAAACTTTTTACGCCATCCCGTGCTCTTAAGGAAAATATTTTCCTCCCCACCTATTAAGTAACCTATCTGAGGTTAATCATAATCATAGTTTTTTTAACATAAAAAGATTAATTGAGGGATATGAGTTCTCATTATGAACCGATCTACTATGATCATGGGTCCTAATGAGAATGACATTACCGCTACTAGTCACCAAGCTAGGGTAATGGATTTTCATTGAAAAGATGGAAGACAAGAGGCCTCATCATGAGCCAAATTGTTCATTCTTGTTATCTCTTGTGAATGGCACTATCATTCGTTGGTTACCAAGCCAGGACAACATCCTTCAATTAATTCCTAAATCAAAGTAAATTCTTTTAAATGACTCTGAATCTATATCTAATAGGTGGGACATAGGCATTTCATGGGGTTAAAAGGCATCCCTATTGAGGCTATAGATGCCTGCTGGCAGCAAGGCCATGCTTGTGGTATTAAAGTTAATTTTACTATATGATTTACTTGGTTGTTTTTATCTTTCCCTAAACTCATTATCATATCTCTCTGAGAATGGCTTTAAGATCCTTTCGGTAATGTGCTTTGGAGTTATATCTTTCATAAGTATGAAGGTTTTCATAGATGTGGGACCCTTAGTGCAGGTGATTCACTTTTCTTGAACAAGAGGAGCTTCAACTATATGCTTGGGTAATGGTAATATGGTCATCCTAGGAAGGTATCATTTTGTCATATTTATTTTTCCCTATTTCCATCCATTTTAATGCCTTGGCTTCCAAATAATGTCACTTCTATTTATAATAATGAGGCTATTGAAAGTGAAGACTTGTTGATTTGGACTTCTCTTGAGATGCTTTGAGGAAATTTTAATTTTTGGCTATTTCATGATAACATTATTCTTGCAGTAAAGACATTATTAACATTCCTATGGTATCCCTATCATATGAATTTATTTGGATTAGTCTTAACGAATAAATAATCCAATATAGAAATGAACCAACATGAATTATCTTTTAGAACAGTCAAATCTAGTAGGGAACATTTGTTTACACATGGTTGCAAGAACATTTATGGTTCAATTTTGGTTTTTTGCAAGGGAACATCAGTATATCAGTTCATTTTCTTGCATGAGGACATGCAAGATGATCAGCATGGAGGCCTTGTTAGGCCCCAAAATTGTTGTACTTAATGCACCTTTTTATTCATATGATGCCCTACTTATTCCCTTGTTTTACCAGTTTATGAACTCTTTCTACATTCTTTTAATGCAATAGCGAAGATTTGCGCTTGGGTTTTATTTTATATAAGAATACCTTCATTATATGCATTTCTAGGATTAATGATCATTAAAATGTTGTTAATGTAGATTGTCTTGTTCTTGCATCGCATAGGGTTCTTGCACCAAGTATATGTGGACCACTTCATCATTCAAGCTTGCCATGAAGGAAAATTATATTTGGTGGTATAAACACGTGTTTGGAATGATATTGGATCATTTTTGATAGCCATAGGTGCACCTATCTTTTATTGACATGTTCCTGCACTAAAGAGCAGCATTCCTGCACTAGAGAGCAACCTTTGGGGCTTTCATACATCGACACATTTTCAAGAAAATCTAGGAAAGTTTTTTGTTCAAAATGTTGTTTGAACACCTCCACATCAGTCAAAATGCACCCAAGTTGTACAAATGGATTTTTAGGGAATAATTAATGCTGCAGCCCCTAATGCGCAACAATTTTCAAATCAGGAGCTTCCTCCTCGATTTTCGTGCAAATGAAGTTGAATATTAAAATTTTGGAACATGGGTTCTTATTCCAGTATAGGAAGTTGAGTAAAACATGGGAGGTTCTCCAAAATTCATCACGGTTTTGGAGATACGAAGGGTATTTGAGGTAGATTTGTAGAGAAATCAGGGAAAACCCACATTTGCAAAAGTATCCAAAAAATCAACTTTGGGCATGAATTACGAGCCAATGGAGATGAATCGGAAAATTCCAAGAGAGTTTGTTGTTGAAAACATGACAAATTAGGTTGGCTCCAAACATATTTCTCATGTTCACATTGGTCTAAGAGTTACACAAGGTTCTTTGAGGTAGTTTTATAAAAAGAAAACATATTTTTTCCAGAATTCCAAAATATGCCCATATTTACAAAATTCGTACCAAATTTATGTTTCTTAAATTTGATCATCGCTGAACTAGATCTGCCATCCATGGAAAATTGTTGGGTTTCAATCTCCATAATGTTTGCAAAGGATTGACTTATATAAAGCCAAAGTTGTAATGTAAAAAGATTATAAAAACAGAGTTATGGCTCTAACCCTAGCTAGCAAAATATTCTTCGTATTCTCATGCTACTGATCTAATTGCATGGGGTTTTACCCCATTCCTATGATAAACTAGAGCTGAACTACTTAAGATTGTAATGTATTAAAGACTGAGATCTTTTTAATAAGAAGCATCAATGTCAAGTTCTCCTTCCATTGTGGTTTAATTTTGTTAATTCATCTCATTTTGATGTAGTTTAATTTATCTTTAAGGAGGGTACAAGCTGGTTGGTTTGGGCCCAACCAGTCTAGCTCATTACTCCTCAATTAGGTATTATTATGTGGATTGTCTTTGAAATATAACATTGTGGTGTGCACTTTTATTGGTTGATTATTCTTCTGAGGCTTTCTTACTATTCTTTTATTTCTTTCCATTACTCTATTTTATTCAAATAGTGATTGCATACATTTTATATCATTTTGTAATTCCTATTTTGGTTAAGTTGTGTGAAGATCGTGTTATATGAAATTTGTATCTACAGATAAACACATTTTCCCTAATTGTGTAGCTACACTTAGAACAACAAAAAGAAAGTAGTTTAACCTTTTCCTATAGTCGATAGATGAGATGAAGGAACTTACTTGTAGTCTTTCACTTCTTTGATCTTCTTTGAATTTCTCCCATCACTCCCACTTGAACTGAATCTACTCAATTGGTACCTGTGTCAACAGAAACAGAAACAACAACGATCACAACATACCTAATCTATCGACTATAAACCAATGGAATCAACAAAATTGAAAGACATAATCATCATAGATATGGACAAGAATATGAGAAAAGGAATAAACAACTTATTAATGTAGAAGGAAGAATTTCACCCAATGCGGTTCGATCTTGTGTCACTCATCCAACTTCAGTCCAAACCTCATCACACCAAAAGAACACCTATACAACAACATAACATTACTTGATATGAACTCAAATATGAAACTAATAGTATTTCCTTACAATCTTCAAACTCCTTCCTATTGATCACTATGATGAGTGGTCAATTTAAAGGAAGATGGAGGCGGTTTTGTCATAAATTGGGTGAATGGCCTTCCAAAATTGGATTTAGTTTCCATGGAGTAAGGGATGAGAAGACAGGAGGTTAACTGATCCATAGCCTATCTAAATTTGAGCTCATAGGATGAGATCAGATATGGGATCCTTCTAGAATGATCTAGAATCAAGGAATATTCCTAGAACCCTATGAAAATTTTGCTCACTCGCCCAGTGCAGGTGTAAGTGGGCCTAAGTGTACTAAAGTACAGGCTTGAATGGGCCTACCTGCTATGCAGTGTAGTTATCCCTGACCAAGGTTGTGCTAGTGTCCCAAGGAGGCATTTTTGCAAGGTTTCAGGTTAGGAAACTTTCATGGATGGAAGCATTCAATGTGATGACTTCTCTAGGGAATGTAACAACTGAATTAGGGTTTGATGATCCCTAATTGTACTGATATTAATGTGAGGAGTGATGTGCCCAAATATACCTGTAACAGTTTCCCCCTAAAGCATGAAGTTGAAAACGATAATGTCAAGTGATATGCTTTACAATGTGACGGGGAGGATCTAAAGCGGGCAGTGCCCTGCATCGATTACAGTACATAATATCATGATATCTTTGAATTTTTCATGAATTGCTGAGGGAAGGAATACCCATACGCAACATATAAACTTTTCACTACATGTACATAAATCAAATAGTCGTCAACATATGTAGACCCATGATAGGATGATCATATGTGTAAAGTCATCATACAGATGATTTAGTACTCTCCTGAAATCATAGCTTGGATGGATGAAACTAGATCTGTGGTCTTCTATCTCATCTAATCATTTGCTCAAGTATGAGTCTAACCATGTGAATATGATATGAAGTCGAACATGGGAAGACACCATTTGATTACTAGCTAATGATGTAAGCTGTTAACAGACGTGAGAGAAATCATCGATAATGATAATGATTCTCAAGGTACTACAATACATTCTGCATTGTGTGAATAGATTTTTTGATGTCGAACACCATATAAATTCTTTCAGTCGAAGGCGAGTAATGTCAACCTGTCGCCGGAAGTGAGAAAATTGCCATTGATGTATGCAAGCCCCAAGGTACTAGAAGGGTGTTTCTAAGTCAACTGCCTGGAAAATGTGATGATGTCGACAAGAAGCAACTCATCATAGGAGGGCATTAATGCATCCCCCATCAATGACATTAAATGAGTGTAATGATTTTGAAGACAAAATTTCACTGACGACACAAGGTTCATGAATTCTAGGCATGAAAATGAAGGTTTATCAGTATTACAAAGAATGAAGTTTACAGAGTGACTTCTCCTGAACATGTCGGCGACACTGAATGAATTGGTAGCATTGACCCAAGACCAAAGTGATGGATGGTGTGATAGACCATAGGTATGATAACCATCAAGCAGATAACCCAACCCAAATAGTCTCAGAGATGAAGTGAAATTGTCGTGTTCAAGAGAAACTTGCTACCATAAAGTGATTTATCCCCTTTCCCATTTTCCCCAGTCATTGCTGACCAGTACCTCTTTATTTTTTTAACAAGCTTGAGGAGGACAACATATGCTTATAGTATAATTCCACCCTTCAGGTGAATCCATCACTATGTGATGTTTTAACAAGTCTAGCGAAGGTGAAACTTGCTCTTGTTGTGATGGAAAAGTTTGTCACTATTTGATGTTTTAACGAGTTTAACGATAATGAGAACTTGATCCTTTTCATGTTTAGAGAGTTTGAAAAGGGACAAAAAGAAAACTCCATAAGTTATTTTTCATAAATCTGTCTCTCAGGTATGAAAAAGCGTAAAATAATACAAGAGAGAACCTATTAACCATGTTTGCGCAACGTATTTCTTTTTTGTAAGTAATCTATCTTAGTCTGGAAAAGGGTTAAAATTATATTGAGTAAACGTCGTTTCCAATTAGTTTACGTGCTGAAAAGGACAAGCACTTGGAAATATTTTCATATTTTGAGATTTTGAAAAGAGCTTAAATAAGACTCTAGTGGGGTTCCTTTTTCGATGTTTAACAGAGCTTGAAAAAGAGATAAAAGTATGTTCTATAGTCAAAAGTACAATTCACGATCATGCACGTCAAATTCAATATATCAGCTGTAAACATGCCTAAAGAACCACCAAATGGATTAAGCATACCCGCTTCATTGGTAAAAATAGGTAAAAACTTTAGTTTATTCATTTAATGAACATGAAATAACCATAAAAGAAGAGTTTACCAAGTCATTTTTACCATTTGACCTTTACCATTTAGTTTTGTGCTCTAAACCAGTTTTTTAACTCGAACTTCAATAATTGATTACAGGAGATTCTGTGGATCATTCTTCATGCTGTTAGGGCCAGGTATGAGATCTACCTTTTCTCTTTCATTTAAGTTCATTCTTTTGCAATTTTAGGTAAATTTTTTAGGGTTTTTGGGTTCCTAGGGAAAATATACCTCACTGTGGGATTAGCGTAGCCTTGCACATCGAAAATTGTGCTGCAGTGCACCCAAGCAGAAGGGCACCTAGTTTGCAGTGCACCGTCTCAAGACCAAGGCTATGCTGGGCACAGTTTAGGATTTTGTTTCTCCTGTTTTACCCAAAAATCCTCATGTTTTTTGCATGAAATGGATCCTAACTAAGCCTATGGTTTGATTTTATACTTTGATCAAATCAGAATGTCTATTGCTTGGTGTGAAAGAGAGCATGAAGAACAGGATATGGTTGCCCTAAATGATCCTGGTATCATTGAGGCCCTCAAAGACTGTGTGTTACTAAAATACTTTAGGTTGTCCAGGATGAGGCAATAGATAGAACTATTGTAGTTCTTGGTTCATTCATGGGATCGATCGGATCAGGATTTTCATATAGGGGACAAAGTGCTCCCTATATTGATTGATGACATTTAATTTCTCACAGGGTTGTCAAGACATGGTGCCCCCATTTCTCTTCCGGGTTCTCCTTGTGGGGGTGAATCAATGAGGGATTACATTCGACAATTCTGTCATCCAGGTATACAACCTAGCAAAGATGGAAATATAAGCATTAAAGAAGCTCATGATATGCCTTTGTGAGAAATCCTTTTCACTGTCGCAAAGTTTGCAGGTAGTGTGACACTTCATATGGCGAATAGATCATACATGTAATATGCACTCGAGTGTCTTGAGTCAACTGTGTTCCATTAGTGTGAGGTTGTACTTTATTTAATGAAATAGAAACTAACTAAAGTAAAGGGCGGTAAGATGAAGAATTTCAGTTATGGATCAATCTTAATTGCTTTTACTTTAGAGAGAATTCCATTGATGCAACCTCAACATGTGACACTAAGTTTAGCTGGTCCTAGAGATCCACAGATGTAGAGATGGTTAGAGTTGATGGTTAGACATGCTGGTTAATCATCAGTCAATTTTTCTACCGCATTCTTCAGTTGGCTTAGTCGACAACACATTATCATCGAGGAGCACCCATATGCAAGGATAGACTTTCATGGAGATCTAGATTTGAGATTACCAGTTGATGCTCAATGGGGTGCTATAGGTAAATTGTTTTGACCAAATGTTTTGATTTTTTAAGTTTTTACATGTTTTTGTGTTTTTGATGTTTCCAAGACTAAACTAAAAATGTTCTCATGCATACAGATGTTAGCACTATTCGACTAATAGGTCATCAATATGGGGTGGGTGAACCAGCATGAAGAAGTATTGGAAGAGTAGTTCTCCAGGATTTGGATTTGACCGAGACACTAGTAGAGTTGCAGGATCATATAGAGGGGTTAACCTTCAGTATTCTAGATGTCCAGATCGAGGAGTTACCAATGAGGCTGTAACGCCATACTATTGGTGTACCTAGCCATTGGATGAGTCTATTGCACATGATAGCTCAGGTAGTGACCTTCTATCATGAGCATCATTAGGTCTACTTAGGATGATTTATTGTATGCATTTTGAGTTTTGAGGTCAGATGACCAACATTTCTTGGACACAAATTTTGTAAAAAATTTAAACATCTATCTATTTTACTTTCAGTTTTTTCATATGGTTATGTGTGATCCTATTCAACTATTAATGTGAATTGAAAATTTATTTTTACATATGTCGTAAATGTCTGTTTAACACATAGTTTTCTAAAGAATCAGTCAATTTGTTAAAGTTCCTAGAAATGTGTTGATATTGGATGTAATCAAAATGTCTTTCCAAGAGACAAACTTTAAGGAACATACAATAAATAGTTGGATTTCGGATGGTATAAACATTTGTAAGTTGTAGTATGACAAGTTATGAGTCCAACCTAATGATGATTCGGCGAATACCAAGCGAAATGGAATCAGAGAGGAGTTCGATCAATGTGCTATACTCAATGATATTGTTCATAGAACGACCAATAAAAATCCCTTGAAAACTCACTAACTCGCCACATGGAGCGAATACGGCCCATGCTGCAGAAGGTAGGTTCTGCGTACTATGACTAGCACCATCGGCATAACCAAAAAATGGCTCCAAATATTTTGACATATGCAACAAATGAAAAGCGGATTACTTAACCACATAAAAACTCTAAACGTCACACTATGAAACATACACAAGCAATCAAAGAATATATACAGTGTTTTTTTACTACGCATAATCAAGCAAAGTAACGTTTCAGATACAACCCGTTTCGGGGCTACGACAATGGAATTCCATCATAATCAACTGACTCGTAAGTGCCTTTTTCCAAAACAAGCTTGAGAATATAGGGGCCCATCCATGAAGGTTCAAATTTCCTTGCTCCTAATTTATCGGCTTCCAGATCATAAAGCAAGACCAGGTCTCCTTCTAAGAAAATCTGAGGCTTGAAATTTCAATCATATTGTGCCTTAATTCATTTCTTATGTGCTTCGTTGGCCAATGTCGCTTCACGACGTGTTTTGTAAGGACCTGTGGTCTAAAGGCATCACCGCTGAGATGTGCGACGAGCGAAGTGCAAAGGCTTGTTGGTGAACGATGAGTTGGAAACTTGAATGAGGTGCAACTCCATGACCGAAATGTGTGAAGGACATAAGTGTAAAGCGCATGAGGAGGAGGAGCGATGATTTATATGGCGTGGGGAGCATTTGGACACACCCACAACCGACCTACATACGAAAGAAAACGAACGAAGGCCGACCTATGTTGGAGGGCGTATTTGCGAAGGAATGTAGGGCGTTGGCAAGTCGGCTTGGGCAACTCGACTTTCCCAACGCATCATATATATATGGAGGAGTTTCAGAATGAAGAGGCAAGCATTCAAACTCAAGTATTTAACGAGTAATGCGAGTGAGGAGCGCATGATGACAAGGAAAAGTGTGAGTTAGAGGTGAAGCCACAGCAAGGGGGGCGTAGGTCGTAATGCGATAATTCTTGGGCAGGCATACACGGTAAAACATCGCACGGGTTTTGATTATCAGTTAAGGGCACGAGTGAAGGCATCGGACTTGACACGGGTGTCTTGGGTGACCTGGGTGAGCGCCCACATCGTGCAAGGCTAAACACGGAGGTGGTGAATGGGGACTCGGGTGAGGTCACCCGCCCGCTGTGTAGAAGCAAATGAAGGGTGACTCGGGTGAGGTCGCCCACTCATCGTGCAAGGTGAATGAAGTTCGGTTGAGGAGTGTGGTTGGTGGTCCATGTGAGGGCGCGCCCACCCAACTCGAGCAAGGAACTTGATTGGCACACAAAGGTGTGGCCTTGATGTAAAATTTGGCTAAGTATGAAACTTGGTGTTTCCAAGTATACTTGCATAGTTTTGTAAACATTATATAATATATTGTATTCGGGGAGACTCATTGTTCAGGGAGTTTCCCCTCCCTTTATACTGCACAATTGTGTTCTTTATGTATAATTGCTGATGATAATGAATGTGTATGGATATTCATTGGTATAAAGGAGGCATAATAATTACTTGGTTGAGAAACACAAACTAAGTAGGACAAGTGGTTAGGCGTAGTCCATGAACATAAGTATTGGTGAAAAGAAAGTGTTCGGTGGTGCCGCACCTTGCCAAGAGCGGTTGAAAGACTATCGGCGACCTGGGGGCGTGACATGTTTCATCTAGATGGATGAGTTCTAAGAAATGTGCTTCTTAATCAAATTCAGTGTTGGCTAACAGGTCAATTGTGAGTTTTAATGATGAAATTTCACATTGTATGGGCAAGATTGCCTCCATAAACAATGTAAACATTGAAACAGGAACTATAAACTCAAAATGGGAACTATGGCCCAAAATCCCCGAAAAAACATGAAAAACAATGCTAAAAACGAAAAGTGTGTATACTAGAATGATGATTTTTTCTTTTAGGGTCAATTTTGAACATGTTTTAAAAATGGCATTGAAAATGATTTTTTTTGTGGAAAAATTGTGCAAAAAACACCTTGAAAATGAAAAGTATTGATAGTGGAATGATGGTTTTTTTTTAAGTGTCAATTTTAAGCATTTTTAAAAAATGCCAGTAAAACTAAATTTAAAATTTGAAATTTGAAATTTTGAGTAAATTTTTTTTTAAGATTTAAAAAAAAAATCATTTTTATTTTAAAAACAAAAAAAAAGACTCACACTACCCTATAAAAATATAAATATAATTTTGATTCAAATTAAAAAATTAAAATTATTATTATTATTATTATATAACGCTCATAACATATTTCATGAAAAATACTTAAAAATATTAACATTATGTGTATATTTTTTAAATTGAATGTCTTAGTTTATATCAATACATCATACCCCTATATATATATATATATATATATATATATATATATATATATATAGATAGATATAGATATATATATCTATATATATATATATATATATATATATATATATATATATATATATATATATAGTTTGTTGTTCTATGGTTGAAAATCATAATGGGTGACACTACAATAAATGATACTTTGTGGAATTTAGAGGAATTAGATTCAAATTAAAATTCTTAAATTTAAAATATATTGTCAGCTGGGCGATTCCGGGAATCGCCCAAGGTAAACGAGAAAAGCTTTGATCTTGTTATGTTACAATTATTATAACTGTAACCACTCCAAAATGATGCATGTAGATTTATCTGATTCCCTATTAATGTTAAAAAAAGTGTCATGTTATTTGATTCCCTATTAATGTTACTAAAGTTACTATTTTATCATTTTAACTCTTGGATTTTTAAATGAGGAATTAACAAAGTGGATTAACCACTTTGGTATCACTTGAAATATAATGATAATAGTTTGGACATTAAGGGTTTTGATTTAACCTAAAACATTAGGGATTGAGATTAGTTGATTCTGGTTGGAAAATAACATTTTTTTAAATTAATAAATAAGTATTAATAAATAAAGTTTGTTGTTCTATGGTTGAAAATCATAATGGATGACACAAGAATAAATGATACTTTGTTGGAATTTAGAGGAATTAGATTCAAAATAAAATTCCTAAATTTAAAATATATTGGCAGCCGGGCGATTTTGGGAATCGCCCAACGAGAAAAGATTTGATCTTGTTATTTTGCAATTATTATAACTGTAACCACTCCAAAATGATGCATGTAGATTTATTTGATTCCCTATTAATGTTAAAAAAGTATCATGTTATTTGATTCCCTGTTAATGTTAGTGAAGACACTATTTTATCATTTTAACTCTTGGATTTTTAAATGAGGAATTAATCAAGTGGATTAACAACTTTGGTATCACTTAAAATGTAATGATAATACTTTGGACATTAAGGGTTTTGATTTAAGCTAAAACAATAGGGATTGAGATGAGTTGATTCTGGTTGGAAAATAATATTTTTTTCAATTAATAAATAAAGTTTGTTGTTTTCTGGTTGAAAATCATAGTGGGTGACACTAGAATAAATGATACTTCGCGGGAATTTAGAGGAATTAGATTCAAATTAAAATTCCTAAATTTCAAATATATTGACGACTGAGCGATTTCGGGAATCGCCCAATGTAAATGAGAAAAGCTTTGATTTTGTTATGTTGCAATTATTATAACTGTAACCACTCAAAAATGATGCATGTAGATTTATTTGATTCCCTATTAATGTTAAAAAAGTATCATGTTATTTGATTCCTGTTAATATTACGTAAGTTACTATTTTATCATTTTAACTCTTCGATTTAAATGAGGAATTAATAAAGTGGATTAACAACTTTGTTATCACTTAAAATGTAATGATAATAGTTTATACATTAAGGGTTTTGATTTAACCTAAAACATTAGGGATTGAAATTATTTGATTCTAGTTGGAAAATAATATGTTTTTGAATTAATAAATAAATATTAATAAATAAAGTTTGTTGTTCTATGGTTGAAAATCATAATGGGTGACACTAGAATAGAATAAATGATACTTTGCTCGAATTTAGAGGAATTAGATTCAAATTAAAATTCCTAAATTTAAAATATATTGGCAGCTGGGCGATTCTGGGAATCGCCCAACGTAACTGACAAAAGATTTGTTCTTGTTATGTTGCAATTATTATAACTGTAACCACTCCAAAATGATGCATGCAGATTTATTTGATTCCCTATTAATGTTAAAAAATTATCATGTTATTTGATTCGTGCTAATATTATTAAATTACTATTTTATCATTTTAACTCTTGGATTTTTAAATGATGAATCAATAAAGTGGATTAACAACTTTGATATCACTTAAAATATAATGGTAATAGTTTGGGCATTAAGGGTCTTGATTTAACCTAAAACATTAGGGATTGTGATTAGTTGATTTTGGTTGAAAAATAATATTTTTTTGAATTAATAAATAAATATTAATAAATAAAGTTTGTCGTTATATGGTGGAAAAACATAATGGGTGACACTCGAATAAAAGATGCTTTGCTGGAATTTAGAGGAATTAGATTTAAATTAAAATTCCTAAATTTAAAATATATTGGCAGCCGGGGGATTCTGGGAATCGCCCAACGTAAACGAGAAAAGCTTTGATCTTGTTATGTTGCAATTATTATAATTGTAACCACTCCAAAATGATGCATGTAGATTTATTTGATTCCATATTAATGTTAAAAAAGTATCATGTTATTTGATTCCGTGTTAATGTTACTGAAGTTACTATTTTATCATTTTAACTCTTGGATTTTTAAATGAGGAATTAATAAAGTGGATTAAAAACTTTGGTATCACTTAAAATATAATGATAATAGCTTGGACATTAAGGGTTTTGATTTAACCTAAAACATTAGGGATTGAGATTAGTTGACTCTCGTTGGAAAATAATATTTTTTTGAATTAATAAATAAGTATTAATAAATAAAGTTTGTTGTTCTATGGTTGAAAATCATAATGGGTGACACTAGAATAAATGATACTTTGTAGAACTTAGAGGAATTAGATTCAAATTAAAATTCATAAATTTAAAATATATTGGCAGCTAGGCGATTCCCAGAATCGAATCGTCCAACGTAAACGAGAAAAGCTTTGATCTTGTTATGTTGTAGTTATTATAATTGTAACCACTCCGAAATGATGCACATAGATTTATTTGATTCCCTATTAATGTTAAAAAAGTATCATGTTATTTGATTCCTGTTAATGTTATTTAACTTACTCTTTTACCATTTTAACTCTTAGATTTTTAAATGAGGAATTAATAAAATGGATTAACAACTTCAGTATCACTTAAAATATAATTGATAATAATTTGGACATTAAGGGTTTTGATTTAACCTAAAACATTAGGGATTGAGATTAGTTGATTTTGGTTGGAAAATAATAATTTTTTGAATTAATAAATAAGTATTAATAAATAAGTATTAATAAATAAAGTTTGTTGTTCTATGGTTGAAAATCATAATGGGTGACACTAGAATAAATGATACTTTGCCAAATTTAGAGGAATTAGATTCAAACTAAAATTCCTAAATTTAAAATATATTGGCAGCCGGGAATTGCCCAACGTAAACAAGAAAAGCTTTGATCTTGTTATGTTTCAATTATTATAACTGTAGCCACAACAAAATGATACATGTAGATTTATTTGATTGACTATTAATGTTAAAAAAGTATCATGTTATTTGATTCCTGTTAATGTTACTGAAGTTACTATTTTATCATTTCAACTCTTGGATTTTTAAATGAGGAATTAATAAAGTGGATTAACAACTTTGGTATCACTTAAAATATAATGATAATAGTTTGGACTTTAAGGGTTTTGATTTAACCTAAAACATTAGGGATTGAGATTAGTTGATTCTGGTTGGAAAATAATTTTTTTTGAATTAATAAATCAGTATTAATAAATAAAATTTGTTGTTCTATTGTTGAAAATCATAATGGGTGACACTAGAATAAATGATACTTTAGATTCAAATTAAAATTCCTAAATTTAAAATATATTGATAGTTGGGCCATTCCATGAATCGCACAACGTAAACAAGAAAGCTTTGATCTTGTTATGTTGCAATTATTATAACTGTAACCTCTCCAAAATGATGCATGTAGATTTATTTGATTCCCTATTAATGTTAAAAAAGGTATCATGTTATTTGATTTCGTGTTAATGTTACTGAAGTTACTATTTTATCATTTTAAATCTTGGATTTTTAAATGAGGAATTAATAAAGTGGATTAACAACTTTGGTATTACTTAAAATATAATGATAATAGTTTGGGCATTAAGGGTTTTGATTTAACCTAAAACATTAGGGATTAATATTAGTTGATTCTGGTTGGAAAATAATATTTTTTGAATTAATAAATAAATATTAATAAATAAAATTTGTTGTTCTATGGTTGGAAATCATAATGGGTGGCACTAGAATAAATGATACTTTGCCGGAATTTAGAGGAATTAGATTCAAATTAAAATTCCTAAATTTAAAATATATTGGTAGCCGGGCAATTCCGGGAAAATAGATTGGCAACCGGGCGATTCCGGGAATCGCCCAACATAAACGAGAAAAGCTTTGATCTTGTTATGTTGAAATTATTATAACTATAACCACTCCAAAATGATGCATGTATATTTATTTTATTTCCTATTAATGTTAAAAAGGTATCATGTTATTTGATTCTCTCTTATTGTTAGTGAAGTTACTATTTTATCATTTTAACTCTAGGATTTTTAAATCAAGAATTAATAAACTCCATTAACAACTTTGGTATCACTTATATAATAATAATAGTTTGGACATTAAGGGTTTCATTTATCCTAAAACATTAGGGATTGAGATTAGTTGATTCTGTTTGGAAAATAATATTTTTTTGATTTAGTAAATAAGTATTAATAAATAAAGATTGTTGTTCTATGGTTGAAAATCATGATGGGTGACACTAGAATAAATGATACTTTGCTAGAATTTAGAGGAATTAGATTCAAATTAAATTCCTAAATTAAAAATATATTGGCAGTCGGTGGATTCTGAAATCGCCCAATCTAAACGAGAAAAACTTTGATCTTGTTATGTTGCAATTATTATAACTGTAATGACTCCAAAATGATGCATGTGGATTTATTTGATTCCCTATTATTATTAAAAAAGTATAATGTTATTTGATTCCCTGTTAATGTTACTAAAGTTACTAATTTATCATTTTAACTCTTGGACTTTTAAATGAGGAATTAATAAAGTAATTAACAACTTTGGTATCACTTAAAATATAATGATAATAGTTTAGACATTAAGGGTTTTGATTTAACATAAAACATTAGGGATTGAGATTAGTTGATTCTGGTTGGAAAATAATATTTTTTTGAATTAATAAATAAGTATTAATACATAAAGTTTGTTGTTCTATGGTTGAAAATCATAATGGGTAACACTAGAATAAATGATACTTTGCTGGAATTTAGAGGAATTAGATTCAAATTAAAATTCCTAAATTTAAAATATATTGGTAGCGAGGCGATTCTGGGAATCGCCAACGTAAACGAGAAAAACTTTGATCTTGTTATGTTTCAATTATTATAACTATAACCACTCCAAAATGATGCATGTAGATTTATTTTATTTCCTATTAATGTTAAAAAGGTATCATGTTATTTGATTCCCGGTTAATGTTACTGAAGTTACTATTTTATCATTTTAACTCTAGGATTTTTAAATGAGGAATTAATAAACTGGATTAACAACTTTGGTATCACTTAAAATATAATGATAACAATTTGGACATTAAGGGTTTGATTTATCCTAAAACAATAGGGATTGAGATTAATTGATTCTGTTTGGAAAATAATATTTTTTTAATTTAGTAAATATGTACTAATAAATAAAGTTTGTTGTTCTATGGTTGAAAATCATAATGGGTGACACTAGAATAAATGATACTTTGTTGGAATTTAGAGGAATTACATTCAAATTAAAATTCCATATTTAAAATATATTGCCAGCTCGGCGATTCCGTGAATCACCCAACTTAAACAAGAAAAGTTTTGATCTTGTTATGTTGCAATTATTATAACTGTAACCACTCCAAAATGATGATGTAGATTTATTTGATTCCCTATTAATGTTAAAAAAGTATCATGTTATTTGATTCCTTGTTACTGTTACTAAAGTTACTATTTTATCACTTTAACTCTTGGAATTAAAAATGAGGAATAAATAAAGTGGATTAACAACTTTGGTATCACTTAAAATATAATGATAATAGTTTTGACATTAAGGGTTTCGATTTAACATAAACATTAGGGATTGAGATTAGTTGATTGTAGTTGGAAAATAATATTTTTTTGAATTAATAAATAAGTATTAATAAATAAAGATTGTTGTTCTATGGTTGTAAATCATAATGGGTGACACTAGAATAAATGATACTTTGCTATACTTTAGAGGAATTAGATTCAAATTAAAATTCCTAAATTTAAAATATATTGGGAGCCAGGCGAATTGCCCAAGGTAAACTAGAAAATCTTTGATCTTCTTATATCACAATTATTATAACTATAACCACTCCAAAATGATGCATGTAGATTTATTTGATTCCCTATTAATGTTAGAAAAGTATCATGTTATTTGATTCCCTCTTAATGTTACTGAAGTTACTATTTTAACATTTTATCTCTTGCATTTTTAAATGAGGAATTAATAAAGTGAATTAAAAACTTTGGTATCAGTTAAAATGTAATGATAATAGTTTGGACATTAATGGTTTTGATTTAACCTAAATCATTAGGGATTGAGATTAGTTGATTCTGGTTAGAAAATAATATTTTTTTTGAATTAATAAATAAGTATTAATAAATAAAGTTTGTTGTTCTATGGTTGAAAATCATAATGGGTGACGCTAGAATAAATGATGCTTTACTGGAATTTAGAAGAATTAGATTCAAATTAAATTTCCTAAATTTAAAATATATTGGCAGCTGGGTGGTTCCGGGAATCCCCCAACATAAACGAGAAAAGTTTTGATTTTGTTATGTTGCAATTATTATAACTGTAACCACTCCAAAATGATGCATGTAGATTTATATGATTCCCTACTAATGTTAAAAAATTACCATGTTATTTGATTCCCTGTTAATGTTACTGAAGTTACTATTTTATCATTTTAACTCTTGGATTTTTAAATGAGGAATTAATAAAGTGGATTAACAACTTTAGTGTCACTTAAAATATAATGATAATAGTTTGGACATTAAGGGTTTTGATTTAACCTAAAACATTAGGGATTGAGATTAGTTGATTCTGGTTGGAAGATAATATTTTTTGAATTAATAAATAAGTATTAATAAATAAAGTTTGTTGTTCTATGGTTGAAAATCATAATGGGTGACACTAGAATAAATGATACTTTGCCAGGATTTAGAGGAATTAGATTCAAATTAAAATTTCCTAAATTTAAAATATATTTGTAGCACGGCGATTCCAGCGTAAACGAGAAAAACTTTGATCTTGTTATGTTGCAATTATTATAATTGTAACCACTCCAAAATGATGTATGTAGATTTATTTGATTCCATATTAATGTTAAAAAAGTATCATGTTATTTGATTCCATGTTAATGTTACTGAAGTTACTATTTTATCATTTTAACTCTTGGATTTTCAAATGAGGAATTAATAAAGTGGATTAACAACTTTGGTATCACTTAAAATATAATGATAATAATTTGGACATTAAGGGTTTTGATTTAACCTAAAAAATTAGGGATTGAAATTAGTTGATTCTGGTTGGAAAATAGTATTTTTTTTGAATTAATAAATAAGTATTAATATATAAAGTTTTTTGTTCTATCGTTGAAAATCATAATGAGTGACACTAAAATAAATGATATTTTGTTGGAATTTAGAGGAATTAGATTCAAATTAAAATTCCTAAATTTAAAATATATTGGCAGCCGGGCGATTCCGGGAATCGCCCAAGGTAAACGAGAAAATCTTTGATCTTGTTATTTTGCAATTATTATAACTGTAATCATTCCAAAATGATGCATGTAGATTTATTTGATTCCTTATTAATGTTAAAAAGGTATCATGTTATTTGATTCCCTGTTAATGTTACTGAAGTTACAATTTTATCATTTTAGCTCCTGGATTTTTAAATAAGGAATTAATAAAGTGGATTAACAACTTTGGTATCACTTAAAATATAATGATAATAGTTTCGACATTAAGGGTTTTTATTTAACCTAAAACATTAGGGATTGAGATTAGTTGATTCTCGTTGGGAAATAATATATTTATGAATTAATAAATAAGTATTAATAAATAAAGTTTGTTGTTTTATGGTTGAAAATCGTAATGGGTGATGCTAGAATAAATGATACTTTGCCGGAATTTAGAGGAATTAGATTCAAATTAAAATTCCTAAATTTATAATATATTGGGAGCCGGGCAATTCTCAGAATCGCCTAACGTAAATGAGAAAATCTTTGATCTTGTTATATTGCAATTATTGTAACTGCAAACACTCTAAAATGATGCATGTAGATTTATTTGATTCCCTATTAATGTTAAAAAAGTATTATGTTATTTGATTCCCTTTTAATGTTACTGAAGTTACTATTTTATCATTTTAACTCTTGGATTTTTAAATGAGGAATTAATAAAGTGGATTAACAACTTTGGTATCACTTAAAATATAATGATAATAGTTTGGACATTAAGGGTTTTGATTTAACCTAAAACATTAGGGATTGAGATTAGTTGATTCTAGTTGGAAAATAATATTTTTTTGAATTAATAAATAAGTATTAATAAATAAAGTTTTTTGTTCTATGGTTGAAAATCATAATGGGTGACACTAGAATAAATGATACTTTGCCAGAATTTAGAGGAATTAGATTCAAATTAAAATTCCTAAATTTAAAATATATTGGCAGCCAAGCGATTCCAGGAATCGCCCAACGTAAAAGAGAAAAGCTTTGATCTTGTTATGTTGCAATTATTATAACTGTAACCACTCCAAAATGATGAATGTAGATTTATTTGATTCCCTATTAATGTTAAAAAAGTATCATGTTATTTGATTTCGTGTTAATGTTACTGAAGTTGCTATTTTATCATTTTAACTCTTGGATTTTTGAATGAGGAATTAATAAAGTGGATTAGCAACTTTGGTATCACTTAAAATATAATGATAATAGTTTGGACATTAAGGGTTTTGATTTAACCTAAAACATTAGGGATTGAGATTAATTGATTCTGGTTGGAAAATAATATTTTTTTGAATTAATAAATAAGTATTAATAAATAAAGTTTGTTGTTCTATGGTTGAAAATCATAGTGGGTGACACCAGAATAAATCTGAAGTCAAAAAATAGGTCTTTTAAAAAGATGACATGATGTGGAATCATCACTTTTTAAAATCAGTATACAAATCACTAACATTCTAAAACGTAATGTACATATAAAAAATTAAAGTGCCAAAAACTATGCTTTAAAAAAAATATGTGTGTTTTGCATTGCCCCTTTTCAAAATCGGGTCACTTTTTCGCTATCTCTACGAAACGGGTAACAATATCATTTCCTGTTTCAAAGTTTACATTGTTCATACCATACACCAATTGAAAAGGTGTGAATCCATTTGCGTTTCTCACCGAGGTTTAGTAAGCCCACAAAGCTGACTAGAGGATTAAATGCAAGTTTCATTTATGAACTCCTATCATTCATTGAAGCATTCACTTAAGTATTTTTTGATGGCTTCAACTTGTCCATTAGCTTGTGGATAATAAGGAGTAGAACTATCATGTGAAAGTCCTAACTTGGCAGTCAATTCAGTCATCATATGGTTGTGAAAATGCGAACCATGATCTGTAATTATAGCTTGTGGTACACTAAACTGTGCAACCACATGGTTGAAGAGAAAAAGAGTAGCCGTCTCACCATTGTTGTTTAATGTAGGCATCACCTCGGTCCATTTGGTAAAATAGTCCATGGCGACAATAATATACCCATGCCCCCTCACCAAGGTAGGGTTGCATGTCATGAAATCAATGCCCCATTTTGCAAATGGCCCAACAACGATGATAGGATGCAGTGGTGAAAATAGGCAGTTGAGTCTTACGGTCAAAAATCTGGCATGCATGACAACTTCTGACAACAATAATGCCATCATTAAATATGGTTGGCCAGAAGTAACCAGCATGAAGAATCTTCTATGCGGTAGCATAACCAGATAAATGTCCACCACAAGCACCAGAATAGCAATCATTCAAAACTTTCTCATCTTCCTCATGTGTCAGGCACCTTCGTAAAATCGTATCGATACCATGACGGTAAAGGGTGTTGCCAGTGATCAGATAATCTTTAGCTTGATATCGAATACGTCACTGTTGCGTGTGAGAGGTATCAGGCTGGAAAGTTTGGGTTTGGAGATAGATCAGTATATCTCCATACCAAGGGCCAGATGAGGAAATTAGAAATAGAGACTCATCTGGAATTGATGGTTCCGTTGTTGAGTCGATGTCAGTAGAGGGAAGTTCGCAAAGAAGATTGACAAAAACTAGAGATTTCTTTGACTTGCATTTGATGAATTCCAAATAAAATTCCTCCAAAATGATAATCCATTTTGAATATTTGTCCCCCAGCAATCGACGTGACAAGATGTACATCATAGGATTGCAATCCAAAATGACAGTGGTCTTTCAGAATAGGATCTAGTGGCGAAATCTCTATACAACTTGAATAATAGCCAAATCTAGCTTTTCGACATAAGAGTACTTAACTTCCGTATCATTGAGATTTTGACTCAAATAATAGATTGTATGTTCAGTCCCATCTTCTTCATGGACTAAAATAATAGAAATGGTTGTATCTGAAGTGGCGAGATACAGGAAATAGTCGTTTTGATAATTAGGGGCATACATTAATGATGCTCGAATCAGGGTATCTTTTAGAGGATCAAAGGAAGCTTGTGCAACCTGGTCCCAATGGAAGGGAATTCCGTTTTTCAAAAGACGAGTAAATCCTTTAGCCATTTCGACATAGTTGGGAATGAATCTCGTTAGAAAGTTAGCATTCCCTTGGAGTCTCTGTGATTGCAGTAAATTGGGAGGTGGAGACAGATCAAGGATTGCCTTAACCCTCAAAGGGTCGAGTCGAATTCCTTCTTTAGACATTATGAAACCAAGCAAATGACCAGAACCAACAAAAAACACACATTTATGTGGATTGAGTCGAATTTTGTAGTGTCGGCACCATAAAAAGATGGCTTTCAAATGTTGCAAGTGATCAACCTGTTTCTTTGAATGAGCAGGTAAATCATCTAGATAGGGTTGAACAATGTGTTTGATGTCGTGGAAGGCATAATTCCTTGCCCTCTAAAAAGTTACACCAACGTTCTTCAAACCAAAAGGGAGTTTCCTATATGTGAATGTGCCCAAGCGACAAATAAAAAAAGTTTTATATTGGTCTTCTGGGTGGATATTGATCTAATTATCGCTGGAAAAGCCATCCATAAATGAAAGTATTTCACATCCAGCACAATCATCAATTATCTGGTCGATAAAGGGAGTGGGATAGTTGTCTTCTGGACAAGCATTATTAACATCCATATAGTCAATAGACACTCATATTGTTCCTTGTTTCTTCATGACAGGAACAAGATTGGAAACCCAATCAGTAAGAGGAACGGGGTATATGAAACCAAAATGAAAAAGCTTTTCAATTTCTTCTTTTATGGAAACAACCTTCTTTGGATGAACATGATAGAGGTACTGGTTTGACATCAGGATACATTTTAATCTCATGTTCAACTATACTATAATTAATACCTGGAATTTCCACATATGACCAGGAAAATATATCACAAAATTCACGGAAAAGAGCCCAGTAAATTTCAAGTTCCGATGGAGAACAATATTTTCCAACATGGATGTTTTCTACAATTTTGGGTTTGGTCGAAATGTCGATAGAAATGGTTTCTTTGATATTTGATAAGTTTCTATTGGAATTGAATGTGTTTATAAATATAGAATTCGAAAGGAAATCAACAATTGAAGGGTGATTTAGCTCGTTTGGAATATCTTCTATGTGATTTGGAAGATGGGATCAATGATGATAATGTTCCCATGGTTCTTCTTTTGTCATCATTGATTGGATGATTTCTTCATCAGTAGAAAATGTACATGAAAAAGGATCAGAGGAAGTACCATATTCTAACGAACGATCAACCCATACAATTGGTGATGATGGATTTGGATTTTTTGCGCAAGCCAAAAATATTGATTGCTATGCAAGCTCAATGGGGCTTAGCGGCATGGTTTCATTATGCATATCAACTTTAGAATTTTTGGAAATCTTCCATGAACTAGATGAATTCGAAGATATCATGTTACAAGTCTCAACTTTTGCAATTTCTGCCACTTGTGATGGTGACAGTAGTGAAAATATACCCATTAGGGAAGAATATTTGAAGAGACCTAATCCAATGTTCTGAAGAGATATCGAGGGTCCATGAACTAATGGAACACTTCCAGTTTCCTGTGAACTAGAGGCGAATAAGGAAAGCTGATCAATCATTGTGATTCTGCCTTTAGGAGGGAAAGCGATCATACAAAAGTATGTTGAAACCACAATAGCCATAGCATAAACCCATGGTCTTCCTAGTAAAATGTTGTAGTTAAGGGGTCTGTCATTGACCTAAACTTCAACAGTTACAGTTTTTCCCCCTAGTTCTATCTGCGGGTTACTTAAAATTCCAGAAGGTGTATAAGTGTGACCGTCAAAAGCTTTTAACATTGTAGGTGACTGTGACAAAGGCGGTGATCCAAGTGTTTTCCAGCAATTCATTGACATGATACAAGTAGATGCACCCTCATCAACAATGGTTTGGTGAACGAGTTTATTCAAAGATTTTAATTAGATCAAGACTGCTAACTGTGCTAGTAATTGTGTCGTATAACCTGCATGGTTAAAAACCACAAGATTGGAATCTGTTCGATAAATTCCACCAATTGCTGACAATAAGGCCTACTTTTGGGAGGGAAAATTTTGAAGTGTCTCAAGCGTCGACATAGCAGAAGGTGTCTGAGTTAGATCTTCTACTATGTTGTAATTTTACATTGCTCGAGATCGAGGGTTGAGTGTAGATTTATGCACAACTCCCTTAGGCAGTTTGATTGATAACTCTAGTGCCATGGGTGGTGGAATGGAGGCAAGCGAAGTCAAATTTAAAGCATTGGGTTGATCTGTAGCCTAGTCATTCAACAACAACAATGTATTACCATAATCTTTACTTCATGTTGTCACCAAAACATCAGTTTTAGGTTTAGTGGCCAATAGCATAAGTACTTGTGAAGTGGAAGCATGATCTTTAGCAACCAAATGAGTCTCTAGATTTAGAAAAGGGTCTGTGAACACAGCAGATGCACTAGAAGTCTTAAGAAGTTTTGAGACTTCAGAGAAGTGAGGACAGTCTCACGTAAAATGCTCCTCATTAGAGATTAAACATGGGTAATGAGGTTTCCTACACAGAGAAGAGGATTTTGTTTCTTTTTAGCTTTCCCCTTTTCTTGCTTCCAGGTTTCTTTTCATTTTTACCTTTGTCAGATGTCACGACATTTATTTCGGAAGCAAGAGTATTATCAGGTGCACTAGAAGATTGATTTGAAATAGAAAGTGTTTGATGAGATGGTCTACTTGCTGTTTGGGTGCTTGAAGAACCAATCACGCCGTCACTGGCATGAGAGTCCTTACTAGATGGAGGTGGTGGAACAGTAAAATTTCGTCTGGGTGCATTTGAAATTTTGTCATAGAGCATGCGAGACTGGGTGTGAATCAAGTCTAAGTATTGGGCATGAGTAATTACTTGCTTTTCAGTGACAACTCCTCCTTTAGCCACATCCTCGGTGATAGATGGAAACAAGGATTTGATAAACCACCTAGCTAAAAGTTGATTAGGAACAAAAGTTTTGACCATTCGATGACGACGATGCCACTCATGAATATGATCATAAATGTGAGTAGCAATAGTCTATTTAAAGCTGGTCAACAATTTCGTTACAGTTTCATATCTGATGGGTAATTGGAAGTGGTTTAAAAATGTGGTAGATATGGATGTAAAGTTGTCAAATGAAGCTTGTGGTAATTAAATATACCACTTTATAGCTGTACCAATAACTGTTTGTTGGAAATGACATAGTCTAACTAAATCATCATTCAGGGAGCTGGATGAACACCATAAATGAAAAGTCATAACGTGGTTGGATAGATATTCTCCAGGGTTTCCATTGAACTTAGGAATATCAGAAGGTAATTTATGAGGAATCACCAGCCACTAAGGTGCATAAAGAATTGGATCATTGGTAAGCCGATTTAAATTCGGTAATTCAAGTGTTGTGACAAAAGACAACTGTCAGTTTAGGTTGGGTTGAGTGTAACCAGGGTAAGATGGAATTCCTTGGCAATAGGCCTTTGCATACTAGCATAAGGAATCTATTGCTGGTAACTTTGATAGGGGTAGGTTTGTTGAGCAAATCTGGTATAAGGTGGTTGTTGGGCACCCGGATAAATTTGTTGTTGACCAAACCCAACATAGGCTTGTTGACCAGGACTTGGGTAAAATTGCTATTGACCACACCTAGCATAAGCTTATTGACCATGTCTAGGATAAGTTTGGTACTATTGGAATTTTTGTTGTTGATGTTGTGGCTACCACGGTTGTTGATGTAATGGTTGCTGCCCACGAATGTAAGTTTGACTAGGTTGTGAATAAATTAGACTAGTATAAGTCTAAGTCATTCCTGTAAATGGTAAACTGGCCTGAGGTTGTTGGATTATAGGAACAAATTTTTTTGTAAAATGATGTGAGAAGACTGAGTCTGTAGACCCGAAACTTGAGGGTCAAAGGTTGAAGGACCAGCTTGAAAAGGTTGAGATATAATTAACTGAGCTTGCGACTGTGGTAAAGTTGTAACAACATGCGTAGTAGGAATGCATGAAACAAATTGCATTGGTTGTGATGGATACACAAGCCTTGGTTGAACGGACATTGTAGGATTCCACTGACAAACAGTCATTCCAGGCTTACCTAAAGATGATAGTATACTTCCATATGATTTCCCCCAGAAAATGGAGGATAGGTAGATTGGGCATATTGTTCTCCATATGGAGGTAATCCAGTGTAAATTGGATACATTGGATGGTAACTAGATGAACCAGCTTGATATTGAATTGATGGATCAAAATGTTCAGTATCTGTAAGTGAAGAACCAGCTAAAATTCATGTGGACGACATGGGTGAAGACCATGGACTAGAAGCAACACCTGAGTGAGTTCCAGGTAATGATTGGTAAAACCAGTGGGACAGATGAATCACCATATAGATCTGACTCAGGTGTTGTAGTAAACATCGAAGAAGTAGAGACATTAGATTCTATCATAGGTGTAATAGATGGTACAGTTTGGGATGTTGATTCAGCCATATTCAAATGAACCAATAAATATCCTAATGAATCAATAGGAGTTTGAAAGTAAACATGATCAAAAGGAGCAGTAAAATGAGGAGTATGAGGATAAAGATAAAGCCTTGGTCCAAAACAAGTCGGAGTTATAGGTGTTTCTTCTTCAGATTCCTCTTCAATGGAAATCAAACCAGGTGGAAGGATTTCACCATCAGGTACGTAATAGATTTTTGATGTTTGAATCTGCAGTAAAGGGGAAGTCTCAACAGTTACAGATGTCTGAGGATAAACTGGTCAATCGTCTTCCGGTACGGGAACAACTTCTGATTGTTCAAATTCAAGATCCAAGTGTTCTAGTAAAAGAACAATAGGTTCAGGATGAGCTTCTTGAACAACTTCTGGTTCAGAAGTAACTTTTGGTTGAACTGTGATAGGTTTATGATCAACTTTTGGTTGAAAAGATTCAATTTTAGAAGTAGCTTCTTGTTGAACAACTTTCGGTTGAGGATCAACTTCTTGTTGGAGAACTTCAATTACCATTTCACTAAGTTCATTTTTAGTGTCCTCAGGTAATTGTAAAGGTTCCACTTCAGTAGCAGATGTACCAGTAATTGTAGGAGTAACTGGGGTCACAATACTTACCGGTATTGGTGACTCTAGTAATTCAAATGAAGAACCATAAGTTTGTGATGTATTGGACTCAGTTAAACGAGACTGCTTTCTCTGGCTATGTGTAGCTTTAGGGGGTAAAGGCAGTTTAGTCACTGTCCTCTGTGAACAATGGGGTAACAATTGATGTTCCTCCAAGATTGCAGATTGATTTTATTACAAAAAGAAATAAACAAAAATAGGGTAATCAAGGCAAAATGATTACCAAGCAACTGTGAACTGCAATATACTGCCTCAATAAACCAAGGACTTAACATTTGTGCAGGAAATCTCCCTGAATGTTGTGTTCGGTGTATCATAGTGTACAAGGTGGTCGACTCGGTTACCTAAGGATGGATAGAAACTTAATGTAGTCCTCCCATATATACCCGAAAGTATGTGGAGGCCTAATCCATGTTAGCGTTGCCGAATGGAAAACCGCACAATGAGAGCATTCCTTTATACTTTTTGTACTATAACACCACCCTATATACCCGAAGGTACGTGGATGAGATGCAATATACTTAGGTACGTGGAATGAGGTATCACACTCGGAATGTATCATAGACAATTAATGATAGCTTCTATGTTTAATGACACCGGAATAGGTCTCTAGCCTAGAACCTCTAAATGTTACGCATTAAGTTACAATGCTCCATTAGGTTAATTGAGAAAAATTTTAAGTTGATCTTGTTTAAGAGTTTGTCTTTCAGGTTCACCATGTGATGTTTTTGAAATTCCCAGAATGCAACTATGATGAGAAACATTCTTTTCATTTGATTTGAACAATGAAAACTTTAACTAAAAGGGATAGAGCAATCAGAATCTTTGATCAAAGAGCATAGAGCGCATCTAATGCAACTTTCCCTATACTATTCCTACAAGCACATACAAACCTCTAAATGCATAATGCATGTTTTTCTTTTCATTTCCTTTAATGTTTAGATGAAGAAAAGGAAACTAAATACACAAACAATCAATCAATACTTTTCGCAATAAATGAAGACTTTGCGACTGTTCCTTTTCAGAAAAGACTAATCGATTATAAGCTAACTTTGAAAATGAATTGATAATGATAAAGAAATCGCTTAAGAAACACAAAACAATGAAGGTGAAAGTAGGGTAGAATAAGAAATACACACTAATTTCAGAACCATAGAAAACATTGATCTTTCAACAAACAAAATTAGAAGCAAATTTGGAAAAAATCAAGCCAAAGGTGGGCTTTTAGCCTAAGGAGGATCAGCGCAACCTGGATTGGGAGACAGTACGATTCAGTTCATTATCTCTAAGTCAAGGGTGGTTTACAGTGCACTGTGTCAAGACAAACACTGCACTGGTGCTAGAGAGCCTAGTTAGGAGACATATAATCACTCTTTTCTGACCAAAAACAGTTCAAAATGACTGAAATAAGATCAATGAAGTCAAGAAAAGTCTACTAGGATGTAATATGATGAGGGTAAATTGGCAAGAATGACAGTCGCTCCCCAGTATGGTCACCAATTTGTTATATGGAATTTGTATCTACGGATAAACACATTTTCCCTAAATGGGTAGCTACACTTAGAACAACAGAAAGAAAGTAGTTTAACCTTTTCCTATATCCGATAGATGAGATGAAGGAACTTACATGTAGCCTTTTTCTTCCTTAATCTCCTTTGAATTGCTCTTGTCTCTCCCACTTGAACTAAATCTGGTCAATTGGTACCTATGTCAACAGAAATAAAAACAACAACAATCAAGGAATACATGATCTATATACTATAAACCAATGGAATCGACAACATTGAAACACATAATCATCATTGACGTGGACAAGAATATGAGAAAATTAATAAACAACTTTATTAATGCAGAAGGAAGAGTTTCACCCAATGCGGTTCTATCTCGTGTCACTCATCTAGCTTCAGTCCAACCCTCGTCACACCAAAAGCACACCAAAACCACTAGCATAACGTTACTTGATATGAACTCAAATATCAAACCAACAATATTTCCTTACAATCTTCAAATTCTATCCCCTTGATCACTATGATGAGTGGTCAATTAATAGGGAGATGGAAGTGGTTTTGTTATAAATTGGGTATTGAATGGCCTTCCGAAATTGGATTTAGTTTCCATAGAGCAAGGGATGAGAGGATAGGAGGTTAATTGATCCATAGCCTATCCAAATTCGAGCTCATAGGATGAGATAAATGTTGGGATCCTTCTAGAATGATCTAGAATTAATGAATATTCCCAAAACCCTATGCAAATTTCACTCATTCTCGCCCAGCACAGGTGTAAGTGGGCCTTGACCAAGGTTGCGCTAGTGCCCCAAGGAGGCATTTCTGCATGGTTTCAAGCTACAAAACTTTCTTGGATGGAAGAATTCAATGTGATGACTTGTCTAGGGCATGTAACAACTGAATTAGGGTTTGATGTGCCCTAATTGCACTGATCTGAATGTTAGGAGTGATGTGCCCAGATAGACCTGTAACAAATTAGTTTTTGAAATTACTTGTTTATTCCCTTCAGATTTGCTTATAGTGATTTTAAACTCAAGGTTTTCCCTCTATATTTTGGTGAGCCTTGAATTTGAGAGGATTTTGATGGAGGCTGAGATTTAACATTGATTCATGAAACAATCTATTATTTGAAACCTTGTTCCATTAATATACGTTCTAGGTTTACGAGATCTACTTGGAAGGTGACTATATTATTTATATCTGACTTGGTGAAGCTATGAAACTTTTATTTGGAATCATTTCTTTGGATACTGGTAGTTGTGGCTTAAAGACTTTAAAGTTTTGAGATGAGAACTTAATGATATTTCTCTTCGCGACCATTGAGTTGTTCCAGATCGAAGATATTGAGGGTTCCTTGATTATTTATGAAGATCTTGTAATATAACAAGTAAAGTCATGCTAAATTTCTAAGACCCTAAAGTTTCTTGTAACAATCCAAGTCATATTCAATGTTTACAACATGTATGATTAAAGTGTAATATTGACCTTACTTCTTTTCCTTACCTGAGACTTGCCTACTATTATAGTTCTTTCCTGGTTCAAGAAACAAAGCCATGTTGATGGGAAGCCTTTGTATCACCAAACCATTGAATATTGGTCAAATTTTGACAAGTTCATTTGAATACAATGTGACTGGTTAGTGAGTGAAATCAATTACGTTTTGTGGTTGATTTTACAAGTGTTGAACAAGAATATTTGATGATTTAAATGAACTAGTGTGAGAAGGTTGTTAATAGTTGATTTATTGTTGGTTTCATTTTCTTACTCTTCTAGACCTTTCTCTTAGGTGCAGTTTTAGACCTATGATTTGGGACACCTTTTGGTGTGGAAAGATATAATAGAGTATAGTTTTCCTATTATGTAACTTTATACATTTTATTTGTACACCATAGTGCCACAATTTACTTTTTAATGTACAAGAAATGATAAATTGAGATAATGTGAGAATGATTAGAAATTTGTTTGATTAATTTTAAGCACTCTTTTGAATTGAATGGATTGAGACTTGTATTCCTTTGAGACTTTTGATTATTTATTTAGTTTGAAATCCCAATTTTCTTGATACGTTAATGAGTGAGGTAGCTAGTGTCCGGATTGATCAAGTTATTTTTCTTTTAATGAAATTGTCAAATCTTGTGTAGGAATTGGATTGAGATTTTATGCACTATTTTCTATAACTTAGAAATTTGTTAATGGTTATGCAAGATTAGTGTTTATGGTTTCACATTTAATGAATGCCTTTGATTCAAGGATTGGAGTGGGTAATAATTGTTGTTTTCATGACAACTCAGGGTTCTATTTTACAGGTTATTGAAGTCTCTCTCTGGCATTTCTAGTGATGCTCCTCCAAGTTTACGAACTCCCAGATTGAAAATTAAATGTTCGGTTGTTTATTACACCCAACAAGTTTGTCTTGTGATTGCCTACTAACTACCAGATCATGATTTTGAGGATTCCATTTACGGCTTCGACTTGGAAAGCATCCTATGGGTAGTAGGAAGATGAATGATCTTAGTGAAAACTAAGAAAAAACATTAAGTCAGACATCATATGACTCTATATGTGTGATCCATGGTCTGTAATGATAGTGAAAAGCACACAAAATTGGGAGATTACCTTATTGAACATGAAGAAAGCGACATTTTCATCCTCAGCCTTGAAAGTAGGAATAACTACAACCCATTTGTGAAGTAGTCAATAACAACAACAATGTAACTATGACCATTAGATGAAGTGGTATTGTAAGTAATGAAGTCAATTCCCCATTTAGAAAATGTCTTAACAATAACTACTAGGTGAAGGGGTGAAAGGGGTGCACGAATTTCCATGGTAAAAACTTTACAAGGGTGACACTATTTGACTGCAGTGATACAATATTTGAAAAGAGACGACTAATAACATCCAGGATGAAAGAATTTTTGGGCAGTACCCATGCCCAAACGATGACCACTACATGCCCTAGCATGGAAGTCATTTAGAACATATTTCACTTTCTCATGAGTAAGACATTGTTGAATAACATAATTAGCACCACACTAATATAAATTATTGTTAAGAACCAAGTAATGCTTCATGTGGTGGTGAATACAATGATGACCATATTTAATAGGTTTGTGTTGAAACACTGCACTTGAAGATACACAAGGATATCTCCATACCATGTGTTAGAAGAGTTGATTAGATAAAATAATTCATTTGGCATAGGATCATGGACTACTTCATCTAGATCGACTAGGCGAAGATTCGGTAACAAATCAATAAACACCAAAGACCTTTTAGATTTTGTGGTGATGAACATTAGATCAAATTCTTGGAGTATAACTATCCACTTAGAATACTTTCCTCCAATGGTTTGACAAGACCCAATGTGTCCCATAGGGTTCTCCAGATAAATGAAAAATGTCTAGGTTAGGATTATGTATTGTCAGAGTTGGCTGATAGCAAGGCTACTTCCAAAGAAATTTTCTCCACATGTGAGTACCTAAGTTTAGGCCCAGTGAGGCCTTTGGAAAGGTAGTAAATCACATGCTCACTATGAATGTTATCTTCTTGAACAAGCACCATGCCTATAGAGGATGGTGATGGAAAAATATATAGAGAAAAGTCACGTGTAGTCAGGAGGGCCCAATAGTGGGGCCAAAGTCAAAGCCCTTTTCAAGGTATCAAATTATCTTTGACTCTGATCATCCCACAAAAATGGAACTCCTTTTTTTATTAGGCACATGAAAACTTTCATAATTTCAGCATAGTTAATGAAAAGACAACGTAAGAAGTTTTCCTTCCCTTGCAAACTTTGGAGTTGAACAATGGACTCTCGAGGAGGAAATTTGAGGATTTCCTTGACCCTTGTGGGATCAACGCAGATCCTGCGTTTTGAAATGATGAAACCAAGGAGGCAATCAAACTCGATGAAGAAAACACACTTGTGCAGATTCAGATGGATATCATAAAATTGACACCTAGGGAAAATAGCTCGAAGATGAGATAGGTTTTCATAATGACATTTTGAGTGAGGAGGAAGGTTATCCAAATAAGCCTATATAATCTATCTAATATAATGAAAGGCATAGTCCATAGACCTTTGAAAATTTTCCCTCGCATTCTTAAGACCAGAGGGAAGTTTGTGATAAGGAAACATGCACCAAGGACATATAAAGGAAATCTTGTGTTGATCGGTCGGTTTGATAGCAATTTGGTTGTAGTCAGAGAAACCATCCATAAAGGAAAATGTGTAGCAACTAGCACAATTGTTGATAATTTGGTCAATTAAAGGTGTTAGATAATTATCATTTGGATAAGAAATATTAAAATTGCCATAATCAACGCATATATGGATGGTTCTCTATTTCTTATTGATGGGGACTACGCTAGACACCCATTTTGCTAAAGGAATGTGATAGATGAAACCAAATTTGAGCAACTTTTCAATTTTAGCCTTGATGTCAACTAACTTGCAAGGGTGGACTTATCTAAGTCTTTGATGGACACACTTGACATCAATATATGTCTTCATCTTATGTTCAACGATAGATGTATCTATGCTGAGAATTTCCTCATAAGACCAGGCAAAGACGTCACAAAAATATTTAAAGAGGTAGGTGAAGCTAGAAATCTCCTCTAGAGTGTTGTTTTCTCCAATCTGTATGTTTTCTATGACACAAGTCTTGATCGAGATGTTAATAAGAATTATTTTAGATATCTTACATAAGTTTTCTTTGCATCTATTTCATGAAAATTTGTAAAGGGGGAAGGAACAATCTTAGGGAAATTAATAGACTATATTTGTAAAGGATAGGAGCCTAGTTCAATTTAAAGAGATACTGAGGCACAATGATAAAAATCATTGCAAGGCAACTCATCTAAAGACATGACTTCCATCATAGCCTCATTGGAAGGCAAGAAATCACAAGGAAATCAATAGAGGGAGTTGTGATGGGAGAGTAAGTGATACCATTGGCCTGAAACAAGCAAGAAAGAGACTTAAACATTGATTGGGTAGCTTGATAAGATAAATCTACAAGTGATAGGGGCATTTGGTCTCCAAAAGAATCAATAGTAGAAGGGGTCGACAGGATCCAAGAATTGGTAAGGCCATAAAAAAAAATAGAGAGCATTGAAACAATTAGAGGAATATTGGGATGTGGAAGAGGGAAGCACCATAAAAGTGATGAGTTCTTCAACAAAATGGTACTAATTCTGACAAATTTGTCAAGAGAACCACCCACTAAAGTGACATTGCTAGTCGGTAATGGTCGAAGCTCAGGGGTGCAGAATGATCGCTGATCCAAAGTCACAATCTTCCCTTTATGAGAGAAATCAATAACTCTAAAGACTGAGGAGACAATGGATTTCAATTCATAAGTCCAACTACATCTAGGAAGAAGATTGTAATCGAGAGAGCGGTCTACAACTTCAATATCGAAAAAAATGGTTTTCCCTCGAAGAGTGATGGGGAAGCTAGTAAGATAACATTTAAGATTTAGGGTGTGGTTATCAAAATAGTTCAAGGAATTCGGAAATGGAAATAAAGTGGGTGAACCTAGGGAGAGGAAACAAGAAGTAACCATTACAAAAGTAGATGCACCTTCATTGATGAAGTTGTAGTGGATGAATTTTCCCTTCACATGAACCTGCACTTGGAAAGCAAGTATATGGAAAAGGCAAGGTGTAATTTCCCCCATTTAAAAACAACTAGGTTGTAATCATGATGGTAAACTCTTCCTATAGCTGAACTTTTGCAAAAAAAACTTTGTAATACTTCGAGAGAGGACATGGCATAAGGAATTTGTGTGAGATCTTCTACATTATTGTAGTTCTCTGCAGCGTGAATAAATGGATTGTGCATATTATGACGAAGTGTCCCTTTGGGTGGGATGGATAATATAATATAAAATGATCATTTCGATATGTAAATCATTATGTGGAGGTGGGGTGAAGCTTGACTAGGTGTCCAAAGTGTCTGGGGTAGGGTTGCCATAATTCTCGGCTCAAGTTTGTAATCAATTTCCTTAAAAGCATAGAAAATTGACAATACTTCTCCAGAAGGAGGGGGATGAGAACCACCATTTCCCCTTTGTGAGGGTAGGGCTAGTATCACAAAAAGGTGTTGTTGTTTTTGGAGTTAGTAACTAGAGAACCCATAGTAATACCCATATTCTGTCAACGTTTCAAATCCCAATAGGGATCCATCATCAGGACTTATTTTCGAATGTTGATAGTAGAAGAGCTAAATTGCTAGATTTAAATAGTTATGGGGTGAGCTATTATGATTTAAGGAAAAAATGAAGGTCGGCTCCTTAATAGTTAATATTATCCAAATATTTAAGATTTTATTAAATTAGGTTTTTAATTCTAATTCATATCATTTTAATTTTTGATGATAAATTAACAGTAAGAATATATAGTAATGGTGAAATTTCTTAGTAATATTTTCTCATCATAATTAATAATTTTTAGTATATAATAATTTAAAATAATTTATAATAACAATCTCTCATAATAATTAATATTTTATAACAATTTTTCAAAAATGATTTATAATAATAATAATAATAAATATTATGTATTATAATTGTTATAAATATCCACTACTAATTTATTATTATTTCTAGTTATTTATAAATAATAAATATTAATAATAATTAATAAATGTTATAATAACTATTATTATTATAATAATAATCAGTTTTTTATTCTATTGAATATTAATGAGATTATTTATTAAATTGAATATTAATGGGATTATTTTTTGGGTTAATTGGATTTATTCTTAATTTTTTTATGAATTAATAATAATAATAATAATGGATTATAATAATTTATAATAATAATAAGTGATAATTTATAATAATTATTATAATAATAAGTAATAATTTATAATGATAATAAGTAATACTTAGTAATAAATATTATAAATAATATAAATATTTTATAAATATTTTAAAAAAAAATTACTATTTTTTAATAGTTATTTAAAAGTTTATTCTTCATATGAATAAATAATAATATTGACATTTAACAGTCATAATTAATAATTAATAATAGTAGTAACTGCTATAAATTTCTACTGTTTAATTATTATTATTATTAATTTAATAGATTAATAATTATTATATTTAAATATTAATTATTAATGCCTTGAGATTAGTAATAAAAGAAATAGAACTAGATTATACTAATATTTACCTAAGAGGAAATGAAAGGGAGATAGTTACCTATGGAGAGTTCAACCTAGGATAATAGGGATCATGGAATCCTTCTTGTTATCACCCAAAAAATGTTCACCTGGCCATTTCTTACTAGGTTAATCAAAATACACGATGCAGGATGAATTTTGCCATGGTAAAACCCACTTTAACCATAGGAAATAATTTAGTGAACCATTTTCTTAAACTATTTCTCATTAAAATCTAAAAACCCAATGAGAATAATTAAATAAATCATTATATATTTAATATTCTCTAGAAATAATTATTAAATCATTATTTGATGATTATTTCTTATCATTTTTTACTTAGTTGCCTTGGAATAATTAAATAGATCATTATTTATTTATTATTCCTTATTTATCTCGTATTTTCCTTACGAGATAATTGTTAAATCATTATTTAATAATTATTTCCAATTCATAATTGTCTTAATCCTCACAATGTGATTAATAAATCATTTTTATTTGTTAGTTACTTTAACCAAATTCTAAATAAATATATTTGACCATTTTGAATATCTTTTCCCTCTCAAATAATATAATAAAATGTTCACAATGACTGCATTTTGATTTGTCAATAATATTCATTATTTTATAATTCTCAATCTATTCCAATATTTTGTTTTAAATAGAGGGTTTTCTCTCCATTTTTCACCATTTCCATTTTCATTGTCCCCATTACCATCTCATGAAATTTGATATCCCACTTGAGTTCAAGTCTCTATTGCTTCTATTTTCCCAATTCATACCACATATTAAGAGTGAGAAGCACATTATTGAAGCACAAGGTGAAAAATGACCCATCACATGGAGGGGGATCTATAGATCCAATTTTGTAATCAATCCTCATAAGGTGTATTATTCTTAATTAATAAAATTGATCATTCATATTCTCCATTGGGTTGTTGCACTTATATTTTTGTTGTTATATGTTTCTATTTGCATGCCATATTTTTATATAGGGTTTTTCTAAACATCTTGTTCTAGTTCTGAAGCATAGACATAACCATATTTTTTTGTTAGGGTTATAAGTCACCTATAAATAAAGTAAGTGATTTTGGTACACTTTTCCAAAAACTTTACACTAAAAAATGGTGACTCCATTGATGTAGTGATTTAGAACCTTAGAGACTCTTGTTTCAACAATTTTCAGTGTTTGCCGACATTTTTTATTTCTCTCATTTTATTTTTCTAGAGTATTTTTGTTTCATTTGGTGTTTCACATCTTTTTTCAGGTCACAGGTACTTGTCGTGCAGGAGGTGGCACTATCTATAGCAGATCTTCCAAGTGGAAGAGTCAGGAACATAACACATTTTTGGTCGAGTATTTGCTCTCCCCATGCACTTTTCAGGTTGTTCTCTGTCCATGAGTGCACTTTACACGTCAAAAACCACAGCCCTGAATTTTTCCAGATTTATTTTATTTTATTTTATATATATATATATTACATTTTTTTTCCTTAGAGTGTTGCTTGTGTGTCGGGAGAGTCTTATGTTATTTTCTGTGTCACCTCTAGGGCTAGATACACTTATCATTCGGAAGGAAAATCCCCCCTAGGATTTAGTCTAGTACACCTCTATCATTTAGGAAGAGAATTGCTGAGTTGAGGAGTCTAACGTGAAACATTTTTAGACATGACTTTTCAGTTCTTTTTCCATATTTTTTGTAGTCTTTTTTTACAATACTTTGCTTCCCTTAGATACTTGTGTTGTTTCCCCTCTATAGCATCCCCTTGAGAATCCTCTCATTTGCAACTTATTTTTGCAATTTTCCAACACTTTACCTTCTGTTTTTTGTTGGTTTTCTGCATCACTTTTCACATATTTTTGTTGGCATTATGATACAAGTGTTGTCCTTGATGGAAACTCACTCACATGATAGTTCAGTTCTGATGAAAGGAAACCCATAGTGTAACAGGTCCATTCAGATGTAACAGGGCATTGGTACAAAAGAACAAGAAGATGGAACTAAATACTACTAATCAAAATGAAGAAATTAAAGGCAAAGGATGGTGAAAAGTAGTTTAAGATGTATACGCATGTCCACTTAGTCAAAACAACATATACACACTGGTTCACAGAACAAAAAGAGTGTATACATATACACACACTTTCACAAGAAGAAAAGTACGTATATGTTGGAAAATGAAGGAAATTCAAGAGGAGACAATACCAGGGGTCAATACCATGGTATTAGCCTACAATATTGAGTGCAGTAACAACTATTTGATCCCGTCCAAGAATACCATAGGTCCTAAGTGGTTTTTGGTCCAAGGTATTGAGAAAGGCCTAAAACTATATAAGGAGGAGAAGATCATAAGGCTAGGGTGTGAAAGTGAGAGTTTCTAAGGAATACTTCTATCTGAAGTACATTTTATGTTGCAGGGGCTATGTTTGTGATTTGATCTGAAATATTTTTTGCACCTTGAATTCAGTGTTGGATCAGGATCATGAGACCTAAAATGACTTATCTTTGAATGATCTTATATTGGTTGGGATAGATATGATTATGTACACCTATTTTATTCTTTAAATCTCATGATCTGGGTTTATCTGAAGTCCAGAATAGAAGCAAAGTTATGAGTTAATATTTGTAGACCTATATGTTGGTTCGTCCTGGTAAAAGTGCTTGTACACATAGGTTCTACTCTTCCATGTAGCATATACAAAGGAAAAGCCTATTGTTCAAATTTGACTAATCTATCTAATCAGTTCTGTTGTTTTACTTTTTTCTGTCAATGAAGTCTCCTTAGATATGAATGTAAAAATGAATGAAAAAATGAATGCATAATGAGTTTGATATTTGATTGATTGATTGTATAAGTGAGAAGAGTGATCTCTGCTACTGTCTATGTAAAGCTCTGTAAATTGATAGTAGATGTTCATTATATTATTGGTTGGTACAGACTTGATTCAGAAGTTTTATGTTTCAGTAGTTTTGAAGGTATACACAGGTTTGATTAAAGGAAGTAGCGTATACACACAGGTTTGGTTCAGTAAAGTAGCATGTACATTCTGATGCATGATTTTTGAGGTTGCAGCTGGTTCTGAATGATGATGTAGGTTTCTGGGTTCAACACAATGTTCTTGTGGTAGTTATCTGATTGTTCATATGAACTGATTATTGGTTGGAGTTTGAAAGTTCTGATGGGTCCAGTATGAAAATTTGATGAAATGAGGCCTTCATGTATATTGTTGTGTGGCATGAGCATCCAATATGAAAATTTATGATAGGTGGTCCCTAGAATAAGAGAGAAGATTGTAGCCTTTTGTAGGCCAATGCCTACACATTGGCTAGTACAAGAGCTATGGGGTTGCAACTCCTTTCCAGTAGAAGTTGGAAAACGAGAGAAGGTTGTAGACCTTTGCAGGTGGGTGCCTGCATACTGGAATGAGTCTGCACAAGTACAAGATTGTAAATAGATTTTCTTATTATTAAAAGAAGATAGAGATGACAACATTTGGTGGTTTAATCCCACATTGGGTTTCCACCTTAAATCTTGGTGTTCATGTGTGTTTCTTATGTGTGATGGTTTATTATTTTTTTACTGGACTATTTAACAAGTTATTGATGCACTGATTAAGGTTCAACACATGGTAAATTGACTAAATCATAAGTACTCTGGGTATACGCTGGTTTCTCTAATCACAGTAGTGTGTACATGCAAGTTCACTTCACAGAAGTAGTGCATATAAATATATTTGGGAAATGAAAATTATTGAACTTTAAATACTGATTCAACCCCCCTCTCAGTATTATTTCCAACAATTGGTATCAGAGCAGGTCCTTTAGAAGAAGCTTGATCACTTGAAGGAAGATATTTCAAGATGAATAATCACGAAGGCATGGGATCTATCAGACCACCAATATTCAATGGGAGAAACTTGGTATATTGGAAAATAAGAACCAAAGCCTATCTTCAATTGCTTGGAGCCAATGTTTTGGAAATTGTGGAAGGGGGATATCAATTTCCAGCTGCAATACCTACAGACTCTACAAGTAAGAAGTTATACGAAACCAATGCCAAAGCTACAATACTTTATTGGGAAGTCTGTCAGAATCAAAATTTGTCAAAGTCATGCAGCTCAAGACAGCCAAAGAGATATGGGACAAAATCATACAAAGATACGAAGGAGACTCCTAGGTAAAACGTGCTAAGCTTCAAACTCTCATAATTCAGTATGAAACTCTTAAAATGCATAGTGATGAGGGTATTGCTAGTTACTTTTGTAGATGAGATTGTTAATTGTATGAAGAATTTGGGTGAAGAGATAAATGAAACTACTTTAGTTGAGAAAATTTTGAGATCTTTGTCTTCTAAATTTGAGTCAAAAGTATCTTCCATAGAAGAAAAACAAATATCTTCAAACTATTACTATGACTCAACTCCATGGAATCCTAACTACCTTTGAAATGAGGAAAGGAGGTCCATTAGATATGAGAGAAGCCGCTTTTAAAGCTTCAACAAAGGGAAAAGAAAAGGAAGAGCACAATGAACCAGGATACATTTTAGAAGAAGAAGATGAGGTAAATTTTGTCAAGAAGCTTCAACGGGGTTCTGAAAGATTCAGAGGTAAGCTACCATTCAAATGCTTTGCTTGTGGTAAATTCAGACATTATGCTGCCAAATGTTCTCAAAAAGATAAATATGAAAAGGGAAAGGAATATGCAAAAGGAAATAGAAAGCATGTTGTAAATAGAAGGAGTTACTATACGCATGAAGATAGTGATGGTTTATCTAATAGTGACGAAGATGACACTGAACAAGATTATAAACTTCTCATGAACTATGATAATGATGATTTTTTAGATGCCTTAGAAGAGGAAGACTTTCTTGAAGAAAGCACAAAACTCAAAATCTGTTTAGAAGAAAATAATATGATCATAGATACGTTGACACATCAACTCACTAAAAGAGAAAAACACAATGAAAATCTAGAATGTGAAATTATGGGTCTAAGAAAAGAACTTGAGAAGACAAAATCTCTTAATCTTAGATTTGCTAAAGGATCAAAAACTTTAAATTAAATCTTCAAAGTTCAATGTTCTCCTCTTATAAATACAGGTCTTGGATATATTGAAGAATCATCTCAATCACAGAAGTCGTCAGCCTCCACCAGAAGCTATCTTGATGTAGCAAAGACTAGTGAACAGTATGTCAATCATCAGCAAAGGCCTAAAAGTACTCATCAGATAAATCATACTTAATCTACTCCAAGGATGAATATCAGTAGAAGCTTCGACCAACAGGTAAACAATGCTAAAAGATTCTATGAGTATGAAAAATTCTTTAATGGGAAGTGTTTTTCATGCCATAACTTTGGGGATAAAGTTTCTCAATGTGTTGCTTACAAAACCATTATGACTAGAGAAGCACGAAATCAATGGATTGCAATTGGAATCAAGAAAAGTTCCTATAATAGCTTTTCTCCTCTTGAAGATGAAACATAATGTTCGATTTGTAATAACTTTGGTCATGAAGAATCTGAATTAAGGAGAAAATTTCAGCCAACACTTCAAAAGGAGAAATCATCATTAAATTCCAGTATATGGAGAAAGAAGGAATCTCAATTCGAAAGATGTGACATAGATCTATATGCAGAAAGAGAAGAGAATCAGTGGTACATCGACAACGGATGCTCCAAACACATGACAGGTGATAAAGAGAAACTTCATTCTTATAATGATTTACAAAAGGAAAAGAATGTCTCATATGGAAATGACACACCAGCTGTCATTAAAGGTAAAGGTTCTGTCTTCTTGAAATAAAAGGTTAATGACGGAAATGTCATGTATGTAGATGGTTTAAAACATAACCTATTGAGTGCCAGTCAAATGTGTGATCAAGGAAATGAAGTTGTTTTTCGATCAAACGGATGTGTGGTTCGTGAGCTTGATACAGGAAAGACCATGATCAAAGGTACAAGAACTCCAAATAAATTATACATACTCTAAGAAGGACAACAAAATTGCTATCTAAGAAAAATAGATGAAAATTGGCTATGGCACAAAAGATTGGAACATCTAAGATTTTCTCGGATAAGAAAAGCATGCATGCTCAAGGAAGTTTGTGATCTTCTAGATATCATCATACCAGAAAATACCATATGCAAACGATGTCAAGTTGGTAAGTAAACCAGAGTTCACTTCATTGAAAAAGAAGGATTAGCAAGTAAGCCTCTTGAACTCATTCATACTGATTTATGTGGACCAAAAAGGAAAAAGTCACCACGTGGAGAAGAATATTTTATTTTATTTATTGATGATTTTTCCAAGATGTGTTGGATATGTCTAATAAATCATAAATATGAAGCATTTGAAAAATTTAAAGCCTTCAAATCTTTAGTTGAAAATGAATCATATCAAAAAATCAAATGTCTCAGATTTGATCGAGGGGGAGAATTCATATCAGATGAATTCTTTGACTTTTGTGAACAACATGGAATAAAAAGGAAATTCTCCATTGAAAGAACTCATTAGCAAAATGGCGTGGTGGAAAGAATGAATAGAACAGTTCAACAAATGGCACGAGCGATGCTTGATGAATTTGGAACTCCTGCAACCTTCTAGGGTGAAACTGCATTTTCTGCTGTGACTATTCTCAAACAAAATAAATGTTCAGGTAAATAGAAATCAAACTCCATATGAACTTTGGTATGGTAAGCCTCCTACTTTAAAACACTTTAGAGTTTTTGGAAGAAAATCTTTCATCAAAAGGACTGATGAAAAACTTGGTAAGTTTGAACCCAAAGCAGATGAAGGAATTCTTCTTGGTTATTCATCTAGAAGTAAAGGATACAAATGTTATAATAAAAGAATTCAAAATTTTTTTGAAAGCATTGATGTTGTAATTTATGAAGCATGCAGAAATCCAAAACAAATGAAATCAACATAGGAATATGACAATGAGGAAGATGGGGAATGCTTTCTTGCATCAAATCAAAATGATATAGAAGAAGAAACCAATGAAGCACCAGAAGAAGATACAACAGACAGGGAAAAGATGCCATCCAGGTATGTTCAAAAGAATCATCTAAAATCTCAAATTCTAGGAGAAAAAGGTTGGAGTACAGAGAAGAAGAACTCTTACAAGGACCTCAAGTTATATAGCATTACTATCCTCCATAAAACCTGAGAATATAAATGAAGCCTGCAAAGATGAATGTTGGGTCAATGCCATGGATGAAGAACTTGACCAAATTGAAAAGAATGATACTTGGGAATTATTTCCTAGACCTGATGGTAAAAATGTTATATGAAAAAAATGGATATTTAAGAATAAGCTTAATGAAAATGGAGAAGTTATTAGAAATAAGGCAAGACTTCTTTGTAAAGGGTATGCTCAACAAGAAGGTATAGATTTGAAGAAACTTTTGCACCTGTTGCCAGAATTGAAGCCATAAGGATGTTTCTTGCTCTTTCTAGTTATTGAAAATTCAAATTATATCAAATGGATGTAAAATTAGCTTTCTTAATGGAGATCTAGAAGAATAATTTTATGTTGAACAACTAGAAGGATTCATTCATGGAAATGATGCAAAAAATGTATGCAAGCTCAAAAAGGCTCTCTATATTCTGAAATAGGCTCCAAGGGCTTGGTATTACCACCTTGACAAGTATCTACAACAAAAAGGTTTCACAAAAGGTTCTGCAGATAGCAATTTATACACAAAGATTGGAAATGATAAACTGCTAATTATTGTTGTTTATGTTGATGATATCATCTTTGGTAGCAATGAAGAATCCATGAGTCAGAATTTTGCTTCAGTAATGCAACAAGAATTTGAAATGTCCTTATTTGGTGAACTTACTTATTTTCTTGTTCTAAAAGTACACCAAACAAAATATGGTATTTTCCTTTCACAAATAAAATATCTCAGCAGATCTTGAAGAAGTATGGAATGGAAGATTCTAAAAAAGTATGTACTCCAATGGTAATAGGATGTAGTCTCATTTCTAATGATGAATCACCAGTAGTAAACCAACCATCATACAAATATACGATCGGAAGTCTGCTCTATCTAATAGGTACCAAACCTGATATCATGCATGCAGTAGGAATTGTTGGAAGGTTCCAAGAAAATCCAAAGGAATCACATCTTTAGGCAATTAAAAGAATTTTCAAATATCTTCAAAGAACTCAGGAATTTGGACTATAGTATCCTAAAGATACAGATCTTACTCTTCATGCATATACAGATGCGGATTGGGCAGGAAATGTCGATGATCAAAAGAGCACTAGTGGAGGTGCATTCTACATGGGTTCACGGCTAGTGTCTTGGTTCAACAAGAAACAAAGTTCAATTGCCTTATCTACCATTGAAGCAGAATATGTGGCTACTTCATCTTGCTGTACACAACTACTTTGGATGATGCAAACATTGCAAGACATTCAAATCACATGTACTCCACCCATTTCCATTATATGTGATAATACAAGTGCCATCAATATTTCAAAAAATCCTGTCGTGCACTCCAAAACCAAGCACATACCCATTAAGTACCATTTTCTACGAGAAAAAGTGCTTGAACAAAAGGTTAAGTTGGAGTATGTTCCCTCTAAAGAATAAGTGGCTGACATATTCACCAAACCACTTCCTAGAGAAACTTTTGAATATCTCAAACAAACGCTGGGAGTAGTTGTTGCATCATCCTGCTGTTAAATCCAGTTTTTAGAGGAATATTATTATACGTTGGTTTCATGAAGTATAGTTGTGTATACATGTGGGTTTATATGGCTGAAGTAGCGTATATGTTTTCCTAATAGAAAGATAGTGGGTCAGACTCTAATATGGGTGCTCTGTCTGATATTGATGATTACAGTTTGACAATATGCTTTGTTCATTGATTTTTATCTAACTGACAAAGATGTCTTGATGAATGACTTGTTGACTATGCACAGGTATCACAGGTTGAGGGGGAGAATTAGCCTTCACTCCCACTTTACATTGTTGATGTTATGGTTGTTGAGTTCAATTATGGTTTCTTATATTTATTTCATTTGTTAAATAATTCATGTAAATATCTAGGGGGTGATATGACTCCTTTTGTCATAATCTATATTTGAATGAGTCCTATGGGACATATGATGTAATTTGTATCCCCACTTTGCATGGGATGGATGATGTAATAATTGTTGTATTTCTTTCATGTATAAACAATTGGTATATCCCCACTTGGTTGGGTGGATGAGTCAAATATGGTGTATCCCCACTTGGTTGGGTGATTGATGTGTGTATGGGTCATTGGTCATAGGGAGGTCATACTAACTTAGTTGAGTTATAGAGTCATGTTATTCTTTTGAAGCATTTCTCTACAGACTCGACATGTACTTAGGGGGAGCATGGACAACATAATGTATATCAAAGGGGGAGAATATCTTGGTCCACCCTTTTCCCTTGATGTCAAAGGGGGGGAGTATTTTTGTGTTTCTTGTTATCTCTAACATTTTCTACATCTTGCAGTAATCAACACCAACATGGTTGCCATCAAGTCCTAAGAGGGAGATTGTTGGCATTATGATACAAGTGTTGTCCTTGATGGCAACTCACTCACAAGTCAGTTTAGTTTTGATGAAAGGCAACCCACAGTGTAATAGGCCCATTTAGATGTAACAGGGCATTGGTACAAAAGAACAGGAAGATGGAACTAAAGTCTACTAATAAGAATGAAGAAGTTGAAGGTAAAGGATGGTGAAAATAAGTTTAAGATGTATATGCAGGTCCACTTAGTCAAAACAACGTATATAGGCTGGTTCACAGAACAAAAATAGCGTATACATATACACGCACTTTCACAAGAAGAAGAGCGCATATATGTTGGAAAATCAAGGAAATTCAAGAGGAGACAATACCAGGGGTCAATACCATGGTATTAGCCCACAATATTGAGCACAGTAACAACTATTTGATCCTGTCCAAGAATACCATGGGTCCTAAGTGGTTTTGGTTCCATGGTATTTAGAAAGGCATAAAACTATATAAGGGGGAGAAGATCATAAGGCCAAGGGTGTGTAAATGAAAGGGGTTTTTAAGGAATACTTCTATCTGAAGTATATTTTATGGTGCAAGGGGTATGTTTGTGATTTGATCTGAAATATTTTGTGCACCTTTCATTCAATGTTGGATCAGGATCATGAGACCTGAAATGACTTATCCTTGAATGATCTGATATTGGTTGGGCTAGATCTAATTATGTACACATGTTTTATTCTTTAAATGTCATAATCTGGGTTTGTCTGAAGTCCAGAATAGCAACGAAGTTATGAGTTAATATTTGCATATATATATGCTGGTTCATCTTGGTAAAAGAGCGTGTACATGTAGGTTATACTCTTTCAAGTAGCATATACAAAAGAAAATCCTATTCTTTAGATTTGACTGATCTATCTAATCAGTTCTGTTATTTTACTGTTGTCTGTCAATGAAGTCTTCTTAGATCTGAATGTAAAACTGAATGCATAAGGAGTTTGATATATGATTGATTGATTGTATAAGTGAGAAGGGTGATCTCTGCTACTTCCTGTGTAAAGCTCTGTAAATTGACAGTAGATGTTCAGTATATTGCTGGTTGGTATAGACTTGATTCAAAAGTTTTATGTTTCAGTAGTTTTGAAGGTATACGTAGGTTTGATTAAAGGAAGTAGCATATACACGCAGGTTGGGTTCAGTAAAGTAGTGTATACATTCTGATGCATGATTTTTGAGGTTGCAGCTGGTTCTGAATGATGATACATGTTTCTAGGTTCATCACAGTGTTCTAGTGATAGTTATCTGATTGTTTAGATGAACTAATTACTGTTTTTTGTAGTTTGAAAGTTCTGATGGCTCCAGCATGAAAATTTGATGAAACGAGGCCTTCATGTATATTTTTGTGTGCCAAGAGCATCTAGTTTGAAAATTTATGAAACGTGTTCCCTGGAAGAAGAGAGAAGGTCGTAGCCTTCTATAGGCGGCACCTACACATTGGCTAGTACAAGAGCTAGGGGCTTGCAGCTCCCTTCCAGTAGAAGCTGGGAAACGAGAGAAGGTTGTAGCCTTCTGCAGGTGGGTGCCTGCATACTGGTATGAGTCTACACTAGTACAAGATTGTAAACATATTTTCTTATTATTAAAAGAAGATAGAGAGGTGAACAACAAGTGGTTTTCTCCCACATTGGGTTTCCACCTTAAATCTTGGTGTTCATGTGTGTTTCTTATGTGTGATGGTTTATTATGTTTTTACTGCACTATTTAACAAGTTAGTGATGCACTGATTAAGGTTCAATGCATGATAAATTGACTAAATCATAGGTTCTCTAGGTATACATTGGTTTTTCTAATCACAGTAGCATGTATATGAAAGTTCACTTCACAGAAGTAGCGTATATAAATCTATTTGGGAAATGAAAATTATTGAACTTTAAATACTGATTCACCCACCCTCTTAGTATTATTTCCAACAATTTTTTCCTTTAGATCCCAATCCCTTAAATAAAAGAAATTTTTTCCCTTTTTGTGTCTTTGAGTTGCTTGTTTTCCATCATTTTTCGTTTTTCTTGATTACCTCCTTGGGTAGGGGATTGTGTGTTTGAGCTTTTTTGTTAATTTTACTGCTCATTTTCAATACTATTTATATTTTATACACTTTATTTTCAGCAATAATGGCATATTGAAAACATTCTTAATTAAATCATCCACTTGAAACATATTTCAAAATTGAACACCTAAAGCAAACGTGACCTTGGTTTCAACTTCCAAACCAAGACTTGAAACAATCCATCATAATAAATAACTCAACTCACATAGATTAAGCCCGCTTGGGAACTAGGGCCAAAACAATCTTTTCAGTTAAGTGTAGGATCAGTGGGATAGGATTTGAACAATACCCATTGTTTGATTACATTGAGAAATAGAAAGTTGAAATTTTGGGGAGCTTAAAATATTTTACCATATCATGATCCAAACTCGGTGCACACCAAAGACCTAATTCAGAGGGGGTTAGGCTTAGGTCATGGTGCAAATGTCTCTCCTTGAGGCTACCCAGATCGTGGTAGGGAATCTCATGCTGACAAATGGTTACCCAAAAGCCCAAGACTCGATCGGCCTTGGGGGATGAAGGTAACCTTAGTTGTCAGTCTTAGGAAAACACCCTATAGGATTGGCCATGGGAAAACCATTGGTTCTATACCCCACCTTTCGCTAGACAACTCTACTTGTGGGGATAAAATTTCGTTAAGTAAGAAGTCTCTTGGAGGGCCATATAAAATAATAGAACTAGGAGTTTTTTTTTAGGATTTAGATTATCTTTAGGATAGAGGTCATTTTCCTTTGATAGCATGTATTTTTTTGAATTAGGGTATCATATCATTGTAGTTAGTTTACACTTCACACCACTACACTAGGTGTTTTCTTGCTATTTATTACTCTCTTTCCTCCTATAGTCATACCTTAGCCTTTTGAGTTTTATTTGTCTCAAAACTATAGTGCCTCCTAGGCATTTTTCACAAAGAATATTTGGCCTTTTCCCCAAGTCTCCTTTAGGACATCTTACCCCTACTCGATGAGTAAGGGTCCATATACCTAGTCCTCCACTTAGTCCACATACGGACTCTATTTATTTTTATTTTTCTAGTTCATCCTCTGATTTAGAATCTTCCCAACCCCGAGTCACCACCATGTTAGGTGCTAATATGGGGAGTGGAAACCTAGGTGGTAATGAAGGTCCTAATTGAGGTAACCATATAGGTGGATTCTCTTTAAGTATGACCACTAATCCACCCATTCTTCCCTATATGACTAGTCTCAGCCTCCCTAATTTAAGCCAACTTATCAATGATCCCCTTCTCCATGACCAAAATTGTCTTCCATTCCCCCATCGGACATTCCCAAGTTTGAAGGTAATCCTAGGGAAGGCCCTACCAATCATGTTCGCTCTTTTGATATGTGGTGTTCATCCAATTCCATTATCGAGGACTTCATTCATATTTGCCTCTTTCAACACACTCTAACTGGAGTTGATGCCAAATGGTATTTCGACCAACTACATGCCTTTCATTCCACTTTTGTGATTCTTTCCAAAGCCTTACTTTCATATTTATAGTTACCTCTTTGATATTACACAAGTACTGAACTATTGATTACCTTTTGTAAAAATTATTCCACTCACCTTTCTGACCATGTATAAGAATGACACAGAAGGAGGAGCCTATATAAAGCCCTTTAGTTTGAAGATTGTTCATATATGGATTGGTTTTTATAACCATTTTGGACCCCATAGGTAAATATGTTACCTCTCACTTCCCTCCAACTAAGGAAGAAGCTCTCCAAACAACCTTGAAATATGATATAATATATGCCCAATCAAGTTATCTTTATATCGTGCTTCCCAATCTCCCTAGGCCTGGTCCTTCTAATGCACCGAGGGAATCTCATGCTGCTAATAGTATCATTGGATCACTTTCCCACCCCCACCCATCACCATATCCTCAACCTCCTATGATTTATGGTAAACCCCAAGGGGGACTAGTTCTTCTTACACCTATCCCCCTTCTGCTCCTTCACATGTCAACACCTACTAATGTAGAAGCAAGACATATGCATTCAACCATTCACATCAGTCGATGTCAAGGCCAACTATTGCTCAACGTAGTTACCAAAATGTTATCATGAATCCTTATTATCCCTATGCACCTCATGGCACTCCAGCCCCAACAAAAACAATGCCTTAGCCTTCCATTCCTCCACCACCTCTGCCACAATAAAAACCACCTCCAAAAATTCAAGTGAATGCTCAAAAGAGTTCTACCATGCCCCCTAAACCTAAGAGAAGGAATAAGGAGAAGGGTAACTAGAACCAACAACCTCATGGGAATCAGGGCAACCAAGGTAGAAATCCTAATGCTAATAAGGGTGACCATCCTAATACTGTGACCCAACAACATGGCACATAGCCCAAGAATAACAAGGCTCTTAAGACAATTAAACCTTATTCTTATTGTGGGACTTATGGCCCTTACACACATGAATGTCCCCTTTTACTGCAAATGCGTCAGTATGGAAAGCTCAAACAACTGCCTCTAGAGGACCTCAACCCAATGATCCACCTCCTCCTCCTTCTTCTTCGCAGCTAGCAGCACTTACCAATCTAGTCCCTCATCAAGGATATGTGGCCACCCAACCTTCCTAGACTCCTCTAGCTCCTCAACCTTCGCAACCTGGCAATAGTAATTACTAGATTCTCATGATGAATTCCAAACATATCAACCTGTTGAAGGCTAGAACTTGATTGCCTCAACATCTGGGAACACCACTTGGCTAGAAGCTTAAAGCAACTCCATTTCCATTGAAATTGGCAGGTCCAACTAGGTGTAAAGGGATCAGTGTCCCATTTTAAATAGATTTAATATAGTAACAAAATGAAAACTGATGAAATGATTTTATAGCTAATGATAGAATTACTAAATAAACTTATTCTACTTATTTCCTGGGATAGTACATCTTTGTATGTGATTCAAAGAAAGATTTCACAAAGTAAGTAACAATATAGATCATTCAATATTTTGATGAAAATAAATCATATATAATAAACTAAATTAATTAAATAGTTAATTAATTTAGTTGGTTAAAACCAAATCACATAAAATATCTCGTTATCTCATACATAATCAGAAATCATTCAATCCTACACATCAATAGTAATAGTGACTCATTGTTTTGAAAGAATTTATATAATGAAATAACGCATAAGAGATTCACTATCTAACTTAGTAATACATAATGATAACATAAAGATAATAGTACATGATGCATTAGTGCTCTGCTTATGAAAAATATATCTTTCGGGCTAAACTTCTCACTTAGATAACTTTGGATCAAACAATAGTGCAAGTTCAAATTTGTCTTCTCAAAATTATGGACCCCTTTCTAAATGCAGGGAAGGGGTTTAAATAACTTATTAATATTACAAAAATAGTAAACTTAAAATAAAATTCTTCAAACATTCTTCAACAAACTAAGCTAAGGTAAAGGACATGTTAGAAAATTATATATTACGGAGCAATGGAACACATAAAATATTGCAGAAATATAAACACAGAAAACGCACAAAACAAGAGAGACACAGATATACGTGGTTCACCCAGTTTGGGCTACGTCCACCCCGAAGAGCCAGTCCTTCCTTTCTATTATCTAGCAAAATGAAGAGACACAACCTACAACAAATCCGCTGTAATATCCTCTGTTTTCTCTCACAGTCTCACCTCTTTGTTTCTCGCTCACAGAATACACATCTATCACACAGCCTCAAATACAATACCCTCATACAAAGAGAGTGGTTGGCTTCTAGGGCAAAAAACCCTAAACTAAACATAAGTTCTACCGTCAGATCATCCGCCTAATGAACGGCTCAAATTGACTAGAAATTACTATACTTTTACAAGCCAGGGGGGGGCTCCCAAAGGTCACAGCCCCCCCCCCTAGACCCCCCTGTAGCGAATATTTTACGGGCGGCGTTGCCGCCCCCATTTCGAACTGTGGTCCTATGTGGCGATACCTTTGAATATAGAAGATAATCAGGCTCCACACCCAACAATCTCCCACTTGGAGACTAATTGTAGCAACTCCACCGCTGCTCCATTTGCTGGACAATGACTCCTCTTTGGACCTGGCTGTTTCTCATCTTCATCGTCATCCTTGAAGACCAACTAAAACTGAGCATATTCTCAGTTTCTACCTGGTTACAACTTTTGTTAGCATATCTGCAGGATTCTGGCTAGTGTGTATCTTTTCCAGCTTCAACTCTCCATCTTCCAACACTGATCGTATGAAATGGTACTTGAGCTATATGTGTTTAGTCCTGGAATGAAATGCTGAGTTCTTTGCAAGATGAATGGCACTTTGGCTATCACTGTATAACGTGTCCATATCATGCTCCTTACCCAATTCACCCATAAACCTTTGTAACCAAATAATTTCTTTACTAACCTCTGTAGCAGCAACATACTCTGCTTCTGTTGTTGAAAGTGCAACAACACTTTGGATTTTTGAAACCCAACTGACAGCTGTTCCTCCAACAATAAATACATATCCTGTAGTGCTCCTCCTGATATCTCTGTCACCTGCCATATCTGCATCAACATATCCTTGTAGGGAGATGTTTGAACCACCAAAGCATAATGCTTGATTTGTGGTACCTTTCAAATATCTGAGAATCCATTTCACTGCCATCCAATGTTCCTTTCCTGGATTGTTCATGTACCTGCTTACAACTCCCACTGCATGTGCAATATCAGGCCTTGTGCAGACCATTACATACATTATGCTTCCAACTGCTGATGCATATGGAACTTTAGACATATAATCCATGTCTTCTTGGGTCTTTGGGCACATTTCCTTGCTAAGTTTGAAATGGCTAGCAAAAGGTGTACTAACTGGTTTTGCATTGTGCATGTTAAATCTTTTCAACACCTTTTGTATGTACTCATTCTGAGACAATGTTAATTTACGATTTTTCCTGTCTCTAGTTATTCTCATACCAAGGATTTGTTTTGCAGCTCCCAAATCCTTCATTGCAAATGAACTTGTCAATTTTCTTTTGAGCACATTTATTTCCTGCATGTTAGATCCTGCAACAAGCATGTCATCTACATACAATAAAAATATAATATAGCTGCCATCATTTTGCTTTTTCAAATAAACAAAATGATCAGAGTGACATCTAGTATAACCTTGTTCAGACATAAACTTGTCAAATTTTAGATACCACTGCCTTGGGGCCTGTTTTAAGCCATACAAGCTCTTCTTCAACCTGCACACTAGTTTCTCCTTCCCTTTCACCTCATATCCTTGTGGCTGGTGCATATATATCTCTTCCTCCAAATCCCCATGGAGAAAGGCTGTCTTTACATCTAACTGCTTAAGATGCAAATCTTCAACTGCTACAAGACTTAAAATAGTTTTGATTGAATTCATTTTAACAACAGGAGAAAATATTTCATCAAAATCAATACCTTTCTTCTGTGCAAACCCCTTCACCACAAGTCTAGCTTTATACCTCTATTTTCCTCCATCTTCTTCCTTCAGCTTGTAAACCCATTTATTCTTCAATGTAGTTTTTCCTACAGGAAACCTGACTAAATCCCAAGTCTGGTTATGCATTAAGGAGTCCATCTCTTCTTCCATGGCTACCTCCCACTTCTTCCTGCTTTCAACCTGCATTGCTTCTTCATAACATTCGGGTTCACCGGAATCAGTCAACAATAAATAATATAATGAAGGAGAGTATCGTTCAGGGGGTCTACTTATCCTGGTAGATCTTCTAACACCACTTTCAGGTGTTTGGGGTGTCTGTTGTTGTTGTGGTGGTTGCTGTTGTTGTGGTTGTTGATTATTATTATTTTCAGGCACCTTTACTTTTTCAGTGATTTCATCAAGAACTGCGTATTCCTTGTTTTCCTTTTCCTGTTTCTTTTCCTGCAACTGATTCTTATACAAGACCTTTTCATTGAATATTACATCTCTACTCCTAATGATTTTGTGATTTTCGTAATCATATAAGCAATAACCAAAATCATTAACACCATATCCAATAAAGGTACATTTCTTTGACTTTGCCTCAAGCTTTGTTCTATTTTCTTTATCAATATGGACAAAGGCCTCACAACCAAAAGGCTTTAAAATAGAGTAGTTTACCTTTTTACCTGTCCATGCTTCCTCTGGAACACCACCATCCAAGGACCTTGAAGGCCCTCTGTTTATTAGATAAACAACAGTATCTACAGCATCTGCCCAAAACTGTAAAGGCAATCCTGCATGCAATCTCATGCACCTTGCATGCTCCATGATTGTTCTGTTCATCCTTTCTGACACACCATTTTCTTGTGGTGTTCTTGGAACTGTCTTCTCTCTGCGAATTCCATGCTTTGAACAGTACCTATCAAACTCTTTGCTGCAATATTCACCTCCATTGTCTGATCTAAGACACTTCAATTTCTTTCCTGTCTCAATCTCAACCAAAGGTTTCCATTTCTTGAAAGTATCCAATACATCAGATTTATTATTAATACAATAAATCCAAGTTTTTCTAGTTGCCTCATCAATAAAAGTAACACAATAACGAGAGACACCGAGAGATGATACCTGAGCAGGTCCCCATACATCTGTATGCACAAGCTCTAATTTTTCATTCTTCTTTTCTTTCCCAACTCTGAGAAATCTGACTCTCTTCTGTTTTCCATAAATGCAATTCTCACAGAAGTCCAAATCAACATTCTTCAAACCCGGCAACAAATTCCCTGAGTGAAGAATCTTCATCCCCTTTTCACTCATGTGTCCGAGTCTATGATGCCATAATGCTGCATCTGCTCCTTTGGAAGTTAAAGCATTAACAGAGTTAGAAATACCATTGCATAAATACAATGTACCAACCTTTTCACCTTTTGCCATTACCAGGGCTCCTTTGGTGACCTTCCAAGCTTTATCTGTGAAAGTCGTCACACAACCTTCACCGCCTAACTGCCCTGTTGAAATCAGATTTTTCTTTAGATCTGGAACATGCCTTACCTCCTTTAATAGCCATTGGTTTCCATTCTGCTGTCTTACAAGAACCTTACCCATTCCAACGATTTTACAGGGTTTATCATCACCCAGACAAACTTGTCCAAAATCTCCTTGAACATAGTCGTGAAAGTATTTCTTATCAGGTGTGGCATGTAATGAAGCCCCTGAATCTACCACCCAGGAATCAGTAATATTTTCGAAAGAAAGAATCAAAGAATCTTGTAACACCTCACCTGTCACATTTGCTTCATGATTGTTTTCTTGCTATGCATATCCTTCTTTTCCCTTCCGAGATCTACAATCTTTCTTTAGGTGTCCTTTCTTTCCGCGTTTCCAGCACACTATCCTTGATCTGGACTTGGATCTGCCTTTCCTTGATTTACTGCGATATCCTGAGCTCTTTCCTCTTTCCATTTTTCTTCCTCTAGACTCTGCACTCAAAGCATTTCCCGATGTCTCACCGAAGCTTTTCCGTCGCATTTCCTCGCTAAGGATAGCACCGAAAACATCATCAAACTTTAAAGTACTAGATCCAGAAACGGAGTTACTAATGGCCATTATCAAACCATTCCAACTTTCTGGTAATGAGCACAAGAATAACAGAGCTCTAACTTCATCATCAAAGTTTACCCCTACAGAACTTAACTGACTTGTAACTGTATTAAAATCATTTAAATGGTTTGAAACAGATCCACCTTCCGACATATTCATATTAAATAACCATTTCATAACAAATACCTTGTTTGAGGCTGATGGTTTTTCATATAGTTTCGACAACGTCTGCATCAAACCCTCTGTCGTGGTTTCCTTCGAAATGTTGAAGGCAACTGATGCAGCAAGGCACAACCGTATTGTCCCATGTGCCTTTCTATCGAGAAGGTTCCATTCTTCGTCTTTCATACCCGTCGGCATCTTTGTTTTTCTGCCCAATGGTAGGTATAGATCTTTCTGATATAGATAATCTTCCATATGCATCTTCCACAGCGAGAAGTTTTGGCCGTTAAATTTCTCGACCCTAAACTTACCATCCTCCGCCATTGCTCCCACTCGAACCAGGAACCCTTCTTTCCTGCGAGTTTATCAGCCAAATAGACCTTCGGCTCTGATACCAGTTGTTAGAAAATTATATATTACGGAGCAATGGAACACATAAAATATTGCAGAAATATAAACACAGAAAACGCACAAAACAAGAGAGACACAGATATACGTGGTTCACCCAGTTTGGGCTACGTCCACCCCGAACAGCCAGTCCTTCCTTTCTATTATCCAGCAAAATGAAGAGACACAACCTACAGCAAATCCGCTGTAATATCCTCTGTTTTCTCTCACAGTCTCACCTCTCTGTTTCTCGCTCACAGAATACACATCTATCACACAGCCTCAAATACAATACCCTCATACAAAGAGAGGGGTTGCCTTCTAGGGCAAAAACCCTAAACTAAACATAAGTTCTACCGTCAGATCATCCGCCTAATGAACAGCTCAGATTGACTAGAAATTACTATACTTTTACAAGGCAATTTTATAGCTGTTTTTAGCTTCGGGGGCGCTGCCCCTAAAACCCCCCGCCAGGGGGGGGCTCCCAAAGGTCACAGCCGCCCCCCCCTGGACCCCCCTGCAACGAATATTTTACGAGCGGCGTTGCTGCCCCCATTTCGAACTGGGGTCCTATGTGGGGATACCTTTGAATATAGAAGATAATCAGGCTCCACACCCAACAGGACAGCTAAATTAGTGAACTATTGTAACAAGAACTCATGACTGTGCTCCAGATTGATTCTTCATCTTCTCTTCGAGATTATATATGTCTGTGAGCGACTTCATCTGGGGGGGATGTACCGGCTGCATGCATATTTATCCCATAAAAATTGCATCACTAAGTGTTGGAACAAACTATACTACTGCATTCGAGAGACACCTTAGCATGAGCCAATGACTATGACGCTTCACTAGAAAACTCCAATCAATTTCAAGGTTCACTTGTGATAAACTCTGAATGTCTTGAACCTTCTTTTTAGATGTTTCCTGCCAAGATTTTTTTAAAGGTTTGACATCTAGCAAGGTGTCCTTTGGGCATTCCTGAATTAGATTGGCCTGCAATAAGGTATCTGTAATGTATTTGGTGAAATTTGAGGCAAGATTTTTGGCTTTGATAATAACCATTTATGCCCATTTCATTTTGATATCCCAGTCACCAAAAATTATATCCTTCTATGATTCTTCAATTTGAGGAAGATTAGATGATCTTCCCTGAGCACTTTCTTTCCAATATATATACTCAGAAATATTCTCATCAATATCTTCATAAAACGTCCTCAAATCAGACAGTTGGCTTACTAAAGAATCATTGGTCTTTGAAAAGTCATGAACTAAAGCCAATTTATGATAGAAGATAGCCTACTACTTTATAAGGAGTATGTCCAATTCTAATGTCTCCTTACGAAATTCATTTATCTATAGATTTTCCCTCAGCTGATTTATCCTTTGTTGCAATTGCAGTATCTGTTCATCCTTCTCCTTCACTTCAGATTCAAATTGTAGCTTTAAATCATTAAATATTTTCTATAACTTGGTAAGATTTTCTTGCCATTGTTGCTCAATTGCTTGCTTTTCAATATGGAAAGTTTGTTCTAATTGAACAATCCTTTGATCCTTTTATTTCATTAGCAATTGTATTTCTATAGCTTTATCAATGGTAGCACTAGCGTAAGCTCCTACGAACTGAGATAATCTGTTCAATTCCTCGTCAGGGGTTGTTTGAGCTCCTTTCCAAAGAACTTGAAAAGGAGTCTCATTTGTAACTAGCACTTGCAATTTCTCTAACTTTCTTTTCTTCCTTGACCTGCTCATTACTGCTTTATGCTTTGGACTGTAAAATATGTCCAAAGGTGGTATTTATTCAATCTTGAGGACTATCTCAGCAATAGGGAATGCAAGAATTATTTCCATATCATCAACAACTGTTGATCGATTGAAAATACCAGCATTAATGATACTCTCGGGAGTTTTAGGAATACTCCATTGGGAAGCCTCATGAGTAAACGAGGTTGTCCATGTAGTTTTTGGAACCCGTTTTGTCTCTCTGTTGACTATAACCTGCTCTGCTTGTATATCAGCTGAGATATCTGTAACCCAAGTTTCTTCTGTTTTCAAAATATGGTTGAATTCCTCCCATACTTCATCCAATTTGTTCTCCTCTTTAATTTCGCTTGTTTTCTCAACAACTTTAGTAGTTGTTTCAGAGTCTTCGGAAATAATTGGATCTGTTGAAGAGGAAGCTGATGCATCTGAGGTGTCTGAGTTCTGTTGAAATTGTTTTAACATAGATTCTGAAAAATGGGTTATTATTCGTTGATGATATTGATTGAATCTAATCAATTCGTCAGGACTTAGACAGTCCGCTGCTAATTTTTTTGCCATATAATACTCTGGAACCATTTCAAACAAATCATCAAACTTGTTAGGCTTGCTTGAAAATGGTTTGAGCTTAGCCTGTGTTATAAACTATTTCACTACACCATTAGGATTGTATGGCCTGTTTAGTATGGATGGAAAACTAAAGGATTTTAATTGTTCAATTTCATTTAAGGAAAGCTTTAAATTCTCAAAGGCATAGGTACCACAAGGGATAGGAAAACATGGCCAGGCAAATTTCTTGGCATCTTTAAGTGATTTAGTTAAGCCCTTACCAACTATTTGATAAGAGACTTCCTTGGCCAACAATTTATCTGGGACAAAAAGGGGAAAACATGAGGATAGGAAAGGCTACCAAAATCCCAAATGTAAGTAAATGACTCTTCCCCAAACCACTTTCCTATAGGCTTTAAGTCTTTATCAGATTCTGCAGTAAGTCTAGGGGCTTTTCTCCCAAAGACCTCTTGGTGGATAGGGAGCATAACATCATCACATATTTTGTAGAAGTGAGCATTGTATTTTGTTTCCAAAAGGATATCCAGATAAATAGATATAGAACTAGGAAATTGGATTGTCCATTTCCATCCAAGAGATGGAAATTATAAGAAAAACAAATCACGTCCATGACATAGGCACTCATAAAGAAAGGAGGAGTTGTTCTTTTAAGAACATTGTGCTTTTGTCTGTAATTGCAGATTTGAGTGGTCAAAGTGTTGGATAAAATTGTCACCCAATCCATGATATTACCATCAACAGAGGCTTCTACCAATGACACCCATTATTTATAGAATTTATGCGTATTTGGATAACCATGTTCAAAATAACAACAATAAATGATGAAAATAGCATTGCTATAGATATCATTTCAAGATATATTCCAAATTTAATTTGTCCTTGAATTAAAATTGAGAATTAAAATGAAAATTTAGTCTCACCATCTATTTGAAAAATAATTAATTAATTCATCTTGAGTTAATTAGTTGGTGAAATTCAAACATGAAGTGTTTGTGAAGACATGCAACAGTTATCCCTTTGATTGAGGAAGTTATCCCTTAATTAAGGAGATAAGGATGAGTTGTATTTGAGTTCTAATTAGTTAGCTTAGTTAACTGAGTTAAGTCCAGTTAAATTAGTTCCAAACAGTTTGTGGAACTAATTGTGAGTTCAGTCAATTAATGCATGCATGCATGCAACTATTGTTCTCTAGATAACTGAAAATTTTCTCATAAATAGCCAATGCATGTCAGTTCAGACAAAGACCCAATTGAGATTAAAGGTAGGGATAGTGTACTATCAGTTGCTAGAATATTTCTATGAGAATATCTCTTGCATGTAGAAGGAATTCATTCCTTGAGAATTGCGCAGTTACTACATAGGTCAGAGCAGTGTGTGAGGTGAGAATCACACAGGTTACAACTAGAGGACCCAATAGAAACTACACAAGGAAATAGGAGGCTTGGAGGACTGAAGGAAGGCATATGTGTTGTCTATTATGTCTATGACCAGTAGTGAGGGATTGTACTAAGAGATGGATAGCTTCAGAGCTAAAGCTTTGTGTAATCCTGAGATATTTCCACTTGTATGATAATACATATAGCAAGGTTTTTAGCTGAGTCTTTCCCAGAGTATTCTTCTGTTTTTCATGTGTTATTGAATCTGATTCTCTATTATATGTGTTTTGTTTGATCTTGCTCAAAATCAATTAAGCTTCCGCAAGTTTGATTGTAGAAGTAGATTAAGTATTTTGCTTTAGTACATTGCATAATCAGTTTAATCTATAGTGAGAATTTCTACAAACCATAGAGGTGACAGAACATAACAAAAATATGCGAGAAAGGGCCAACAATAGAGGCTAATGAATACATACCCCTATCCTCTCACTTGTGTTTGTTTGGGTCCCTTATCCATTCTCTGATCATCTTCGCAAGGTTACGATTCTCTTGCATGAATTTCTAGACGAATTATGTATCATATTTCTGTTGAGGTTGAGGTAGGTGATACATTTTCCTTAAATCCTCATCTTAAAAGAACCAATAGCTATCTTCTTCGAAGTTATATATGTTATGTCCATAATGTCCAAATGGTAAACAACCCATCTCACCATATCTGTATATGGTATAATTTTGGGGCGGGCAACAATTCTGTGAAGAAATGAATTAGACACATCATTCAGTGCGTTGTTGTTACTCAAAGGAGAATCATTAGTAGTAGCACCCTGTTTCATAATTATTCTCAGATTTTCATCCTTGAATATTTTGTATATTGCCTCCCAGGAGGTAGAACTTACATCCAAAGTGCATGTAGTATATGTAAACAATGGAGACATCTCAAACACTTCTTCATGGGGAAAGATTGGTTCTTGCTATATTAGGGACTTCCTCCTCACCTTGATTATTCTTGACATGTCCTTTAACTACTGTTTAATAGAATTTACCTGTAAAGAAACAAACCAAGATAAGAAACAAGAGATTCAAATGATGCAAAGAGTCGTATCAATTCAATGCAAGTTTTATGGGAAATCCTTTCAAATTAACTCAAAATTATTAAAAATCATCAAAAAACCGCGAAATTATAACTACGCAGACTGGTCTTTTAATTTCCAAATGTTTGTTCACGTGACACTGCCACTTGTCATTATATCATAAAATATTTTATTGGCATTTGGTATCGGGTGATATTAACATAACTGAGCGATCTACAATTTTTGAAAAACATATAGGTGAGGGATCTATATTAGAGAAATACTAGAGCTTTAACAAAATGCGATATCGACTTTTGACAGATTGCAATATTGGTTTCAACAATTCACTTATCGGATTTTTGACATTTCGCATTTCAGATTTTCACTGTTTCATGTATCAGCTTTTTGGCGTTTCTCATTTCAACTTTTCGGAAACGACTTTTTTTTGTTTCATTTATATTTGAAACCACCGATACTACGTGTAGGTTTTAATAAGACCAATCCTGTTATGGTTTTTTCATTTATTTGTTATTATTTTTGGATTCATAAGACTTGTAATTTATCTCCTAAAACTACAAAAGGATTCCTAAAAGGTTTTATTTCCTTTTTCATAATCTTTCTTATTTTATTCAAAAATCAAATAGTAAATATAAAACTTATCCTATTTTATCTAAACAAGGAAGGATTCTATCCTAAAAATTTTAAAGGGTCCCAATTATTCTTTCTTCTATGTCTAAATATAATGGGGGGTTTCCGAGTACCACAACACAACCTCGAAACTTGGTGTCACCAATATGACTATCCTCCTCATAAGTCAGTGACTAATTCCCAAAGAAAAGTTTCCATTGAGCCCTTGTCATAACCAAATGGTACCTTATATTTCCCTCAACCTAATGTAGAGGTTCACCCTAATATCACGAAAGGACCATTACATTGAAATAATACTACTTCTAAAGCCGCCCATACATATAGTATAGTTGACGACTTGGCCTAGTCTCCTGTCACCATGTCAATGCTAGAAGTCCTCCAGACATTCCCATCCCAACGAAAATATACACTCCCTACCTTGGGCACTGTGGATCCTTATGATGATCATTTAATTTTCTTTAATGCTGATAAACTGGAACATCCCACCCTCCCTTCATATGTTACCTTTTAGATACCAATCTCAATAAACAATTACATTGTTCAATGGTGTATAATTCATAAAGGTGACTCCACTTGTGAGATGGCCACTAGTTTATGGAAGCAACTTGGCTTCCTTGATCTCTTAGCATCCAATATCACTCATTGTGATTAGGATGGTCACCCCTCATTGCCCCTCGATTTGTATAAGAATTTCCCCATCACCATTGCTACCAAGATAGTCTTGATTGTTATCAAATTCATCAATGCCACTTTAGATTATAAAATCTTGTTGGGTTGTAGTTACACATATGCCATGTCAATTATTGCATTCTCTATCTTTCAAAATATGTGCTTCCCTCATAATGGAAAGATCATCACTATCGATTAGTTGACTTACTATGACCCTCAGTATTAGACATCTCCTCGGACCACTATATCATTGATTACTAGAAATAAGACCACCCCTACACTTACCTATGTTTACCCTGGATTTTACAAATATTCCATGCTGCTTCGGGCTTATTATGGCCTACCTCCTACTCCTTTTGAGCCTATCTCTTCAAGTGTTTGCATGCTTCAAGCACCATGGGCCGCAAGAAAGTGGTTTGGTACATCTTCCTAGCAACCAACTCCTCAACAACACCCTACTCAAAACTCAAGTTTTCCATGAGGAACAATTCCTCCATGCCATTTCTCTTTAGCTAGTGTCCCTCTAGGTCTTTTCCAACTAGGAGTAGTTCCTCCAGGTATTTTCCACCCAAGAGTAGTTCCTACATTTCATTGGCTCTCTGGTCATATACCTTTCTTATTCCCGCCACTAGGAATATTTTTTACTCGTATAATGGCTATGTTCAGTCTTCCTAACATGACATTAGGGATCTTGGTCTCATACATTGATCCTCCAAAAAACTCTCCTCCTGACCAACTCAAACCTTATACAACTTTCATTCTTCTTCAACCCGTTCCTACCTTCCCATTCTTTGCATCAGTTCCACAACAACCTCAACAAGAATTCTCTTGTTGCGAAATCATTTGATGAGGGGGGAAGATATTAGAAAATGGTGGAAAAAGACAAGGAAACCCAAGTGACTACCACTCTTCCTAAACCACCAAACCCTTCTCCTCCATGCATTTTGAGTGATGTTCCTAGAAATGCCACCAATAATTGTCATAATTTCCCCCATGTTAAGAGCATGTTCTCAGATACTCTACTTGACCCTAACATTACTGAGGTCCATGCCACCTATTAGTGTTTATGAGTCACCATTGATGAAATGTACCCTTTCATGTGGTTTATAGTGTCTTAGGTCAAATTGTTAAGGTTTCAAATAAAATTTGAAATCTCTTCTAGTTATCAAATGGCCATTGGTCAGTGTCTAGGTATTATTACTACTCTGTCCATTTTCAATGTCATAAAATGCCATCATGGTCTTGTCATCACTCCTTGTCATGGGTCACCAAAAGAGTGTCTTGGTCATTATTTTGGTTAGCAAATCATAATCATGCATACTACAAAGGTTCAAAGTTCCAAATCATGGTTTAGGATATCCATTTCGTGTCATTATTAGGTCAAGTCATCATAAGTCATGTAGAGATTCATGTCATCACCTAGGGCATCATCATGGGAGTTAGTAATTAGGAAAAAATTTCTAAATGATTTCTAAGGTACATTTTCCCCCTTGTGAAGATCCAACTTTGCATAATAAAGTGATAAAGTTGATGTACACTATCCTATCATTCAATTTTCCAAAAAGACAAGTTATGTCACTTCATGACCCAAAGAAAAAAATAAACTTCTAGCATATAAGAAGAACTTAAAATCATTCTAATTTCTTATTTCACCTTCATGGAGCACTTCTCTACCATCGTGCTTCATCTGACCCTCCAGGGCATCACAATTTCTCCTCAAAACACTTTTTTACCTCCTTTGCTATGCTTCTGGATTCTTTGTTGCGCTTTGGACTTTGGATGCCAAGCAAGCATAAAAGGGGTTCCTTTCGACATTTAATAGGTTCTATAATCTCCTTGGCAAGTAAGTAGGCATTTTTCACCTTTCTTATGCATCAATCTTCTTAGAAAACTCACCTAAAATCCCTCTCCTAGGTTTCATTGCGCTTTTGGCTTCTATGTGTTTTTGCTTCATTACATTGTTAAAACACCTAGATTTTCTACTCTATCACCCTCACATACACCTCACATATGTCCCCTAAAGATTTCCCATAACAATTCCCTTCATCTCCCACATTTTCCCTTCAAACCCTAGCCTACGCTACGCTTTTGGAAAATTCCTAGGCTAGGACTGTGTTTTTTACCTTTTCACACCTTTCCCTCACTCTTTTCAAGAAATTATGCCTCCTTAAACTCCCTAACATCTATCCGTACCCCATAGAAGTTTCCTAAAAATTTACTTAATCCCTAAGCCCTCCATATTTCCCTTTCCTCAATACAACAATCCTTTCTTCCCCTTTTTTCCCAATCATACCCTACCCTTCCTTCCTACCTAGCTAGGGTTTTATCATGCAGACTGAAACCATGGACAGTGAGAAGAAAAAGTACAAAAAAGGAGAGAAAGTTTCTAGATATGAGCCAACTCATATCCAAGAAATCATGGCCTCATATTTCATCAAGCAATCCTTTGAAGATATGGGTTGCCTAGGCTTTTACGAAAGGATCCAAGAAGTAGGTCACCATGCCAAATTAATAGGCCTCTTTTCCACCAATTTTAGGAGGGATAAGGCCAACATAGCAGGGGTTGACTTCACCATCTCAACAGATGCCATAGCCTCAAACATAGGTATCCCTAACCATGGAGAAATATGGTTTAAAGGGATGGATTTGGACATTGAGAATTGCAAAGTTTTCGTAAAGCCACACTACAAAGATTCTCCTACACACATATTTTCCTCCAGACAGTTGCTTTACATGTATGCACCTTTAATGAAGATGATCATGAGGTAATTTACCTGTGAAGGGTGGTTTTAAGACTATATCAGTATAACATAAGACTACCGATGCATTCAAAACAATCAAACCTCTAAAACTACCTCACTACTTATATAGAAGCCTTGTTAAGATGAAAAAGAAGATACAAAGAAAAGGGAAAGATCACCAAGAAAAGTTATTTCACCATGGCTTGGTCAAATTCATTGTTCTTGATTGACTTTCACAGGTTAATGTATCATGGGAAACATTCAACCAATCACCTCCTTTTATGCCTACCATTAGTCAACCTACCAGTCAAAGCACTCCATCAGCACCATCAAGGCCACAGGACGTTGGCTCATCCAGCAAGGTTTTAGTTAGAAAGAAACCTAGGGAAGAGGTCTTATAGACCTACAAGAAGGGAAAATATCATTTTTTTCCCTTGATATGCCTAAAGATGGGACTACACCTAGACCTCTGACTAAATCACAAGCTATAAGATTACCTAAGGAAGTTACATTTGAGCAAGTTCAAGGAGAAATGGAGAAGTCACCTAGGCACGAGACTAAGTCACCCTTACAACAAGATGTGGAGGAGATGCCTCATGAAAAATAAATCTTGGACCATGCAGAGAAGTCAGATGCAGATACCACCAAGGAACAACAAGCATAAATCGAAGCACTCAAAGATGATCTTGCAAAGGAAAACTACGTGGTGGCCTTCCTGAAACAAGAAAATATACTTTTGAAGGCGAGATTGATATAGCATAATACCTCAAAAGGCCTTCCATTATCTAGCAAAGGAAAGGATAAAGGTAAAAAAATGATTGGTTTAGGAGAGCAGGTCCAGTACAAGGAGCCATTTCCCTCATCACTATAAAAAGACCCTGTTGACCCTATAACAGCAAGCAGTGGTAAGGATAGAGAATATTTGCCTGAGAAGGTAAATGAACACTTGGAGAAGCTCATGAGGAAGGAAAAAAAAACCACAAACCTTCAAAGAAACATGGCTAGGACCTACTTCACCAGGAACCAGATTTGTAAAATTAGGGTTAGGAGCATGAAAATGAAGCTAAAGAAAACCCTAATCAAGCAAAAGAAGAGAGAAAACCTTGATTTTCTTGCTGATGCATCATTTATTGTATAACTCATCATTGACAAGGCAAAAGAAATAAGTTAGAAACAATTTTGAGAAATTTTGGAAATTTTTTAGTTTTTGGGCAATTTTGGATTTTTTTGTAATTTCATGATGCACAGAAGCACAACAAGCTCGTGTTGCGATTCTTCTCAGAGCCACCAAATGATGAATTTTTTGCATGGATGGATAGATATTGAGTAGTACATCTCATATATGGACTTGGTTTTGCATGTCACTTCACAGGTTGCAAGGAAAAGCTCAAAAACCACCTAAAAAACATGTTTCTGCCACCTTTTTGGACCCCTCACTACACTTCTAGAGTAGCCTTGGGAAAATTGATTTTTAGGTGACTTGGAGAAGGATGTTTTCAGGTTTAAGGCTTCAAAGGGATAGTAGACATCCTATTATATATTCATCAGCCTTTTTTTCTGGAAAAATATCAAGTAAAACCCCTCAAAAATCCCCCTCAAGAGGCACGCTGCACTTCTATCTCTCATGCTGTGCTTCTCAGAAATTTCACTGCGCTTTTGCTAAGAGATCAAATTTTCAAATTTTATCAGTCCAGGTTAACTATTCATGATGTATTTTGTCTTCTTTGGTTTTCACATGATGTAATTAATTGTAATGGAGCTGGTAAATGTCAAAATGATGTAACTTGATGCTCATTATGCTTGTAAAGTCAAAGTGAATCAGTTAGGGCTAAATTGGGAGTTAGTTTCTAACCTCCCTAGTTTTATGTTTGGTTAGAGAGATTCATGTAAACAGTTCCTATCATGATGGATTCAACCACTAAGAGGGGGGAATTTTGTTTTTGATCTATATGTATCTAGATCTCAGTCAAATAAAAGGTTGGACATATGAGAGTGTGAAGCTTGGAGCTAGTGTATAATTTGCAGGAATAATACATGTAGTTGCAACTATTATCTTGGGATTCTTGTGGTATGCTTTTGTGACAATGTTCTTCCTTTGTTTTATCAACAAATTGAATATATATTTCTCATTATTACCTTATCTATGATTTATTTTGATCATCTCATAGGTGTTTAACAAAATTCGTAAGTCTTATTCTCTTTTCTGATGATATTTTCATGTTATGTGTTATTTCTTCTAATAAATGAATTCATAAGTTTATGCTCATTTTGATCCTTCCTTACTTCAACTCTATACCACAATGACAACTCCAATATGTCACTAATCATACCTACCTTTCCATATTGTATCTCTACAACTGATCTTTAGAAACCCTGACCTAGTTCCCAAACCCATGACCCTAGTCTAGCAAACGCTAAAACCAAACCCTAGTGAGCTCAATATCTAGCCTAAGATCTATTTTCCTTCCCGATCATTTTATTGGCTATGAGATTCTTGAGAGAGCCCTCTCTGATTTGGTATGGCTAGCTATCAAATCTAAAGATTGGTTTGAGGTTAGCTCCATCGGTCTCCTTTCTCAACCTTGGGACACTAAGGAGTGCTAACATTTATGGCGACCATACTAGGGATGCAAACAATTTCATATTCCCCAGGAAAGATCATCAAAGTTTAGATACGATTTGCTGATGGTGGACAATGGTCAGACACATATGAAGGTTGAACCATTCACCTGGCGAATCCAATCAACTTTCAATTGGATTTGAAGACTCCACTGGTAGCAAGATCCACGAATCAAGATGAGTTCTATATCTGTGAGATATGCCCCTTTAAAATAAGATCACATTCCAAAATTTCAAAATCGCATGCCTTGTGTAGATTAGCAGAATTATCTGCCAAAGTTAAAAGATGAGAAAGAAGATGACGTTTCTCTTCACTTAGTTAAATTTCACATGCATGTGCATAAGCTAAAGGTTCAATTTCGTGAAAATTGTATGATGAATATGTTCATAACAACCTTAGAAGGAAAAGAACAATCTTGGTATGAAGTTATTCCATCTTCTAGTATTTACTCTCCTAAATATTTTCATTTAGAGTTTTCTGAAAAATATAGAGAATCTCATCCTTCTTTGTCATTGGTTGAGGATTGCTATGAATATTTTGAGGTTTTCATCCAGAATCTAGAGAATTCTTATGGTGATGAAGAGTTCATGGATGAATAGATCCTAGAGGCTTTGTATGAGAACCATTTCCATCACCAAGAAGAACATATGTCTTCTCCCTTCAATGAAAGTGAAACTAACCAGGATCTCAATGATGACGTTAAACAACCTGTAGACATTTTAGAAGAACAAGGGAATGTTTAGCCATGTTTTAATGAAGAGTCGGTGCCTACGTATGATAGTCATGTTCCATCCTATGAGTTTGATGAATCTTTGCAGCAAACTTGTCAGTCTTTTGATGATCAAAGGTATGAGGATAGTCAATCAGATTGTTCTTTCTCTAGGTTTTTATTTCAAGATCAGGTTTGTGAAGACCAAGATGAGGTTTCTGATGAAATGCATGAACAAGGATCTCTAGAAATTCACCACTCATATGTCTCTCCAGCTCATCCATTTTCTAAAGAATTATTTCAAGGGCAGATTTTTGCAAATTACAATTTTGAATTGGCAAGTGTGGAGGTTCCAGACAATGTAATTGTGGTAGAAAATAATCATCAAACATTGCAAGAAAATTATGAAGAAGAGAGAAATGATAAAGAAGAAGTTGTTTTAGAGCCTCTTGCACATGATGGTCTTCCTCTAGGTTTAGAAAATGAAGAGTTTGTTGAAGAAGAGCATGTTGGAAATAATACTGAGAGGGGGGTGAATCATTATTAGCAATTTAACAATTTTTCATTTCCATAAACAAATTGATATACGCTACTTCTATTAATTAAACCTGTGTATATATGCAACTGTGTTTAGAGAAAACTGTGTATATCTTACAGACTTCTAATTTAGTTAGCTGATCTTAATATGTGTATCAAAACCATAAAACAGTAATCAAGTGCAGTAAACAATACAGGTAATCACACACATGAACATGAGATATAAGGTGGAAACCCAATGTGGGTGAAAACCACCTACTATAATTCCTCTCTATCTTATTTTAATAAGAAACTTCTTTTTACAATATTTCTGTACTGGTGTAATCTTATACCAGTATGCAAGCTTCTACCCGCAGAAGGCTAGAACCTTCTCTCATTCTCCAGCTTCTCCTGGAAGGGAACTTCAACCCCCTTAGCTCTTGTACTAGCTGATGTACTGTATGTAGGTGCTGAACTACAGAAGGCTACAACCTTCTCTTTTCTTCCAGGGACCACGTTTCATAAATTTTCAGAATGGATCCATCAATAACATCAATCAAACATCAAATATATCTGCATCAACCAATCTCCTTTGCACCAACCAAAAACTGAATCAAACAATCACTTCTCTGAATGTTGTAACCAGAATACAGTAATAGTAACTAGAAACCAATCCTGAACCTAGAACATTGCAGCAATAAACAAAAGTAGCTAAAACATATTTTATGAGATGCATGCTACTTCAATATGTAAAACCTGCGTGCATACGCTACTATATTAAGGAAAACCTGCGTATACGTTGTTTTGAATTACCTAACCAGCGTGTATACACATCTTTGCTATGCTGAACCTTTGTACAGATCTATAAAGGATAATTTACCCTTTTCAACTATTCAGACATTAGTTTTAACTAGATCATCAAATTTATAGATCAAGTCATGCGCCAAATATAAATTGTCAAAATCACACAAAGATACTTCTCTTTAAGCCTTAAGATTTTGACCCATCAATAGAACTTATCCTTCTTCTAGCACTCAAGTTCCTCCTTGATTCAGATCCAGCTATGCACCATAACCCAATCACCAGTATTCTAGATCTTACTCTTCATAAGATATTCAATCCTTGATTAGACTTGCCTAATGATCTCCTTACCCTTTTATAGTCTTAGGCCTTACTCAATACCATGGTCCAAAACCACTTAAAACCAATACCTAGGTCCAAATACCTGGGTTCAACACTTCAGACGAGATACCATGGTCCAAAACCATAGGTCCAAATACCAAGGACCAAAAACCAATTTTTCCAAACTGTACACACTTTTTTTTGCATGAAAGTGAATGTATACGCATACACGCTTTTTAGTTTGTGAATCCGCGTATATAAGCACCTTGTTCAACGGGAACCTGCATATGCCTCCTTTTCTGAGAGCCTGTGAGCCTGAACTGTCATCTGAGTGAGTTGCCGAGTGAGTTGCCATCAAGGACAATACCTGTGCCATAATGTCAAGCTTGTGTCATAAAGCCAACAATCTTCCCCTTTGGACTTGATGGCAACCCCAAGCCACTCTCCCCGTTTGTCACCAAGGGAAAAGGGTTATGCTCCCCCTGAGTACCTGCTAAAATCTCTGCTTTGTTATGTTGTCCATGCTCCCCCTGACTGTAGACAGTGTCTAGAAAAAGATGTTCTACAAGAATAACATGACTCTATACATCATAAAAGACCTTCCTATCACCATAGACTCATACATACATCCATCTCACAACTAAATGGGGATATACCATAATTGACTATTCACCCAACCAAGTGGGGATATACCAAAAATTTATACATGATAAAACAAGAATATTCCATCATCCATCCCAAGCATAGTGGGGAAATAAAATAGGTCATTACATGAACTTGATAATAAAAGAAATACATGACATAGAGACCAAATATCTAAGACAAGACTATGATAGTCATGAGCAACTATCATCAACAACATTTGTCAATCACCATCCAGACCATCAACCATGATCTCCCTCTGCACCTGCTCCACCTAAATAAAAAAAACTATGGAGTTGTACCAAGATTTGCTAAGATAATGCCAACAATTGCATCATTAGAAGTATATGCCCCCCCTGAACTTGTGCCAGATGGTCTCTGTCAAACCCCTATCAAACTCTTTTCATCCTAAGTCTGGCCCACTGTTTTTTCTTCAAACCAACATATACGCGACTCTATCCACATAAACCAATGTATGTACGCAGATTCTCTTCATGAAACTTGTGTATAACCACTTTTCTCTTAAACAGATAAGTGTCAATAGTAAGATGATGCATAAACTACTCCCAGCTACTGTATGAGGTATTCAAATGTCTCCTTGGGCAGTGGTTTGGTGAATATATCAACAACCTATTCCTTGGAGGGAACATACTCCAATTTGACCTTTTGTTCAAGCACTTGTTCCCAGAAAAAATGATATTTTATAGGTATGTGCTTGGTCTTTGAATGCATGATTGGATTCTTTGAAATATTGATTGCACTTGTATTATCACATAAAATGGAGATAGGTGGAGTACAAGTGATTTGAATGTCTTGCAATGTTTGCATCATCCAAAGGAGTTATATGTAGCAAGATGCAACAACCACATATTCTGCTTCAGCTATATATAATGCAATTGAACTTTGTTTCTTGCTGAACCAAGATACTAATGTAGAACCCATAAAGAATGCACCACCACTAGTGCTTTTTCTGTCATCCATGCTTCCTGCCCAATTTGCATCAATATATGAATGAAGTGTGAGATTTGTATCTCTAGGATACCATAAGCCATAGTTTTGTGTTCCTTGAAGATATTTGAAAATCCTTTTAACTACCTGAAGGTGTGCTTCTTTTGGATTTTCCTGGAATCTTCCAACTATTCCCACTGCATGCATGATGTCTGGTCAGGTACCTGTCAGATAGAGCAGACTACTAATCATGGATCTATAGGTTGGTTGATGTACTACTCTTGATTCATCATTTGTACTGAGGCTACATCCTGTTACCATAGGGGTACATATTGGTTTCAAATCTTCCATGCCATATTTCTTCAAGATCTTCTTGAGGTACTTGGTTTGTGATAGAAAGATAACATCTTTGTTTTGTTGGACTTGTAAACCAAGAAAATATGAGAGCTCACCAAGCAGGGACATTTCAAATTCTTGTTGCATCACCAAGGCAAAGTTTTGACTCATGGCTTCTTCATTGCTACCAAATATGATATCATCAACATACACAACAAGTATTAGCAATTTATCATTGTCAATTTTTATATATAGATTGCTATCTGTTGATCCTTTTGAAAAACCTTGTTGATGGAGGTATTTGTCCAGACAATAATACCAAGCCCTTGAAGCCTATTTAAGACCATAGAGAGCCTTTCTAAGTCTGCATACAATTTTTGGATCATTTCCAAGGATAAATCCATCTGGTTGCTCAATATACACTTCTTCTTCCATGTCTCAATTTAGAAAGGCAGATTTCACATCCATTTGATATACTTTGAACTTCTGAAAGCTAGAAAGAGCATGGAACATTCTTATAGCTTCAAGTTTGGCAACCGATGCAAAAGTTTCTTCAAAGTCTATACCTTCTTGTTGAGCATACCCTTTACAGACAAGTAGGGCCTTGTTTCTATTAACATCTCCATTTTCATTCGGCTTGTTTTTGAATATCCATTTGGTCCCTATGACATTCTTATCATTAGGTCTAGGAACCAATTCCAAAGTGTTATTCTTTTCAATCTGCTCAAGTTCCTCATTCATGGCCTTGACCCAGCATTTATCTTTGCATGCTTCACTTATATTTCGTGGTTCGATGGAGGAGAGAAATGCTAGATAGCTTGAAGCTTTTGTAATAGTTTTTCTTGTTTGTACACCTGCCTCTTTCTGCCCCAAAATTTGAGTCTCTGGATGGTTCTTCTGGACATACCTAGATGGAGTATTTTCTTCTACCCTTATATGTTCTTCTGGTGCCTCATAAGTTTCTTCTTCAACATTAGTCTGATCTGATGTTGAAGGATAGTCCTCATCATCTTCAAAACATTCAATTTTTATATGCTTTGGATTGTTGCCTGCTTCATCAACCACCACATCATTCAACAATTTTTCCAAGTCTTTTATTGTAACACTTATATCCTTTACTTTAGGAAGAGTAACCAAGGAGAATGCCTTCATTTGCTCTAGGTTCAAACTTGCCAAGCTTTTCATCAGTCCTTTTGATGTAACATTTGCTTCCAAAAAATTTGAAGTATTTTACAGTAGGAGTCTTACCATACCAAAGTTCATAAGGAGTTTGAGTGTTGTTTACCCGAACGTTTGTTTTGTTGAGAATAGTAATGACAACAAATGCAGCTTCACCCGAGAAGGTTTCCGGAGTTCTAGAATCATCAAGCATAGCACGAGCCATTTATTGAACCATTTTGTTCATCCTTTCTACCACTCCATTTTGGTGAGGAGTCCTTGCAGTAGAGAATTCCCTTCTTATTCCATGTTCTTCACAAAAGTCGAAAAATTCATTCGAGGTAAATTCCCCTCCTCGATTAGACCTGAGGCATTTGATTTTTTGATCTAATTCATTTTCAACCAAGGCTTTGAAAGCTTTGAACTTTTCGAAAGGTTCATCTTTATGCTTCAGAAGTCCTATCCAACACATCCTAGGAAAGTCATCAATGAACAATATAAAGTATTCTTCTCCATGAGGTGACTTTTTCCTTGATGGACCACATAAATCAGTATGGACAAGTTCAAGTGGCTTACTAGCTAATCCTTCCTTCTCAGGGAAATGTTTTCTAGTTTGCTTACCAAATTGACATGATTTTCATATTGTATTGTCTAGAATTCTGATGTCAGGAAGATCGCGAACAGTCTGATATTTGCATGCTTTCCTTATCTGAGGGAAGCTTATATGCCCCAATCTTCTGTGCCATAGCCAATGTTCATCATTTTTTCTTAGATAGCATTGTTTTTATCCTCCTTTGAGTATGTATAAATTATTTGGAGTTCTTATGGCTTTGATCATTGTTTCTCCTGTATCATGCTCACGAACAATACATCCATTTGATTGAAATACTACCTCATTTCCTTGATCACACATTTGACTAAAACTCAATAGATTATACCTTAAGCCATCAACATACATAACATTTCTAGCTTTGACCTTTTCTTTTAAAATAATAGAGCCTTTACCTTTTATGAGTGCAGGGGTGTCATTTCCAAATGAGACCTTCCTTTCCTTTTCTAAGTCACTATATTACTGAAGTTTTTCTTTATCACCTGTCATATGTTTCGAGCATCCACTGTCGATGTACCACCGATTTTCCTGTCCTTCCGCATATAAGTCTATACCACATCTTTCTGGTTGTGGTTCTTTCTTTCTCCATGTTTTGGGACCCAATGAAGCTTGCTCCTTCTGATATGTTTGCCGAAACTTACTCCTGAATTCAGAATCTTCATGACCGAAGTTGTTACAAATAGAGAAATATATTTCATTTTCAAGGGTAGAAAAGTTATTGTAGGTCCTCTTCATGATCCCAGTCACACTCTAATTTCATGCTTCTCTAGTCATGATGGTCTTGTAGGCAACACATTGAGCAGCTTTGTGTCCAAATTTATGACATGAGAAACATTTGCCATTAAAGAAATTCCCGCGATTATCAAATCTACCAACCAGGTGATTGTAGTTTCCATTGACATTCATTCTTGAGGAAAATTGAGAATGATTTATCTGCGGTTGGTTGTAGCTTTTATTCATCCTTGAAGTAGATTGACCTCGATCTAACTAGTGATCCGCTTTATGCCTTTGCTAGTGATTGTCAACCTGTTCACTTCTCCTTGCTGCATCAAGATAACTTTTGGAGGTGGATGGCTTCTGTTCTTGAGATTATTCTTCAGTATATCCAAGGCCTGTCTTGATTACAGGAGAATGCTACACTTTGATAATCTCATCTAAAGTTTCAGATCCTTTAGCAAATCTAAGATTAATAGCTTTCGTTTTCTCAATATCTTTTCTAAGTCCCACAATTTCACATTCTATTTTCTCTTTCAGCGAGTTGGAATGTCAAAGTATCTATAATCATACTCTTTTCTTCTAAAAAAATTTTAAGTTTAGAAATTTCTTCATAGAGAACATCTTCATCTATAGCATCCAAGAAATCATCATCTTCAAAAGCCATCAAAAGTCTATAATCATTACCATGTTCATCTTCATCACTATTTGAAAATCCATTGTTGTCTTCATGTGTATAATAGCTCTTCTTACTTACGTTATGTTTTCTGTTCCATTTAATTGGTTCCTTACCTTTATCAAGCTTATATTTATGAGGACATTTGGTTGCATAGTGACCGACTCTTCCACAAGCAAAGCATTTGAAAGGTAGCTTACCTATGAATCTTCCAGAAGCCTGTTGAAGGTTCTTGACAAATTTTGATTCTTCCTCTCCTTCTGATGTATGTCCTGACTCAATGTATTCTCCTTTTGAAGTTTTGAATGTGGCTTCTCTCATGTCTAATGGACCCCGTTTTCTCATTTCGAAAGTAGTTAGGATTCCGTGCAACTGTGACATGACAATACTCTAAATATTCTACTTTTCTTCTGTGGTAGAAACTTTTTCTTTAAACATAGAAGACAAAGATCTTAAAACCTTTTCAACTAAAGTAACTTCTTTTATCTCTTCACCCAATTTTTTCATGTGATTAAAAATCTCATCTAGACATAAGAAATAATTAGCCACACTTTCATCATTGTGCATTCTGAGAGTTTCATATTGAATTTTGAGAGATTGTAGTTTTGCACATTTTACCTGATTGTCTCCTTCATAGCTTAGAATGATCTTGTCCCATATTTCTTTGGCAGTTTTGAGCTACATAACCTTAACGAATTTTGATTGAGATAGACTCCCCAATAGAGTATTGACAGCCTTTGCATTTGTTTCATACTGCTTTTTACCAGCTGTATTTGTAGGAGTTGTTGATGGAAATGTGTATCCTCCTTCCACGATATCCCAAAATTATGTACCAAGAGATTGAAGATAGGTTGTGGTTCTTAGCTTCCAATAGACGAAGTTGCTCCCATCAAAGATTGGTGGCCTAATGGATGCCTTTTTTTTGTAGTTGCTCATGATTATAGATCTTCCTTCAAGCAATCAAGCTTCTTCTGAAGAACTTTCTCTGATTTTGATTGTTGGAAATAATATTGAGAGGGGGGGTGAATCAGTATTAGCAATTTAACAATTTTTCATTTCGATAAACAAATTGATATATGCTACTTTTGTCAATTAATCCAGCATATATACGCAACTGTGTTTAGAGAAAACCATGTATATCTTGTAGACTTCTAATTTAGTTAGCTGATCTTAATCTGTGTATCAGAACCATAAAACAGTAATCAAGTGTAGTAAACAGTACAGGCAATCACACACATGAACACAAGATATAAGGTGGAAACCCAATGTGGGTGAAAACCACCTGCTGCAATTCCTCTCTATCTTCTTTTGATAAGAAACTTCTTTTTACAATATTTATGTAGTGGTGCAGTCTTATACCAGTATGCAAGCTTCTGCCTGCAGAAGGCTACAACCTTCTCTCATTCTCTAGCTTCTCCTAGAAGGGAGCTACAACCCCCTTAGCTCTTTTACTAGCTAATGTACTAGTACGTAGGTGCTGACCTTCTCTTTTCTTCCAGGGACCATGTTTCATAAATTTTCAGACTGGATCCATCAATAACATCAATCAAACATCAAATATATTTGCATCAACCAATCTCCTTTGTACAAACCAAAAACTAAATCAAACAATCACTTCTCTGAGCGCTGTAACCAGAATACAGTAACAGTGACCAGAAACCAATCCTAAACCCAGAACACTACAACAATAAACAGAAGTAGCTAAAACATATTTTATGAGATGTACTCTACTTCAATATGTATAACATGCGTGCATACGCAACTATATTATGGAAAACCTCTATATACGATGTTTTGAATTACTTAACTAGTGTGTATATGCGCCTTTGCTATGCTAAACCTTCGTAAAGATCTATAAAAGTTAATTTACGCTTTTCAACTATTCAGACATCAGTTATACCTAGATCATCATATTTATAGATCAATTCATGCGCCAAATATAAAAGATCAAAATCACACAAAGATACTTCTCTTCAATCCTTAAGATTTTGACCCATCAATAGAACTTATCCTTCTTCTAGCACTAAGGTTCCTCCTTGATTCAGATCTAGCTATGCACCATAACCTAATCACCAATATTCTAGATCTTTCTCTTCATAAGATATTCAATCCTTGAGTACACTTGCCTAATGATCTCCTTCCCCTTTTATAGTCTTAGGCCTTAATACCATGGTCCAAAACCACGTAGAACCAATACCTGGGTCCAAATACCTAGGTTCAACACTTTAGACGAGATACCATGGTCCAAAACCATAGGTCCAAATACCAAGGACCAAAAACCAAGTTTTCCAAACTATACGCGCTTTTCTGTGCATGAAAGTTCGTGTATATGCATACGCACCTTTTGGTCTGTGAATCTGCGTGTATACATGGCTTGGTCAATGGGAACTTGCGTATGCCTCCTTTTTTGAGAGCTTGTGAGCCTGAACTTTCATCTGATTGATCTGCCGAGTGAGTTACCATCAAGGACAATACCTGTGCCATAGTGCCAAGCCTGTGTCATAATGCCAACATGGTAGTTTGTCCTGGATCCTGTGGATGTGCACATTTTTTCTATTGATAATATGGTTGCCTCAAATGCAGATTTTCAAGAAAAAACTTCCCTTTTGCCTAATATTATTGAAGACCCTATTGACAATTTTTTTAGCCATCTGGGAATATGAATTTTCTTGTATTTATGCATCATGAGCACATCTTCAGTGCATGCTTGGAGTTTCCTATCTTTTGTTTTTTTTGCCCACTCAAGGAAAGTACAAGCAGGATTCAAGTAAGTAGCCATTTGCTGGATTAGTTACATTGGAGGGATCATATCACATGATTGTATATATATCTTTAGCAGGTCGTGGTTATCATCAACATTTGAAGATTGAGGTGAAGACCATAAAATCCCAATGGTTTGCTGCCATGTGTAAGTAAGTTCAATTAGTAGTCAATTTTTTCAATCAAGTCCAATCAATTTCAGTGTGTCCTATATTTTTTTAGTTAATCATTTCAGTGTCATGTTTTGGGTCTTTTTACTTTTTTGACTCTATTTCCCAGTGGATGATGATAATTTAGTATACAGTGTTCTTGACACCTCCTAAAGGAGCTTCCATCCCTAGCTAGAGCCAATGTTAGTGCCTATGAGTCACCAGTGATCAAATGTACTCTTTCATGTGGTTGATAGGGTCTTAGGTCAAATTGTTATAGTTTCAAATAAATTTTCAAATAAAATTTGACATCTCTCCTAGTTGTCAAATGATCATTGGTCAGTGTCTAGGTATTATTACTACTCCCTCCATTTTCAAGGTCATAAAATGCCATCATGATCTTGTCATCACTCCTTGTGATGGGTCACCAAAAGAGTGTCTTGGTCATTCTTTTTGTCATCAAATCATAATCATGCATACTGCAAAGGTTCAAAGTTCCAAATCATGGTTTAAGATATCCATTTGGTGTCATCATTAGGTCAAGTCATCATAAGTCATGTAGAGAGTCATATCATCACCTAGATCATCATCATGGAAGTTAGTAATTAGGAAAAAGTGTTCTAAATGATTTATAAGGTACATTTTCCTCCTTGTGAAGATGTAATTCGCATAATAAAGTGATAAAGCTACTGTACACTATCCTATCATTCAATTTTCCAAAAATACAAGTGATGTTACTTCTAGCCTATAAGAAAACCATCCAAGCATTTTAGTTTCTCATTTCACCTTCAATGAGCACCTATCTACCATCGGGCTTCAACCCAGCCACCAAGGCATCAAAATTTCTCCTCAAAACATTTGTTTACCTCCTTCACTGTGCTTTTACTTCCTACGTTACGCTTTTGGCTTCTATGTTGCACTTTTGACTTTGGAGGCCAGGAAAGCATCAAATGGGTTCCTTTCATCATTTCATAGGTTCTAGCATATCCTTGGCAAGTAATAAGACATTTGTCACATTTCTTATGCATCATTCTTCTTAGAAAACTCAGTGAAAATCACTCTCCTAGGGTTTCATTGTGCTTTTGGTTTCTATGTGTTTTTGGTTCATTACATTGTTAAAACATATAGATTTTCTACTCTATCACCCTCAATTACACCTCACATACATACCCTAATAATTTATCATACCCATTCCATTCACCCCTCTCATTTTCCCTACAAACCCTAGCCTATGCTGTGCTTTTGGCAAATTCCTAGGCTAGGACTGTGTTTTGGACCTCTTCATGCCTTTCCATCACTCTTTTCAAGAAATTACACCTCCCTACACCCCTAACATCTATCCCTACCCCCTAGAATTTTCCCACAAGTTTACCTAATCCCTAACCCCTCCATTCCCTTTCTTCAATATAGCAGTCCTTTTTCCCCCTATTTTCCCAATCATACCCTACCCTTCATTCCTACCTAGCTAGGGTTTTATCATATAGACTAAAATCATGGAAAGTGAGAAGAAAAATTACAAAAAAGGACGCACTTTTATAAATATGAGCCAACTCATATCCAAGAAATCATGGCCTCATCTTTCATCAAGAAATCCTTTGAAGATATGGGCTGCCTAGGTTTTTTGTGAAAGGATTCAAGAAGCAAGTTTCCATGCCAAATTGACAAGCCTCTTTGCCAAAAATTTTAGGAGGGATAAGGCCAACGTAGTAGGGGTTGACTTCACCATCTCAACAGATGCCATAGCCTCAGCCACAGGTATCCCTAACCATGGAGAAATCTGGTTTAAAGGGATGGATTTGGACATTGAGAATTACAAAGTTTTCCTAAAGCCACACTACAAAGATGCTCCTACACACATATTTCCCTTCAGACAATTTCTTGACAGGTATGCTCCTTTAATGAAGATGATCATGAGGTACTTTACCTATGAAGGGATGTTTTCAAGACTATATCAGTATCACATAAGACTACTGATGCATTTCATAGCAATAAAACCTCTAAACCTACCTCACTACTTATACAGAAGCCTTGTCAAGATGACAAAGAAGGTACAAAGCAAAGGGAAAGATCACCAAGCAAACCTATTTCACCATGGCTTGGTCAAGGTAATTATTCTTGATCAACTTTCACAGGTTAACGTATCATGGGAAACATTCATCCAATCATCTCCTTTTATGCCTGCCATTAGTCAACCTACCAGTCAAAGCACTCCATCAACACCATCAAGGCCACAGGAGGTTGGCTCATCCAATAAGTTTTCAGTTAGAAAGACACCTAGGGCAGAGATCTCACATACCTACAAGAAGGGGAAAAGATTGATTTTCCCCCTTCAGATCACTAAAGATGGGCCTATTTCTAGAACGATGACTAAATCGCAAGCTAGAAGATTGCCTAAGGAAGCTACAGTTGAGAAAGTTCAAGGAGAAATGGAGCAATCACCTAGGCATGAGACTAAGTCACCCTTGAAAAAATATGAGGAGGATATGCCGCATGAATAGGAAATCTTGGACCATACAGAGAATTCAGATGCATATACCATCAAGGAACAACAAGCATAAATCCAAGCACTCAAATATGATCTTGCCAAGGCAAACTACATGGTGGCCTTCTTAAATCAAGAAAATAGAATTTTCAAGGTGATCTTGATGCAACATAGTACCTCACAAGGTCTTCGATCATCCAGCAAAGCAAAGGACAAAGGTAAAACAATGATTTTTTTAGGAGAGCAAATTGAGGACAAGGAGCCATTTCCCTCATTAGTACAAAAAGACTGTGTTGACCCTATAGGAGAAAGCAGTGGTAAGGAGAGAGAATATTTTCTTGAGAAGGCAAATGAGAAATTGGAAAAGCTCTTGAGGGAGGTAAACAAAGCCACATACCTTCAAAGAGACATAGCTAGGCACTATTTCACCAGGAACCACATTTGCAAAATTAGGGTTAGGAATATGAAAAAGAAGGTAAAGAAAACCCTAATCAAGCTAAAGAAGAGAGACAACTTTGATTTTATTTCTGATATATCATTGATTGTCTACCTCATCATTAACAAGGAAAAAGAAATAAGTGAGATTTTTTTTTTAGAAATTTTGGAAATTTTGAGTTTTTGGGCAATTTTGGAATTTTTGGCAATTTCATAATGCACAGAAGCGCAACAAGCTCACACTGTACTTCTTCTCAGAGCCACCAAATGATTAAATTTTCAATGGATGTATAGATATTTAGTAGTACATCTTAGATATGGAGTTGGGTTTTCATGTCACTTCACAGGTTGCAAGGAAAAGCTCAAAAACCACCTAAAAAACATGTTTTTGCCACCTTTTTGGACCCCTCGCTGCGCTTCTAGAGTAGCCTTGGGAAAATTGATTTTTAGGTGCCTTGGAGAAGGATTTTTGAAGGTTTAAGGCTCCAGAGGGCTATTATACATCCTAATATATCTTCATCAGCCTTCAAGTCAAGAAGAAGATCAAGAAAATCCCCTCAAAAATCCCCCACAAGTATCACACTGCGCTTCTTAGAAATTTCACTGTGCTTTTGCTAGGAGATCAAATTTTCGAATTTTATCAATGTAGGTCAAAATTTCATGATGTATTTTGTCTTATTTTGGTTTCACATGATGGAATTAATTGTAATGGAGATGGTAAATGTCAAAATAACGTAAATTCATGCTCATTATGCATGTAAAGTCAAAGTGAATCAGTTAGGGCTAAATTGGGAGTTAGTTTCTAACCTCCCTAATTTTAGGCTTGCTTAGAAAGATTCATGTAAATAGTTCCTTTAATGATGGATTAAACCCCTGAGAGGGGGACATGTTTTTTTTATCTATATGTAGCTATATCTAAGTCAAATCAAATGTTGGACATTTGAGAGTGAGAAGCTTGGAGCTAGTGTACACTTTGCAGGAATAATACAGGCAGTTGCAGCTATTATCTTGCGATTCTTGTGGTTTGCTTTTGTGATTTTTTTTCCTCTATTTTATCATCAAATTGAATATATATTTCTCTTTATTAACATATCTATTCTTTCTTGTGATCATCTCATAGGTGTTTAACAAAATTCATAAGTCTTATGCTCTATTCTAATGAGATTTTCATGTTATGCGTTCTTTCTTCTGATAAATTAATTCATAAGTTTATGCTCATTTTGATCCTTCGTTATTTCAACTCTATACCACAATGAGAACTCCAATATGTCACTGATCATACCTACCTTACCCCATTTCATCACTGCAACTAATCTTTAGAAACCCTGACCTAGTGCCCAGACTCACGACCCTCGTCCAACAAACACTAAAATTAAACCCTATTGAGATGAATATCTAGCCTAATATCTACTTTGATTCCCAATCATTTTATTGGTTGTGAGATTCTTAAGAGAGCCCTATCTGATTTGGTAGGGTTAGCTACCAAATCTAAATATTGGTTTGAGGTTACCTCTGTCGGTCTCCTTTCTTAGCCTTGGGACACTGAGGAGTTCTAACACCACCTTACCTGAGTCCACCAAGAAGAGAAAATCATTACACATGAACCACCCTTGTGCCTTGTGTGATACGTATGGACATTAATCATGTCATTATCCTCATATCAAATAATTTTGATGATACATGTCAAATGCTTCATGAGTTAGATGACACTCATAGTGACTCCACTTCCCCTCTACCTACAAGTTCTAGCCCCAATGATTTGCCAAGGTATGAGTTTTCTCAACCCACTGTTGTGATTCCCCATCTTGATGTTGAGATGATGGATCGCTTAGCCCCTATTCTCTACCTATCATTATTGATGGGATTGACATATTCAAACTCTTTAGGAGTTTCCAATTCTGCTACTTTTGAACCATCTTCAAAAGACACTTTAGCCTCAACATTGGTGGATTTTACATCCACTAGTCATTTTTACCCTCTTTCTATCGATGTGCATGTGAACCATGTCTCCCATGATGATTATTAGTTCAATAACCCCTTACTTCGAACCAATGAATTTGAACCACATCCACCTTGTGGCCATTACATTGACACCCAATGTTTGGGTAAGGGGACATCCATTCTTGATATTCTAGGAGAAGAAATTTTCCCCAACCCTCCCCATGCATCTAGTAGTGATAAATTTAGTACCACTATTCTTCCCCATATTGAAGAGCCTCGAGAGTCCCATATCACTCCTGATCATCTAAGGGATTATCCACTTAATCATTCTTTCATTTTCAATCAACAGCCCAGTCCCTTAGACATTGTTGTTGGTCAACCCTAGTGTCATCTAGGTGAGAATCAGTTCATTATATTCAAACGCACTCTTTGGTATCGTGACACCATGTATGTTGACCGAGAAATTTAGTCCATTTGACTCACATATGCAGTTCCAAATGAGATTGGTAATCCACCATTTCCTTTATCTTATTGCATCTATCCATCCATCGCATAAGAAGAAAGCCATAAGAAACAAATGGCGACCACATCATAAAACCATGCATAATCATATTATATATCAAAATCATCCATATAAGTGTTTAGAGCCAATTATTCTAAATACATATGGAATGTCCTTAACATGTTATAACCATACTTACAAAATATGGGGGCACCTATGCCCTTACATATCCTCATCATCCTCTAGAGGATCTCATGCCAGTTGGGTTGAATGGTTGAATCCCTTACTTGAGCACTTGGAACATAATGGAACTCCAAAAGCTCATCTAGCTAGGGGCATCATTCCCACCTTTGCATACTTGATAAGTCCTCTCCATCATCATATTATGGGGGCAAATATCTCATGCTTGGGGGAATCACTACAAGAAAAAAGGACACTGGTGAGGAGCAGAAAATATCACCATAAGCTCATTGGTGATGGTCAAAAGAGCCTTCGTCACCAAAAAATGAACGTCGCCAAAAGTGGCATAGCCAAAAATGGCATCGCCAAAAGTATAGGTGTTTTAGTGACATTCAAATTCCATCACCAATAATGATTTATAATGACGGATAGTGACGATCACCATTTCATATGAGCAATGGTGATGGACCATACCTCCATCACCGAAACCTGAACATCACCAAAGGTGGCGTCACCAAAATTATAGGTGTTGTAGTGACATTCAAATTCTGCCACCAATAGTGATTTATAATGATGGACAGTGACCGTCACCATTTCATATGAGCAATGGTGACAGACCATAGCCTCCATCACTAAAAATGGAACGTCACCAAAGGTGGCGTCGCCAAAAGTATAGTTGTTATTGTGACATTAAAGGTCCATCACGAATATTGATTATATTGACAGATATTGACCGTCACCATTTCATATGAACAAGAACGATTTATTGTGATGGATTTTTCATGGCCATCACTATTGGTGCATATATATAGTGACATTCGTTGACCGTCACCAAAAGTTGCATTTCCAGAAGTATAGGTGTTGTGGTGACATTCAATGTCCTTAATGAATAATGACTATAATGATGGACATCGACCATCACCATTTCATATCAAAAACAACAATTTATGGTCACAGACCTTTGAGGGTAATCACTATTGATGCATATATATGGTGGCATTCGTTGACCGTCACCATTTAATATTTTGTTGAGGGTCAAAAAATGTCACCAAAGCTCACTTGTGATAGTCAAAAGAGCCTCTGTCACCAAAAATTGATCGTCACCATTCCATATGGATGTCAGGCATGATGGAATCGAACCACCAACCTCCTTCTTGTAAAGAAGGTGTTCTTCCATTGAGCTAACACCCTTTAAAGAATTAGACTTTTAAAAATTAGGCCTTGAAACTTCATAAATTGTAAATTCTACAACTTTCAATAAATTAAAATCTCAGCAATATTTTACTAAACAAGCAAAGGAACATGGAAGCTACAGGTCTGTACCTAATGGTTATGGAAGTTATATAAAATGGGTGGAGGTAAAAATAATTATGCATAAGAGAATCAATATGTTCAGTTGAATACTAATTAGAATTGAAACTCTGAAGACATTTATAGTCTATAAATGAGCTATAACTAGCAAATGCACCAAACATTGTAAAGGAAATGTCATAAGCAGATAGCATACAGAAGAAGAAGATTGATGAAGGCAGATGCAATATGTTATAGGTTGAGTGAAAGAACAATCTCAATGTTGTTGTTGTTTGGTGCTTACATATATTAATGATGTCTAAACTTCTTTGCAAATGTGAAACAGATCTCTGGAAAACATGAACGACATATGATAAAAAAATTATATATATATATATATATATATATATATATATATATATATATATATATATCTATATATATATATATATATATATCTATATATATATATCTATATATATATATATATATATATATATATATATATATATATATATATATATATATATATCTGTGTGTGTGTGTGTGTGTGCGTATCCCCTTTACATAAACCAACATGCAATTTGTAATTTCACAAGTCTGCACTTAAAACATGACAGAAACAAACAAATAAAAGAAATTGAATTGGACAGAAAGCAGTTTGGAATTCCACCTTCATTCTTTAGTTGCTTCTATTTATTTGAATTTGATATGTGGCATTCTTTATCTGACAAGGAATCAAAATAATCACTACTATTAAATTCATCCAACACGGACTTTGGAGATCCCACTGACATATGTGTTTTTGTTGCCATGCCTGAAAACCATGGAGATCCATGTCGATAGTAGAATAAGATGTGTGTCTTCTTCTCAAGGACACATTCCTTATTAACCATTGTTACCTGATAGAAACCAAAGAGACAACACAATATCAGTGTACAAAAAATCCCCTACCGAAATATAATCATAACTTAGCTAAGAAGTCTAAAAGATGTTCTTAATTAATAAACTTTATATTTGGAAATTTTGTTTCTTTAGATTTAAAAAAGACTATGTTGTACAACACTTCTATCTATTTATCCAGGAAATTATATCATAGCATATGTCACATGGTAGCAATCTACAGTACCTAAAGTAAAAAGACAAATTTTCTCAAGAAAATAGATTTAGAAAAGAGCTTTGAAAACTATATGTTTGTCATCAAAGCTTTAATTAGTTTAACAACAAACTAGTTGGAGTTTGAAAATCAAAATCATTCATAGGAAACGAATAGGACAATGGCCAAAGTCACTTTCATACAAATAAAGCTAGAGTCACTATTGTCATTGCAGATAACTGAAATTTGGGCAGTGGTCTAACAATTAGAGCTTATTTGCAGGGAAGACTCGTCAATACCATCAATTTTTTTCCACAGTCTGTTGTGTCTCTAGATCTAGATCAGATAGCTTGTTATTCTCAAGTTCTACCTTTCAAGTTTTGATTTCTAGCTCACCCTTTAAAACAAAATTCTACCACTCCATTCGATTTTGTTTTGTCAAGAGAATTGGTAGTACCTTCCCATCCTCTATTTTACATCAATCAAAATGACCATCCATCAATGATATAAAGAATAATAGATACACAACAAAGGCCAAAGATGCACATGTTCTATGCCTATGTTCTAGGAATCATCTGACCTTATTGTTGCAAAGAGCTCACCCTGAACAAATAGCATCCATGTGGAATTTACAAATCTTTTTCAATTCAATCTCCAAGTAAACCAATCAAAATATGAACATCCTTTTAATCAATAAAATCTCCAAATTAAAATAAAAGTGGCCTAGAATTGAATGTTATATCAACCGTGTCAAGTAACTAACATCGGGTGAGAAATATAGGCCATGCATATTCGATTAGCGAAATAATTGATGTGGTAAAGCTCAAAATCAAACAGATGACTTACAGCTAAGAAATGAAAATAAATGACTTATAATTAAGACATGAGGTTGCCCTTTCAACCCTATCATTAAATAACTCTTCTTTATGTCATAGACCATTAAATTTTTTTTTATACCAAGTGGAAGTAGTATTGTAACATTAACCTCTAATAGAGTCTGTCTCCACGACTACTTCTCAAGATCTACTCCATTACCAGCATTTGGGGCTAGATAAGATACATGCAAAAACCATCAACATGAAAATGAAATATACATCCTTGTAAAAAAATGGGAGGAAAAAAAAATCCACAAATTGAAACAGACTATAGGATAACTCATTCCTACAACATTATTATCCTTTCATGAACAATAAAAAAGAAATTAGGAGAAATGTAAGTTTTGCAGCATTTTGACAATCATTTCGTTTTGCATATTCTATGAGCAATTGATGAAAAAAGTCAGCGAAAGCTTGTCAACATCAAGATTATAGTAAAACATAAAGGAACCACTCCAACACATATAATCCTAAACATAAGTATATATACATATAAGTATTTATTGAGGACGTTGTACTTTTTGAAAATATGGAAGTTAAATCTTTGGAATAACACAATTTATGGTACCACTTCCTTACAAATTCCATTCATTCGAGTATTTACGAAGTCCATTCAGGAATTTCATCAAAGTTCAAAGTTCAAGAAATTAACATGTAGTCTAAATAAACTCATATTTGAAATGGAGATAACCAAAATATGTAGAGTATATATCTCACATTTATATATTCTAATTTTCAGACATTGAAATGACACTTTTTAGCATACTATAGTGAATTCAGCGCAAAATGCTAGAAAAACTATTGATGGTTATTTTTTGTTAAACATGGAAACTAGGTCCAAATTCTAATTTTAACAACTCCTTTTGGGAATATAATTGTGGCATTGAATTCCTCTTTTCGAGAGGACCAAAATCGATCTAAAGATCATCAAATTTGGATAAGTAGAAGTGGAATTTTGAATCTATGTTTCTCTTATGTAAATTATTTAGGTTGGCCTCAACTATATGGCCGGTTAAGATGATCAAAAGTCACGTCCCCTCAACCCCACTGAATTGTATATATAGAGGAGAATTATCCCTCATTTGGGACACATCAATCAAAAGAAATATATATCTTTGTGGCAGCGAAGATTAAGGAAGATAAATTCTGGTTGTTGTTGGGATTGTTTTGGTTAGGGCTTTGTCATAATAAATCCAAGTTTGGAAGTAGTGCTTACCTATGGTTAATGACAATCTTATATATGGGTTGTGATTTGTTTTGTATGGGACTTCTTCCTGTAGTTTGGCTGCATCTAGAAGATACTCTCACATATTAACTGCATGCCTTGAATCACTTCCCCAGGAAGCTGAAATAAAAAGGAAAGTCATTGACCTTATATGATTGTATTCAGGGGCTTATTGAGGATGACATGGAAACTTAAAAATAGGCTAGGACTACTAAAAATAATAGATCCCTTGTAAGAAGAAAAAGGTCATGCTATTTACAGAATTCAAGGGCTAGAGCAGCATGCTTCAGAAGCCCTAATTAAAAACCACAAAGATAATATGAATGTTGACCTTAATTTGGTCATAAACCCACTCCTTAAGCCATCGAAAGGGTGCATCATGTGAAATAAGGAAGGTCGCAGTAGAAAGGAGGATTTTGGACTAGTCAACTTAGAAAGCAGTGGACATGAACCAACTGATCAAAAATATATTACCACAGTGATAAATTGAATCCTTAAAAGAGTGACTAGCATGGGAAGACATAGAGTTAAGTCAAACAAAGTATAAATATTTGCCATAGATAAGACAAAATTTACTACATGGTTTTAAGAAAATTCATCTCAATGGGAAAATAAAGTGTTCCAAATGCCAAGATTGAAAGGAAATTGACTTAATGTACATCAAAATGTTAGTATTTTGTCAAGCTGCATCTTCATTTACTCAGAGGTGTTGATTTGATGGTATATAATTATTATAGCCATGTACAACCTATGATGAGTCTCTAGCTTTTATGTTGTTAAAGTTGCAAGCCTATATTAGCAAAGCCATAGGCTTTGATCATGATCAAATGTAGTTAAAGGGTTTTTTATGGATTTATATATATTTTCACAGTTTAGTTTCAATTATGCATTTTTTTTTTCCAAGGAAAAAAATCGAACTTTTTTATAAGAAATAAAAAAGTTACAAAGCATATGAGTAAACATTCTGCAAAAACTGCATGAGAAGGAGCATATACTCCTCTGTGTAGGAACAGCAGCATACCTACAAACTCTGCTATGACTCCTATACCCGGCCTAAACAGCCACGCCATAAAACAGTAATCCAAACAAGTCTCAAGAAACCTGGGTCTCCTTTTATAAGGAAAACAACCCATAGCGTATACAAAATAAACCACAGGTCACTACAACCGCTCTATCAAAACAGAGCAAACAGTAAAAAGAGAGACACAGTTTTCATATGCCACCAGTATCATATAAAACCACTGATAAACTAGTGCATATATATATAGACAAAAAAGTTAAGAGTATGGGGGGAGATCCGACACACGGATCTGGTCCTGGTCCTGTTCAGTTATTCTCCATGTGCCCACAGCTTGCTGCAAACCTTCTTTAGAAAGCCGGTCTGCCTCTTCATTCTTGTCCCTGTAGATGTGATCAATGGAAAAAACATCAAACTGTAACTTTAAATTTTGGATTTCTTCTAATAACGGCAACAACACATAATGCTGACATCTATATTTCCCGGTGACCCAGTTTACAACATTCAGCGAGTCTCCAAAAATCTGAACTGCAAGGATATTTTTGTGAATGAGCCAGCAAAGGAGTAATTTCAAGGCTGAGAGTTCTGCAAAATTGTTTGTACCCAAACCGAGACCCACTGAGGCTTTAAGCAAATGAGATGGGCTAATGTGAATAATAATCCCGGCTCCAGTGGAATTATTTTGGGCTGCTCCGTCAAAAAATGCCCAAGGGATCCCATCTCTAATCTGAATCTCCTTCCGGAGATCAGATTTTGAGGGACCATCCGGCTCCGGAATGCTGGCAAGGATGGCAGAGCTTTGAATTGCAATAGATGCCGCGGGGGTGGATTTTTCTCTAAATATACTTCGATTCCTGGCAAGCCAAATGCCCCAGCAAATGATGGGGGGAAGATTCCTCAGATTTTTCACATGAAAATGATTCCACCAGTACTCCCAGGCATTGGACAATACTTCCCCCTCCCACCTTACTTTGACGTTCAACAGCTTTTCCGCTTCATTCCAGACTTGCCTTGTAAAGGGACAAGCGAGAAACAGGTGCGAAATGGTTTCTGAGTCTTCGAAACAAAGAGGGCATCTGCCAGGGCCCTGTTTAAAACGAGCTTGAAGAATCTCCCATGAAGGGATCCTATTTTTTAAAGCGCACCAGAAGAAAATCCTAGCTTTTTTGGGGCATTTCAATTTAAATAAAGGCTTTGCCCACCAAACAGGGGGATCCCATCCCTTTTCCTTCATCAAAAAGTTATACCCAGCTTTTGGAGAGTAAAACCCTGTCTCAGAATGAGCCCAAACCAGGGAATCCGGACTGTCCTTTAGTCTAACATTTGATCTTCTAAGCTCCTGAAGAAAGAGCTGCCAATCATTCCTCCATATGGGATCTAATCCTAAATCATCTTCGGATTTCCAAGCCTGCCCCCATATTGATGACTGCTCCATATTAGCTATCTGGTTTAAGCTTTTGATACCTTTATCATCAAGGTGAAAGAGCAAATCAGGAGATAGAGCAAAACCTTCGCTACACCCTACCCACGGATCCCTGCCAATCCTCAAGCTTTCACCATTCCCTACCCGCCAAGCCAAACCTTGTTCAATTACTTTAAAAGCCTCTGTAGTGGCTTTCCAAATAACTGAACAATTCCTTCCTTTTTTGTTTGGGCTCCTAATCCACTCTTCAAGAGGAACAGGGTCAATATACTTTCTCTTGACAACCCTAGTCCAGAGATTCTCCGAGGTTATAATTCTCCATCCTGATTTTGCTGCCAAAGATTTACTGAAATCAAAAGGGCTTTTTAGGCCCCAACCACCCCAATCTTTCGGCCTAGCAATTTTATCCCAAGCCACCCAAGGAAGAACTGAGTCCTCCTTAGACCCCGACCACAGAAACCTGCTACAAATCTGTTTGATTTTATGAAGAATCCCTTTGGGAATCCAAGTCAATGCCGCCCAAAAGACCGGAATTGCCTGAAGAACAGAATTTACCAGAGTAAGTCTACCTGCCCGCGATAACCACTTGAAACTCCAATGAGAGATTTTTTGTTCGATCTTTGCCACCAACCAATTCCAATCCTGCTTTCTATAAGAGGATGGTTTTAGCCAGAAACCAAGATATTTGAACGGCTGCTCCATATTACAGATTCCGAAAGGCAGATAAGAGGCAATCAGGATCTCCTCTTGTCTACTGAAACCTTCGCAAATTAGCTGGGACTTTCTATCATTTATTTGAAGCCCTGTAGCTTTTAGGAACAGATCAAGGATAGATTTAATCTCTTTAATTTCATTTATGTTCCCATTTGTGAATAATAAAATATCATCGACAAAAAGAAGATGAGTTATGAACAAATTAACAACAACTTCCAAACCTTTGACCAAACCTGATCTCTTTGCATTTAAAATCAACCTACTTAGTCCTTCTGCTGCTAGAAGAAAAAGCAGCGGAGAAAGAGGGCAGCCTTGACGCAACCCTCTTTGGCTTTTAAAAAATTGAGAGGCAGCCCCATTGATCAGAACAGCAAAGTTTACATTTGATATGCATCCCATGATCCAGTTTATAAACTCCACCTTAAAGCCTAAATGCGTCAAAAGCATCCTTAGGTATGTCCAGCTGATCCTGTCATAGGCTTTAGAGAGATCGATTTTGAGCACAGCCCCCTTTTTGTTTGCTTGCCTGATGTTGTGGATAGTTTCCTGAGCTACCCCGATAGCTTCATGGATTTGGCGCCCATCCAAGAAACCAAATTGCTCCTTTGAAATGCAAGAGGATAAGATAGGTTTCAGGCGAACCGCAATGATTTTAGCAATGATCTTGTAGATAGTATTGCACAGCGAAATAGGCCTGAAATCTTCAAAAGAAACTGGATCCTCTTTTTTTGGAATGAGGGCAATGAAAGTAGAATTAAACGGACCATAGATTTCTCCTTTCTTCCTTGATTCCTCCACTACTTCTGTAAGTTCTGCTCCAATTGATTCAAAAAAATGAGAGAATAATTCGATGGTCCAACCATCTGGCCCCGGGCTTTTATCTTTTGCCATAGATTTTATTATACTTTCTACTTCCTCCTTGGTCACTTCTCTGAAAAGGTCTTCTGCGTCCTCTTCCTCCACAAAACGAGGGAAAGCTTGGGCTGTTCGAATAATTTCAACTAAGGATATCCCCCCAGGATCAGAGAAAAGGGATTGAAAATGGAGCTTCCCCATATTTGATAGCTCTTCAAAAGAAGAGGCCTCTCTTCCTTCCGAATCCTTCAGCTTCCATATGGTATTTGCATTCCTCCGACCCTTTGCATAGTTATGGAAAAATTTTGTATTTTCATCCCCCGCTTTCAGCCATATAGCCCTACTTTTCAATCTCCACTCCTCTTCTCTATCCAATAAGATCTTTGCTCTACTCTTTTCTAGAGCCAGAATTCTTTCTTTCGACTCCTGAGATGAATAAGCATCCGTCTCTGGGTCTTCTAACACACGAAGGGCCTCATCAATACTGACCAGATCTTCATTTTGTTTTTTCCTTCTGGCTGAGGCCCATTCGATAGCTGCTTTCTTAAGTCTTTTTAGGTTTTCCATGAAAAGAGCTCCTTTATTCTCCGAATGACCAAACCCCGAATGCCTCCAGGTATCTCTGAAGAGCTGATTAAAAGAATCCTCCTGTAACCAAGAGGCGTTGAATTTAAACGGAGCAGCCGGCTTTGGAGGGGGTTTGGAGAATTCCAGCAGAATGGGAAAATGGTCTGAGTTCCCCCCATCACCCACCCATTGTCTGAATAATGGAATATTGGATGCCAACCTTTCACTGATGAGAAACCGATCCAATCTTTTAGCAATTCTATCCTCCCCAGTTCTTCTGTTCCTCCAAGTCGGTTTGGCTTTTATGATATTTACATCAATCAGCTTATGAGAAAGAAGAGCATTTGTGAAAAAATCAGTCAGAGGGTCCTCCCTCGCCAAAGGTCCCCAGGCTTCAGCGGTCCCCAGGGAAAAGTTAAGATCTCCCCCAATAATAAGATTTTTATCCTTTATCAGACTTTTTGAGAGGAGATCATTCCAAAAAGAAACCCTCCCCTGACAGGGACCATAGACATTGACAAACAACAAAGGAATATCAAAATCAGGGGAGACGAGCTCTATGCCCAGAACATTTGGAAACCCCCAGAAATTTAACATCTTCAATCTTCCTTCTTTAAAACCGACAGCAAGCCCTCCCGAATGACCTGAGGCATCTAGGGCTATGAAAAACCAACCCGGAAAAGAAGAACGAAGGGCAGATTCAATATCAGAACTTTTACCCAAAGTTTCTTGCAGGAACACAATGTCCGGGTTGAGACGAGACAAAAGGTCTTTTAAAGCCAGTTTTTTGGGTTTACTGGCTAAACCCCTGCAATTCCAAGAAAGACAAATCATTTTTTAACCACCTCAGGGGTTTTAGCTGCTCTAAGCGCCCCAGGGATCGACATTTGTTTACCATCCGCCACATCAAAGATAGCTTTAACTTGGGCTTTTGATAGATTGGATTTCCGACCTCTGCCTTTTTTTGAAAGACTCTTAGAAACCTCGGCTCCTAACCCACCTACAGACTCCATAAACTCCGACGAGGAAACAGACTTCTTACTGAGGGATCTGAGGTTGTAATGACAGACAGAAGAGGAAGGACCCGGACCCTGACAATTCGGGGAATAATCCTTACAGTTCAGATTTAAGGAGGGAATAGCAGCTGAAAGGTTTTCAATATTTTGCATGACATCATTACAATTGTTTAACATAGGACTACCCCCAACGATTGATGCAGAAATAAAAGAAGAATTGGTTGGGGATGACTGCATACCGGAAGGGACAGCTTCTACATCGATGACCGGATCAGCAGTAGACGGCTCTGAGGACGGCTGGACATCAGATGCACGAACCGGGTCCACGCCTTCCCGATGCTCTCCCTCCTTTGATCGATGAAAGAGCTCTTCCATAGGATCTTCATTTGGAACAGACCCTCCCACCGTTTCCTCGGGCTTTTTCAGAGCGGCATCCCACTCCTCTTCTTTGATTTGAGTCCTCCTTCTTCTCTTCCCCAACGGACAATCCCTCGCCAGATGCCCATACTCGTGACAGCGGTGGCACCGAAAAGGAAGAAGCTCATAGTCCAGGGGCTGTTCGAACACATATTCCTGATACTGCAATGTTATTGATTCTGCCAGGCCTTCCTTCGGATTGAGCCTTACTAAAATCCTTGCCACAACTTTTTCATAGGTATGGAGGAACGATCTATCGGCATCCAAATATGTGCCCAGGAGGTTCCCAATAGATTTGAACACAGAATCCGCCCAAAGAAAAGGGGGAAAATTTGGAGCCCTTACCCATACAGGAAATTCTTCGACTTTTTCTTTTGAGGCGTCGAACAGGGGGGACCATCTCTTGAAGAAAACAGGTCGCTTCCCGTAAGCCCAGTTCCTCTCTTCGACCCATTCCAGAGCCTCCCTTCTATCAAAACTAACCATAAACCAACCCTTGACCAAGGTGTTGGTTTTGAAGGAAGAAGCCGGAGACTCCAACCACTGGCTCTCCGCCCACTGCCTTAAGGACTTGCCTGATACTGGCCGCCCTCTAATTCTGCCCACGAGAGTACATTCTGCCACCTCCAGAACATCCTGCACCTGCACGTCCATACCAAGAACCAAATTTGCAAAGCGCTTCTTCTTTAGGGGTTTAGCCTTCTTCCTTTTTTCCCCAGTCTTCTGCGTTTCTGGCTCCGAGGCCTTGTCCCCTACCTCAGGATTTTTATCCCCTCCCACTCTTTGCGAGCCACTTCCAAGTGCTGCTGGCTTATCAACCCCAGTTCCGGTGGGGTTTCAATCAGTCCTTCAACAGGACTCCCCACTTCTCCATCCACCAAAACCCCTTCCTCCAACACCTTACCGGTACCTAGAGAAAGAGCAGGCTTCCCCTGCTTTACCGCCTTACCAACCCCTGCAGTAAAACCCTCCGCCCCTACAAACCTCTGAGGGGAGTCTTTAGAAAAGAGAGCCCTGTTAACCGACGGAATATTGCTTTTACCGCCCACCTCTTTCCCAGCAATATGGATGCCCCCTACTGGCCTCCAGACCCCAATGTTTTGGGACGAGCTAATGATATCCTCCAAACCACCAGACTGGTAAAAAACTTTTGAAGGGGAAAAAGGCTTACCGTCAAGTGGAGCAATAAACTTGTCTCCCCATCCGCCTAGCTTTGCATGAGGGTTTTCCTCCTCAGAACCCTTGCCGATATTGCCGAGACCGCCTGACAAATCCCAGCTCTCGTCCAACAAACCCTTTGCGGTTTTAGAAACGCGCGAACCTCCAGCCGAGACCAGTGCAGACGCATGACTGTCCACTTGCCCAAAAAACTTACCAATATTCTGTTCGGTGATATCCTTGCCCCAGACCGAGAGAATATCTTCCGGGGTTGGGTCGAGTTCCACCGATTCATTTGCGATTACCATGGTAAAAACACAAAAACCCCGTAATAACTGACACCTCCTCACAACCGTTACCCGGGTAGAGCGCTGAAAACCGCTTGCAAACAAGAGAGTTGACCTCGTGAAGGAAACAGTGCAGAAAACCTCCTATGCTGAAAACAAAGAGAAAACCACCAGGTAACCACGCCCTCACTAAAGCCCGAACCGTGACAGTAACCGGCGCCCGACTGAAAAACGAGAATATTTTATCCCAGCTGTCTCTTTCTCCGCCAGCCCGCCAGCAAAAACAGCCTCGTTGGGTCCGCCCGCAGCCCAAACCCCGTACCTGCGTGTCCTTTCCTGCGCCGTCTGCATCACCTAGGCCTAGGGCCTAGGGTTCCCGGATCGAACCCTATTCTCTCCATCTCCCAGGAATTCATTTCTTCCTCAATTATGCATTTTTACATACCACGTAAGAAATAAAACAAAACATTAGTAGACAAAGAACATATCAATCAGAGCTAAACATGTAAAATAGAACAGATAAAGGATATACAAATGCATAGTGGAAACTTTTAACTCAGAAACTGAATAGACATTGTGGTGTTAATATTACCTATATATCAGGATTTGATATCAGGAGTAAAGACACACCAAGTCCATCGAATGCCTCTTTCTAAGATCCCTCAGTAAGATTTTGCCAAAGTCCCTTTGGTTTCCCAAAAGTGCTAGTTTACATTCAAGCAGAACCTGTGTCGATTGAATTTCCAAAACAAAATAAACCACCACATAACCTAGTGTTTATGTATAAATTTGAGCAAGAAATGTACAAGTCAAAATACCAAAATTTGGCTAGAAAATCCAAATCACTAGGACAAAGTAGGAAGAAGAAGAGTTGTACTTGTGTTATCATAGCTGTGCAAAATCTAGTTGCAGCAGCTATAGCCAAATTTTCCTTTGTTCTCATATACGTGTTCCTATGTTTCAATTAAAATATCTTAGACTATAGCTATAATAGTATTGGTTAAATTTCTGATGTATAATTACTTGATCAAAATTGAATAAGCTAAACTAATGGTAAATAGTGTCACAAGTAATTATCTGTAGATCATAAAAGGTTTTTCAACATGGTATCAAAGAAGTGAGATTAGGTAGTGGAGTGTGTCTTGGTGGAATGAGCTTGCATCAAACAAATCTATGTATTTTCCCTATAACTAGTTTATCTGTAGATATGAGAATTAAAGCATGCATTACGTAAAGATCCATTAGCTCTAGCACCATTATTATACACAGTTACTTTTGAATTTTTGTTTTACCTTATTCTGTAATAGGTGTAAGGAGGTGAGAATGATCATTCTCTATAGTCAATTTGAAGGGATTCGTAGCATCAGCTATGTGGGATAGTAAATATTAATTCATGACAATTTGCAATCCCAAGGGCATGGTTTTATGTAGTCTCCTATACTCTGATTTTCTTTGAGCACCAAAGATATCAAAAACTAAAGGCAAAGGCAAGGGGGCATTGAAATAATATCACTCTATATTTGAAGAGTTGTCACATAATTTCCAAACATGCATTGGAAGATGTACATATATATGGCAACAAAATATAATACATACATGTTTGGTGCATCAAATTATCCACAATCTAAATATCACACCATGAGATAGAATGTCTGAATTGACTTGAGGATAAGATAGTGACCACAATGGCTCAATATCGCATTGGAAGCATTTACTAGTGGCACAGAAATGTCCATACCCATTTTGCAAACCCTAGTTTCTCTAGTATGGCACTGCAACCTTTTCTATACCAATCCACTTGGGATGAGATTAACCATGGATTGAGTCCTAATGTTGATATTGCAAGGCTAGGGTTAGGCCTTGGGAAATTATTAGCACATTCATCTTGTATTGTTTTCTTTTGGGATGAAAATTGCCCCTTTCTAGGCGGTCCTTTAGAAAGAGAAGCAGGAAGTTAAAGTTTGAAACCAAGCTCTGTATAGTCCATGGGCCAAGAGTATATTGAATGGCCTTGCAGAAAGGATTAGAGAGATCACGAGTGGGCCAACAAAAGGTGATAAGGGTAGTGATGGTGATGATGATGGCATAGGTGGTGTAGGAGATGATGAAGCTAATGGTGAACAAGAGAACTAATTTCTACTACCTCTATTGACTATGGTGTTTGTAGCTTTTAATTTAGGGTATTGTACTACTATCCAAGTTACGGATGACAATACAAACAAAAAATTCTGGCGAATAGGTTGTGGAGTCTTTTGTCTCCTCATGCAACTGATTATCAGAATCCTAAATGATGATCTAAAAATGGAGGGAATGAACACCACACCTAAAGTTTTGTCGAGGAAATGGTGTACATGTAGGAAACCTTCCTCAATTATATCCAATTTTTGTCCCGCCAAATATGAAACCCTTAATGTATTTTCTGGTATTTACAGTTATAATATTTCGCTGTAGAGGCTAATTTTTCATTTCATTCATCAACCTGGAGAGCTGGTGATATATATAGATATATCTTCAGACTTCTAAAAGCTTAAATTATTATTGTTTTTTTTTTTTTTTTTTTTTTTTTTTTTTTTTTTTTTTTTTTTTTTTTTTTTTTTTCTGATCATGGCTTATTCTTTTATATTTGTTAGAAATGCACTAGGCACTCCCATTACATATTTTATCAATGCACCTTCATTTAAGTCCCATTGCCTATTTTTGTCCATGAGTGAACATTAATATATAAAAATAAGTAAATTATTTTTCTGATCTGATTATAATTTTTTATTGAATTCCTCCATATAAATTGGTAGAGCTAAGAGCTAGTTTATGGTGAGGTCTCTAATGATATGTCTTTATAGGATTTTGTAATGAATCAATCTAAATCACACTCTTCAACTTTAAGGCCCGACTATGTTTCTTTTCCAGAGAATGACGATACACGTTACTGGTGCTATATGTGCAACAAATTTATTTCCCAATTGGTGGTGGAGGATCGACAAGATAACTAAGAAATTGGCATGTAACTATTGTGCAGTGAGTGCAGAAGTGGCTTCATTGAAGTAGTTCCAACTGCACACTCTTTTACTAATGTGCATCAAGTTCATGGGGTGGCTAGCCTAGAATGGGAAAGAGGAGGAACATAAGAAGATGGAACTCAGGGAAGAGACTATGAATATTTAGAGTTAGTTCAACAATTTCTACTTGAGAATGGACTTGACAACACAGAGACTAATCATGGTGATGCAGAGAATTCCATAGCAGAGACTGGTCATGAAATTTCTTCATGGGATGATCCATAGAAGACTGGTATACATGTATATTCACAGTTGCTTCAGGAGTTTCTTGTTAATTATCCACTTGATAATACAGAGACTGATCAAGGTGATGTAAAAATTCCATTTTCAGAGACTGTTCATGCAATTGCCTCACTAGACAATCCACAAAATATGGTTATACTTGTAAATACACAGTTTCTTCAGCAGTTCCTTGTTCATAATCCACTTGAAAATATATATACTGTTCATGCTGATGTAGAAAATTCCATAGCAAATAATGGTCAAGAAATTGCCACATAGCTCGATCCACAAAATGTAATTGAAGATGATTTAGGACGAAGAGATGAAGAAGATAGTGAATTTGGAAGCTTTATTATTCGTGTAGGTCCATATGAATGGGAATCCATAGATGAAAATGTGAATGAAGAATATTTCGACGAAGAATATGAAGAGGATGAAGAGAGGGATGAATGTAGAGATCCAAATAGCTTCGCAGAGAATTAAAACAAAGAAACTTGGTTATGGACACAAAGGACCAGATGGAGAGACATACAGAGTCAGCATCGAAGAAGAATAAATGTTGAACATGATCTACACCATTATCTTCAACAGATATTTGAGAATTTGGCTGGAGATAATCTTGAGGTAAGGTTTGAACTTCTAGATAGTCCCCCTACATGAATAAGCTATTTTTTTTCAGAATTACATGGAAAAAAAGTATATATAATTGTGTAAACTTAACAAAAATATCTCATATATTTATAAATAAAATTCAATAAATGCATGAATAAGCTATTCTTTTTCAGAATTACATATTTGAATGTGGAAAAAAATATGTGCAACTGTGTAAACTAAACAAAAATGTCTCATATATAATAATCATCCAGGTTAAGGAAAATAATTTTCAAATACACCACCTAATTATTATAAAAAGAAATTATAAATAGGTAATCAAAGAAACAATCTAATACCTAAAATACCTGTGTAGGCCACCACATATTATTGGCTTCAAATGGTAACACAAGACATATAGCGTGAACCTAACACAGAGGCAGATTAATGTTCAGGAAGCCTTGGCAATTTCACTCTCCACACAAATTTTCCCTCATCAAATAGGTTGAATAATTTCATGATTCATGTCAAATGCTTCATGAGTTAGATGATGCTCATAGTGACTCCACTTACCCTCTACCAACAAGTTCTCATCCCAATGATTTGCCAAGGTAGGAGTTTTCTCAACCCACCATTGTGATTCCCCCTCCTGATGTTGACATGACGAATAGCTCAACCCCTATTCTCTACCTATCATTGTTGATGGGATTGATATATTCAAAATCTTTAGGAGTTTCCAATTGTTCTACTTTTGAACCATCTTCAAAAGACACTTTAGCCTCAACATTGGTGGATTTTACATCCACTAGTCATTCGTATCCACCAGTCATTCGTCCACTATTTCTATCGATGTGCATGTGAACCATGTCTCCCATGATGATTATTAGTTAAATAGCCCCTTACTTCAAACTGATGAATTTGAACCACATCCACCTTGTGGCCATTACATTGACACCCAATATTTGGGTCCATTGTTGATATTATAGGACAATAAATTCTACCCAACCCTCCCCATGCATCTAGTAGTGATAAATTTAGTACCACTATTCTTCCCCATATTAAAGAGCCTCAAGAGTCCCATATCACTCCTGATCATCTAAGGGATGATCCACTTAATCATTCTTTCATTTTCAATCAACAACCCAGTCCCTTAGACATTGTTGTTGGTCAACCCTAGTGTCATCTAGGTGAGCATCAACTCATTGTATTCAAACGTACTCTTTGGTATCGTGACACCATGTATGCTAACTGAGAAATTTAGTCCATTTGACTCACATATGCAGTGCCAAATGAGATTGGTAATCCACCATTTACTTTATCTTATTGCATCTATCCATCTATCCCATAAGAAGAAAACCATAAGAAACAAATGGCGACCACATCATAAAACTATGCATAATCATATTATGTATCAAAATCATCCATATAATTGTTTAGAGCCAATTATTCTAATTACATATGGAATGTCCTTAACATGTTATAACCATACTTACAAAATATAGGGGCACCTATGCCCCTACATATCCTCATCATCCTCTAGAGGATCTCATTCTAGTTGGGTCAAATGATTGAATCCCTTGAGCACTTGGAACACAATGGAACTCCAAAAGCCGATCTAGCTAGGGGCATCATTCCCACCTTTGCATACTTGATAAATCCTTTCCATCATCATATTATGGGGGGAAATATCTCATGCTTGGGGGAATCACTACAAGAAAAAAGGACATTGGTGAGGGGTGGAAAATGTCACCATAAGCTCATTGGTGACGTTCAAAAAAGCCTTCATCACCAAAAAATAAACATCACCAAAGGTGGCATCACCAAAAGTATAGGTGTTGTAGTGACATTCAAATTCCGTCACCAATAATGATTTATAATGACGGATAGTGACTGTCACCATTTCATATGAGCAATGGTGATGGACCATACCTCCATCACCAAAGCCTAAACGTCACCAAAGGTGGCGTCACCAAAAGTATAGGTGTTGTAGCAACATTCAAAGTCTGTCACCAATAATGATTTATAATGACTGATAGTGACTGTCATCGTTTCATATGAGCAATGGTGACATACCATAGCCTCCATCACCAAAAATTGAACGTCACCAAAGGTGGCGTCACCAAAAGTATAGTTGTTATGGTGACATTCAAGGTCCATCACGAATATTTATTATACTGACGGATATTAACCGTCACCATTTCATATGAACAACAATGATTTATTGTGATGGATTTTTCATGGCCATCACTATTGGTGCATATATATGGTGATGTTTGTTGACCATCACCAAAAGTTGCATTGCCAGAAGTATAGGAGTTGTGGTGACATTCAAGATCCATCATGAATAATGACTATAATGACAGACATTGACCATCACCATTTCATATCAACAACAACAATTTATAGTTACAAACCTTTGAGGGTAATCACTATTGATGCATACATATGGTGGCGTTTGTTGAACATCACCATTTATTATTTTGGTGAGGGTCAAAAAATGTCACCAAAGCTCATTTGTGATGGTCAAAAGAGCCTCTGTCACCAAAAATTGATCGTCGCCATTCCATATGGATGTCAGGGACGATGGAATCGAACCACCAACCTCCTTCTTGTAAAGCAGGTGCTCTTCCATTGAGCTAACACCCTTTAAAGAATTAGACTTTTAAAAATTAGACCTTGAAACTTCATAAATTGTAAATTCTAAAACTTTCAATAAATTAAAATCTCAGAAATAGTTTACTAAACAAGCAAAGCAACATCGAAGCTGCAGGTCCATACCTAATGGTTATGGAAGTTATATAAAGTGGGTGGAGGAAAAAATAATTATGCATAAGAGAATCAATATGTTCAGTTGAATACTAAATTAGAAGTGAAACTCTTAAGACATTTATAATCTACAAATGACCTATAACTAGCAAATGCACCAAAAATTGCAAAGGAAATGTCATAAGTGGATAGCATACGGAAGAAGAACATTGATGAAGACAGATGCAATATGTTATAGGTTGAGTGAAAGAACAATCTCAATTATGTTGTTGTTTTGTTAAGGGAAGAGCAGCATCAGAGGCGAAAGATCAGAGAAGCACTTGAGATTATTAAGCATCCTCATAATCTGAACAGAGACAATGGTATGGAGATTAGCGGGAGCTGGCTTCCCTTGATCAGTGAAATCAAAAAGCGCCAACCCATCCCCAGGTAAGGCCTTCAGCAGGTATGTTATCCCTACCCTATTCTATTATCAGTGGTCAGTAACTTTTTATCATAGAATTATTATCATTAAGATTCTTTAATATATCAATTTCTATATAGCTATTAATTAATATATTAATTATCATATTAATTAATTATAAATGTTAACTATTTATAATTGTTAATATGATTTGGTTAAATATACTAATTTAATTTATATATAGAAATTGATATATTATCCTAGTATTTCTATATGAATTAAAATTTTTTATCCCTTTATATTCTAGTATTAACTATTTATCATATTAATTAACATTTTAATGTTATAATATTTTCTATATAACTATTAATTAATATATTAATTATCATATTAATCAATTATAAATATTTATAATTGTTAATATGAATTAATTTAATATATTAAATTAATTTATATAGAAATTAAATTAATTAAATAAAAAAAAATTAGTTCAATCTTTTAAACTAAATCTATTTCTAATACCTGATATTATCTCCTCAAAAATTTTAATTAAAATAAAAGTAATTATAAAAATAATAATAAAAATAAAAAGTAAAAATAAAAATAAAAATAAAATTAATTTAAGATTCTAGCCGACAGTGTGTTCCTAAAAATTTTCCCTCATAAGTATTTATTCTGTCTTGATTGCTCTTCTTTTATCATCATTCTTAACCCTGATGATGCATCCCATTTGGGATTTGAAACGTTGGTATAAAAATGTTCATACTGTGGATTCTCCGGTCAATAAGAAAGATATCTAAACTTCTGTGCAAATGTAAAACGGATCTCCGAAAAACATGAACGACAGATGATAAAAAATTAGATATATATATATATATATATATATATATATATATATATATATATATATATATATATATATATATATATATATATATATATATATATAATATATATATATATATATATATATATATATATATAGATATAGATATTTCCCCTTTTCATAAACCAACATGCAATTTGGAATTTCACAAGTCTACACTAAAAACATGACAGAAACCAACAAATAAAAGAAATTGACTTGGACAAAAAGCAGTTTGGAATTCCACCTTCATTCTTGAGTTTCTTCTGTTTATTTGAATTTTACTTGTGACATTCGTTATCTGACAAGGAATCAAAATAATCACTAGTATTAAATTCATCCAACACAGACTTTGGAGATCCCACTGAAATATGTGTTTTTGTTGCCATGCTTGAAAACCATGGAGATCCATGTTGATAGTAGAATAAGATGTGTGTCTGCTGCTCAAGAACACATTCCTTATTAACCATTGTTACCTGACAGAAACCAAAGAGACAACACAATATCAGCATACAAAAAATCCCCTACCAAAATATAATCATAACTTAGCTAAGAAGTCTAAAAGATGTTCTTAATTGATAAACTTTGTATTGGGAAATTTTGTTTCTTTATATTTAAAACATACTTTGTTGTACAACACTTCTATCTATTTATCTAGGAAATTATATAATAGCATATGTCACACCGTAGCAATCTATAGTACCTAAAGTAAAAAGACAAATTTTCTCAAGAAAATGGATTTAGAAAAGAGCTTTGAAAACTATATGTTTGTCATGAAAGCTTTAATTAGTTTATCAATAAACTAGTTTGGGTTTGAAAATCAAAATCATTCATAGGAAATGAATAGGATAATGGTCAAAGTCACTTTCATACAAATAAAGCTAGAGTCACTATTTTCATTGTAGATAACTGAAACTTTGGCAGTGGTCTAACAATTATAGCTTATTTGCAGGGAAGACTCGTCAATACCATAAATTTTCTTTCCATGGTCTATTGTGTCTCTAGATCCAGATGAAATAGCTTGTTATTCTCAAGTTCCACCTTTCATGTGTTGATTTCTGGCTCACCCTTTAAAACAAAATTCTATCACTCCATTTGATTTTGTTTTGTTAAGAGAATTGGTAGTACGTTCCTATCCTCTGTTTTACATCAATCAAAATAACCATCCATCAATGATATAAAGAATAACAGATACACAACAAAGGCCAAAGATGCACAGATTGTATACCTATTCTCTAGGAATCATCTGACCTTATTGGTGCAAAGAGCTGACCCTGAAAAGATAGCATCCATGTGGAATTTACAAAGCCTTTTTAAAATCAAGCTCCAAGTAAACCAATCAAAATATGAACATCCTTTTAATCAATAAAATCTTTGACTTAAAACAAAAGTGGCCTAGAATTGAATGTTATATCAACCATGTCAAGTAACTAACATGGGGTGAGAAATATAGGCCATGCATATTGGATTAGCGAAATAATTGATGTGATAAAGCTCAAAATAAAACAGATGACTTGCAACTAAGAAATGAAAATAAATGACTGACAATTAAGACATGAGGTTTCCCTTACAACCCTGTTGTTAAATAACTCTTCTTTATGTCACAGACCATTAAAATTTTTCTGATACCAAGTGGAAGTGGTATTGTAACATTAACCTCTAATAGAGTCTGTGTCCATGACTACTTGTCAACATCCGGTCCATTACTAGTATTTTGGCCTAGATAAGATACATGCAAAAACCATCGACATGAAAATGAAATCTACATCCTTGTAAAAAAATGGGAGGAAAAAATATCTACAAATTGAAACAAACTGTAGGATAACTCATTCCTACAACATGATTATCATTTCATGAACAATAAAAAAAGAAATAAGGAGAAATGTAAGTTTTGCCACATTTTGACAATCATTTCGTTTTGCATATTCTATGAGCAATTGATGAAAAAAGTCGGCTAAAGCTTGTCAAAATCAAGATTATAGTAAAACATAAAGGAACCGCTCCAACACATATAATCCTAAACATAAGTATATATACATATAAGTATTTATTGAGGACATTGTATTTTTTGAAAATATGGAGGTTAAATCTTGAAATAACAATTTATGGTAGCACTTCCTTACGAAGTCCATTCAGGAATTTCATCAAAATTCAAAGTTAAAGCAATTAACATGTAGTCTAAAAAAACCTAGATTTGAAAAGGAGATAACACAAATATGTAGAGTATATATCACACATTTATATATTCTAATTTCCAGACATTGAAATGACACTTTTTAGCATACTATAGTGAATTCAGCCCAAAATGCTAGAAAAGATATTGATGGTTATTTTTGTTAAACATGGAAACTAGGGAAAAATTATACTCTTAACAACTCCTTTTGGGAATATAATCATGGCATTGAATTCCTCCTTTCGAGAGGACAAAAATTGATCTAAAGATCATCAAATTTGGATAAGTAGAAGTGGAATTTTGAATTTATTTTTCTCTCATGTAAATTATTTAGGTTGGCCTCAACTATATGTCAGCTTAAGAAGATCAAAAGTCACGTCCCCTCAACTCCATTGAATTGTATATATAGAGGAGAATTATCTCTCATTTGGGACACATCAATCAAAAGAAAAAGATATCTTTATGGCAACAAATATTAAGGAGGATAAATTTTGGTTGTTGTTGGGATTGTTTTGGTTATGGCTTTGTCATAACAAGTCCGAGTTTGGAATTATTTCTTCGCTATCGTTAAGGACAATCTTATATATGGGTTGTGATTTGTTTCGTATGGGACTTATCCTATAGTTTGGCCGCATCTAGAAGAGATTCTCACATATTAACTGCATGCCTTGAATTACTTGTCCAGGAAGCTAAAATACAATAGAAAGTCATTAACCTTATATGATTGTATTCAAGTTCTTATTGAGGATGACATGGAAACTTAAAAATAGGCTGGGACTACTACAAATAATAGAGCCCTTGTAAGAAGGAAAAGGTTGCATTGTTTACAAAATTCAAGGGCTGGAGGAGCATGCTTCAAAAGCCCTAATCTAGAAACACAAATATAATATGAACATTGACCTTAATGTGGTCATAAACCCACTCCTTAAGCCAATGAAAGGTAGCATCATGTGAAATAAGGAGGGTCACAGTAGAAAGGAGGATTTTGGACCAGTCAAATCAGAAAGCAGTGGACATGAACCAACTGATTAAAAAAATATTACCACAGTGATAAATTGAATCCTTAAAAGAGTGACTAGCATGGGAAGACATAGAGTTAAGTCAAACAAAGTATAAATATTTTCCATAGATAAGACAAAATTTACTGCATGGTTTTAAGAAAAATCATCTCAATGGGAAAATAAAGTGTTTCAAGCCCCAAGATTGAAAGGAAATTGACTTAATGTTCATCAAAATTTTAGTATTTTGTTAAGCTACACCTTCATTTACTCAAAGGTGTTGCTTTTATGCTATATAATTATTATAGCCATGTTCAACCTACAATGAGTCTCTAGCTTTTCTGTTGTTAAAGTTGTAGGCCTATTTTAGCAAAGTTGTTATGCTCTTAACCTGCAAAAAGATACCCAAATACATAATATGCGAAGAAAGATACCCAGAACATAGAACAGTGAGAGACAACAGCAAATATTTTATTATTCAGAGAGCAACGTTCACTGGCCTCTTCGAGGGGGCAACCTCCAATAGAGCAGATCTCGATACAAAAATAAGACATGATGCTCCTCGCAGGGAGTCTCTATCCTTTATATATGACTCATACATGCAATACCATGGATCAATACCATGGGTTTTATTAATACCATCTATCTAATACCATGGCCCATTTGCAACTAACTGTGGTCCCATCATTAATTGCAGGTTAACCACTTACAATTATTAATATGGGCTTTATTGACTCTTTACTATGACTCGATCCCACTACATAAATAAGGCGGTTAGGGTGGGACCCTAACATGGACCTGGGGAGTATTTTTCATCACAGTAGTAACATAATCCTTGCTTTCTTCTTTCGGCCATTTCTGCAGGTGACACCTTTTGAACCTTAAGTGTTTGAGTCATGCTGTGAGCCTGTGGGGGGCGACCCTTAGCGGTGAAATTTGGGCGACTGTACTGGGCTGCTAACGCACGTTCCACGTTACGAGCTACCTTGCAAGCCTCCGTCCATGTGGGAGGGTGGTGCAGTAGGACGTGGGATTTTATGGCTTCTTTAAGACCGCTGATAAAACATTTCGTGTAGAACACATCTGAGAGACCCCTAGTGCGGAAGGCTAAGGCTTCAAAGGCTGTAACATATTCATCCACTGTGCCAGTCTGTCAGAGCTTAGTAAGACGACCCAAAAAAGAAGATTCCTGGTCAAAGCGTTCTGTAAGAGCTTTTTTGAAGGTGGTCCAAGTCACAAAAGTTCCATTGCAACGTTGATGCCATTCCCACCATTGCCACCTTTCAGTGTCCAAGTACATGCTCCCCACCATAAGCTGAGTCTCATTATCTAAGATGTTATTCAGATTGAAATACTGCTCCATTTGTGCTATCCATGCTTCCAAGTGAGAACCATCAAATTTATGCATATCCAACTTGGGAGGTCGCGGATGGGATTGTTGGTGGGGGGCCCAGAGGTGAAGAGAGTGGCTAGACTCACCTTCACTGTGTCCATTGCCAATATATGCCTCCTCGTGGGCTTCCTCTTTGCCCTTTGGGATTATTCTAGTTAGTCTGTCAAGCTGAATTTTGAGGGATTGCAAGGTTTCTTCAAGTTTGTCCATCCTCTCATTGGCCATAGCTTGAGCTCTAGTTTCTACCATGCACCAACCTGATGTTCTTGAAATTTGGGACCGCCCAAAAAAAAATTTCACTAAGAATTGAATGGTACCACTGTGCTCAGCTCGTCATCCTAATTCTGATGGGCTAGATCACCAATAAGCGCCCTGGGAGATCTCAGATTTTTTTTTTTTTGAAAACTCCTAACAGAGTTTTACTCCTTCCTTAGGAACACTGCAGTAACCGAATCCTCAAAATGTCAATGCTGCCAAAAGTCCTGCGAAAATCATGACCCGGTATAGGAACCTGTTGAGGGCCCTGAAATCGCGTCAACAACAAGGGGGATACCCACCCGGTCCAGAACTTGGTTGGCAGCTCCTTGTCCGTTTGGTATAGCGGGTCCGACTGGGGATAATGGGACCAGTTTCCCAATCTAAGGGGTGTGTGTGTGTGTGTAGAGTTTGATGATGCTGATCTAAAAGTATTTTAAGCTAATTTAATTCTAACTTCTAAACTAACTCTATGCTATTGTAATCTAACAAAAACAACACATCTAATCTACGCTAACCCGGGGTAGATTTCCTCTATTATGCGATCTAAAGAGATTTCGAACAATAACTGGTAATAAAGATCATTCAACTATCACAAGAATAGAAATCAATTAAGATAAACCATTCTGCATAAAAAGTTAGGCAAAACAATTGTGAATAGCATATCGCATAATAAGTTATTCATATGTCAAGCAAAAATAAATGACTCCACCATACAGAAGTGCCAAATGGTAACCCACACATTCATACATTAACATATAAACAAATCAGCTGCATATCACTCTAAGAATATAAGCAGAAATTGGTCAAGAGATAAAAGTACCATTTATGACTGATTTCACTCACAAACTTCAAGCAATAACGATTTATCTCTACTTGTTCTAATATCTACTAAGAGTACAGAAGTGCAACATCAGTAGCAGACATTAAAATGCAAACATAAATAAATCTCGATCCATCCATTCATCAAAAACCCCCTCCGAGGGTGCAAAAGTGCATGTTCTGAGGACAAGTTTTTTGACAAATTTCCGGACCCTTCTCCAAATGCCATGAGAAGGGTTAAATACTACTAACTAATTAATCTTAATTACACAAATTTAGGAAATGGTTTCAAATGACCGCCCTTTTACTAAAACAAATTTATTTCAAAAAATTGAATCTAATTTCTAACCGTTTCTGTATCTGCTCCTTAGTGTTTTAAGCAATGCAACGTTCGCCTGGAAAGAGTCGGCTGGTTGTCTTTTCCTTTCGTTCGAGCGATAAAAGTAGAAATAACAAGAGCTGGCACCTCTTTCTGACAAACTAGAAGATATTTTCGAAAATCTTCCTCTGGCTGGGTGTATTCGCTGTGTGTATACTTAGTATAACCCAGATTTCTTTCAAACTGATTGTGCTGTTGCTATTTCGGTTTTCGGCCGTGCGAATGACTCAATGAGTTAGGGATTTCGTTGCCTGAACAATCTTCTGTATTGAAAATTGCTTCCGTTCTTTGTTCCAGGCTTTTCTGGAGCGTCCTCCCTCTTTAGCGTTTTTCTTTTTGCTTTACCCAGTCTGAGCTTCAGGATCTTTTGTAAACATGTTGCTTTTGTGCGCCTTTGACTCTGAGTCTTGGATAGTCTATTTCTATCAGTATCTGTTGAGTGATACTCTGGAATCCGCGGTCCTGCTGCATGCGGCAACCATTTGCGAAGGCATCTCCTCTCTATTCTCCTAGTATTGGTGCTTTCCCCTTTTCCTTAGATGCTTCCTGCATATTGATTTATATTAGTTGCTGCCTTACAGTTTACGCAAAGGAAAAGAGAAATGACGAAAAGATTGACATGAAAGCTTTAAGTTCTAATGAATGCATAATCATGACACTCATAATGACTTGACTCTTCGAAAAACGCGACACAATCATTCTTGGATACTCAGGCGTACAATCATTAATTTCCCTTAAGGTGCGCGCTCAATTTTGGGTTTACAGACTATGTCGAGGAAATCTTGCGATGAGTGGTTTCTGCGATTCGCATCGCAGTATCGAGGATTGTGATGTCAAGAAGTGTCATCGCAGGAATTGATAGTCTCATTCATCGCAGATCGCAAATCGTAGGATCGCAGATCGCGTTTTTCATTCAATCACTGTGTGCTGCTTATGCGATGTTGCGATATGCGACGTCGCATATCGGCCGTCGGCGATTCCTTAAGATTTTTCATTTAAGAGCGCTTTCAATATATGCGATGCGATGAATTTCGCGTCGCTTCTTCGCAGCTTATTTATGCGCATAGGAAACGCTTCACTCTCTCTTCGCAATGCGATCTAGCTTTAGGGAGTTAAAATACAAAAATTTTGATAAAAATATTTTTTGGATTTTTTGTTGAGGGTCCCCCTTTGCTTCGTGTTATTGCTAATATCAAACAAAGAGGTGGGTTGTTGGTGACCAGAACAATGGCGATTCACTGTGAAGAACCAGTTATCTATGCTTTTCTATTGAATTTCCACTTCCGAAACAGAAAAATTTTCATATGTCTAAATTTTGTTATGGACAGATAGAGTACATTACTCCTTATCCTGTCAATGATACTTTGTCTCAACCTTTTCATATTCCAAATGTCCGCTTCCTCAGGCTTAGTTCTTGCATTCATACCAGACATTACTCGGTCTTTTTAAAGATAAAATAAGGTCTTCTCTACGTACTGGCTTTTTAAAATATGCTCATTTGTCGTAGGTAGAGCCTCTGCTGCCCGCAAGCGTCCATAGCCTCGACAGGGTTACCATGTTATCCAGCAATGATCCTTTTTCCTGCTTGAGGTTATTTACAACATTTCAGAGAAAAATCCTTTTTGACACTTTTTCCTTTTTTATTCTCTAAAGAACAATGTCTTGGTTTGGTGGCCAAATTATGACACAGTCATTCAATTGATTTACACTTTTGCTGAACAAGCTGGCTCGTGATGAGACCCCTTGTCTTTTGATTGCAACAATCTTGAGTCGTTGCCCTGTTTTGATAGACAGTATTGGCAAAGTCAGCAAGTTATAATATCTGTGATCATGATAAGCCGGCTCGTGATGAGACCTCTTATTCTTTGAGATATAGTGTTTTCTCGGATTGTTTCTCTAAATGCTGCGATTTCCTTTAGCAGGGAGGAAGTCATTGTTTTTCCTTAAGAAAGCTCTGGACGACAATAATAGAGTTTGAAAATAGCAGCTTTACAGAGAATATTTATTTTATTATTGATGATACCTTTCATTGTGCTGACATAAAACAATTTTTTACCAAAGGTTGCTTTCATCAAAGTTTTTTTTTTTTTTTTGAGGTTGAAACTAACATCATATTCACGCTAAAGTTAACTCTATTTGTCAATAATAAAAATCAGATTTTTCGAAAAGTTTTGCTACTTGTACAAGCGAAATCAAAATCTGATAGAGGATTGGTGTGCTCTTTCATGAATCCTTTTTTATGATCATTTACAACTGGTTTTATTTATAGGAAAGAGAAAAACAAATAAAAAAATAAAACTATCCTACAAAAATAGAAGAATGATCTTCTATGGAAAATACATTTTAAGAATTTGTCCATTAACAGGCAAAGAATCTCTTCTACCTGCCAAATCCTGCAACGCAAACGTCGATGGGCATATGACTTCTACAATCTGAAAAGGACCAAGCCACAGCTTCTGAAATTTCGTATGTTTTCCCTTTTCTTCATGAGCCTTATCCCATTTCAAAACTAAATCTCCAATCTGAAAGTTTTTTCTGGTCATTATGCTTGAGTCAAAAGAGGATTTTATTAGCGCTTGGTGGTGAGCATGGGTTTTCTTAGCTTGTTCTCGTCGTTCTTCTAGTTTGATTATTTCCATTTGTCTCAATTGTAAGGAGGAAGTAGATAGTTCATCGATGTATTGTACTAAAGACAAAGAGGGAATGACTAAGTGAGTTGGAAGAACCACTTCTTTCCCATAAACTAAATTAAAGGGAGAAGTGCCGATTGAAGCTTTCTTCGTAATTCTATCTGCCCATAAAGCATTTACCAGCGCTTTGTGCCAATTCTTTTGGTTTTGGTCGACTGTTCTTTTAATAATCCTGATTAGGTTTTTGTTTGTTGATTCAGCCAACCCATTACCTTGCGGATAGTAGTTGGCAGAATACTTCAGTTTAAACCCTCTTTTAAGTGCAAACTCAGTCATTGTATTTCTAGAAAAGTATGAGGCATTATCAAACATTAAGGCCGTTGGCAATCCAAACCTAGTGATGATAAATTGATCTATGAATTCAATAATGTTTTTAGAATTAGCTGTCTTGAGAGGAACTGCTTCTACCCATTTAGTAAAATAATCAGTTGTCGTGAGGATATACCTATGCTGCTTAGAAGAGTGAGGAACGATCTCACCTATTATGTCCAAGCCCCATAGACTGAATGGTTGCTCGATGTTAACTGGCTGTAGTGGCATGGACGATTTCTTTTGTTTCCCTGCAGCAGTCTGGCAGACTTGGCATTTCCTTACGTAATTGTATGAGTCTCTGAACAGCGTGGGCCAATAATATCCTGCACGTAATAGTTTATGTGCAGTAGCGTCTCCAGCATAGTGTCCACCTGTTGGTCCATTGTGCAGTTCCTGCAAAACCTTTTCGGCTTCAGTTTTCTCAAGACACCTAAGAAGTACAGAATCGTAATTCCTTTTAAACAGAACATCATTTATGAGCTGGTATTGTTTAGCTTTCAATCTCAAAGCTCTTTTCTTGGTGTGGTCCAGGTGTGATGGAGCATACCCGTTCTTAAGATAATAAATGGTGTCAGCATATAATGATTCTGCGTCGTTTAGGCTTACCTCATATGTATGTACCTCTTCAGATGAGTTCTCAGGAATTTGCGATGCTCCAGCCAACATTTTGCAGAAGCCCTGGCCTCTTACAATGTTTGATGGCTTGATCTCAAGATCGTATTCTTGTAAAGCGGTAATCCAATTTGCTCTCTTTTCACCCACATCCTTCTGTATCAGAAGGTTTCTTACCACCGGAAACGGTACTACGACTTTGGTATGGGCTTTAAGTAGGAAAGGTCTGAAATATTTGATTGCTTTGAAAACAGCATATGCCTGTTTCTCCACGTCTGAATAATTGAGTTCATCACCTTGTAAGTTCGAACTAAAAAATGCGATTGGAGCTTCCGCCTTCTCTTGATTTTCTTGAGTTAAAATCGCGGCATAAGATTTCTCTGAGGCAAATGTGTATAAGATAAAAGATTCTGAAAAATTTGGGGTCGCTAAAGATGGAGCGTTGATGATAGCTTGTTTGATCAAGTTGAATGCTTCATGCTCATCTTGACCCCATTTAAAATTTGAATTATTTTTTATCATATTTTGTAAAGCAGAAATAATACGTGAAAAATCCGAGACAAACCTTTTTACAAAATTGATTTGACCAAGGAAAGATTGCATGGCCTTTTTGTTATGGGGCATGGATATTTCGGAAATTTCTTTGATTCTGTCAAGTTCAATGTGAATACCAGATTTTGACACTATGAATCCTAGCAATTTCCCTTCACTTAATGCGAAAAAAGATTTCTTTGGGTTAAGTGAAATCCCATACCTTAAACATCTTTGAAAGATTTGTTTCAAGTCTTTGAGATGGTCGCTTCGCTTCTTGGAGTACACTATTATATCATCCAGGTAAATCACTACATATTTATTGACTAAACCTTTAAACGCGATGTCCATGGCTCTCTGAAAGGTAGCACCGGCATTGATCAGACCAAATGGAATCTTCCGATATGCGTATGTGCCCCATTTAGTTCGGAATGTGGTTTTTAACTAATCATCGGGATGTACCAGCACTTGATTGTATCCTGAAAATCCATCCAGAAAATACATTAATTCTCAGGCTGCTACTGCCTGTAATATTTGCTCCATAGGTGGGAGGGGAAAATTGTCTTTTTGACAGGCTTTGTTGAGATTCTGGAAATCGATATAGATCCTAATATATCCGTTTTTCTTTCTAACGGGCACCATATTGGATACCCATTTGAAATGTCTGACGGGGAAAATTATTCTGGCTCTCAACAACTTATTTAGCTCAGTCTTTATCTGATTTTCTAAGTTGGGGTGGATTTTTCTGAGTTTCTACTGGACAGGTTTTTCATTGTCAATCATAGGGATAGTGTGTTGAATGATAGAAGTGTCGTATGTCTTCAGCTCATCGTAATTCCAGGAAAAAACATTTTTTTATTGTCTCAGAAGACGGATATATGCTGATTTTTCTTCAGGGGCTAGGCCGTGGCCTAGATTAACGTTTTGTGGCTTCTCATCGGTTCCTAGGTTCACTAATTCATAGTTCAGAGTTGAACTGTAGAGTTTAGAATTGGCAGACCTTTTAAACCGACTTTTTAAATCATATAAGTCTTCTAACTTAACCACCGATTTAGGTATAGCATTATCAGTGCTATTTTGTTGTATTTGGTGATCATGATGGTCTTCGTCAATTATTTGGTTTGAGTAGGATCCTTCAGAAGTGAGGAAATTTACAATGTCAGGATCATCGTTGAATACTCTCCAGCTGGTGATGTTGTGAGGGATGGATGGTCTAAAGATTAATTCTATTGAGAATCTATTTGGACTAAAATCTTTGGAGGGAATAAGTCTAGAGGCTACGTTAGCTAACAGGTCTGCGCTCGCATTTTGGAGTCTTGGGATTGACGAAATATTGAATGCTATGAAATGTGCAGTCAGATCTTGTACTAAAGATTGATAGTGCTTCAAATGACCTAATAGGCAATGTATGGTGTTACGTACCTGTTTGACGACAATCTCAGAATCTCCAAAAACTTGAAGATACTTAACGTTCAACCCGATTGCTTTGTATAGGCCTTGTACCAAGGCCTCGTATTCCACTGTATTGTTTGTGCAATCGAACTCAAGTCTGCACGTAAGCATGGTCTTATTTCCGTCTGGGCTAATCAGAACGCATCCTGCTCCTGCTCCCTCGTTAGATATAGAGCCATCAAAATATAATTTCCAAAATAAAGATGTATTTACAGGGTTATCTAAAAAATTAACACACTTTGAATTATCAGTTTGGGAAAAAATTTCAACTTGGGAAAAAACTGAATTTTCTAAGTAAGGTGAGGTATGAGCATTGAAATTGCCAAGGAAGGAATCTACCGAGTAATTGCCTATGATATTGCTGTTGTATGCTATTGCTTCATTCTCTCCTTCCAATTCCGTCACTATGTACTTTTGGTGCAACTCTCGTTCAACCTTTATTTGATTCGGTTTACCGTTGTAGGGTAACCACATGTGCGACCAGTCGGTTGAGAAATATCCGTGGAGCTTTTCGGACCAATCCCTGCTAAGAATCAAACCATAGAATTTAGGGATATCAGCTACTAGAATGTCGATAACCTGGCATACCTTCGGGTTAGACGACAATCTTATGGTCACTTGATTAAGTTCACCAATCACTTCGACTTGAGATCGATCAAGTTGAACTATGCGCACTGCGGATTTTTGTGTTTGAACATTCAATTTGGCACATATTGATCTGGGTAAAATATTCGTTGAAGCACCAAAATCAACCAAGCAATTGTGCACGTTTTTATTGAAAATTTCATAAGTGAGAAGAAAAGGAGTATGAGATCTTGATCTTCCTCCAATCAAGGCGATGTCATTTGGATCAATCTTATAGATCGTGTTGTTTGGAGGTCTTCCCATGTTGTGGGAAGCTACAGCTGTAGGTAAAGATGTAGTAGGCACAGCATGTAATTCTCTCATCATTATTTTCTATTGATGTTTCAATTTGCTCAACTCGTAAAGAGTGATATTAGCCCTAGTCTTTTTCATGTCATCGATAATGTTATACTCCATTTCATCTGACACTATCAATGTTCTTGATGGAGGTGCTTGATCTGATTGGACTGGGCTAAATTGGGTCGCTCTAGCGGTTGTTTTCTTTGTTGCGACCTTATCTTTTGTTGCAGGGCTTGCACCCTTCTGTTTAGGGGTAGTTTGGGGAGGATCAAGTTGATTTTTGCTTCGTGTGCTAACCGGAAATGCTTCTTGATCTTCTTCTTGTGGGAGGATGAAATCCCACATCCCTTGTAGTTCCACAACTTCTTCATCATCGGTCTGCCCTTCAGTGGTATTCTCTTCTTCTTCTTCTTCTTCAGATTCGATGTTTAAGACAGCATTGGGTGGTTTCACATCCATGGGAGGATTTCTTTTAAAAGCTCTGTAGGGCTTTTTTGAAGAAGTTTCTGCTACTTGTTTTCTTATGTCAATCATCTCATTGGACACGACCTTTAACACTTTTTGTAATCCTTCCAAATCGAAAGGATCTTTCGTTTGTTTCTTCTTGGTGTCTTCTTTGAAAGAGATTTTCTTAGATTTGCGTTCCTCTATTGCAGATCTCTTTTCTAGGGCTACTACGCGCTTTTCTACTACTAACGCCTCTGTCAAGTTTTCAACTAAGGTTGTCTTGTTTGCCCTATCTACGAAGATAGCCAAGTTTGATGGTAAGGCCGTGATATACCATTCACATCTTACTTCCTCACTGGGTTGAGAAGCAGCGGGAATTTTGTTGAGGATCTTATTGAACCGTAAATTGAAATCTTTAATGGGTTCTCTAGCCTCAGCTTTAAGATTGGATAGGTCATTGATCAATGTTGTTGTTGATCTGTCATCACCGAACTTGGTAAGGAATTAACTTTGAAAAATGTCCCAGCTTGTGATAGACCCAGAAGGTAACGAAAAGTACCATGACCCAGCTGTTCCTTGCATTGTATAGGGAAAAAGCCGGACAACAGCATCTTCGTTGGTAACTCCATTGAGATTAACAGAAAGCATGAAATTATTGATATGCTCTTCAGCTAGCATGCCTGTTTCTGGATTGAATTTAGGTAGCCATTTCTCAGGATGGGCCGGTATTGGGCTCAGGGGTGGAGGCATTAAAACCGCCCCAGGATTGTTCCATGGAGACTGGGCCATCGTTGAGCTACTAGTTAATGAAAGTGCAGAGGATGATCCCTGATGCTGAGAAGATGAAGATATTATGATCTTTGATGATTGAAGAGGAAGGGTTGTGGAAGATGGATGAGTGATTTGGGATGAAGATGTGGGTGGCTGACTTCGCGGTGAGGGAGTTGAAATGGACGAAGTAGATGAAAGAGTCTCACTGTCAGACTCTGGTGGTGTTTTCCTTGCTCTTTTCCTAGTGGGGAGAGGGAGTTCACTTGGTTGGATGCCAAATTTTTCACTCTTCAATCTTGTCAAGGGATGAGCAGGGTTGTACTGCGAAGTCATGCTGCTTTGAGATTTATTAGACCTCTGATTAAAAATAGAGAATCCCTGGAGTTTACGAATCAAAGTTTGAATTTCAGGGGGTTCAATGATAAGTTGGTCTGATATATTAGGGTATGTAAGAGCGGTGGATACTCGAGCGACTTATAACTCCGGGTTTAACCGTACTGGAGAAGTCGGGGGAGTTGATGAGGGTGATTTACTCTCAGAATGGTATTTAGATTTTGATTTAGGTGCCATTCATAGTTCGTGCCCTCCTTCTAGCACCAAATACGTTGAGGGCCCTGAAATCGGGTCAACAACAAGGGGGATACCCACCCGGTCCGGAACTTGGTTGGCAGCTCCTTGTCCGTTTGGTATAGCGGGTCCGACTAGGGATAATGGGACCAGTTTCCCAATCTAAGGGGTGTGTGTGTGTAGAGTTTGATGATGCTGATCTAAAAGTATTTTAAGCTAATTTAATTCTAACTTCTAAACTGACTCTATGCTATTGTAATCTAACAAAAACAACACATCTAATCTACGCTAACCCGGGGTAGATTTCCTCTATTATGCGATCTAAAGAGATTTCGAACAATAACTGGTAATAAAGATCATTCAGCTATCACAAGAATAGAAATCAATTAAGATAAACCATTCTGCATAAAAAGTTAGGCAAAACAGTTGTGAATAGCATATCGCATAATAAGTTATTCATATGTCAAGCACAAATAAATGACTCCACCGTACAGAAGTGCCAAATGGTAACCCACACATTCATACATTAACATATAAACAACTCAGCTGCATATCACTCTAAGAATATACGCAGAAATTGGTCAAGAGATAAAAGTACAATTTATGACTGATTTCACTCACAAACTTCAAGCAATAACGATTTATCTCTACTTGTTTTAATATCTACTAAGAGTACAGAAGTGCAACATCGGTAGCAGACATTAAAATGCAAACATAAATAAATCTCGATCCATCCATTCATCGAAAACCCCCTCCGAGGGTGCAAAAGTGCATGTTCTGAGGACAAGTTTTTTGACAAATTTCCGGACCCTTCTCCGAATGCCATGAGAAGGGTTAAATACTACTAACTAATTAATCTTCATTACACAAATTTAGGAAACGGCTTCAAATGACCACCCTTTTACTAAAACAAATTTATTTCTAAAAATTGAATCTAATTTCTAACCGTTTCTGTATCTGCTCCTTAGTGCTGTAAGCAATGAACGTTCGCCTGGAAAGAGTCGGCTAGTTGTATTTTCCTTTCGTTCGAGCGATAAAAGTAGAAATAACAAGAGTTGGCACCTCTTTCTGGCAAACTAGAAGATATTTTCGAAAATCTTCCTCTGGCTAGGTGTATTCGTTGTGTGTATACTTAGTATAACCCAGATTTCTTTCAAACTGATCGTGTTGTTGCTATTTCGGTTTCCGGCCGTGCGAATGACTCAATGAGTTAGGGATTTCGTTGCCTAAACAATCTTCTATATTGAAAATTGCTTCCGTTCTTTGTTCCAGGCTTTTCTGGAGCGTCCTCCCTCTTTAGCGGTTTTCTTTTTTCTTTACCCAGTCTGAGCTTCAGGATCTTTTGTAAACATGCTGCTTTTGTGCGCCTTTGACTCTGAGTCTTGGATAGTCTATTTCTATCAGTATCTATTGAGTGATACTCTGGAATCCGCGGTCCTGCTGCATGCAGCAACCATTTGCGAAGGCATCTCCTCTCTGTTCTCCTAGTATTGGCGCTTTCCCTTTTCCTTAGATGTTTCATGCATATTGATTTATATTAGTTGTTGCCTTACAGTTTACGCAAAGGAAAAGAGAAATGACGAAAAGATTGACATGAAAGCTTTAAGTTCTAATGAATGCATAATCATGACACTCATAATGACTTGACTCTTCGAAAAACGCGACACAATCATTCTTGGATACTCAGGCGTACAATCATTAATTTCCCTTAAGGTGTGCGCTCAATTTTGGGTTTACAGACTATGTCGAGGAAATCTTGCGATGAGTGGTTTCTGCGATTCGCATCGCAGTATCGAGGATTGCGATGTCAAGAAGTGTCATCGCAGGAATTGATAGTCTCATTCATCGCAGATCGCAAATCGCAGGATCGCAGATCGCGTTTTTCATTCAATCACTATGTGCTGCTTATGCGATGTTGCGATATGCGACGTCGCATATCGGCCGTCGGCGATTCCTTAAGATTTTTCATTTAAGAGCGCTTTCAATATATGTGATGCGATGAATTTCGCGTCACTTCTTCGCAGCTTATTTATGCGCATAGGAAACGCTTCACTCTCTCTTCGCAATGCGATCTAGCTTTAATGAGTTAAAATACAAAAATTTTGATAAAAATATTTTTTGGATTTTTTGTTAAGGGTCCCCCTTTGCTTGGTGTTATTGCTAATATCAAACAAAGAGGGGGGTTGTTGGTGACCACAACAGAACCCCACACAATTACTCAGATTCGGTGGATCTGAGAGACCTGAATGGCGGATCGGATAGCTCTGAGCGGGGGAACAGATTGCTACTGTGGATCTGATGGATCTAATAGATTGGAATGGGTGGTCGGAACTGCGAGATTGATGTCTGCTGCTGCTACACCCCTTTGCACGAGCGGATCTAGCAGAGATGATGCGTGATCCAAAGATATAAAAGGGAACTATGGTCTCGAGGAGTGTCAAGTGCTACAGATCACAATATACATAAGGTCCTGACAGTAGTACTAGGCCCAATGTTTCAGGGCTCTAACTAAGGAGGATCAACCGTACCCTTAGCCGTACAACCCGACTACCCTATCATACGAGCGAGTAATCTCTCTGAGTGTTGTTCTCGGTGTACTGTAGCAGCGAGACGGCTGACAGTTTATCTATGGCGAGGTTGCAGAGGAGCTAAGGGGCTTCCTATATACCCAGAAGGTACTTGGAAGACAGTCCGTACGCGGTTCTGTCTAATGCACTACTACTCGAAGGGGTACCCATAGGGGTTACAAGGGAGTCCAAGGGGTGACAAGGGGTACCCATAGGGGTTACAAGGGGTGACCACCTCTTTTATTTCCTGCGTGCATGCCTCCCCAAATCTGCAGGTTTATGCTCTCAACGACAGATCCCGTGGTTTAAAGATGCCAGAACACGTCTCTAGCCAAAAAACAAAATTGCTAAGAAATGGCGATCCCACCGGCCGTGGAAAGTGCTCTGATACCACTTGTTATGCTCTTACCTGCAAAAAGATACCCAAATACAGAATATGCAAAGAAAGATACCCAGAACATAGAATAGTGAGAGACAACAACAAATATTTTATTATTCAGAGAGCAATGTTCACTGGCCTCTTCGAGGGGGCAACCTCCAATAGAGCAGAGCTCGATACAAAAATAAGACACGATGCTCCTTGTAGGGAGTCTCTATCCTTTATATATTACTCATACATGCAATACCATGGACCAATACCATGGGTTTTATTAATACCATCTATCTAATACCATGGCCAATTTGCAACTAACTGTGGTCCCGTCATTAATTGAGGGTTAACCACTTACAATTATTAATATGGGCTTTATTGACTCTTTACTATGACTCGATCCCACTACATAAATAAGGGGGTTAGGGTGCGACCCTAACAAAATCCATAGGCCTTGATCATGATCAAATGTAGTTAAAGGGTTTTTTCTGGATTTATATATTTTTCACAGTTTAGTTTCAATTATGCATTTTTCCATACCAAGTAAGAAATAAAACAAACCATTAGTAGACAAAGAACATAGCAATCAGAGCTAAACATGTAAAATAGAACAGATAAAGGATATGCAAATGCATAATGGAAACTTTTAACTCAAAAACTGAATAGACAGTGTGGTGTTAATAGTACCTATATAGTAGAATTTGATATCAAGAGTAAAGACACACCAAGTCCATCAAATGCCTCTTTCCAAGAACCCTCAGTAATAGCTTTCCAAAGTCCCTTTGATTTCCAAAAAGCACTAGTTTACATCCGAGAAAAAGCTGTGTCGAGTGTCTTTCCAAAACAAAATAAACCACCACATAACATAGTGTTTATGTATAAATTTGAGCAAGGAATGTACAAGTAAAAATACGAAAATTTGGCTAGGAAATCCAAATCACTAGGACAAAGTAGGAAGAAGAGGAGTTGTACCTGTGTTATCACAACTGTGCAAGATCTAGTTACAACAGCTATAGCAAAATTTTCCTTTGTTCCCATATACTTGTTCCTATGTTTCAAGTAAAATCTCTTAGACTATAGCTATAATAGTATTCATTAAATTTCTGATGTATAATTACTTGATGAAAATTAAATAAGCTAAATTAATGGTAAATAGTGTCACAAGTAATTATCTGTAGATCATAAAAGGTTTTTCAACATGGTATCAGAGAAGTGAGATCAGGCAGTGGAGTGTGTCTTAGTGAAATAAGCTTGCATCAAACAAATATATGTATTTTCCCTGGAACTATTTTATCTGCAGATCTGAGAATTAAAGCATGCATTACGTAAAGATTCATTGGCTCTAGCACCATTATTATACACAATTGCTTTTGAATTTTTGTTTTATCTTATTCTGGAACAGGTGTAAGGAGGTGAGAATGATCATTGTCAATAGTCAAGGTGAAGGGAGTCGTAGCATCAGCTGTGTGGAATAGTAAATATTAATTCATGACAATTTGTAATCCCAAGGGCATGGTTTTATGTAGTCTCCTCTACTCCGATTTTCTTTGAGCACCAAAGATATCAAAAACTGCAGGAAAAGGCAAGGGGGCATTGCAATAATATTACTCTATATTTGAAGAGTTGTCACATAATTTCCAGACATGCATTGGAAGATGTACATATATATGGCAACAAAATAGAATACATACATGTTTGGTGCATCAAATTCTCCACAATCTAAATATCACACCATGAGATAGAATGTTTGAATTGACTTGAGGATAAGATAGTGACCATAATGTCTCAGTATAGCATTGGAAGTATTTACTAGTGGTGCAGAAATGTCCATACCCATTTTGCAAACCCTAGTTTCTCTTGTATGGCACCGCAACCTTTTCTATACCAATCCACTTGGGTTGAGATTAACCATGGATTGAGTCCTAATGTCGATATTGGAAGGCTAGGGTTAGGCCTTGGGAAATTATTAGCACATTCATCTTGTATTGTTTTCTTTTGGGATGACAATTTACCCTTTCTAGGCAGTCGTTTAGAAAGAGAAGTAGGAAGTTAAAGTTTGAAACCAAGCTCTGTATAGTCCATGGGCCAAGAGTGTATTGAATGGCCTTCCAGAAAGGATTAGAGAGAGCATAAGTGGGCCATCAAAAGGTGATAAGGGTAGTGATGGTGATGAGGATGGCGTAGGTGGTGTAGGAGATGATGAAGCTGATGGTGAATAAGAGGACCAATTTCTACTACGTCTATTGACTATGGCATTTGTAGCTTTTAATGTAGGGTATTATATTACTATCCGGGTTATGGATGGCATATGAAAAAAAAATTCTTGCGAGCAGGTTGTGGAGTCTTTTGTCTGCTCATGCAACTGATTATCAGAATCCTGAATGACGATCTAAAACTCGAGGGAATGAACACCACACCTAAAGTTTTGCTGAGGAAATGGTGTACATGTAGGAAACCTTCCTCAATTATATCCAATTTTTGTTCCACCAAATATGAAACCCTTGATGTATTGTCTGGTATTTACAGTTATAATCTTTAGCTGCAGAGGCTAATTTTTCATTTTATTCATCAAACTGGAGGGCTCGTGATATATATAGACTTCTAAAACCTTAAATTATTATTGTTTTTTGAATTTTCTGATCATGGCTTATTCTTTTATATTTGTCAGAAATGCACTAGGCACTCCCATTACATATTTTATTAATGCACCTTCATTTAAGTCCCATTGCCTATTTTTGTCCACGAGTGAACATTAATATATAAACTTAAGTAAATTAATTTTCTGATCTGATTCTAATTTTTTAGTGAATTCCTCCATATAAATTGGTAGAGCTAAGAGCTAAGTTATGGTGAGGTCTCTAATGATATGTCTTTACAGGATTTTGTAATGAATCAGTCTGAATCACACTCTTCAACTTTAAGGCCCGACTCTGTTTCTTTGCCAGAGAATGACGATACACGTTACTAGTGCTATATGTGCAACAAAGTTATTTCCCAATTGGTGGTGGAGGATCAACAAGATAACTCGGAAACTGGCATGGAACTGTTGTGTGGTGAGTGTGGAAGTGGCTTCATTGAAGTAGTTGCAACTGCACAGTCTTTTACTGATGTGCATCAAGTTCAAGGGGTGGCTAGCCAGGAAGGGGAAAGAGGAGGAACAGAAGAAGATGGCACTGAGGGAAGAGACTATGAATATTCATAGTTAGTTCAGCATTTGCTACTTGAGAATCCACTTGACAACACAGAGACTGATCATGGTGATGCAGAGAATTCCATAGCAGAGACTGGTCATGAAATTTCTTCACAGGATGATCCACAAAATACAGGTATACCTGTATATTCATAGTTTCTTCAGCAGTTTCTTGTTCATTATCCACTTGATAATATAGAGACTGATCAAGGTGATGTATAAAATCCCTTTTCAGAGATTGTCCATGCAATTGCCTCACAAGACAATCCACAAAATATGGTTATACCTGTAAATACACAGTTTCTCTGGTAGTTTCTTGTTCATAATCCACTTGACAATACAGAGACTGTTCATGCCGATGTAGAAAATTCCATAGCAGAGAATGGTCAAGAAATTGCCACACAGCTTGATCCACAGAATGTGGTTACACTTGAAGATGATTCAGGACGAAGAGATGAAGAAGATAGTGAATCTGGAAGCTTTACTATTCGTGTAGGTCCATATGAATGGGACTCCATGGATGAACATGTGAATGAAGAAGATTCGGATGAAGAAGATGAAGAGGACGAAGACAGGGATGAAGGTAGAGATCAAAATAGCTTAGCAGAGAATACAGATGAAGAAACTTGGTTATGGACACAAAGGACCAGATGGAGAGACATACGGAGTCAGCATCGAAGAAGAATAAATGTTGAACATGATCTACACCATTATCTTCTACAAATATTTGGGAATTTGGCTCGAGATAATCTTGAGGCAAGGCTTGAACTTCTAGATAGTCCCCCTGCCTGAATAAGCTATTTTTTTCAGAATTACATGGAAGAAAAGTATATATAATTGTGTAAAGCTAACAAAAAAACTCATATATTTATAAATAAAATTCAATAAATGCATGAATAAGCTATTCTTTTTCAGAATTAAATATTTGAATGTGGAAACAAATATGTGCAACTGTGTAAACTAAACAAAATTGTCTCATGTTAGGATATTCTGACACATAGGAAATAGTTAAGTACAACTTGGTCTAGTATAGAGTTAGGTATAGAGTTAGGTAAAGTGTGTTTCTTTACCTTGTACATTTTGTAACTTACAATCCGACGTTCACGATATGTAGTGATCCGACGGTTCATTCTCTCCTCGGTATTACTGACACTTGATTCGTGGCTTAACACTCGATTGGTCCATGATTTCTATTTAAAGCGCATGGAGGGTCATTTGTAGGGTAATCCATCTATGAGAGAAGCATATGTAAATTTTCATTCTTTTATTAATAAATTGCCTGAAGTGGCCGCGTTGGCTCAGGCCGTAGACTGTTTCCCTCTTTGAGGGTTTTAACCACGTCAAAATACTGGTGTATTGATCTGCGATCTGGTTGTGAGCGGTGTCCTTTGGTGTTCTGTCTGAGGAACTTACCCTGTAAATTCGTACATGGTATCAGAGCTATTTGAGGGCCGCGTCCGTTGGTGATCCAAATCTGAAGCAGGTAGAACTGCATCCGACTGTTGTTTCCCAGATCTACTGTTTTTGACTACTTTCGGGCCGAGAGGACTGCTCTATTGTGTTGGGAGCATCTGTTCCAGTGAAGAACCCCTTTCGTTTCACGTGAAAAGGTTTCCGGTAGCCCTAGCTGCGTCATTTTTAAGATATGGAGGTATACAGTGTTTATTTGCAATTTACAGTTATTTTCTTTCTGTTTATTTCAGTTTCGGTTTATTTAGCTTTTTTTATTACTGGATCTATACCTTTCATTTCTGCGTATGCTCTTTGCCCTGCGACTCTGTGCGATCTGGGCAAATCAGAAACAGAAAGGAAGGATTTTTCTCATGCGTATGCTCTTTTCCATGCGCCTTAGTGTGATCTTGGAAAATCAGAAACATTGAGGAAAATATTTAGTTTCCGGCTAAAGCTAACTTTGAGCCGCAAGGTTCATTTTTGAAAATATTTAGTTTTTCGGCTAAAGCTAACTTCAAGCCGCAAGGTTCGTTTTTTTTTTGTATGTCCGTGTTGGGTTTTGTGTTTTTTGTTTTGTAGGGAAAAAGAGCCTTCTCAAAGCAAGCATGCAACCCAAAGCATCAACCCTCTCTCTCTCTCTCTCTCTCTCTCTCTCAAATTTTTTGTATAGCTCAATTGGTTCAAAGCTATTTTAAGAGAGTAGAGGTCTTGGTTTCAAATATCCTTTTTGTGAGGGCGGATTTTGCATTTCCGCACATTCCCGCACTTCGTCGGCATCTTCAACAACTTTTTTTCAAAAATCCATAACTTCTTCATCCAGAAGCCGTTTTCAGAGCCATTTTTTTTAAACCAGCCTAATTTTTTGAGATCTATCCATTGGAGCACTTAGTTTCAGCATCTTTAGCTTCAGTTTCCATTGAAATGGAAAGTCAATACCAAGTTACCCTTGACAGCACCAACTACTTCCAATGGTTGTCCTACATTGAGGATTTACTTAGAAGTAAAGGTCTCTATAGAATAGCCTCAGGCCAAGAAAAGAAACCGAAGGATGAAGATAAGGCTGCTAAATGGGAAAATAGGCAAGATCAAGCACGTGGATTGATAGGGATGTCTATTTCTCCAGATCTTAGATTCCATATTGCAGAACTTGATACTCCTAATGAAGCAATGAAACAAACCAATAAAGTTTTTGGGATTAAAATTGAACTTAGAGCCCATCAACTTGAAAATGAGTTGCTTACATTGGACCCTAATAATTTTTCTTGCATTGAAGATTTCTTGTCCAAGTTCAAGACCCTTAGATATCTCTTGGAAGGTGTTAAGGTTAAGAAAGAAGATAGTAACCTTATCTATTACATTCTTACTAAGTTGGGACCAGCCTACTCTGTGTTTGTTTCCACCTTCCATTCTACAAGAGAAGCCTTCATTTCTCAAGGAACAGACTACAAGTCCCCTTCCTTTGGCTCTTTTTGTGATTCTTTAATAAGAGAACAAGAAAAAATCTTACACCTTGGTCTTCTTAATCTTGGAAACTCTTCCAAGAAAGCGTTAGCTGCCCAGCAGCAACCAAATTCAAAGAATCCTAAGAAGTCATATCCTAAAAAGAATGGTCCTAAACCAAACAAGGGTCCTAAGCAATTTCAGCCTCAAAATGAAAAATCATTTCAACAAAATGATAAGACAAATAAAAACAAAGGGAAGAAGACTAATAGACATTGCAACTTTTGTAATCGAGATGGCCACTTAGAATCCAAATGCTTTAAGAAGATGGAAGCCTTGGAAGCAGCAATGAAGAAGCATAACATCCATTTGGAGCAATCTTCAACTTCAACTTCATCTTCAGGAATGGCACTTTCTGCATGTGGTTGTCAAGCATCTCGGTCTGGCTATGCACTAAATTTATCTTCTTCTTCTCATTCTCATGAGTGGCTCATTGATTCTGGAGCTTCTTATCACATGGCCAAAAACAAAGCCATGTTTTCTTCTTTAAATGATTGTAACACCAAAAATATATATGTTGGTGATGATAGATCTCTTAGTGTTGTAGGGACTGGAACTGTTCATCTAGACAATGGTCAGTTTAATGATGTATTATGTGTTCCAACCTTATCCTGCAACCTTCTATCTGTATATCAGATAACCCATTCAGGTGAAGGTAAAATCGTTGAATTTTCACCTCACGATGTTGTAATTAAGGACCTAAGAGATCCTAGACAGATTTTAGCTATTGGCATTGCTGATGATTCTACAAGGTTGTATAAGTTTCACAACTTTGGGTCATCAAATCTTCCCTCAGTATTTGTTGCTCATAATGATAAAGTGAGCAAACTTTGGCATGAGCGATTTGGTCACTTAAACTATCGCTCCCTTCAGCATCTATGTAAAGAAAATATGGTGACAAGTCTTCCTATGGTATCTTGCAGAGATGGTGTTTGTTCCGGATGTGTACTCAGAAAACATCATCGGGACAATTTTGAAAAACGTGCCTCTTGGCACGCCTCAGCCCCTTTACAGCTTGTGCATAGTGATTTATGTGGTCCACTTCCAGTTGTTTCATTCTCTCGCTACAAGTATTTCTTCACTTTCATTGATGATTTCTCCAGACGCACTTGGGTATACTTCTTAAAACTCAAGAGTGAAGTATTTAACACATTTTTGACCTTCAAGGCCTTTGTTGAAAAGCAATCTGGACATCAAATTCTTAAGCTAAGATCTGATAATGGCAGAGAATATGTTAAAAACACATTCATCAACTTTTGCACTGAGAATGGAATTCGAATGCAACATACTGTTCCACATACTCCACAACAAAATGGTGTAGCTGAAAGGAAGAATCGCACCTTAAACGAAATGGTTAATTGTATGATACAATCTAAAGGACTTGGTCTTAGTTTTTGGGCAGAAGCAATTAACTGTGCAAATTACATAATAAATCGCACTCCTACTAAGGCTTTAAAGAATATCACTCCAGAAGAAGCATGGAGCTCAATCAAACCAGATGTAAGTCACTTTCGTGTTTTTGGAAGTGAAGCGTGGGCCCATATTCCAGATGAAAAGCATAAAGCTTTAGAACCTAAGAGTGAAAAATGTACTTTTGTTGGATATTCTGAAGATGTCAAAGGCTTTAGACTTATTCCATTTAAGTCCAAAAATGTTATCATTAGAAGAGATGTAAAATTTGATGAAAATATATCGGCCTGCGAGCCTAGTCCGGCGGATGTGCCACCTCTCCCTATCTCTTCTACTTTTGAAAACATTTCATCTTCAGATGATGAAAGTGACGATGACAATCCTCCCCCAACATCTCAGGATCCTCCTTCAGCTCCTCAGCTTCCAAAATGGGTTCGTGCTACTCGAGATGCAGCAAGTGATCTTGTCGGTGATCCTACAGATCATCGATGCACACGTTCTCAGTTTGACAGAGCCTCTTCTTTACTGGCTCAAGCTCCAGTAAATTATGATCCTGACACCTTTGCAGAAGCTTCAGGCCATCCAGATTGGGAAGCAGCTATGAATGAAGAATATCATTCATTATTGGCAAATGATACATGGGATCTTGTTCCTCTACCAAAGGGACGAAAACTTGTTAGATGCAAATGGGTTTACAGAACCAAGTATGGACCAGATGGGAAAGTTGATAAACATAAAGCTCGTCTTGTTGCTAAAGGTTTTTCACAGGTTGAATGCATTGACTACACTGAAGCCTTCTCCCCTGTTTTCAAAATGAACTCTATCCACCTTGTTCTTTCCCTTGTTGCCTCGTTCAAATGGGAAGTCCATCAGATGGATGTTAAATTTGCCTTCTTGCATGGGGACTTGCATGAAGAAATCTATATGGAACAACCTATTGGCTTTATACAAACAAACTCCAGCCTTGTATGTCGGCTTAAGAAATCCCTTTATGGTCTCAAGAAAGCTCCTCGAGCTTGGTATGCCAAAATGGATAACTTCCTTTTAGAATCTGGCTTCTCTAGGTGTCATTCTGACAATACTTTCTACACCAAGAAAGTGGGCAAGTCTCTTATAATTCTTGTTCTTTATGTTGATGATCTTATCCTGACTGGTAGTGATCCCAACCTTATAAACCATGTGAAGTCTAGCCTTAAAAGGAAATTTGAAATGACAGACTTAGGACACTTACATTATTTTCTCGGTCTTCAAGTCTTGCAATCCAAGGAAGGCATTTCCCTTTCTCAGTCCAAGTATGCCTGTGATATTCTACGCCACTTTCACATGGAAGACTGTAAGCCAGCCCCTTCTCCCTTTCAGTCTGGAGTCAAACTTTCAGTCACTTGTACTCCTCCTGAAGTTGATGCTACCTTATACCGTCAACTTGTAGGAAAAATTTTGTATCTAACCCATACTCGTCCTGACCTTTCCTTTGTCGTTGGCCTTGTTGCTCGGTTTATGCAAAACCCACGTGAAAGTCATTGGAAAGTAGCTAAAAGAATACTTCGTTATGTTCGAGGTATAGTTCAGTTTGGGATTCATTACAGTGCCGAAGCAACTCCTCTATTGGTTGGTTTCACTGATTCTGATTGGGCTGGTGACCCTGATGATCGGAAGTCTACTGTCGGTTATGTGTTCACTCTTGGTTCAGGACCTATTACATGGGCTTGCAAGAAACAAGGTGCAATTTCTCTTTCTTCAGCAGAAGCAGAATATCGTGGTGCCGTAGAAGCGAGTAAGGAAGCCTTGTGGCTTCGTCAGATACTGTCAGAATTTGGCTTTCAGCAGCAGCATCCAACTACACTTTGGTGTGATAATCAAAGTGCCATTCAGCTATGCAAAGATCCAGTCCAACATCAGCGCAGCAAACACATTGAACTGCACATGCACTTCATCAGAAAGCTCATTCATGACCATGTTCTTGAAGTGCAATATTGTTCAACAGATGATCAAGTTGCAGACATCTTTACAAAGGCTCTCACAGAGGCGAAGTTCACTAAACTTCGATTTATGGTTGGAGTTCAGGAAGTTGTCACTAAGGGGGGATAGGCTCTAGTGCCTCCTTCCTTCTCCTATTGTGTCATATTTGTAAATCCTTCAATCCTATCCCAAGTTGTTCTTAAGGGGGGATGTTAGGATATTCTGACACATAGGAAATAGTTAAGTACAACTTGGTCTAGTATAGAGTTAGGTAAAGTGTGTTTCTTTACCTTGTACATTTTGTAACTTACAATCCGATGGTCACGATATGTAGTGATCCAACGGTTCATTCTCTCCTCGGTACTACCGACACTTGATCCATGGCTTAACACCCGTTTGGTCCATGATTTCTATTTAAAGCGCATGGAGGGTCATTTGTAGGGTAATCTGTCTATGAGAGAAGCATATGTAAATTTTCATTCTTTTATTAATAAATTGCCTGAAGTGGCCGCGTTGGCTCAGGCCATGGACTGTTTCCCTCTTTGAGGGTTTTAACCACGTCAAAATACTGGTGTATTGATCTGCGATCTGGTTGTGAGCGGTGTCCTTTGGTGTTCTGTCTGAGGAACTTACCCTGTAAATTCCTACATCTCATATATAGTTATCATCCAGGTTAAGGAAAATAATTTTCAAATACACCACCTAATTATTATAAAAAGAAATTATAAATAGGTAATCAAAGAAACAATCTAATACCTAAAATACCTGTGTAGGCCACCACATATTATTGGCTTCGAATGGTAACACCGACATATAGCATGAACCTAACACAGAGGCAGATTGATGTTCAGGAAGCCTTGGCAATTTCACTCTCCACACAAATTTTCCCTCATCAAACAGGTCAGCCAGCCAAGTCGAGCTGTACTTGCAGGACCTCATGCTAAACCTTATTTTTTATCGAATCCTTGTCCAGTGTCCACCTTCACAACACTTTTTATTTCTTGATTTCCATCTTTGGATTCCGTATGAAAGCTACAATTTTATAGGAAGCACCTGCATTTTATGTAGACTTCCACTTTAATCATAAATTTTTTGTCTGTAACTAAACGTGTTCGGACTTGGAAGCCTCTTGGCACTACCAGTCAAAAGGGAAAGAAAATTCAAAAATATAATGAAGACTCCCACATTCAGTTTTTAATTTTTCATATAATTTTCTCATCGACAATGATTATAACATTTTCCCTACCTAGGCTGCAAAGCCTCCAGAAAGGCCCTAACTGTTCTCACCTTGATTTGGAACGATATTTTTGTAAAGAGTTGGGAGTTGAAGTCACATTAAGCTAGAATATTAATGTTTTTAATTTTCTTTCCATCACCATTATCCATCCATTTTTGTTCACCGCTACCTTAGAGAACCATTTCATTGATGTAATGGTATCATTGTGTTCTGGAAAATCCACATGCACTTCACACCATTCATGTCTACCATTTTCGTTTAACTTCCACAAACAAATATCACCATAATTTGTTTGACAAATGAGCACCACTCGCCCATCACATCCACTTAAACATGCAAATTCTTCTAAACCTGACCTATCTCTGGGCGTGGCACATTTGAACATGATCTACACCATTATCTTCAACAGATATTTGAGAATTTGGCTGGAGATAATCTTGAGGTAAGGTTTGAACTTCCAGAACCACCAGTATCCACCTGAAAAAAATAGCTTATTCATGCAGGGGACTGTTGGGAATCCAGGGGACTATCTTGATGCAAGAGGATTTGAGCAGCTACTGCAACATCTTGCTGAAAATGATAACAGCAGAAGAGGTTCTCCTCTTGCAACAAAATCTGTAGTTGAGAATTTACCATCAATCATCGTGGAACCAAAACATGGGAGTTCTCTTTGCACTATCTGTAAAGATGTTGTGTCTATTGGGGCCACTGATAAGAAGCTCCCATGCTTACATTTGTATCATCCTCATTGTATTTTTCCATGGCTAAGCACTAGGAATTCATGCCCAATTTGCCACTATGAACTTCCCACAGATGATGCTGAGTATGAAGAGCAGAAGGGAAATGCAAGTGTTAGAGCCCATCCAGCTGATAATGTGAACTTAAATGTGTAGGACAACAGTCAAGAATTATCTTCTGAACAATTATTGCATGTGGACTTCCATGAACAAGACAACAGTCAAGAGTTCTCCTCTGAAGTGTCATTGCATGGGAGTTTTATCGTGCACAACAGCAGTCAGGAGTTTTCTTCTAGGCAAGTTTACAACACTCAAGAAGTAGATAATGCTCTTGTGGAGGGAAATGGAGATCCAACAAGTGTATCAGAAATCCCTCGAATTCCTGTTAGTTCAATTTCAGCTGAGTCTGAGCCAGGAAGCAACACAGAGGGAGTAGCTGATGATGAAAATGAACTCGAGCTTGTGGCTCAGGAATCACATGCCAATGGACGAGAAGTTAATCACAACACTAGAAGTAATATAGCTGAGATATATAGAGCGACTGTGTCTCGAACATTGGGAAGGGGGTGGTTTTATATGGCTGCAGGACCTGTGTTAAGTGTGGTAGGGCTTGTTCTTGTCCTGTGTTTTGGAAATCATTCAATAGGTGCTCGGATCCAGCAGCACGTGAGGCAGCTAGGAAGGCAACAACATGACATTATTTGAGAATCACATACACAACAAATGGGTCCTTCAAATGGGGTGTGCAATCACAGAAGATGGTGGAGGCTCTTTCAGCAGTGAAAAACAAATTGGTTACCTATATTCATCTGGTGTTGTAGTACCTGGTCACTATGAGGTGCAAGATGACAACACTAGTTCTCTCTTTTTGTTTTCCTTTTTAAGATTTGTTGACTGAGATTGTGTGGTTTTTATCCAGTTGACTACTAAGTGTATGGATTGTTTTATAGGAATATATTTTTTTAGGGGTTTCTTTTATAAATTTGTTTGCAAGCATGGGATACCATTCATCACAAGGTAACAATTACAAATAATAGAACAAATAGAATTGTAAATTATCATTGCCATTAACATAATCATAAACATGCCTGAATAATTGCTGAGATAACAGATTGCTGATCTAAAGCTACCATAATGGTCTGGTGTGATTATGATTACATAGGTGTTGCACACTCTTAATGGATCTAGCCAATCAATTGCACATCTGGTATGATATCTCATATCGAGAGCTCTTAGAATGACTAACTTATCTGTAGTGTAGATATGGTTTACTCCTTGTGGATGTGATAAATTCAATGATGGCCTTCGATGAGGACCCGAAATTTCATGTCTGGTGCCTAGTTATTATTCCCCCATGCAAGCCCTTCAACCTTCTCAAGCATATATGTAAATGATGGTCCAACCCTCGCGCTTCACAATGCGCCAACGTGTGTTTCCATCTCCTAATGGTGGTGTTTGGTCACTATTGTGGGCCCCGATCTGACCCTAATAACCTAGTCCCTCTAATATCCATAGCTACAACCCTTTTGATGATTATAGATGCTATGAGCCATCGCATAATCTTATGTTGACTACCCACAGTCACACAGTGGCCACAATCGTCCCATCACATGGGAGACATTGGACCAATGATAATGAAAGTATAAATTTGATCTTCAACCACATCAGAGAAACTCTTACCTTTACGGGATCATATTAGTAAATAGGTTGGAGCTAAAGAAGGAACGGGAATAAATTTTGAAGGCTGATGAACGATTGAATTTGTATTGCTGCGGGAAGAGAACTAGTTTATGCTGTGAGTGGCTACAAATTTTTTTTAAGTAATTTCGACTTATAAATCATACGGTTTTTAAAGTAATTTCTACTTATTTTCATAATTTAAGGCTTTTCACCAAAAGAGTGAGCAGATCACACAATATTTGGTTATTTGACTCCTTTCAGAATATCTACAGTTTTTTTTAAACTAATTTTGACTTATAAATCATACTATTTTTAAGTAATTTCTACTTATTTTCATAATTTAAGGTTTTTCACCGATCTAAAAATAGAGAATGAATAAATGGAATATGAACATACTAGTGGTGACATCACTGTCAAGGCTCTGGACTGACATCATTTGGGTTTTCTTCTCTTGCTCCTTTATTATGATAAATGGTTTCTCAAACTCATCAAATGCCAACACCCTCCCTGCAAACAGTAACAAAATGCAGCATAGGGATTAAAGCCTAAACATACAAGTGTGAAGCAAAAAAATCATGGATTTTGAACTAGATACCTGAGGTGTGTGTACTCCTCTCCTCTTTGTGTGGAAAACTAAAAATGAAGTGAATCTCCTCTCTGTGTGGAACATTGAAAATGCAATGAAATTGAAAATGAAACATACCTTGGCGTAGTCAATGGAGTGAAGATTAGTTGGTGGGGTTCGATAACCCTAATTCACAACTCTCTTAAATCTCATTTTCGCTCCGGCCTTGTGAAAAGTGAACATATACTACATGTTCTAGAACTTAAACAAAGATTGGGGCTAGGAGGGATTTTCAAATATGCTAAAATTTTCCCTCCTAAAAAAACAATAATTACATTATTTTATTTTATAAATATATTATTTTATTTTATAAATACATTATATTATTTTCACTTAAATACATTATACATTATTTTATTTTCTCTTGGATAGTATGTTTTTAGTTGTATTTCAGAAACTAACGCCCTTGGGAAGTTTTTTTGTTGTGTTTGAAAACATTTTTTTGCATATTTGGCATATTTATAATAATAATAATAATAATAATAATAATTTAATTTTAAGATTATTGTTTTTATGCAAGTTTATGGAGGTGGACATACTCTATTTTTGGAATTTGAATGTGAGACCTCTCAGAAGGAAACATGTACTCTTAACTTGCTTGTATTGAAAATATTTAAGTGTTCTTGCATATTAAGTGGGTGCAAACAAAAGAGAGTATATAGTAATCTGATTTAATAATTAAAAACAAGTGTTAGTTTCTTAAAAGTCATATGAAAAATTTGGAAGGAGTAGGGTATGTACCCTAAGTTAAATATATTCAAATTATTGTGTGAATGGGTTTGTAAGACCCTATGTTTTATCTTGATAAAATGGGGTCCTCTCTAAGTCACTCACATAGTTTAGGTTTTCATAATCAAAGTAGGTGCTTTGCCTCTAGTAGGTGATGTGGTTTCCACGAGGCATTAAATGATGGAACAGGCATGCACATTTGGAATGCTAGTGTTATGTTGTACTAGAGGCATGGGTGCATGTGCAAGAAGCCTCTACCAAGGGTTGAAGAGATGGAATAGCTAGAGGGGTTGGGGCATTGTGGTCTCACTTAGAGGTGTAGAAAAGAAAGTTATGCACCATGAGAATTTGTGAAGATAACTTAAGACAGTTGACATGAAGTTTCAGAAAGGAAACTTGGTAGTGATAATAAGTGAACATTCTTTGATTGAAGTTGATAGCCTCTCCTTGCACTACCACTTTGCAAGATGAAGAAGAAATGTGAAATATATGTGAAACCCACTAAAGAGGTTGGCAAGGTTGTTGCAACATATATAGGTGGTTTTTTCATGTTGTAGAAGGAGGTATTGGAACTTGGAAGGTGATCATTGGAGTATATTTCTCATGGGGTGTTAAGGAGGTGCAAGGATTTGATAAATATTGAATTACACAAATCTAACAAATAGGCCATATTGGATTAGAATAGTACTTTTTTTGGACAACCGGAGTTGAAGGTGCATTTTATGGAGGTGTAGTCTAAGTGCTTGGGTGTGGGCCACATCTTACGATTATCTTGGACTTTTGGTGTGTGTTAGTGGTGTTAGTGCATTATGTTTGATTGACACTAGCTAGAATATGTTCCATGAAGGCAAAAAGCACATGAGTTTCAGATGGCTTAAGCATTTCATATTGTAAGGTGTGTTATGCCCTAATTTTAAAGAGACATTTAGAACCATCTTAGAGTGTGATGGGTTGTACCATGGACTTAGGTCCACTTGCATGGGTTGAGGTGTAAAGGTACCCCATGAGCTGAGGAAAATGATTCCAATGCTTACCTATATAGAGTGTTTATGATATAAGACTAATGATTTTTTGTTGGGGAGTGGAAGAGGAAGATAATAAAGGAGAGGCACTAAAGTTTGTTGTAAAGAAATCAAAAGGAGGGAAAAATGTCTCCTATTAGCAAGATTTTTCAAGTTTCCTATTCAATAGGACTAAATTTTAGTTGGATCTAGGGAGTTAGCCTCAAAATAAATGATTGGGTACTATATAAATTCAAGACGTAACATATCCAAGATAGTCCATTAAATAGATTCGTCTTGGGAAAAGGTTGCAAAGGCTAAGGTTAAAATATCCCCTTTTTAATGTGGGTTTTAAACTTTCCATTTGAGAATGCTAAAAACAAGTTCATTGTCTTGAAAGGAAGTCCTTGATTCTACCAAAACCTAATTCCAATGCTTAATCCATGGTGTGATTCTTTCTATTTGAGTTTGGCCTTGAATGTTGAGATCTATCTTTCAGTCCAGTTATCAATTTGTTGTTTCACTTATGTGTTGGCAAGGTCTTAATGGTTATAGAGGTTAAGGCAGTTATTTTCCAATACCCATCCCTTGAAACCCTGTAAAGAGATAGTGTGCCCCATTTTTTTCATAATATTTCAACCACAAGCTCTTCCTACGAGGATGCCCTTGAAGGGAGGGTTTGTAAAAGAAGTGGAAAAAAACAAAATTTCATGTTGAGTCAGAGGAGGGGTATAGATTACAGGTGTCTCTAAAGGTCTTGACAAAGGTAAAGGGGAATGGAGTTTTCCTCCTATTGCAACGCCTTCTATTCCACCATTCAAGGTTCTAAAGGGAACTAAATTTAAGGGTCATAGGTGAAAGATCACAAAGATCTTAAAAATGAGAAGGTAGGTGTGATTTAGCATAGGATTGATTCTTCAATGGTTGACTTTTTGGGTGAGATTTCCTAGTAAATGGAAAAAATTGAAGCCCTACTACCTATAGATTAAGTAGATTATGAGAAAATGTTTCCTAAGATTCAAAGAGTCTCTCCATATTTTGTCCATGAGATCCATGGAAACTATGTTCAAGTGTCGATAACTCGTGTTAAGATATCATCCTTGATTCAGGGCACATATACCTCTTCAACTAGTGGTGGAGAGTCTAACTAATGAGTAGGCAAGGTTGTTCATTTACAAGGTTGGAATCAATCAAGAATTCTCCCTCTCTGCCCAACTCTATGATGAGGAGTGTGCATAATGGATTTATTATTGTAAAAAATTACAAATATTGGATTATCTTGAAGTTCGAGTGCTTGAAGCGATTGCCTCAACCTACAAATATTTAAAGGAACTATGTGTTTTTCAATTAGACCCTTGTGGTCAAGGAACTACAAAAGAGTAAGGCCTTATCATTTTCTTTAAGGGGTTGTAGTAGCCTCACCTATGTACTAACTTCTTTTGTCAAATGACAAATGAAACTTTGGTTATTGTTGCAAGAAACTAAATTTCTCTCTTCTCACTTGCTTATAATGTATATTATTGATCGCAACAAATTAGATCATGTGATAAGCAACCTCTACATGAAGGTTTTGGAGAAATTGTTCAATATTATAGAAGTTTACAATGTTTATCTTTCACTAACTTTCTCATGAACAAGGCCTTTCAAAGTATTCTAAACAAATACCTGGAACAATCAATGTCAATATTATCCCTCTTTATTGACATTCATGGAGGAATGTTATTGTTGATAACAAAAATAGGTCATGCTTAGTAAGTAGATTTGAGATATCTGAATGGATTGACACTACGAGCTACCAATGAAAGCCTAAGATTATAGAGAAACAAATGACCACTAAAACACTAATGAAGTGATGGGATAACATCAAAATAATTCAAGAAATTTAGCTAGGGGTGGTACTCCACTTTGAGTTTCAAGTTGGTAATTTAATATTCCATGGTCCTAATAAGCATATCATATGGCAATGAATACATAACACATTTCTACAAGAAGTGTATCCTTGTGCTATAGGGATCTATGAAGACAAAACCATCTTCAATGAGGTGGAGACCATCTCCAACGACTTGTTCCATGCAATAGGTAAGTTCAATAATCATTTATTTGATTAATGTTTCAAATTATTTATGTTCTCCTACCTATTGGATTGTTAAGTATGTTGTTTCAACCCATTCCCTAACATGTCCTTTGGGTTGGATGTAGAATGTATCTTGCAATCAATGTATTTTTGCAAAAAATATTTAGAATTTGAAGCATATTCACTATACCAGGATTTGTAATGACTCAATGCCCCAATCTATAATTATCTTTGAGAAGGTGTGCCTCAGGATCTCCTACACAATTGTGGCTTCCTTGGAGTTGATTGGTAATACATATATAACTAAGAATGGAAGCTATATACATTCATACAGAGTTACTAAGCCTAATTGTTCCTTCCAAATCATACTTTGGACATGCCCTTTCTAAAATAAATAACCTATCAAAATAGTCTATATGGCCTCAACATTACCATGAATATTAGGGTGAATAGATAATGGCCTCATTATCTTATTTTGTTGGTGCACACACCTTCCATGATTTTGGGTACACCACAATTAAGGTTAGAGGGAAAAAATATTATCATCTAAATATGGAACCATCCATAATGCATGAACTATTATTGTATCTATTTTTTTTAAATGTTAATGATATTTCTTACATGAATTTGTTGAAATGTTTACATTACCAGAAACAAATTGGAGATTTGTGGGAATAACAATCCAGAAAAAGCAATGAAATCACAGAAGAGTAGTAGTTGCAGAGGGATGGCGGGAAGGATCAGATACAACCAGGCAGGAAAAGAGCAAGGGAGAAAGTGAAGATCGTGAGAAGGAATTGGCAGTTCAGGTTGTCACGCAGAGATGAGTCAAAAGGCAGAAAGGAGAACCACAAATGGTTGTTTTTGTTATTGATGTTGTTACCATTGTTGTTGCGGAGCTATGAGACTTCTTTGTATCTATCAGTCCATAAACTTGTGTATTTTTATGTTGAGAAAGAGGCCCTGAGCCTGATGTAAGGTATTCACCACTCAGTTAAATGATGAAGACTACTATTGGGACCATTGTGTGTTAGTTGCATGTTATTCTGGTTCTTTAATATTTTTATGTATGCTCATATTTTAAGTAGTCTCTCTATTATAGTATATATGGCATGTTGTGATCAGACTTCCTTGTAGAATGATTCAGTGTTCTCTATTCTCAATTCTCTAATATGATTCTCCCTGATACTAGATCTCAACCCCCATCTAACTAAGGTCACGACATGCTTCAGGTGAGACTCCTTACCCATTCTGGGTAAGGTGAAAATGATGGCGTTGTGCTAGAATATAGCGGAGCATTGTTGACCCTTATGCTCAAACTCAGGGTCTCGAACTTGTTGCTATTTATGTGCCAACAAATGGTTCCATTTCTAGGACCTGAAATTTGAAAAGGGGGTTTGGAATATGGTATAGAGGATATTTAAGAAAGAACTACCAAACTGGTGGAATGAGCAAGTGGACCAGTTTGTTTCTCAATAAGCTCAACTCCACCGACGAATTATTGGAGAAGAAATCCTTATTTGAAGCTGGCTAGTGATCAGTATGAGATATTCTGGTGCAAGTTCCTAGAAGAACTTTACAACTTGTTGCAAACATTGGAGTGAAAGGAAAGTCCAATTGACAAAGCCCATCTCCTCACACTTGTACTCAAGTGGATCTCCCTATGCTACATCACCTTGACACAAATTTGACGGGAGTGGTAGATTTCTGGGTACAGACCACGGTGGAAGGGTATATTAAAAATTTGTAGCAGAAATTCATTAGTATTTTTTGAAAGCTGAAGTCGCGTTTTCATCGGGGTTACAAGGGAAACTAAAAAAAAAGGTTACCCTATGGATTAATGTTTTAATGGTGGAAGAGGGCTTGTTGGTGTTCTAGAACCCAAGCATGACAATTTAAACACCTAGTACTGGGGGAAGGACCTAAAGGGAAGGATTCTACTTAGCGAGGAACTATGAGAATGTCACGAGGATGGATGTAGATGACTTTTGCAAGTTTGGGGATCTAAGAGTGAAAAGGAGAGCATGGATAGTGTAGAAATGGCTAAGGGCTATGCAGGCAATTAAAAGGCGACTCAAGGAATTGCATGAAGCAAGAGTGGTGTTAATAGATCTGGAAGAGGGAGAAATTATGGAAGGAAGTCCAATGAGAAGGACAAAGACAATCACAACCAAAGTGGGTCCGGAAGGTGATAGGAACTCACCCCCGCCAATGGAAATGGGGATAATTGGCAGTGAGGTGGATATGAATTCAACACTATAACTTGCACCATAATATGTCATATCAATTGGAAATGCACTAAGGTACAAGATTTCCCTATATTTAATGGTATAGATTCAATAAATTGATTTATCAACAAGATTGATGTAACAATTATTGAAGAACATAAAGTACCTCTAATAAATGTTGCATTACAAGCGACATCGCCAGTATGGTGGCGAGTTCACTGCAACTAACTCTGAGAATGGGAGAAGATAAAAATAGCCATGGAAGTAAGATTCAGACAAATGGGGGAGTGCGCTCAAGATTTCATCAAATACACGGGGGACTCTAATCCTCGACAACATTTGCAAAATTGTAAGGAGAGATGGAATTGGGAAGGAGTTACAAAGGACCTATGGGTGCATGGTTATAAACACAACCTGAAAACCTTTCCAAAATCTTGGTATGTACAAGAAGAAATAAAGAAACATAATGGAGATTGGGATAGTTTGGTTGATTGGTTTTTCAGTAGCATTTGATTTTTAGACCGCAAAAAGAGGCTAACTGAGGTGTTGTAGGCTATTAAGTGGATTATTCTCACCTCGAGTTAGCTAATGGAGGGGTGCATAGATCATAATACTTTACAACATATCTATGAATCCATATATCATGAAGAAATAGCTTGTGGGAAGGTGGACAAACATCCAGATAAAGATGATCTGGAGGAATTACGACAAATGTAATTCCATGAAACTGAAGGGGAAAGGGATATCAAGGATGGACCTGTCAACAATGATCCACATTTTCTCCCATTGAAGTTGTAAGAACATAACATTGGGACCGATGACAAACCCAAGTTAGCCTCAATTGGATACTTTTAGGATAAGAAAACCACAAAGGAAATTTTTGACCTCCTGAGAGAATATGAAGACTTGTTCCCTTCATCGGTCGCGAAACTGGAGGGGATCAAGGGAGTTATAGGGGAGATGAAAATCATGCTAAAACCATATGCTAAAAGCATAAAAAATACGCACTGAACTAGAGGGTTAAGGAGAAAGTGAAAAAAAATAGAAAAGATGCTAGCTGTAGGGCTTATATTTACGGTGGACGAGGAAGAGTGGCTAAGTCTAGTTGTGATATGATCCTATTGACTAATACTTTCTATTTATCAACCTAGGGATGGAAGGGAGTGGATTTGGTCAAGCTTGAAGTCCATCATGGACCGAAGGTTAAACCAAAAATACTAAGGAACATATTATACCTATCAAGAAATATGGTATTTGAAAACCCAAAGTGAACCAAAATATGCTCGTAGAATAACTTATGAGTGAGTTTTGTTGTGACAATCTTCTTACAAGGTGCAAAAAATCCCATCCTAAGGAAGAAATCAACAACAACAAAAAACACATCTGTTACCATGCTAAGTTTAGGGAAGGCATGCCATAAAATCTAGGGGTACTAACTCCCAAGGATTATCTAGAGTAGGAAAAGGCCTACAATTTGTGTGGATGGTCATTTCCTTTCGTAGAATATAATTCTTCCACTACTTACAAGCTTTGGCAATATAACGTAGCTTGTTGTCATAGGTTGGGTATCTTTGAAACCCATCATAGAGTGTTTGGCTATGATAGACCATTGAATGCTTGTGTCGTGTGGGCACTACATCGACAACATGAACAATTGGCTCATAGGGTCCCTATTATGTAGGCATTAATCAAATAATGGTGTTGGAGATAATATTGTTTCCATAAAGAAGACAACCAGAAATAGGCTCATGAACACCATCAATATCTGCTAGAGGGGTTGCAATTAAAGAAATAATGAATACAAAAGTTGTCATCAATAGGATAGGGATCATCAAGATGATGAGCCATCCAATGTAAAGATTGTCTTCAGTGCTAGTGATCTAGTAACATAAAAGACCCCATAAATTTGTGCTTTAGGATACCCCCCAAGATTCAATAAGTAATCCAAAGTGAGAGGATTCATTGATAAGGTGACAATTCCAGCAACCCTAAGTTGACCCAAAGTGACACCTTGTGAGTCTTGCACAATTAGGGTGCCACTTTGAGCATCAAAAGGAGGCACAATTGCACAAGTGACAACATCTCACATTTAGGGCACTTGGCCACAAATCGGTATGCGTTATTCCATTGAGGGTACCTTTAACATTTCCTAAGGCACAAATCATAGATTTGGAGGAATTTTGGATGACTTGTCGCATACCACTAGATTCATGCATGAAGATGTGCTCCCATCCTTTAAGAATATTTTGGAGAATTTCATGGCATAGTCAAGGGTCACAAGTATGAAAGAAGAACCCCATAGTCAAGAATATGAAAATTGGCATTTGTATCATGTGGCATAAAGGAGAAGGACATAGGTGAAGAGTACTCCACTTAGAAATATCTAGAAGATACCTTGTGACAAAAGGCCCAAATTTCCAGCAGAGGAAGACTAGGGTAAGGGTTACTTTTTCTTTCACAAGTTGAGAGACATTATGTATTTTAAGGCATGTTTTTTTGTTGAGTTCACATATTTGGAAGCAGAATTGCACAAGTGGAAACATCTCACATTTATGGAACTTGGCTACAAATTTGTATGCATGTTTTCTATTAAGGGTATCTTTCACATTCCCTAAGGCACAAATCAAATATTTCACTGGCTTCACACATGAAGAGGATTTCCCATCATTTAAGAATGTTTTGGAGGGATTTCATGGCATAGTCAAGGGTCACATTTACAAAATAAGAACTCCCAAGTCAAGAAGATGTAGTCTATGTTGCCAAGGGATTGTTAGACGTGGCAAGTGTTATCACATGTCAATATGTAAACTATGTTGCTTAGTTGTTTTATGGCCATGGTTAAATGTGAGCCTTGAATTGGTAACTTGTAACTTGTTAAGTGGGATAAGTTGAAATTGGACATGATTAGCCTAAGATGACTTATATTTATTTCTTATGTCATCCGAATTTAAATAGGAACGCAACAAATTACAGAGATAACCATAAACATAGAGATGTAGTGGAAATAATACTTCATTTCATTAATGTAAAATACTAAAATATGCTTACAAACAGCAATGGAAATAAACCAGCTAGGGTGATGGTAGCTTATCTCTGAGAAGAGATGTGGCGGCTACATGCCTCTGAACTATGTTACAATGAGGCTTGAAGGCCTATTTATTGTTGAGAAATAATTGAAAACCCTAAACATCCAAAAACCTAACCCTAGAAGATGAAACGCCAAACTGTGGGCCCCGTTTGGGTAAATTGGTACATCAACTTCCCAGGGTTGTAACTTTGGCATACGATCTCTGCTTGATGTGCACAATATCTCATTAGAAAGGTCTATCCAAGAAATACAACTTTGGGAAGAGCAACATCAGTCCATGGACACATGTTGCTGCCAGTTTTCCCAAAAAATGTCGTTTAGGGCCTCAAAATGGCTCTGGAAGTTCAGGACTTGAAAAACTGCTAAAAATAGTAAACTGTGCTACAATTAAGGAGACTAAAACACTGAAAGAAACAATGGTGGGGGTCCAAGTGGATTTGGTAGGTGGCCACCAATATCCACCTGGATCATTCCTCCCCCCTTAGGAAGCAATGTTCCTCATTGCGTTGAGTTCCTCCATGAGATGAGGAAACTTCTGCTGAACTTGGTCCCTAGTGAGCCACTTTCCCTAGTGAAGGAGTTGGCCTACTTTGACAACTCAATACAGTTGGATATTCTGCAGGCGAGTGTGATTAATCGATTTTTCCATGATCTAATCAGTTGTAGCTTTTTCCATGCAATCTGGATTTAACTTTGTGGGTGTGAGTTGTTCTGCAATGTCAGATGTGTCTAGTAATGGTGGAAAGTATGGCCGAAGGTGGTCCACATTGAACACTGGGTGCATGCCAAGGAATGGGGGAATGTTGAGCTCAAATGCATTATCTCCCATAGCCTTGGTAATGGTGTAAGGACCATATCAGAGTGGTCTGAGTTTCTGATAGGCTCCGGTAAGGCGTTCATTTTATAAATGCAACCAGACTTTTTTGCCCACTTGAAACTTGTGTGGCACTCGATGTTGATCATGTCACTGCTTGTACTTGGCATTCGATTTCTCCAAAATGTCATGGACCTGCTGGTGAATATGTTGGATGTGCTCAATGAAGTTGTTTTCCTTATCTATTTCAGACTAGACATGAGACGAATCTACATGAGTAGCTGTAAATGGCATGGCCACATCAATGGGACATAGTGGTTGGAATCCCAAGCCCACTTAAAAAGGGTTGTGGCCAATCGAGCCGTGGAGCGCCCGATTGTAGCTGCGCTGAATATAGGGGAGGCTCTCATCCCATGTGCATGGATGCTTTGAGTTGTACATGTGCAGAATGTGATTGATCATCCTATTGACAACCTCTGTCTGGTCATCAGTTTGAGGATGGAAGGCTATGGACTTAGTGAGCTTGGTGTCTAGCATCGACCAGAGACTAGACCAAAATGTACTGAGGAACCTGCTATCCAGATCTGAGATGACAGACTTTGGGATCCCAAAGTGTACCCAAATTCATTCAAAGAAGAGTTTAGTAGTGGCTTCTGCTGTGATATTCTTCTTGCAGGCCGCCATAATGGCCATCTTCAAGAACCTGTCGAAAACCACAAAAGCACAGTCATTTCCATGCTTAGTGGAAGGAAGGCCTGACATGTAATCCATGGAGATGGATTCCCAAGGTCGACTAGGGGTAGGAAGCGGGGTATAGAGGCCTTGCTTCTTGATGGTTGGTTTGGAAATGGCACAGACAATTCATGATTTGATGTACTTCCCAACATCCTGTCGAAGATTTGGCTAATAGAAATACTTCTACAGTACTGCGACCATTTTCTCAACCCCGAAATTCCTAGGAGCCCAACTGTAGTGTGCTTCCCAAATCATCTTGGCATGCTTGCTTGAAGGAACACAAAGGTGACCTACGTGGCATAACAGGGCATCCTAGAGGTGAAAATCTGGAACATGCTGACCCTCCAATAGTGTTTGGTATGTGTGGCTGAATTTTGGGTCGCTTTTGTAGAGAAGTGGCCAATCAAAAGTCTCGTGCCCACCAGAGTTGAGCACGGTGGTTAATGCCATGATCGGTGGTCCACTGAGGCAATCTGCAACACTATTGGTGCTTCCCTTCTTATACTTGATATTCAAATGGAATTGTTGCAGGTATGTGGACCACTTCTGATGGCGATCATTCTACAATTTCACTTGGGTCTATATAAACTGCAAGGGTCAGTGGTCTGTGTGGATGACCGTTTCCTTCCCCAAAATGTAATGCTTCCATTGTCGGCAGGCCTACATAATCGAATACATCTCTTTTTCATAAGTGGGATACTTTTGGACTGTGCCTGAAAGTGTCTCACTGTGATATGCCATTGGATGCCCGTGTTGAGTAAGGACTACCCCAATAACATAGTCAGAGGCATCTGTCTCGACCTCAAATGGTTGCTACGATTCTGGTAATGCGAGCACTGGTGTCGTGCAAAGGTGATATTTCAACTCTGTGAATGCCTTCTGTTGAGATTCAGACCAAAAGAATTTTTATTTCACTCCTCCCTTAGTGACTTAACTCAAGGGCCAAGTGATATGAGAAAATTCCAACACGAACCTGTGGTAGAAGTTGGCAAGACCTAGAAAGCTACGGAGCTTTGTCAGAGTGGTTGGAGATGGCTAAACCTGAATGACTTGGATCTTGGCTGGATCCACATGAACCCCCTTTTCATCAATAATGTATCCTAGATACTGAACCTGGGTCATGCCAAAAGTGCATTTCTCCAAATTGGCACATAACTTGTGTTGCCGCAATGTTTGGAGAACCTGTCGAATGTGGTGGAGGTGCTCTTCCCAACTCTGGCTAAATATCAGGATGTCATCCAAGTATACCACTACAAATGCATTGGTGAATGGCTGCAAGATGTCATCCATTAGCCTCATGAAGGTTGCAGGGGCATTCGTCAATTTGAAAGGCATAACCAACCATTTGAAAAGGCCCTCCTTGGCTTTGAAGGCAGTCTTCCACACATCGAAGGATTCGATTGGTACCTGGTGATATCCTGACTTTAAATCAATCTTGTTGAAATATTTTACCCCCTTCAGTTGGTCCGGGAGGTCATCAATCTGTGGGATCGGGTACCTATTACGGACAGTGATCTTGTTCAAAGCCCAATAGTTAATACAGAGTCTCCAAGTCCCATCCTTCTTCTGTACCAACATGATCAGGCTCCCATAGGGTTATGAACTCGTACAGATGTGACCTTTGTACAACAACTCCTGAATCTGCCTCATGATTTCATCATTCTCCAAAATGGAGCATCGATAGATTGGTCCATTGGGTAGCGACGTACCTAGGGTCATATCGATGGAGTGCTTGACCTGACAGTGTAGAGGAACCCCTACGGGGGAGGTGAAGATGTCCTCATACTCCTATTGTGGCCAGCAACAACCCCCCCCCCCCCCCCCCCTTTTTCATTTAAGTGTTATCCAAAATACTAAATGAATGGGGACCCTTAGTTAAAATTTAGGAAAAGCAAGAGTTTCCTTTCTTCAAAATAAGGTTACCATCGTAAGCTTAGGAAGATCTTTTGAATATTTTAAAACCTAAGTCTATGATAAGGGAAAAATCTTTAAAGCCGCGTTGCAAAAAAAGGATAGGAAGTGCCTCCATTTCGCTATAATATCGGTATGTACAAGACCCTCATGCTCAGAAATATATCGCATCGCAATAAAGTAATACTCATAATGGAAAAAATTCAAGATTTACCGATCTGCGATAACACCGATCGCAAGATCGCATATCGCAGAAAATGAGCTGACAAGATTTGGCAAGCATAAAACTTCTGCGATCTGCGATGTTGCGATCGTTGTGATGTTATATTCGAAGTGTTTGCGTGATCTGCGATGGTGCGATTTGCGATGGCGCGATCTGCGATGTTACGTAAGCAAATCGTGAAATCACTTCATTACGAATCCTTCGGGCACGCTATTCAAGAAAAGTCACTTACCATAATCTGACTCAAGATCACGCGCTTTTAATGATAGTAAAGGGATTAGTTGTCAGCTATTAAATGAAATGTAGACGCGTGCTTTTGTAAAGAATTACTTCACGTAAGGTGGCATATTTGATATATCTGCTGCATTTAAAACTCTCCCATCACCTTTCTTGATCAGTCATTTCCATTTCACTTGTGAGCTGCAGGAACGGAGAGCGAAAGACAATATACAGCCATACGCAAGAAGAAATGGGAAAGAAAAATAGAGCTCAGGGCTCTGAGGCGAAGGAAAAGACGAAGGAAATGGCGCCTTTGTATACAGACACAGCCTGTAACAAAGACGCAGGGATATCGACGTGGGAAAGCATGTACAGACTGCTTGAAGAAGAGAATCCCAGAATAATGAAGGTTACTGCTGTTGCGGGCTCACAACGCTCTTCCGAAGCATCCTTAGAAGAGCTAGCATGCTCATTTCTTCATCGGATAGCAGCAAGGCCCAAAATTCTACCATATACGGATATGATCAAGTGGATACTTGACAATGCAGACATGAATGACAGACAATTCAAGATTCAAGGACAAGGGCTCATCAGATCATTCGCTGCACAAGATTTAAAGCTTATGTATCATCTTCCTGAACCGCAGGTGACTTACAATGCACAATTCATTAAGAAAATAGTGGCGGATAACTCATACCTATCAGAGACCACCAAAGATTGGTCCAGAAAAGAGGAACCGCTCAAGAAAGACAAAAACGGTATGTACAACACTGGTTCCCTCACCTCTCCGTATTGTTTTACTGTGGCCATGCTTTGTAGATTATTTGGGATGCCAGATATCAATAAGTTTTCTTCTGAATGGTTACCATTAATAGATGCTACCACAAATGCCGATATTATGGATTCGGCCAAGATCTTTTCTGATAATCTATACACGGCTATTATCAATTACCAGTCTAAAAGATCCTTGTCTCAAAGGATCTATCCTCCTATTTATCTATCCACATATGTTATGGATTCTATTTGTTATGTGTCTAAATTTCCCATTATGGGTTGGAAATGGACTACCCAGGACCCATTACCAATCCATGTTTATCATAAGATATTATGGGATTCACAGTTCATCCCGCATTTCTACCAGATTTGTCATGGGCTTATCTTACCCTTGTATAGAATGATGTATGATGAAGACCCCCCGAGGTGCTCACCCGAAGCACGGATAGATATCATCCCAATCGCAAGATGGTTCGGGGAAGAATGGTTCACCTATATTAGAGTATTTGGAAGCACCGTCCCTCCTCATGTCCTGCCTTTGTATATTCCTGACAAACTATTGGCTCGAGAAATTGCATATCAAACCTGTTCAGAAGGCAGCCTAACTAAAGACCTAAAAGACAAAAAGAAGGCCATATGGCCTCAGTTTCCTGTAGCTTGTGGGGCCTTTTCATTGTTCGATGTAGGGCACACGTTCACCGAAGTGGAGAACGTGACGTGTCTGCAATTATTTAAATTCCCGGCAAGGTCATTTGACCCAAATGAAGTTGCCCAAGATTTCACAACGAACGTCAAAATAAAAGTATTCATTGGAAAGAAAGATTTATTTGATGATTTATTTGAGAATAAAAGCTCACTCCAGGAAATTTTGCGGGAAGCTCAGTCAAAATTGTCTCGAGATGACCTCCAAAGATTCATGGTATACAGGGAAAGAAGACTGGCCAGTGTTCCTTTATAAAAGCTGCGACTGCCTGCCAGAGAACTGACTCCAAGCGTTAGCCTCAGTGGTAACTCAAGCACTTCCAGATCTAAATCTAACACTGCGCAAGGAGTACCTGAACTTTCTAAAGGGTCTAGAAGCGACCAAGGCAAGAACGAAGAAACAACTAAGGACACAGCTCAGTCAAGTGCAATGTCGCAACAGCATGTTATCGCCTCCCCGCCAAGAGATGTCCCCCCTCTCGTCATGGAAGCACCACCTGTCACGACAGAATTAGACAAAGAATGGCAAACCTTCAATGAGCTGATCAATCTTGAAGGGCAAGCCCCAAGAACGCCTTTGAGCAATACACAGGTAGCACAAGAAGTGGTTTCGACCATTGTCAGCAGTGTCACGGAAAAGGAGCACATTCCTATTGCTCCACCTTTTGAGCTTCTACTTAATGTAGAAGAAATTCCCCCACTGGACGTATTCTATAGTCCCCAACATAAAGCAGTTGTAAGAAGATAGAGAAAGAAAAGAAAACTAGAAAATACATTGTCGCAAGATGCCGAACAATTGGACGTCTTATGGAAAGACCCCAACAATAACTCAACTGAAAATCTCACTAAGTTGTCTCAGATCGCAGGAGCAAATGCTTCTGCAACTATTGACAAGGCATCAGAAGTTCAGCAACTGTTGAAAGAACAAGAAGATCAAATACAGCTACTACAACGACAATTGCAACAAGCCAATGCTAATATTGAAGCTAACAAACAGCTCGAGAAGTTGCAGGAAGACTTTCAGCAGATGCAGATAGGCTATCAAAGAAGTCTAGACGAGAAAGGAAAACAATTACAAATTTTCCAAGAAATGCATAAAGATGAGCCTAAGCTTACAGAATTTATTTCAAAGTCTATTGGCTTAAATGAACAACTACTGCAGCAACAGGAAGAGTTGGGACGTAATATATCACAGTGGAGCCATTATTGCGAACTGAGCGATAAAATCACCAATCAAGTGGTAGACTTGCGGAGTGACTACGATCAGAGTGACAAACGGGTGATGGAGTACTTGGCTTGGCAGGATGAAGATGAAGGGAAAAGAGCAAGTGCACCCAGAATAGACGAGAATCATAAAGAATTGCTCTTTGATAAATGGGACGATCAAATCAGGCAAGTGGAACAAGCAACGGAGACAGCAGCCACGCAAGCAAGCATTCTAATCGACTGTGTAAATGAGAATTTGCACAGGGCCAATTTAATCGAGGAGACCACCCCGGGGTATTTACCAAATAAACTATGACTGGAAGCAGAATGGAAGCAGAAGGCACAGGAAAAGGGAAAAGCGATCCAAGCATTAAACAGGTTAAATTGGGAGTGTTACTGGGCATACTTGGTCAAGCCGCATAGTCAATGGATGACTGTGAAATGCATCATAAACGCGGATGAAAAAGTAGTGCCAGCTCTCATAGATTCTGTTTTCGTAGCCCAGCTCAAAGCAGAAGTCAGCCAGCCGACTCTCCTCAAGCCCATGATGAACACTTGCAGCTTTAAAGATCAGATTCAGAAGTAGCCTTATTTAGAATGTTGTTTTTTTCTTTAAAATTAGATTAGAAAAAGGACGGTCATTTGAAAACTGCATCCTAAATTTTGTAAATTAACTATTATTAGAATTAGGAAGTAGTATTTTAACCCTTCTCATTGCATTTGGAGAAGGGTCCAGAAATTTTTCAAAAACTTGTCCTCAGAACATGCACTTCTGCACCCTCAAAGGAGGTTTTGATGAATGGATGGATCGAGGTTTATTAATGTTTGTATTTGATGTCTGCTACTGATGTTGCACTTTTGTACTCTTAGTAGATGTTAGAAAAAGTAGAGATAAATCATTTTTGGTTGAAGCTTATGAGTAGGATCAGTCATAAATGGTACTTTTATCTCTTGGCCATTTCTGCTTATATTCTTAAAGTGATATACAGTTTTAGTTGTTTATATGTTATTGCATGAATGTGTGAGTTACCATTTGGCACTTTTGTACGGCGGAGCCATTTATTTATGTCTGATATATGAATAACTTATTATGCGATATGCTGTTCACAACTATTTTGCCTAACTTTTTATGCAAAGTAGTTCACCTTAATTGATTTCTATTCTTATGATAGCTGAATGATATTTATTACCAGTTATTGTCTGAAATCTTTTTAGATCGCATAATAGAAGAGATACACCCCGGGTTAGCATAGATTAGATGTGCTGTTTTTCATTAGATTACAATAGCATAGATTTAGTTTAAAAGTTTGAATTAGATTAGCTTTAAGTATTCTTAGATCAAAAACATCCAACTCTGCACACACACACACACACACCCTTAGATTGGGAAACTGGTCCCATTATCCCCAGTCGGACCTGCTATACCAAACGGATAAGGAGCTGCCAACCAAGGTCCAGACTGGGTGGGTATCCCCCTTGTTGTCGACCCGATTTTCGGGGCTTCAACATATTTGGCGCTAGAAGGAGGGCCTGAAGCATATTGTCTGTTGGAATGGTTTGAAATCATAACATTTGAATTAGGATGGCTGCTCACAAACTTCCCATTTGGAGTTGCATCCATGTTCGTGCCTCTTCCAACACTCCACCTGAAGTGGTAAGACTCTTGTCTCAAGTAAAATTCAATGGTAAGAATAATTCTTCTGCTTTTAATCATGCTCTTCAATTTATTCAAAGAGTTTCAAGTTCGAACATTCAAAGAATTGATGAAGGCGTTTTATGCAGAATTTTTACTCTTACATTCACGACGGAAGCTAGAAAATGGTGTAGAACCCTCCCAGTTGCCTCAATTCACAGCTGGGACCAATTCGTCAAGGCTTTCGTTTGTAAATTTGATTGTTATGACTATGACCAGGTATATGATGAAATTGATTATCTACGGAAACAAGATGAATCTGTTAGGGATTTTAATATGTGATTACATCTTAATTGTCTAAAGTATGATCTTGAAAGTGAACTCATGGATGAAGAATATTCAGATTATTCTGATCATTCCTTGCCTCCTATGTCTGATCCAGCAGAAATTAGTCCAAGCTGTGTCTCATTTTCATCTAATATGAATGAGAATTCCAATTTGAATATACAAATCAGTCATGATGGAGAAGGTTCCCAAAGCCTAGGAGACATGCATGCTCTAATGCAAGAAGACGAAAGCGAGAATGTTGGAGGAAAGCCTGCCTTGGAACCAGGAGATGACTTTGATACAAGGTCAGATAATATCATTGCAAGTCAACAAATGCAGATGCCAAGGTTAGAACAGCAAACTAATTCTCTTTTGAAAAGTATCAGTACACAAAGGTATGATCTAAAGCCTGATGTGTATGATGAATCTGATGAACAAAGATTTTTCCAAGATGATATTTTCAAATGCATTGTTCCAGAATCGCATTTTTCTCTTTATCCTGATGTTTTTAGTGATGATAATTTTTCCCCTCTCAATATTAAAGATATCTCAAAAAGTACAGAGGATTACTCAAATGAGTCATCATTAGGTTTTCAAGATAAAAAGACAGCTATAGAACATCCTTTGATCATTTTCAAACAAGAACCACTTGACCTTCCTTGTCTGAAAATATTCGATCAAAAAGAGAAATCTAGGGAAACCTGTAAAATCATTTATGATAGCTACTTTGATGACAATGATGTTGTTGATTTATCTCAAGTAACTCAACAAAGCTCAGATAATGAGAGATATTCTAATTCAAGAATCATATCAGTCAATCCTCATTCCAAAGTAAAGGATCATTTGCATGATTTTACTATCCAAGACAATACCCCGATCTATGATTCATATCATGAGGAAACCCCCATGCCTGTTCAAAATCATAACTTGTCTTCTGATTCACAAGACGGAATTCGAAATTGCTCGGATCCCATAATTCTGGCCAGTTCTTGTGAAAAAGAAGACATTTCAAGTCAATCCCAGTTGTGTTGTAACATTATTTGTACAGATAATCATTTCATTCTTTCTCACTTGCACTCATTTTGTACAAAATCGGATTGTGTTTTAAATTTTTAGACTTTTGATAGATTGCTATGGTATACTGAGCACCTTATCAAAGAACATTCGAAAGATGTGCTACCATTTTGGAAAACTAGATTGTGTCAAGGAAGTATAGAACTTTTTCAATTCCAAGATCAATCAATATCAGACTTCCTTAAAAAACTTCTATGTCATCCAAGACATCATCGACGAAAGAAAGTATATTTGGAAACTTGCCAGCAATTCGCGTTAATAGATAAATCTCTTGTCAGAAATTTCGATCTATTCCTCATTGATTTATTTAGTGATTTATATGTCAAAACTTTCCTTTTACAAGGAATTGCTAAAAGCTTGACTTTAACACATAATGGATTACAGGCCATTAAAACTGAAAAATCATATTCGCAACCTGGCTTGTCATCTTTCCTATTACACGATCACTAATCCATAATAGAAATTCATCCTGATTTTTATGATCAAATAGGTATCCATCTAGACAGAAGATTTCATAAGAGAGAAATTTCAGCCGGAATTCTGACTGAGGTTACACTTTCTTACCCCACATCCAATGTTAACAGTCCAAGAAAAGCTTTGTTCTCAACACTGATGTTTAAAAGGTACATACGTGTAGGAATAAAAATGAAAATATGGTCCCACTGGAAATATCATTTTACCTAGTTAATTTTTCTGTGTATAATTAGAATAGGAGTAGGAGTAATTTAGCTAGGTTATTAGGTTGATAATTTACTATTAAATAGTTGGTAGGCAAAATAAGAGAAGAGATTATCCCTATTATGTACATAATCCTAGGGAATTTCAACCTCTCATTTCTTTAAATGTTTTTGTTTACTAATAAGATTTGATTTGGTTAACATCATTTGACATTTACTAAAGACACCGTTTCTCTATCAAGATTTTGAACTTCTGCTTCTATAGATAGCAAATCTTTTGGAAACTTGATCTTTATTATTAATAGATATAGTTTAAAAAACTTTAACCCTGATATGATACTAGTTTCAACTTCAAGAAATTTGATGAAAGCAATCTTAGTGAAAAAATTGTTTTATATCAGTACAATGAAAGGTATCAATAACAAAATAAGGATTCCCTGTAGAAACAACCATTTCCAAAAAACTCTATTATTGTCATCCAGAGCTTTCTTAAGGAAAGCGATGATATCCTCCCTGTTAGAGAAAATCGCAGCATTCAGAGAGACAATCCAAGAAACACTATATCTCAAAGAATAAGAGGTTTCATCACGAGCCGACTTATAATAATCATAGATATTATAAACTTTGCTGACTTTTCCATTACTGTCCACCAAAACAGGGAAACGACTTAAGATTATTGAAATCACAACACAAGGGGTCTCATCACGAGCCAGCTTGTTCAGCAAAAGTGTAAATCAAGTGAATGACTGTGTCATAATTTGGCTACCAAACCAAGACATTGTTCTTTAAGAATGAAAAAAGGAAAAAGTGTCAATCTGGGTTTTTCTTTGAAAGTTGTAGATCACCTTAAACAGGATAAAGGATCATTACTGGGTAATAGGTAACCCTGTCAAGGCTATGGACGCCTGCTAGCAGCAGAGGCTCTACCTGCGACAAAGGAGCATATTTAAAAAGCTGCTACACAGGAAAGCCTTTATTTTATCTTTACAAGACCAAGTAATGGCTGATGTAAATGTAAGGACAAGCTGAGGAAACAAACAATTAAAATAGAAAGAAGTTGAAACAAAATATCATTGACAGTTTGGAGAATAATATGCTTTATCTTTTTATAATAAAGTTTAATTTTCTAATTTTTTTTTTTTGTTGTTTCGTAAGTTTGAAAAAATTCAATAGAAAATGTAGAGGTAACTGGTTCTCCCAAGTGAATCGCCAATTGTTGTGGCCAGAAACAACCCCCCCCCCCCCCTTTTTTCATTTAAGTGTTGTCCAAAATACTAAATGAATGGGGACCCTTAGTTAAAATTTAGGAAAAGCAAGAGTTTCCTTTCTTCAAAATAAGGTTACCATCGTAAGCTTAGGAAGATCTTTTGAATATTTTAAAACCTAAGTCTATGATAAGGGAAAAATCTTTAAAGCCACGTTGCAAAAAAAGGATAGGAAGTGCCTCCATTTCGCTATAATATCGGTATGTACAACACCCTCATGCTAAGCAATATATCGCATCGCAATAAAGTAATACTCATAACGGAAAAAACTTCAAGATTTACCGATCTGCGATAACACCGATCGCAAGATCGCATATCGCAAAAAATGAGCTGACAAGATTTGGCAAGCATAAAACTTCTGCGATCTGTGATGTTGCGATCGCTGCGATGTTATATTCGCAGTGTTTGCGCGATCTGCGATGGTGCAATTTGCGATGGCGCGATCTGTGACGTTACGTAAGAAAATCGTGAAATCACTTCATTATGAATCCTTCGGGCACGCTATTCAAGAAAAGCCACTTACCATAATCTGACTCAAGATCATGCACTTTTAATGATAGTAAAGGGATTAGTTATCAGCTATTAAATGAAATGTAGACGTGTGCTTTTGTAAAGAATTACTTCACGTAAGGTGGCATATTTGATATATCTGCTACATTTAAAACTCTCCCATCACCTTTCTTGATCAGTCATTTCCATTTCACTTATGAGCTGCAGGAACGGAGAGCGAAAGACGATACACAGCCATACACAGGAAGAAATGGGAAAGAAAAATAGAGCTCAGGGCTCTGAGGCGAAGGAAAAGACGAAGGAAATGGCGCCTTTGTATACAGACACAGCCTGTAACAAAGACGCAGGGATATCGACGTGGGAAAGCATGTACGAACTGCTTGAAGAAGAGAATCCCAGAATAATGAAGGTTACTGTTGTCGCGTGCTCACAACGCTCTTCCGAAGCATCCTTAGAAGAGCTAGCATTCTCATTTCTTCATCGGATAGCAGCAAGGCCCAAAATTCTACCATATACGGATATGATCAAGTGGATACTTCACAATGCAGACATGAACGACAGACAATCCAAGATTCAAGGACAAGGGCTCATCGGATCATTCGCTGCACAAGATTTAAAGCTTATGTATCATCTTCCTGAACCGCAAGTGACTTACAATTCACAATTCGTTAAGAAATTTGTGGCGGAGAACCCAGACCTATCAGAGACCACCAAAGATTAGTCCAGAAAAGAGGAACCGCTCAAGAAAGACAAAAACGGTATGTACAACACTGGTTCCCTCACCTCTCCGTATTGTTTTGCTGCGGCCATGCTTTGTAGATTATTTGGGATGCCAGATATCAATAAGTTTTCTTCTGAATGGTTACCATTAATAGATGCTGCCACAAATGCCGATATTATGGATTGGGCCAAGATCTTTTCTGATAATCTATACACGGCTATTATCAATTACCGGTCTAAAAGATCCTTGTCTCAAAGGATCTATCCTCCTTTTTATCTATCTGCATATGTTATGGATTCTATTTGTTATGTCTCTAAATTTCCCATTATGGGTTGGAAATGGACTACCCAGGACCCATTACCAATCCATGTTTATCATAAGATATTATGGGATTCACAGTTCATCCCGCATTTCTACCAGATTTGTCACAGGCTTATCTTACCCTTGTATAGAATGATGTATGATGAAGACCCCCCGAGGTGCTCACCCGAAGCACGGATAGATATCATCCCCATCGCAAGATGGTTCGGGGAAGAATGGTTCACCTATATTAGAGTATTTGGAAGCACCGTCCCTCCTCATGTCCTGCCTTTGTATATTCCTGACAAACTATTGGCTCGAGAAATTGCATATCAAACCTGTTCAGAAGGCAGCCTAATTAAAGACCTAAAAGACAAAAAGAAGGCCATATGACCTCAGTTTCCTATAGCTTGTGGGGCCTTTTCATTGTTCGATGTAGAGTACGCATTCACCGAAGTGGAGAAAGTGACGTGTCTGCAATTATTTAAATTCCCGGCAAGGCCATTTGACCCAAATGAAGTTGCCCAAGATTTCACAACGAACGTCAAAATAAAAGTATTCGTTGGAAAGAAAGATTTATTTGATGATTTATTTCAGAATAAAAGCTCACTCCAGGAAATTTTGGGGGAAGCTCAGTCAAAATTGTCTTGAGATGACCTCCAAAGATTCATGGTATACAGGGAAAGAAGACTGGCCAGTGTTCCTTTAGAAAAGCTGCGACTGCCTGCCAGAGAACCAACTCCAAGCATTAGCCTCAGTGGGAACTCAAGCACTTCCAGATCTAAATCTAACACTGCGCAAGGAGTACCTGAACATTCTAAAGGGTCTAGAAGTGACCAAGGCAAGAACGAAGAAACAGCTAAGGACACGGCTCAGTCAAGTGCAATGTCGCAACAGCATGTTATCGCCTCCCCGCCAAGAGATGTCCCCCCTCTCGTCATGGAAGCACCACCCGTCACGACATAATTAGACAAATAATGGGAAACCTTCAATGAGCTGATCAATATTGAAGGGCAAGCCCCAAGAATGCCTGTGAGCAATACACAGGTAGCACAAGAAGTGGTTTCGACCATTGTCAGCAGTGTCACAGAAAAGGAGCACATTCCTATTGCTCCACCTTCTGAGCTTCTACTTAATGTAGAAGAAATTCCTCCACTGGACGTATTCTATAGTCCCCAACATAAAGCAGTTGTAAGAAGACAGAGAAAGAAAAGAAAACTAGAAAATACACTGTCGCAAGATGCCAAACAATTGGATGTCTTATTGAAATACCCCAACAATAACCCAACTGAAAATCTCACTAAGTTGTCTCAGATCGCAGGAGCATATGCTTCTGCAACTATTGACAAGGCATCGGAAGTTCAACAACTGTTGAAAGAACAAGAAGATCAAATACAGCTACTACAACAACAATTGCAACAAGCCAATGCTAATATTCAAGCTAACAAATAGTTCGAGAAGTTGCAGGAAGACTTTCAGCAGATGTAGATAGGCTATCAAAGAAGTCTAGACGAGAAAGGAAAACAATTACAAATTTTCCAACAAATGCATAAAGATGGGCCTAAGCATACGGAATTTATTTCATATTCTATTGGCTTAAATGAACAACTACTGCAGCAACAGGAAGAGTTGGGACATAAGATATCACAGTGGAGTCATTATTGCGAACTGAGCGATAAAATCACCAATCAAGTGGTAGACTTGCGGAGTGACTATGATCAGAGTGACAAACGGGTGACGGAGTACTTGGCTTGGCAGGATCACTACAACAAAACAGGCAATTTACACCAGATTTAGCACCAGATTTTAGTGTATTTTTCTGTCCATTGGGATGAGCAGCCTGGCGCTAAATCTGGCTCTATTGTACAATTTTTAAAGCATCTTTTTTTGCGCCAAATTTTGCATCTTTTTTCTACACCAAATTTTGCATCATTTTTTGCATCATATTTTACACCAAGATTTGCATTTGGTTTTACAACAGTTTTTTCTTCTAGTTTTGTGCCATTTTTTGCATCTATTTTTGCATCATTTTTTGCTCCCTATTTTGTGCCATTCTTTGCTTCTATTTTTGTGTCGTAATTTGCATCGAGTTTTACACCTACTTTTGCATCTGATTTAGTGCCTTTTTTTGCATCGAGTTTGTGCCATTTTTTGCATCTAGTCTTATGCCATTTTTTGCTTCTAATTTTGTACTTATTTTTACATCTGTTTTTGCATCAGCTTTTCTGCCTTTTTTTACACCATTTTTTGCATCTAATTTTACACCATATGTTGAATCCGATTTATTGCCAAAATTTTCATCCATTTTTGCACCATTTTTTTCATCCACTTTTTCGTTTCATTTGTCTCCCTTTTTTGCATCCTATTTTGCACCTAATTTTGCATCATTTGTTGCATCCAATTTAGCATCATTTTTAACAACATTTCTTGCATCCAATTTTTCATCCTTTTGAGCATCTAAATTTTTACCCTATGTTGGACCATGTGTTGTGTCCACCTTTGAATCCCATTTTGTGTCTAATGTTACGTTCAATTTTGAGCCATTTTTTTCGTTATTTTTGCATTTGTTTTTGCACCAAGTTTTGAATCATTTTTTGCACCTCATTTTGCATCCAATGTTGCATTCAAATTTGAGCCATTTTTATGCCCATTTTCGCACCATTTTTCCTACTTTTGTGTCTAATTTTTCACCATTTTTTATGTCCAATTTTGCATCCTTTTTGGTGTCTAATTTTGCATCCTTTTTGGCATCCAAATTTGCATCATTTTTTCTGCCACATTTTGTGTCCACATTTGCATCTCATTTTGCACCTAGATTTTAGTTTGAATTTTCATCTAGTTATGCATCATTTTTGGCATCCTTAGTTTCACCCTTTTTTAGTCCCATTTTGCTTCTTGTTTTGTGTCTTTTCTTACATCCTTTTTGCACCCAATTTTGCATCCTAATTTTACACCATTCTATGCATCCTCATTTTGGTGTCCATTTTTACATCCTTGTTTGCACCCAATTTGGTATCTTTTTGTATGCCCTATTTTGTTCCCTTCTTTGTGTCTAGTTTTGCACCCTTTTTTAATTCTACTTTAAATCTCTTTTTGTCTCATTGTTTTCATCTTGTTTTGATGGCTAGTTTAACATCCAATTCTACTCCCAATTTTGCATCAATGGTTACATCCACTTCTGGCTTCTTGTTTAGAGTTTTACTTTTACTTCCATTTTATTAATTTTATTACATAGTGAAATATATTACAGTTTCTAAATATCATTTTGCTGTAGGATATAATGCACAGTTAGATGAACATAAAACCCTCTCAGTTTATCCCAAAAACCTAAGATAGATTGATTAAGAGAAAGGTTGTTCTAAGGCTCAGGATTCTTAGTAGATCAATATTTAGAGTACAGATTAAGAAAAGAAGAATGATTTCATGTGAGTCCTCGCATGCAGGTCTTGTTGGAGTTTTTAGTGTAGCTGGGAAGCGCTCCTAGATAGCTCCAAATCTTGGTCCTACACACAAGAGAGAGAACAAAGAAAACTTCACAACGTAATACCTTGATAATTGAAACTATCATAAACATATAAATATTACTGAATAAATAAATAAAAACCAAAATCCCATACATTCATTAGTTAAATAGGATAAGTAAAGAATGAATAGTAGCATATGGAAGGAAGAACAACTAATCTATATTAATAAAGGAGTTGGAGGAAAGTTACAACCATTAGATGCAGTTGCAACAATACCTCCCCCAATTCCTAGCTCCAAAACTCTCCCTCTCAGGATAAATCTCAGCAGCGTGACAATACATGAACTCCCATCATTTCCTTAATGGCCAAGCCTCCAATATATAGGAAAGTGAAGGCTATGAAGATTTCCCAAATTCCTCATTAATTCAATTTTGGCAAAAGCTTTTGGATGAATAATGTTTCCTCATATAAAAATGGCATTTTCCACTTTTTAGAAGCTTTTGTGCTTAGGAAAAAGCTTCCCCATGCTTTATGGCTCTTTCCCACTTTTGTATGCTTTTATTTTTTAGAAAAAAGCTAAAGATGAGGATAAAGAGATTACATTCCACCATATGAGTTTCCAAAAGTGAACAAGAGTGTCAAATTCTAGTTAACTCGAGCTTTTTTCCTCGCATTAGAGGAATTTTCATTTTAAAATGTTAACTTTGAATTTCCATGTCATAATGTGTAATCCAATCAAAATCCTTTAAAATTTAAAAGACATACAAGTGTGACTAGGCAGTGGATTTTTTTTTAATAATATAACTTACGTAATTTAACTGTGAATAGTGCCCAAGTGACCCAAAACTATATTATATATTAAAAATTAAATTAATATCTTAATCTATACAAATTAGAATATCGAGAATATTTTTAATGAAGAGTAAATCATGGCATGTTAAATAAATAAATTTAAATATAAAATCATAAATCCTAAATTTAATTTAAATTTTAAATTTACTTTCTTAATTTAAATTTTATTAAATCTTCTATTGATAAATTAATTTAAATATAAAATATAAACATATGGTTATTTTGAAAAAAATGCATTTATTTGAGTAACTTAAATTTAATTTTAACTTAAATTTATATTTTAAATTTTCCTTTGAAATTTAAATTTTCTTAAATCTTGTGTTAATAAATTAATTTCAATATAAAATACATGTAGATGGTGATAAAAGTGACATTTATTTGGGTAATTTAAATTAAATTTAAATTTCCTTTAAATTTTGAATTTGCTTTTTTAATTTAAATTTGTTTTTTTAATTTAAATTTTATTAAATCTTGTGCTAATATATTAATTTAAATATAAAATACATATACAGTTATTTTTATAAATGTGACATTTATTTGGGTAATTTTGGTAAAAGAATAATAAAAATGATATATTAAAAAATTGTCTACATGGCATTATTTTATTAGTTTCTTAATTTTTTCTTAAGTGGTTATTTTTTGAGTTGAAAATTCCTCTAATGTGAGAATTTTGATAACAAAAGTTAGATGAAGGGGACAACTTGTTATAGACTAGGATATCATGGTCCTCATCGTACATAACTTATATTATAGGCTTATATAGTTTAGGAGAAAGGGGTATTTCAACCAACAACATAGTATTCTCCTCCAAGATGATGAGGAGGTATTTTCATGTATAACACATTTAAGAATATATCACAATTCAAATTCATAACTTATTATTTGTAAACAAATTTAAGGGTAATTGACAACATTCATAAAAAATATAGCAGTATCCTCATATATAACAATTCTCCATCAAAAAATCATTGACAATTTTCAATATACATATATTACTACTAAATCAACATTTATCGTAGATATCATTATTCCAAGGTAAATTCACAACATTACATCCAAAAATAGTAATATCATCATACATAATCATTCTCCATAAAAAAGCATTGATAGGTTTCAACACATATATAAAGTAACAAGATAATACTAATAATATCCTCATCATCTTTAATCAAATCAACTAAGATTGAAATGTGTGATTATCATATCAAAATATTTCATGAACACCATTATTCTAAGGTAAATTCACAACATCCATCAAAAGATAGTAATATCATCATACATAATAATTCTCCATCAAAATAATGTTGATAATTTTCAATATATACATAAAATAACAAGATAAAAATGATAATATCATCATCATATTTAATCAAATCAACTAAAAGTCAATGTAAGATTACCAACTAAAAATGTTTCATAGATATCATTATGCTAAGGTAAATTCACAACATCCATAAAAAAATAGGAATCTCGTCATACATGATAATTCTTCATAAAAAAATTGTAAACAATTTTCAACATATTCATAAGGTAACAAGATAGTGCCGATAGTATCATCATCATTATTCAAATAAACTAAAATTCAAATGTACGATTACCATATTAAGACATCCAACTAAATATAAAAAATAAAGCATGGCTAGCTAGCACCACGAAAATCATAGTCAAGCTCATCCTCATGATCATTTCCATGATCATCATCCTGACCATCCTGATAATATCATCCACATAATCATCACCAATGCCATCGCCATCCTAATCATCATCATCTCTGATATATGATGTAATCTAAACATAGTCTATATCATCATCTTTGTGGTCATTACCTATAGCGTTCTGGAAAAAAAATCAATATTACATGTTAGTACTAATTCTACAGCAAAATGCATATTTTTATTACAATGCTAACAATAAAATGAGGTAGGACATAATAACCTTTAATAGTACTAAAAATGAAATGAATATATGGCTTAAGATATATTGGATATCCAACTAAGATAACACTTGTAATTCACATTAAGTAGTAAAAGCATTTATTAATCCATATGAAGTAGGTACCCATTTGTTCTTCATATTATATTGTGAATGTTTCTTATGATTTCCATGCAGAATTGGTAAATTAATATTTATTGGAAGCTTTATTTCAAATTACAATTGTAATTCAGATTAGAAATAGAAGAAATTTTAACAAAAAAAGAATGTCACATGAAAAAGTAAATTGTTTTGAATGAAAAATAAGTCGCATACAATATGAATGTCACATGAAATATTGAGTTGTTTTTAATGCATGTAATTTTCTCTATCATAAGATGGATCCTAATGTTCATTCAAGAAAAAATGCTCACAAATAATTACTTCATTTTATCCATTATCACACTTAATCCATTATACCTAGTGACGACAATGATTCCTTTCAAATTGCTTTGAACTCCCTACATATAATGTAAAAGAGAAAACTCCATGACCAGAACCATGACCGCAACCCCCTCCCTTGCCTCGTCCACCATCAGAGACAATGAACTTGGAGTTATGACCACGATAGCAACCCCTCCCTTGCCTTGTGTCCACCATTAGAGGCATTGTACTTGGAATTAACAGTACTCATGTTTTCTTTGCTCTAATTAATCTCCAAGGAATCAAAACTTGATCAATATATCAAGGACTCCATCAAGGAATAGATATATCATAAGAGAAGCTCAATAGGCTTTGCCAAAAGAGTGTGAAATAACACTTATATCTGTTTTATGAAATAACTGAAGTGAGTGGAAAGAATGGTGGGAAAAACTTACCAAGGAAAGGAATATTTTTGGTCTGTCCTTATTTCTATTATTATTTTTGCTTCTTAGAATGGAGGGAAGTGTTTCAAAAAATTCTAAAAATTATTTTAAATTAAAAAAAATTAAAAGAAAAATAAATAAAAAATAAAATAAAAAATAAATAAAAGATATATATTTGCTTAATTTTAGGTTCTTTTTAATATATATTCAGTTTAGTATTTTTTTTATTTTCTAAAAAAATATGTTTAGTTTTTGGTTTTTTTTTTTATAACAAAAATTATATTTTCTTTTTATAAAAAGGAATTTTAAACATCCATTCATGCTAAATTTGTGATTTTATGATATAACTTTAAATTATATATCAAAAAGTAACTTAATGCCATGCATTGTGTCACTGAGATGGGTATTATACATCTCTTCCTTGCTAAGTTATAGAATGTGCTTGGGTTTTCTCAATGCAACAAAATTAATTCTTCTCTTCATTATATATTGAGATGTTCAACTTGCACCTAATAAAACAATAAAGTTAAAATAGGTTTGCCTTTGTCCTTTGTAGATTTCTTTCCCCATTAATCCTTGTCTTAACAGATTAATTGTCTTATGGTGGCCTTGAGTGATCATTCCAATTAGTTGCATGCTTTTTAGTTTTATGTTAGTGACATTTCTTAGGATTGATAACATGTTATTTAATTTATGAAAATGTGTTATTTTCCATATTATTGTTAAATATTAATATTAAATATGTTGGTTTTGAACATGGTTTAGCAAAAAGTTCCCAAAAGGTTTATAGATTGTAATTTATAATGTAATGCTTCATTGCTTGATGAAATTGTTTTGGATATTTTTTTTAAAGATTCATTGATTGATGAAATTTTTATGGATATTTTTTTTAGTATATTAACTTATATGCGATAAAGTCAAAAGTCACCTCTTTTTGAGATTTTCATTAGTTAATTTCCCTTAAGGCTATCAAGTTCACCATTCAGTCCCAGGTTAAGGAAATATAGGAGTCATGAAGTGGCATTGTCCAATAACATAAATCTTGGAACATGTTTTTTTTAGTCACATTATACATCCTTTCGGTGTAAATTATCCATGAAAATAGTCTCATGGAACATGAGGGACCTCAATAGTAAAGGAAAACAAATACTCATAAACGAAAAATGGTATGCAAAGCACCCATCAATAATGTTGATATAAGAAATAAAAATATTAAGTGAGGTTCTACCTCATATAATTAGAAAATGGGGGAGGAATTTCCAAATAGTAGTGATTGATGATTAGATATACTTGGGTGGAATGGTTATTATTTGGAATGATCAAGACATCAAGGTTACCAATATGTTTACCTATTTTCGCATTATGACTCCAATAATATCCAATGTCTATGACTCCAATATCCAAATCATAGACTCCAATATCCAAATCATAGACTCCAATGTATCCAATGTCTATGACTCCAATATCGCAAATGGAAAACCTCTATTTCTCAATTCTATTTCCAGCACAAGTAATTTATATTCCCCATCTCCGTGGATTATTGGGAGTGACTTCAATATTATCAAGTGTCTCGAGGAAAAGAAAGGATGAATCGCAATGTTTACCAAGCAATTTTGTAAGATATACCACCAAGGCCCTAAAGTAGTATCCATTAAAGTTCTCAAGCAATGAGTCTCCAACCCACACATGTGGATCAATGACATGTAATACATGTGTGTGTGGTGACTAACTTAATACACTGTTCTAATAACTCCACAAACTTAAGTATTTCACTCCGTCACATGATTGACCGTAGTGTGACATAAGTAAACCAAGAGTAGACATGAAACCCTTAGGCAAGAAAAATTCCCTAGATCCTCAATTAGGTGCTTAAATGATGAAGTGAAAATGAAAGGGGAAAAGAGGACTTCATGATTTAACCATCACAAACATGTGATCAAGTGTGACTAGGAGTGTATATATTCATATGTTTTCCAAAGAGGGTGTGAATACATGAGTTACCATTCATTGGGCATTATTTTTCTTTCTTTTGATTTTTCTTATATATAGGACTTAGGGAATTATATTTAGTGATTTTTTTGGTGCTAATACTAACATCACCATTACAACAAGATATTTTTCTAGTGCTAATACTGCCATTACAACAAGATATAAGAGGGATATAATGCAAAAAGTTTAATAACAATATGTATGTAGAAGATGGTCTTCAGACTGGTGAATTCATGATAATCAATGGGACTATAGTCAAAATAATTGGATGTTATTTACTTTTTTACATAGATTGTCAAAATAATTGCATAAATCAGTTTTTTTAACCAAAATTTAACAAAAACTTTGCTAGTGCTAACATTAGAACCACCATTACAACAAGATATCTTTCTAGTGTTGACAACACCATTATAGTAAGATACCTCAAGAGAGACAAAAAATCTAAAAAGTATGATAGTAATATGTATCCAGAAGATGGTATTGAAACTAGTAATTGTTCACGAATCCATAAGATTGTAAGGTCATTCTCATTATCATAATCATTGTCATCATCATCACATCCTTGTCATTGTTATTGCCATCATTACATTATCATCATAATCACCATTCATGCCATCATCATCATCATTATGGACATTGTTTGCAATTGTTCATAATTGTAGATGTTGTAAGAAATATCATCAACCCAAAAAATGTGATCAGTGCTAGAAAAGGGTTGTTTAGGACACATTGATATATGTAAGAGAAATAACAACTCTATTTTTGAGAGATGATCGATGATGATCATCATCACCACCATTATCATCGTCATTGTCATTTTTATCATCCCCATCATCATCATTAATGTAATTTCTATCGACATTGTTGTAATCATCATCATCATTCATGCCATTATAGTTTTTGATGATGACCTAGATGAAAATGATGATGATGACACCAAAGATAATGCTTATGATTATGACAATGACAACATCTAAAATTGGGAAGATTCGCCAACGTCATTAGCATCGTCATCATCATAATCATTGCCATCATCATCATTGTCATTGTAACCACTATCGTCTTTATCATCATAATCACAATTCATGTCATCGCCATCATCTTCATTTTCATCATTGTCAATATTATTGACATTGTCATCAATTGTTCATAATTGTCAATTCCATAAGGAATATCATCAATGCAGAAAATATGATGAGTGTTGGAAAAGGGATGCAAAAGCGAACATAGAAATAGGGGCAACAATAGAAGTAAAATTGGATGAAAAGTGGATACAACATAAGTAGATGCACAACAACATGAAAAACCTGACACAAAAGTGGATGCAAAAGTAGATGCAGTTGTTAATGCAAACTTGGATGCAAACATGAAGGCAAAAGTGGAAGCAAACATGGGTCCAATGGTAGGTGTAAAACGTGGCACAAATTGTGGTGAAACAAATGTGGATGCAACAACGGACACAAAAGCAGATGCAAAAATGGATGAAACAAAAGTGGATACAATAGGGGATGCAAATGTGGAAGCAAATGTGGTTGCAATGGTAGCCGCAAGATATGGTGCAACAAAAGTGGATGTAACAATAGACAAAAAATATGCAAAATAAGATGCAAAAATGGATGTAAAAGTGGAAGCAAACATTGATGCAACATGCAAAACAAAATTGGATGCAAAAAATGGATACAATGTAAGCAGATGCAAAAGTAGATACAAAACGAGATGCAAAACCCAATGCATAAACCTGACACAAAAGTGGATGCAAAAATAGATGCAATATTTGATGCAAAAGAGGATGCGAACATGGATGCAAAATTGGAAGCAAACGTGGATATAACAGTGAGTGCCAAACATGGTGCAAATTGTGGCATAACAAAAGTGGATGTAATGATAGATGCAAAAAAAGAATCAAAGTATGATGCAAATGAAGATGTAAAAAGGGATGCAAAAAGTGAAATTTAAAATGGGTGCAACAGTGGATGCAAAATTGTGTGCAAAAGTGGATGCAATAGAAGTCGATGCAAAAGTAGATGCAAAACGAGACACAAAACCCGATGCAAATCCTGGTCCAAAATTGGATACAAAAAGGGATGCAAAAATAGATGTAGTAGTTGATGAAAACCTAGACGCAAATGAGGATGCAAACGTGGATGCAAAATTATAATCAAAAGTGGGTGCAAAAGGAGGTGCCAAACTAGGCGCTAATTGTGGCACAAAAATATTAGATGCAATAGTGGGTACAATAATAGATGCAAAAGAGGATGTAAATATGGATGCCAAACAAGATGGAAAAGTGGATGCAACAAAAGTAGATGCAAAATTATATGCAAAACTAGACACAAAACTCGATGTAAAACTTGGCGCAAAAGGGATGCACAAATGGATGAAAAAATGGATGCAAAAAATTATTTAAAAAAGGATGCAAAAAAGGATGCAAAAGTTGATGCAAGTGTAGGTGAAAAAAGTGGATGCAAATGAGGATGCAAAAGTATGTCAAACAAAATTAGGTGGCAAACTTGATGCAAAACCTGGAACAAAACCTGGTGTAAAGAATGACGCAAAACTTGGCATAAAATTTGGTGCAAAACGTGGTGCAAAACCTATTGTAATACCTGGTGCTAATCTTGGTGTAAGATTTGGTGCAAAACTTGATGCAAATTTTGTGTCAAGTTTTGCACCATATTTGATAAATGGATGCAAATAGCACCAAAAATGGGCTCTAGATGCAAAAAAAGAAGTAAAAAGGGACGCTAATCGTTGGTTTTGTTGTAGTGGATGAAGATGAAGGGAAAAGAGAAAGTGCACCCAGAATAGACGAGAATCATAAAGAATTGCTCTTTGATAAATGGGACGATCAAATCAGGCAGGCGGAACAAGCAGCGGAGACAGCAGCCACGCAAGCAAGCATTCTAATCGACTGTGTAAATGAGAATTTGCACAGGGCCAATTTAATCAAAGAGACCACCCCGGGGTATTTACCAAATAAACTACGACTGGAAGCAGAATGGAAGCAGAAGGCGCAGGAAAAGGGAAAAGCGATCCAAGCATTAAACAGATTAAATTGGGAGTGTTTCTGGGCATACTTGGTCAAGCCGCATAGTCAATGGATGACTGTGAAATGCATCATAAACGCGACTGAAAAAGTAGTGCCAGCTCTCATAGATTCCGTTTTCGCAGCCCAGCTCAAAGCAGAAGTCAGCCAGCCAACTCTCCTCAAGCCCATGATGAACACTTGCAGCTTTAAAGATCGGATTCAGAAGTAGCCTTATTTAGAATGTTGTTTTTTTCTTTAAAATTAGATTAGAAAAAGGACGGTCATTTGAAAACCGCATCCTAAATTTTGTAAATTAACTATTATTAGAATTAGGAAGTAGTATTTTAACCCTTCTCATTGCATTTGGAGAAGGGTCCAGAAATTTGTCAAAAACTTGTCCTCAGAACATGCACTTCTGCACCCTCAGAGGAGGTCTTGACGAATGGATGGATCGAGGTTTATTAATGTTTGCATTTGATGTCTGCTACTAATGTTGCACTTTTGTGCTCTTAGTAGATGTTAGAAAAAGTAGAGATAAATCATTTTTGCTTGAAGCTTATGAGTAGGATCAGTCATAAATGGTACTTTTATCTCTTGGCCATTTCTGCTTATATTCTTAAAGTGATATACAGTTTTAGTTGTTTATATGTTATTGCATGAATGTGTGAGTTACCATTTGGCACTTTTGTACGGCGGAGCCATTTATTTATGTCTGATATATGAATAACTTACTATGCGATATGCTGTTCACAACTGTTTTTCCTAACTTTTTATGCAAAGTAGTTCATCTTAATTGATTTCTATTCTTATGATAGCTGAATGATCTTTATTACCAGTTATTGTCTGAAATCTTTTTAGATCGCATAATAGAAGAGATACACCCCGGGTTAGCATAGATTAGATGTGATGTTTTTCATTAGATTACAATAGCATAGATTTAATTTAAAAGTTTGAATTAGATTAGCTTTAAGTATTCTTGTATCAGCAACATCCAACTCTGCACACACACACACACCCTTAGATTGGGAAACTGGTCCCATTATCCCCAGTCGGACCCGCTATACCAAACAAATAAGGAGCTGCCAACCAAGGTCCGGACCGGGTGGGTATCCCCCTTGTTGTTGACCCGATTTTCGGGGCTTCAACATATTTGGCGCTAGAAGGAGGGCCTGAAGCATATTGTCTGTTGGAATGGTTTGAAATCATAACATTTGAATTAGGATGGCTGCTCACAAACTTCCCATTTGGAGTTGCATCCATGTTCGTGCCTCTTCCAACACTCCACCTGAAGTGGTAAGACTCTTGTCTCAGGTAAAATTCAATGGTAAGAATAATTCTTCTGCTTTTAATCATGCTCTTTAATTTATTCAAAGAGTTTCAAGTTCCAACGTTCAAAGAATTGATGAAGGCGTTTTATGCAGAATTTTTACTCTTACATTCACGGCGGAAGCTAGAAAATGGTGTAGAACCCTCCCAGTTGCCTCAATTCACAGCTGGGACCAATTCGTCAAGGATTTCATTTGTAAATTTGATTGTTATGACTATGACCAGGTATATGATGAAATTGATTATCTACGGAAACAAGATGAATCTGTTAGGGATCTTAATATGCGATTTCATCTTAATTGTCTATAGTATGATCTTGAAAGTGAACTCATGGATGAAGAATCTTCATATTATGCTGAGCATTCCCTGCCTCCTATGTCTGATCCAGTAGAAATTAGTCCAAGTTGTGTCTCATTTTCTTCTAATATGAATGAGAATTCCAATTTGAATATACAAATCAGTCATGATGGAGATGGTTCCCAAAGCCTAGGAGACATGCATGCTCTAATGCAAGAAGACAGAAGCGAGAATATTGGAGGAAAGCCTGCCTTGAAACCAATAGATGACTTTGATACAAGGTCAGATAATATCATTGCAAGACAACAAATGCAGATGCCAAGGTTAGAACAGCAAACTAATTCTCTTTCGAAAAGTATCAGTACACAAAGGTATGATCTAAGGCCCGATGTCTATGATGAATCTGATGAACAAATATTTTTCCATGATGATATTTTCAAATGCATTGTTTCAGAATCACATTTTTCTCTTTATCCTGATGTTTTTAGTGATGATAATTTTTCCCCTCTCAATATTAAAGATATCTCAAAAAGTACAAAGGATTACTCAAATGAGTCATCATTAGGTTTTCAAGATAAAAAGACAGCTATAGAACATCCTTTGATCATTTTCAAACAAGAACCACTTGACCTTCCTTGTCTGAAAATATTCGATCAAAAAGAGAAATCTAGGGAAACTTGTAAAATCATTTATGATAGCTACTTTGATGACAATGATGTTGTTGATTTATCTCAAGTAACTCAACAAAGCTCATATAATGAGATATATTCTAATTCAAGAATCATATCAGTCAATCCTCATTCCAAAGTAAGGGATCATTTGCATGATTTTACTATCCAAGACAATACCCCGATCTATGATTCATATCATGAGGAAACCCCCATGCATGTTCAAAATCATAACTTGTCTTCTGATTCACAAGACGGAATTCGAAATTGCTCGGATCCCATAATTCTGGCCAGTTCTTGTGAAAAAGAAGACATTTCAAGTCAATCCCAGTTGTGCTGTAACATTATTTGTACAGATAATCATTTCATTCTTCCTCGCTTGCACTCATTTTGTACAAAATCGGATTGTGTTTTAAATTTTCAGACTTTTGATAGATTACTATGGTATACTGAGCACCTTATCAAAGAACATTCGAAAGATGTGCTACCATTTTGGAAAACTAGATTGTGTCAAGGAAGTATAGAACTTTTTCAATTCCAAGATCAATCAATATCAGACTTCCTTAAAAAACTTCTATGTCCTCCAAGACATCATCGACAAAAGAAAGTATTTTTGGAAACTTGCCAGCAATTCGCGTTTATAGATAAATCTCTTGTCAGAAATTTCGATCTATTCCTCATTTATTTATTTAGTGATTTATATGTCGAAGCTTTCCTTTTACAAGGAATTGCTAAAATCTTGATTTTAACGCATAATGGATTACAGGCCATTAAAACTGAAAAATCATATTCGCAACCTAGCTTGTCATCTTTCCTATTACACGATCACCAATCCATAACAGAAATTCATCCCGATTTTTATGATCCAATAGGTATCCAACTAGACAAAAGATTTCATAAGAGAGAAATTTCAGCCGGAATTCCGACTGAAGTTACACTTTCTTACCCCACATCCAATGTTAACAGTCCAAGAAAAGCTTTGTTCTCAACACTGATGTTTAAAAGGTACATACTTGTAGGAATAAAAATGAAAAGATGGTTCCATTGGAAATATCATTTTACCTAGTTAATTTTTCTGTGTATAATTAGAATAGGAGTAGGAGTAATTTAGCTAGGTTATTAGGTTGATAATTTACTTTTAAATAGTTGGTAGGCAAAATAAGAGAAGAGATTATCCCTATTATGTACATAATCCTAGGGAATTTCAACCTCTCATTTCTTTAAATGTTTTTGTTTCCTAATAAAATTTGTTGTGGTTAACAACATTTGACATTTACTAAAGACACCGTTTGTCTATCAAGATTTTGAACTTATGCTTCTATAAATAGCAAATCTTTTGGAAACTTGATCTTTATTATTAATAGATACAGTTTAAAAAACTTTAACCCTGATATGATACTAGTTTCAACTTCAAGAAATTTGATGAAAGCAATCTTAGTGAAAAAATTGTTTTATATCAGAACAATGAAAGGTATCAATAACAAAATAAGGATTCCATGTAGAAACAGCCATTTCCAAAAAACTCTATTATTGTCGTGCAGAGCTTTCTTAAGGAAAGCGATGATATCCTCCATGTTAGAGAAAATCGCAGCATTCAGAGAGACAATCCAAGAAATACTATATCTCAAAGAATAAGAGGTCTCATCACGAGCCGGGTTATCATAATCACAGTTATTATAAACTTGGCTGACTTTGCCATGACTGTCCACCAAAACAGGGCAACGACTTAAGATTATTGAAATCACAAAACAAGGGGTCTCATCACGAGCCAGCTTGTTCAGCAAAAGTGTAAATCAAGTGAATGACTGTGTCATAATTTGGCTACCAAACCAAGACATTGTTCTTTAAGAATAAAAAAAGGAAAAAGTGTCAATCTGGGTTTTTCTTTGAAAGTTGTAGATCACCTTAAACAGGATAAAGGATCATTACTGGGTAATAGGTAACCCTGTCGAGGCTATGGACGCCTGCTGGCAGCAGAGGCTCTACCTGCGACAAAGGAGCATATTTAAAAAGCTGCTACACAGGAAAGCCTTTATTTTATCTTTACAAGGCCATGTAATGGCTGATGTAAATGCAAGGACAAGCTGAGGAAACAAAAAATTAAAATAGAAAGAAGTTGAAACAAAATATCATTGACGGTTTGGAGTATAATATGCTTTATCTTTTTAAAATAAAGTTTAATTTTTCAAAAAAAAAAAATTGTTGTTTCGTAAGTTTGAAAAAATTCAATAGAAAATGCAGAGATAACTGGTTCTCCCAAGTGAATCGCCAATTGTTGTGGCCAGCAACAACCTCCCCCCCTTTTTCATTTAAGTGTTGTCCAAAATACTAAATGAATGGGGACCATTAGTTAAAATTTAGGAAAAGCAAGAGTTTCCTTTCTTCAAAATAAGGTTACCATCGTAAGCTTAGGAAGATCTTTTGAATATTTTAAAACCTAAGTCTATGATAAGGGAAAAATCTTTAAAGCTGCGTTGCAAAAAAATGATAGGAAGTGCCTCCATTTCGCTATAATATCGGTATGTACAAGACCCTCATGGCAATATATCGCATCGCAATAAAGTAATACTCATAATGGAAAAACTTCAAGATTTACCGATCTGCAATAACACTGATTGCAAGATCGCATATCGCAGAAAATGAGCTGACAAGATTTGGCAAGCATAAAACTTCTGCGATCTGCGATGTTGCGATCGCTGCGATGTTATATTCGCAGTGTTTGCGCGATCTGCGATGGTGCGATTTGCGATGGCGCGATCTGCGATGTTACGTAAGCAAATCGTGAAATCACTTCATTACGAATCCTTCGGGCACGCTATTCAAGAAAAGCCACTTACCATAATCTGACTCAAGATCATGCGCTTTTAATGATAGTAAAGGGATTAGTTGTCAGCTATTAAATGAAATGTAGACGCGTGCTTTTGTAAAGAATTACTTCACGTAAGGTGGCATATTTGATATATCTGTTGCATTTAAAACTCTCCCATCACCTTTCTTGATCAGTCATTTCCATTTCACTTGTGAGCTGCAGGAACGGAGAGCGAAAGACGATACACAGCCATACGCAGGAAGAAATGGGAAAGAAAAATAGAGCTCAGGGCTCTGAGGCGAAGGAAAAGACGAAGGAAATGGCGCCTTTGTATACAGACATAGCCTGTAACAAAGACGCAGGGATATCGACGTGGGAAAGCATGTACAGACTACTTGAAGAAGAGAATCCCAGAATAATGAAGGTTACTGCTGTCACGGGCTCACAACGCTCTTCCGAAGCGTCCTTAGAAGAGCTAGCATGCTCATTTCTTCATCGGATAGTAGCAAGGCCCAAAATTCTACCATATACGGATATGATCAAGTGGATACTTCACAATGCAGACATGAACGACAGACAATTCAAGATTCAAGGACAAGGGCTCATCGGATCATTCGTTGCACAAGATTTAAAGCTTATGTATCATCTTCCTGAACCGCAGGTGACTTACAATGCACAATTCATTAAGAAATTTATGGCGAAGAACCCAGACCTATCAGAGAACACCAAAGATTGGTCCAGAAAATAGGAACCGCTCAAGAAAGACAAAAACGGTATGTACAGCACTAGTTCCCTCACCTCTCCGTATTGTTTTGCTGAGGCCATGCTTTGTAGATTATTTGGGATGCCAGATATCAATAAGTTTTCGTCTGAATGGTTACCATTAATAGATGCTGCCATAAATGCCGATATTATGGATTCGGCCAAGATCTTTTCTGATAATCTATACACGGCTATTATCAATTACCGGTCTAAAAGATCCTTGTCTCAAAGGATCTATCCTCCTTTTTATCTATCCGCATATGTTATGGATTCTATTTGTTATGTGTCTAAATTTCCGATTATGGGTTGGAAATGGACTACCCAGGACCCATTACCAATCCATGTTTATCATAAGATATTATGGGATTCACAGTTCATCCCGCATTTCTACCCGATTTGTCACAGGCTTATCTTACCCTGGTATAGAATGATGTATGATGAAGACCCCCCGAGGTGCTCACCCGAAGCACGGATAGATATCATCCCCATCACAAGATGGTTCAGGGAAGAATGGTTCACCTATATTAGAGTATTTAGAAGTACCGTCCCTCCTCATGTCCTGCCTTTGTATATTCTGACAAACTATTGGCTCGAGAAATTGCATATCAAACCTGTTCAGAAGGCGGCCTTATTAAAGACCTAAAAGACAAAAAGAAGGCCATATGGCCTCAGTTTCCTGTAGCTTTTGGGGCCTTTTCATTGTTCGATGTAGGGCACGCGTTCACCGAAGTGGAGAACGTGACCTGTCTACAATTATTTAAATTCCCGGCAAGGCCATTTGACCCAAATGAAGTTGCCCAAGATTTCACAACGAACGTCAAAATAAAAGTATTCATTGGAAAGAAAGATTTATTTGATGATTTATTTCAGAATAAAAGCTCACTCCAGGAAATTTTGCGAGAAGCTCAGTCAAAATTGTCTCGAGATGACCTCCAAAGATTCATGGTATACAGGGAAAGAAGACTGGCCAGTGTTCCTTTAGAAAAGTTGCGACTGCCTGCCAGAGAACCGACTCCAAGTGTTAGCCTCATTGGGAACTCAAGCACTTCCAGATCTAAATCTAACACTGCGCAAGGAGTACCTAAACTTTCTAAAGGGTCTAGAAGCGACCAAGGCAAGAACGAAGAAACAGCTAAGGACACGTCTCAGTCAAGTGCAATGTCGCAACAGCATGTTATCGCCTCCCCACCAAGAGATGTCCCCCCTCTCGTCATGGAAGCACCACGCGTCACGACATAATTAGACAAAGAATGGGAAACCTTCAATGAGCTGATCAATCGTGAAGGGCAAGCCCCAAGAACGCCTGTGAGAAATACACAGGTAGCACAAGAAGTGGTTTCGACCATTGTCAGCAGTGTCACGGAAAAGGAGCACATTCCTATCGCTCCACCTTCTGAGCTTCTACTTAATGTAGAAGAAATTCCCCCACTGGACTTATTCTATAGTCCCCAACATAAAGCAGTTGTAAGAAGACAGAGAAAGAAAAGAAAACTAGAAAGTACACTATCCCAAGATGCCGAACAATTGGACGTCTTATGGAAAGACCCCAACAATAAGCCAACTGAAAATCTCACTAAGTTGTCTCAGATCGCAGGAGCATATGCTTCTGCAACTATTGACAAGGCATCGGAAGTTCAGCAACTGTTGAAAGAACAAGAAGATCAAATACAGCTACTACAACGACAATTGCAACAAGCCAATGCTAATATTGAAGCTAACAAACAACTCGAGAAGTTGCAGGAAGACTTTCAGCAGATGCAGATAGGCTATCAAAGAAGTCTAGACGAGAAAGGAAAACAATTACAAATTTTCCAAGAAATGCATAAATTTGAGCCTAATCATACAAAATTTATTTCAGAGTCTATTGGCTTAAATGAACAACTACTGCAGCAACAGGAAGAGTTGGGACGTAAGATATCACAGTGGAGTCATTATTGCGAACTGAGCAATAAAATCACCAATCAAGTGGTAGACTTGCAGAGTGACTATGATCAAAGTGAAAAACGGGTGACGGAGTACTTGGCTTGGCAGGATGAAGATGAAGGGAAAAGAGCAAGTGCACCCAGAATAGACGAGAATCATAAAGAATTGCTCTTTGATAAATGGGACGATCAAATCAGGCAGGCGGAACAAGCAGCGGAGACAGCGGCCACGCAAGCAAGCATTCTAATCGACTGTGTAAATGAGAATTTGCACAGGGCCAATTTAATCGAAGAGACCACCCCGGGGTATTTACCAAATAAACTACGACTGGAAGCAGAATGGAAGCAGAAGGCGCAGGAAAAGGGAAAAGCGATCCAAGCATTAAACAAGTTAAATTGGGAGTGTTACTGGGCATACTTGGTCAAGCCGCATAGTCAATGGATGACTGTGAAATGCATCATAAACGCGGCTGAAAAAGTAGTGCCAGCTCTCATAGATTCTGTTTTCGCAGCCTAGCTCAAAACAGAAGTCAGCCAGCCGACTCTCCTCAAGCCCATGATGAACACTTGCAGCTTTAAAGATCAGATTTAGAAGTAGCCTTATTTAAAATGTTGTTTTTTTCTTTAAAATTAGATTAGAAAAAGGACAGTCATTTGAAAACCGCATCCTAAATTTTGTAAATTAACTATTATTAGAATTAGGAAGTAGTATTTTAACCCTTCTCATTGCATTTGGAGAAGGGTCCAGAAATTTGTCAAAAACTTGTCCTCAGAACATGCACTTCTACACCCTCAGAGGAGGTTTTGATGAATGGATGGATCGAGGTTTATTAATGTTTGCATTTGATGTCTGCTACTGATGTTGCACTTTTTTACTCTTAGTAGATGTTAGAACAAGTAGAGATAAATCATTTTTGCTTGAAGCTTATGAGTAGGATCAGTCATAAATGGTACTTTTATCTCTTGGCCATTTCTGCTTATATTCTTAAAGTGATATACAGTTTTAGTTGTTTATATGTTATTGCATGAATGTGTGAGTTACCATTTGGCACTTTTGTATGGTGGAGCCATTTATTTATGTCTGATATATGAATAACTTATTATGCGATATGTTGTTCACAACTGATTCGCCTAACTTTTTATGAAAAATAGTTCATCTTAATTGATTTCTATTCTTATGATAGCTGAATGATCTTTATTACCAACTATTGTCTGAAATATTTTTAGATCGCATAATAGAAGAGATACACCCCGAGTTAGCATAGATTAGATGTGCTATTTTTCATTAGATTACAATAGCATAGATTTAGTTTAAAAGTTTGAATTAGATTAGCTTTAAGTATTCTTAGATCAGTAACATCCAACTCTGCACACACACACACACCCTTAGATTGGGAAACTGGTCCCATTATCCCCAGTCGGACCCGCTATACCAAACGGATAAGGAGCTGCCAACCAAGGTCTGGACCAGGTGGGTATCCCCTTTGTTGTCGACCTGATTTTCGGGGCTTCAACAACTCCTCCATGACCTTGTCCATATGTAGTTGTCATGTGGAGGGGACCTGTCTAGAGGTCGTGGCCACTGTCTTCTTCTTTCTTTGAGGGCGTATCATCAGGAAAACAAATTTCCTGGTTTTGGAAATGAGCTTACTGCATTGTTTTGCAGTAACCAAGGAGATGGCGGTAGGTGTTGCTACCTCTGGTATCCTGTACAACTTATTTCCCAAAGTAACAATAATAGCACAGGGCCTTGATTCATACACAGCATGTTGCTTCCACAAGTATGGTTGTCCTAATAATACATCACAAACTTCAAGGGGAGCAATGTCAAACAATACCTCATCTATGAAGGGCTTGATGTTGTATGGAAGGCGACATTGCTAGCTCACACGAAGATCCCATCCTTAGTGAAGCCACCTGATGGTGTACAGTTATGGATGTGTTGTGGTCGGTAAGCCCAGCCGCTTCACGACATCTACCGAAATGAGGTTTGTTTCCCGCTGTCGACAATGAACTCTAACGGGGAGCCCTTTACCCACATCTAAGAGTGGAAGAGACGCTCCTCCTCCTATGGATCTTTGGGTTCCTCCTTCTACATCTTCGTGGTGGCAATGGTGGCGTTGGGCTCCACATCGACAATCTGTTTCCCTTTGTCATTCCCCTTGTCAGGTTCTGACTTAGGGTTAGAACATGCATCTGATTGTGAAACCTTTAGCTCAGCCACTAGCGATTTCTTAGCTTGACACTCACTTGTGTTGTGAGTGGAGCTCTTATGGAACTCACACCACTTTCTCGTGTCCTTTTACAGCTTCACAATGTTGTTCTTTGCTTGTAGCTTTGGCGGGTTGTCTTGGGCCACCCTGCCTTCGCTTTCTCCTTTGTTCTGCAGTTTGGGGGCACCTTTCCCTTGCTTCGGATTCGCCGATCCAAAGTCTTACTTCTTCTGTTTAAACTTTTTCTTGACCTTGACGGCATATCGGTATGCCATGCCGAGCGAGGGGATGTTCAAGAATATTTCTTCCTGGATGTACTTGCAGGTCGTCATGGTATTTTAGTACCAAATGCTACTTTGAATCCTTGATACCCAACTTTGTGCAAAGGGTATGGAAAATATTGGTAAACTCCGACACGTCTTGGTCCCTTCCTTGCCGTAGCGTGGTCCACTTTATGTATTGATCCTCATAGCTTCCAACAAGGTAGTACTGCTCCTTAATGGCATCCTAGAATGAATCTGAAGTGGGTGCAGCTAAAAATAGTGAGCCTGTACTTTCATACTTCTGCTCACAGTGGGTTTCCCACTAGTCCTTGACGTGGGGGGCTGCTTTGAGGATAGCAAAAATAATCTTTTCCCAACTGGAAAAATAATGAACAGAAAAATAACCCACTAGCATATTTAACCATTTATCGACGACATCTGCATCTATCTGACCCTTGAATATGGGGATTTCGAAATTAACTTGTACCTTAAACGGTGTGGCGTTTCCAAAGTAGCTGTTGGAAGACGATGCGTCGCCCCTGGGAAGCCACTGAAGGATCTAGGCAAAACTATCCATCATCGTGTTCCTTTTTTGCTCAAGGGCTTCTTCGAGTAGGATTTTGATAGGATATCCTACCCCCTCGTCTTTCTTTTAATCTACCATGGGAGGCCATCGGGATTTGCGAGGCTGGTCTTGCAAAGGTTCGGCCAGTTCAAGCCCTAACTCCTTATATCCCGACCTCGTTGGGGACATGAAAAGAAAAATAGAGAAAAAGCAGTCCGCTTTAATACCACTGATCCAAATTTAAACAGGAACACAAAAAATTACAGAGATAACCGTAAACACAGAGATGCAATGGAAATAATACTTCATTTCATTAATCTAAAATACTAAAATATGCTTACAAACAACAATGGAAATAAACCAGCTAGGGCGATGGTAGCTTATCTCTGAGAAGAGATGTGGTAGCTAAATGCCTCTGAATTGTGTCACAATGAGGCTCGAAGACCTATTTATTGTTGAGAAATAATGGAAAACCCTAAACATCCAAAAACCTAACCCTAGATGATGAAGCACCAAACTGTGGGCCCTATTTGGGTAAATTGGTACATCAACTTCCTAGGGTTGTTACTTTGGCATACGATCTCCATTTGACACGCAAAATATCTAGTTACAAATATCTATTCGAGAACTACAACTTTGGGAAGAGAAACATTGGTCAATGGTCCCATGTTTCTCCCAGGTTTCCCAATAAATGTCGTTTAGGGCCTCAAAACGGCTGCGAATGTTCAGGACTCGAAAAACTGCTAAAAATGGTAAACCGTGCTACAATTAAGGAGAATGAAAAGCTGAAAGAAACAATGGTGGGGGTCCTTGTGGACTTGGTAGGTGGCCACCAATATCCACCTGGATCATTATGTGAACAAGGCACAATCTAGTTGTAGAAACCGTAACTTGGTCAGGTTGTTATAGTCGAGGCAAGACTTGGTTGGGTTCCCAAGTCCCAAGAAATATAAGGTTATTTGTGAGGGCATGATAATTAAGGAGTGTCGGGGTGTGCCAAGGAATGAAAAGGAATTATAACACATGCCAGACAGTCTCAGTGCATGTTGAGGAGTGTTAGGGGGTGCCAAAACATCAGAAGGGAGAACTAGGTCAAAATGCATGGAAATGGACGAATAGGAGCATGTGCAAAGGAGTGTCAATTGATTCGAAGTGTCTCAAGGATAAAGTGTGTTAGGAGAAGGTCAAAATAATAATTGTAGGAGGCAATCCTATGGTTATAATAAGGGGTTGGAAAAATTAGTTTCAGACAAAGGGAGACTTTGGGTTGGGCACAACATTTGTTTTTCCAATGACTTGGTTGGGTTCCCAAGTCACAAAAAAAGTAAGGCTATCTACGAGGGAATGAAAGTTAGGGAGTACGAAGGTGTGTCGAGGAATGTCAGGAAGTACTAACACATGCTAGATAGTTCCAAGGTATTATGGGCATGCCAAGATGTATCAGGTGCCAAGGTGTAGCGTGAACGCGTGCTAGGGAGTGTGAGGACGAAGTGCCAAGGAAACACAAGGGAGCACTAGTTTCAAAAGCATGGAAATGAAGTGTTAGTGAGTTCCAAGTGTGCTAAGGAAGAAGTGAAAAGTATGATAAGTAGTTCCAAGGAATTCTAGAATGCTAGGTAAGCATACCAAGATGTGTGAAGTGCCAAGGTGTGCCAATGTGTACTAAGGAGTGTTAGGGAGTACCAAGGAAACACAAGGGAGAACTAGGTAAAAATGCATGGAAATGAATGAATAAGAGTGTGATAGGGAGTGTCGGCGAGTTCCAAGTGTGTTAAGGAGGGAGTGACATGGTATGATAGGCAATGCTAAGTCATGCTAGAGTGTCAGGGCAGCATGCATCCAAGATGTGCCAGGTGTCAGGGTGTGAAAAATGGGTATTGGCACCAACACTAGGTGCCAATAGGTGCCAAGTGCCAAGTGTCAATGCATTCTAAGTGCCAAATATTCCTCCATTTCTTCTCATCTAGTTTCTAATAATTGATCTCAAATAAATTTAATATTAAACCATGCCAAAGCATACCAAGTCATCTCAACGCATGCCAAACATGCTAAGACTTGTCAAGTGCCAACATGTACCAAGTGCCAATGTGCGTCAAGGAGTGTGATGCATGCTATGAAGTGGAAAAGCATATTGAAGAGTGCTAAGGTGTGCTAGAGAGTGCCAATGCATGCTGAGGAGTGTTAGGGAGTACTAGGAAAAAACAAGGGAGCACTAGGTCAAAATGCATGGAAGTGAATGAATATGAGGGTGTGTCAAGGAGTGTCAATGAGTGCTAGCTATCATGCCAAGGAGGGAGTGACAAGGTATGCTAAGCATGGGTAAGGCATACCAGGAAATATCAAGGAATGTCAATAAGTGCTAGAGTGTGCTAGGTAGTTCCGCGGTGTGCTCACATGTGCCAAATAGTGCCAAGGCATGCCAGGTGCTAAGACTTGCTAGAATGTGCAGGGTGACAAAGTATGCCAATATGCGACAAGGAGTTTCAAGGAAACAAAAGGAATAACCAAGCTAAAATGTAAGGAAATGGACACATAAGAGGGTTAATAAGTCAGGAATTTATCTTTTTCAAAATGGGGATGCTAGACACACAAATAATATGTTCCAATACATGCCAAGTGCCAATGTGTGCCAAGTGCTAATGTTTTTCAATGAAATATTATGCCAAGGTGTTCCAGGGCATCCTAGTGACTACATGGCATGCCAAGATATGATAGGGGAGTGCTATGGTATGCTAGGGCATGCCAACAAGTGTTTGGGCATCCCACTCATGGCAAGATGTTGTGGGTACAAAGATGTTCCAGGTACAAAGATGTTCCAAGACATGTGACGTGCAAAGGAATGTTAGTGTACTGTTCCAAAGTATGTTAAGGTGTGCTGTGAGTGTTGAGGAGTGCTAGGTCTCTCTCATTAATAGAATTGACAGAGCTTGATTATGTATTAAATAATATAGTTCCTACACACACTAGTGGAACTTTATTTAAAGGAAATTATCTAGATAATAAACCTCATAGAGATGAATCATGTGTTGACTCATAGGAAAACTATATTCTTATGACATGAGGGAAATGATACACACTAATTACTTCTTAACGAATTGAATGACTATTATAACCACTACAACCTTGGACACATAGTTAAAAAGACTCCACAACATTGGTCTTAAATCATTATCTCTTGAAAAAAAATATAGTAACAGGTACATATCGTCATCAAAAACTAATTGGAATGATCAATGATGACAAAGATTTTTTTACTGTCACCAAAAGTAACCAAAAAAGGCATTAGTAAGTGTCAATAAAAGATCATCACTAGAAGTGTCACCAAAGATAGAATTAGTGATGGGCCTTTAATGACCCTCACCAAAAGTGTCACCAAAGAGAGAAAGAGTGACAGGCCTTTAACGACCCTCACCAAAAGTGTCATTAAAAATGGCCTTGGTGACAAACCTTAAAGGACCACCACTATATACACTTACAACAACAATTTCTAAAGACTGTCACCATATGAAACATTGGTGATGGACCTCAAAGGTCCATTACAGGCATGAAGCGTCATCAAAAACTCATTGGAATGATCAATGATGATGAACGTTTATTGACCGTCACCAAAAGTAACCAAAAATATCATTTTTGAAAGTCAATAAAAGATTGTCACTAAAAGTGTCACCAAAGAGAGAATTAGTGATGGGCCTTTAACAACCTTCACCAAAAGTATCACCAACGAGGGAATTAGTGATGGGCCTTTAACAATCCTCACCAAAATTTTCATTGAAAATGACTTTGGTGAGAAACCTTAAAGGACCATCACTATATACACTTACAACAACATTTTTTTAAACACTGTCACCATATGCGACATTGGTGACGGAAGTTAAAGGTTCATCACAGGCATGACCCTCACCAATGACCTTTTTCTTGTAGTGAATGATGTCACTCCTACCCACCTTCTCACTTGATTAACATAAGTTTCATCCCATACCTCAATGATCTAGGTACAATCGATTATACTTTCATTCCTTGGAGAGTTTCTCCTACTCGCCTCTTTAGCCAACCATATACACATCACATATTGTAGATGCTTGATACCATATCTTCAAACATTCTACTTTATATGATGCCACATTTACCATCTGGTCCCCATGTTTGACTTGGTGTGGGTGAGGATGATTCTAGAATTCCTCTTTTAGTTCATTCTCATGGTATTTTATTACCTTGATTCCTCACCAGGAACCATCCTCCCAAGAAGCATTAACGCCACTTTTAGAAAAGTACATGTCCACCTACCTGAAAGTCACAAATATGAAATACAATGATTGGTTTGTCTACTACAAACTCGCCAAGATTTAAGGCCTCATCCTCCCATTCAAATTCTCCAACAGTTCAATGTGCAAATGAATTGGAATTGGGGGCAAGAAGCCCTTTTATAGGAAAAACCCTACTTTTTATTTATTTATTTTTATTATTTCTTTATTTCTTTCATTTTTTAAATTTTTATTTATTTATTTATTTATTTCTGTTAAGCATTAAAAGAAAAATGTAGCTTAGTTTTATGAACCATGAACACCATTGGAAATATCTCACCAAGCACTATAGTGGGTCTCTCTTCATTTATTTTAATCTGCAACTACGTCGGGAAGCCATTTTTTCCATGAGGTCTAATTTTATCACCTGTTAAAATTGAATCTCTTCACCTTTATAGTCGTTGACTTAGGTGTCAAGTTTTGTCATGAGTAACTTATCTTTTCTCATGTTTTTAAGGTCTCCTTTGGGCCTCCCCCATTTGGTAGCATCATAGAGTCACCCTTGCTGAAAGCATCACAAATGAGTCACCCCCACATCCATGGAGTTTGTTTAGAGTCCCATCCAATCTTGTTACCATACATTATACCTCTTTGCATCACATTCATCCCATTTTTCTCACATTTGGCCTGCAACTATTTTGGTTTGTCTTTGAGAATCCTCCATTTGAGTAATTGACTATCCCCTTTGAAACCGATTCAGTCGCTTCCAGGTCAACCATGCATACGATGCTCTGACAAGGGAATTAATCAGTCCACCAATCCTCCCATTCTCCATCATCATCCCTGGTGTCAATCTATCAATCACCATACTATATCCCTTATGCCTTTGTTGAGGAATCATTATTACCTTAACTCCAGCGGGCCCTCTTTTGTTGACTTCAACACATGTTTTCTAGGAGAGTGGTTTCGAAGTCGATGTTCCTTGGTTCCAACCTTCATCCTTGTTATATACCTCATATCAAGGAAGAGGAATCATCATTTCCTTTGCTTGTTTGTTTCTCACGTGCTAAACTCTAGCTCATTATTGCACGATTGAGAATCGTACACTTGATGGTCTAGGGACCTAATAGATTATACCAACATTTCTCGAGTGTGTGTGAGATGTTCCAAACCTCATGAGAGAGGCGCCTGATAATCCACTCCTCATTCACGCGTGTCACCCATGCGGGATACCAAACTGCCCAAACTTAAATGCATCCCCATCATGGATATGAGATGAAAATTAAATATCACAACTAGAATAACTATTACCACTAACATTATTCTTTTAGGAAATTTAAATTTTATAAATTGTCAATATAAAATTATTTTCATATATATATATATATATATATATATATATATATATATATATATATATAGATATTTATTTATTTACTTCCTAAAATATATATAATTTTATATTTTAATTATTTGGTGTACAACTTTGTCCTCAATTTTCTATTTTGGTGGGAGGGGATTTTGTTCAAATTATTTATATTATTTATTTTAAATATTAATTTCATTATATTACATTTTTATAAATATTTTATTAATTAAAATTCAAAATAAATAATATCAATAATCTTATTGATTTCAGGAAATTAAAATTTGTAAGGACTCAATATAATTTTTTTTGTAATTTTCTTATGTCATTTATTTATTTCATATATATTTATTACTTAAAAATATATAAATTTTATTATTTGGTATAAAACTTTATCCTCTTTCTTTTGTTTGTTTTGGTGGAAGGGGATTTTTTTCTTCAAATTATCTATTTTATTTATTTTAATTATTAATTTCATTATATTACATATTTACAAATATTTTTTTTAATTAAAATTTAATAATTATTACAAAATTAAAAAATGATTAATTTAATTTCAAAATTAAGATATATTTATTTCAAAATTATGTCATCATCAAATTTTTCATCTTAATTTTCAACTTCATCTCAATCTCAATGTCATCATAAAAATGTATACTAGCACAACCATTTTAATAACAATAGTAATATTAATATTAATTAATAATATTAGTAGTAATATTAATTAATAATAGTAATATTATAAACCCAAGGGATTATAATTATATTATAAACCAATAAATATAAAAACAAGGGAATAGTATTAAACCTAATGAATTAATAAACCCAAGGGTTTAATATTATTCCCTAGGGATTATATACCCGAGGTTTATAATATTAATCCATAGGGTTTACTATTATTCCCTTGGGTTTATTATCTCTTGGGTGAATATTATTCCCTTGGGCTTATAATCCCTTGGGGTTTTAGTATTATACCCTCAGAATATGATCCCTTAGATTAATAAACCCTAGGGATTGATATTATAAGCCCAAGGGACTAATACTAAAATCCTAAGGGACTGTGAACCCAATGGAATAATACTAAACCCAAAATAAATATTACAATTCCATGGTATATAAACCCTATATAAATATTATAAAACTTAAAATAAGCATGGTTGACCATGGTCGATTTTGATATGAAGACAATCAATAGCATAATGCGGCATTGGACCATGGTTGATGATGATTGATTTTCATATCAAGAAAATCTTTGGCACAATGCGATGATGGAGCATGGATGACCCTGGTTGATTTCCATATGGAGACAATCTTTGTCACAATGCGACATTGGACCATGGTTGACCATGGTTGAAAATGATTGATTTTGCAAAACATGGTTGACCTTTGCTGACCCTGACTGGCCAGGGCTGACCATGATATTATAAACCCAAGGGAATAATAAATCCAAGCAATTAATACTAAATCCCAAAGATTATAAACCCAAGGAAATAATATTAAGCCTAAGCGAATGATATTAAACAATACATTAATAAACCCAAGGGGTTAATATTATAGATCGAAGGGAATAATAAACACAAAGCATTAATACTAAAACTCCAAGGTATTATGAACCCAATGGAATAATATTAAACCCAAGGGATTAATATTATAAACCCAAGGTATATAAACCGTAAGATAAATATTATAAACCCTAAAATAAACAATGTTGATCATAGTTGACCATGGTTGATTTTCATATTAAGATAATCGTTGTTAAAATGCAATGTTGGACCATGGTTGTCCATGGTTTACCAAGATTGATTTTCACATTGAATCATTCCTTATCACAATGCGACATTCGACTATGGTTGACCAAGGTTGATTTTTATATTGAGACAATCTTTGTCACAATGCAACATTGGACCATGGTTTCCCATGATTGACCTTGGTTAACCATGATTGATTTTATAAAACATGGTTGACCATGGTTGAACATGATTAATCATAATAGTTGACCATGGTTCGCCATGACTGATATTATAAACCCAAGAGAATAATATTAAACCCAAGGGAATAAAATATACCTAAGGTATATAAACCCTAATAAAAAAATTATAAATCATTAAATGAACATGGTTTACCATGGTGGATTTTTGTATTGAAACAATCTTTGTTGCGATGACACGTTATAACATGGTCGACCATGGTTGAACCTTTAGATTAATAAACCCAAAGGGTTGATATTATAAACCCAGGGGAATAATAAACCCAAGGGATTAATACTAAAACCCCAAGGGATTATGAACCCAAGGGAATAATATTAAACCCAAGTGATTAATATTATAAACCCAAGGTATATAAACCCTAATATAAATATTGTAAACCCTAAAATAAACATGGTTAACCATGGTTGACCTTGGTTGATTTTCATATTGAGACAATCCTTGTCACAATGCAATGTTGGGCCATGATTGATTTTATAAAACATGGTTAACCATGCTTAACCATGATTTACCATGGTTGACCATGATTGATCATGGTTGACCATGATTGAAATTATAAACTCAAAGGATTAATAAACCCAAGGGATTAATACTAAAAACCCAAGGGATTATAAACCCAAGGGAATAATATTAAACCCAAGGGAATAACATAAACCCAAGGTATGTAAACCCCAAGATAAATGATATAAACCCTTAAATAAACATGGTTGACCATGGTTGATTTTCATATTGAGACAATCTTTGTCAAAATGCGATGTGAGACCATGGTTGACCATGGTATATTTTCATAGTGAGACAATCTTTGTCACAATGTGACATTGGACCATGGTTGACCATGTTTAACCATGATTGATGATGGTTGATTTTCATATTGACCATGATTGACCAACCCAAGGTATATAAACCCTAAGATAAATATTATAAACCCTAAAATAAATATGGTTGACCATGGTTGTTTTTCATATTAAGACAATCAATGTCACAATGCGACATAGGACCATGGTTGACCATGGTTGACTAGGATTTATTTTTATATCAAGAAAATATTCGTCACAACATGACGTTGGACCATGGTTGACCATGATATTATAAACCTAATGGAATAATAAACCCAAGTGATTAACACTAAAAACCCAAGTGATTATAAAGCCAAGGAAAAAATTGTAAACCCTAGGAATATGAACCCTTAGATTAATAAACCCAAGGTATTGATATTACAGACCTAAGTGAATAATAAATCCAAAGGATTTATCCTAAAACCCCAAGGGGTTATGAACCCAATGGAATAATATTAAACCCAAGGGATTAATATTATAAACTCAAGGTATATAAATTGTAATATAAATATTATAAACCCTAAAATAAACAATGTTGACCATAGTTGATGATGGTTTATTTTCATATTGAGACAATCATTATCACAATGCAACATTGGACAATGGTTGTCCATGTCTAACCAAGATTGTTTTTCATATCACCAAATTCTTTATCACAATGCAACATTGGACCATGGATGACCAAGGTTTGTTTTCATATTGAGACAATCTTTGTCACAATACGAAGTTGATCCATGGTTGGTCATGATTGACCATGGTTGACCATGATTGATTTTATAAAAAATGGTTGACCATGGTTGAGCATGTTTGACCATGATTCACCATGGTTGACCATAACTGACCATGGTTGACCATGACTCACCATGGTTGACCATGATTGTTATTATAAACCCAAGGGAATAATATTAAACCTAAGGGAATAACATAAGCCGAAGGTATATAAACCCTAAGACAAAAATTATGAACTCTTAAATAAACATCATTAACCATGGTTGATTTTAATAATGAGAAAATATTTGTCGCAATGCAAGGTTGTACCATGACCAACCATGGTTGAACCTTTATATTAATAAACCCAAGGAATTCATATTATAAACCCAAGGAATTGATATTATAAACCCAAGGGATTAATACTAAAACCAAAAGGGATTATGAACCCAAGGGAATAATATTAAACCCAAGGGATTACTATTATAAACCCAAGGTACATAAACCCTCAGATAAATATTTTAAACCCTAAAATAAACATGGTTAACCTTGGTTGATTTTAATATTGAGACATTCAATGTCACAATGTAACATTGGGACATGATTGATTTTATAAAACTTGGTTAAACATAGTTGACCATTATTTACCATGGTTGACCATGTTTTTCCATGATTGATATTATAAACCCAAGAGATTAATAATAAAAACTCAAGGGATTATAAACCCAGGGAAAAAATATTAAACCCAAAGGAATTATATTAAACCCTAGGATTATGAAGCATTAGATTAATAAACCCAAGGGAATAATAAACCCCAAGGGATTATGAACCCAAGGGAATAATATTAAACCTAAGGAATTAATATCATAAAACCAAGGTATATAAATCATAAGATAAATATTATAAACCCTAAAATAAATAATGTTCACCATAATTGACGATGATTGATTTTCATATTAAGACAATCATTGTCACAATGTGACATTGGACTATGGTTGTCCATGGTTGACCAAGATTGATTTTCATATCAACACATTCTTTATCGCAATGCGACAATGAACCATGGTTTACCATGATTGGTCATGTTTAGTCATGATTGATATTATAAACAAAAGGGAATAATATTAAATCCAAGGAAATAACATAAACCCAAGGTATATAAACCCTAAGACAAAAATTATAAACCCTTAAATAAACTTGGTCGTCCATGGTTGATTTTCATATTGAGACAATCTTTTTCGCAATGCGACATTGTACCATGTTCGACCAGGTTGAATCCTTATATTAATAAACCCAAGGGATTAATATTATAAAACCAAGGGATTAATACTGAAACCCGAAGGGATTATGAACCCAAGGAAATAATATTAAATCCAATGGATTAACATTATAAACCCAAGGTATATAAACCCTAAGATAAATATTGTAAACCCTAAAATAAACATGGTTGACCATGGTTGACATTGGTTGATTTTCATATTGAGACAATCATTGTCACAATGTGACGTTGGGTCATGATTGATTTTATAAAACATGGTTAACCATGGTTGACCATGGTTAACCATGGTTGACCATGGTTGATCATGGTTGACCATGATTGATATTATAAACCCAACAGATTAATACTAAAAACCCAAGGGATTATAAACCCAAGGAAATAATATTTAACCCAAGGGAATAACATAAACCCAACATAGAGTGAGTTCCATTGGCAGTAGCGAAAACCCTAGCAGAGACACTCTGTAACGCAATTTATGGAAGTTGGCATGGTTCCAGAGTATGCCAATGGAGAGACCCTACCCATGGGAGAAATCTAGGAGAATGCCAATGAACATTATCCAGGGCCAGAGGCAGAAATGGCAAGCAAAGTCGATGCTTGCGGGTGATGCCCTAACGAGCAAATATGCGCCACTACTCCCAAAGGGTTTGATCCAGCCGACAAGCTCCTCTATGAGACAATGGATGTTGAGGGTCTCTGTAGATTCATCATGGAACGCAGAAAAGCCACTTTAGCACTCAGGGTCGAGCTGTCGTCAGTGCTGGAGAGTACCATTGATCTCGCGTGGTTGGTTTCATAAGCTCTCAAGGGTTTGCATGACAAGGGTATCAAGAAAAAGGAGAAGAAGGACTCAAGTGTTGGGAACCAGAGATGAGCCTGTTCTTTGTCACTAAAATCGATTCCTCCCCTCCTGGCAGACTCTACAATGGGAGCCAAGTGACTCGTCATGTCTCTGAGAACTAAGGAGCAGGCGAGGGTCATCGCCAATGAGTGGAAGTCGAGGATCAATGTTGATGCGAATACCACCAATAATGCCAAATCCTTGTAGATTACAAAGCTCTTTGGTGCTCATGGGCCTACAGAGAAAATGCTAGATCAAGCCCTACAATAGGTAGATCTAGTCAATCCTGACCTGGATCTGATCCAAATCTTCATAAAATCACTAGAAGGAAAGAGTATCTGTAGGAAAATCACCAGAGGGAGATGGATCCAAGATTTAATACACGAAATCCAGACACATTTAGGCATACCAGCAAGCATGCAAAACCTCATTTACTCAGGACACAACCTACAAGATAACCACACACTACAGGATTATGGTATTGACATAGACTCAAATATCAAAGTCAATCTGCGACTACGAGGAGGATGCTCTCATATCAGTTCAAAGGGCACAAGCACATTTAAAGATGCAATCAAACGAAAGGAAAAAGCCCAAACCAATCCAACATTATCCCCTGATCTACCAGGGCCCTACATAGTGTAGCAAAAATCTCAAAATCCCACCTACACAGTCGCAATACCTAAGGTAAATGGATTTTATTATGATTTTCTTACCAAAGCAATCATATGCATATTTAATGGGTTCTGGCCCAAATCTGAGCTTTTACACCAATGGATTTTTTTTGCTTGGTCACCAACCTATGAAATCTGTTTATGTTCCAAAGGGTTTTTTATTGTCAGATTCACCATAGTTCAAGAAAATGAATATATACTTAATAAATGACCATGGTTTTGGGGCAATGCAGGGCTCTTCATGACCCCTTGATTCCCAGAATTTGACGCCAACACAATGGTGGTATCAAAAATGCCAATTTGGGTTAGATTACACAACCTCCCATTACATTTCTGGCATCATCAAGTGTTAGAAGGTATAGGGAGCTCCTTGGGGAAGTTCCTAAAGATTGATCAGGACAGATTCACAAGGGGCATATTCACTTTTGCCAGGATATGCGTCGAAGTAGACCTCAGTTAAGGACTACCCGACATCATTACATTGATCTTCAATGACACACACCAGATAAAACCTCTCAATTATGAAAATATAGCTTTTCGGTGGCATGGATGTTTGCAGATAGGCCACCTTAACAATGCCTACCCACAAGCTAAAAGATATCCCAAAAGGAACAAAAAGAAACCAAAAAACCAAAGGGCTAGCAATGAATAGACATTTTGGGAGAAGAAGTAGGACAAGCAGAAGCAAGAGAAAATAATGCAGATGGAATTTATAGAAGGACCAAAACAAAAAACAAAAGGAGGAGACAAACAATACCACTACATGTATTTTGAGGCCAAACAACCCCTTGTCGCATTAGGAGCCCCAAGTAATAGGAATGGAAGTACAGAACAATAAACGAACTCATGGATCAGAGGGCTCTGATTCTGACAAAGAATATCCTATACACACAGATGAAAATCAAATGTCCATTGTAACTTCCACTCCCAACACTGGCGGCTAGAGAAAAGTGGAAAAGAAGAAAGGTAGAAAAGAATAGGTTGTTGTAATTTCTAGATTTTTTATGCATTATATGTTAACAGAATCAACTCATTTTTCATATGCTATATTAGCATCTACAACATGTAATTTTTTCTTATGAATAAACTTACAATTTTTCCAAGGGGAAAAAACATAATTCCAACATATATAAACCTTGAGATAAATGTTATAAACTCTTAAACAAACATGGTTGACCATGGTTGATTTTCATATTGAGACAATCTTTGTCAAAGTGTGACGTGGGAGCATGGCTGACCATGGTAGATTTTCATACTGGGACAATCTTTGTCACTGTGTGACGTTGGACCATGGATGACCATGTTCAACCATGATTGATGATGACAGCTAAGCTACTTTGATACAACAAAGCTACATATTTACATAAATCCACATGGACCTATGGGTTATGGGCCCACATATACATCAGAAGCATTATAATTGGCGGACTTCCCAATGAAACCTGACCAATCAACCAGCAATGAATGGTCTTGATTGCTGGAACTCAACGAGGTTTTAATCCTATTGTATAAACCCTTATCACGTTCGAATCAAAAGTTAGACTACGCACACTTTCGGAAGCAATATGCATTTGATCACCCATTCAACGAACGGTCTGATCCCTCAGAACTTTAAAATCTTTTTAATGAGTTTATCAGGTTCGCTAGTCGAGGTAACTTGCTTGAAAGTTCCGACGTGATCACCATAGATCTTCTTCCATGGGACGGTTCTCACGTCGTCCACTCGCCAACTAGGCCAGATGATCTCTACCATCGATGTGACCCCACTCAATCCAACGATTGTCGCATGATATTGCGCTCCAACTAGAACGACAGTTAATACTCTGAAAGCACGCGAGAAAAGTTGTTTTCCCATGCTACATGTCAACTCTTAAGGTTAATCGCGTAAAATTCAGAAATACAACTTCGCACTTTTAGGGCATGTGAGATACCACTTCCCGTCTTTGGAAACTGCCCACATGCTTATTACGAAACTTAAAGAAAGATGCTTAAGTAAAGGTTTAGCTCTTAATCTCAATATTGACCCTTAATGCTAACACATGGTTTTAATCTCCACATTCCTCTTCAGTCGATCTGGCCGATTCGATGGTTTTCGCTGTATTGAATCCAGTTACAATTGAAACTATCCTTCGTTGATCTATTCTCAAATCCAATAGATCTCGTTCGCTTATCGGTGGAATTGCATTACAACACACATTTAACTCTGCCATACTCTGTTTAAGGCAAATTTCATAGGAACTTCGTCCTTTACACTCACACACGCATATCTATTAACTTATGGTAAAAAATGTATATATGTATAGACACGGACACACAAAATAGAGATAACACACATATTTCAATTATATACAGGACCTGGTTATAGGCTAAGGCCTCACGACCCTAACTCACAAATTGCCCTGCGACTACATTGTGTACTCTCTCTCTCTCTCTCTCTCTCACAACACAGACTCTCTTTATATAGGAAATTACAAAAGCATGGATCATCTAGATCCACGATTTCCTCCTATAAATCACCTAAAATCACTCAATCAAACCCCTAAATCTCTCTATTCACATACATGGCAGATAATTACATTTAATCAAGTCTTCTAAAGACTTATCAATTCCATCAGTTTAGCTTTGTTTTAAATAGAATTTGCCTCGGTTTACAATGATTATCCACATTTCCTCTTTCACAACTTTGAATTTTAATTTTAATTAAGCGTGGTCAAATGCTCCTGCATCAATTGACCATGGTTGATTTTCATATTGACCATGATTGGTTTTCATATTGAGACAATCTTTGTCACAATGCAACGTTGGACCATGCTCGACCCTAGTTGAACCCTTAGAATAATAAGTCCAAGGGTTTGGTATTATAAACCCAAGAGAATATTCTTGTAAGGAAAGGAAACATTGGATATTATAACAAAGTAAAAATGTCAAAGAAAATTTTTCATATTAAACATCTTAATTATCATTTTAATAATAATAAAATATTTTTGAACCAAGAGGCTCATTCTATAGGCCAATATGAAGCGATGTGTAAATTTGTCTATCCATCCGTCCGTCGAGTTGACAAGTGCTCTAAATAGAAAAATAATGTCGGCTATAATAAAAAAAATGAATATGATGTAAAGTAATTAGAGGTAAAAAAAATGTGAGTATACTTTTCAAAAATATTTCAATAGGAGATTTAAATAAACTATTTAAGATCTATATTAACTAATTTGGGATGATAAAATGTTTCTTTGTACGCGTTATGTAAAATATTTTAATGTCAATTATCTACATATTATATATCATTTTAAAATAATTATGTATATATCATGAAAAAAAAGTTTTTATGGTTAAAGTGTTTATGTGATCCTATTTATACTCTATATAGTATTCAAAAATACAATTTAAAAAAGAAAAATTACACATTGTATTTTGCACTATAAAGAAGTTTTCACTTCAAGAAATTTGATCTTTCTCGGCTAATAGATCCATGCTAATTCATATTAGATCCGTACTTAAGATGAATCTATGTTGGTCTTAATTACAACGAATAATAAGATATACTTAATTAAAATATTATGAATAGATAAAAATTCATTCCCTTAAATTTAAATTTCCTTCATCTGATATTTAAATTTATTGGTGTATTTTAAGATTAAGTCTCAATATATTGAATTAATGAATTATAATTTTGAACTCCCTAAATCAAATATAAAAAAGAAATGTCTCTAAAAACTTATTAATAATATTACACCATAAATTAAAAACTATAACTTTCCATTTAATAATTTTCAAAATATTATTGAAAAATACATTCAAATTTATAATTCTAATTTTTAAAATGTAACATTAGATAGAGCAGATAGATTTGTTGCATCGTATTGATAATTTCCGTTAATCTATTTTTAAATTGTTAAGATTTTAGTCTTTCATATTTAATTAATTAACATCCTATATATAATTGTGGGTAAATATAAATAGAGAATATTTTACAAAGCTGATAAATCTAATTATATTATTTTACAGTAAATATATTTAAATATTTTACAAGATATGAGAGGTGTTTTCTTCCAGATTTATTTTACCTCAACCGCAATTTATAAGAATGTAACACAAAATAACCAAATTTATCATTAAACAAAACTTAGCATATATGTCTCATCTCAGATTTTCTCTGAGAACAAAACGAACTGAAACTAAAGAGGAAAAATGTCAGAATCTCCATCCACTACTTTGCCTGCAAAGTGTTAATGAATGGGAAACAGAGAAAACAAAACAGTGCGCAGTTCTTCAACAATATTTTGAAGACATTTGCAATACTTCCGGTTTTTATTTATATAAAATAAATTCTGAAAACAAAAGAAGACAATGTTAGACCATTAATCACAACTGTGCAAACGGTGCCGCCCGTGAATTTAATGTGACTGTGCAAGAATCAGTCGAACATCATTTCAAGACGGCGGAGATCAGCGGAGGTCATTATTGATTCTCCTTCAGATGTATCTATAAATAATTATATTCAGTAATGAAATATCAATCTCTTCTATGAGTCTTCATGTTTTCTGATATGGTATCAGAGCTCAGGTGAGCTCTGAGGTGAGGCGGACTGGTGTGGCTCCTGCTATACATGAAAGTTGTGTTCTGTGAGAGTAAATTGTGTTCCCTGTTGACTGGACGTGAAGCTGCTTGTTCGCTGTGTAGAAGCTGCTCGTCAACAAGCGTTTGGAGGATGTTGCATTGCTAATGGACTAAGTGTATATTTGTTGTCTATGTGGATCAAATATGTGACTGTTGAAATACCCTAGTGTGGAGGGAGCCTAGAGGGCCGAGGAGAGCCGAGGAAGAGCGTAGAGGGGCACCTGTAGATGCCATGAACAACTATTGTTGTTGAAGCACTGTGTGTGAGAAGATTGTGTTAAGTGCTGGAGTGATGAGGAAGGTAATGGAGTTTTAGAAGTCACTACAATCGACTTGCCAGTGAGTTGTCAGCTAGCCTATGAAGGATTGTCGGAGGATATTCAGAAGCACAGTACCTTGAACCTTTTTAAAAAATCAACGAATAAAATATTTTTACCGTGAAAGAGCCTGTAGCGAAGCCTCAGCTGCAAATTATTTTGAATTTGACTATATGGTAGAGTGATGGATCAACAGAGGAGACAATCTCGAAGAGAATTGAAACAGGTGAGGAGAAAGAATGAAAAGTCAATAGTTGCAGAAGAATATGAAATGCTTCAACCAAAAGTAGATCTAAATCAGATAGAAAAATTTGAAGACACTGATGCAATACTGAAACGATTAATTCTAGTTCTGCCAATTTTCTTAGGTAAAAGTTTTAAACTTTGGGCAATAAAAACGGAGGGATTGTTTGGTTCAGTAAATTTATGGCGATTTATTCGAAGAATTTCCATAAATGCCATTGATAAAAGTAGAGGTGCAGTAGCATTGTTTCTCATCATATTGGTGAAATATGTGATGCAAAAATATTTTGGGATATTCTTGAAATGAAATACAATATGGAGGGTAATGAGAAATCTAAAGTTGATGAAGGGGTTGTTACTAAAGGTGATTATGTTGAAAGCATCATAGCTAGGATTAAGGCTGAAAGTATGTCTTTAGCTCACAATAGAGTAGTATGTGATATTAAGGAAATTTTCTGTGATGCAGAGATTTATGAAGTCAAATTTGATGACAATTGTGTATTCCACAATGAGTGGTTCAATATGATACATGAAGAGCATCTTATTGATGAGTTGTTGTTTGGTGAGAAGAGTTGCCCAGCTCCATACACAAATCAAATGCAGAGGTTGAAGACATGAATCAATCAACTATGTTAGCAAAGAAAAATGAAGGAAGCAAAGCTCTTTCCGAAGAGCACGATGACAAAAATCAATATGGTTTTTTTTATGAATCTAAAGTTGTTTTTTAGTGTGCATATATTGACAATCAGAAAGAAGCAACAAAACTTGAAAAAATTGCAAACAATAAGGACAAGTATAAGTCCCAAGAACCTGAAGCAATCTTGAATACAAAGAATGTTACCCTGCAATCAAGAAAGGAGAAACTCAATCACTATCTTATGACAATAAAGGTGAAGATAAAACTGTACTAGCAAAGGAAAAGAAACAAGCATGGACCCTTTAACAAGAAGGCAAAAATGAAATGTTTTGTTGTAAGCTTAGTTGAGACTTAGACCAGCGGGCAAGTTAAAGTTCAGGTCATTGTGATTAAGGGGAGGTGTTAGACCATTAATCACAATTGTGCAAATGGCGCCGCCCACTATTCACATATCAGCAAATTTAAGGTGATTGTGCAAGAATCAGTGGAACATCATTTCAAGACTGCAGAAATCAGCAGAGGTCATTATTGATTCTACTTCAGATGTATCTATAAATAATTATATTCAGTAATGAAATATCAAGCTCTTCCATGAGTCTTCATGTTTTCTGATAGACAATCCCTGGTCTGTTCTAAACGACTTTGTTACAACAAAGGCAAAAGACAAAAAAGCATAATACATTTGCTGGCAGTAAAACGTACCAGTAAACAAACATAATATTCATCATATATGTAACAGGCGGTATTATAACCGAACAAAACCCAAAAACACTTCGGTCTATATTGGGAAATTTGTATTGATCCGAAAAACTTACAACTATGAAGATATTGAACATCCAAAAGGTGTAGGAATAACATGCATGACAATAAAGAAATCTTGTGACTGAAAATATTGGTATTCTCACACTAAAAGACATTGCATTGAATATTTTTTCGAAATTAAACTTTGTAAACAATGTTGAGTGAAATCTATTGTGACCTATAGAGAAGTCTCAAAATGCAGAGCACTGTTTTGTGCAAAAAGAAAAACAAGGTATAGGGAAGAAAACCATATATATACAAGAAATCAGGAAAGAGCAGAATGAGAACCATTTATTTAAATGATCAGCTTATTGCAAGTGTTCTAATAGATAGGGCATGATAGCGCTTCTTCGTAGTGCATGCTCCTGCTTTCTTCTTTTAGCGCTTCTTGGGTATTTACAGCTTATGAATTCTCATACATATAAAAATCAAGATGCCAGTGATCCGAAGAACCAATAAGAAACGGAATTAAAATTAAAAGAGTGCTCAGCTACCTCCTTAGTTCACTATTACACTACCTCCTTAGTTCACTATTACACTGGCATCCTCATCCATAGTATTATGGTGATGGGGATGCGATGAGATTACAAGGGGACGGGCAATCTCGTGCACCGCTATCCATCTGTTCGTAAATGCATCTGGAGTCTTAACACCCACGTGATTGATGGAGAAGGGTTTGGTGTCGGTCACCACCAGCGATTGGCCATGAAGGAGAGTGTGGAGTATTGTACCTGCGGGAAGATGGTTGAGGTCTGCCATCAATAGCCTTCTGTTGGGAACCACATGGTATCTCACGTTGTTTACAAAATCTTGGCCGTCCTTCAAGAAGACAGAATCGTCACTGAGAGTGAAGATGGTTAGGCTTTGCAAGCCCAAAGCGCCGGAGACCTGACGCGCATGGCCAACGCCAGGATGCTGTAACCGCGATTTCTGAGACAGAGTGCCGCATCTTCCAGGATGAAGGGCATTATGATATCGGGACCAGGACTAGCTGATAATGATGGCGACATCTGTGCAGGAACATCCGGGGAGCGATAGATTGAAGAATGGTCATCCGCCGCATCCGCAACAGCACCAGAAAAAGAGAAGAGGAGCATAATAATCACGGTCATAGATAAGCGCGCGTACTCCATCGCAATCTGCAATAGTTCAGCAGTGCCGAACACGACTTCTATGTATGTATTCGAAGATCCCACCCGATATATTTCCCGAGCAGATCAGCGCTGCCGCACGGCACTGCACAAGTCGTATGTATACGTTCCAAGATCCAACTCGATCAATTTCCAGGTCAGACCAGCTCTGCACACCAACTGATAATAACATTCAAGAGCGAAAATAACTCAGGATGAGAGGAAGTTTCAAACACATTCCAAGAAGATTTACTAATAGCAAGGGACGGATGGCTTCGAGTCTTATAGCCGGCCTCTTTCTTTACGAACGGTTCAAATTTGAATAGTTAAAACCTGTTGGAGCTAGAACTCCAAGCGCCCACAACGCTCAAAAGGATGATCATCGTAAATTTCAAATCAGAAAATTCTAGAAGAATTTTTTATACCACGTGGTGATTTTTTATGATTTTGGCGACTCTAATTGGTAGGGAGTCTACTCCTTAAACCACATACCATACTATTTTTTGAGCCCACACCATACTCAATATGATTTAAACTTAACCTTGTAAATTTCACCCAACAAGGTTAAGTCATAGCTTCAGCCACTAGCCCCATATGTATTACATACATCTAATCTTTAACTATGATAAAAAACAAAAACCCATATGTATTACATCTAACCTCTAGCGTCAAAATCATCATCATTTTTTATATATGTCAAAGATTCATTTTATACTCAAAGTCATTACCATATCTTTTTATATGTCAAAATTCATTTCATAAATATTATTATGATCCAAACCCTTGTGCATGGTTCATGAACCTTGAAGTATTTGTTAGGGCCTAAGTCTTCGGTTTCTTAAATTACAAAAGATGTCCTTCATCATAAGACCCATTTATATTGAGCATATGCTTCTCTACATTGCATTGTTGTCAAATAAAATAGCGTTGACATGTTCGGCTTTCTAAATCATTTCAAAGCATTGTGAAAATGAGTCACATGCACCCAATAATTCAATGCATTGACATTGTTTGGTAGCACCAAGCCATTCACAAATGCATTAATCCACACAAAGAAATAAAAAATACATAATAAAAAAAATACAAATTTGTGTGTATAACTTTCATGCACATATTAATGCATCTAATCACCACATTTCATCACACGGAAGAAAATCAACCGTAAATGCTAAAGGGAACTTCATTGTGCCACTTCAATGCACCTTGAATGAAAGACACATACAATAAATCAATTTTGTACACCCTCATTAATGGATAATATTGTATAATATTGTTGTCAAAATGCGTCATCCACCAATGTATCATTACATATACTAAAACATAATACACCAAAACATTTCTTTTAATGAGTTGCAATTTTTAAAAAGCATTAAATATCTATACAAATCACACACACCACCAATGCCAAAAACATGTTCTTTAGGTTAAACAATCTATATAGACAACCTTGAGGGTTAGTTCAATTGGCCAAGTTCCTATCATCAAAGCACCCTTGCTATTCAGAGGTCACGAGATCCATTATCTCGGCACTCTTAGAGTTGAACACTGTGGTTGAGTTGGCAAGAAGTGATCACTTCAGGTGCAACTGCCTATCACATTAAAGAAAATAATGCATATAGATAGATAATCCCCAACAAAAACAATGTACTTTAACATTTCATAATGCATTAAGGAGCACAATAAATGTATGCGCTAAAAATTTTGAAATAACCAAGGTGCTTGAGATGGTTAGAAGCATTATTAGCGTTGCTAAAATTAAACATGTTGCATGTCAATGCATACAAAATTAAATTGCAAATGCACCTTTTATCACAATACACAAGTATGTATACACACATTTATGTTATCATATGACTAATTTCCACAAAATATATATATATATATATAGTTATTATTAATAATTATTTATATATAAACATACAGGTTTATATATTAACAATGTCCATTAAAAATAAAGTAAGTAAAAGTGCCTATCCATTAACAACCTCCACATAAAACAAAAGAATGAAAAATAAACTATGAAAAAATTTATTTCCCTTGTAATATATCTTTTATTATTATCACTTATATACATCACACGAAAATTATAAGGTATCACTAACCCATAGAATCATACCAATACAATTTTGAAGGTTTTTAAACAAAATTCAATTTCATTTATTACTTAGTGAAGCCATATTTGAATTGAGTTTAGCTTGTATGGTTAGGTGGAATCATTTTCATCCTCTTAGCCATGTTTAAGTCCTATAGTTTGATTTGTTGCAGCACTAGAATAGAGTAATTATGTCATACTTTTAAGTGAGCACCGTTGTTGTATTGTCTTCAATTGGCTTCATTGTTGTCTATATAAGGCTGAGAGGGAGACTAAAAAATTAAGAAAATGTTGTATTGGCTTCCATTGGATTCAAATGCTAATTTTTTTGAAAATTTTCTTAGTATGCTTACGAGCATTATAAGGAGTGAAACTATTAAACATGTTTGTTTTTTTTGGTGTAATATCTGGCGGAATCAGTAACATGTCGTCTCTCATACTTGCGTGAGACGGGGATGATCCCTAATGCCTACCACTATAACCTCCAGGTGCACTTAACCACCCCCAAGAGTAACACACGGTTAAGCCGAGGTTTGAACATGTGACCTAAACAACATCAAAAACATCTTAGCACTGTGTTCGTTGGCCAACAGGTTGCACTCCTCATGACTACAACTATTAAAGATGTTGTATGTAAATACATAAAATAATTAAATTGTCAGTGATAGTAGCAACAATTTGTCTTAAAACTATTAAACTGGGAATATTTTTTTAAAGTGAGAATGTAAATTAACGGTGGTAAAGAAATTAGCTTGTCTTGTTTCAATAAGGGGGACATGATTGCCTAAAAAATCACAATCTAAACAAAGTGGGATTTTTAGAAATTCTGAAAATCAAATCAAATCTATTATAGATGAAGATTCCTTGAAAAGTCCAACAACTAAAAATTAATCAACAATGCAATGATTGTAGAGGAGAAAAGACCACTACTATAACATGTTGGAAGCAACAATAGATGGTAAAAAGAAGAAATCAATTTGGTAACTTTTTCATTTAACCTTGTTGTAGTGCACCTTGTATCCCAATGCATAATTGCATGTGCACATTGGTGCATCAGTGTATCAGATTGTTTTAGATACATAGAAAAAAATCCTTGCCCAATGACCTTCACTATCAATCTCCACTAAAAGCAAAATCATTAAAATTGAATATGTACTAACAACCTCCACTGAAAGAAAAAAAGGAAAAATATAACAATCTGAAACATTGTTTTCGTTGTAATGATAAATTTTATTATTAATTTTTCTATTCATGACAGAAATATTATATGGCATCACCATAAAAAAATTCCCCTACTAAAGAAAACCTACCAATACAATTTTAAAGGTTTTCAAAGAAAAGTCAATTTCACTTATTAATTTGTGCAATCATATGTGAATTGATTTTAGCTTGGGTGGTTGGGTGGAATCATTTCCATCCCCCAGGCATGTTTGAGCCTCATAGTTTGACATGTTTTAGCTCTAGAATAGAGTAACTATGTTATTTTCTTAAGTGAGTATCATTATTGTATTGGCTTCAATTAACTTCATTGTTGTATTCTTGTATATTTGCGACTTGAGAGGGAGGCTAATAAATTAATGGCTGCTAAATGGTGATAGGAATAAATCCTTGATAAGCATAAAAACACTTTATTAACTAAATTATTGTTATTATTATTCCAAATCTCATACCATCACAACTAGTCTTAATAATATAAGAAGATACAAAATTAGAGTTGCAAATAGAAAAGACAAAATTTCTCCAATCTCATGAATCGAAGAAATCCATTCAACAACCATTCAAAACCCTGCTACTAGCAAGTGTCACAATTAATAATTGTCATAATTATTGCGTGCTTGTTTAGAAATTTGTGCAAAAAGCTCATCGTGAATGTTTTGGAAGTTGTTCGAATAAACTACAACAAGCATGGTATCGCTTCTTGATATTATACACATTACATAAAATTTATTGCTTCATTCTTGTAGTGCTTCATGATGAAGGATTGATACACATTGGACATTTAATATTTGTTCTTGTAATGCTTATTGATGAAGGATAATATACACATTGGGAATTTACTACTTCATTCTTGGAGATGAATTCTCATAGACATAAAAATCAAGATGTCAAGGATCAGAAGAACTAATAAGAAACAAAATCAAAATTACATAATACCTGACTACCTCCTTAATTCACTATCTCACTCTAATCCTAATACATAGTATATATGTTGTTCCTATTGGAGGAAATCGCTTGTATCTATTTATGGGGATGCTATGATATTAGAAGGGGTTGAGTAATCTCGTGGATTGGTATCCATATTTTCGTAAATGCATTCATAATATTTACACCCACATGACTGAAGAAGAAGGGTTTGTTGTTACTCACCACCAATGATTCGTTGTTAAGGAGAGTTTGGAGTATTGGACATACCATAAGATGCATCATATCTACCATCAATGACCTTCTCTTGGAAACCACATGGTATCTCACATTATCCACAAAGTCTTATTTATGCTTCAAGAAGATGGAATTGTTGCTGAGACTGAAGATGTGGCCAGTGCTAAGATGTTGTAACTGTGGTCTCTTAGAATAATTGTTGAATTTTCCATGATGAAGGGAATTATGATATTCAATCACTAATCAAGACCAATGCTAATTGATAATGATGGTGATATCAGTTCAAAAGTAGCAGGAGCCAGAGTTGGAGCACTCACAAGTTCATAGTAATCATTGGGATGTGTCAAATACGATGATTCAAGAATAAGAAAGTGGTATACACCATGGATTGTGAATAGTCTATCATTGTGCAAGTTCAAGCTAGTAAACCTAGGTCAACCTAGTACAACTCATAAATATAGTAAACCTAGTAAAGTTAGGTCAACATAGGTCAAGGTAGTAAACTTACGTCAACCTTGTAAACCTATGTGAACCTAATAAACCTAATTCAACCTGTAAACCTAGTAGATATAGTAAACCAAATAAACCTAGGTTGATGCAGTTAACATTAAGTCAGCTTAATAATTCTAGGTCAACCTATAAACCTAAGTAAACTTATTAAAATTATTAGTCATATATCAACCTAGTAAGCCTAGGTCAACTATGTAAACCTAGTAAACTTAGGTCAACCGAGTAAACCTAGCAAACCATGTTTAAGCTAGTAAATGTAAGTCAACTTTGTAAATATCATAAACCTAGTAACTGTAGGTCAACCTAATGGACATTGGTAAACCTAGTAAACCTATGTCAAAGTAAGTGAACCTAATTTAACCTAGGAAGCTATGGTTAAGCTAGTAAACCTAGGTTAGTCTAGTAAACGTAGGTTAACCTAGTAAACCTAGGTCAACCTATTAAACATAAGTCAACCTAGTAAATCTATTAAACTACAATTAAAACAATAAATCTAGGCCAATCTTGTAAACATATGTCATCCTAATAAACCTTTTCCATCCAAGTAAATCTAGTAAACCTAGTAAATGTAGGTCTACCTAATAAACTTAAATCAACCTAATAAACCTTGGCCAACCTACTAAACCTAAGGAAAACTATTAAACCTAAGTTAACCCAGTAATTCTAGTAAGCCTATATCAACTTAATAAACCTAATAAACTTAAGTCAACCTAAAAACCTAGGATGACTATGGTTGACATAGTAACCGTAGGTCAACCTAGTTAACTATGGTTAACCTAGTAAACCTAGGCCAACCTGGTTAACTATGGATGCCTATGGTTTATTAATGTGGTTGTCACATTATGACGTTGTTTCTGATTCATCACATTGCGTTGTCATTTCTTTGCCATAAAATTGCAACATTGTTCATTATTCATCACATGTGGCGTCATTGATTTTTGCAATTGTGAAGTCTTATTTTATTTTCATGATGGGAGCAATGTTAAAGTTAATGCCCATGTTGATTATGGTTAACTTTAATGCTCATTTTGACTATAATTTACCATGTTGGCGACAACCAACCATCGGTGAGATGTGTTAATGTAAATATTAATGTATAATTAACATGGTATCAATGTATAGTAGACCTTGTAAACTTTGGTCAACCTAGTTAACTATGGTTGACCTAGTAAACCTTGGTCAACATAGTAAACACACGTTAACCTAGTAAACCTGACAAACCTAGTTCAAATTGTGACGATGTTTTTTGTTCATGAAATTGTGATGTCATTTTTTCTTCATCATATTACAATGTTATTTGTTTTTTTTTTTTACTTTGAAATATTGTTTGTTGTTTATCAGATTGAGACCTGGTTTTTTTATTGCAACAGTATGGCATTGTTTGTTATCTGTCACATTGGAATGAAATTTCTCGTTCACCAAATTACAACATTGTTTCTTGTTCATCACATTGTGTCATCATTATTTATTTCGATTGTGATGTCATTTGCCACATTGAAATGTTGTTTACTATTCATTACATTTCAATGGTTTTTGTAGTTTGTCACATTGGGAACAATATTAAAGTTAAAGCCCATAGTGGCAAGATTCACCATGGCAACTGTATTGACTATAATTGACTTTGATGCTCATGTCAACTATGGTTGACCATGTTAAGCATAGTCAACCATAGGTGATATGTGTTATGGTATGGATTCATGTGTAATTAATATATTAACAATTGTTAATGTGTAAATTTATGTATTATTGATATATTGTCAATGTTTTAATGTGTAGGATAATGTGCAAATGAATATTTTCTTAACATCCATAATTATTGGTTTTTCCACATTTTAAGATTTTGTTTAATGACAATATCTCATTGTATGTAAAATATTCATTTCATAGATGATATTGCCATCCAAAGCCTTTTGCAGAGCCCATAAACCTTGAAGTAATGATGAGGTCCTAAATCCCTACTTTCCTAAATTTGAAAAGATAGATTAAACCACAAAATCCATTTATGTTATAAACTTGCTTTTCTACATTACACTTACTATAATACACTTATCAAATAAATTATCATTAACATGCTCTACTTTATAAACTATGTTAATGCACTTCATTACACTTACTATAATGCACTTATCAAATAAATCATCATTAACATGCTCTACCTTATAAACTATGTTAATGCACTTCATTGTTGAAACTAATATCATTAGTAATTTAATTTCTAATTCTTGTATAAACATATATTAAATATTAATATAAAGCATAGCTATTTGAGTTTGATCTCCATAATTATATCCTTTAAAACGGTTATATATCATCCTAATATCATATAAAACAAACATTCCTCAATTTACATTATGACAACGTATCATTCGAACAATTAATTGTACCTTTCGTTCCAATCTTGTCGTGATTATGTGATGAATAACACCGTTTTATTGCTAATTCTTTCTCACATATAAAACTTCATGTTTATTCACAATTTGGAAAATGAACCAATTTCGCTAATATCATAATAACTTTAGATTGAATTTATTTAAAACATTTTTTAATTGAAAAAATAAAACTGAAGCCCAAATATATTTGAAACATGCACAATTTGTAGAAAACTTACCTTACTGTCTGTAGAGGTCCGGTCATCCGGTCATCATCACAACCTCTAGAGGATGTGGATTCACCTCCACTTGTTCCTCTGGATGCACCATTTCGAGGTGTATGGTCCTCCCACACATTTTCCCCGACTAAAATTCACAAAATCAAAATTAAAATGACATTTGAAAAAGAATAAGAATATATTAGGACTCTCGCCAACAATTAATAAGAATCTATTGAGTCTCAGGAAGAACTAAAAGTGAAATCTTCAATATAGATTTTTATGCCAGATTTGGTGGGGTTGAAAGCAAATGCAAAGGGAAGATCCACTGGCACTGTGGCAGGTGTTGATGATTGCATGCAGTCGAACTCCAGGAAGAATGGGTCTTACAAGCGTCTCATTGATTTCATCGTCCACAATCAACTCTGCTTCCTGAAAGTCAAGGGGCAAAAAGGGTTTTGTGGTACCCATCTAGTTCTTCGCATCTCTGCCTAGTTCTTCGCATCTCTGCCTCCTGAAAGTCAACTGCTAAAAGCATTTTGTGGTACCCATCTAGTTCTTCGCCTGTTTTGTGTCCAGAATAATGAAATGCTAGACAATCCCCTGCTCGACAATCCTCAACCAACCAACGCATCCACCTCTACATGTTTTGTCTTGTGGGGATTCTTTTGGGTTCTTCCTCTTCCTCTTCACGAAGTTTCAGTTATACATGCCATGTAATCAGAAAAATACAAAGAGTAATGCAGATTCAGTAGACATTTAGGAAAAAGGATGATGCAATTTCATAGAGTTCTTTCATTTTCATGTGTGTTAGATTCCCAAAAATTATTTTAATTTAACACTGCAAATTTGTCTCGACTTTTCCCAATTTAATGTTGGGAATTTCTGGTAATTCCAAAAAAAAATAACTGAATAGAGAATAATACTCTGTTTTTACCATAGGATAAAAAAAAATTTGTTTGCTGAAGGCAGAGATTCACACGCACACACAAAAGCTTTCTATTCATTTATAAAACTGACTATTACAAAAGATTCTTCCTCTATCAAAGGGATTTCACCAACAGAACTACTTGAGATGTAGTAAAAAGATCTACTCTATCTCTGCAACATAGTGCAATACTCTATCTCCTCTGAGAAATAAAAACACTGCTGTGTCTGCATTGATATGCTTCCGCTGCTGCGTCTCTGATATTACATTGCATTACAAGACAAAAACATTACATTCGCTCCTCTCTACTTTTGTGCTGCTGCCCCAAATAGCATTACATATACGCTGTTGCGTTTTCATTACATATTCCAGAACAAAAACCAACATTACATAGTCAACGGACAACAAAAAAAAATTACATTCGTTTTTTCTTGTGCCCTAAAACAAAAACTCCCGTGCATTAAAAAAAATAAAATAAAAAACTTTTACCAACATTCTACGACCATAATAAATTACATTCATTTCTTTATCAAAAAAGGATTGTCCGTCAATGAAAAACACTTCACGTCAAGTAATATGGTGCAGGCCTGTACATTAAATCTTGATTCAGTCTGATGGCTTCAAACCTTGATTTCAATCGAACGACATCAGCAATTCCCCAGAGGTCCCTTTCAAACGAGCTTTACGCGCTGGGGATGGTGGTTTTGAAAAATTTTCTGTGGCCACGTGTCAATTGATGATTGTGATCGCTGTCCCTTGGAAAAATACCAGCGTTTGGAAAAAGGTGGTGCGGGGAAACCCATGGTGGTTTTCTGCAATAAATAACACTACACGGTAGTGGAAATTAGCATTTCAACGCTCCCCTTTAATTTCAACTGCTGGGTTATCAGTCATACCCAGATATTTTCTCAAAAACTCAAAACTTTTCTGCCCCAATGGTTTAGTCAGAATATCAGCACCCTACTTCTGAGTTCTGCAGTGTTTTAAAACAATCTCTCCATTGTTTACCAATTCCCTGATGTAATAAAACTTTGTCTCAATGTGTTTCGTTCTCTTATGAGACACATCATTCTTGGATAATGCAATAGCTGAGCTATTTTCACAAAAAATCATAGTTGCATATACTTGCTCTTGGCATAAACTCCTTAACGTCCTTCTCATCCAAATTGCTTGACATGCTGCTGCTGTAGCTGCCACATATTCTAGCTCTGCTATAGACAACGCTACAATAGGTTGTTTTTTAGAAGCCCATGAAATGGGTTCTAAACCCATGTGAAAAACATAACCAGATGTGCTTTTCCAATTATCTACACTTCCAGCCCAATCACTATCAGTGTATCCAATTAAATCTGAACATTCTGAAGTAGTATATAAAATGCCAAACCTTTTAGTACCTTTAACATACCTCAAAATCCTTTTTGTTGCCTGCCAATGTGCTTCTTTTGGCCTTTCCATGAATCTAGAAATTAAACTAACAACAAACATTATATTCGGCCTAGTTGCAGTCAAATACATGAGGCTGCCAACTATGCTCTTGTACAAACTACGATCAAAATCCTTGCTGATGTCCTCTTTGCTGAGTTTTGATCCCATCACTGTGGGAGTAATTGCTGCTTTGCTCTCCTGCATATTAAATCTTTCCAACACTTCATTAACATATTTTGCTTGTGAGATAAAAATCCCATTTCCATTTTGTTCTACTTCTATTCCTAAGAAGTATTTCACTAAACCCATGTCAGTCATTTCAAATTCTTCTTTCATGACTGTTTTGAATTTTCAATAAGGTAATCATCATTACCTGTGAAAATAACATCAACATATAACACAATAATTAGTAATTTACCAACCTTTTCTTTGATGTAGAGGGTGGGTTCTCCCTCACACTTTTCAAATCCATTTTCTAGTAGATAGGAATCTATCCTACTATACCACGCTCTTCGTGCTTGTTTCAGCCCATAAAGAGCTTTCTTCAATCTGCACACTTTGTGTTCTTGGCCTTTCTTTTCATAGCCCAGAGGTTGTTCAATGTAAACCTCTTCCATTAACACTCCATTTAGGAATGCTGACTTCACGTCCATTTGGTAAAATTTCCACTTGTTTTGTGCTACTATGGACAACACTGCTCTCACGGTATCCATTCTAGCAACTGGTGCAAACGTTTCCTCATAGTCTCTTCCATATTGCTGCTTATATCCTTTGACAACCAGTCTTGCCTTGTGTCTTTCTATTTTGCCTTCAACATCACTCTTGGTCTGGTAGACCCATTTAACTCCAATGATTTTCTTTCCTTTTGGTAGTTCAACTAAATCCCATGTCTTGTTTCTTTTTATGGCATTGATCTCGTCATCCATAACTTCTATCCATTTCCTATTCTTAATTGCCTCTTCAAAATGAACATGGTCATCAACATGACAATATAAAGCAAACAAAGAGTTCATACCTTCATTTGCTGTCTCTTGTTCATAAATGTCACTTAAATTTCTGAACTTCTTACCTCTTTCATTTGGTGTACAAGTACTTGAAGAAGCACTTGAATTTCCTCCTTGTGATGTGCTTGGAGAAGCACTTTCATTTCTTCTCAAGGGTGTCTCTTGCTGCCCTTATGTTGGTGCTGCTGTTTGGGGATGTATTTCATCCATCTCCTCATTATCTTCATCATGTGACAAAGAGTTTTTAACATTCACTATTTTCTCTGTGCTTCCATCCCAAGCTTCCTCCTCAATAAACTGAACATCTCTACTCGCAATAAGCTTCTTGGTGGATGCGTTATACAACCTGTAAGCTTTGGATTCCTCACTGTATCCAATGAAAATACATTTCTCTCCTTTGTTGTCCAACTTCTTCCTTAGCTGATCTGGAATGTGTGCATAGGCCACACATCCAAAAACTTTCATGTGGGTGACTCCTTGCTTTGTCCCACTCCATGCTTCTTCTGGGACTCTATTCATGACTTCTTTTGTAGGGCATCTATTCAAAATGTACGCTACACAGTGTACAGCTTCAGCCCAATAATCATTTGGCAAATGATTTGCCTTTAACATACTCCTCACCATATCCATGATTGTCCTATTCTTCCTTTCGGCAACTCCATTTTGCTCCGGAGTGTACCTAGTGGTAAACTACTTATGAATTCCATTTTCTCTACAAAAACGTAGAAATTCTTTGGAGATATACTCACCTCCTCTATCAATTATTAGAACTTTGATATGCAACCCGCTTAAGTTTTCTAAAATTTCTTTGAAATTGCAAAATCTTTCAAACACTTTAGTTTTGTTCTTCAGGAAATAAACCCAAGTTTTTCTAGTATAATCATCAATGAATGTTAGTATATAGTGGCTTCCTGCAAGTGATGGTGTTTGCATCAGTCCACATAAATCTGAGTGGACAATCTCTAAGGGTGCTTTTGCCCTCATGCTTTTCCCAGATGGAAAACTTTCTCTGTGTTGTTTCCCCAAGATACAACCTTCACAAAGGTTGTCTGGTTTCTCTATCAATGGTAATCCTCTTACCATTCCTTTTCTATTCAACAAGTTAAGACCTCCAAAGTTGAAATGTCTAAATCTCAAGTGCCACAACCAATTTTCATCCTTTGGTTCGCTTTGGAAAGCCTCTTGTGTCACTGCTGCTATTTCTTCTTTATTTTTTAAATCTGCTTTCATTCTGAGAGGGAACATCCTGTTCCTTGTCATCTTCACTTCAGCAATACATTGTTTGTTGGGTGTTTTATCCATGATGGTGCATACATCATCTACAAAGAAAACATTGTATCCATTTTAAACAAGCTGTCCAATACTTAAAAGGTTGCATTTCATTCTAGGAACATAATAAACATCTGCTATGGTTTTCTTTTCACCTTTCTTTGTTAAGACATTTACCTCTCTTTTTCCCATAACAGAAACTTTATTATCAGTCCGTAGTGTCACTTGTGACTTCACACTCTGATCTAACATAGAAAACAGGGCTATGTTTCCTGTCATATGGTTGCTGCAACCGGAGTCTAGAAACCATATATCTTCACTCTTTTCTTCAGCCATATTACAAGCTAAAAAAAATTATTTTGGCTGATATTTTCTCTAGTGAAATTTGCACTAGTTCTATTACTCATATCATGCTCCTTCTTTCTACATTCATTTGAATAATGCCCATATTTTTTACAATAGTGACATTGGACATTGGATTTATTACACCTTTGTCCTTGAGCATGATGTTGTCCACTTTGTTGGCTGCTGCCTTGGCCTTGGTTTTGATTTGGATTACTGCCTCTTCCTCTCTTGCTTCCTCTTCCTTGACCTCCTCCTCTTACAAAGAACATCCGGGTCTTAAAGGCATGCTCTAGAGATGAGTTTTCATTCCTACTCAATCTTTTCTCATGTGTTATCAGTGATGCATGTAGTTCATCAACTGAGAAGTCTGTGAGATCCTTTGTCTCTTCTATGGTGGTGACAATCACATCAAACTTTGAGGGTAGGATCATCAATAGTTTCTCTACAATCCTCCTTTCTTCAAGAATCTCTCCATGAGACCTTATCTGTGTGACCAGTCCAATCACATGTGTGAAAAATGAGTCAATATTATTTGACTCCTTCATGCAAAGATTCTCAAAATCTCTCCTCAGTAACCGTAGTTTTGCTATCTTCACTTTCTCCATACCTTGATAGGCTATCTTGAGAGTTTTCCATGCTTCTTTGGATGTTTTAGCTACTGCTATCCTTGGAAACACACTCTCATGCACTACTTGATATAAAAACTAGAGGGCTTTGGAATCCTTCTTCTTATTTCTCTTCAATAAATCTTTCTCTGCCTGAGTTAAATTATTAAACTCATTTTCATCTGCTGGTTATTCAAAACCATCCTCAACAAATTCTCATAAGTCTTGGGAAGCAAGCAGAGCTCTCATAGTTATCGCCCAATAGTCATAGTTTTTTCCATTAAGTTGTGGGAGCTGGGTATTAGAGATACCCATACTAGTATTGGCTCCGGCCATACTTGCACTCTTAACTATGCTTCAAAATACTTGACTGTGTATTTAAAGTAACAGACTGTCCTCAACAGTAACACAAAAACTAACTTGGGAAATACCTTGGATTCTTTCTTGACTGAGTCTTCACTCTATTGGAGAAGCTGCTACAATAAGAAATCCTTCCTTCAGCTTCTTTGACACCTTCAAAGAGCCTGGACAAGCTCTAATACCATGTTGGGAATTTCTGGTAATTCCAAACAAAATTAACTGAAGAGAGAATAATACTCTGTTTTTACCACAGGATAAAAAAAAAATTGTTTGCTGAAGGCAAAGATTCACACACACACACAAAAGCTTTCTATTCATTTATAAAACTGACTATTACAAAAGATTCTTCCTCTATCAGAGGGATTTCACCAACAGAACTGCTTCAAATGCAGTAAAAAGATTTACTCTGTCTCTACAACGTAGTGCAATACTCTGTCTCCTCTGAGAAATAAAAACACTGTTGTGTCTGCGCTGATATGCTTCCACTACTACATCTATGATTTTACATTGCATTACAAGACAAAAACATTACATTCGCTCCTCTCTATTTTTGCGCTGCTGCCCCAACTAGCATTACATATACGCTGCTGCGTTTTTTTCATTACATATTCCAAAACAGAAACCAACATTACATAGTCAACGAACAACAAAAAAAAATTACATTCATTTTTACTTGTGCCCTAAAACAAAAACTCCCGTGCATTAAAAAAATAAAATAAAAAACTTTTACCAACATTCTACGACCATAATAAATTACATTAATTTCTTTACTAAAAAAAGATTGTCTATCAATGAAAAACACATCACGTCAAGTAATATGGTGCAGGCCTGTACATTAAAGCTTGATTTAATCGGACGGATTCAAACTTTAATTTCAATCGAACGGCTATCAGCAATTCCCCGGAGGTCCCTTTCAAACGAGCTTTACGCGCCAGGTGATGGTGGTTTTGAAAAAGTTACTGTGGCCACATGTCAATTGATGATTGTGATCGCTGCCCCTTGGAAAAATACCATCATTTGGCAAAAGGTGGTGCGGGGAATCCCATGGCGGTTTTCTGCAATAAATGATGTTGCATGGCAGTTGAAATTAGCATTTCAACATTTAATAATATAAATGACTAAAATTTGCATTATCCAAGACACATCCAAATGTTTTTATGATCTTAGATGATTGTACAGAACCCTTACAATATTTTTTTTACCGTAAGCTATTGGAATTATGCTGGATTTACATATTCAAATATCCAAATGGGTGTGAAACAAAGGTAATTTTGATCCATATTCGTTAGCTACATAAAATTTTTGATACACAGAATATGTCATAGATATAAATATTCTCCATAAACGAATCTCTAAAACTAATGGAATCCCTAAACCTTTAAACATACTTAAAATTTTCAAAAAGCTCTCATTTGATTTCAGCCCGCTCAAAGATCATGGAAGATGTTACTTACTTGTGAGAATAACTATAGAGTCTTCCAAGAAGTTCGATCTGGTTGTGAGCAAATATTTAGAGATAAAGAATATTCGCTGAAACATGCATTATGATGGCCATACATGAATATGCCCCACATGGGATGAGCTAATGCATCATGATTGGCATACATGAATATACCCCACACGAAGTGAGATTGTTGATGCAACTTTTGATCTTGAAGTGAAAACGCACTAATGAACATGACGATGAAGTTGCACAAAGACATGTATGGAGGTAGTGAAGAGGTTAGCATAGAGCACTTGAAACTCAATGAAGCAATAAGGATATAGCAAAGAGGTTAGCATAGAGCACTTGAAACTCGAAGAAGCCACATGCATGACTCAACTATTTGCTGCAAGAACTTGGTCAAGAGGAATTTACTTAATAAGGCCACTTGAATTTATGCAATGCTATGAAATTTATAAATAGCATTAATATCACTCGAACAGGTCTATTATACATGCATAAGTATTTGCGATTATCAACAATTTTCCATATGGGATTTGCGGTCCCGTTCATAATTGGAATATTCAGTGAACTTGCATAACAGATCTGACATATTAGAGGGAAGGGAACTCGCATACTAGGCGGACATAATTGCCATATCCCACCGTGGAAACAAATTATAGATCCTCGTACATAAGTCATATACCTGGTGGACTTACTTATTAACCATGACCATATCTCATTGTATGTCAAAGATTCATTTCATAAGATATTATTGTCATCCATATCCTTTCGCATAGCCAATGAGCCTTGAAGTGATCGTTACTTCCAAGTTTCTTAAATTACAAAAGATGGATTAGGCCAGAAGACCAATTTATGTTGTGAAATTGTTTTTTACATTGCACTTACTATGATGCGCTTGTTATAAATTGATTATTAGCATGTTTTTCTTTTATAAAACATGTCAATTTACTCTAAAAATGAGGCACACTCCCCAATAATTCAGAGCATGGACATTGTTTAGTAGCACTAAACCGCCCAAAGACAGATTAATACACACAAAGAAAGTAAAAATATACGAAAATGACCAAATTTAAAGTGTAGAACTTTCATTCTATCAATGCATTTCATTATCAATGTTGACCTCATGGAAGAACAACACCAAATAGAAGTCTTGCAAGGCCATTTCAATGCACTATGAATAAAAACACATACAATAAGTCAATTTCATGATATTAATGTGAATGCACTATTCCACCAACCAATGAAACATTGCAGACACTAAAACATAATACACCAAATCATTTCTTTTAATGCATTGCATATTTTTAAAAATATCAACGTATCGATTTTGGAGTCAGACAGACCATGGTTGCAAAAAACATGTTCCTTATGTTAAAGGGTGATGCATAGGAGCACAATGACTATTAAATATATTGCATGTCAATATACACAAATATTATTAAATATATTGCATGTCAATATACAAAAATATTAAATTTAAGTTTGTATTCAAAATAATTTGAAAGCAACAAAAAGACAAAAAAAAATCAATTTTTTTTTTTAATTGAGTATAGATTAAGTGTAGTAAATAAATTGTTTTATTTATTTTTGTGGGAAATTTTAGGGGCTAATATTTGCAAGTGGGTTAATTTTCCATGATTTTTCAAGAAAATAAATTTGCCAATTTCCATTTCTTCTAAAAATGATTCGCCCAAATTTTACAATACAAAATTATTATACCCTCAAAATAGCCAAAATTATATGGACTCTACTTATAAAATAATTAGAAATTTGGATATTTTATAAATATATCAACAAACATTATATAATTTTCACATTAGACACTAGTAACATTCGCCAAGGTTTATAAACTTTAAAATAAATTTCCATCCTTAAATTTTTCTCTATCTATTTCAATTGTGGTGGCATTTTTTTCCGAAAAGCCATAATCTAAATCAAGGGAGAGTTTTGGAAAATCCAAAAATGAAATGAAATCCATCATAAATCAAGATTTCTTACAGAATCTAACAATTTTTAAGTAATCAATAATGAGGTGCTTGTAGAGGAGAAAATACCACTACTATTTGAAGGTGATGGAAAAATTCAGAGATGATAAAAATGAGAAATGAATTGGGTAACTTTTTCCTTTAACCTTGTCATGGTGCACCTTCTATCCTAACACACAACTACATGTGTGCATGTACATATATATATATATATATATATATATATATATATATATACACACACACACACATTGATGTTATCATAGGACTAGTGTGCACTAGCTCACTATTTAAAAACAATTGTAAAATTTAGAAAATTCAAATACAAAGAACCCTTTATAAAAAAATTATTAAGTGTATTTATATAAAATTTTATAAGTATGTGTATTAACACAACACACCAATACATCAAATTGTTTTACATATAATGCCCCCCTATGATGAAATGTGGGGAAAGTTTGAAAATATCAAACTCCAAATGGGAGAATATTTCTCAAAACCCATTTAATTGTCAATGATATGGGTGGTTGTGATATATTCTTAGGGCTAAAATGGCTATGCACATTGGGATAATTCACTATGGATTTTAAAGAGCTCCATATGAGTTTCCTTAAAAAAAGACATGTATAGGCTCTGTGAGGGATTTCAGAAAAATGCTCTTAAATAGTCAACTATCATTCCATGGAGAAGCTATTAAATAAGTTCCATTAAGACATTATTTCCCAATTTAATGCCTTGTAGGATACCGACAAATTGTTACAATAAATTCACCAAAATTCGCATTTACTCCTTGATAAACATCATTTTTGAGACACCAAAGAGTTTACCTAGTTCTTGAGGAGACCATCACCATGATATTCTCCTTGATTCTAGGAAGTAAACCACTAGATCTATGTCCTTATCAATAGACATTTTCACAAACTATTGAAATAAAAAATAACATGTAGGAACTATTGAAGCTAAGGGTAACACATACCAATACAACCCTGTACTCATAACTAATACTCATGGTATTAAAGAAGGAAGGAACTTGGAATTTGTTTCTTGATTTTAGGGATCTCAATAAATTTATAATCAAGCATAAATTTCTCATCCTAGTTATTAAGGATCTCTTACTGTATGCAAATTCTAGGTTGTCACATTAGCACTTGCATAGACTAGATAATTTATACATGCTTTAGAATAAACATGATTGATCAACTAAATATGACATAACATGTGAGAATTTATATAATTTGTGTAGATTTTAGTAATCTAAGAGTGTGAACGCATTGGTAAGCATCTTATTGTTACTTTTGAGGATAAAATTATTTTTGAAACTTTCTTATAAGCATATTTTCTTTTGTTAAGCTTGGCAGGTCCTCTTTATTCCATTCATTTATAAGCAAATTTACACCACATATATTGGCTAAGTGGCCTCAACTTGCCCATTGAGAAACCAAGCTTGTTCGCCACCTATCCGCATTGTATGCCATCCAAAAACAGAAAAGTTTCACTCTTTGTATCCAAGCTATATATGTCTTTGTTTTCTAACCATACTCTAGATTTCTACCTATACATATTCTTGCATAATCAAAAGTAAAAGATATCCACATAAGAAACAAAATTAAACAAGAGAGATTATCTAGTCATTCTTTTCCTCTGAGGCTGATTCTACTAGAGCAAGGTCTATGACATTCGATCCAGGCATTTCAAACAGTTCCAAGATACATGGGATGTGTCTCTCAATTTTGCCCAGCCTGATATCCTTCTTGTGGAGTTACAGCTGAACTTTCTGGAATTCCTGTTTGTAGCTAGGCATGCCTTAGACAAACACAACCATGCCCACTGAGATATGCTCCATTGCCTTTCCCAAAAGTCTTTTCATCATCCAATAAAGGTATAAGGTCTACTTAAATTGCGTTATCCTACCTCTAGTGGTACCCAGGTCCGGGACTAGGGTCCTCCAATCGTCCATGTCCTCCTCTGTCTTGCTTCCTTACTTAAGTTCCTCTGCCCATTCCTCTAAAAAATTTTGAATTCCTTCATCAGTGCCCTTGCGATATGCCTCTGCAGCTTCACTGATAAGATTTTCCACCGATTTTCTCCCCCTGCAAGGCTCAGACGTGCTCGATTCCTTTTCATTTATGGGCACCTGGGCCCGTCTTCCATGACCACGACTTTTCGCAGGTCGAGCCATGGTGGATATGCCTAAGACCTGTTTAGAGCAGAAATTCATTAACCAAAATTAATTCAATACGATATGGAATTTCTCTCGTCCCTGAGTTGACTTACCAATGCTAACCGCCCCACCTTGCTCCTCCCCTTTCCCTTTGGTATTGGTACTAGGGCCTTCGTGGTCATATGTCCATTCCCCAGGGGGGGCGACCTCCATCCACCAACAATGCGCCCTCATCACCACACCCATCTCCTCATGACCGTGACCAAGTTAGCTTCCCCTCGCCAAGACCAAGCTAGTGGGCTCTGCCACTTACCAACATTATGTCAGCCATGATTTGCAGAGCCTTTCCCCTCTACTCGAAATGAAAGTACATAGCTTTATGTATTTTCTTTCCCCTCTTCCCACCTGAGGGTCCTAACAATTCCCTCTACGTAATAGTTTCTATCTATTTCCCAGCAGTTTCGTTGGCATCGACAGCAGGGGACTACTCCTAGGAAATAGCTTAACTGGCACCACTCCCCTCAGCACCTAGCTCACAGCCTCTACCCACATGACTCCTATCGGCATCGCCACTCAACCCTCAACCCATAGTTCTCAGGATCCCCATGTGAGATAGCATAAGTTTGAAAGATAAGCAGATTGAAGCAATACCCGGCAATGAAAGAACATAGATGCAGAACCATGTCAATACAACCATGCGCGACCCCCAATTCCACCATCAATTCTCAACTTCCCAATTAACATTCCTAAACTTTCCCCACTCCCACCATAGAAACCTAACTAGGTCAACATTGCAATGGAAGAGATGAGTCGGAAAACATACCCGTGGAAACATGTTGGTTATCTACAAGCTTGAGGCTGAGAATGGCATCGCCCGACCCTTCCAGAGCTCTAGCTCCCTCGTCCATGCACAAACACAACAACAACACCCACCTGTCTACCCTTTCCTCTGTTAAGACCTACTCCTTCACCACCTTCACTGCCACCTTTCCCACCTCCCTTGCATGCAATCATGCCAAGGGCCACCGCACCCATCACCTCGAGCATGTGAGGGGTGGTGGTAAAGTACTCAAGGGTACTCTTCATTAATCCTCATCTGTTATCCCAACCACTGGCTCACACCCTGATTGAGGTCTTGGTCTTCTGTGAGGCTATGTTTTAGCTTTTCTTGTGATATTGTTCCAAGATTTCCATGAGGATTCTATATCTATCATCCCAGGGTTGGACTAGCCAAAGTTTTTCCATCGGGCCATTTTGATGATTACATCCCCAGTTGGCTAGGAAGTCTGCCCCTTTATTCCCTTCTCTCCTAACATGTCTGACCATAATGTAATCAAACTTTTGTATTAGTTCACCAATCTCTTGGATAAGTCTAGGTGTCCTCCAACTTTGGCTGAGCTTGTCCCATTTGGTTCCATTATTTAGTTTTGTCAGAGTGTTTGTGACCAGACTTGAGTCACCTTCCACCACAAGGTTTTGGTACCCCATTCAAATAGCTATTTGAAGTCCTTGCCTGGTTGTAGCAAATTCTTCTTCATTGTTACTTGTTATCCCACAACAGTCAACATATATTAGCAGAGTTGGCATGGGCATCCCAGAAGAGGCCACCTAGGTCTGCTAGTCTCATATTACCTTTCGAAGCCCCATTGAAATTAAGTGTTATGAATCCCTTCCCCGGGGTGGTAAAATGTGCTAGGGATACCATTCCTGCTAGGCTTTATTTCCAAGTAGCGGGGGCTATCATTTCTAGTGATAAGTTAAGGTTTTGCAGAATTCTAACTTCTTAAGGGGGTACCTACCAATCTTCTTGGTGCCATTGTTCTGCTAAAATCATTTCCCTAATGTTCTGGATTATTCTTGCCCAGACCTGCTCTTGAGTTAAGGATTGATTCTTAAAGATCCTATGATTCTGCTCCTTCCAAATGGCCCATAAATTTAACCCTAAGGCTAATCCCCAATCTCGATTTAACACCGGGATGGAGAAGATATGTCTTCTCCATAGGAGGGATTTTTCCTTGATACTGTGGGGATATCGATCCATTCTTTTAAAAGCTCCTTGCATTTGCCTCCATTTTTGTTTTGAAAATGGGCATGTGTTGAGCATATGCTCTAGATCTTCCTTGTGCTGATGACAAAGCCAACAGAAGGAGGGTCCCTGAAAACCCCTTTTCTATAATTAGTCTTAGATTAGGATCCATCCTTTACAAACCAACCATAAGAAGTGGGTTACCTTTGGCCACCATCCTCCCTTCCATATTTTTTCCATATTATACTTTGTCCATCCTGGGCTTGTCCTGCTTGAAGGTCATATGCTTCTTTTATGGTGAAGGTTCCTTTTGTAGTATGTCCCCATCTCAAGATATCAAGGTCATTTCGAATCATTAATTGTCTCGATCTTAGTTCTTTGTCTAGATCTATCCATTGTTCAGTCTCAATGGTTTGGCACCAATCATCCTTCTTTTTCCATCGTCTCCAGCCTCCCCCTCCTTGTTCTTCTTTCCAGAACTGCTCTACCAAGTGTATATTCCTATCTCTGGTGTATATATATATATATATATATATATATATATATATATATATGTCCATAAGGTCTTGGAATTCTATCAGTCCTTCTCTTTGTTGTCAAAAGTCATGCCAAAATCTTGCTGTCTTGCCATTGCAGATTTGCGAGAAAGCATGTTGGTTGATGAGGTTCTTGTTTTCGAATGCCAGATATATATATATATGTATATATATGTATATATATACATATATATACATATATATACATATATGTATACATATATGTATAGATACATATACATATATATATACATATATATATATATATATATATATATATATATATATATATATATATATATATATATATATATATATATATATATAGATGTCCATAAGGTCTTGGAATTCTATCATTCCTTCTCTTTGTTGTAAAAAGTCATGCCAAAATCTTGTTGTCTTGCCATTGCAGATTTGCGAGAAAGCATGTTGGTTGATGAGGTTCCTATTTTCGAATGCCATATTCCACACTGCCAATCCTTTGGGAGGGTCTCTATATCGTAGAATATCCTCAGTTCTCTCCAAGATCCCTCCCACCCCCTCTCCATCTCCACCATAATTTTGCGCCCATTACTTGATTTAGAGTATAAAGGTCTCTGAAGCATAACCCTCCTTCCATTTTCTTCTTCACCAGGCCTTACCAAGATACCAAAGCCCATTTTCTGAACTGTTGAGCCACTCCCCACACTTTTTTTTATATGTCCACTATTTTGGAGCACACCCCTTTAGGGGCTGCCATGCTAGATAGTTGATAAATTGGTATCAACTAAAGCACTCCTTTAAAAAGAATGGTTCTTCCTGCTAAGTTGAGGAATCTGAAATCCCAGCAGCTTAGCTTTCCTTGGACCTTCTAGAGGATCAGCTGCTAGCAGGAAGTCTTTAGGGAATTCTCAAATAGGAGCATTCCTAGGTACTTGGATGGGAGATTCCTCGTTCCAAACCCCAAGATCCTGACAAGGTAGATCTCGACATCCCCCTGTGTATTAAAAAAGAAAATACAATATTTTTCATTGTTTATCTTTGTCCCAGAGGCCTCCATGAAGGTGCTAAGTATCTCATTTATTCTTCGAGCTTCTCTTAGGGATACCTGGCAGAATAGCATGATATCATCCATGAATTGTTGGTGAGTAATGGCTAGGTCATTACCCCAAATCCTCAAGCCCCTAAACCTAGAATCTCAGACTTCATTTTTGATATAACGGTCCAATCCTTTCGCACCAATAATGAAGAGAAAACAAGATATTGGATGTCACTGTATTAAGCCATGGGTTGGGTTGAAAGTGGGGGTAGGAGTCCCATTCAACAGTATGGAGATAATAGGGGAGAAAATCATGGCATAAATCTAGTTATCCATCTTTGATTAAATCCATAGGCTTTAAGGATTCCATTTAGGTAGTCCCAACTTAGCCAATCGTAAGCCATAGATAGGTCCAACTTAATCATAATTCATGGGAGCTTTCTCGATTTTGGAGAGTACACTATTTTTTGAGAGGTTACGAACCCGTCCAATATTTGTCTGCCTTCTAGAAATCCCATTTTCTCTGGGGAAATGAGGTTCGGTAGGAGGAGTTTTAGGTGTTTTACAATGAGTGTAGCAATGATTTTGTAAATTAAATTACATAGAGCAATAGGTCGAAACCCTTGCAGATGTTCCGATTTTTTATTTTTGGGAAAAAGAGAAATAAAAGTAGAGTTCAAGGTGGGGCATACCTTTTTATTTTGACATGATTCCTCTGCCACCTCTAGGATGTCCTATCCCATGAATTTCCAGGTTGCTTGGAAGAATTCCGCTGTGAACCCATCCGGGCCTCGGACATTATATTTTACATGCCATTGACAATCTCTTCCACCTCTTCCAATGTGGAAGCTCTCATCATGGCTAGATTTTGATCCTAGGTTACCAGTTGAGGGATATTCTGCATGATTCTTTGTATGGCTACTATTTTGTTCTCTCATGGTTCTCTGAGTAGGTCTTGGAAATGGTTCACAAGAAGCTCCTCCAATTATTCATGTTGGACTCTGCGATTCCCCTCCTCATCTTTCAAAGATTAAATTATGTTGTTCTTCCTATGTTGAACCATGGCTTTATGGAAACATCAGGTGTTGCATTCACCTTCCAACAGCTAGTTTACCAAAGAATATATGTTTCCAGAGAATCTCTCCTTGCTTTCTTCTTTCCTCCATTTGGTTTATTAGAAATCCTTCTTCCTTTATAATATTTTATGTTCTCCCTTCCTGTATGATTTGTTGTTGGAACTCCATCATATGTTTATTGATCTAGTGTTGATCATTCATAATATGTCCAAATTCTTCTTTGTTCGATTTCTTGATCTTCTTTTTAAATTCCTTAATGTCATGTCCCTTATCAAACACATTAGTAACAGGGTGTTGCTACACAATTTTGCACATTTTTCAATAAGGAAGAGGGCCCCACACTTTTGATTTAGGGACTTAGGGGCCAAATTGACATTATTTAGCTCCTAGTGGAATGTGGGGGCCACCCACATAGAAGTTCGAATTAGCCATTTGATATGCTTGGAGGAAAAATTGAATGGGTTGATGGAGGGGCCAACATGAGGCTAAGGGGGGCCAAGGAGTTATAAATAGAGATCAACTCTCATTTTGTTTTCATTCTAAATATTTTCTAAACAAACTCATGCTTGTACACTCTACTACTTAGCGAGTCTACCCGCTATTTAGCCACGAGTATTCTACAAGGAAGATTCAACCTCTACTTCGGTGAACCATCTGTGCCAGCCCTAGGGAGGTTGTTCCATAGATATTGCAGGAGTTTTCAACAACGATTCATAGCTCAGCCAACCACACAAAGGAAGGAACTGCATGTTTTCTGCGCAATCGGAAATATGCAGAGGTTGATTTACCCACCCAAGAGGCCGAAAATCAAAAGTGAAAATTAGAGAAATTCCCTTCTGGGTTTTGTCCAGGGAGTCTAAGTATAAAAGGGTAAAATTTTCTGGGCAGCTTTTGGGCACTTTCCAACAGCCGAAATTCAGCAGATGTAGTTGGAGAGCAGCTCCCAAAAGGCCGAAAGTCCAAAGTCAAAATTAGAGAAATTCCCTTTTGGGTTTTTCTCGGTTTTGTCCAAGGAGTCTAAGGATAAAAGGGAAAAATTTTCTCAATAGGTTTTGGGCACTTTCCAACAGGTCGAAAGTAAAAATCAAAGAAATTCCCTTCTGGGTTTTCCTGGGTTTTGTCCAAGGAGTCTAAGGCTAAAAGGGCAAAATTTTCTTGACAGCTTTTGGGCACTTTCTAACAAGCCGAAAGTCAAAATCAGAGAAATTCCCTTCTGGGTTTTTCTGGGTTTTGTCCAAGGAATCTAAGGCTAAAAGGGTGGAATTTTCTGGGCAATTTTTGGCCACTTTCCAGCAGATCGAAGTTATAAAATCAATATTTTACTGAGACAACGCATACCATAGTAGAGCAGCAACTGAACAACCATCTTTCCAGCTATTCCACCACCTGGGTTTCATCTAGCTTGTCCTTGAGACAAACCTAGGTGTATTACTCCATTTATATATTGTACTCATGCTCTCATATTTCATAATATATGGCTCAATAGTTCTAGTATTACAATGTTTCATGTGTGTTTTCTAAATGTTTTTAATTTTCCACTATTGCACTATTTGTTTAATTGGTTTATCACTTAAATTCATGTTTAGGAACATTACAGTGGTATCAGAGCCATAATCTAGGCTCAGCCTATGAGAAAGATTAAAACAAAAAAACATGGCAGTCACCTAGAATGAGGTGGTGAGGATACAACAAATGATGATTGATGTGGGGAAGAAATTGGTTCATTTCTAGTATTATAGTGTTTCATGTGTGTTTGCTATTTTTTTTTAATTTTCCACTGTTGCACTGTTTGTTTATTTGGTTTATCACTTAAATTCATGTTTAGGAACATTACAGTGTATCAGAGCCAAAAAATATTGGCTCAACTTGTGGGAAAGATTAAAATCAAACAACATGGCAGTCACCTAGAATGAGGTGGTAAGGATATAACAAATTATGATTGATGTGGGGAAGAAATTAATTCATTCCTCAGTTGCGAATCTGGACATGATTGCAACTGATGTGGAGTTATTGGGGGAAACTAGAGGGCATACCTATCATTAGGTCATGGCATTCAGGCTTCCCTCTCTTTTTAGGAATTCTGTAAACTAAGGGGTATGCACAAACCAATGGAGCTTCAGTGGGATTTTTCAGGGATGATGAGAAGTGGTTGAGGGGGCCATGGTTGGCAAAGAGATAGTTGAGGATACATACATAGATGAGGTGTCATCCATTTATGAGGTATTCGAGTTGTGACCAAGTTCTCAGGTGATAACAATGCACCACAGGTTGGTGAGGTGTCAGAGGATAGCTCCACTATTGTTGAGGAGCCGATATATATAAAGGCCTCCAGATCTATGACAAAGTTTCTAGATGACAGTCACCTAAAACTAAATGGTGAGCATATTGTGCATATTGGGTTGTCTATGGAGGATCATTCAAAGGCTCATGTTGAGCCCATGATGGATGAGGATGTGTAACCATCCTTTGGGCTAGACAGTGATGAGGGACAACATAGAGACCACATGTTGGGATTCTAGCACAATTCACTTCAGAGGCACATTGATAGGATCTACAGCGTTATCAACCGATCCTTACGCATTGGATTGAGAGAGGCAGAGTTGTATAGACATACCAGAGGGGTTGACCAGGTTAGCAGCACTGTTGGGTCACCTTTGCCCATTAGAGAGAGAGACAGAGCTACCTAATCAGATCTCATTTGTTGAACTGGATAGTGGGAGGACACAGTCAGATTTGCACAAGATGCAACATCTGCATGTCGGACTTGTTCTATGTGCTAGAGTTTGTTCATTCTATCCCTCTCTTGGGGTTGGATGGTGAGAGATTCTGATTTGGTACCTAGTGGAGTGGGCTAGACTCATTGAGATGGTCGTAGTTTGAAATAAAGCTTAGTGGGAGCTCTCAGAAATTGAGGATGTTGTAGGCCCAAGTTGGCAATGGGATCCAGGTGAGGCTTCCTATCCGATACCATGCATGCGGGATGGCTATGGCATTGATGAGGTAGTCAACCCCATGCCTGAGCGCATGCATTCCTTAGTGGAGCTATAGTTGATGCTAGTGGCCAAGTGGTTTGTGAGAAGAATCCATTGGTTGTTTTGGCATGTTGGTTGTGCATGGGGGCACAAGATGATTAAAATTCTCTGGCAGGAGTTGGTTCGAGGAGGTGGCATGGGTAGGCCACGAGACAAGATATTGTATGGAGACAATGTTCTCCCATTGAGGTTTAGGACTAAAGGGTCACAGACGATCTACACAATAGAGATATTCCCCCTAGAAAGAGTGGAGTTAGGGTGCTCAGGTCTACCACGAGGGACGAAGGGACATGATGCGTGTCATGGTGGGGTCACTATCAGAGTGGCGGACACTTTGGTACATGTAAGATACCATATGTTATAGGGTGGTATGATAGTAGGCAATGGTACACAAGACTACACAGAGTCAGGTTGTAGCATTCAATGTTATATAAAGGGATGTGACATGATGCATATAGACCCAATTCTAGCCCATAACACCCAATGGTGTATAGGCTATGCAACGAGGAGCAGTGGTCTGCAGAGGAGCATGGAGATGCATGGTGGTATACCATAGCACGTCAGTTTACACTGTGGGGTACGAGGAGTGACTCGCATCACATTAAGGACGTGCGAGGAGTGACAAGGGCAGTGACACAGGTAGGACATAGGAGGGTACATGATGGTATAATCGTAGTCAGGGTATCGAGTGGTGTATAGGGATAGGTTGCAGCATACAGTGGCATTTCATGGATTGCGGTGGTACTTGGTGGTATGCATTGACACATGATGTGGTGCAATGATCTCTTGGAGCTTTGCCTCCAAGGAGACTTATGGACAGGGATAGTAGGTGTAACATTAGACATAACTCACCTAGGATCGATGAGGAGATTGTCGAACATTTGGGGACACCATGCTTAGTGGACGCAAAGCCTCAAGGGATTTATGCACAAATCCGAGTTGGAGAGAGGGTCGTCCGTAGGATTACTCTTGAGCATTCCGACAGACTCTTGATCATAATCTTTGGGACATACCCACCCATGATCGTCCAGTGTTGAGTGCAATCGCAGAGAGTTTGGTTGTTTCGATTTGACACTCTCCATTCAGGCAGCAGGGCATGGGGGACTCACCCTAGCCACTTGGATGAGACACCACATGTCATGGGCCGAGAGGAGAATCTCCACTTGAGGCACTTGGTAGGTGTACGAGTTGATGATTACAAACTTAGGGATGGCATGGTTGATTGTCGAGGTAGCATATGTTCCAACGCTAGGTTCACACTTGGGGAGGCGACAGAGAGGGAGTTACATGGTGATTTTTTAGTTGAACAACTTGAGGCGTTAGGGGAGCATGAGGTGGGGAGGACAGTAGTCCTTGTTGGCGGGATGATGCCTAGGCTTTTGGAAGTACCCAAGCACACCATCAAGAGTTGGGATAGCAGATCTCACTGTGTGATTTGGCAGGCACAAAATAGTTGGATATTTACGCACAAGTTCTTGATCCTTAGTGCCTACCTATTGGATACCTACAGGAGGTAGAGACGAGGCACAAAGGGGTCCTAACAACTAGTAACATATCACAGAAATAGATAGAGAGGATTGGGGTTTGTGGAACTCCAATAAGGTTATGGGATTTGATGATCCAATGGATTGGTGGGATTCTCCACTCCTTAGTGAGCATGGTCAGGATAACAAGTGGACTGATTCATTCATAGGTAGACACATGGGCGATCACCAAAGTCCTCACCATAGGACAAGGCAGATTTTTGCTTGGGATTTGGGCTAGCCATGGAGTGATAGGCGCTGGCACTGTTGAGTCACTTTGGAAAGATTGGCCTAGCCTCAATCATCGCATAGATTATGGCCGAGATTTATGGGAGAGGAGGTTCTAGTATGAGAATGCTAGGCAGTCATTCATGAGCAGAGTGTCACGATCTCAATAGGATAGGTTCCTTCTGCAATGGGCAGGGGATTGTGGCAAAATAGGGCTGAGCAGTTCAACTACCCATAGAGGTGAGATGGTGTCTACAGGGGAGGATCATGAAGATCTTCCATTTGGTTTTAGTGATTCATTGATGGTGTGGGGAACTTTACAGGTGTGGCAAGGTGATTGATAGGAGGAGATCATTGGAGGCCCGAGTAGATGAGGGTTCAATTTCACCAGGATTTGATTGCATCTTCAGGAGCTTACTCCTATAGTGCATGAGATGGACTATTCGGTAGAGCAGCTTCATGAGGATTTGCGTAGAGTTTTACATCATCAAGATGCTCTACTTATTAGTGATAGACACAGGGGTTCTAATGCCCATATCTAGCAGGATAGTAAGTGGAGCAAGGGGGGCTTCACGTTGATCAGGTTGGCTTGGGATCCTGGTATCAAGGGGCTCCTTCACTATAGGATATTACAATGATCAGGGACGATCCAATGTCACATTTGGGACCCTGGAAAAGTTTGTAGTGATAGTGGGGGTCCATAGTGAGAGAGGGTGTTTGTTCGGGCATTGCTTGAGGACAAGCGATGTTTGGTGCATTGGAAGAACTTGCCAAATGAGGGTGCCACCTGGGAGGTAAGCATATTTTGGAGCACACATCTTTGAGGTTGCTTGAGGGCAATCAACATTTGAGAGGGGAGGTCTATCATGTCCCTTCTTAAACACATTAGTAACAGGGTGCTGCTACACAATTTTGCACATTTTTACTAAGGAAGAGGGCCCCACACTTTTGACTTAGGGACTTAGCAGCCAAATCAACTTTATTTAGCTACTAGTGGAATGTGGGGGCCACCCACATAGGAGTTTGAATTAGCCATTCAATATGCTTGGAGGGAAAATCGAATGGGTGGATGGAGGGGGCCACATGAGGCTAAGGGGGGCCAAGGAGTTATAAAGAGAGATCAACTCTCATTTTGTTTTCATTCTGAATATTTGACAAAAAAACTCACTCTTGTACGCTCTGCTACTTAGTGAGTCTACCTGCTGTTTAGTTAAAAGTCTTCTGCAAGGAAGATTCAACCGCTACTTTGGGGGACCATCCATGCTCGCCCTAGGGACGTTGTTCCATAGATATTGTAGGAGTTTCCAGCAATGATTCATAGCTTAGCCAACCACGCATAGGAAGGGATTATGTGTTTTCTGGGTAGCCAGAAATATGTAGAGGTTGATTTGGCCACCCAAGAGGCTGAAAATCCAAAGTCAAAATTAGAGAAATTCCCTTCTGGGTTTTTCTGGGTTTTGTCCAAGGAGTCTAAGGCCAAGAAGGCACAATTTTATAGGTAGTTTTTTGGCACTTTCTAGACAGCCAGAGGTTAGCAAATGTAGTTGGAGAGCAGCTCCCAAATGGCCGAAAGTCAACACATGTCGTTGGAGAGTAGCTCCCAAAAGGCCGAAAGTCCAGGTTAAGAATCAGAGAAATTCCCTTATGGGTTTCTCTGGGTTTTGTCTAAGGAGTCTAATACTAAAAGGGAAGAATTTTCTGGATAGTTTTTGGGCACTTTCGAGGAGGCCAAAAGTTAGTAGATGTAGTTGGAGAGCAACTCCCAAAAGGCCGAAAATCCAAAGTCAAAGTCAGAGACATTTTTGTCTAGATTTTTCTTGGTTTTGTCAAAGGAGTCTAGGCTAAAAGGTTGGAATTTTCTGGGTAGTTTTTGGGAACTTTTCAGTAGGCCAAAAGTCAGTAGATGTAGTTGGAGAGCAGCTCCCAAGAAGCTGAAAATCCAAAGTCAAAATCATAGAAATTCCCTTCTGGTTTTTTTTTTCTTTGCCCAAGGAGCCTAAGGCTGAAAGGGAAGAATTTCCTGGGTATTTTTTGGCCACTTTCCAGCAGGCTGAAGTCAGCAGATCAGTAGTTTACTGAGATGGCACAGAGCATAGTATAGGAGCAACTGAATAACCATCTTTCCAACTATTCTACCACCTAGTTTGGTCCAGCTCGTCCTTGAGACAAGACTAGGTGCACTACTCCATTTATATATTGTACTCATGCTCTCATATTTCATAATTTATGGCTCAACAGTTCCAATATTATAGTGTTTCATGGGTGTTTTCCAAGTGTTTTTAATTTTCCACTGTTGCACTATTTGTTTAATTGGTTTATCACTTAAATTCCTGTTTAGGAACATTACACTTAAGTTTAAGTTGGAAATTTCATGTAGTTCTATCGTTTATCCTCACTCATTCTCCACTATTTCTCTATTCGTTTTAGGAACCCCATATCTCTTAATGAGAAGGCTTCAAATATGAAAGGTCGGTTCTGGTGACGCACTTTAAAATCTACCTCCAATCTTATTGGCCAGTGGTCCGAGCCCATGCATGGGAGGATCAAGTCTTCCATGAAGATATCTCTTCTTATGGCTTGTTTTGAGATTAGATATCTGTCCAGGCGTGAAGTAATTTGATGTTTTCCTCCCCTTCTATTATTCCAAGTATGTATTCCATTAATTATTGGAAGGTCCACTAAGTGGAGTTCTATAATGAGATCTCCAAAGGCTTCCATACTAGTTTCCATTCGTCTCAATCCTCCCCTCTTCTTAGTGAGAGAGGGAATCATGTTGAAATCACCTCCTACTACCGATTGGTTTTCCGAGTATAGCTTCCTCATTTTTTCAAGGTTGTGGAGGAATGATCCTATTTCTCCTAGGATGTGAGGTTCGTAAACCCCCGTAAGAAGCACCCATTCTTTGGATCCGATATTCCGGAACTTTCCTGATAATATTCTTGGGAGACTAATCTAGTCCTCAAACCAAAACTCTTTGGGTTTCCATATTATTGCTAAACCCCCCGCGCTACCATTTGCATCCTGAGCCATAACTTGGTACTGGAGTTTAAAATTTTCCAAAATCCCTATTAGCTTTCTTTCACTAATTTTAGTTTCCTGTATTATCATGATGTTTGGCTTGTATTTATTTAGTCTCTCTTTGAGGTATCTTTGTTTTCCTCTGCTATTGAGGCCCTCCATGATGTAATGATCATTTTAACAATTTGGTGGGTTGTTGAAATACCCCTAACAATGGAACTACCCTTCCAGAATTTACTAATAGCTCCCCAACCATTTGTATTGATTCATTCAATATTATTTTTACCCACTTCTTTCCCTTAGCTGACTTGGGAACCTAGATGTTACGATGGACTATGATCCCCGAACCCTGTTTAACTTTATATTTTCGGAAGGTTTTCTTGTAAAGTTGCTTCTGGTCTTTTGGAATGAAGCATTCATCAAGTTGCTTCCATTCTTGAAATAAGCACTTCATCACTTGTTCTTCGACACTGAGGTCCTCCTTCGAGTTATCAATCTACATTATGTTCTGCTCTATCATTTGTGTAGGATATCCTTTCCTAGGCTTTTGATTACTTCCTTTATCTTCAAATTATTTCCTTCTGGGTCCTTTTTTCGAAGATTCTAGTCTCCATGGTAACGTCAGGGATTTTCGCTTCCGCTTCCTCCTCCTGAAGTACTGCAAACCAATTATGGGCACTTTGTTCTTTTTCATTTTCGCTTGCTCTCTGATTTCCTTTCTGTCTCCGGTTTCTTTTCTTACTGTGAACCTCCTCGAATCCTTCCCCATCTTCTCTTGCCATCGTTTCCCCTACTCTTCTCTCTGCATTGGGATTTTCATTATGGTTTAATGGGAAAGCTTGGTACAAATGGCCATATTCATGGAAGTGACAACATCTAAAAGGGATTTGTTGATAGTTTAGGGGTTGCTACCAGATCTTGTCATGGTATTCCAGTTCTATGAAGTCTCAAACCGGTTCAGTGATGTTCATGTATACACAAATTTTGGCATAAGAGGTGTACCTTCTTTTTCACGTAAAGTCTACAACTTTGACAAAGGTTCCAATAGAATTACGAATCCCTTCCAAAATTTATGGGTCCTAGAAATCCATTGGTAGGAAAAAAAACCGAACCCATACTCGGACCGCAAGTAGATTTTTCTGATCTGGGTTATAGCATTCCTCCCAATGTATTATGAAGAGTCATGCATTGATAAAGAAATAGGTTCCATCCTCAAAAACCCTCTCCTTGTCTTCGAGGTTAGAAAAATCACTGTGAAGAACTCTTTTTCCCCCAGCTTGAGATCGATGTGTCCCTTCAGCTACTATCGTTGCTGAATCCATTTGATTAGTTCCTTCTCTCTTGGCCAAGCCCCAAAAAATTTGCATGTAAGGGCATGATCATTCATGTATTTTCGATATTCCTCTAGCTTATTATTCGGTATGACAAATATTGGTTTATTAGCCACCCTCGGTAAACATTTCCCTCCCAGTCCCACTTTCCATTTTTCTCCTGAGAGAGGAGGTCCTTTTCCATGGCCTCAATTTCTGCCAACTGCGTTGTGCTGGCTGGATTCCCCTGCTACTACATTTGAGTAGGAGGTGATATCTCCCCCCTTGCCAGTCCTATAATGGACCCTGTCAACAAATCCTCCATAAGAAGGTGCTGCAATCCCTTCGCACTCTAGTATGCTATAGGGTTGTCAGAATGGTTTCGTTGGAACCCTAACTGTTCGCTCCACTATCGCTCTCGCCCATTAATTTTCACTTTTGTTGTCACTCTTAATTAGATAATTTCTTATAATCATATTTATGTGCTAAATCAAAATAACATAAATCAATACTATAATTTCATTGTTTATCTAAGATTATTTAAAATATGGTTGTGGTATATATATAAAATTGGTCAAAATTTTGATATATAAAAAAAACTTAAATGATAATGTAAGCAGTGATCAAATTTTATTTCTAGCAAGTCAAAGAAGATTTAGATATTTTCATGTGGCTTTTATTTCCAATCTACTTATCATTCCTCCATAGTAGTTGACATGATCAATTTCTATTATTATTTATTCTTAGCATAAGGGTGGAGTTCTAGGAAAAAATTCCAACACTTTTCTTCATTGTGTATATCAACATCACAATGATTATAGCAATGCTTATTGGTTTCCTTGGTCTATGGAGTGTTGTATATCATCTTGCTTCATCTTTCTATTGTTAGGTAACTTTAAATTTTCCTTTTCTTCATTATGCCAGTCATGTATCCCTAGCCTCACAAAATAATAGCTTGATATAAGCATGATGGAGGTTCTTCTATCTCACATAGGGGTATTTAATTTCTCATGTGGCCATGTACATACCAATCCTCAAGCATGAGTATTAAAAACATTGTTTACTTCTTGAATTTTATATTTTAATCTTGGAAATTTTATGCCTTCTTTTAATGAAATTATTTCTATCTGATTAAACAGTGTTTGATATTTATGTCTAATTATCTATTGATTTTTAGTGGCATATTAAACTCAATGAAATTGGGGTGGTTTAGTTTTTCACTTTAAGGCTATGCGTAACTTTACCACCACACCAAACCATGGCTACTCATCTTTGGCCTTGTAGAATAAATTATTGTTTATATTAGTGCGCCTAAAAACCAAAATAAATATCCAACTATTAAAATAAATTATTTAAAACTCTTTGGCATTGAATTTTACATCATACGAAATAATATGAATCTTCACCTCGAGGTTAAATGGAGTAGTAAAATCGATAGAGGAACAATCATTGATTGATCAATATTTGATACAGTTTTCCTTTGATTTTCATATAGTCTGTTGGGTCCCTATAATACTAGTGATTACCCCATTACTATTGTAGTTACACCCCTTATTTATATTTTTGTGCCCCTATTACCCCCATATTGTTATTTCTGTGCCCCATAGAATCTCTCTATTGTTATTTTTGTGGCTTTATATTATTATTGTTAGGTCGGCTGGATTATATTGTGACTCCTTAGACTCCTATATATAGAAAAGAGGTTTTGTCATTTGTATCATCCAAGAATTGTTCATTTATGTAATGTAAAGGAGGTTGCCCCCTTCGAAGAGGCTGAATTCTAAGGCGTTGATCTATCTTTTCTATCTTTTCTTGAGCTGGTTTCATAACATTTGGTATCAAAGCTTTGGATTCTAGGGTTTCGCTGCTCCAAACAGGTCATCATGGTATTTTCGCTATAACTCTTTTTCTGTGACGTTTCAGAAGTCACAAAAAAAACCCATTTGAGAAGAGATCGCGTTGAACCTTGGGTACGAATTTGAGATCTTTTCGCGCGATATTTGCGGAGATATGATCTGAGGAAGTTGGTCTTTTTGCAAACTCCTGAATTACATTCAAAACAGGTGACCTGGGGAAAATATTCATAACTTTCTCTCTAGGGATCAGATTGAAATTTTGTAAGAAGGTACAGAAAGAGGACGGACTGTAGTTTCTTGTGTGTGTGTTTCAGATTCAAAGGTTGAAACAGTGACTCGTGGTACGTCGTACAAGTTCACTCTACTGAACTAGTCTAAAAGCAAGTCACTGTGGGAGATTTCACATAACTCTTCCTTGGAGAATCCAATTTGGCTCAGACTTGTGGCATTGGAAAGAGGACGTAGAAGGCTACTACAAGTAGGAATTTCAGAACTAGATGATCTGAAATTACAGAGATACATTAGATTCAATATCAGACTTCTATAAAGTGAAAAAAAGGTGTGTAGTTTTTTTTAAAATTTTTGTGTAAGCTTGGTTTAATGGAATTCAAAGGGCATAGTAAAGCATTATTATCGGTAACTGATGCCCCAAGGAAAGAAAATGCAAACACCTAGTAAGGAACCTGAAAGCTCTAGCATGACTCATGAAGAAGAGGAAGAAATGCTACATGATATATCAAAATTACAAGAACAAGTGAAACAAATGTCAAGCTCACAAAAGCTAATAGAAGCTAAGATAAGTGGCGTGGAATCTAAGATAAATGGCGTGGAATCTAAGATAAAGGGCATGGAAGCTAAGATGGATGATTCAAAGATAGATTTGAAGAGAGACATGGCAGATTTGAAGAGAGACATGACAGATTTGAAGATAGATTTGAAGACAGACATGGAATAATTGAAGAAGTTGCTACAAGAAAGGGTCACTAATGGTGAAAAGGTAGTAAAGGAAACTCATGATGAGAACAAAAGAAATGTTAATCATGATTCCATAGACGCTAATGTTGGATCGAAGAATCACCATATTCCAAAAATCGATATGAGGAAATTTGATGGCAAGGATCCCGCCACATGGATATTACAGATGGAGCAATTCTTCGATCTCAATAATGTGCAAAACGCACAAAAGGTACGTATGGAAACTGTATATTTGGAACCAAATCAGTTTGTATGGTATCAATGGCTTTGCTCTCGTAAACAATTTATCACTTGGGCAATTTTTACGGAAGAATTGATAGCACATTATGAAGATACAAAAAGCAACACTTTTTTTAGCCAATTGATAAGTCTCAAACAAAAGGGTTCAGTAATGGAGCACATTGAGGAGTTCCAAAAATTGAACATAAGGGTAAAAGATATTCCAGAGGAGCATAGGATTGATGTGTTCATAGGGTCTTTAAAGGATAATATCCAACATGATGTTCGCCTTTGGGAACCTGATTCATTAGAGAAGGCATTCAGGTTAGCAAGAAAAATGGAAAGCAAAATTATGGCAACCGGGAAGCATACCACTCACAACTATAAAGACGGAAGTGTTGTTGCCCCTAGTCTTCCACAACCTATAAGGTTGACACCACAACAATTGGAAGAAAAAAGAGCAAAAGGGCTTTGTTACAGTTGTGATAGCAAATACACTAAAGGTCATAAGTGTGCTGAGAAGAAATTATTCTACATAGATTGTGAAGAGGAAGAAGAAAAGGAGCAAGAAAGGTCAAAAGAAGAAGATATACTCCAGGAACAAAGCCTAGATGAAGAAAAAATAAATCCGACCATATCTTGTAATGCATTGGCGGGAATTACCACTCCTCAAACCATCAAGATAGAAGGACAAATCAAGAAGAAAAAGGTAATAGTGTTGATTGATTCAGGAAGCACCCACAATTTTATTCATTGTAGGGTAGCAAAAGAATTGAATTGCTTCCTATATCCAGCACCAGAGTGTCAAGTGATGATTGCAAATGGAGGAACAATAAATTGCTCTGGAAAGTGCCATAATATCAAGCTATCCATGGGAGAATATGTATTGACTAGCCCAATGCTTTCCATTCCAATGGGAGGTGCTGATGTTGTACTAGGAGTCCAATGGCTACAATCCTTGGGTACAATAGCTTTTAATTTTCAAGAACTTTTCATCAAATTTTCTACGGAAGGAAAGGAAGTTGAATTAAGGGGTATTGCAGGGAAACCAGGAAAGATAATCAGCTCTAATGGCATGACAAAGCTTCTAAAAAAGGAGCAAAGAGGTGTAATTGCACAATTATGTTCGCTAGATGTTTCCACATTGGAATCATCTATTTCTCCAGATCTCCAAAAAGTCCTGGACAATCATTCCAAGGTATTTGAGACTCCAAAAGGTCTCCCACCTATGCGTGATCATGATCATGCTATTCATCTGATTCCAGGAAGTGTTCCTCCAAACATCAGGCCGTACAGATATCCCTATGTCCAAAAAAGTGAAATTGAACGTATGGTTGCAGAAATGCTAGAGGCTGGTATAATTCAACCGAGTCAAAGTTCTTTCTCATCTCCAGTAGTATTGGTGCACAAGAAGGATGGATCATGGCGCATGTGTCTGGATTATAGGGAGCTCAACAAGCTCACTATTAAAGATAAGTTCCCCATTCCTGTTATTGATGAATTACTGGATGAATTGCATGGATCAATTTACTTCACCAAGTTGGATCTTCGTTCGGGATATCATCAAATCAGAATGAAGATTGAAGACATTCCGAAAACGGCATTTAGAACTCATGAGGGTCATTATGAATTTTTGGTCATGCCTTTTGGCCTTACCAATGCACCTTCAACATTTCAAGGTTTGATGAATTCAATTTTCAAACCATTCCTTAGAAAATTTGTGTTAGTATTTTTTGATGATATACTAATCTACAGCAAGTCTTGGAAGGATCATGTTGAACATGTTGACAGGGTGCTACAACTATTGGAGGAGAAACAATTATATGCAAAAAGATCCAAATGTTTCTTTGGAGTCCAGGAGGTGGAATATTTGGGTCATATTGTATCTCATGAAGGAGTTAAGGTAGACCCTAGCAAAATTAAAGCCATTAAGGAATGGAAAATCCCCACATCCATAAAGCATCTGCGAGGATTTCTTGGGTTGACAGGGTATTATCGCAAGTTTGTTAAGAATTATGGGAGAATAGCAGCACCTCTAACAACATTATTGAAGAAAGATTCATTTTCATGGACTCCGGAAGCAACAAAGGCCTTTGAACATCTTAAAGAGGCAATGTGCCAAGCACCGGTCTTAGCTACACCGGACTTCACAAAAACCTTTATTGTGGAATGTGATGCTTCAGGAAATGGAATTGGTGCTGTTCTAATGCAAGATGAAAGACCCATTGCTTTTGAAAGTCGTCCAATCAAAGGAAAGTTTTTAAGCAAAGCTATTTATGAGAAGGAAATGTTGGCAATACTCCATGCACTTAAGAAATGGCGACCCTACCTAATGGGAAGACACTTCAAGGTAAAAACGGATCATGATAGCCTTAAATACTTTTTAGAACAAAGATTATCCTCTGAAGAGCAACAAAAGTGGGTCACAAAGATGTTGGGTTATGACTTTGAAATCATCTACAAAAAAGGGAAGCAAAATGTGGTGGCAGATGCACTCTCAAGAAAGGATGAGGATGTGGAAGCATTGTTGTGTGCCATTTCTATTATCCAACCAGATTGGATAAACGAAGCAAGGGAGGAATGGAAGAATGACGAAGAAGTGTGGGCACTTATTCGAAAGCTACAACAAGATTCCAGTACTTCTGATACATTTAGCTGGCAAAATGATTCGTTATGGTACAAAGATCGCTTATACCTCTGTAAGAATTCCCAGCTAAAACAAAAGATTCTTATGGAATTGCACACTTCTCCCTTAGGAGGGCACTCAGGATTTTTAAAAACTTACCACAGGGTTAAGAAGGAATTTTTTTGGGATGGCCTTAAATCAGATATTCAAAAGTTTGTGGTGGAATGTTTGGTTTGCCAGCAAAATAAAGTTGAAACAATTAAGACATCGGGTCTATTACAACCTTTATCCATTCCAAGCCAACGTTGGGAGGAGGTTTCAATGGATTTTATCACAGGTTTACCCAAGTCTGAGGGAAAGAGTGTCATCATGGTGGTAGTTGACAGACTTACCAAGTATGCACACTTTTGTGCATTATCACATCCATTTAAAGCCAGTACAGTTTCTACTGCATTTATGGAAACAGTTCAAAAGCTACATGGAAACCCAAAGATTATTGTAAGTGACAGAGATCCCATTTTCACTGGAAATTTTTGGACAGAATTATTTTCTTGTCTTGGTACTCAGTTAGCTCATAGCTCATCTTATCATCCTCAATCTGATGGGAAAACTGAGATAGTAAACAAATGTTTGGAAGGATATCTTCGTTGCTTTGTATCTGATAAACAGACACAATGGGTCAAATGGTTTCCTCTGGCTGAATGGTGGTATAACACTTCCTTCCATACAGCAACAAAAATGACCCCATTTATGGCACTTTATGGGTATCAACCACCATCCATCACATCATATTTAAGAGAAAATTCTAAGGTTCAGGCAGTGGAACATCACATCGAACATCAACAACAAGTCCTCCAACTCTTAAAGGATAACCTCGTGTTGGCACAAAATAGAATGAAACAACAGGCAGATCAACATCGCAGTGAAAGAAGTTTTGATGTAGGTGATTGGGTATTCCTACAGCTACAACCATATAAGCAAATGTCCCTAAAGCAAGCTAAGAAGGATAATAAATTATCACCAAAGTATTATGGTCCGTACAAGGTGTTGCAAAAGATTGGTACTATGGCATACAAATTGGAGCTTCCTGCAGCTTCTCGATTGCACCCAGTTTTCCATGTTTCATGTTTAAAGAAGGTTATAGGTGACAAGCTCCCAATTCAAACAATATTGCCAGAACTTGACGAGGAAGGAAAAATTATATTGGAACCGGAAGCAGTCACAGAAACAAGAACTCGACAGCTACAAAATCGATCAATTTCAGAGTATCTTATCAAGTGGAAGAACTTATCCGCTGAAGATTCCACATGGGAGGATGAGAATTTTATGCAGAAGTATCTAGAACTACTCAAGCGTTGAGGACAACACTTTTTTGAAGGAGAGGGGCATGTTGGGTCCCTATAATACTAGTGATTACCCCATTATTATTGTAGTTATACCCCTTATTTATATTGTTGTGCCCCTATTACCCCCATATTGTTATTTCTGTGCCCCATAGAATCCCTCTATTGTTATTTTTGTGGCTTTATATTATTATTGTTAGGTCGGATGGATTATATTGTGACTCCTTAGACTCCTATATATAGAAAGGAGGTTTTGTCATTTGTATCATCCAAGAATTGTTCATTTATGTAATGTAAAGGAGGTTGCCCCCTAGAAGAGGCTGAATTCTAAGGCGTTGATTTATCTTTTCTATCTTTTCTTGAGCTGGTTTCATAACATAGTCAAAATCATTTTCCTAATGCTTAGACTCCAGTGAAGAGTCTTTCTTTTTCATCATCGTTTAATTGAGATGGATCATTATCCCTAGTAGGATGTCTATGCCCTACTCTAAAGAATAAAACTCGACTTTGGGTCTTCTTAGGCATGTTTCTTCCACCTTCTATTGAAATTCATTTCCAACCTTGTTGTAATGACACTCTTGTATCTTTTCACTCATTTTGAGCCATCATTATATAGGATTTTCATTATTCCATGTGATTTCTCAATTATTCCAAGACCAAATTAATTTATAAGTATTTTAGAGATTAACTTTTAAAAAATTGATATGTCACAAAAATAGAGGTTAATTTTTCCATATGTAAGACAAATTAAATTTCCGATACTTTTATGTTAGAAAACTTCTACTATACCCCATTAAGTTTATGAAAATCAATGTATTATAACCCATCAAATCCAACATATCTAAAATAATAGTACCAAAAGAAACCCTACTTCAACCAAGATGGTGAAAAAAAACTACGTTGAAAGCTACCAAATTATAAACAAAGTTATAACTTGATACAACGATACTCATATGAAATAAATGCACTACAATATGCATACAATGCAACATAGTTTGTATAATTCCATAGAGAGTTGCCATAGATATCATTGAGTACTCAAAATAAAGAGTCTTATATAACATCTCTACAAGCTCCTTTCCTATTTAGGCTCATTTTCCTTAGTTTTAGTTTGATGCACGTGCATGTTATGAAAGTTATGTTCTTTTCGTGGACTTGTTATAGCAATATTTCTTGTTGCACAGGAAACATATTCTTTTCCTTTTTTCTTTCACTTCTTGGATTTAGGAAAGAAAATCTTCGATTAATAATTTATTGACTAAGCAGGCATACGCAAATGGTATTTTCAATATAAAATTTCTGAATCTTTCCCAAATCAAAATATAAACTAAATCATTATTTTAATAAAACCCTCCGTGCATTTTATATTATCAAACATAAAGATTAATAAGTTGAAATATATTAAGATGATTAGTTATCAATTTTGTATAATCATTTTCAGTATGATAGCGTGCTTCTTTTATTTATTCTATTCATATTGTTGTGGTTTGAATTAAAAGTTGAGAGATTTATGGAAAGGAAAAATCATATTTATTGATTTGAAATTCAATTGATTCAAAAATAATAAAATATTGTTATTAAAAATTATATTTTTAATAAATTTATTTCAAATAATTTAAATTAATGAAAAATAATAATGAAAAGATAGAAGACGATTTACAATGTATCTATAATAAAAATATTATAGATACTTTAAATAAAAAAATTAACAATTATATTTTATTATAGCTATTTTGAATTAAGAAAAATTAACAATCATATATTTTTTTTATTTTTCATTCTAGTTAGGAACTTTTTCTCTCATAATATTTTTTTTTAAATAATTAACCATTATATTTTTCTTATTTTTCATTGTAGTTAAGAACTTTTTCTCTCATAATATTTTTTTTTAATAACAAAAGTATTTAAAGTTATTTCCTCAATGTATTCATCATCAATAATAAAATATATTCAATAAAAATATTATGGATATTTTGAAAAAAGTATAACAAATATATTTTTATTTTTATATTACAATTAAAATTATATATAATTAATAACAAAAGTATTTAAAGTTATTTCCTCAATGTATTCATCATCAATAATAAAATATATTCAATAAAAATATTATGGATATTTTGAAAAAAGTATAACAAATATATTTTTATTTTTATATTACAATTATAATTATATATAAAAAAATTTATTTTTATATTACAATTATAATTATATATAAAAATTTATTTGATTGAATTTATTTTTTTAAATTAAATTTTAAAATTTGGAATTAATAAATTATCATTTTAAATTTATTAAATACCAAAAGTAATGTTTTAAGAAATTCTTATAATAATATTATCCCCTAACTTAAAACCTAATCCATTGAAGGGTCTTCAAAATAGGAGTAAAAAATGCATTAAAATTTTAAAATAATTAAATTTAAATGATAAGATAGAATTAAATCTTCAAAGTATTATTGAAAAATGTATTAAAATTTAAAAATAATTAATTTGAAACAATACTAGATAGAATTGTTGCACTATATTGAAAAAAAAATTCTCCTTTTTATTAAATGGTTCATATGTTAGTGTTTCAAATTCCTTTATTTTATATATATATATATATAATTAGAAACAAATTTTTCTGATTAATCACAACATTAAGATTGGGTTTAAGTCAGTCTTTCTAACTAATAAAATTATAAATAATTATTTTAGGTCACAGTATTATAAAAATTGATAATTAACTTTTTACATAACAACTAATTTTCAACCAAATATTATTATATAAATTAATTATTTTTAATATTATTATTAACTGTTTTATTATATGGTGATAACTACTAGTTTTCAACCTAACTCACATTGAATAGGTAAACCCTCACTAATAATATTATATAAATGAATTATTCTTATATTATATTATTATATAAATTGATAAATAATTTATAATATCAATATTAAATAATTAATTATTACATAACTACTAATTTCCAACTAAATGTTGGATAGTTTAATAAACATCTCTTCATCATGTATTCCTATATAATTTTATTTCACCAACTGCTAATTTTGAACAGCTAACTCTAAACGATGACGTATCCCTGCTATTTATTCTCTTAGATCAATTGGTTTCTCACCTTGTCCTGGGGATGAACCCCATTAGTTGGCTCGAAAATTCTACCCAATCTTAACAAGGTGATTAATCCCAAAGATTGATTTCTACATTATGGAGCACAAAAGACTTAAATCTAACATATTTAAAATTTATATTGAAAATGAAAAAAAATATTATATTAAAATAATGAAAATATAATAATTTTGAAATTAAAAATTAAAAATATTATGTTAAATAATTTTCTTCTAAATATTTTTAAATATATTCCACATATATATAATAATAATGGGTAAATAAAAGTAGATAATATTTTGTAAAAAGTTTGTAAAAATAATTATAATATGTTAGAATAAATATATTTAAATGTTTTTCAATATATGAGATATTTTCTTGGAGATTTTTTTTTAATCAACAATTTATAAAAATGGAAAACAAAGTAACCAAATTAAATTATGAGGCAAACCTTACTATATATGCCTCATCTTAAATTTTCTCTCGGAAGAAAAAGAACTGAAACTAAAGAGGGCAAACCCGGAAATTACATAGCCAGATTCTCGAGCCAATACTTTCGCTTAACTCCTCCTCGATCCACTACTTTAAGGAATGGGAAAAAGAGAAAAAAAAACAGTACGTAGTTCTTCAACAATAATGTACAGCGATTTGTAATACTTCCAGTTATTCTAAATGCAAAATAATTGAAAACTATTGAATAGAATCCCTACCCTGTTTTGGTGTGCAAATGATTTTGTTATAACAAAGGAAAAAGCCAGACAGGCATAATTCAAGTGCTGGCAGTAAAACATAACAATAAACCAACATAGCATTCATCATAAATTGAACATGCGAGATTATAACCGAACAAAACCCAATAAATTGAACATGCGGGATTCTAACGGCACAAAACCTAAAAAATTTCAGTCTACAATGGGAAATCTGTCTTCATCAGAAAGACTTACAGCCATGAAAATATTGAACATCTAAAAAGTGTAGCAAGAAGAAGCAAGCTAATTCGAAAAGCTTGTGACTGAAAATTTTTGTTTTGTATTGTGGCCGATTGAGAAGTCCCCAAATGCAGAGCATTGCTATTATGTAAATGAAAAGCTGAAATAGGGAAATAGCATATAAATATTAAAGGATTTTATTCTAACGTGAATAGTGTAAATGATCATGAATCTCACTGCCACAAAATATATGTAGATGATGACTATAAAGTGAGATGTGAATAGCAGTAAAGCCAGATGTGAATTGGTAAATCCTAGCTAATAGATTTGGTGAAGTTAAAATTGTTAATAAAATTAACAATAAGCACATACATGATCCTATATCGCACCATAATATGGATGAACATTATATATATTAATATTATGTTATCGCACCATAATGTGGATGAACATTATATATATTAATATTATTAATATTATGTGTGGTTTTTTAAAGAGAAATTAATTATGGCAATATGATCAGCCGCTCATATTATTTTGTGCGTCCAATTTATATTTCCTCTCCTCGCAACGGCTCATGTTAATTTTTGTCTCTCGGCCTTCACAACAAAAACAAGATGAAGGGATTTCAGTTTAAATAAAACCTAGAGGAGAAAAACAAAGAAGAAAGTGAGATGTGAATAGCAGTAAAGCCAGATGTGAATTGGTAAATCCTAGCTAATAGATTTGGTGAAGTTAAAATTGTTAATAAAATTAACAATAAGCACATACATGCTCCTATATCGCACCATAATATGGATGAACATTATATATATTAATATTATGTTATCGCACCTAATGTGGATGAACATTATATATATTAATAGTATTAATATTATGTGTGGTTTTTTAAAGAGAAATTAATTATGGCAATATGATCAGCCGCTCATATTATTTTGTGCGTCCAATTTATATTTCCTCTCCTCGCAACGGCTCATGTTAATTTTTGTCTCTCGGCCTTCACAACAAAAACAAGATGAAGGGATTTCAGTTTAAATAAAACCTAGATGAGAAAAACAAAGAAGAAAAACGATGGTACAATGCTAACGATTTGGCAGAGACATCCAGCATAAGATTTGCGCGCTTTGAACTACTTTGAGGTGCGGTACCAAATTTCTCTTTTATGACGCATCCATCTTTTACATTCATCTTCTTGATAATCACGTTTTCTTGATCAATTGTATGTTATTACTATTGACGAAATAAAACTCAAAAGTAAATTAGAAAATAATCACATAGTATGTTGGATCACGATGCAGGTTATTTTTAAACTCATCGCCTTCAAAAATAATTTCAACTCTTTAAACATGGCATTATTACCCATCAGCAATTAATCAAATAGAATATGGGATCACGATGAAGGTTAGTTTAAACTCAGAGCCTTCGAAAATGATTTTAACTCCTTAAACATGGCATACTTACAAAGCAGGGGAAGAAAACCATATATATACAAGAAATCAGGAAAGACGAGAATCAGAAGAATTTATTAAAATGATCTTATTGCAAGTGTTCTAATAGATAGGGTATGATAGCGCTTCTTGATAGCGTATGCTCCTGTTTCGTTCTTGTAGGGTATTTACAGCTTATGAATTCTCATGCATATAAAAATCAAGATGCCAGTGATCAGAAGAACCTGAAAGAAACGGAATTAAAATTAAAGAATACACAGCTGCCTCCTTAGTTTACTATTACACTCGCATCCTGATCCACAGTATGTGTGCCCTGCATCTGCATCTGATGATGGGGATGCGATGAGATTAGGAGGGGACGAGCAATCTCGTGCACCGCTATCCATTTGTTCGTAAATGCATCTGGAGTCTTAACACCCACGTGATTGATGGAGAAGGGTTTGGTGTCGGTCACCACCAGCGATTGGCCATGGAGGAGAGTGTGGAGTACTGTACCAGCGGGAAGATGGTTGAGGTCTGCCATCAACAGCCTTCTGTTGGGAACCACATGGTATTTCACGTTGTTTACAAAATCTTGGCCGTCCTTCAAGAAGACGGAATCGTCGCTGAGAGTGAAGATGGTGAGGCTTTGCAAACCCAAAAGCGCCGGAGACCTGACGCGTATGGCCAACGCCAGAATGCTGTAACCGCGATTTCTGAGACAGAGTGCCGCATCTTCCAGGATGAAGGGCATTATGATATTCAATGGCTGATCAGGACCAGGACTAGCTGATAATGATGGCGACATCTGTGCAGGAACATCCGGGGAGCGATAGATTGAAGAATAGTCATCCGCCGCATCCGCAACAGCACCAGAAAAAGAGAAGATGAGAATAATAATCACGGGGAAAGATAAACACCCGTACTCCATCGTAATCTGCAATAGTTCAGCAGTGCCGAAAACGACTTCTATGTATATATTCCAAGATCCGACCCGATATATTTCCAGATCAGATTAGCTCTGCCGCACGGCACTGCACAAGTCGTATGTATATCTTCCAAGATCCAACTCGATCAATACCCAGGTCAGATCAGCTCTGCACGGGCACTGATAATTGCATTCCAGGAGCGCAAATAACTCAAAATGAGAGAGGATGCTTCAAATACAGTCCAAGAAGATTTACTAATAGCAAGGAACGGATGGGTTTGAGTCTCATATAGCCGGCCTGTTTCTTGACAAACGGTTCATATTTCAACCGTTAAAACCTGCTGGAGCGAGAACACCGAGTGCCCACAACGCTCAAAAGGATGATCATCGTAAATTTAGAAAATTCTATTACGTTAGAACTTCACAAGATTGTTAGCACACTGGATCGTGGGAACTTGAAGGACTATGTTATAGATTAGGCCTGGATTATGGCCCAAATACTTTAATTTTTTAACCCAAGTCATAGCTTCAGCCACTGGACCCATATATATTACATCTAACCTATAGCCTCAAAATTATGGTTATATATCTCTATATCTTCCAAAGACTGATTTTATACTCCAAATCATTACGATTATGACCATATCTCTTATTTATGTCATAAATATTATTATCGTCCAAAGCATTTTACATGGCATTATTATGAGCCTTGAAGTAAAGTCCGATGATTCTTAGATCACAAAAGATGCACTCCGTTATAAGACCCATTTATACTCAAAATCATTACTTTTATGACCATATCTCTTATTTATATCATAAGTATTATTATCATCCAAAGCATTTTACACGGCATTATTATGAGCATTGAAGTAAAGGGGCTAAGTCCGATGATTCTTAAATCACAAAAGATGCACTCCGTTATAAGACTGGTCACAAAAGATGCACTCTATTATAAGACCCGTTTATATTGAGCACTTGTTTCTAGTAGTAGTTCATCATAAATATAAATATAAATATTATTAATTAAATAATAATTATTATAGTAATTTTGAGTGGATAATTTTTAATGCTTTTTATGATTGTTTGGAGTTTATCGTCGCATCTCTACTATAATTATGTAAATTGTTGATCTAGTTATTCATGTTGACAAACCTAGGGGTTCGAAACACGTCAATCCTAAAACAATGATGTGATTTATCTGGAAGAGTTTTGCTTTAATCATGAATCACAGAAGCACCCATTCTCAGATATCTTAATATTGTTAATTGTTTTAATAATTTACTTTTATTTCATTCATTATTAATGAACTATTTAATAATGAATGAAATAAAAATGAATGATTTAATTATTATTAATATTATTAATTAATAATGTTGTTAAATTTAATTAGCAATAAAAATAATAATCCCCCGATCGGGGTGTGATGGGAGAGGAGATCTGGAGTTGGATCGTGGACATGCTTGAAGGACAAGTGGATAGGGTAAGTGGGCGGCCCATCCAAGGACCCCACACGAGCGCAGTAGGAGGAACCGGGAGAGAAAGGCAGGTGGTGATTGCCTCGGGAAAACAAAAGGGTGGGTCGACAAGTAATCAAGGAGGAAAGGTGGTGAAGGCAGGCATTACATGCATGCAAGGTTGGAGGAGGAAACAGGCAGTAGGCGACGAGACTGGAAGTTGAGGGGAGAACCTGGCCTGCGGGAGAAGGGATTGTCGCCTCCACTTGGAAAACGCCTTCAACGACTCGGAAGGAGACTGGTATGTAATTTAGGCCTACCTTAGTATTGATATGGAGTCATTGCTGCAAGAATGGAGGTTGGTCTGGCATCGAATGGTGGTGGTTTCAAATGTTTTGAAAGAAATTTGGCTTAGTCTTCTATTGTTGATGTTTGGTTTTTTACTTTCTACAATGTATGGTAGACTGTTGGGGAATAAGGGGATCCATGGAGGGTTAGGAGTGTTTTTTGGCCCCTGGGTAGTGAAATTTGCAACAACCATCATTGAAACCTGAAGATTAGGATATAGAAGGGGCTGAGGCTCCCCTGAGGACCTACGGCCATCTAGCAATCTCCAGAACTAGCGAGGGATGCGAGGGGGGTATGGGATTTGCAATGCACACTTGTCCATCCAGTCTGGCTTAGTTTGGTTCTTGGGAGACCTCCAGACCCAGGGGGGAAGGCAAGGGGTGTTGGGGTACCACAAATTTGGAAAGCTCGACCAACTGGCCGCAGCTTGGCTCCCGGGTAAACCAGAGGAGCAGAGGGGAAATAATTGGGAGTTGGGGGACTAGAACCCTGGTGCGGCTGGTAATTCTGCCATTGCGAGTACAATCCGGTGGAATTGGTGAGATGGCTGGGTAGAGGGATGTAAGACTGATCGAGGGGGAGTTCTGGGTATGTTATTCACCATTCTCGTAGCCAATCCAGTTCAAGTCAGGATGCAGGGTAGCTTCAATAACCTAAGGGGTAGGAGGGAGGAACCAGGGGCTCCAGACCTCAGCGGGCTTGCAATTTCAGATAGAACAGAGCCAAACTCCTGCATTCTTTGTCTTGATTTCCCCAAACCTTGCTTGTCCGTCAACCTGGGTGTTGGGGTTTCTAAGCCTAGAACCCAGTGGGCCGGCTACTCCAAGGAAGGAATTAAGTGGTTGAGAGAAGAGTATCACTTACTGTTGCGCACAGTGAGGATGAAGGAAAGATGGGAAGGGACTGGGGGAATTCAGGTCATCTTCCTCAAATTCGAATTCGAGATTCTGTAATGGTGCTTTACATGGAATGGTGGAAGGCCAAGAATGAAATTTGTCTTGTTCATAATGTTTGTACTTATGCTACTCTTATAGGTTTATTTAATTTTCCTCCCCTTCTGACTTCGACGCTTTGATACCAGGAGTAGGAAAGAATTAGAGAGGGGCGGTGGCTGGAAGAAATTCAGAAGGAAAACAAAATGGTGAAAGCGGAAGCAGGGCCAGGAAGAAAAGGGGGTCACCATGCTTGCAAATAGATAGAAAATAAAAAGAAACCACCGATGGTTTCGACCTGCATGACCCAGCGGAAGAGGGGTAGGAAAATTGGAGAGGAAAACATGCAGAACGTCATGCATGCATACGATGGAGGAACTCTAGCATAGGTTAAAGCCATAATTTCAACATGGGAGGCAAAGCTAAATGCCAAAGAAGTGGCATAACCACTTCCAACGAAGGAATGGGACCCCCCTACTCATAGATCTGGGACATACCTGAGGCTGAAAAGCGCTCTTTAGACAGACAATAGATCTTTACAGGGTAATGAAGAACCTGTTGGCCAGTGCCATGACAAGAAACAGGGACTTGGGAGAACCATTGCAAGCACGACAAGAGGAGCCAAGCCTAAAGGACATCTAAAGAGAGATGTAGGTTGTGCATGTACAACAATATCACCAGAATGTCTGTTTTGGCTGAGTCGAGAAACAAATACAAATCTTGCTGCATAATGAAGTGCCCGAGCTGAGCGCTAAGTACCTGACCCCTATTGAGTCATCTAATGACTAAAATAGAGTAGTATAAAGCAATGCTTCTTTTTTGTTATGATGAACTGGTCAGATAAAATTTACTTTGATAATAGAAGGATTAAACATATAGTAGATATAGTAGCATATTTAGCATGGATGAATATTCTCGAACTGCTTAAATTTTGGATGACATATGATGCTGATTGATGACCAACAAACCTAGTTTCCCTTGGATATGTTGAGGCCACCATATTTATTTTTTGTTACCTGCCTAGATATGATTAATAGAAAAAGGAAGTACTCGCAAGCTTACACAAAAAAATAATAAAAATTATAATAGTAATTAGTCATAATAATCATAATAATAGTTATAATAATCAACCACAATTAAATCTGGTTCTATATGCCTGTGATTGATATAGGTCTTCCACCTATATCAATCACATTTACTAATGTGGTTGTAACGATATATTTTAAAATCAATTTATTTATCACATATAATGAAATTTTGACATGTATATAATATTTATTGTAATTTTATATAAAATATATTTTAGAATTAATTAATTTATTACATATAATGAAATTGTACAAATTTTAAGTAATATTATTTCAATATGGAGAGATGTTGTGTCATATTGTTAATTTAAAAGTTATAAAATAATGTTTACATTAATCACATTAGTTAAACACGTTAGATTAATAAACCCAAGGGATTGATATTATAAACCCAACGGTTTAATACTAAAAACCCAAGGGAATAATATTAAACCCAATGGATAAATATTATAAACCCAAGGTATGAAAACCCTAAGACAAATATTATAAACCCTAAAATAAATATGGTTGACCATGTTTACCATTGTTGATTTTTATAGTGAGACATTCTTTGTCACAATGTGATGTTTTACCATGGTTGACCATGATTTATTTTCATATTAAGACAATCTTTGGTACAATGTGACATCGGACCATCGTTGACAATGATTGCAAATCCAAGGGATTTATATTAAACCCTCAGATTAATATTATAAACCCTACAAATAATATGATACCCTAGGAATATAAACCCTTAGATTAATAACTCCAAGGGATCTGTATTACAAACCCAAGGGAATAATATTAAACCAAAGGGATGAATATTGTAAATGCAAGGTATATAAACTATAACATAAAAATTATAAACTCTAAAATAAACATGGTTGACCATGGTTGATTTTCATTTTAGACAATCTTTGTCATAAAGCGACATTGGACCATGGTTGATAATGGTTGGGCATGATCTATTGTCATATCGAGTCAATATTTATCACATTACAACGTTGGACCATGGTTGATTTCCATATTGACAAAATCTTTGTCACAACATTGGATCATGGTTGACCATGATTATAAATTCATGGGAATTATATTAAGCATTTGGATTTATATTACAAACCCTATGAATAATATTATACCCTAGAAAAATGAACCCTTAGATTAATAAACCAAACAGATTAATATTATAAACTGAAGGGAATAATAAACCTAAGGGATTAATATTAAAAACCCATGGGAGTAATATTAAACCCAAGGATTAATATTACAAACTCTAGTTATATAAACACCAAGGTAAATATTATAAATGCTAAAATAAACATGGTTCACCATGGTTGATTTTCATATTGAGACAATCTTTGTCACAATTTGACTATGGTTGACTATGGTTGATTTCCATATTAAAACGAAGGGTTAAATATTATAAATCGAAGGTATATAAACGCTAAGATAAATATTATAAACCTTAAAATAAACATGGTTGATGATGATTGATTTCCATATTGACACAATATTTGTCACAATGCGATGTTGGATTATGGTTGACAATGATTGATTTTCATATTAGACAACCTTTGTCACAATGCAACATTAGACAATGGTTGCACATGGTTGATTTTCATATTGAGACAATCTTTGTCACAATGCGATGTTGGACTATGGTTAACCAACATTGAAAAAAATAGTATACTTTAACATTTCCTAATACATCAATGAACACAATAAATACACAAACTAAATATTATGAAATCCCAAATATGCTTAATATGGTTAGGAGCACCATTAGTAGTGTTATTATTAAACTTGTTGCATATCAATACATAAAAATAAATAAAAAATTGCAGGTACACCTTGTATCACAAGGCGCAATTACATATGTAGATTGGTGCTATAATAAGGCTAATTTCCCATGCCATATATATATATATATATATATATATATATATATATGCAAAATTCAAATATAAAAAACTATTTTTTAATTATTATTAATAGTATATTTCTATATAAAAATACATGTATATTACCGTGGTGCATCAATATATCAATTTATTTTATATACATACAAAATAAACCTTTCACCGACAAAACCTTCACTAAAAACATCCACTAAAAATAAAATAAGTAAAAATTCCTATGCACCCACAACAACCATAAAAAACAAAACAAAAAAAATGACTATGAGAAACATTGTTTCCCTCACTTTTATATATATATATATATATATATATATATATATATAAATATATAAATATAAAATATTCAAAATTCAAAAAATAAATGACTATGAGAAACATGGTTTCCCTCACTTTTATATATATATGTATAAATATAAAATATTCAAAATTAAAAAAATAATATATTTCTATATAAAAATAGATGTATATTACCATGGTGCAGCAATATATCAAATTATTTTAGATAGATAAAAATAAACCCTTCACCCTCAAAATCTCCACTAAAAATTAAATAAGTAAAATTTCCCATGCACTAACAACAACCATAAAAAACAAAAGAATAAAAAAACATTGTTGCCCTTCTAATAATATTTTTTATTATTATTATTTTTATATATCACAAAAACACTATATCATATCACCAACCAAAAGAATCTTACCTCATTGGTTAATTAACGAAGCGATATGTGAATTGAGTTTAGCATAGGGTTATTGGCTGGAATCGTTGTCATCTATCTTTCTGGCCATGTTCAAGTCTCATAATTTGAGATGTTATAGTTCTAAAATAAAGTAAATATGTCATATCCTTAAATAAGCATCATTGTTGTATTAGATTCGATTAACTTCATTGTTGTTGTATATTTTATGTTAAGAGGGAGACTACTAAATTAAATGGTTGTTGTATCGGCTTCTATTGGCTTCAGGCACTAAAATTTTTGAAATGCCTAATGTACATAGAATGGTTAGGATCACCGTTAGTGGTTCTACTATTAAATATGTTGTATGTCAATGCATAAAAGAATTAAACTTCAAGTCATACTAGCAATAATTTATTTTAAAAATATTAAAGTGGGAAGTTTCTTTATCTGAGAATGTAAATTAAGAATGGCAATGAAATTAGCTTGCCTCGTTTCAATAACGGGGCATGATTGCCACAAAAATCACAATATAAACCAAGTGGGATTTTTAGAAAATCCGAGAATGAAATGAAATTTATCACAAATGAATGTTCCTTGGAAAATCCAAGGATTAAAATGTAATCAAGAATGTAGTGTTGTTAGAGGAGTAAATTCCACTACTATAAAGTGTTGGAAACATAAATAGATGTTAAATAGATGGTAAAATTAAGAAATCAATTTTGTAATATTTTCATTTAACATGTTCATAGTGCACTTTGTATCCCCACAAACAAGCATGAGATCACATTGGTGCTATCATTACTAATGTCTATTGTCTCATTATTATATATATACTATTAATAATAATTCAAAACATTATCTATATATATATATAAATTTATCAAATTGTTTTAATTACATAAAAAATAAACCATTTACCCATGGTTTTTATTAACAATCTCCACTAAAAAATGAAGTAAAATTGACTATGCAGTAGCTGGAGAATGTAACTAGTTTTGGCTTTCATAATTGTCATTTTACTCATGTCATGATGTAATTATTATGTATTTATCAAAATAAGAAATAAAATGTAAAAGGAAAATTATTTATAAAGCATGGGTTTCATGGTTATGTCATTTGGTTAATAGGTTAAGCATCCATTGTATGCTTATAGGGATTGTCATGAGTCAAGCATCATTATCATTATGTAAGAGACCCTTTTAGGAACTTGTATCTTGAAGATAAATCTTATTGTATTTTTAGAAATGTCTTGATGGTCCCAAAAGAGCAAGTCATCCAATGAGCATATGTCAGCCTCGAGTGGACCTGAAGATCTAATTGGAAGGTTATATAAAGGGAGGACTTAGACCTCTATAAGAACATAAGAAGCTCACATATCTTGGAATTTCATCTGCGGTTGTTGAAGTGCATGCGGAGGACATAGAAAGCTCCAAAATCCTCGTGAAGGAGGTGATCTATTCTTGAAGAATTCAAAGATCTCTTATCTTCCTGAAATAGATCCCTTATGTGAGGTACTTAGGGTACCAAAGTTGTTTCTTGAGGAGTCTTGAGGCTAGAAAAGCCTTCATTTGAAGAGAGCCTATCTTGCTATCCTCAGAAACCTTGTGAAGGAAATCTAATTGGTTGACTACGTTGTTGGTGGAAGCAAGGGTCTTGTCTTAGTCTTGGATGCCTCCTTTCAAAGTGATTAAAATAGAATAGAAGTTCTTTTGGGTTTTCCCCTTGGATGTGTTTTTCCCTAGCTTTGAGACAATATCTTGTGTTCATGTGATCTTCATTTTTTTTCTTTTGGCATTGATTTGATGATAACAATATAAGAATAAACAAAAAAAGAACAATATAATGTCACAAATAATGTCAAAGTAAGGAAAAGATGAATAAATATGTTTCCTTTATCTATTTTTCAACATGGTATTAGTGATAAGGACAAGGTTACAGGCCACTGTAAGATCATTATTTTCCAAGAAGTAGGGTCTGAGGTAGGTTTTGTCGAGATCTAGGTTAAGTAAGGCATATTTTAGGCTTGTTTTTCATCATCAAAGATGAAATCTGAAATTGGCATCAATAGCCTCATCATTGAAACTCTAAGTTGTAGCTATAGGAGTTTCACTTGAATCCAATTAAGTGTGGATTGGAGGAAGGAATATCTTTGTGGTAAGTCCATAATCCTACATCAATAAGGTCAAAGACTTGGAGTGATCGAGAAGAAATTTTCTAGTGGTATGAAGTCTTATGTATTTCGGAGGTATCTATAGAGGAAGAAAAGCTCTCCACTTCATTTTTCTCAGGGATTTGAGAGGCCTAAATTATGCCGAAGTCTTGTGGTAGAAGTCCAAGCCGAAGAAGCACTATGAAGAGAACTAATAATTATGTGCATGAGGAGGACTGAGACCTAACAATGGTGTAAAATCAATGTTTAAAACTTGTGAATAGGTTATCATAAAAGAGAATATAGGTAAAGATCTTCATCAAATTTGGTCAAGAGGAATGTATTGGTCAATATCTCAATCAAATTTTGATTTTCTATCACTATTATTATCATTCTCATGATTCTAGAAAGTTACAGGAAGTTTTGGGCAATGGCTTGGAGGCTAGCTTGAAAACTTTGCAAAGATATCCTAAATGCATGCACTAAACAAGGACATTTGGGTCATAACCACATTCAAGTAGTATTATGGGTGTGGTGGGAGCCTCCTAACCACATGCACATTGTGTCAACGGTGTGGCCGGGGACTAAACCTAGTGAAAAAAAGTTCCAGCTTGGGGATTGATCACTTGAGGTGGTTGGTAGGCTCCGGAGTGAACTGTAGTCTTTGAGGGATGTTAGTTTGTTTTCTATTTATAGGCCCCAATTCCATAACCAAAACTTGGAGGCCAAGTCATGTCATAGTGAATCTTAGCTCATGTTTACCCTAGAAAGTTTGTAAAAGTGGGTAAATTTGGGAGGAGATGTTACATTGTAAATATTACATCGATTTGTGTTATAAAGCTCGATGGTCAGTATGTTTTTTGGCCATAAGAATTATTGAACATAAAGGACGATGTTACCCCAAGGGGTAGGGGTTTGTAACAACCCTTTGTTGATTTTCCATGTAATAAAAATAAGACGAAGGTCATGGGACATGTGTTCCAAGTTTAATGGTGGGTAAACTTCATAGTGGGCATCACTTTCAATTTAATAATGGATACGGAAAATTGGCAAAGGCAAAGAGGAAATTAATGGCATTTAATTAATGAAATAAAGGAAAATATGAGAAAAGGGAAATGAAGGGACAAAATTATGAATGCAAGGGAAATTAGAGATAAGTTGAAGGAAAATGAAAAAAAAAATAGAAAAGGAAAGGAAGAGGCTAGACATCAATGATAAAATAGCATAAGAGAAATACTTCACAACTTTTGTTAGTTCTAGCTTTGGATAGTTATTTTTTGGCTCTCTTACTCTTGCACACTAAGCGAATTCATGGAGCATCCTAGAATTCACTTAGATTTGGAGAAATAAAAAAAGCGAGAAAAGGAATTGGTGGACAACAGAAAAGAAGTTTGGATCAACAACTACAATAGGAGCACATTGCAGGTAACAGGGTTCATGTGTGGTTTCCTTGTTGAGATTTGGATGCATGATAATTGCATGTGGTTTTTGGTTATTTTGTTGTCTTTGGCATGGGATTTTCCTGGATTGATAGTGCTTTCAGCCTTGTATTTCCATTTCTTGGATAACCATTGGGTGCCTTGGGTTGGTTTAAGCTTTGGATGGCCAGTAGACTTCAGATCCTGGTGAGGTGGTCTCAAGAAATTCCCAAGGGTCAAGGGTGTAGATTGGATTTCTCCTAGAACTCTTTATGAATGGGTGGAGATAGGAAAATTCCTATGGATGTGGTAAAGAAAGTTGAAGGCATCCAAGCTTGGTTTAGTGTTAGTGATTTGTAGATTGGTTAGGTGAAATCACTGTGGTTGAGGTTTGAGATGTTTTGGCCTTTGGAAGCCTTGTTTGGTTCTATTTTGGTTTAACCCATATGATCCCACATTCATGTTTGGAATATGGAATGAGGGTGATTGGCTGAAGGAGAGATTTGGTTCATCCCAATCTATGGTTGGGTGGTAAGTGGAAGTCCCTAACTTGCTTGGCCTTTGAATATGTTATTATAAGCTATTATGTTATTGAAATTTATGACCACTTGCACTACTTATTATGTTGAACTTATCGCTGATTTTTGATGGATTCTATTATGTTAAATGTTGTTTATATGCATGATTATACGATGTGTTCTTACTATGGATGTTGTTCATGATTTGACAAGTGATTGAAGGGTATATGAATTCATGGGCTAACAAGTGTTTTCGTAGCTATCTTGAGAGGGAATTGGACCTTATTAATGATTCTATGATGTATTTAAGGAGTTTATGACCATATATGTGTTCATGACTTGTAGCTTCTATGTTTATCATATGTTTGATGAAATGTCTATCATGTATTCAACATGATTTGGGCAAGGTTTAGCCCTAGTATTAACTCTTTAGACCTTTTATAATCATTGATTGCATTCTGGAAGTTTTGGGAACTTCTGGGTAGTGGCTTGAAGTCCATCCCTGAAATCGTGACATAGATATCACCAATGCATGCACTTAACTGAGAAATTTTGGTCATAACCACATGCAGGTAGGCTTATGGGTGCAGTTTGAGCCTCATAACCACATGCAAGTGTGTCAAGGATGTGGTTTGGGTGTTAGGCTTGTAAAAAAGAAGTTCTGACTCAAGATATGATCATTAGAGGTTTTGTAGTGACTTCTTAGTGATCTTATGCTCGTGAGAGGTATCTGTAAGCTTCTGGCTTGTATGCCCCACTTCCATAATAGGAACTTGGAGGTTGGTTCATGTCATAGTACCTCTCAGCTCATGTTCACCCTTGAGAGTTTGCAAAATCGGGTGAATATGTGAGGAGGCATTACACTGTGTATTACTATTTGTGGGACATAGTACCCTATTAAGAAATATAAACACCTAGGCTATGTGCCAAATATTGGAGTTGTTGTGTTGAATTACAAAGAAGGGCTAGTTTCTTACTCATCAGTGGAGTCATGGGATTGGAATTTGATTCATAGATCTATTTACCATAGTGAGTTGTGGCAAGAGTTGAGGTCATTTATTCAATATTCCTTAGATATGTGAGTACTTAGCTAGATGTTTGTTTGGGTAGATGAGGTTTGGAGCGTTTGGATAATGATATACCAATATGTTATAAGCTTGGATTAAAGATATTGGGAAGAAATTCTAGACAACACTCATGGTTCCCTAGTGTTATGATGTGAACTTTTGATGCTTATTGTGGTCACTTAGGGTGGTCTTATAGTAGTTCTAAAGAATGTGAACTGGAAGATATGGGGAGAGAAAAAACAAAAAGGGTGATAACCTGGTCAAAGTAACTCCAGGATGAAGTTCCTTGAGGGGGGAGTGTGTAATGCCCCATGTTATTATTAAATAAATAATGATAAATAAATAAATAAATTCAAATATGTTATTAAGAAAATAAAAATGGTAAATTAAGTAAATATAGTTTATTGAAAAACTATTTAAAGGTAAATTAAGAAAAGGTTAAGATAAGAATTAAATGCAGGATGACAAGTGGACCATGTGCATGGATTTCTTTCTTCAATTTTTAGAGAAGGATTTCTATTTAATGGAGGAGAAGGATGCTAGGTGTCTTCTCTATCCAAGGGAATATATTGGGAAACAAAAATTATATCTCAACATAGGTAATTGATAAAGGGGGATTGACGGTGGCAAGTTGCAAAGGGATATGGTGGAGTTGAGCCTATGGTTGGGTGGAGAGTTGTTTATCACATTTTAGTTACATTCAATTAGACAAGAGATTGTTGGAAAACATGTTGATGTTTATAGAATTATAAGTAGGTTGACTTCTTCATCTCATATATAAGTTTATCACCACATACTACTCTTCCAAATTATGTAATTTTTAATGAAATCTTCTTTACGTTTATCACTCAATGGTTGAAATTTATGTATGTAATTTATGGTACATCAACATCATCATATTATGGTATAAAATACATCTAGGTTCCATAAAATAATATATACAATACATAACATAATCAATCACTAGATGGTGTGAAGGGATTTAAACCTAAGTGTATACTCTAGATTAACAAAATTTTATATAAAATTTATTAATATAGACACAAACCAAGAGAATAAATAAATCTCTCTTATGCTAGGATTGCTATAGAAATTAAATTGCAAAATGCCCACTAAAAAAACACTAGTAGATTATCGACATTTGAAATAAACCAAAAAAATTGAGATTATGAGAATCTAAGTATTATGTTGAAATTATGTCTAAGCACACATAGTTTAAAGGAAAATTTTCCAAATGCTAAGGCCTTAATGAGAAAAAAATGGAAGAGTAACAAATCAAATAAATGGGTAGACAACATGGTTAACACATAAGGGATGGAATTAAAAATATATGTAGATGCATATGCCAAAAAAAGGTGAAACTGTGAATTTCTATGATATTCAATTAACATGAATCCATATTTAATAAAATGGAATAACTCTTGGTTTCATGTTCCAAGAGGTCTGGCGATCTTTGATATTCACCTAACTAATCATATTTCTCTAATTATTTCCGAATTATTTATAGTGAGACAAAAATATCAAAGAATTATTTGTCAAACATGACCCTCCATAGGCCACAGGGATGTTTGAGAGACAAGTCATCATTTTAACATGTCAAAATTTCTCTTTGGAGTACTTTGGTGAATATTTTTGCAATTTTTTTTCCAGTTATGGAACAATGTCTCGAATGGATGTCCTTAACATCTATGTGATATCAAATAAAATAAAAAAATTTGTTTATATTTTTAGCTTGACCATGGAATTCAAGATTTTTAACAAACTTGATTGTAGAAATATTGTCAACTAGAAGAGAAGTAGAAATAACTTATTTCACCTGAATATAGTCAAGAAGTAGAAATAACTTATATCACCTAGAGATAGTCAAGTATTATCTTGAGCCTCATGATATCCTTTATTTCTTTTGTATAGACCACATATTTTACCTCTATTGTGGAACATAATAGAAAAAATATTTTCATACCTCCAAGAATCAACTACTAATCCAAGAATCATGAGCCTATCTAAAAGTCAATACTTCATTTTATTTATCTCCATCAATGTTTATATCAGAATATCTAATCAAGTTAAATTCGTCCACTTGGTAGTATTTAAGTCTAAATTCTTGAGTTACCATTAAGTATTTTGGAATTCTTTTTCCATCAAAAAATATCCTTCACAAGGTTTTGTGTGAACTTGGAAATAATCCCAACAACAAATAAAATACATTGTTTGTTGTTCATATGGTAGATAAATTTCCCACAAGTTTTCTACACTTGGTTTCATCCTAAGATGCATTCCCTTATTTTGATGTGAGCTTCAAATTCCATTCCATTAGAGTAGAAAGAAGCTTACATTCCGTCATGCTAAACCTATTCAAAAACTATCCAATGTAGTTATTTTAAGAGATGAATATGCACTTTGGATGTCGATTCACTTAAATACCCCAAAAGTAGAGAAGACATCCCAAAGTCCCCATCTCGAAACCCTTATTTAACTCTTTCCTTGTGGTTGTAATATAGCTTTCATTATTCCCTATCATAAACTAATCATATACTGTATACACTACAAGATATATAATAGTTTTTTCCAACTTTCTTAATATACATGGTTGCATCATCATGATTAAAGTTCTTGAAATTTCCAAAGATGCTCATTTAATTTTTCTTATGAGGCTCATGGTGCTTGTTTTGATCCATTTAAGGATTTGATGAATACATTTTGTTCTTGTACCTTGACAACAAAATTTTTCATTGACACATGAAGCCATTCTCTTTTATTTCTGCATTAAATAAATAAATTTCCACATCCATCTGATGGACTTTCCATCCATTTCATGCTACCATCACAAAGAGAGTGTGGATGGTAGTGCATATTCATATTGGGGAAAGGTATCTTCATAATCAATTCCTTCTTTCTGTGCAAATCCTTTTTCCAAAACCCTTCCTTTATGATTTTCAAGTAAGCCATCTAATTATAATTTTTCTTGTAGAACTAGTTGCAACCAATCAGTTTAGTTCTATATAGAGGGAAACCAACTTCGAGGTTTGATCCTTGATGAGAGTTTCATACTCCTCTATTACTTATTTTTCCACTCGTCGTGAGAAGAAGTGTATTGAAAGGATTTTGGTGCAAAATTAGTAGATAAATTCAATTCAAAACTACATGAAATCTTCGTATCATTTTCATCACTTAGATTAGACTTATTTACATTACCTCCATATAATCTCGCAGAACCTCTAGATCTCGCCTTTTTTACTTTACTAGGATGAACACTATTAAGTGTTTTGATGAGCCATTTGCATTTCACCTTTATGAGATATTCCATATTTCTCCATTAATTGAGATGGCGTGGTATCCAAATTTAGCCTTTAATCCTCTCAATCACGTCATTCAAATGATCTTCATATTCTAATCAGGTGGTTAATACTTCACGAGAGGGATATGGCACTTCAAAAATATATTTTAGAGATTTATCTGAGATAGGGATAACCTCTTCAAGGTGTTCAACTTCATGATCAAATTTATTATGTCTAATTACATGAGTGAAATTATCTATTCAAATGATCAACCTACCACTCAATAGTTTTGCTAGTCTTGGAAGATTCAAGAAAAAATGCATTTCTAAAAAGATAAGCTTATCCCTTACCTTATATTAATTATTACTTTCCTTGGCAGTATTTGGTTATCCTAAGAAGATGCACTTTTGACTCATTGCATCAATATTTTCTATTTTCTCTTTAGGAATGAAGGAATAGTAGGTGAAACAAAAGACCCTGATATGTCTCACTAAAGGAATGTGGCCATACCACAATTCATAAGGAGTCTTATTTTGAGAAAATGAGATGTGCATATATTTTTCACATATATAGCACATAGAACTAGATCATATTAAGAAAACAACTTTCTACTTTTGAAAAAGATCATGGAATGAAGCATATTCAAGGTAGTCATATCCATTCTTTTAGCTACATTTTTGTTGAGGATTGTATGGAACCGTGGTTTGATGTTGAATCCCTTGTTGGTGAAGATTGTTTAAAATTAATTAGATGTATATTATCCTTCATTATTAGTATAAAGAGAGGAAACATGAAATTATGCTTCATTTCGAATCCATACATGAAAATTTTTAAAACTTTCAAAATATTGAGATTTATCTTTCAATAAGTGCGCCCAAAACACCCTAGTTTAATCATCAATAAAGGTCATCATATATTTATTTCCATTAGAAAATGGGACATGCATTGGCTCACATAAATTAGAATATATTATCCCAAGGATTTTTCATGCTCTAAAGTGGAATCATGGAACGTTTGTGTGCTATGCTTTCCAAGGATACAAGCATTACATTGCTTTAGTATCCTAGGAATAGTAGGAAAACTAGAAACACAATCATTTTTTAGTAAATGAAGGTAGTGGTAACTAATATATCCAAATATAAAAAGCCAAAAAAGAATATATGGAAATGTAACTACATTGTGATGAATGAGATATGGCTAAGTATGTGCATTAGTAGATCTTTCTTTTATCTTCAAAAATATTTCATCTTCTACTCCAATGATGATAGCCACATTTTCAAAAGCCTTCCTTATTTCCAATTTTCCACCAAATATATGAATGGAGTGGCCTTGTCATCAAAAGTGCACAAGGAAAAGTAAATTCCTCCACAACTCTAGAAGATATTGCATATCAGAAAAATAAAATTTGGGAATCCATGCAATTTAATCCTCAAGGTGCCAATTCTCAAAGATTTGATACCTTATTTATTTACAAAATCCACTATGCCTTGTAAATTGTCACTAAAATATTCAAAGAAGTCTCCATCGAAGGTTGTGTCGCATATTGAACCTATCTCAAGTAATCAATCATTTCTCCAATAAGAAAATGAAGTATGGAACAAATACTTAATTACTCAAATATTGTAATAAAAAAATTGTACTCAGTAGATCTAGGTGCTTTACCTTTTGTTAGATCTAGTGTTTTACCTCTATATTGTTTCCAATTTTCTTTTTATTTTATATTTTCACAAGGAGTTATGCATTTTATTCAATCATGTCCATTTTTCCCCAAGGAATACAATGAAGATCAAGTCTTTCTCCTTGATATTTTCTATGTCTCTAACTATGAAATACTTTTTTCCACATCAGCTTCTACCACCACTTACTATAGAAGAATCATTTGATTGTTTCTCCCCTTTTGAAGCAAAGAACGTGCTCTCTCTAGTGGGCTAGGTTTTTTTCTTCATATTTACAATTTTTTTAACAAATTTTGTAACTTTCTCCACTAGTTATTCAAATATAATAGACTTCATTGGGTCACTAGATTGTAGGGATTTAAGGTAGTGAGTGTTCTAGTGTGGAGGGATATAATAAAGGCTACGAGGGGAAGGTATACATTCACTCTAGTGGCATCTATTTCATGCATGATGGATTTTATCTCAAAATATAAGGTCATGGTATCATCATCCTTCAACTCTAGGATGAAGAGTTTAACCAATAGTTGTACTAGTTCTAGTTTTCAATGTCTAGTTTTGAGTGCGAGTCATACAAGTCCTTTAGCTTCTTTATAGAACCATAAGAATATGTAATAGAAAAATTATGGTTGATCACCTCTTCACTTAATGATGTAGCAATCATGGCATAAGTTTTATTGTCTTGTTTCTTCCATATAATAGCTCCTTATTTGATGTGGAATTATTAAGTCTAGTGTCCTCCTCTCCTTTTTCAATGGTAGATTATTATCCTTCATAGATTCCAATACACAAATCATCAGAGTGAGATTTTGGTTTATATTTCTAAACCACTCTATTGTTCCCCTTACCAATCAACACCATGATAATAATAAAGATGAGAAGATGCATCTTCATTATTAATTACTCCTTGCAATCTCTATGTATTATAGTAGTAGTATTATTGATATTTCTTTGTATATTTCAGATTGAATGCATTATACCAAGCCTACATGCTTCACCTAGTACAAGTATAGATACAAATTCATCCTGAGCATAATAATGCTAGCTAGCCTTCATAAGTGAAGCCTTTCAAAGGGTGGAAAAATCCTGCAATTTTCCATTAATAAATATGGTGATCCCTAGTTATAGCTAAAGTTTATTCCATATAAATACATCTTGAAGCTCTGGTACAAGCATCACTTGGTGACAATATCGCTTTTAGCATCAAGAACATTACAAGAAAGGATTTGAAATCTAGGTATGTTTTCTCTGACTTGAAGGATTCCCAAACAAGGGAAGCATGTAACTTAATTTCTTAGGTAAACATAGTGAATCACCCTAGATAGAGTTTCAGTGGATACACCCCCAACATTATTCTCAATTTTTGTAAAAATATGACAGAAGACAATAGATGATCCAGTAAAGAACTTGAATAAGAAAATGGATAATGAAATTAAACCTTCAATAAATAAGTAGGTCTCTTCTTAAAGGAAAGAAAGAAATCCACTTCAAATCAATATTTCACCAAAAATTGTAATATTTGTATGACAACTTATGGCCAAGTTCTAATCCCCTCCTGAGAATACATATCACCATCTAGGATCATTGAAAACCCAAAGAAATGTTGAATTTTATTATCCTATTCTTGAACTCTATAACATCATATTATAGGAAGTGGAGAGTTGTTGAACAAATCTAATTGAAATGTTCTCAAAACTAAAGAGAAAGGAGGGAGGTGGTTACTAGTATAACATTGGAGGAGTGATTTAGACAAGTCATTACAACAGAGAATTTGTATGGGGGAGAGTAAAAAAGGTATTAGATATGAGGGTTGAAGTAGATGCAAACAAAATATTTGCATCTCTATAGAGGGAGATATCCACTCTTCTTGCCAAGAGGATTCTTAACTCCATCAAATTTGAACCTGGAACTTACTAATTGTCTGAGTCTAAACAATAATGGGATTTGGATACCATGCTAGGAAGAGGTGTTGGGAAGAGAATGGTAGAAAGGTAGAGAGATAGGTTTGAGTGTTCATTATGGCATTACCAGAACAACCAAATATCTAATACCATATCACGAAGAGTTGTAGCTCTAAAATTTGGATGATAATCCATTACCTTAAATTCATATTTAGTATAACAAGATAAATATTGGTATCATCTTCCAAAAGGACCACTAACCCTTCATATTTATCATATTATTTAGTAAATATTTATCATATTATTTACAAATTATTTACTATAATAGGAAAAATCTTTTATGTATCCCCAAAAAAATGATTGTGCCTTTGATAAACATGCTTATCTCTCCTTTAGAGATATGCGATGTTCATAGAGGTATATTCATGATTAAAAAATCATATACTAAAATTCCATTTTACTCACATGAATTCCCCTCTACGAGGGTGAAGAAGAGATATGGATATATAATTCGCACTATGGTCTATTTCATTGAGCAAGATGATTGAATTAAATATTGTAAAAACTAAAAAAAAAGGGAAGAAAGAGTCGCCAACCATTTTACAATTTCGTTGGCCAAGAGTTTCAAAAGCGGAATGTCTCTTAAAAAGATCAAGCGATTCCAAAGAAATATGTATTTTAATAGATTTTACAAAGTAACACATAAGTATTTAGCTTCACACAACAAAGTTTGTAATTTTCAACTAAAATAAAAAGTTAAAATTTAAATATTGAAATTTACTTTCGACCTTAATAAAGATCAAAATATTACTCCATATTTAACAATTAAAATAACATGAAAGCAGGAAAAAAACTAATGTATTAATATTGCAATTATACAGTAAAAATAAATTTGTTAAAAAAATATGCATATATATTTATAATTATGATAATAATTATCATATTTATTTAATTTTTTTTAAGAATTTTAAAATAAATTTTTATAAATTTCTATACATAAATTACAAAAAATACCACAATTTATAAAAGCATCCATACATTTTTTGAAAATGCATTAATATCATAAATGAATATTTTAAATATCTTATAACTTTTTATTTGAATTAAGAAAAGCAATGGCATGTTTAGCCTATCTTTTTAGAATTTTAAAAAAAACTACATAAATATTTTTATTTGAATTAAAAAAGCAATAGCATGTTTAGCATATCCTTTTAGAATTTAAAAAAGCAAGGGCATGTTTACCATATCTTTTTAGATAATAAACAAGATTAAAGACTAATTTTTTTTTTATTTAAATTAAAAAAGAAATGGCATGTTTACCATATCATTTTAGAATTAAAAAAAGCAATGGCATGTTTACCATATCTTTTTAGGTAATAAACAAGATTAAAGACTAAATAATTTTTCTAAAATTGAAAAAAATGCATTTTTAATACATGATTTCAACTTCAAATGTAATATAATTTAAAGAACATTTTTATCTCAAGACTCACACTTATAACTCTATAAAAATAGAAACTTATTGACATGTTGAATCTCGCCCTTATATTTCAATAAAGGTACACTCCTACGCTTCTATGCTAATATCATTGGACCGTTTACATTATACAAATCTTCCATCACAAGTAAAATGGTGTCTCGTTGACGTCAAATGGATAAGAAGATGACAATTGTGGCTCCTGCAATTTCCATTATAAAATGAAAAATTAGATTATTTATATATAAAAAATTAAAAATTAAAAAAATAATAAAATATAGTTACTAAATAAATTAACATAACCTAGTTTTAATTACATATCATCTATATTTCAAAAAATGTTTATTGAAATTATTCGTTTTTAAAGTACAATAAATGTCAATAGCACAAAAAGGAATATTAAATTATTTAATAATAAAGTTTTAAAACCACAAGTATTTTTATTTTTATTTTAAATTATAAGAAAAATATAAATTCAATTATAATACCTGGAATTGGCCCTGTGTATAGCTGCCACCTTCGACAAGCATATTTGTAAGATTATTGTCGCCACTCTGGATAACCATATTTTTAGGTTTTGCATGCTTTTGGCGTGCTTTGCGAACAGTATCACTCATCGAATTCAACAGATTCCCATAAGTTTTCCCTTGTCCATTCTCAATTGCTTTTATAAAACTGTAAGTCATAGCTCCGGTTGATGTAATCTTTGAAAGCGCCTGTTGTCAACATTTCTATTAGAAAAATAACTGCGTAATTTTATATTTTTTTCAATATGCCATATATATAAATTTAGATTAGGGTAAAAATTAAGCAATAATTTTATATCAAAAATTGTTTTAACAAAATACTCTATTATTTTTTATCTAAAACTTTGGCAATTTAATTTAATTTAATTATAAATTTTATAATATTTTATAGATAAAGATAAATACATCTTATTAAAATTCATTAATTTTTTTAAATATTCAAAAATCTAAAATCAATGTAAAACATGCATAAACAATAAAATAATATTTTATTGTAATATAAGATAATATTTTACCTTAGTATCTGCAGAGGTTTGATCATCATCACATCCACTAAAACATATGGCTTCACCTCCCATGGTTCCTTTCCACATACCATTTTTAGGTCTTTGGTCCTCCCAAGCACATTTTCCTCCGCTATATTTGTAAAAATAAGAAAATGATAACAATTAATTTTAAAAAGCAGATTGATCTACTGCTAGAGAAAAGTTGAGAACCAGCCATGACTGTAAAGAACAATTATGGATTGAACCTTAGAAGTACTGACAAATAAGAAAATGATAACAATCCATTTTAGAAAGCAGATTGATCTACGGTTAGAGAAAAATTGAGAACCAGCCATGACTGTAAAGAACAATTATGGATTGAACCTTTAAAAGTACTGACCTAGGGTTGAAGACGCAGACGTAGGGCAAATCAAGAACAGTACCACTATGGCAAGCATCGATGATTGCATGCAGTCGAGCTCCGAGAGGAAGTGGTTTTACCAGCGTATCGTTGATCTCATTGTCCACGATCATCCCCTCTGTCCGAAAGTCAAGAGGCAACAGCGTTTCGTCGTAGCCATCAACTTCGTGGCCAGTGTAATCTTTTTGCTGAGAGCCATGCCCAGAATAATGGAACACCAAAGAATCGCCAGGTTGGCAATTCTGCACCAGCCAATGCATCCACCTCTGGATGTTTCTTTTTGTGGGGATTCTTTTGGAATCCTTTTCTACCTCTGCAAAAATTAAAATTACACAGTTCAGGTAATAAAAAACAAAAGAACAGTACATCGTAATATAACATTAACAGGTAGATTTGGTTGGTTTATGGGCTTCGCTACTTCCTGAATTATCTCGATTGAGCATTCTACAAATTAGACGAAGTGAATACATATTTTCAACTAGTAAAACTATTTAACATAATCGAAGCAATTAATAATAAAATACCTGTGAGGGTAACTATAGAGTCTTCCGAGAAGTTGAATTTGGTTGTGAGGAGATATTTCATACAGTTCACATCGTTGATGCAGCCTTTCAGCTCGTATGGCGTATTTTTGTAACAAATCCCGCAGAGAACGGCTCTTTTATTAGTTGAGACTTGAACCAGAGGATGTTTCCTGATGGAATTCGGCCGGCAGTAGGGTTCTGGTTGACGAATCCCGACATGAGCACCGCAGTAATGACAGCGAAAACCAACAACTCCGGGATGAAGCCACACCTTCCTTCTGCAATTCGGACAACCCACCAGCTCGGCTTGCGCCATAACAATATCTCTTGTGCGCAAGCTAATTCACTCCTTGTAATTCAAGCGTCTGTGTCTTTCACATGGATCCAAGGAGGACTATATATAGGGTTATGACGAAACGTCTGTAATCGTGTTTGGCAGTATGGAATTGTAAAAGATTGAAGCAAACTTATTCAGTTTGAACAATTGTACGAGTTGGGTTCGATGCTATCCATCGATCGAATCCGGCAAAAAGGCAATCGATACACGTAGAATCTCCTGCTTGTCGAAGTTAACCCGATGCGCATCTCATTTGTGCTTTATTAAAATTTAAGTAGGTTCCAAGGGGAATAAAGTTAAGGATGAAGTGATCAGGAAGTGACTATTTGCCATTGTGCTAAGGAGATCGAGAAAGGCATATTGAATTTAGATTGCTCAAGGAGATCGAGAAAGGGATATTGGATTTAGATTGCTCGTTGGGTGCGGTCAGATCACCATGTCAGTGAGGACATTAATATTTTTTTTAAACAAGTTTGTATTTTAGGTTTTGTTTTTTTTAATGGCGCACTAGCCCTGCTCAAGTTTATATTTTGTTAAATCATGTGTGGATGTGTATTTCTTACAACGATATCCAATATTTATGTTAGCATTTATTTTTGTTTATATTTTGCTAGGGATTTTGAGTTTATTTCCGAGTTTTAAAAAGGAAGAGGCGGAAAGTCTTTCAATTTATATTTGGGTTTTTTTGATAATGGAAATGAGGAAATTGGAACTTTAACAATATTTTCATGTTCTCATTTTTGTGTCTTGTTAATGTTGGGGATAATGGTACTTTGTTGACACTCTCATGTATATAAGTTGATAATCTATATATTTGAGTGAGGAAGTTGGTACCATGGCAACTCTCTTTTATACTTAAGTTCTATCCTTTATGCTTAAGTTGATACCTTGTTGGTTATGTTCTTAATATGAATGCCATATCCTCCTCAGTCTCTCACAAATAGGTTGGTATGTTGCCAATGTATATCAAGAAGTCAGTGTCCTAACACTCTCTCACACTTACACCATTATCTTTCTAGGGTTCAGTGGATTTCCTTGCTCTTCCTCTAGTTCCTAGGATGGAAGGTCATATTCCCCTTGATCTCTCACTCTTAGACTAGTACTTTACCAATGCATCTAAAGAAGTTGATACTGTACTATCACTCTCCCTCTCCCTTACAATACCTTGTGAGTGCTCAATGTATTTCCTTGCTGTGATCTTGGGTCCTATGATGAAGGTCATATTCCCTTTCCCTTACTAGGGTGTGCTTAAATTGGTACTGGTTAATTTAGCAGGGAAAATAACAAATTGTCTTAAACTGGTACTGGTTAATTTAGCGAGGAAAATAACAGATTGTCAACAATCTTACATACTTATGTCAATACCTTACAAATCTATGCCATACCATTGGTTTCCTTGCACTTCCCTTAGTTCTCAAATGAAAATCAATATGATTAGTTATTATAATCATTGTGAACCATATCAGTTTCCATACTCAAACTAATACCTTGTCAATTTAAAAATAATCATTATAAACCATATCAATTTCCATACTTAAACTAATACTTTGTCAATTTAAAAATATTTATACTTGCTAAAAAAAATTATATTAACATCTTGCCCGATGATATAGATATCCCATTCTTCCTTTTCTTTTTTAATAAAGAATATTTCTTTTAATAACAATGATAAAAACTTCCACTTTTCTTTTTAAATAAAACATACTTCCAATAAAAAAATATTATATTCCGAAATCTAACTGGCAGACTTATCCCTTAATCATTATAATAATTTTATAATAATCTTTAACGAATATTTTTTTTGACCAAGCAGCAAGCCTGATTTACTTTGTTTCAATGACTAAAGCAGTTTCCAACATTGATGGTGTATGGGAATAAAATAAAAGTGATACGCGTCTTCCATCCTAGGAGATATAGATACTTTACCAAATACCCAAAAAAATTAAAGCACATAATTCATTGTACTGTGATATAATATAAAATGAGAGTATCAAATAAAGTTAAATAAAATGAGATTTGTTGGTCTGCTTTTTTTTTTCCGTATTTCTGCTTTGGTTTCCCTCCTGAGCATAATTCGCTCTTGAATATCTTTCTCTATTTTTTTTCCAGAAGCATGGAAGCCAAAAGAGGAATATATAACGTCATCTGACAGTAGAAATTATCCGTAAGATTGCATCATCCATTTTGTTTGAAGCAATCCATTTGTCTAAATTATTGCTGCATCATGAGTTGGAAGGAGAATTATACAATTATACCATTTTCATTAAAAGCGTAATTAATTATACAATTATACCATTTTCATTACAAGCGTAATTTGTTAATTACAGAAAATAAAAATTGAGAAAATCTGTTAATAAAAAACTAAGTATTACAAGATTTAATATTTATACAATTTCTAAATTAAATTATTATTAAAAATAAAGGTATCCTTTAGTTTAAGAAAGGAGAAAAATACTATTTTTCAAATTGTCAAATCATATTACTTAAAACTAAAGTAAAGAAATAATTTTTCAATATAATTTATAAATAAAAAATAGATTATATTGAATTAAAATATGATTACAAAGTATGGAGCACCATTGTCTTTCAATACAGGATGCAAATCTTCATGATACGGCCACCAAACCCTCCCAGAATATCATTGTAATATTCATCCTCAGTGGCGTGGATTCCAAAACTAGGGTTGTTTATAAATTCTGAGAGAAATCTTATGAGTGGCTCATTATTATTTTGATTGGTAAAATAATTTTTTAGTGATCGACAAGATGGCCATCTTCGTGCTTAGGGAAATTCAAAGGAATAAGTCAAGGTGACAGCTAAATGGTAATTTGGTTGGATAGAATTGGTAAATGCCCTAAAAGGGGCAAAAGGGGCAACAATTTTATAAGTAAAAGACATAAAGTGGTCTTCTATATATTACACTAATACATGGTATGGAAAATTATGGTTCATGAAAAGTGATAATAAAACAGGGAATTTGATTATAAGAGTGAATTAAATTTGATATTTTTTTAAGGAGTTTGTTTAAAAGATTTGTATGCATCAGTGATGTTCTTAGAATTTATTTATGTATTGATATTGAGCTTTATATATTACTATGATATAGAAGTTATGTTCTTAGAATTTATGTATGTATTGATATATGATATTGATATAGAATTTATTTATGTATTGATATTGAGCTTTATATATTACTATGATATAGAAGTTATGTTCTTAGAATTTATTTATGTATTGATATATGATATTGATATAGAAATTATTTGGTAGAGTTTGGAATTTTAATAAATGGAAAGGGATCTATGAAAGTTGAATAGGATCAAAGAAGAAGAAAAAAAAAAAAAAAAAAAAAATTGCGAAGAAGTAAAACATATGTGATGTATAGTAAGTAATATTGGGCATATGAAGGGTTTCTAATTTGCTAGGAATTTTATAAAGAAATTTTAAATGTATTGTAAGGGGTGCATGATCTGTTACACCCAATACTCCAAACGTTTTTGGTCAAAGTTGTAAAAGTATAGACATACACAAGTTGTTTCCCTAGGTGTTTTGTAAGTGATGATAGGTCATGCCTATATAGATTAGTATGGTAGCACATGTAATCATGTAGCATGCATTTGTCTTACGTATAAAGTGGACATGATATTAAGTTGTGGAATTAAACACTTCGATAGGTACGGGGGTGGCAAGTGGACAGGTATCTAAGCTTGATGTGGAATCAAAGAAGTTGAACCCTTGATTAAGGGAAGAATGTGAGGGACCAAGTGGGACAAAGTTTAACATGTTCATGAACAATGTTGGTGAAAAGGATTCCTGTAGATCTAACAAGTATATCAGATGGCATTCATGTATCTCAGTGGATGGATTTATTTTTATATGGATACCAGTGATCAATTATTTTCAAGAAGAAGAAACGAGTTTCTATATACAACTATAAGAGAAAGAAGAAGAAATCCCATAATGAAGAAATCACGGAATAAGACATAGATGTGATCATCGATGCATCATAAAAGAATAGTTGGTGACAATGCACGTTGATGCATTATGAAAACAAAGGATATTGGTTATGACAATAATGGAAGCTAAACAATGTCAATAGTGATAGTAAAATTTATGTAAGTGTTATGGAATAGACTCAAGATTGTATTATAGTGTGTTTCATACATTGTGTTTGTAAGTAAGTTGATAGTGTCATGTTTGACTTGATGTAGTGGTTGAAAAGAATGTTTGAGTATTTTCCTAGTATCTCCATCAATGGTTTCTTTATAGTATGCAATTGGTTCATTGGCGATGTAAACTGGCAATATGTAACCCCATGTAGCTCCTTGTAATAAAAAAAGCCACATTATAGTGTATGTTTATAGTAAGCCATAAACCAAACTACAGAGGAATGTTTGTGGTCATCTAGAAACCAATTGTCGTGATGGTTATTTAGTTCATAATGGATCATGTGATTTAGAGGATAAAATATTGGTGAGGACCTTAGCTGATCAATATTAAGAAAAGTAGTTACTAATGGGGAGTCTTAGAGTATATAACTCCTACTTTTCTTAGGTGTGATCGTTAGTTCAAGAAGAGGATTGTTCCTAGTCTCTAGAAGGTTGTTGGAGCTTGATCTTTTTGAGAGATTGTTACAAACAAGATAGTTCCTAGATTGGTGTGAGGTTGTGAGATATTTTCAACTATTTTATTAGGTGATCTAGATAGTTTCTCAATCTCGAGATAACATACATGTATTTATATGTGTAACATTATTTGATGAATTAATTAAAAGAGTTTTTATGTAATTCTAATTCCATCCATCGTCTTCATAGAAACACTAACATCTATACATATCAAATATTATCCTAAATATAACAAGATATAGTCTTCTATAAAATTAGAGACTAGTCTAAAAACTTATTACAATAGTAAAAATAAGAGCATAATAAAAAAAAAAATTGAAAATAATGTATATGGTTGGTAGAAATTGAATTGATAACCTCCTCCCACAAGAGTTGTTTAATAAGTAAAGGAAGATTTTCTTAAAGTACCAATGATGGAATTCAGATATTGATAAACAAGAGTGAACAAAATCTTGTCAGAGAGTTCAAAACCCCCCTTAAGTTTGGTGTAATGGCCTTATTACATTTCCATTTGAAAACTTTATTATTTTACGCCTATTTCTAAATCTTTAATTTGGAGACATTGGTTATGGGGCCAAGATTAATGTTGACTGATATATGCAAATAATTGTGTTTAATAATAAATAAACGTTTTTCTCTTGGAAATATAATGGGATATAGAATGTAAGTATTTCAGACTTATTTATTGTCAAAAAAATTATTAAAGTGGTTGAGTCCCAAGTAGTAGATAAAACAGAAGAAAATGATAGTTGTTATAGTTGTAGCCTTCTACAATTCCCCAATAATAATTGCCACCGAGGGACAACATAGCTATAGAAGTATGGTGTGTTGGGTGGGGGGGATAAGGATAAGCATAGATGGAGAAAAAATCATGCTAAGGACGGAAAAAAGAAAAAAGAAATCTATAAAAAAATCCTAGGTATAGAAAAAAAAGAGTGCAAAACTTAAAAGTAGGAAGTTGGTAAAAAAATATTCAGGAAAGATAAGAAATATATACCAACTAGTGAATACGATTTGGGGATTTGATCAGAGAAGCATAAACCTTAGGGGGAATTGCATGTGTAATACTTGGAAATTTAATTCCTACTTGTCTCAGTTGTGACTTTTTCTATGTAAAGGAGTCTATTCCTATTCCTTAGGAGTTGTTAAGATCTAGATGTTTCCTAGATTGGTGTGTGGTTGAGATATTCTGTCAACCAAGTGATTGTGTGTCCAAGTTAGCTTACCTATCTTGAGACAACACTTCATGTATATATGTAATTGTATTTTTATCAATTATTAAGCATGTATTATCAAAATTTATCATGGTATCAGAGCACGTAAGGGCCCAGGGTCTTGGCACCTCCTGGGTCGAGGGAAATAGAGAGTAAGTGTGTTTGTTGAGAGTGTATATGTTTGTCTATCATTTGAATTTACAGGGTAAACTAAGATCCACATGCAGGAGGGAATGTTGTTCAATCCTGAAGAGCATAGATGATGGTTGGAAAATGCCTAAGCTGATCGATCCCAGAGTCAGAGAGATAGAGTCAGCCTTAATGATGTGGGCATCGTGGGTGGAATGGTTTGCAAACCTCACCTGTGATTGATGCCAAAGTTCTACTGATTGAAGCCACCAAGTGAGCCACTCTTACAACCTCTATATAGCATCAGAGCTCTGAGGTAAGGATTCGACTATGCCAAGAGTATCCCCATGCTGCGAAATTATGGAACAGATTTGTGCAGCGTGTGCCACCATTGGTTGATCTGACTTCCTCGAATTCTGCATTCGGCTTGCTAGCCATTAGGCGAGAAGAGGGATGCATCTGAGCTGATATGGGTAGATCTACCTCATCAAGTTGTGTTGGTAATGCTGCTAGAGGCTACGTGAGATTGGGAGAAGAAATGATATATTTTGGGCATTGAATTGAGTGAAATGAGTCCGCCTGATGAAGTCAACATCCTCTGATCTAATTTCAACTATAAATGAGGATTCTCCAATGCAAATATGAGGATGAAAAGAAAAATAGATGGGTGGCAACATTCAATCATTGTTCTTGAGGGGTAGCGATGCTCCTTTCTACATAACAGTGGTGGAGTGCATGACCGCCCTTAGTAGTAATGGTGGGGCTTATCTGATGATGTCTATGTTGTTATAATAGTCTATTTATAGATGAAATGAAAAATTAATTAAATTTGTTTCTTTTGATCCTGATTATGAAAGGAATTCATCAAGGAGATTCGCAGGTGGGGGCCTTGCTAGTCAAATAGACCTGCTCCATATATAGTGGTAAGAATGATGAGTTTAGTGTTGTTTCGTGGGAGATGGAGAGCTCTAGGTCATTTGAGTTGATAGATCCGTAATCGTTGTGCCTAGCCCCACACTAGTGTAGTGTTTTTTCTTTACAATTTGTGCTCTTGTCTCGGCGATGTTTGAGTAGGTTGAGTGTGGAATTTTGTAATACGTGTAGCCCATGTTTTGAGCAGTGGCATGTTCATGTAGTTATTGTTTTTCTTGGTTGCAACACTGTGAAGATCAACATAGTAGGCAGTTTTGTGTATCTCTCCTTAGATGAGGCACCTTAAAAGCATGGCTTTGATTTAGGCCAACTACACTCGATTGTGTGACCACCATGCTCAAAACTCCCTCATTCGTCTGAATCGTGCATCTTTGAATCGTCCATTCGTTGAATCATGCAAATACACAGGAACACAATAATAAGGAAGACAAAAGAAAGCTCAACCCACATGGGTGAATGTTGGGCGTGGAATCCCCCCATGTCATGTTTTGGGGACTAAAGCCCAAGTCTTGACTGAGTCCATTGTAAAGACTCCGCGAATTATGCGCGAGGAGCGCAAAGTCATAATAGAGTCATAGGGTTGTCTGGCCTTGTTTTTGTAATGTAAGGTCGGTTTGAAAGATCTACCCATGGTCCACAGACCATGGGATTGTATAAATAGACCGAGGCTCCAGGTGTAACAAAGGGATCAATCTAAGAAGGGATGATGAGTCTAAAGAATTGATGAAGCATTGAGTCGAAGTGTAAGTCATGTCTTTGGGTCGTAGAGTAGGAGAAGGCTCTGTAGCTGAGTGCACAGACCCATGGAGCTGAGTGCACAGGGCAGGTCGAGTTTGTAACCATGGGAAGAATTAATAAAGAGAAGTTTTACCATATTTCTATGTACCTTTTTTCGTTTTATGTATTATTGGGTATGAATTGCAAGTTTACTATTTATTCACTGTGAAAAATCATATGAATGTGCTAAATAAGTAAATAACATATAAGGCAAATGTTTACGCAAAGATAACTAACTTTGATAAGAAGATAGGAAAAGATCTCGAGTATGAATTACAAAAATAGGGAAAATTGCTGCTCCAGCAGCATGAAAGCCCCATAGCCCCTGGTTAGGGTGCGCGAAGGTGAATATATCAGGGCATGAAGGCCAGGGAAGTGCATAAATTAACCTACGCGAAGGGGCTCTTAATGGACCAAATCATCCCCTCAGACATCTCAAGGGTCTGGAAACCTGGTTCCAGCACCCCCCCATACTACTTCGGGTGAGACCTCAGTCTCCACTCCACGGACTGTTGTCAAAAGGGCCAGTAGTACAGGGATTTGTTTGGTGAATTAACTCTAAACCTGGGTTAGGCCCCAACAAGCCAACAAATGTTTCTGTTGCCGGGACTAGGATCTGCATAGAGATGTCTGATGTCGTATCACTGGAATCCAAATAAGAAAGAAATTGAAGGTTGGTTGGATAGGAAGATTCACGAGTTCACGACACAAGAGAATAGGAATCCATGACTATCAAAAGAAGAGTGGTTAGGCTGCTACTTATACACAGAGATCCATGAAATTTTATTCGCATCATTTCGTACTGAGATATACGAGTGGATCGCGAAGCTAGCAGATAGCCAAGGAAGGTGCAAGCTCGATAGACCTATTGTGTGGACCCGAGAGTTGGTGCGCAGATTGGAAGCATTGGAGGATAAGATTGCACACGATGTTGATTACTGGCTCGATCGAGTTATAGGAGGATTCATTACTGAATTCGTGGTAGATACTTCAGTTAGCTATGGCGAGGCAGAGCGATGCTTCCTCAAAAGACCGTGAGGTAAGCACGTTAATTCTTTGAACACTTGGATTAAAATGCTACTGTGTGAAAAGTGGGTTATGTGAATACATTGATGTTTGGGGCTACGCAAAGTGGGAGAATTTACAGAAACAAAGGTAGTGCAAAACTAGAAACTAGCCCCTTGATTTCACCTCTGCAAGGGCATGAGGAAGAGCTCGCGAAGGTCTCACCAAGAAGTGCGATATATTTGATAAGGCAGAGGATTCCATGCATACCAACCCCACCCACACCACTGCCAGTTTCATCGTCTTCACCCCACCTTCGCCCATACCACCTCCACCACCACTGCGAGTCAATATGGAAAGTGTGCTAAAATTTCTGGTGTTCAAGGGAGTAGGAAATGAAGATCCGGACCAGTTTTGGTTTGTGATAAACGTTGTATGGGAAGCATAGGGAGTCACAGATGACAATATAAAGAAAGCAACGTTGTTCAGCGCTCTGCAGGATCGTGCGCTCAACTGGTACATTAAGCATTCTGATGACAATCAAAATGTGGGGATCGCAGATATCCAAACCGCACTGAATAGAGAATTTAACAGGCTGAAGTCAGAGGCACAGTCGATCATTGGGTTCAAGGAGATCACAATGCTACCAGGCGAGACTGCTTAAGAGTTTTATCAAAGATTGAAGTGCACAATTTGCAAAGCTAATATGAATTTGACAGATGGACAACACTGCGAATGGTTTGTAGCATTGCTGATGCCGCATTTAAGGAATGTGTTGTCACAACAGAGGCTAACAACTCAGGCCAAGGCCTTGGAGATCGTGATGAGGCTGCATGAAACCCCGATATAGGATCCTAACCTAGGAGTTCAACAGATCCATGCATAGTTGAAAAACTTGTGCCTTGAGATGCAGAGTCTGAAACAGGACAGGACAGCTCACCTGGAAGTGCACGGCGAGCTATGGTGTGTCAAACGTAAGGGTCAGGGTCATGACAAGGACCACTGCCTAGTGTTCACAAATTACCTTGCTACATGAGGATTGATGCCTTTAAGACCAAAGGTACAAATAGGACCTAGCACAATGCCCACGTTGTGGTGCATGATTTTTCAAATAGGAGGAAAGCATGATACTGGCAACTGCCCTTTGTTGCAGAAGTACACGCAGAATTCGCAACAGTTGTTCTATAATTTCTGTAGATTAGTGGGAAACGATGAGCGCACCTCTAGAAGTTATGAACTGATGATGGATAGGAATCCCACCTACAGAGTTTAGGCTGAAATAAGGCCATTTGATCAGAATGCAGGGATGGCATGAAACCGATTTCAGGGGCGTAGACGAGGCCGAGGTGGAGGATGACCTAGAAGAGGCTGTGAAAAGCTAATATGTTACAATTATGAAGGGCCGGGACATTATGCTCGTGATTATATGAATCTGACGCATCCATCATGCTTGTATTGTACATTGTTTAACCATGAGATGGAGGATTGTCCCACACTGATAGCGAGGTTTTGCGACAAGGGAGCACTCAAACATCCCCTAACTCAGAACCTGCAAATGATGAGGTTTGAGCCGTGCAAGGAAGACGCTAATGTGAACATTGTGCTTCGAGGTGGAATTACAACAGGGGATGACTAAGGCAAGCAACTTGAAGATAATACTTAGGTTCACAAGGCTCCAACAAAAGAACCAGAGTTTGATTTGTAGCACGCTAAGGAAACCTTCAAGGAAGCAAGGAAGAGCTTCGCTGATGCCTCCACTTCAGGAAGCAAAGAGAAACCGGAGCTGTAAATGGATCCATCGATGCTCACAATGTTCCTAGAAGCATGCATGAAGTTGCTGCATGACAAAAAGGCTGTAAAGGGATTGTAGGAACTCATAAATAGATGCGCTAGGACCGCGCCTAGAGAACCGCACATCATCCAGAAGGTTGGAAAGCACGTGACAAGGATGGGAAGAGAAATGAGGTTGACTGTGCAAATTAGGAAATATGAGATGGACCAAGTGATTCTAGACCTAAGATCGGACGTAAACGTTCTGCCAAAGTAGACATGTGAGCACATTGGGAGGCCTACGCTGCAATGGTCTCCTATCCAACTACGAATGAAAAAGCAGCAAATGATCCTACCAATGGGAAGATTTCAAGGAATCACCATAGATATCAAAGGGGAAAGTGTGCTGGCAGATTTTGAAGTGATAGAGATTGTTGATGATAGAAATCCCTACCCTACGCTATTAGGGATAGATTGAGCCACTGACATGAATGGGGTGATAGATTTGAAGAAGCACAAGATGATTTTTGAGGAAAAGCCTTTGTGCGTAGTCGTAGCATTGGAACCTACAAAAGGATCATGCTACACGGAGCCAGTGCGTGACTATGAAAGCGACGACGACTTGAATTACATCTACAAGATAACCGTGTGAGAGAAATACTAGGTAAATCCCACCGTGAATGGACGAATATCATGAGAGTGTGAAAGCTCCTGTACATTAGATTCGGACAAAGAGATAGGGCGATGGAAGAACCGGTTACACGAGGTAACCATGCTGAACTGCAACATGATGACAAGGTCGCTGTGTTGCGTATCAACGGAGGTAAGGGATCTGCCTACATATGATGGGTTGAGTGAGGTAGATGAATTCCTGAATAGATTCGAAAGAGAAGTGTCACGAAAACTACTTTTCAAGGCTTTGAAATGGGTACTGTGCGCTACGCCCGCAAGGTGGTGGGGCACACACTAAGGATGCTTTGAGGACTGGCGCGAATGTAGGAGAATGATGTGCATATGGTTTGGGAAGCCTCAGATGCGATTAAAAGGCAAGTATGATGGATGGGATGTCCCGCGCACACACCTGTGTTACAAAACCTCCGCAGATGCACACAGACTGAGCGTTAGAGGACATAGTCAACAAGCATGTGCGGGCAAGGAAATTGCACGAACGACCCCTCCAGTTAGAATGACGGAATATAGAAAGAGCAAGTGTGTAGAAGGTTATCCACGCAGTAGCCTTCAACGAAGTGTGCGAAGCGCTAAACAAGGTATATGATGCGCAACGGACTGACTGGGACTTGCGTGTACCAGCGGTTCTATGGACTTATAGGACAACATGAAAGAAATTGACGGAGCAAACGCCTCCGCGGCTAGAGTATGGAACAAACGTTGTAATCCCCATGGGGTATAACATGCCTAATTTGTACATAACAGCACCGGTAGATATGATAGCTCATGAAGCCTTGGATGAAGGGGTCGTGCAACTCAACAAAGCAGAATGCTTGGGACCTAAGGAAGAAATCTGACAAGGTGGTCTTAGGCTCCAAGAACTTATGAAACAAAGGGTGCGATTAAGGGATAAAAATGCTCTGGTGGAAGTGGAAGTCAAGAAGCTTGAGGATGAAATAAAAAAATATTTTCTTGATAAGGAAACCAGGGTGATAAAATAGGGCGCACACAATCACGTTGACGAATTTGGAGAATACCGCCGAGAGTTGTCCAGCCTGATGCCTTGGATTGGACCACATATTACTAAATGGATCACCCATGGTGGCAAGATACAGATCATAAAGTGTGTGACATAGCCAGTAACAATAAAAGGTGGACGTTTTCCAGGAAAAGTGACGGATGACTGGTTGGAACCTTATACAGGTGGCACGGCCACCTGGCTAGCCATGGGAACTACAGTCTTAGCACTCTAGGCAGTTGAAAGGAGGTGCGGGACTATAAATTACTCTGCCCAGGAGCTTCACGATGTTGGAGCTGCATGCAAGAGAAAAGTGTCATAAGGTTCACGACCGCATAAGGGGGGATGTGCTGTCGCACGGGTTGCTTGGAAAGTGACTATTGTAGTCACTATTCATAATGTGATGCTTCACTTGAGACCAAATGAAGTGGGCTGCAGGCATTTAAGACATGCTTTATGGGCATGATTTTGGAAAATCTACCGCCAAGGGAGCATTGATGGACTAGATTTGGGGGCAATGGTCAAATTCAAATTTGAAAGGCGCTATAAATTACAAAGGGCTGCCCAGCAAACAACACTTGTTCATTTGTCAATTAAGCTATCGTATGCCCCGCGTATTCTTAGCCAAGACCTAGTTTCCCTATTTAGAGTGTTGATTGAGCCCCTTACTGAGCGATTGAGAGATTCTTGGACGAGCAAGATGGTAGCATCTGAAGAAGCTAGGGAAATTGCATAGATGACCACCAAAGAGGCCGTGCAGGCCCTGACTATGGAAGATGCCTCTGAAGGCTCCGGGATTGTGGTGGAAATCGCTAAATCACTGTGCACACCGAGGCTGATGAAAGACAAATAGCTAACGATTCCAGTGCATGTGTCCCCTTGAAACCTGCTGCACACCAGATTAATGATGGAGGAAAAAGGGAAAGAAGTTAACATGGAAACTGACAAGGTGGAAGAAGACTTGGAAGACCTCATAATCGAAGAAGATGAGGACGAGGGCATGGAGGAAGAAACTGAGCCTGCGCACCCTCCAACAAAGCTGCCTACATATATCCCCGGCGGAAGGGGAAGGTAAAGGTGCCCAAGGACTCCGCTCCTCCTGGATGACACCATATTTGATGGCATGCACTTGGGATGGGTGCCAAACTTGAAGTTTGAAGATTGGGATCTCGCTGAAGACGAGAAATTCCCTCACCTAGAAACCACGCAGCTCATGAAGCCTAAGCAGAACACCACGGTGGGGGTTATAAAATTGGAGCTGTGAAAGTGGTTACGCAGAGTGGAAAAGGTAGGGTTATTAAAACTGCTCTGGGTGCTGCATTTCCACCACGCCCTATTGACGATCTTCATCATATGATAGTTTCTCTGCCTAGTGCATGGTGGGTGTTTGTGGGTAGAGGAGCCCATCCCCATCATAGACCATTGAACCCATCACATTACCTGGCTCCCATGTAAAGGAGAGGACCCCAGAGGTATTTTGAAAGGGAATAGAAGTGATTTGGCCATCGCGGAGGCCATGAAAAATAAATACAAGATGGAAAAGAAGAAAATGGGCTATGCCACATCTAGCATCAACAAGAAAGCAATTAAAGTTGTGACCCAGATACTGGTAGGTAAGCTCATGCGAAAATGCAGCACAGACGAGGTGCCCGCACCGGTGGTTACACTTGCCGAGAAGTGTACGGAGGGGGTCCAGCTTAACTGGTCTAAGTTCTTGGGTAAGGAGTTCCTAGAAAATTGTCGTGAGGCACAGGAATAAGGAAAATCGTTCCACTATGCATGGATTCTGCTATCCATAGTGCTGGTGGTGGGGGAATTACTGAAGGATAGCTAGTTCCCCACAATTGTAAGGAATTTGTAGAAGGCCATGAAGTATGCTTCGTTGTGGGCTACGAAGGACACGAACCGGATCCACGACAACAAGATATTTTGGGTGTTCATGGAGATGAACATCACAATGGGGATCAATTGCAAGCTGAGGTTATCATGCATGATCTACAACAGCTTGCAAAGTTTTGCAGAATTTAAAGTGAACTTCCACCACATATACCTCAGGGCGTGCAAGGACCCGGCCAAGAAATGGAGCAAGCTACCCTTCATAGCCACAAATGATGTGATTTTTGATGTAGTGGAGACATGGCTGCCAGAGTGGCGCGCCCCAAACGTCACTGTAGTGGAGAAGTTTGCTACGTAGAAGAAGGATGAGGAAGAAAAATTGCGCATGGCACAGTTGGTAGAAAAAAGAAGGCAAGAAGCAGCGGCAGCAAAAGTGCAGGAGGCATGGGACGCCACACAAGCAGCAGTAGAATAGAAAAAGGTTGCAGCAGCAGCAACACAGAACGAAACAGAGAAGGCACATAAGGGCTAGAAATCGCCTTCACTGGAGCAGGAGAATGAAATGGAAACAGAGGAAGAAGAGGGCAACGCGGACCCATAAAAAACGTCAACATTATTGAAGCATCAACGCCTGAGCAAGCTGATGAGGCCGTGCAATAAGGTTAAAGCATCCAAGCTATCGATCGACTCGATCACCCTTACTAAGAGTGATCTGCATGACATAGGAGAGATAGTGTGCGACATCACCACAGAGGCCCTCCAAAACTTCGTAGAGGAGAATCAGATTGTGTTGGGGGCCCTCCGAGTGTAGATTCAAGAGTTGTAGGTGCACACTCCTCAGGTTGATAGTCTTTCGACCAGCCTCATAGTAGGGACAACTGTATCCGAGGAAATACTATCCGCTCAGACAACCAACACAATAGTGCTGCTAGAGGGGGCACTGGTTGCAACAAATGAGGCCGAAATGGCTGCAATCAATACCTTGAAAGGCCTCAGGATCAACATGGGTGCACTCCCATGGGAGACACTCTATGTTTTGCAGGATGGGTTTACTGCAAAACTGCAGGCTAGGGAGAGCCGTGCATTGTAGGTGCTGAGCGAGCAGAAGATTAACATGGAGCAGTTGAGCTTGCAACACGATGAGGTTGTATCGCAGAATAGGAAGATGGTATTGGTACTGGAAGAAGCCTACCAGATGGTCCCTGAGTTGGCCATCCCAACAGAAGCACCAGTAGAAGCATGCATCCAAATATTAATAGCAAGGTTACGCGAGGCGTGAGAAGAAATGGCCAGGCTTCAGCTGGAGCTAAGAGAACAGTGCACCAACACTATTACATCGGGGATGGAAGAGATCAACAGTGCAATAAGGGATTACACCAGGATGTTGGAAGAGTCATTTGAGGTCCTCACCAATCTGAAGGAGGACCCTAACATTTAGTGCCTAGAGACAGAGGCACATGAGCTCCAGTAGTAGTATGACAACGTCAAAGGGACTGCGCAGACGATGGACCTCACTCAGAGGCTCACGCGAATGCAGTAGGCCAAAGCGCTGAAAGAGAAAGTGGACGCAACACGACACAAGGAAGCAATTTTGAAGGCATGTGTTTAGCCTTGGATTGACTAGGCCTTCGTCATTACAATAACAATTGAAGGAAAGCTTGCACAAATGTAAGGGATATAGGAACAGATTGAGGGAAGCAGTTCTGACACCTAATCTCATAACAACGTGTACATGAGCTAGCAGGCAACCACTAAGTGTGTCGTTGACCTTACAATCGTTCAAGCAGAGTTGAAGGGTTTCCATGCAAAGATCTCTGCACCAAAAGAGTGACTTGAGGGTGAGTCACGATGTTTGTGTTGGGGGCCTATTGGGCGTGGAATCCCCCTAAGGCATGTTTTGGGGCTTAAAGTCCAAGTTTTGACTAAGTACATTGTAAAGACTCAGCGAATTATGGGCGTGGAGCGTGAAGTCATAATAGAATCATAGGGTTGTCTACCCTTGTTTTTGTAATGTAAGGTTGGTTTGAAGGATCTACCCATGGTCCTCGAACCATGAGATTGTATAAATAGAGCGAGGCTCTAAGTGTAAGAAAGGGACCAATCAAAGAAGGGATGATGAGTCTAAAGAATTGATGAAGCATTGAGTCAAAGTGTAAGTCGTGTCTTTGGGTCATAGAGTAGGAGAAGGCTATGCAACTAAGTGTGCAGAGGCCTAGTAGTCCGAAGATGAGTGCACGGACCCCTACAGCTGAGTGTGCAGGGCAGGTCGATTCTGTAACAGTGGGAAGAATTAATAAAGAGAAGTGTTGCCATATTCATGTGTACCTTTTCCGATTTTATGTATTATTGGGTATGAATTCCATGTTTACTCTTTATTCATTGTGAAAACTCATATGAATGTGCTTAATAAGTAAATATAATATAAGGCATCTATTTACGCAAAGATAACTAACTGTGATAAGAAGATAGGCAAAGATCTCGGGTGTGACTTAGGGAAATAGGGCAGATTGCTGCTCCAACAGCGCGAAAGCCCCACAACCCTTGGTTAGGGCTACACGAAGGTGAATATATCAAGGCATGAAGGCTAGGGAAGTGCGTGAAGTAACCTGTGTGAAGAGACTCACAGTGGACCAAATCATCCCCTTAGACATCTCAAGGGTGGAGAAACTTGGTTCTAGCACCCCCCCTCCCATACTACTTCGGGTGAGACCTGAGTCTGCGCTCCACGAACTATTACCGAAAGGCCAATAGAATAGGGATTTGTTTGGCTAATTAACTCCGAACCTGGATCAGGCCCCAATAAGCCAATAGTGAATATCTTGAAGTGATAGAGATTGTTGATGATAGCAATCCCTACCCTGCGCTATTAGGGATAGATTTGGCCACTGACATGAACAGGGTGATATATCTAAAGAAGTGCAAGATGATTTTTGAGAAAAAGTCTCTGTGCGTAGTCGTAGCATTGGGCCCTATAGAAGGATCATGCTACACGGAGCCAGTGCGTGGCTATGAAAGCGACGACGACTTGGACTACATCTACAAGATAACAGCACGAGAGAAATACTAGGTAAATCCCACTGCGGATCAACGAATATCATGAGAGCGCGAAAGCTCCTGTACATCAGATTCAGACAAAGAGATAGAGCGATGGAAGAACTGGTTACACGAGGTAACGCTAAACTGCAACATGATGACAAGGTCACTGTGTTGCATATCAATAGAGGTAAGGGATCTGCCTACATATGATGGGTTGAGCGATGTAGATGAATTCCTAAACAGATTCGAAAGAGAAGTGTCACGACAACAACTTTTCAAGGCTTTGAAATGGGTACTGTGTGCTACACCCACGAGGTGGTGGGGCACACACCAAGGACTCTTTGAGGACTAGCGCGAATGCATGAGAATGATGTGCATGTGGTTTGGGAAGCCTTAAATGCAATTAAAAGACAAGTATGATGGATGGGATGTCCCACGTGTGCACCTGTCTAGATGGATACAGGCATATGTTACAAAACCTGTGCGAATGCACACAGACTGCGCGTTAGAGGACACAGTCAACAAGCCTGTGCGGGCAAGGAAATTGCATGAATGACACCTTGGGTTAGAATGATGGAATATAGAAAGAGTGAGTGTGCAGAAGGTTATCCATGCGGCAGCCTTCAACGAAGTGTGCAAAGTGCTAAACAAGGTATATGATGCACAACAGACTGATTGGGACTTGCATGTACCAGCGGTTCTGTGGGCTTATAGGACAACATGAAAGAAACTAATGGAGTAGACGCCTCTGCATCTAGAGTATGGAGTGAACGATGTAATCCCCATGGGGTATAAACTGCCTAGTCTGTGCATAACAGTGGCGGTAGATATGACGGCTCGCGGAGCCTTGGATGAAGGGGTTGTGCAGCTAAACGAAGCAGAATGCTTGGGACCTGAGGAAGAAACCTGACAAGGTGGTCTTAGGGTCCAAGAACTTATGAAAGAAAGGGTGCAATTAAGGGATAAAAATGCTCTGGTGGAAGCGGAAGTCAAGAAGCTTGAGGACGAAATAAAAAAGGATTTTCTCCATAAGGAAACTAGGGTGATAAAATAGGGTGTGCACAATCATGTTGACAAATTTGGAGACTACCACCGAGAGTTGGTCAGCCTGATGCCTTGGATTGGACTGCATATTACTAAATGGATCACCCATGGTGGCAAGCTACAGATGATAAAGTGTGCGACATAGCCAGTACGAATAAAAGGTGGATGTTTTCCAGGAAAATTGACGGATGACTGGTTGGAACCTTATACAGGTGGCACAACCATCTGGCTAACCGTGGGAAGTATAGTCTTAGCGCTCCAGGTAGTTGAAAGGAGGCACGGGACTATAAATTACTCTACCCAGGAGTTGTGTGATGTTGGAGCTACATGCAAGAGAAAAGTGTCATAAGGTTCATGACCGTGTAAGGGTGGATGCGTTGTCGCATGTGTTGGCTGGAAAGTGACTATTGTAGTCATTATTCATAATGTGATGCTTCACTTGAGACCAAATGGAGTGGGTAGCAGGCATTTAAGACGTGCTTTATGGGCAAGATTTGGGAAAATCTACCACCAAGGGAGAATTAATGGACTGGATTTGAGGGGAACGACCGAATTCAAATTTGAAAGGCACTATAAATTATAAAGGGTTGCCCAGCAAACAAAACTTGGTCATTTGTCAATTAAGCTATCGTATGCCCCACGTATTCTTAGCTGAGACCTAGTTTCCCTGTGTAGAGCATTGACTGAGCCCCTTATTGAGCGATTGAGAGATTCTTGGATGAGCAAGATGGTAGCGTCTGAAGAAGCTAGGGGAATTGCAAAGATGACCGCCGAAGAGGCCATGCAGACCCTGACTCTGGAAGATGCCCCTGAAGGCTTCGGGATTGTGGTGGAAATCACTAAATCACTGTGCACACTGAGGCTGATGAAAGACAAATAATCAATGATTCCAGTGCATGTGTCCCCTTGAAATCCGCTGCGCACCAGATTAATGATGGAGGAAAAAGGGAAAGAATTTAACTTGGGAACCGACGAGGAGGAAGAAGACCTGGAAGACCTCATAATTGAAGAAGATGAGGACGAGGGCATGGAGGAAGAAAACGAGCCTGCGCACCCTCCAACAAAGCTACCTACATATATGCCCCAACGAAAGGGGAAGGCAAAAGTGCCCAAGGACTCCGCTCCTCCCGGACAACATCATCTTTGATGGAATGCACCTGGGATGGGTGCCAAACTTAAAGTTTGAAGATTGGGGTCTCACTGAACACGAGAAATTCCCTCACCTAGAAACTACACAACTCATGAAGCCCAAGCAGAACATCATGGTAGGGGTTATAGAATTGGAGCCGCGAAAGTGGTTACGCAGAGTGGAAAAGGCAGGGTTATTAAAACTACTCTAGGTGCCACATTTCCACCGCACCCCAATGACGATCTTCATCATATGGTAGTTTCTCTGCCTAGTGCATGGTGGGTGTTTATGGCTAGAGGAGCCCATCCCCATCATGGACCACTGAATCCATCACATTACCTGGCTCCCATGTAAAGGAGAGGATGCCAGAGATACTTCAAAAGGGAAGAGAAGCAATTTGGCCATTGCAATGGCCATGAAAAAGAAATACAAGATGGAAAATAAGAAAAGGGGCTACGCCATATCCAGCATCAACAACAAAGTAGTTAAAGTTGCAACCCAGATACTGGCAAGTAAGCTCATGCAGAAGTGCCACATGGACAAGGTACCCACACCGGTGGTTGCACTTGCCGAGTAGTGCACAGAGGGGGTCCAGTTTAACTAGTCTGAGTTCTTGTGTAAGGAGTTCCTAGAAAATTGTCACGAGGCACATGAATAAGGAAAATCATTCCACTATGCATGGATTCTACTGTCCATAGTGTTGGTGGTGGGGGAATTACCGAAGGACATCCAGTTCACCACAATTGTAAGGGATTTGTTGGAGGCCGCGAAGTATGCTTTGTTGTGGGCGATGAAGGACATGAACCGGATCCACGACAACAAGATATTTTGAGTGTTCATGGAGATGAACATCAGAATGGGGATCAAATGCAAGATGCGTTTATCATGCATGGTCTACAACAGCCTGCAAAGTTTTGTAGAATTTAAAGCAGACTTCCACCACATATACCTCAGGGCGTGCAAGGACCCGGCTAAGAAATGGAGCGAGCTACCCTTCATAGCCACAGATGATGTGATTTTCAATGTAGTGGAGACATGGCTGCCATAGTTGCGTGACCCAGACATCACTGCAGTGGAGAAGTCTACTGTGTAGAAGAAGAAAGAGGAAGCAAAATTGTGCATGGCATAGTTGGCAGAAAAACGAAGGCAAGAAATAGCAACAGCAAAAGTGCAGGAGGAATGGGATGTTGCACAAGCAACAATAGAACAAAAAAAGGCTGCAGCAATAGCAGCATAGAGGGAAACAGAGAAGGCACATGAGGGCCAGAAGTCACCTCCGTCAGAGCACGAGAAAGAAATGGAAACAGAGGAAAAAGAGGGCATCGCGGACCCATAAACAACGTCAACACTATTGAAGCGCCAGTGCCCGAGTGAGCTGATGGGGCCGCGCAATAAGGTGAAGGCATCTAAGCTATCAATCGACTTGATCACCCTTACTAAGAGTGATTTGCATGATATAGGAGATATAGTGTGCGATGTCACCACAGATGCCCTCCAAAACTTCACAGAGGAGAACCAGATTATGTTGGGGGCTCTCCGAGTGTAGATTCAGGAGTTGTAGGTGTGCACTCCTAAGGTTGGTAGTCTTTTGACCAGCCTTGCAGTAGGGACAACTGTAGCCGAGGAAATGCTATGCGCTCCGACAACCAACACAATAATGCTGCTAGAGGGGGCACTGGTTGCAACAAATGAGGCCAACATGCCTACGATCAATCCCTTAAAAGGCCTCAGGATCAACATGGTTGTGCTCCCGTGGGAGACGCTCTATGTTCTGTAGGATGGGATTACTACAGAACTATAGGCTAGGGAGAGCCATGCATTGTAGGTGATGAGCGAGCAGAAGATTAATAGGGAGCAGTTGAGCTTGCAACGTGATGAGGTTGTATTGAAGAACAAGAAGATGGTATAGGTACTGGAAGAAGCCTACCAGATGGTGCCTGAGCTGGCTATCCCAACAGAAGCACCAGTAGAAGCACGCATCCAAAGATTAATAGCAAGGTTGCACGAGGCACGAGAAGAAATGGCCAAGCTTTAGTTGGAGCTAAGAGAATAGCGCACTAGCACTATTACATTGGGGATGGAAGAGATCAGCAATGCAGTAAGGGATTGCACCATGATGTTGGAAGAGTCATTCGAGGTCCTCACCAATCTAAAGGAGGAGCCTAACATTTAGCACCTAGAGACAAAGGCACATGAGCTCCAGTAGCAGTATGACAATGTTAAAGGGACTGCGCAGACGATGGATCTCACTTAGAGGCTCACACGAATGCAACAGGCCAAAGCGCTGAAAGAGAAGTGGATGCAACACGATATAGGGAAGCAGTTTTGAAGGCATGTGTTCAGCCATGGATCGACTAGGCCTTCGTCATTACAGCAACAATTGAAGGAAAGCTTACACAAATGCAGGGGATGTGGGAACAGATCCAGGGAAGTAGTTCCGACACCCAGTCTCGGAACAACATGTACATGAGATCTAGCAGGCAGCCGCTCAGTGTGTTGTCGACCTTGTAGTTGTTTGAGCAGAGTTGAAGGGTTTTTGCACAAAGATCTCCGCACCAACAGAGTGACTCGAGGGTGAATCACAATTTTTGTGTTGGGTGCCTGTTGGGCGTGGAATCCCCCCAAGGCATGTTTTGGGGCTTAAAGTCCAAGTTTTGACTAAGTCCATTGTAAAGACTCCACAAATTGTAGGCGTGGAGCGCGAAGTCATAATAGAGTCATAGGGTTGTCCACCCTTGTTTTTGTAATGTAAGGTCAGTTTGAAAGATCTACCATGGGATTGTATAAATAGAGTGAGGCTCTAAGTGTAAGAAAGGGACCAATCAAAGAAGGGATGATGAGTCTAAAGAATTGATGAAGCATTGAGTCAAAGTGTAAGTCGTGTCTTTGGGTCATAGAGTAGGAGAAGGCTCTGCAACTAAGTGCGCAGAGGCCTAGTAGTCCGAAGTTGAGTGCACGAACCCCTGTAGCTAAGTGTGCAAGGCAGGTCCATTCTATAACGGTGGGAAGAATTAATAAAGAGAAGTGTTACCATATTTTTGTGTACCTTTTCCGATTTTATGTATTATTGGGTATGAATTGCAAGTTTACTCTTTATTCACTGTGCGAACTCATATGAATGCGTTGAATAAGTAAATATAATATAAGGCATCTATTTACGCAAATATAACTAACTGTGATAAGAAGATAGGCAAAGATCTCGAGTGTGACTTAGGGAAATAGGGCAGATTGCTGCTCCAGTAGTGCGAAAGCCCCACAGCCCCTGGTTAGGGCTACGCGAAGGTGAATATATCAGGGCGCGAAGGCCAAGGAAGTGTGCAAAGTAACCTGTGCGAAGAGACTCTTAGTGGACCAAATCATCCCCTTAGACATATCAAGGGTGGAGAAACTTGGTTCCAGCACCCCTCCATACTACTTCGGGTGAGACCTGAGTCCCTGCTCCATGGACTATTGTCGAAAGGGCCAGTAGTACAAGGATTTGTTTGTCTAATTAACTCCAAACTTGGTTCAGGCCCCAATAAGCCAGCAGTGAATATCTTGAAGCCAAATGTTTTCCACAATACCTCAAATTAGTGTATGTGTTGTTGAATTCTATTTTTGAATTTTGTAAATGAGACATGTTAAGTGTGATGAACTCAACATGTAAATGCAATTTGTTAGAATTGATCACTCTAGCATTTTCTAGTTGAGGTTGGAAAGATTCAAGAGTAAAGCATTGAGTATGATTTTAGAAGAAGTTGGTATTGTGTAAATGTTGGTGAAGGTTGATATTAGTTGGTTGAAGTGTAGTAAATGGTGGATGGTGCAACAACAACATTTAAAATTAGGCAATGATGGACAACCAAGTTTGTGAGAGTTTGTGGAATAGACTCATGATGATGGTGTATTATGTGTCACATACATTTATTAGTAAGAAAGTCTAGGATGTTTTGTAGTGGTCTTTATAATGTATGTACCTGGTAACTCCAAGAATTGGAGTGTGTAATGTAAGCTTGATGAGGCATGTGTACCCCCATAAAGTTCATGGTAATATTAAAACCACTTTGTAATTGCAGGTTTGTCATTAGCCAAAAACCACTATGTAAGTGCAAGTTTGTGGTAAGCCAGAAACCACTTGTAGGTTTGTGGTAAGCCAAAAACCATTTTGTAGTGTCGGTTTGTGGTAAGCCAGAAACCACTTGTGAGAGTGAAGTGAATAGGAATTCCCATAGGCATGGTTTAGAGTGAGCCGACAAAACCCTTACCATGGTTAAGGGTGAGGTGAGAAAACCTTGGGCCTGATTGATTTGGGTATGTGGTGAGCCTTCGTGGCTAGATTGTGAGCCTTGGTGGCTGAGTTGAGGCTTGGTGGCTATGTTGAGCGTTAGTGGATGAGAGCTCTTGCAGGCATGGTTGAGGTAATCTAATAAAACCCAGTTAATGTTTATGGGTAATCTAATAAAACCCATGATGATGATGATAGAGGGGGATTTGTAGGTTCAGGTACATCGATGTTGTTATAATGGTTGACAAAACCATGTATGTGAAGGGAATCCTAGTAGACTAACAGTTGCAGCAGTTGGGCACCCATGCATTCTGATAGATGGTTGTTCCTTTATATGGACGTTGACATATTCTTTTGTCAAGTTTGACCACAACAAGAATTTTCATATTGAGATTGAGACAAGTAAGCATTAAGGGGGTGACTTGGAAATTTAATTCCTACTTGTCTCAGTTGTGACTCTTTCTATGTAAAGGAGTCTCTTCCTATTCCTTAGGATTTTTTAAGACCCAGATGTTTCCTAGATCTGTGTGTGATTGAGGTTGAGATATTCTCCCAACCAAGTGATTGTGTGTCCAAGTTAGTTTACCTATTTTGAGACAACACTTCATGTATATACATAATTGTATTTGATCAATCAATTAAGCGTGTATTATCAAAATTTATCTGTAATTCCAAAGGACAGATAAATAATAGTTACTGTAATTATTTGCTATAAAACATGTTTGTAATAACTTGTAGTGGAAATTATATGATAATTTCTGGGTGACTATTAATATCAAATAGACTATGTAAAGAATGTAGAAAATGAAAAATTATTTAACATGCAATAACAAGAATTCATTAATTTCCATGAATGCAAGTAGTTTTCTAATATTGAATTAACTATGAATACATGTTATGACTAGTCAATTTTATCACATGTTTATTTGCTTAATGAATAGATAAAGAACATAATAGTCTCTGAAAAAGAAAAACCTACAGAGACAGAAGTATGTAGTCATATATATGTGTATATATATATATATATATATATATATATATATATATATATAAAGTAATATTTGGAAATGCATATAGATTTTGATATATATTGATACTCTACTTAAGAGTTATGAATAGTGGGAGAACAACCCTCCGGATGATTTTACTACAAGTAATATATAATCAAATAGAAATAATAATGTAAGTTTAATATGCTGGTAAGCCAGTTCAAAAGGGTAACTTTTGTTCAAATTTGTTATTCCATGTCGTGTTTATTTGTTAGGTAAAAGCCCTCCCAGTGAACCACTTTGGAACTTAGGCATACTATTTGTTATGTAAAATCCCTCCTAGGGAACCACTTTAGAACTTAGGGGTACTAGACACCTATAAATACTCTTTCCACATTCACAATGTATTATAAAAGAGAAATTACTAACCGTGAGTAAGATGCTTTGAGAAAAACAGAGCATTTATAATTAAAACAAAGTAAATGTTAATATAACTACACATTCTTTGACTAAAATTCACCTCAAAATAATCATGAAGTTTCAAGATATATAGGAACAAAATGAACACACTTATGAATTGGCTTGAAATATATATACATTCTTGCATTAGATAAAGGTTAATTACTTAAATTATGAAAAGAAGATACATGGTATCTACATAATAACATAGCTTATGATCTTGTGATTGCCTATTCCTTATTTGTGTAGTATTCTTATATGTGATTATCTCCAAGATGAGTTTCATATGCACACTTTGGAGATTAATTGATAGTATCTTTCTCCATATTTGTAAAAGAAAGGAATTTCAAAATAGATTCTTACGCGGAAGAGTGAATCCTTTATTCTATATTGGAATAACTCGGGATGAAGTCTAAAGTTCAAACTTGTCAAAACACAATACCACTATTAGTACCCAGATGCATCTGTTATAACAAATAAATCAAATTTGTAACCAACAAAATTGTTTAACAAAATTTACCTTAAGAGTGTATAGGCAGTCATGCTTTTTTCAAAGACCTGCAGATGTAAAAGGTTAACTAGAAAGTACTACCATGCTTATAAACTTAAAAAAAAACAAAAGAACATGAATTATAGATATAGAACCAAGTCCTTATAAATTTCAAGAATGAGAATATGTTTCGAAGAGAAAATAATTATGAAATTTGAAGAACAACTGAAAGACCCAAGAAATTTAAAGTATCAAGCAACTGAGAGGAGTCAAAAGTTATGTTGGATACCTCGATAGAACGCTATATCCACCACCATATCAAAAAAAATTCATTGATTGGTTTCCTCGAAAAGAGATAACATCTCCAATTTAAACCTAAAAGAGGAAAGTAGAAGAATTAAAGTCTAATATAATAGTTTTAGTGAGCCCTATCTAGAGTAGCAAGGGAATCATACCTATGAAGCCCCTTCTGCAGTCAAACAAGAAACCAGAACCCTAAATAAGAATTACCTACTTAATGAATAGAATGGATATACAAAGAAGAGAAAAAATATGATACTATACCTAATAAGTGGGGCTACGGGGTAGCTAGTCCCTGCCTTGAAAGGAAATAATGGCGAATAAGGCGAATAAAAGAGAAATGAAACAGAATATTGATTTACCATCGAAGTGAAAAACGTGGAAATAATGGCGAATAACTAGCTAAGTTTATTCTAGCCGGAACTACACATAGATCTAGACAAATACTAAGGCAATAGAATTCAGAATGCTACGTAAAAATAGTCGGGGACAGACATGGAAATAGTTAAGTATAACTTGGTCTAGTATAGAGTTAGGTAAAGTGTGTTTCTTTACTATGTACATTTTGTAACTTACAATCTGATGGTCACGATATGTAGTGATCCGACGGTTCATTCTCTCCTCGGTATTACCGACACTTGATCCGTGGCTTAACACCCGATTGGTCCATGATCTCTATTTAAAGAGCATGGAGGGTCATTTGTAGGTTAACCGTCCATGAGAGAAGCTTATGTAAATTTTCATACTTTTATTAATAAATTGCCTGAAGTGGCTGCGTTGGCTCAGGCCGTGGACTGTTTCCCTCTTTGAGGGTTTTAACCACATCAAAATACTGGTGTATTGATCTGTGATCTGTTTGTGAGTGGTGTCCTTTGGTGTTCTGTCTGAGAAACTTACCCTGTAAATTCCTACATGGTATCAAAGCTATTTGAGGGCCGCGTCCATTGGTGATCCAAATCTGAAGCCGGTAGAACTGCATCCGACTGTCGTTTCTTAGATCTACTATTTCTGACTACTTTCGGGCCAAGAGGACTGCTCTATTGTGTTGGGAGCATCTATTCCAATGAGGAACCCCTTTTGTTTCATGCGAAAAGGTTTCTGGTAGCCCTAGCTACGTCATTTTTAAGATCTTGAGGTATACAGTGTTTATTTGCAGTTTACAGTTATTTTCTCTCTGTTTATTTCGGTTTCAGTTTATTTAGTTTTTTTTATTACTAGATATATACCTTTCATTTCTGTGTATGCTCTTTTCCCCGCGACTCTGTGCAATCTGGGCAAATCGGAAACAGAAAGGAAGAATTTTTCTCATGCGTATGCTCTTTTCCGCTACACCTTAGTGTGATCTCGGAAAATCATAAACATTGAGGAAAATATTTAGTTTCCGGCTAAAGCTAACTTCGAGCTGCAAGGTTCATTTTTTTTGTATGTCTGTGTTGGGTTTTGTGTTTTTTGTTTTGTAGGGAAAAATAGCTTTCTCAAAGCAAGCATGCAACCCAAAGCTTCAGTGACTAAAAAAAAAACAACCCCCCCCCCCCTCTCTCTCTCTCTCAAACTTTTAGTTTAGCTCACTTGGTCCAAAGATAATTTATGAGAGTAGAGGTCTTGAGTTCAAGTCTCCTTTTTGTGGGGGCGGATTTTTGATTTCCGCACATTCCCGCACTTCATCGGCATCTTCATCAAATTTTCTTCAAAAAGCCATAACTTTTTCATCCGGAAGCCATTTTCAGAGCTGTTTTTTTTTAACCAGCCTAATTTTTCGAGATCTTTCCATTGGAACACTTAGTTTCAGCATTTATAGCTTTAGTTTTTGATAAATGGAAAGTCCATGCCAAGTTATTCTTGACAGCACCAACTACTTCCAATGGTGGTCCTACATTGTGGATTTACTTAGAAGTAAAGGTCTTTACAGAATAGCCTCAGGCCAAGAGACCAAACCGAAAGATGAAGATAAGGCAAGTAAATGGGAAAATAGGCAAGACCAAGCACATGGGTTGATAGGGATGTCTATTTCTCCAGATTTTAGATTCCATATTGCAGAACTTGATACTCCTGATGAAGCAATGAAACAGATTACTAAAGTCTTTAGAATTAAAAATGAACTTAAAGCCCATCAACTTGAAAATGAGTTGCTTACATTGGACCCCAATAATTTTTCTTACATTGAAGATTTTTTGTCCAAGTTCAAGACCCTTAGACTTCTCTTGGAAGGTGTTAAGGTTAAGAAAGAAGATAGTAACCTTATCTATTCCATTCTTACTAAGTTGGGACCAGCCTACTCTATGTTTGTTTCCACCTTCCATTCTACAAGAGAAGCCTTCATTTCTCAAGGACAAGCCTACAAGTCCCCTTCCTTTGATTCCTTTTGTGATTCTTTAATAAGAGAACAAGAAAAACTCTTACATCTTGGTCTTCTTAATCTTGGAAACTCTTCTAAGAAAGCCTTAGCCGCTCAGCAGCAACCAAATTCAAAGAATCCTAAGAAGTCGTATCCTAAAAGGAATGGTCCTAAACCAAACAAGGGTCCTAAGCAATTTCAGCCTCAAAATGAAAAATCATTTCAACAAAATGATAAGACAAATAAAAACAAAGGGAAGAAGACTGATAGACATTGCAACTTTTGTAATCGAGATGGCCACTTAAAATCCAAATGCTTTAAGAAGATGGAAGCCTTGGAAGCAGCAATGAAGAAGCATAACACCCATTTGGAGCAATCTTCAACTTCAACTTCATCTTTAGGAATGGCACTTTTTGCATGTGGTTGTCAAGCATCTCGGTCTGGCTATGCACTAAATATATCTTCTTCCTCTCATTCTCATGAGTGGCTGATTGATTCTGGAGCTTCTTATCACATGGCCAAAAACAAAGCCATGTTTTCTTCTTTAAATGATTGTAACACCAAAAATATATATGTTGATGATGATAGATCTCTTAGTGTTGTAGGGACTGGAACTGTTCATATAGACAATGGTCAATTTAATGATGTATTATGTGTTCCAACCTTATCCTGCAACCTTCTATCTGCATATCAAATAACTCATTCAGGTGAAGGTAAAATCATTGAATTTTCACCTCATGATGTTGTAATTAAGGAACTAAGAGATCCTAGAGAGATTTTAGCTACTGGCATTGCTGATGATTCTACAAGGTTGTATAAGTTTCACAAATTTGGGTCATCAAATCTTCCCTTGGTATTTGTTGCCCATAGCGATGAAGTGAGCAAACTTTGGCATGAGCGATTTGGTCACTTAAACTATCACTCCCTTCAGAATCTATGTAAAGAAAATATGGTGACAGGTCTTCCAATGGTATCTTGCAGAGATGGTGTTTGTTCCGGATGTGTACTCGAAAAACATCATTGGGACAGTTTTGAAAAACATGCCTCTTGGCATGCCTCAGCCCCTTTACAGCTTGTGCATAGTGATTTATGTGGTCCACTTCCAGTTGTTTCATTCTCTGGCTACAAGTATTTCTTAACTTTCATTGATGATTTCTCCAGATGCACTTGGGTATACTTCTTAAAACTCAAGAGTGAAGTCTTTAACATGTTCTTGGCCTTTAAGGCCTTTGTTGAAAAACAATCTGGACATCAAATTCTTAAGCTAAGATCTGATAATGGCGGAGAATATGTTAACAACAAATTCATCAACTTTTGCACTGAGAATGGAATTCAAATGCAACATACTGTTCCATATACTCCACAAAAAAATGGTGTAGCTGAAAGGAAGAATCGCACCTCAAAGGAAATGGCTAATTGTATGCTTCAATCTAAAGGACTTAGTCTTAATTATTGGGCAGAAGCAATTAAATGTGCAAATTACATAATAAATCACACCCCTACTAAGGTTTTAAAGAATATCACTCCAGAAGAAGCATGGAGCTCAATTAAACCAGATGTAAGTCACTTTCATGTTTTTGGAAGTGAAGCATGGGCCCATATTCCAGATGAGAAACATAAAGCTTTAGAACCTAAGAGTGAAAAATGTATTTTTGTTGGATATTCTGAAGATGTCAAAGGATATAGACTTATTCCACTTAAGTCCAAGAATGTTATCATTAGAAGAGATGTAAAGTTTGTTGAAAATATATCGGCCTACAAGCCTAGTTCGGCGGATGTGCCACCTCTCCTTATCTCTTCTACTTTTGAAAATATTTCTTCTTCAGATGATGAAAGCGAGGATGAAAATCCTCCCCCACCTTCTCAAGATCCTCCTTCAGCTCCTCAGCTTCCAAAATGGGTCCGTGCTACTCGAGATGCAGCAGGTGATCTTGTCGGTGATCCTACAGATCAGCGACGTACACGTTCTCAGTTTGATAGAGCCTCTTCTTTACTGGCTCAAGCTTCAGTGAATTATGATCCTGACACCTTTGCAGAAGCTTCAGGCCATCCAGATTGGGAAGCAGCTATGAATGAAGAATATCATTCATTATTGGCAAATGATACATGGGATCTTGTTCCTCTACCAAAGGGACGAAAACTTGTTAGATGCAAATGGGTTTACAGAACCAAGTATGGACTAGATGGGAAAGTTGATAAACATAAAGCTTGTCTTGTTGCTAAGGGTTTTTCACAAGTTAAAGGCATTGACTACACTGAAACCTTCTCCCCTGTTGCCAAAATGAACTCTATCCGCCTTGTTCTTTCCCTTGCTGCTTCTTTCAAATGGGAAGTCCATCAGATGGATGTTAAATCTACCTTCTTGCATGGGGACTTGCATGAATAAATCTATATGGAACAACCTATTGGCTTTATACAAACAGACTCCAGCCTTGTATGTTGGCTTAAGAAATCCCTTTATGGTCTCAAGCAAGCTCCTCAAGCTTGGTATGCCAAAATGGATAACTTACTTTTAGAAAATGGCTTTTCTAGGTGTCATTCTGACAATACTATCTACACCAAGAAAGTGGGCAAGTCTCTTATCATTCTTGTTCTTTATGTTGATGATCTTATCCTGACTGGTAGTGATCCCAACCTTATAAACCATGTGAAGTCTAGCCTTAAAAGGAAGTTTGAAATGACAAACTTAGGACACTTACATTATTTTCTTAGTCTTCAAGTCTTGCAATCCAAGGAAGGTATTTCCCTTTCCCAGTCCAAGTATGCATGTGATATTCTACGGCATTTTCACATGGAAGACTGTAAGCCAGCCCCTTCTCCCATTCAGTCTAGAGTCAAACTTTCAGTCACTTGTACTTCTCCTGAAGTTGATGCTACCTTATACCGTCAACTTGTAGGAAAACTTTTGTATCTAACCCATACTCGGCCTGACCTTTCCTTTGTCGTTGGCCTTCTTGCTCGGTTTATGCAAAACCCATATGAAAGTCATTGGAAAGCATCTAAAATAATACTTCATTATGTTTGAGGTATAGTTTAGTTTGGGATTCATTACAGTGCCGAAGCAGCTCCTCTATTGGTTGGTTTCACTGATTCCGATTGGGCTGGTGACCCTGATGATCGGAAGTCTACTGCAAGTTATGTGTTCACTCTTGGTTCAGGACCTATTACATGGGCTTGCAAGAAACAAGGTGCCATTTCTCTTTCTTCAACAGAAGCAGAGTATCGTGGTGCTGTAGAAGCTAGTAAGGAAGCCTTGTGGCTTCGTCAGATCCTGTCAGAGTTTGGCTTTCAGCAGCAGCATCCGACTACACTTTGGTGTGATAATCAAAGTGCCATTCAACTATGCAAAGATCCAATCCAACATCAGTGCAGCAAACACATTGAACTGCACATGCACTTCATTAGAAAGCTCATTCATGACCATGTTCTTGAAGTGCAATATTGTTCAACAGATGATCAAGTTGCAGACATATTTACAAAGGCTCTCACAGAGGCGAAGTTTACTAAACTTCGATTTATGGTTGGAGTTCAGGAAGTTGTCACTAGGGGGGATAGGCTCTAGTGCCTCCTTCCTTCTCCTATTGTGTCATATTTGTAAATCCTTCAATCCTATCCCAAGTTGTTCTTAAGGGGGGATGTTAGGATATTCCGACACATAGGAAATAATTAAGTATAACTTGGTCTAGTATAGAGTTAGGTAAAGTGTGTTTCTTTACAATCCGACAGTCACGATATGTAGTGACCTGACGGTTCATTCTCTCCTCGATATTACCGACACTTGATCTGTGGCTTAACACCTGATTGGTCCATGATCTCTATTTAAAGAGCATGGAGGGTCATTTGTAGGTTAACCGTCCATGAGAGAAGCTTATGTAAATTTTCATTCTTTTATTAATAAATTTCTTGAAGTGGCCACGTTGGCTCAGGCCGTGGACTGTTTCCCTCTTTGAGGGTTTTAACCACGTCAAAATACTGGTGTATTGATCTGTGATCCGTTTGTGAGTGGTGTCCTTTGGTGTTCTGTCTGAGGAACTTACCCTATAAATTCCTACACCTTCTGCAGTCAAACAAGAAACCAGAAACCTAAATAACAATTACCTACTCAATGAATAGAATGGATATACAAAGAAGAGAAACAATATGATACTATACCTAATAAGTGGGGCTGCGGGGTAGCTAGTCCCTGCCTTGAAATGAAATAATGGCAAATAAGGTGAATAAAAGAGACATGAAACAGAATATTGATTTACCATCGAAGTGAAAAACGTGGAAATAATGGCGAATAACTAGCTAAGTTTATTCTAGTCGGAACTACACATAGATCTAGGCAAATACTAAGGCAATAGAATTCAGAATGCTACGTAAAAATAGTCGGGGATAGACATAGGACACCACATTGCAAGGGATACACAGGCAAAAGGAACATGAAAGCTAAAGGAAAAAAAACATGTGAACACGAAGAGCAAGAAACACCAATCACGAGTACCTACACCATAAGCAACAGATCAAGATTGAATGAGTGAGTCGTACCTAGGTGATCGCATAGCAGATTCTCTGACAGATTAAGAACTAGATCCTAGTGGTGTAGAACCTATTCCAGAGCTAGTTGACTAAGAACCAATTCTAGTTATTGTTGTACTAGTTTGATATCCTCCAGTTGCACGAGATCCAGGGCCAAATGCAAGGGATCTGATTCCAGGACCATACGCAAATTGGTAGCTAGTCGCAACAGATATAGATCAATATTGATATCAAGAAGCAGCAATTGATTCAAAACCAAATTTAGTTTCTCAAATTTCTCCTGCCATCATCTTGACCAGCATCCATGTCCATGTTATATCTCGTAGCGGGACCCATTGTAGTTTATCTAATAGCCGGGGTAGAACCAAAACCCATTGATTCAACACCATTAATTGAAACTATTGATCAAGTTGACTTAGTAGATTCTGTCGTCTCAGCAGTAGTTTGAGACAAGTTGGTACAGTATAGTCTCTTCGGTTGGATGGGTAAATCTTTCCGGTATCCCTAGCCGTAGAGCGAACTCATTGGAATTAGCATGAGGGGTAGCGGTAGAGTAATAAGCGTGAAAATTACACTAATCCAAAGTAAGTAATCAACTATGATTGATCAAGTCATTACACTTGATCCATTTTGATTGTTGTTTCACTGTCCCTAATTGGTGGATCCCACATCTACACTAATCTTAGCCCCACCTCAAGTGATGATATTAATGCCTATGTATCCACGACCTACCGAATCCCAACATAAAAGAGGAGACAAAACTAATTTTTTTTTATTATCATCAAATGTTGCATCATCTATTCACCAAATGTTGCATCATCATGTATTATCACTAAATGTTGCTACATCTATTCACCAATTTGGGCAGTTGTTAGTGTCGCCCTTGTTTGGAGCATCACTACTGTGTAACCTCGCATGAAACAGGTGGCTGGACAATGTAATGAACATAGTCTGTTGTTTCATAATATAATCAGTATGGATCATGGTCCTCCTTAGTCTTTTCATTCATCATTAGAAACACAGCCACATATCTCTCATGTGATGAACGCCAACCTGCATGCATACCAAATTCCCTATGCATTGAGTGAACTCCTGCAACCTGCATGCATACCAAATACCCTATGCATTGAGTGAACTCCTGCACATTAAGGGCGGCTAAGGGTGGCTAATGTGACAACCAGATTGGTGTCAAGCCACAAAAGATGAAATTTTGTAGAGTAGAGCTGGTGTCCCTTTTCGATACTTTGTGGCTGGTACTGTTAAAATCCCTTGCTTGCCAAAGTACAAGTATGAAGTTTATCAACTAGTAGAGTTTGACGCTGCAAAAGATGTTGAAGAGGTAGTAATTCAACTTCTAATAAGTTAGAATCATCATCAAATGGATTGGATAACATTTTAGATGTTGGACGTTCTTCAAGTGAAGCAATTGACAATGGAAATGGGAGTTCCATAGGTCGACAGTCAGGAGGAACTCTTACAGAGATGCATGGAACATCAGGATTTTCAGATGCATGTGTCACTTCAGACATTTCTGATATTCAGGCATCTTCGACATTATCAGATATGCACTGCTCGGTTGAATTGCTAGAGATTGTTGCATCTTCAGGATTCCCTGAAATGGTTGTATCTTCAGGGTTGGCAGATATGCATCCATTTTCAAATTTGGCAGAATCCATCGTCACAAGCACGGATCTTCCTACTTCTCAGCTTGAATTACCTGAAATGCAAAGCAGAGTGACAGTTAATCACAACGGCAATATTCCTAGTGAAGATTATATGTAGACTAAAATAGTTACACAACATACCCACTCTAAACTAATAGCTATGGAGATGGGATTAGTCATTGACAGAGATAAGTTTTCCTCAGAGGGTGATGGAGATATTATGTTGGATGGTGAGGATCTGTTGTCAGAAATCAATGATGTGTTTTGGGAACAATTTCTTGCAGAGAGTGCAACGTCAGGGGGAATAGAAGAGGCTGAGTCTGCGGCGCAGGAAAGTCTTACCAAAGATCAGGGTGAGAAACCATCTGAAAATGGGAATTGGTGGAACAAAAATCAAAATATGATAATCTCACGGAACAGATGGGTCAGCTGGCATCATAATCAAACCCTTGAGATTTGTATCTTGGGATAGATGCATATTGTGGAGGTATGAATATTTTCTTATGCAGATAGTTTTGATGGTCAATACACAAGTTGAATGCAGACATTTACAAAATAGTTTTTAAAAAGTACATAAAGCAATTTTGTTGTCACATGCTTCAATTTAGATGTGCTTTTTTATTTAACTATTTGTTAGCATGGCTCAAAAGGTATCACAGGCAGCATTCTTTCTAAGCCATAGTTACAAATCGAAACCCCACCAATGGTAAAATCTTCTGAATTGGAAAGATATTTATAGAAAAGGATTTCCCCTGGACACTTGATGTTTGTTTCATACAAAAAGTGAAAAGAGTACAAAAACAAAAGAGCTCCGAGTATTTTTATGCTAATTTTGTGAGTCAAGCGACTGTAATTGTTTGTTTCACTTAGTAGTCTTACGTAGTAGTTTAACTATAATTGTTTGTTTCACTTTAGACTAGTAGTAGTCTTAATCAGAAACGACAAGAATATAATTTTTTGTTTTACATTAAAGACTATCCGAAGAAAGAGGATTATAAAAATACTGGGATGGTTTTTGGATTATTGAATTACATTGTAAGCCACCCATTATAGGGATATGTTAATCCATCTGTCTTTTCACCCTATTTGACTTGAATTTATGCTTTTTCTGTATTGCATATGGTATTTCAATCTTGTTTTTTACCTCTTTTTTAGAACAATAAGCTTAAACGAATTCTTATCTTCACTGTCACTGTTGGAGGTAATTATGTTCTTACTAGCAATTAATTTCTTACAAAAAACGTGATATAACAAAACAAATTAAGGTATACAAATCACTAACAATGATAAACATGATATAACAAAACAAATTAAGATATACATATCACTAACAATGATATTTTTTTTTTTGCTTAAGCAGGAGACGGTCCTTCTATTAACTTTGGTAAAAAAATATTTTACACATGTTAAAACAAATGCCCAGAGGCACAAACTCCCTCAAATGGGAGTGAAAAGACCCAATGTACCCAACAAAAATGTTCAAAAATTAGACAAAGATAGGGGCTAGACTGCCTAGGAACCAAGAACAGGCCAGTGGATCCGAGGCTTGCTCCTCAAAATTGACCGAAGAACAGTCTTCAACCAATTCGACAGTCAAGAAACGACCGACCCAGGGGCGAAGTCACCAAGAAACCCAAAAATTGCCTGATCAACTTTGACCGTTGATCTTCTTTTCCTGATCCAATGGCTAGATTCCATATCGTGCAGCCTAGAAAGCTCACTGAATACCTAGCGATGAAGGCATTTTTCCTTTTCGGTCTTCCGCCATGTGTTGCTTCCTGAATGGAATCGCAGGCTTTTCCTTAAAGCCGCCTTTGGTTTGGAAGGCGCCCGATGAAGGTGGGAAACCATTAGTGGTTTTATCTCTTCGACCCCACCAACATGCACACCAAAAGGTGGCCGTTGATCTTCCCTCTCCAGATCCGACGACCACAGATCAAATCGGACCACACACCTGCACACTAAAAACCTTAAATTTGCATGATCAACGCTGACCGTTGATCTGTTCCTTTTGATCCAATGACTGGAGTCCATATCACGCGGCTTAAAAAGCCCACTGAATACCGTGTAATGAAGGCGGTTTACTTTATCGGTCCTCCGCCACATGTTGATTCTTGAGTGGAATCACTGGCTTTTCTTTAAAACCATCTTTGGTTTGGAAGGCGCCCAATGAAGGTGGTAAACCATTAGTGGTTTTATTCTGCTGGCCCCACCAAGCTGCACACCAAAAGGTGATCGTTGATCTACCCTCTCTAGGTCTGATGCCCATAGACCAAAATGGACCACACAATTACTCACAAAATACCCAGCGATGAAGGTAGTAATCACTGTCCAACCATCTCCACGCGTTGCCTTCTGAATGGTATCGCGTGTCTTCTGGGAAAACTTTTCCCGGGTCAGAGGTTCCGTGCAGTTTTGACCCCTGTAATTTCTTCCATTAACGTCTTCATTTTTCGTGGAAACATTCCTCCTATGAATAGTTATCTTCTATCTCGATAACCTATTGTGCATCTCCACTGATAGGCCGTCTAAGGTAAAATTATCCATCATTTTCATGGAGTAAAATTCTGTCTCTTGATTTTTCCTGATACTGCTATCGATCACTGAGGGCCTTGGATGAGCATCCCTCCTTCAACCTGTCATTCGTTATCTCCTCCCACCAGTAGCACAAGTCAATATGCTTGTTTCGTACCCCCTCATTAGCAAGCCAGTCCGCAACTTTGTTGGCTTCCCTGCGAATGTGCACCAACCTAAGAGTTCTCAACATTCTTAGGTGTGCTTGGATTCTTTGGTAGACTTGCAGAAGTCGCCAGTGTTCTGAGATTTTCTCTAGAGTAGCGCTAGCATTTATCCTCTTCATGGAGTTAATGACTAATTCTGAGTCAGCCTCTATGATGACATTGTGAATGTTGTGCTTGAGCAGTATTTCCAGGCATAATTCCATCACCATGAGCTCAGCCATATCGTTGGTTGTTGTTCCTAGATAACTGTGGAAGATGACTTGTATGTTTCCTTCCTCATCCCTCAAGACCCCTCCATATCCTACTTCTCCCACATTCCCTTTTGAGGCCCCATCCATGTTAAATTTTAAAAAGACATGAGAAGGGGGTTGCCGTGAAGACTTATCTGCTAAGGTATTCTTGTTGATTTGTGTAGAACCCTGGGGGGATGAACCTTGAGCTCTAACTTCTCCAATATTCTAGCCTCTCTTTGTCTGATGGGTTTGCCTGTAGCTCCACCTCTCAGGATATGAACAATCTCTTTGAGTTGTTTAAGGATTAGCTTAAGGATGCTGCCTACCAATCTTTCTTTCTCCTTGAAAATCCTGTTGTTGCACTCCTTCTAGACATTCCAGATTATGAATCCTGGGGTCAGCATCTAGGTGGAGTTAATGATCTCATTATCCAAAAAAAATTCCTCCAATTCTTCAAAGTAGTAATGATGTCATTTACATTTTTGTCTGTCTGCTCGAAGACTTCTCCAACCCAATTCCAAAGTATTGTAGTGAAAGTGCATCTATTCAGGAGATGATTTGTAGTTTCTTCAGGAGTGACATCTTGAGGGGCCAATAAAACCTCTTTTTCTTAAGTTATCCCATGTCGTAATCTTGCCTTGTTGAACCAGCCACTTGAACACTTTGAATTCCATCCAATGAGGATTTTCCCAGATTTCTTTCCACGTCTTATCAGTGTTTGGAAGGTTCAGCCCTATATCTATCATTTTGGCTTCCTTAAGGTTGAAGAGACCTTCCTTGTTCTTTCCCCATCTTAGTTGATCGTTCAAGTTTGAGTTTAAGATTTGTCTCTTGTCTAAAAGAGCCTTAAGGGCTATAGCTTGAGTATGCAGCATGCCCATTCCACTGTAATCTAGGAGTTTCCATGTTCTCCATTTCCCATTGTTCCTTGTTTGGTCCCAACAGTCACTTACCCACCTTAGTCCTTTGTTGATGGTATCGGTGTGAATGTCTGCTAATTATTCACTTCAGAGATTGTCTTCCTGCTGCTAATTATCCTCCCAGATCCAAGCCAGGTTTCCATTTCTGATCTCCCAGAAACTGTGATTTTGGACTAGGGCCCTGTTCTCCCACGCCCTATTCCAAATTGCAGAACGTTTCAATTGTCCTGTCATTCTGATTAGATTCTTCTCCTGCCAATCTCTAGCATATTTTTGCTTCCAAAGTTTTTCCTAGGGGGATTGTATTTCTTTTAGCCATCTCCACCAAATTTTGGCACCAAGAACTCTATTAAGAATTCCTGGGTCATGAAGACCCAAGCCACCATGGGACTTGGGTTTGCATACTCTATCCCATGCCACAAGGGCCCATTTCTTCTTTTCTTCACCTTTCCCCCAGAGAAAGTCTCTCTGAATGTTTCTTATATTGGTAATTACACCAGTTGGTGCTGGAATGGAAGATAGCATATAGATAGGGATACTTTGGAGGATAGCCTTAGTGAGAATCAGTCTCCCTGCTAGATTTAGTGCTCTATTTGTCCATTTTCTAATCTTATCTTTTAGATTATTAAGAACAGGCTCCCAGATATCCTTGTGTAGCGGTTTGTTAGTGAGAGGAACTCCCAGGTACTTCACAGGCAGTGACTCCCTTTGAAAGCCCAAAATTCTAGAAAGATTTCTTTGTATTGAAATATCAGTATTGAAAAAGAAAATATTTGATTTAGTAAGACTTACCTCTATGCCTGCTGCCTTGGCAAACTCACTCAGAATTTGTTTGAATGCTTTGGCTTCCTTGATAGTGGGTGTGCCTTGAAGCATAGTATCATCCACAAATTGTTGATGTGTCACTGTGTCCCCACCTTGAGTGAGTCTCAGACCTTGAATTCTCCCTTCCTCCTTAGTAGCTCTGACTGCCCTTCCTAACCCTTCTATCATTAGAATGAAAAGGAAAGGAGAAAGAGGATCCCCTTGCCTGGGACCTCTAGAAGGCTTGAAGGTTTTGGAAGGAGAGCCATTAAGAAGAATTGAACAGCTGGTGGTGGTACTAGCGCCATAACCCATTTAATCCAGTTGTAATCAAAGCTGTAGGCTTTTAATATTGCTATTATGTATGGCCAACTAAGTTTGTTGTAGGCCTTTGTTATGTCTAGCTACATTATCATTCCTACTTGTTTTTTGGTATTGAGTGAATGAACCATTTCATGTGCTTGAATTATATTATCTAAAATTTGTCTTCCTTCCACATAGCCCATTTGCTCCTTTGACACTAGGGTTGGGAGGAGTGGTTTGAGATGGTTGGCAATGACTTTGGATATAATTTTGTATATCACATTGCATAATGCTATAGGTCTAAATCTGTCTGGAGAGGTGGCCTTTTCCTGTTTGGGGATTAAGGCTATGAAAGATTCATTGAGCACCTTTAAGACTGTCTTAAATCTTCAAGAGTCTTCCACAACCTCCAGGATGTCCTGTTTCACTACCCTCCAACAAGCTTTGAAAAAGTCCACATTAAAGCCATCCGAGCCTGGTGCTTTCCCATTTTGCATCTCTTTCATGGCTTCCTCAATTTCTTCCTCTGTTATTGGTCTGTTGAGATTGTAATTATCTTCTCTAGTAACCAATTTAGGAATGTACTGAGTAAATATTTTCATAAACTGGTATCTGTCTTCCGAGGTTTCCTCAGCAATTTTCTGAAAATGTTGGAGTAGAACCTTCTCCATCTCTTCATGAGTGTTTCTCTCTATTCCATGTTGTTCTGTAAGTTTCACAACTCTATTTTTGTTTCCGTGAGCAATGGTGGATCTGTGAAAGAATTTGGTGTTTCTCTCCCCTTCTTTAATCCATTGTACTCTGGATTTCTGTCTCCAGAATATTTCCTCTTGAAGACATCTGTTGTCCCACTCCTACTGGAGTGACTCTGCCATCTCTTTCCTTTCATCTGTATAGCCTTCTGTGATAAGAATCTGGTTTATTTCCTTTAGTTTCTTTTCCACATCTCCTTTAGCTTTGAAGATGTTACAAATTCCTTTTTATTCCACTCTTTGAATCTGCCTCTAATGTGTCTGAGCCTAGAGTGTAGAAGGAACATCTTTGTACCTTGAAGGTGAAGCTCTTCCTTCCACCATTTTTCAATGTTTGTGAGGAAATCTGAATGTGTAAGCCAAGCATTCTCAAACCTGAAGGGGGTGTTCCTTGGTTTACCAAAAAGAGAAGCTTCTAATTGTATAGGCTAGTGATCTAACCCTGCAAAAAGAAGTATGAGTGCAGTAATGCCGCTTCCCCTAAGAAGAAGTTCCTCTGAAACAATAAATCTATCCAATTTTGAGGCTACTTGGGTAGGGCCCCCTCTTTTGTTATTCCAAGTGAAGATTCCATTGCTTGTCTCCATATCAACCAATTTCATATTGGTGATGAAGTGTTGGAAGGCAACTGAGTCTCTACCAAGTGTTCTAGTTCCTCCTTTCTTCTCCATGAGTGATTTTATTATGTTAAAATCACCTCCAAGAATCCAAGGTAGAGCTGGGTATCTCTTCTTCATATCCTCTAGTGTTGTGAGGAGTCGAAGTTTGTCCTCCATTGGCTACAGACCATAGACATTGGTGATCATGTAACATTGTCTGTCACCCACCGGTTGGAAAATCAGAGAAAGGTGATGTCTGGATGCCTCCGCATCAATCACACCAAATTTCTGTGGATCCCATAGAGTGAGAATGCCACCAGAAGATTTATTTGCCTTAACTTCAGGGTATTCATATCTATCTAACCATTTTCTATGTTTTTCGTGGATCCTCTCCACTGATCATTTTGTTTCCTGTATGAATACTATGTTAGGTTTTTCCTCTCTAATCCTTTTGCCTAGATTCCTCTGTTTTCTTTTGCTTCCTAGTCCTCTAATGTTACAGGTTGTGATTTTCATTGAGGTGGGGTTTTAAAGGAGTAATTGGAAAGGTCTTTCATCCTTCCAAAGTTAATCATGAGTTTGCCACACTCCAGTAGTAGTTCTTTTTGTCTTTTTCTTCCCCTCCTCTTGCTTGGATTCTTTGTTAGTTTTCTTCTTATTAATCCTATTGAGGAAGTCCCTTTGTTTTCCTAGTTGTCATGTCCTCTTTTGACTCCTGCAGCTGTTTGATGTGACTTGTTAAGGAATATGTGTTGGACCTTGTCCACATCCTCCCGAGGGATGGAGTTTATTCCCAGGTTTCCTCCGTGTTCTAGAAACTTTTCCAGCTCTAGGTTCTCCCTTTCCAAGATCTCCTGTAAGTCTTGATCCTCTATACCACTTTCGCTTTGAGTCATTTCCTGGTATTTTTCTATTTCCATGGTACTCAAAGGGTCCATCGTGTGTTCATTTTGTTCCTCAGTGAACTCCATGCTGGTCTCTTTTCCTTTCCCCCTTGTTGTCTGATTCTCTGTACTCTCTTGATCCCCTCCATCTTCTTCTTTTTCTCCTAAGATCTCAAAACTGTTGTAACTTTTTGTTTTGTTATCATTCACAATAGGGTTCTTTTGTGTCTTCCTTCCCCCTCCTTTTCCTTTCCCTCCTACTTTGGTGAAACCTGTATGGTCTTTCCCTTTGTTGGTATTTAGGTTTTCCTCCCTTCTATTAAGAGGACAGTCTCTAGATAGGTGCCCATGCTCATGACATTTGTGACATCTGAATGGGATATGTTCATAGTCAACTGTTTGAACCCATTCCTCGTCATATACTTCTAGAATGACCTCATCTAGAAGGGCTCTTGATAGGTCCATCTCCACACATATACGGGCATAGGATGTATATTTTCCCCGTAGAGTTGCCTCTGAAATTTTTAAGAAATGACCTAATTTATTGCCTATAGCTTTTAAAGACTCTGGCATCCAGTAATCTAAAGGTAAGGAGTATAGTCTAATCCATACCGGTACCGAAGTGAAGGTTTCTCGTTCTGGCACAAAGTTCATTGTCCATGGCCGCATATAGAGACCAGCAACTGCAAAGAAGTATGGTCCTCCTTCAAAAATCTTGTCTTTGTCTTCCATGTTTGTAAACACCACAATAAAAAAACCTTTGGATCCAAGATGTATATTTAACTCCCCCTTTGGTTTCCAGTTGTATTTTATCCAGGTGTACAATGCTTTCTCTGATGGCCAGATTCCCATAAATTTGCATATGATGGCATAGTTTGCCATGTGATCCCTGTGTGCTTGCAGAGCTAGATCATTCAGAATAACCCAAGGTTTAGTTATGGTCTTGGGTTTACAGGGCCCCATCTTGGCTCTGTTCTCTATTCCCTGACCTTTGTCTTCCTCTTTCTCCTCCTGACGGTCTTCTTCGTGGGCCCCTTGATCTGCATGGGTTTTGCTACCTTCCACCTTCTGAGTTTCGGTGTTTTTTGTCTTGACCTCCAAGGGTTGTGGAGGTTTGTTCTTTTTCCCTCCTCTTCCTCTGTTTGCTACCATATTACTGTAGGAGGGAGTGGAGCTCCCTCCTCCCTGTGCCTCCATGGGTGCTTGTTGCCCTCTGTCACTCGCTTAGTTAAACCCTAGAACTCTCTCCCATTTCCTCTTCTTCGTGCGTTGAGATCACTAACAATGATATTTTACTAACAACGATATTTTGTGTTTACATCAAGTTGGCCATTAAGTTCACCTGTTGAGCTCCACAAAGTGAGCTCCATTGCTTGGATGAGGCTGCTGCAACTATCTTACAGGGAAATAATTCTCATCCGGAAATAGCTCCTTTGTGGATCAATCAATTCCCAACAAGAAATAGCTCCTTCGTGGATCTTTAAAGTTAAGTAAGCTTAGGCTCTTGACTTAACTCGAAGGTCCACTGCCTCCTTAGTACTCTCTGATAATTAATTCCCAGCCAGAAATAGCTCCTTCGTGGATCTTTAAAGAGCTCTTGATGTACTTTTCGGTGTCTTGCACATAGCCAACTTGTTGCTAGAGAGAACAGAGTGTGGTTGCAATGTGCATGCACTCACCACTTGGCAAACAACTCACCCCTTGGTTGGTTGTGTGCTAGAGAGAATAGAGTGTGGTTGCACATGCAATCAACCGCTTGGAGAGAATAGAGTGTGGTTGCACATGCAATCAACCACTTGACAATCAACATGATAACATAAGAATGACAGACTAAATAGCATAACATTTAATACCCCTAAACTAATGCTAACATTAATTTACATTTTGAAAATATGAACCAAACAAATTAAACTTAATATATAGTTTTCCTCTTGGCCTTAACAAGAGGCCAAATAAGATGATCAAATAAATACAGTATGGTAAATACAATGTAGTGTTAAAAATTTTAGCTCAATTGTAACATGGAGTACGCAAAGTAATGCTTAAACAACCGTTTCCGATTATTATAGTCCCATGCCATTGCCAGATGACAGGGGCTAATAAGATATTTTTCCTGCCTATAGTAAGATTTGAAACGGATCCATCAAGGGCTTGAGACGACACGCATTTCCTCCATACCTTGCAAGTAAATGAGTAAGGAAAATCCTTTGGTAATTTCCAAAATTGAAACCCTAAAAATACCTAAGAGAGAAAATCCCATGATATTTTTCAAACAAAAAGTTCTATAATTCATCTAAGGAAAAGGAGCCCTCTTAATACCATAACAGAACATTGTAAGTTAGCTAATCACTTAATAGAATCGAATGCATTGGTTTTTAATACCTTTAATACAAAGGGTTTCAGTACCTAAATGAAACTCCTTGTATTGGTACTAAGAATTCATGTCAAGATTCCATGGGTCTCCTTTATCTAAAGGAGGAGTTTGCAATAAAAAATATGACCAGGAAATAAATGGAAACACAAATAGTAAAGTAACAACCAATTTTGCATGGGAATCTATAGTTACCTAAAGATGGAACCCTAATAGGAGATAGATATGCTCTTTTAGATAAATAAAGTTTAAATCTAATGAAGGGTAGCTCTCTCAAAATCCCTCAAATGATCAATCCCTGATATAGTCCCCATCAAGAGAATAATAATGCTCTAGAAATCCTTGGTATATTGTTGAAATGCAACACATGTTATGACTTTAAAACAAAAAAATTGTTAAAAAAAATACAAATATACCTTGAAAATTCTATAACAATGGTTAGTCCAAAAGCTTAATAAATGGAACCAATTAAAATAGATAAAATCCTCTACAAGATAGTAAATAGAATAAGAGTTAGAAGTTACTTGTTGTTGAAACTAGAGGCATAGCCACAGTGTGGGTTGAAATATTACCCTCCATTCAACAAAGACATTCACATTAACCACAAAAACAAGAATTTCTAGAGCTGGAACCCTAGTAGAAATCTCGACCACATGGCTAAACACTCAGTTAAAGGGAAAGACAAGTAGGGTAGTCATTCTAGGTAGATTACTCTACAAGCCATCATCACCCTAAAAATCTCCAAAAACTTCAGAGTCATATGTCTCTGACATCAAAATGTGGAGTTCTTAGTGTTGAGGGATACATGCTAGCCATGTTGGCAAGGGACCTATGGTATGAACTCCGAGTGCGGGATATGAAAGTTAATGGAGGGAAAGGACCAGAAATGGCAAAGTAAATATTTAATACAATAGCATAATAGCATAGGTAGTTTGTAATATTCTAACATACTATTTAAGTTGAAATTTATAGAGTAATAGAGTATGTATATTTTTCCTGCCTATAGTAAGCTTTGAAACGGAGCCATCAAGGGCTTGAGATGACACACATTTCCTCCATACCTTGCAAGTAATTTCCAAAATTGAAACCCTAAAAATACCTAAGAGAGAAAATCCCATGATATTTTTCAAACAAAAACTTCTATAATTCATCTAAGGAAAAGGAGCCCTCTTAATACCATAACAGAACTTTGTAAGTTAGCTAATCAATTAATAGAATCGAATGCATGGGTTTTTAATACCTTTAATACAAAGGGTTTCAGTACCTAAAGGAAACTCCCTGTATTGGTACTAAGAATTCATGTCAAGATTCCATGGGTCTCCTTTATCTAAAGGAGGAGTTTGCAATAAAAAATATGACCAGGAATTAAATGGAAACACAAATAGTAAAGTAACAACCAATTTTGCATGGGAATCTATAGTTACCTGAAGATGGAACCCTAATAGGAGATAGATATGCTCATTTAGATAAATATAGCTTAAATCTAACGAAGGGTAGCTCTCTGAAAATCCCTCAAATGATCAATCCCTGATATAGTCCCCATCAAGAGAATAATAATTCTCTAGAAATCCTTGGTATATTGTTGAACTGCAACACATGTTATGACTTTAAAACAAAATAATTGTTAAAAAAAATACAAATATACCTTGAAAATTCTATAACAATGGTTAGTCCAAAAACTTAATAAATGGAACCAATTAAAATAGATAAAATCCTCTACAAGACAGTAAATAGAATAAGAGTTAGAAGTTACTTGTTGTTGAAACTAGAGGCATAGCCATAGTGTGTGTTGAAATATTACCCTCCATTCAACAAAGACATTCACATTAACCACAAAAACAAGAATTTCTAGAGCTGAAACCCTAGTAGAAATCTCGACCACATACCTAAACACTCAGTTAAATGGAAAGACAGGTAGGGTAGTCATTCTAGGTAGATTACTCTACAAGCCATCATCACCCTAAAAATCTCCAAAAACATCAGAGTCATATGTCTCTGACATCAACATGTGGAGTTCTCAGTGTTGAGGGATACATGCTAGCCACGTTGGCAAGGGACCTATGGTATGAACTCCGATTGCGGGATATGAAAGTTAATGGAGGGAAAGGACCATAAATGGCAAAGTAAATATTTAATACAATAGCATAATAGCATAGGTAGTTTGTAATATTCTAACATACTATTTAAGTTGAAATTTATAGAGCAATAGAGTATGTATGTTTTTGTAGATTTTAATAGTAATATATCTATTTTTATAGATTTTTATAACAATCAAATTGTTACATGTAGATGGGTACCTTGTCTCAAGACAAAGTCTTATACACCAATTTGTTGTCTAATTTAGTCATGACCTTAAAATTAAATTATTATTTATTTATTATGTCTTAGATGATTGAATATTTTTAAGCTGTGAGATTAATAGTTAATAGTTAAGAGAAAACTAATAGTTAAGGCACGTAATAAGAACGTAATTAAACAAATAATTCTTGCTGAATGGTTTCCTCATGTCATCAGATTTTGTGACATCTTCCACAATTATCCTATTAAAAATATCTACCCAATTCATAAATTTGTAGCTAGCTCCTTGGAATCCACTAGGAATCGCAGACATCAAATCACTGACATGGAAAACAGTACAATAATGAGTCTCTGGCCTTTCCCTTTTCTACTCATACTCATGATATCTGCTTTGGCATGAGATCACTCACATGGAAGATAGTACAACAATGAGTCTCTAGCCTTGCTTGGCACTCATGATATTTGTCTTAGAAACAACTTTCACATCTATGAATCTTGATTTTCTTCTCTTCTTCTACACTAAATGAATAATTTGATTCCCATGGGTTTTGGGGTTAGATTTAGTCTATATTTTTTGTGGCCATTAATGTTCTTTCTTTAAAAATGGTCTTTTATGGTGTAATCATAATTCTATAAATTTATTGCAAGAATATTGTATTAATGGAAATCATAATTTTATAACTTTATTGCATAAATATTCTATTCATTATTATAGAGTAATCAGAGATATTTGATATTTTGCAAAGAGAAAATCATTAATTTTATTATATATATAGTGATTGTTGCACCTTTTCTGAATTTCATTATAAATGCCAATAAAAATTGATAATTACACCCAATATGGAAATGAAGATTCTAATATGATTTTGCATGTATACCCTTTCTTCCATATTGAGTGTTGCACCCAATATAGAAATGATGATGGCATCATATGGTTTTATTTTTTTATCCCCTCTACCTCTAATTAAGATTAACCTTAACCATTGAAACCATTTTCCTAAACAATTTCAACATCCACTGAACTAGTAGGCAACTTGATTAACAATTAATGCTCCAAACTAATCATTTTTACCATGAGATTTTAATAATATCTAATCTAAATGTTATATTATGTCTCAATTTTTGTTTAATATTTTTATTGATTTTGAAAAATAACAAGTATTGTATCATAGTTTAGTTAGAAGAAATATAATGAATAGCCAAATATAATATGAGTATGTACATCATGATAAAAGATAATTACTTATAATTAGAGAAAAAGAATTTAAATTATATGAAAAGAAAGTTGATGTGAATAATCATCAACTAACTGTTAACATCATTATAATTACGTAAATTAATGTTATTTATAACTAGCAATTGCACCATATGTTCCAAAGGAAACACCCTAAGGCATAAATTCAAGAAGAATCATGACATATAAAAAATCATTGAAGATAAAAATTAGTAAACAAAATGTCATTCAAAGCTAGAAGATAAAGAGAAATCACTTACATTATGCCAAATTCAGAGATTCTATAAGATTTCCAATATAGATTGCCCCTTAATCTTTAAATATGGTATTTTATGGTGTATAGTGAATGTTGTTTTGGATTTTAATATCTAGAAGACTGTAATTATAATTTTATAAATTTATTGCAAGAATATTCTATTAATTGTAATCATAATTTTATAAATTTATTGCATAAATATTCCATTCATTATTATAGAGTAATATGAGATATTTGATATTTTGGAAAGTGAAAATCATTTACTATATATAGTGATGGTTGTATTTTTTTCTGAATTTCATTATAAATGTCAATCAATGAAGAGATAGTTACACCCAATATGGAAATGAAGATTCCAATAGTATGATTTTACATTTATACCCTTCTTCCACATAGAGAATTGAACCCAAAATGGAAATGAGATATTGTTTGATATTTTGGAAAATGAAAATCATTAATTTTATTATATATATAGTGATTGTTGCACCTTTTCTCAATTTCATTATAAATTCCAATCAATCAATTGATAGTTACACCCGATATGGAAATGAATATTCCAATATGATTTTGCATCTATAACCTTTCTTCCACATAGATTTTTGCACTCAATATGGAAATGGAGATGTCATCATATGGTTTTATTTTTACTCTGTAAGGTGTTTCCCTCTAAGACCAACTCCCTCCCATGTCATTGTGTCTTGTCGTGGGTCATCGATCTTTGTGTTAGAGGATTAGAAAACTTTGCATCATTGGATCATCGTAGGTTGTGGAACCTCCCACAAGAATTAGGGAGTAACTGCCTCTGATGATTACGTTGCGGTTTGCAATGACTATACTTGTCCCTTTACGAATGGGCCATCTTCCCCTTGCTACCATTTAAATATGGCTATGTGTCTGATTTTTTCATTATGTGTTTTCCAATTTTCGAGGGATTTTCCAAACAGGATCATTGTACTTTCTTGCCTTTGATTTGTTACCGGTATCAATTGGCATAAGAAATTTGGAAGAAAGGGGTCAAGAATGGCCTATGCCTATCGTCATCACCATGCCATGAGTCCATACAGTTCCCTGGTGGTTTCTTCTTGGAAACTGGTGAAGGATTTGCATATGCTACAAGGTTTGAACCACGGGTGGCGAATTTAAAACAATTCAAACAAGTCTCACATAATGAGGTGGGCAATGGAGGTGTTGGAATCAACTCCCTATTTTCAATGCCATATTTTCCTTAATAGGTGATGGTGTTTTTTTTTTAAATGGAGGTGCTGAAATCGACTCCTGTGCTCACCTACATCAAATGACGCAACAGTTGCAACACCAAATTTTGGTGCTCCATGCTTCAAGATTTCAGAGGAATTGATGGATATGCCAATCGTCTGGCTTAGAAGTCGTGCCTTTTGAGGATGTAGAATAATTAATCATTTTCAAACTATCATATATTTTATATCCGTATGTTGTCTCTTTGCTTGGTATGGTGTCATTTTGACATTTGTATTATTTGTGAATTCAAATACTGGTTGAATAGCTTCAACAGAGAGCAATTCTTGATGGACTGCTCGAAAATAACAAGTAGTTAAAATACCATCCTATTTTGAATTCCAGTGCTGATGTTAATACAACATATGAACAAGCAAAGGCCAATTGTTCCTTGCTTTTAGAAAAACAAGTAACCACTAGAAGGAATTGAAACACAATAAAAAATGACTCTGGTTGTATTGGGCACATACAACTATCTGATTCAAAAACATCTAGCCCAAGCTCCATGACAGATAGTGAGGATTTAAGTGAAGTAGAGGAGGGTCTACAATGATTCTTGTTGCTACATATAGCATGTTATACTCGTGATGTAGGCATGGTAAAGCTACTACTGCAGTATGGTGTCGTTCTAAATACTCCTGAATATTGTGGAAGAACTCCACTTCATCTCTGTATCTCTAGGAGGGTGATCCCATTTGCAAAATTGTTGATTTCTAGGTGCTCAAAAATTTTGTTGAGTTTCTTTTCATGTTATATATCTACCTTTGGGTGTGTTAAGGTTTTGTACGATTTATTTTTGTCTAAAATTTAGTTACAATCTCCTTTGTCTTGTAGGGGTGCCAGTACATCAGTTTTGGATGGAGATGGTAAAACCCCATTACAAAGATTAAAGGAATTGGGTATTACGACAGATCATGAACTATTTTGTCTCTTGTCTGAACCCAACAGATAGGTTCAAATAATATTAATTGTGGTACAATCATTGTGTATGTAAGAAGCATGGATGTCCATTTCTATGATGTATTGTAGTACCCATTCTTGGTCTAGAGTACAGGTTGTCCAGTTCTTCCAAGAATGCTCATTGAGAATCAATTGGGTGATGTCTTATGATGAATTTATTATAATGTTTTCCTTGTTTTATCCTTAAATCTGTTCATACATCTATAGAGAAAGTTATAGAGCTGAAAAGCATGTTCTCCAACATGTATATCCAATTTCTCATCTCAATCCTCTTTATTTGTTTGGTTTGTCAGACATTGCTCAATTCTTCCTCCCTTTATATCCAAAATTTTTTCACACTAGAATTTGTGATTCATTTGTTTATGCACACAACATTCTACATTATTTGTGTGCCACAAAATTAGAGTTTTGTTTGTTTCTATTTGTAATTTTATGCCCTACCGTGCAGTCCTTTTCTATTAAGAAATTGCAGTTGCGAGGATACAAAATGTTGAGAATTGTAAAGGATATATTATGCTTGAAAAAAGTGGTAGTCCTTTTCTATAAAGGAATTGCAATTACGAGGATATAAAATGTTGAAAATCATAAAGGATATATTGTGCTTGAAAAAAGCGGTTAGCATCCTTTTAGTAATATTGTATCTCAATCTTAGAAGTATTGAAGCCATGCCTTTAAATATTTGTTTGTGCCCAAATTTTTCTACTCAGAGGGTTGGTTCATACACAAGAATGATTGGTCCCTTGTGTACTTAATGGTCCAATTTAGGTTTCGCATTGGTCGAATTCCATACAATCATTGGTCAGATTTTTTGTGTAATTGATAAAGCATGCTTCATTTGCTTTTACTGAAAAGGCATATGTTTCTTTTTTGTGGTTTACATGACTGTTTCATTGATTAACTGTTCTCCTTGGTAAGAACTTAGTTAATGCAGTAAAGATTGACTTTTTTAAAATAGGTTCTCAAAAGAATGAAACCTCTCACAAAGAGATTAGCTACAGATTACTATTGGAGGTACTACACACCTAGGACCTTCATTACTAGCACATGCGGACACTTAATTAGAGCATTCACTGACATGCAAGGCTTCAACATTGGAATCTTCACTTGATTGGTGCCTTTGACTGTCCATGCATGCATGGAACTACATGCAAGATCCTTTCTGCATGATTTACTCCCTGATTTTCTCCTCCTTTCACTTCGCAACTGGCTAGTTCTCTCTGGAACTTTCTATAGGTTTCAAGTCCTCTCATTGATGACTACATGAAGGATCCTTTTTGCATGATTTACTCCCTGATTTGCTCCTCCTTTCACTCTGCAACTGGCTAGTTCTCTCTAGAACTTGTTGTAGGTGTCAAGTCCTCTCATTGATCACCACTATGGTGCATTACCTTGGGATCTTCACCCAGTGATGCTATATCATGAGCATTGTAACCTATTTTCTGATCAATAATTCTTTTTGCTCTTTTGATTTCTTTTAGTGTTTTTGCTCTGCAAAGCTGTGTGTTCAAGCTTTACAAGCTAGATTCATCTGTGCAGGTTTTCTAACACATTTACTTGGTATGAGAGCCCATAGGTTGCTAGATAGAAGGTGCACTAATACTTTATTTTGCAGGTATTACAGCTTGGAGATAGAAGATTGATAGAAAAATGGAGTTTCCCAAAGCATCAATCCTAACACCGTACAACTATCACTAATGGAAGGACCAAATGGCCCGATACCCTCGTCAGAAAGGGTTGTACAAGATTACCATGGTTGTAGAAGTGGAACCCAGTTCAACCATAGAGAAATCCAAGTACCTCATCTGCATGGATGAGGCCCATGGATCCATATGCATGTGCATCTCCCTAGAGTTGTAGTTTCATCTATCTCCCTGTAGTAATGCCAATGAGATTTGGAAAAAGGTTGAAGAAATCTATGGGGAACACGATGAGATGAAAGGACATCTGCTTGAAGTGGAGCTGCTCTCATTGGATCCATGGAACTATGACAGAATTCAAGACTTCTTCACCAAATATAGTGATCTATTGCTGCAATTCAAGGGTTGTGGAATTGACAAATCCAAGCAGGAGAGTCGCCAAATTCTCTCTATTATGTCAAAGCTCGGACCATAATAATCCATATTTGTGTCTACATTTCATTCAGTAAGGCTCGCAACAGGTAAATCCTACGCTATGCCTTCTCTCAAAGAGTTCATGGAGTCCCTCACTTTTGAGCAAGATAAACTCATTGACATGGGGAAAATCAAACCTCCCAAAGCATATGCACTTGCTGTGCATGATGGCAGCCACAATAAAAATCACAGATCTTATTCAAATCAAACAAATCAGTAGCAAAAAGACAAGGGAAAAGCGCATTCCCATCCAAAGAAGGAAGGGTACACCAAACCCTTCCTTGACTCCTCCAACTCCAGAAATGAGAAAGCGAAGAAAGGAGACAAATGCACCTACTATCACCGAGGATTCCATCCAGAATCCTCTTGCATGAAGAAACAAACTGACAAAATGATAGAAATCCTTCAGAAGCACAACCTTGGGGACCACATCCCTCAGGGCACTAAGAAGAAAACTGAGGATCCGCCACACGGGAAAGGTAACAATTTTCATGCTTTAGTTGCAATTAAATCTTCCCCTCATGCATGGATTATAGATTCTGGTGCATCACATCATATGGTTGTTGTAAAGGAAGTCTATTCCTCTTTGGATGCATGCAAAGGACCTCCCATCCTCATGGGAGATGACTCACCTATTGAGGTCACCGGAAAAGGTAGAGTGGAACTTTTACATGGAAGTTTTGAAGATGTGCTTCATGTTCCAAAACTTTCAGTTAACCTACTTTCAGTTTATCAGATCACTCATTCCGGCACCGAAAGAGAATGGAATTCAATCCAGATGTAGTGAACATATATGACCTACATAGAATCTCCAAAATCGCAACCGGTGAGGTAAACAATGGAGCTAGACTATATACATTTTCTAAATTTATTGAATTTGAATCCTCCTTATTGCTTACACATGCTGATGATAGTAGTAGGCTTTGGCACGAGAGGTTTGGTCACTTAAATTACAAGTATATGCAGCAGATAAGCAAGCATGAGATGGTGGAAGGCTTTCCAAATATCAGTTTCTCCAAAGGAGTTTGGGAATGGTGTGTCCTTGGCAAACATCCTAGAGAAAAGTTTAACACCAGCAAGACTCATAGAGCATCCTCTCCTCTAAATCTGATCCATAGTGATCTCATGGGGCCTTTTCGTCATCCTTCCATCAAAAAAGCAAGGTATGTGCTTACATTTATTGATGATTTCTCATAGTATGCTTGGGTGTATCTTCTGAGGGCCAAATCTGAAGTTTTTGCGCACTTTGAAGATTTCAAAGCACTAGTTGAGACACAGTCAAAGAGAAAGATAAAAGTCTTCCGTACAGAAAATGGGGGGAGATATGTTAACAAAACACTTCAGAACCTTTGCCTTCAGTCTGGCATACAGTTGCAACACACAGTTCCATACACTCCGCAGCAGAACGGAGTTGCTGAGAGAAAGAACCAATCTCTCAAAGAGATGGTTTCCTGCATGCTGCATGCTAAGTCACTACCTCATAAGCTATAGGCTGACTCACTTAATTATGCTAACTACATCCAGAACAGATCTCCGCATAGATCTATCAAGGATCAGACCCCCTTTGAGGCTTGGAGCGGCACTAAACTAGAGGTCACCCACTTCCTTGTTTTCGGCTCCCGAGCATGGGCCAGGATCTCCTCTGAAAAGAGGAAAGCTCTTGATCCACAACGCATTGAGTGCATCTTTGTTGGATATCCTAATGGTGTGAAGGGATACCAACTCTTGATTTCATCTACGGACAAGCTCATCATTGAGCGAAGTGTCCAATTTGAGGAAAGTCTCTCGCATGCACCTCAATTGCTACATGCAGACAACTTTTATCTACCTCATGATCGAGATGATGACTCAGTACACTCAGATGAAAATACAAAGCATTCAGATGCTTAGGTAGATCATGCAGATGTAGAGACAGAGTCTTCAAATACAAATCAAGTGCATGCATATGATGATCCACATCCAAGCCCAGATCGGGCTTCCAACAGTGAATCAACTTCCCCTGTCATAAATCAGAGAACAAGGAGCTTAAGTGAGATATATGCACAAGACCACCCAACTGCTAGAAATGGTCTTGTGGGGGATAATTTTGATCCGTGGAGGACTAGCTCAGAGTTTATTGAGCCTCCTCTTTCCCTCACTACCACTGAACCAACACCATCCCGACATTGTCATTTGGTTTAGTCTTCTGATGCGCAATCTTATGCTGACACTGCTGGGCATCCCTCTTGGGAGTCCACCATGGAGGAGGAGTACAAATCCCTCCTCGAGAACCAGACCTAGGATCTGGTCCACCTTCCTTCATGAAGGAAACTTGTTCGATGCAAATGGGTCTATGGGACCAAGAGTGTTGCAGATGGGCAAATCACCAGACATAAAGCCAAGCTAGTAGCTAAAGGCTTCTAGAAAGTGCATGGCATTGATTATGATGAGACCTTTTCTCCAGTAACAAAGATGGATTCCATACACCTTGCACTTTCCATTGCGGCTTCCTATGAGGGGAAGTACATCAGATGGATGTGAAGAATGCCTTTCTTCACGGAGACCTATCTGAGGAGATCTACATGGAGCAGCCACATGGTTTCATTCATGATTCATCTCTAGTCTGCAAACTAAAGAAGTCTCTCTACGACCTTAAGCAGGCCCCGAGAGCTTGGTATGCGAAGATGGATTATTTTCTCTTATCACAAAACTTCGAAAGGTGTAAGTGTGATCTGAATGTTTACATGCTCAGAACACATGACTCTCTTCTTATCTTGGTTTTGTATGTGGATGATCTCCTGATCACCGACAACTCGTCTTCAGCCATTGCTGCAGTTAAGAGGACCTTGAATGATAGGTTCTTGATGACGGACATGGGTCCATTACACTTCTTTCTTGGTCTTGAGATCAACCAGGATGCCACAGGAATTAAACTCTCTCAGGCTAAGTATGCACGAGATCTCCTCGAGAGATTTCACATGACTGACTACAAGCCAACACCGACTCCTTTTCTGTCTGGGGTCCGCCTTGAGGATGGAGGTGACACTCCATTAGTTGACAATACTCTCTACCGATAGCTAGTGGGGAGCTTACTGTACCTCACCCACTCCAGACCAGATCTCTCATATGTAGTAGGGACAGTTTCCAGATACAAGGAGGAGCCACATGAGCTACACTGAAAAGCTACCAAGCGCATCCTCCGATATGTGCAGAGCACCCTCACCTTCGGGATTCACTATGCAACAGGCACTGTATTGAATCTCTTTAGCTTTACAAATTCTGATTGGGCAAGCGACAACATTGATTGCAAGTCCACCTCCAGATATTCACTTAGTCTAGGGTCTGGCCATATCTGTTGGTCAAGCATGAAGCAAGCTGCTATTTATCTCTCTTGAGATGAGGCCGAGTACACAAGAGTAGTCACCATCACCATTCAGGCTCTATGGCTACAACACTTCCTCACTGAGTTGGGCATCCAGTTCCACCAGCCCACTATCATCTGGTGTGACAACCAGAGGACTCTCAAATTTTACAGGGATCCAGTACAGTGGCAGCGAACGAAGCACATAGAGATCCATATGCACTACATCAGAGACTTAGTACATGATGGGGTCATTGATTTGCAGTTCTGTCCTTCAGCAAAATAGACTGCAGACATCTTTACCAAGACATTTACTGAGCAAAAGTTTCACTCTCTGCGCGATCGTCTTGGAGTGAAGGACACAGTTGCTTAGAAACTGTCTTTTCTTCCTCTTTTCTTTTGATTACATTGTATTTTGAGGGGGCTTTTGTCCCACGAGGTTTTCCCTCTTTCCTCAATTTTAGAACAAATTGCACTGTATTTTGGGTGACCTTTGGCCTTAATTGCGAGGGCCCATTTTCTACTTTCCCCATAATGGTGTTCAGGGGGGGTGTTGGAGGTACTACACACCTATGACCTTCATTACTGGCACATGCAGACACTTAGTTAGAGCATTCACTGACATGCAAGGCTTCAACATTGGAATCTTCACCAGATTGGCACCTTTGACTGTCCATGCATGCATGGGACTACATGCAAGATCCTTTCTACATGAACGACTCCCTGATTTGCTCCTCCTTTCACTACGCAACTGGCTAGTTCTCTTCAGATCTTGCTGTAGGTGTCGATTCCTCTATTGATCAATACATGCAAGATCCTTTCTACATGATTTACTCCCTGATTTTCTCCTCCTTTCACTCGACAATTGGCTAGTTCTCTCCGGAACTTGTTGTAGGTGTCAAGTCCTCTCATTGATCACCACTATGGCACATTACCTTGGGATCTTCACCCAGTGATGGTATATCATGAGCATTGTAACCTATTTTCTGATCAATAATTCTTTTTGTTCTTTTGATTTCCTTTAGTGTTTTTGCTCTGCAAAGCTGTGTGTTCAACATTTACTAGCTAAATTCATCTATGCAGGTTTTCTAACACATTTACAATTATGACGGTCAAATTTAAAGTTGGTATGTTCACAAGTCTCTAGTGCATATGGTTTTAAGGGTTCTCTTTTGCAACTTTTAGCTGGGAAATTTGATGATTTGAGTTTTAAATTAAAATATGGCTGGTCAGTTTCATCGGTCTAGGCTCAGGGTCGTGCTTATAGGCTCAGAACGGTAGGGTCTAGGCTCAAGGCATGGTTGTGGCATTGAGTTACCCGCCTCTATAGATAAGGAAGCCAGCCACCCAGTCACCCAGTCGTTCATCAGACGTGCGAACCGATCCCTGGAGCTAAGGAAGCGTATGGGTAGACTCGACCGATCTCATATCCCCTATCGGTAAAGGCAGGGCTTATGAAAGGGCTTATCGGAGTAACGAAGTGAGTGGACTTAGTGCGGTCGGTAAGCTAAGGTCTTCGGTAAGCTAGAGACCGTCTCCGAAGCTTGGTACCTTTAAGCGTGGTACCATGAAGCTACGTTACGTTATGCCGCTCCCTATCACTTGTAGATGTTGCAAATTATGATCAAAATTAAAATGTTTTTTTGACAAAGGAATTATCTTCAATTTGCATATTTTTTTTTTTTTTTACTTTGGAGAATCAATGACCTCTTCGCATGAAACACACTAATTTCTTTAACAGAGCTTCGCATGAAACACACTGACTTCTTTAACAGAACACCGAGACCAGTGAGCTTCAATTTATATTCTTGAACTATATGTACAATTTTGTTGTTTTGTTCTACACATAAATCAATTAATCGATCACATCTCTAGTAAACCCATTTTCTCACTTGCAAGGATTCAAATTAGCAACTCGCTAGAAGAGTGTAACAACAACAACCTCAAATCTTCTTAGCTTTTTCTGGATGTTTGTGTTGCTGTAATGGAATATGATGGAAATTTGATGTTATGTTTCTTCACAAACAATTACAATTTATTTGTTGTAATGTAGTAACATTGATATGGGATTAATTGTTCATTCAAGAAAATAGTCTTAAGAATTTGGGAATTCATTATTGTTTATGATAAATTGGAATTAAGTTTAAAAAAAAATTGGAGTAATTGTCACGCTCACTTTATTCATTTTATTTCATTTAGAATCAACTAACCAAAATTTATACTTATTTTAATATTTCCAAATTACCATAAATTTTACCACCACCTTGAAAAAAAAAATATAAAATTAATAACAAGTCATCTGCAAAATAAAAAAATGGCGCATAACAAAGAAATAAACGTGTACTACAATGGCTTCCTAATAATCCTGGTCCGTGTAACAAAGAAATAACCGCGTACTACAATGGCTTCCTAATAATCCTGGTCCGTCACTTCGTTTCGTTACTTTCTTTGTCTGCCGTCACGTCGTTTCTTTACCTTCTTTGTCCGTTACTTCGTTGTTCAATGTGAATAACTTGTTTGTTCAGTGGGCTCCCGGTTAGTGTTACTTTTCCTTATAAAAATAAATAAATTAATATAGATGGATGATAAATTTCAGCTAATTCAAAACATTTATTTTTAAAATTTAAAAATTATAAACATTAATTAAATTATAATTTTAGTTTAAATTATTATTTTTAAATATAAAAAAATTAATATATAAATTAAGTATACATATTTAAAAAATATAATTGGCACAACTAACATTAATAAATATAGCTGAGATAGGTTTTTAATTTAATTTACACTAAACTAGTAATTGCATTAAATATTACAAAGTAAATGTAATAAGGCATATAGCTGAGATAGGTTCTTAATTTAATATACATTAAACTAGCAATTACATTAAATATTAGAAAAAGAAACGTAGTAAGACATAAATTCGACATATAAAAGAATGTAACAGTATAAGTATAATTATATAAATTTATTGCAAGAATATTCTATTAATTGTAATCATATTTTAATATGTTTATTGCATAAATATTCTATTCATTATTATAAAGTAATTTCAGATGTTTGATATTTTGGAAAGTAGAAATCATTTACTATATATAGTGATTGTTGAGTTTCATTATAGATGTCAATCAATATAGTTACACCCAATATGAAAAGTATGATCCCAATCATATGATTTTACATTTATATCCTTCATCCACATAGAAAATTCTACCCAAGATGGAAATGGAATATTGTTTGATATTTTGGAAAATGAAAATCATTAATAGTGAAAATAAGTGAAAAAGATTTACTATATAGTGATTGTTGAGTTTCATTATAGATGTGAATCAATCAAAATATAGTTACACCGAATATGAAAATTATGATTCCAATCATATGATTTTACATGTACACCCTTCTTCCACATAGAAAATTCTACCCAAGATGGAAATGGAATATTGTTTGATATTTTGGAAACTGAAAATCATTAAATTTATTAGATATAGTGATTGATGAACATTTTCCGAATTTCATTATAAATGCCAATCAATAAATTTAATGCAAGATTGTTATCATAATTTTATAAAATTATTGCATGTAAATATTCTATTCATTATAAATAGAATATTTATAATGAATATTTGATATTTTGGAAAGTGAAAATAATTTATTATAAATAGTGATTGTTGTATTTTTTTTGAATTTCATTATAAATGTAAATCAATCAAGAGATAGTTACACCAAGTATGCAAATGAAGATTTCAACCATATGATTTTACATTTATAGCCTTCTTCCACATAGATAATTGCAATCATTTACTCTATATAGTGATTGTTGTTACACCCAATAGAGAATTGCACCAAACATGGAAATGAGATATTATTTAATATTTTGGAAAATGAAAATCATTAATTTTGTTATATATAGTGATTGTTGCTTTCAACATCCTTGAGTTCAAAAGATGCATATTTTGGCTTCAACTTGATCTTCTTATAATCTATCCAAATCATTCGATGTAGGGCACTATGATCCTCTCCATATGGTGATAAAAAATAGATTGATACAAATGTTTGCTAGAGTTTGAATTGGGGGAACAATGTAAATCGATTTGAATGAAACCCAAGAGAGTTATATCAATTGCAAGAAATCTTGAATCCCAAATAAGTTGGCATAGAGTAACAATTTAATGCTACTCTTTCCTAAGTTACCGCCTTATGGCGTTTCCTTTGCAACATTTGGTGCAATTGCTAGTTTTAACCCTTCTACTTCTAATTAAGATTAACCTTAACCATTGCAACCATTTTCCTAAACATTTTCAACAAGGCATTTATTTTGCAACATTTCGTGCAGTTGCTAGTTTTAACCCTTCTACTTCTAATTAAGATTAACCTTAACCATTTCAACCATTTTCCTAAACATTTTCAACATCTCCCTACCCAGTAGAGAACTTGATTAACAATCAAACCTCCAGACAAATCATTTTTAGCATGATATTTTAATACGATCTAATGTAAATGTTATAGTATGTCTCAATTTCTGTTTAATATTTTTATTGATTATGAAAAATAACAAGTATAGTATCATAGTTTAGTTAGAAGAAATATAATGAAAGTGAAATATAATATCATTATGTACATCTTGTCAAAAGATAATTACTTATAATTAAAGCAAAAAAGATTTAAATTATATGAAAAGCAAGTTCATGTGAATAATCATCAATTAATTAAGTGTTAACATCATTATAATTAGATATATTCATGCTCTTTATAACTAGAAACTGCACTAGATGTTGCAAAGGAAACACAAGAATCGAGACATATAAAAAATTGTTGAAAATAAAAATTAATAAACAAAATGACATTCAAAGCTAGAAGATAAAGAGAAATCACTTATATTATGCCAAATTGAGAGATTCTATAAGCTTTCCAACATAGATTGCCTCTTAATCTTTAAATATGGTATTTTATGGTGTACAATGAATGTTGTTTTGGATTTTAATGGTTAGAACACTGTGATCATAATTCTATAAATTTATTGCAAGAATATTCTATTAATTGTAATCATAATTTTATAAATTTATTGCATAAATATTCTATTCATTATTATAGAGTAATCTGAGATGTTTGATATTTTGGAAAGTGAAAATCATTTACTATATATATATATATATATATATAGTGGTTGTTGTACATTTTTTGAATTTCATTATAAACGTAAATCAATCAAGAGATAATTACACCCAATATGGAAATGAAGATTCCAATCATAATATTTTACACTTATACCTTCTTCCAGTTAGAGAATTGCACCCAAGATGGAAATGAGATAGTGTTTGATATTTTGGAAAATGAAAATCATTAATTTTATTATATATAGTGATTGTTGCACATTGTCTGAATCTCATTACAAATGCCAATCAATCAATTGATAGTTACACCCAATATGTAAAATGAAGATTCCAATGGGATTTTTTATATATACCCTTTCTTCCACATTGAGCATTGCACCCAATATGGAAATCAAGATGTCATCATATGGTTTTAATTTTTTAACCCATCTACTTCTAATTAAGATTAACCTTAACCATTACAATCATTTTCCTAAACAATTTCAACATCTACCTACCAAATAGACAACTTAATTAACAGTTAAAGCTCCACACTAATCATTTTTACCATGAGCTTTTAGTAATATATAGTCTACCTACCGAGCAGATAATTTGCTTAACAATTGAAGTTTGAGATTACTCATTTTTACCATGAGATTTTAATTATATATGCTCACTGAGTAGAGAATGTGAAATTTCCTGAAAGTTTAAAGCCATTCCAATCACATATCTCTTTTGGTACCTTTCTTCCTATGGTAAGGATAAGTCTTAATGATGACAATCATTCTCTCAAATAATTTCAACATTTACCAACCACTTAGATAATATGATTATGCAAATAATTTCAACATCTACCAACTTTTTACACAATATAATTATGTATTAAACTTTAAAAAGTAAAAATAAAATAAAATTATATGAATGTTATATGAATATAATGCTAGAATAGGTGAATTCCACGAGGTTTTAAGTTCAAATTTTATGGAGAGGTGTTGAAGATGGAAGTCACTTTTGGAGGAATTAAACTATCCGAAGGAGAGTCCAAGGTTGATGAAGCCTCTCACAATCCTAGTGATAGCATCCCAGTGGTGGGAAGTACGTTGTTCTTATGTCCAATAGACAAGTTAGCCTAGGTCTAAGCTTAGCATAGTTAAAAAAAAATAAAAATAGAATCGATGAAATTTTGATGATAAATATATTTATTATTATTATGATAATTGTGTATAATATTTAAATATATTATTTTATTAGAGACATTAATGTATATAGAATAGAATACTGTTAATTTTATAAAATGATTTGTATGTATTTTTTAATTTAAATATATGATAATGTGTTTTCATTACATTAACGTGAGTTTAATACCTGAATTTTTTTTATTCATTTTAATATGATCACATTAAATTTTTAAAACCAATGTTTTGATCTATTGTGTAAAGTAATTTTGCATATAATGTATAATTAATTTTGATTTTTCAAAATAAATTGATATAAGGGGTGTTTAATCAAAGTTAACATTGTCAAATGACTTTGGAGTATAAATAGACATAGTCATATGAAGTTGGAATTACACATTGATTTATGATCTAAGCACTTAGAGTTGAGTAGTCAAAATTATACATCTAGATCTTCTAGCTTGATTTAAAGATGAGTATTGTGCCTTTTTAATAGTGGGTTTTCCTCTTAATATTCTACTTGCTTTTCATTATAAGTATTGTGTTTGATTTGTTATGTAATTGATTATGGTTGTGGTAATAAATTGAATGATACATTGATGTTGTTAATTTACCACTGTTATATGTTGTTACAATCACTTTTACCCCAATTCTTATATTTTATTAGAAATATTTTAAAACATTTTAACCTTCCAATGATAAATAGCATTTGTAGATAGAATAGTAATTGCAAAGAACAATAAGACACATGCATTCACACCACACAAGAGCTTTTTTAAGTTTTATATGAATATCACTTTGTCCTTTTCTTAGAATTTGTGTTTAAAGTGTCATCTATATTTATTAAGAGAAATTTAAATTTAAATTTTATCATTTCAAATTTGTTTGGCTCAATTTGGAATTATAATTATTTTTGAAATAAAGTTGTAGGTAAATACAATATACATGATTGATTTATGTTTATTTGAATTTCTAATGGCAAATTTAATTCAATTTTAGTTTTATTATAAAACTTAAATTTAATTTCATTAAATATGGAAAGATTTAAAGTAATATAAATAGTTCTTAGAAAGGGAAGAGGTTGAGCAAGTATTAAAGTCGCCTTTACAAATCTCATGAAAATTTTCAAAGAAGTGTTTCTCTTTAAACTCATTCAACAATTTTTAAGGAAATTTTATTTTTATATGTAGTGCTTTGAAAGAAAAATTAGAACCAAGGAGCATGGGCCAACTAATTAGTATCTTTTTTGAAGGGTGTTCTATGTTAAAACTTTATTAGTTAAAACTGAACTCTTGAAATTTTTTATTTGGAAATACATTTGAAATTCCAAAGAAACTCTCGTCACTTGTTCGTGGGTTGTTGATATTATCAATTTGAAAGGCTTCTCTCTCCTAGTCTAGGCTCATAGTCCTTTCTAAGATTCAATGCCTAAATGTTTCCATCTTCATTATTCAAATTTACCATACTTATGGTAGAGTAGTAATTTGAGATTTTCAACATCCTTGAGTTCAAAAGATTCATATTTTGGCTTCAAGTTGATCTTCTATAATTTATCCAAAATCATTCGATGCATGTCACTATGATCCGGCCCACATGCTAATAAAAAACAGAATCATACAATTGTTTGCTAGAGTTTGAATTGTGGGAACAATGAAAGTGGATCTAAATGAAACCAAGAGAGGTATATCAATTGCAAGAAATCTTGAATCCATAACGTTGGCATACACAAACACAAGTGTAGGAAAATACTTCAAACACAAGTGTTTCAAGTGAAAATAAATATGGATGTTCAACCAAAAGACCCAATCACCAATAATTGCTAAGGATAGAGATATTTTCTATCTCTACAATGCATTTTGTGGCAACTACACTAAATAACCAATCAAAGAGAACCTTATATTGTGGATACTCTTGTTATGTTAACGATGCAATTCCCGAGACCCCCCTCTTTAACTAATATCCAAAATTCCACTGACACCCTTTGGCAACATTTGGTGACACTTTCACTGTCATTATGAAATAGTAAAAATTTAGTGCTAGGAGTAACAGTTTAATGCTACTCTTTTCTATACTCTTGCCTTACGTGGTTTCCTTAGCAACATGTTACAATTGCTAGTACTTATTTTAGGTGTGCTAGTACTTATTTTAGGTGTCATAATTACATAGAATAAAAATTTGTTCTAATAATTAAAAAAAAAAATTGCTAAAATTAATTGGTCTAAAGAGATTCTGTCCAACAATATGGTTTCTAGATTGTACAATAAGATTTTATCCTAAAACATAAATGCATCTGATATTTAATTGAAAATACATTTATGCCATCCTAACTTGGCATCAAAATCTCACACCTTCACTATTTCACTATCGCACGAGAGACCCCGAGATATGTAAAGAATAGAATAGGTGTTTTTTATTGTGAGGACTAGAGGAGATGTCAATCTTGTTGCTCTGAATTGAGTTGCGTTGTGAAGAGGGCCATGGCCAACGCAAAGGAGTTGCAACTCTAGAGCAAGGATCTCCTCTATTGAGAATGGTCTGTGATGAGCACGGAATGCCTTACATCATTGTCACGTGCTAAGAGGCAACAAAGCTTTAACAAAGTGGACAGGCCGCAAGCAACTTCGCCACGGTGTATTGAATAGATATCGTGGGAATCACAAACACTTGAGGCGTTGTGCAAGAGAGTAGCCATCTGAGGAAAATGCTAATGAAGTAGAACAGTGATTGCTTGAATGGAACGGAATTGAAATGCAAATAAACTTATGAAACGAACACGATGACCAGATTGGCCAGGGGGTTGACGGTGTCTTTGTCAGTGATTACTATGAGCGAATTACTTGAAAACTAAAGCTGCCTACCTAAAAAGGAAAGGAATAAGAGAGGGAGTCTCCTGAATTTTTCCTTTCAACTAGTATGGTTCGATCGATGGCGTCATTTCTTGCTTTTCCATCGGTACAATCGAGGAGGGGCAACAACAAAGTATGGAGGACCATTCTCTTGGATACAGGTTGCAAATCTTATGACGCGACAACCAAACGCTCCAAGAGTATCACTGTAATTTTCTTCCTCAGTGATGTCCGAAGGTGTGGATTTAAAGCTAGCATATTTGAAATGGTTATTAACGTTATCATTACAAAAATTCTAAGAAGTCTTATTAGTGGCTCATTATTATTTTGATTGGTAAAATAATTTTTAGTTATTTAGAAGAAGGCCACCTTCCTGCTCAAGGGGACAAGCCAAAGGTGACCAGAAAATGGCATTAAGAGCATTGGCCTTAAAGTAGGTAATAATTTTATAAGTAAAGGATATAATCAAGTATATAGTTTGTAATTAACCTTTTCATTAATTAGAACATATGTACACAGATTAGAATTGAGAGATGACTAGATCAGACTAGGTCTCATGATGACAAAAATTCAAAAGAACGAATACTTTCAAGAAATTTGTCTTAACTATTGACTGGAAGATTGGCGACCCGAGACATAGAGATTGTGCTACAAACCGTGTGATTGCAAATCCTGAAGATGCCAAAAATGTGATTACATATCAGTATCATGGTGTCCAAACTGTGATTACAGACCTTGTTACATTTGACATTGATAAAATGCATGGACGAGACCTCGTAAACCTAAGAGAGAACAAAACAGTGGCTACAAGGATGGGCCTATGGTTGTTATCAAACGCATTCAAATGTTTTTCATTAGCAATGGGAACATGGGCGAAGTAGACTGTGTCTTCCCAAGGATAAGAAGGTACAAAAGATTCCTTCTAGAGGAGGTGCTAGAATTATGTTGCCACATAACGGTCCAACTTCACCAAGTACATGTAGAGACTGGGAGTGTAGGCCTGATGAAGGGGATGTGGTGGAATGTGGAGCAACTGTCGGTTGTGACTCGGAGGAGGAGGTGGGAGCAAGATTATAGCCCATGGTCTTTGCCCCGGCTTTTTAAGTTTTACGAGCCCGATAGAAATGGAAATCATGATCATCTATCCGACTCTCAAAGAGAATGGTGGTGCCTTCATCATCTTTGAGGTTATGGGTGACCTCAACTTGCTCGTTAAGCTCTAGCTTGTTCCGAAACCATAATGCTGAGGTTACGGAGGCCAGTATGGGTGGAGCTGAGAGGGCAGGACGGTAATACGAGAGGAGGGAGTAGAAGGGGTTCAGAGCGGCTTTGGTGACAGAGTGAGGCAGGGGAGTGACGCATAGGGAAGAGTTAACGAGAGGGTGATACTCCGAATATGACTTTGGTAAGGGAGTGATGCCGAGTTGAGCGCTTGGGAGGGGATTTGATGCCGAGGGTTGTTGCTGGCCAGGTGAACGCCAGGGAGGAGATTTAATGTTGCCAGCCAGATCCCTGTATGTGGAGCGATACGGGAGTGAATATAAGAGCATGACAAATATGCCTATGGATCTTACAACTGAGAGAAAATGTCTCAGGGGTGGCGGTTTTAATGCACTACTAGTTCATGGTTTTTAATTCCCTAAGCATGGTAGTAATGACTGCCTTGGGATTGGGAGCCACCTGCATCGAAGAAGTGGTTCTGTATATTTATGATTCATGAAAACTGATTATAACAACATTAATCAATACATATCAGCATAGTCCTGTCTTTACTGTTAATTAACTGATTAGGGCAGTGCAGGTGTTATTGAAAAATGCTTTATTTCCGGAATAATTTGATAATATGTCATTATTTCCTCCTCCATACATGCTTGCTCCACACTCCACACAATAAAATCCACCTCCTCATTCTTCACTCTATCTAATTAGGAATGACACTTTGTTGATAGAGACGTGGATGAGAAATTCCAAGACCTCCTCATTCTGCACTCCGCACAAGGAAAGCAGCTCCCTATCTAATTAGGGATGACAATTTGTTGGTAGAGACGTGGATGAGAAATTCCAAGAAAGCAACATTTTCCATATATCTTTATTTGAATGATCACAACTAAATAATTGCATCTTAATAGACAGACGAAAATTGTAAATTGATTAGGTGAAATGTCTCATTTATAACTAACACCGAGTAGAAAGGAAAAGACAACATTGAAGTGGACAGTGCAGAAACCTCCTGTATATAACGCTGAAATATGCCGAAAAGGTAAGGAAAACATTTCAATGGAGGGTGTACAAATGTTATTGTACACAACGGGAGACGACAAATATGATGACCCCGTTACATATAATCATTTACGCCTAAGTATTCAAAAATGGTGTATAACAGTTGCACTTTCTAACTCTTTGGACTAAGAATCACATGTCCAAACAAAATGGTCATGCGTGATATTTTCACTAGAGGATGCTTGGAATTTTTGTCACGAAAAACGTAGATTTTCAATAAGGAATTCTGGTACCTAGAATATTTATAATGTTCACGAGTGTGGAATAAAGTAGTGGGTCTCCCACCGGCATCGTGTTATAAATACGGAGCTGATCTTTCATGGCCATACATTTTTTCTCTAGTTATCTGCATGGACGCATTCTTTTGAGACGAAGACCAAGGGTTATTTGGCAGCAATTAATATAATGGCAGCTCCACTGTTGTTATTAGTTTTGCTGCATATAGCAGAGTCGAGGTCAAATGGGACAATAGGGCAGGAGAAGCTAAGCCACTTGCATTTCTATTTCCATGATTATTAGGAGATCTCCTGAGTTGAAAACAGGAGAAGATAAGAAATGGGTTCGTGCATCTTTTGTGTTCTGCCTATTTTGCGTATTCCTCCCATTTCTAATATGTGGTACCTCTGGAAAAAAAAAATTGTGTCCTTTCTCTCCACATTCCCTGCATACCATTTCTCCGCAAACTCCCCACACACCCTTTCTCTGCATGACGAAGTGGTTGGACATCAAGCACTGAAATAACTTATATATAATTTTAGATTCAACATACTATTTGCCCCATAGGATAAACGGAGGGAATTTCAGCACAACTGAGAACTTTTCCTTCCACAAGAGCTTTTATCGGCTCATCCTTCATATCCTCGCAGCTATTATAATCATTTTTACTATAATGTTGTATTTGTACCCTTGTTCTTCAATTGTGCAGGAGTGTTTTGATTCGAGTGCAGAAGTGCGGAGAATGGTGATTTTTCCTCACCTCTACAATGCCCTCCTGTACAAATCATGATATCAATCACCAGCGGTAAGAAGACAAACATACCATATAGAATCTCACTTGGCTTTTTTTTCTTTTGCTTGTCAACATAGTCTGGCACTAAAACACTACTGTGAGTTAGGTAGAGGTTTCCTCAATAAGTACGGGCTATTGGTCCACTGCTTTATAGGTAGATAAAATTACAGAGTTGGGGCCATGTGTGGCCAGGCAGGGTCGGCAAGTGCTAGTTTAATAGTTGATAATATTGAGTAGGCATTGCAAAGTCCATCTAACATGGGAATCTCAGCGATGTTACCATTCATGGGGCTATTAACAGATTCAATAATTGAATTTACTGGTAGATCATTGAATCAGAAAATTCTAATTAACCAACTCACGATGAATCTCGACATCAGATGCAAGAAAAGTGGATCTTATGTGCACAAAAATAGATTTCAAATTAAATAGGATATTTTGCGTATAATTCAGAAAGCCATGGCTACCTACAATTTTCCTATAATTCAGAAATGTATGGCTATGTACAGCGGTAAATTTAGATGATCTGTTTGATAAATTATTTCATTATCAAAGTTATTCTCAACATTACTAGTCACTAGGTTTCATTCTATGATTGGGTTGTTGCTTTCTCTGTCTGGTCCTTAACGAAGTTGTTTAAGTTACGAAATGATGAGCTTGGTTTCTTTTCTTTTCAGTAAGAAAAAATCATATTATATTATATCATAGGATCCATATACAAGATTTAATCATCATCTGCCAAATCCATTATATCCTAAAGTCCATCTGGGTGAGCATATCATGCTTCCCATTCAGAAATATTACAGCGTGCATAATACAAAAAGAACAGTCCATAGGTCCACTGCTGTTGAGAATTAAAAAAAGTAGACATAAGTGTTAACAACAGAGCATGTCCAAAAAAGTATGTATATGGATTATCAGATATTTCTCCATTCTATCTATCCGTGCAAGTGGGCAAGCAGCTTGTCCATCCATTCATGCGAGAAAACTGAGAAAACTAACCGATTACACTAGTAGATATGCAAAATATACCAAAAAAAAAAAAATGAAGGGATACAGAAGTTACCAGGAAATGGAAATTTTCCAATATCTAAAACATTGTGACCCCAAGTTATTTCCATGTGTATATTACCAAAATTACCTAGTAGCCCCCTCTTTGAAAGTTCATCAGCTTTCTTGTTCTGTTATCTGCCAATGTGCATAATTGTAGAATTGTTGAGTTGATTCCATAGAAGACCAATTCTCCCCAGCCATCCAAGTAGCAAAGGATTGTTGATATTTGCACTGCCCTTTACCTGATCTATGATAATCTTGGAATCCCCGTAGATATGAATGATAGGGATACCAAGGAAATTGTTGAACCATAAAAGGCTCCATAAAGCCATTGCTTCTACCTTGGTATTGGTGCCACTTCCCCCATTCCAGTGAATCATGTATGACAAATCGTTTGAAATGGCAATCCAAAATCCACAACCACAAGTATTCCTTTGCGCAACACCATAAAAAAAACCCATTGGATATTCCATATGAAGCCTGTCATGCTTGTGTTGAGACTTTTTGGAGGCTGAGTCATGAGGGGTGAGCATGGATAGATTTGTTATAGTTCTTTCAAATACCATGTAGAAATATTCTATGGAATTCTGAAAGATGCACTTTTTTCTTCATTTCCATATAGCCTGGAAAAGTAAAAGAGGAATGGTTCTCCATATAGTCTTTTGAGTGCTCCACAATTTCATACATTCCATGATGCAATCATGTTGTATATAAGGAAAACCAATATGAGAAGATAGTTTTTTCTTTGAACTGTATGATGGCACTGGAGAAATATGTGAGTGTTGCTCTCATCATCCAATTTGCATATAGAACAAATACTAGGCCCATGCCACTGCGTCTTTTGCAAATTTTCCCATGTGAAATTTTTGTTATGGAAGACCAACCATGAGAAGAGGATGATTTTGTTTGGAATTTTGGTCCTCCAAAAGACATATAAGACATGATGCTCCCCATACCGAGCATCCTTGATACAAAGAGATAAATATGTATTAGCGACAATGATGTCCTCAGATTTCATCTTCCCCGTCCACATAAGGTTGTCATGAATCCCGTCAGATTTCATCTTCCCTGTCCACATAAGGTTGTCATGAATCCCTGCTCGGAAAATACCAAGATGTTTCATGCCAGCGATAATTTGGTTCCATTCGTGATCCATTTAACCAAACAAACCCATCTCTAGTGCACTTTCCCATACGGGGCAGGGACCATGCCAATGAGCAAAGGCTTGATTCCAGAAATATATGCCTCAGCCATTTAAGAAGTGTATGAACCCCATAGAGATATTACAGTCAATGCCAACAGCCAAGATCTGATCAACACCGATAAGGATCATGTAGCCCGTTCCCGTGTTCCTTGCAAAATGTAAGAAAATTTTACCAAACTTATGAAAGCTAAGCCAGATTGTCGATCCATGAAGGGATACAATAATACCTTTACGGTACCCAGACAAAAAATCACGATGAGCCTCGTTTCTACAATCGTCTTCGTTCTTGTGGATTTATGGTTTTTATAAACAAGCCAAAATTAATGCCAGGACTCCTAATTGCCCCTCAAATAGACGTTGACATTCAATACGAGCATTCAAGAACCAAGATCAACAGAATCTTTGCCCTCTAGCTCCGTTGCCATCAACAAATGAATACTTACTGAGAGTAAATGCGCAGGTGCGGAGAAAGCAGCATTCTCTGCACTCCCCCACTTCTGCATTCGGCAACAATTACCCACCACACCATCTTTTATTTTTAGACGCATTTAAAAGCATCATCACTGATCATGAGATTGTGAACTGAAAACGCTAGGTATGAATTTGTGAATTGGAAGATTGCTATCTAAACAAGAATTCATCGCGGATGTAAAAAACATAATGGACTGACAAAAATACCCCACTGTAAGCCCGTATGGTGAACTTCATTCCTACTAAGCTAACATCCCTTATCGGTGGGAGGTGTGCCACCATGATCCAATTGTGCCACAATCTCAAGTATATTTTAACAAAGACTGCATGCTGCCTGGAGTCCCTTCCGTCAGATAAACAAATATTACTTTTGCTTGATAAGATTGAAACATATTTATGGGTTAATAAAAACAGGGGCTATGAGAGTTGAAAGCAGCATAATGTTAATTTTGTTGGATAAGATTGAAACATATTTATAGGTTAATAGAAATTGGGGCTATGATAGTTAAAAGGATCATAAAAAAGATGAAGTATATACATAATTTTTCTATTTATTATTGGAGTTGTCTATAATGAGACTTTTTGAAGATTCCGGTGACGGAATCCGGCGAAGAAATTGAGGTCAAATCTTGATTTCTTGCAGTTAAAATGGTTTTTTAACTGCATATTTGGATTCAGCACCCTGAAAAACCCCTGGGACGCTTTCATTGTGCAGAAACTAGCTATCAAACTTGCGATTCCAATAATTCTTGCCAGATTTCGACTGGAAAAATCCGCCGGAAAGGCTTTCAAAAAGTCGCGTTATAGACAACTCCTTTATTATTTATATAAATCTTGTTTATGAATTTATAACAAATTTATAACATATATTTATATAATTTTGTATCTATTTATTATTTCTTAGTTATTGGTTAGTCCATAATCAAACAGTTAACTCAAATGATAAAGATTACATATAAATAAGGAAAAAATTAAGTGGAGTTTTAATAATTGAGAATAATTAGAAAACAATATTAGTTTATTAATAGTCAAATTTTTTTTGTTGGTTATTCCATAATAAATGGATAAAAGTCAAATGAAAGTAGAAGAGTAATGAAGATTTTTTTGTAAGATTGGCAAGACTACATTTTAATCATGTCTAATATATCAACCCGATTGGGGCAAAGAGTGACTTCACATCAAAGAGTGCCTTAATAGAGCCATACAATGGCGATCTTTCCAAGACCTGATGGACAAGCAATGCATAGAAGTTAAATATAAATAAAAATTTAATTGGAGTTTTGGAAAAGAATTAAGATAAATAAAGAATCAATTAGTGTTGGTAGTTGACAACTAATTATGTAAATTTGGGTCAAATTTATTAGTGATTAACAAGTTAGTTTTATACTGAAACATTGGTTATGTAACTGAAGAGGCTCATATAAAACTGATGAATGCCCGAACTATTGTATGGAGAATCATTTTATTGATTGAATAGAGATTCCAATCCCTTGCCCCGTGGATGTTTCCTTGACACTCTGTCAGGGTTTTACCACGTAAATCCTAAGTTATTACTTGTGTGTTTGTATTCAGTTTTCCTGTCAGTTACATTCCTTTCTTGGTTAATTTATAACTGTAAATGCCTCAATGCCTCTTCTTTCTTGATCAATAACTCACCTAACAACAAATGGTATCAAAGCGAGTTGGAGGCGAATGTTTGTGAAAAAAAAGGTTGCGTAAAACCGTCGAGGAAAGAAGCCAAAGCTGGCAACATCTGTCGAGGAAGCAGCGTAGCCTGCCCTTGTCCAGAGCCCCGTGGAGCTGTTGCTATTAATGGCTTGCAAACCGTCAAGGGTTGTGTGCTCGCCGGTGGAGTTGAAACCGAGGAATGTGTGCTGGACGGTGGAGTTGTTGCTGGCTTGGAAGGTTGCGTGCTGGTCGAGGAAGCCAGAGCCCGAGGAGTGTGTAACCAACGTCCTATGTGTTTTTCTCCAGAAGAGTTGTGTGCTATCCAACCCTACGTGTTTTGTACCTGCCGCCAGAGATTGAAGATTGCCACCCTCTGCGTGTGAAGACCAGAGTCATCTACTCTCTGTGTTGGACCAGAGGTGAAGACCAGAGCCATTTGTGTGAAGTTTGCAAGGAGTAGAGAGGAAGAGCCTGTGTGGTGCGTGCTAGAGCAGAGAGGGAGCCATTGAGATCTCTGTGTGCTGGAGCAGAGAGGAAGAGCCTCGTGGAGTACTGAAGCCATGCCGAAGGGCATAGCCTGCCGCAGACCTATCATTGAATGCTGCTGCCAGAGCCATCAAGGAGATTGCTGAAGTAATCCAGGTATATCTGCGTGGAGCAAGTAATTCGAGTATTTGTGAAAAAATATTTTTTTCTTCAAAAGCAAAGTTTCCAGAAATTTTTAATTTGGGCAAAAACCAGTGGAATTTTTTTCTAGAAATTAGTTTTTTTTCTCTAAGAAAAACAACAAAATCCAGAAAATTGAAATCAAAATTAGAGTTCGAGATTCATAAATCTATTTTGAATAAAGCTCTGAGAAAGGTAAACAGAATTTGAAAAATTGAAATCTGGATCGGAGTTTTTTCTTAAAGGGAGATTCAAAATTTGTAAACAGGCTCTAGGCTCAAATTTTAAATTTGTAAACAAGCTCCAGGCTCAAATTATTAAAAAAAAACTAAGAATTTTTTAGAAAGGAGGAAACCTAGCTGAGAAACCCTAGGAGGAAAAATGGCCAAGATGTCGAATGCAAAATTCGAGGTGGAGAAATTCACTGGCAAGAGCAATTTTGCTCTTTGGAAACTGAAAGTTAGGGATCCACTGGTGAAACAAAGGTTGCACAAGGCATTGGACGGGGCAAATAAGAAACCTGCAACCATGACTGATTCAGACTGGGAGGACTTGGATGCCCGAGCTCTCAGTACCATCAAGTTATGCCTGGCGGATGAAGTTCTCTTCAACATTGTTGAAGAGAGTACAGCTTCAGGTTTATGGGAAAAACTGGAAAAACTATATATGACAAAGTCGTTAACCAATAGAATTTATTTGAAAAGACAACTGTACAGTCTTCGAATGAAGGAGGGTTCAAAAGTTGTAGAACATTTGAATGTTTTTAATACACTTATATGCCAGTTGACAAATATGGAAGTTAAAATTCAGGAAGAATACAAAGCTATAACCTTGATGTGTTCTCTGCCCGAATCATGGGATCACTTCGTAACTTCAATCAGCGTGAGCACTGTTGATTCTTTGAAATTTGAATAAGTTGTGGGAGCTCTCTTGTCTGAAAAGGTATGAAGGAAATCCAGTACTGAAACAGTTGCATCAGAAGCCATGATAGCTAGAGGACGGTCAAAGGAAAGAGGAGAGAAAATAAGGGGATCTTCTAGATCTAAATCAAAGGGAAAGAAGTGTAAGGAAAAATGTTGGCACTGCAATAAAATTAGACACCTCACTACAACAAAACCAACGATTTGCACCAGATTTAGCACTAGATTTTAGTGCATTCTTTTTGTAATTGTGATAAGCAACCTGGCGCTAAATCTGGCTCTATTGTACAATTTTTAAAGCATCATTTTTTGCGCCTGATTTTACATCCTTTTTCACGCTAGATTTTGCATCATTTTTTGCACCAAACTATGCATTATTTTTTGCTTCAGATTTTGAGCCAAGATTTGCATCTTATTTTATGACAGGGTTTGCTTCTAGTTTTGTGTCATTTTTTGCATCTATTTTTCATTGTTTTTTGCTTCCTATTTTGTGTCATTCTTTGCTTCCATTTTTGCGCCATTCTTTGCTTCCATTTTTGCGCCATCATTTGCATCAAGTTTACATCGTATTTTGCATCCAATTTAACATCTTTTTCTGCATCCATTTTGTGTCAGTTTTTTCATATAGTCTTATGCAAGGTTTTGCATCTAGTCTTACACTAGTTTTTGCTTCTAATTTTGTACCTATTTTTGCACCAGCTTTGGTGCCTATCTTTGCACCATGTATTGAATTTGATTTAGCACCAAATTTTGCATCCATTTTTGCATTTTTTTTTGGACCATTTTTTACGTCCACTTTTACATTTGATTTGTCTCCATTTTTTCCATCCCATTTTGCACCATATTTTGCATCATTTGTTGCATCCAATTTTGCATCATTTTTAACACCATTTCTTGCATCCAATTTTGCATTGTTTTTAACACCATTTCTTGCATCCAATGGTACATCATTTTGAGCATCCAAATTTGCATTTATATTTGCATCTTATGTTGAGTCATGTGTTGTGTCCACCTTTGCATCTTATTTTGTGTCTAATGGTACATTCAATTTAGAGCCATTTTTTACATCTACTTTTGTATTTGTTTTGCACCAAGTTTTGCAACATTTTTTGCATCCAATTTTGAACTATTTTTATGCCCATTTTTGCACCATTTTTTGTGTCTACTTATGTGTCCAATGTTGCAACATTATTTAAACCCACTTTTTCATTCAATTTTGCATTTTTTTGGTGTCTAGTTTTACATCGTTTTCACCATCCAAATTTGCATTTTTTTCTGCCTCATTTTGTGTCCACATTTGCATATAATTGTGTCTAAGTTTGAGCCTAAATTTTCATCTGATTATGCATCATTTTTACATCCAATATGGCATCCTTGGTTTCACATTTTTTCAGCCCCATTTTGTATCTTGTTTTATGTCTTTTCTTACATCTTTTTTTTTTTTCCTTTTTTGCGCCCAAGTTTGCATCCCAAATTTACACTATTATTTGCATCATCATTTGGCATCTTAATTTGTAACATTTTTTGCTTCTTTTTAGCACTCAACTTTGCATCTTATTTTACATCTAGTTGTCTGTCTTTTTTTGCATCTAATTTGGTGTCCATTTATGTGTCCTTGTTTTTGCCCAATTTGATATCCTTTTGTATGCCATGTTTTGTTCGCTTCTTTGTGTCAACTATTGCACAATTTTTCACTTCTAGTTTAAAACACTTTGTATGTCATTGTTTGCATTTTGTATTAATTCTTAGTTTAACATCCAATTTTACTTTAAATTTTGCATCCATGGTTACATTCGCATTTGAATTCTTATGTAGAGTATATTTTTCTTTACATATATGACCTCTTTTATAGATTTATTTTACTAATTTCAATTGCATAGTGAAATATATCATAGTTTCTAAATATCATTAAAGAAGATATCAGAATTCAAAATCTTTTGTAAAGAAATTTAAGGTAAATTGACAGCATCCATCCAAAAAAACAACAATGTCATCATATACAATGATTCATTGACAATTTTCAACACATATGTATAAAATAGTAACACAATACTAATAAGATCAGTATTATTTTTAATCAAAACAACTAAAATTCAAATATGATTAACAGATCAAAATATTTCATGAATATCATTATTCTACGATAAATTAACAACATACACCCAAAGATGGTAATATCACCATACATTATAATTCTCTATCAAAAGAATGATGCTACTTTACAATATATAAATCAAATAAAAATATAATAATGATAATATCATCATCATCTTTAATCAAATCAAACTCATCGTATGATTACCAAATCAAAATGTTTCATTGATATAGGGTAAATTCACAACACCCATCTAAACATAACAATGTCATTCTACACAATAATTTCTTCATAAAAAACAATGCATGTGCATGCCTAGCTACCACCACCAAGATCATCCTCATGATCATCTTGACCATCCTCATTAGTCTCATCCACATCATCACCAACACCACAACTATCATCATCATCTCCTCCTTCACCACCATCATCCTCATCCTCATCATCTCCTGATATATGTTGAGCATAGTTTGGATCATCATCGTGATCATTGTCTTGGCAATCATTACCTATAGCATTCTGGGAAAAAAAATCAATATTACATGTTAGTGTTAATTACATAACACAATGCATGCTTTTGTTATACAATGCTAACCATAAAATGAGGGAAGATATAATATCTAATAGTACTAAAAAAAATGAAAATACGGTTCAAAATTGTATTGGAAATCCAACTAAGATTACATACCATAAAGTCCATCCAAACAACAAATTCAATCCATCTCTTTTGTTGCAGCACCTCCTTTTCCAAATGATTTGGAGGTCTTCCATTTCTTAGTTCATGTCAATCAGTAAATAGGGAGAAATTAGATAACAATGGCTTTCTTCTAGTACAAATTTTATTAGAAAAATATCACATGTTTAATATACTTACAAAGGTTGTTATGAGTGCTTTTAAACCTTTTTTGCCACTACGATGAGTGACTTTTGTCTTGGTTAACCTCGCCTTGGATGCCTTGTCCTTAAACATAAACCAATTCAATTTATTTTCACACAAATACACGTCTGAGATACTTATAAGTATTAATACATTCTAAATAAATTTTAATGAAAAATTCAATACCTGAATGCTTTCATCATCAGCCTTTCTTTGTGCATCCAACTTATCATATGATTTTACAAGTTCTTTCCATACTTTAAAAGGTATGTCAAATAGTCTTTGTTTCAGTCTTTGATCTTGAGGTATTTTTTTAATTTTTCTTGTTTGGTTGCAACGAAACCTCTTATAGTTGAGCGACATTTGCAATTTTATCTTCTTAACTGACCAACCAGTACCAAACTCATTCTCTATGTCCTGTACCACCATCTTTTCTAGGTGAAGTGGAATCTTGGAGAATGTGAGGTGAAGATGATCTCTAAATCGTTGAAGGCATGAGTCATTTAGCCTATTTAAGAATTCTTTTCCTTCATTTGTCCTTCTTATCTCCCCTGAAACAGGGTCATACACTATCTTGATACCTAAACTACCAATAGATGATGCATACACTGAGGATGAACAAGAATTTGTAGTCCCGAAAGTTGCCATCAGACAATATGTCTCAACATAATGTTCTTCATTATCGGCGTTTGATGTTAATGACATTTTTTCTATTTTTTTCTTGATCCAAAAGATGATGGCGAATTTATCGATACAATGCTAAACCTATTGAAGGCAAACCCTTTGTTCTACAAAAACGTGATGCACTGACTGATAGAAAACCAAGCATACTGTAATTCCCATTTATGTTTGGTTGACAATTTCCATAAATTGCAGGAAGTACCTATTTATTTGAGGTTTGTAAGTCACTTATTGTTTCTTTATCAGATGAAATATAATTGATATCTTGTCCTGCAGAAATAGTACTACATCCATGGTTTGTAAAATGATCAATGATTTATATCAAACCTCAACACTCTTGGAGAGCAATGGAATCTCTCACTTTGACTTTGTTCTTGTAATATTATTACAATAATGTGTGGAGAAACATGGTTTGCTAATGTGTTGAATAAATTGTTAAAAAATAATTATTTAAAATTGATTAATTAATGAAGGATTGCCTTATGGATCCACAGCTTTAGGGAAAACTTGCTTGCTTACTAGCGTGCCATAAAATTTGAGCCACCAATTGAAGGCCAATAGAATCTCCTAGCAAGGGTATGGTGAGATAAGACTAGGGGTAGCCTGTTGCATGTTGTGGGCAAATTATAGCTAGTTGCATTGATTAATTGATGAAGGATTGCCTTATGGATCCATAGCTTTAGGGAAAACTTGCTTGCTTACTAGTGTGCCATGAAAGTTGAGCCACCAATTGAAGGCCAATAGAATCTCTCCTAGCAGAGGTATGGTGAGATAAGACTAGGGGTAGCTTGTTGCATGTTGTGGGAAAACTATAGCTAGCTACATTGAAGTTCCTAATATAGTGCGCTTTAATGCGTCACTTTCTTTTGGATTATCTTACTTGCTTAGAAGGTCAAGAACGTTTTGGCTCGACAAAAACAATTTATAAGCAGAAATTGAACATCTCAGTATATTATAATATAAAAAACTAGTAAAAGTTGGTGGACCAACAAATAGATAAATTACTTAATAAAAAAACTTGAACCAAAACCTTACCTTGATAAAGATGTTGGTTTGTTTGAACAAGACACTTAGACATGTTTGTGGCACTGTCAAATACAGATGAGTTTATAGAAGCATAACCTATAGAAAAGCCTTTAGGATCTCCTCCTCCCAGTTTTTCTCTTAAATTCGTTTGTAAATTTGAATTCAAAATGTCCTGCAAAAGAAACAATTACTTACTACAAAAGGGCTACAAACAAATCAAGCATATGATATCAACAATCTAAGCATGAAGTATTTTCAATTGAGATAAAAGGACACACAATACTGACAAATTGAACTTCTTACAAGGATCCACAGTTTTCATAGATTAGATATTTCTTTCAAGTCCAAATAGACTAAATAAATTTAATACCTCTCTTGCATTCATAGTACTGTTTTGTGAGCATGTCCTAACCACCTTTGACTACACAAAGTTTGCCTATTCAAGAGCCTTTTTTCCCTTGAGAATCCATGTTCACTATTCCTCTCAGAGATGAGTCTCGTTTAACACTTTCTGCATGCCACTGGTTCATTGAATCCATTCCCACTGCCTGCTGGAGCATGTGCCTAGGGGGCATTCTCAACATATCATTTCCAGAACTTTCACTTGAACCAGTATTCGTTTTACTTACCCAACCATATCACCATTGATTCAGTCATATTGATCGATTTCAAAGATCTGGGAAAAAAACCACTTTTAAAGTCACCTGGAAAAAAACAACCATTTCACATTTAGATTTAGAGTCGCCACTGAAAAAAGAAACCACCATATTTTTAGAGTCACCACTAAAAAAGACCTACATTTCACATGAGTTACAATCGAACACTCTTAGTGCCAAACCAAGCTCGGAAGAGGAATATAATGCTCAACATGCCATTTAAATAAGGAATACATGGTGTATATTAAAACCATAAAACATGTTCATCCCACCAATGTGGGATAAAACCCCTGTTTGTGTGCACAAAAACAACATGCAGGTGTTTCAATATTGTTACCTGTCATCTGAATTTACACTTGCAGATCATATCAAAATTGGATAGATATGCCATGATAACAAATGCAGAGGTGTTGAGAGAACCATATGTAGGCATATAAGGGACATCTGGCTGGTGGATCGATTACACAAAGATAAACCTTGAAGAACAGATTCACAAAGGTTTCCAGAGGGTCAACTTTGGCTGTGATTTCTGGGTGAATGGAATCGAATTTTCCAAATCCATGACACGGGTTTTGTGAAGGAGGGAATTAGCAAATTGACACGCGACAATTCTCTCGAAATTGTCAATGATTATGGTTGATTTCGTGGTTTCTTTGCAATATATAGTCCCAGTTTTTGTCAACAGACCGTTTTAGTAAAGCCCAACATTGAGACAACATGGGAAGAGTATCACTCAAAGAGATCAGAAAGTTGTACAAGTGTCAAACTTTGAGAAGATATTAAGGGGAAATTATACCAAGTGTAAAAGAAGATCATACATTTTCTAGGTGGAAAGGGGTTAGCCGTTAAATAGATCATTTCCAAATTGAAGACACTTATCATCGAGCTAGAGAATCCAGCATTCGAGAACTTGTTCCAAAATATTAAAACAGAGGATCACCATAAATATCACTTCCAGATACTCAGCTATTAATTAAGCAATCTAGTCCAGGATTTCTGGGTAACTAAAAATAGTTAACTGCTTCCAGTTTTTACAACAAAGGTATTGAGCATTTCCAGGTTTTGAAATCATTAGGTTGAAGATCATTTCCAGAATATGTGGCAATCAAATTTCCAAGCTCAGATAGTGCCATATGGTGATAATAATGACAGAGCATATCCCACATTCTTAGACAGTTGGTCAAAGATTTACTATCATCTCGAGAACATGATTGAAAGGTAGCAAAGCTTATTTTGGCCACATATTCCAGATTTGAAGGCCATTACTCAGTACCAGAATTCCAAATATTCTGCAACAAAATTAAAACTATTTTTATTTTATCCCTAGAAATTTGTAATAGTTAGTTAAGATTAGCTCTGGCAGCCTTTTGTATATATATTGATTTGAAAAATGAATAAGGGGTTCAGTCCCTGGGAGAGTCCCCTGGGCATATTTATTTTTCTGAGCATTAATACAATATTAAGTGCAGAAGTATAGGATTTCATCCTACCAGATATTCATGTGATGGTGTGTTCGAAGTCTAGTTTTCCCTTTTGTGTATACTTTCCTTTCATTGTCTAACATATGAAGCTTGACTCTTCAGTCCTTAAATTAAATGAAGGAGATTCAGAATTCATAATCAGTGGTATTCTGAATACTTTTCTTTTTCTTCTAAATCTTATTTGAAATTCATCCTAGATAGATGCTTCAGGTAAGACGATTTGTTAATTCTTCTTCTTCCCCATTACTACAATGATCTTATGGACTTTACACATCATCTATCTCGCCTCTGCTTCCCAGACAATTCTACCAGCCACTTATAATCCATCTTTTCACTCAGATCTGACTCCATACCCAATGGATTTCCTCCCTTACCCAACCAAATCCCTTTCAATTTTCCCTTACCGAAGATCTAGCCATTGCAACTAAATATTTGACTGAGAGAGCCCTCTCTGGATTTCTCTCTCTGGATTGGTAGGGTTAGCTCCCAACCCTAAAGTGGTTTGAAATGGTTCTGGATATTGACTGACACAACCCAGTCTAAACTACAGAGTGATAACAATAGCCAACGTAAAGCATTGTTGGAAGCATTGTTGTCTTTTATTATTGTTGAGTTGAATTATAAATGAGAACATATCATGTTTGGGAACCTTATCTTACAGCCACATCGTTCCCATTCTTACTCATTGCAAGGGAAATGCATAATTCCAGGTGATGGTTTAACATATCAATGCTAGATTGGTTTCTTATTTTTATGAGCTGTTGAGGCTATAAAGAGTTGGCATGCGATACATCTTATGTTGAGTGCATTGAAGATTTTAACAAACCATCAATCCAATGCACTAGTTGAATCTACAGCAATATTGATTCAAAGTTTTGTTGGTGGACTGATGAGGTGAGGGATTGGTTTATGTAACAACTCAATAATTGAATCTAGAGTGCCACATGGAGTGAGCAGAAGAAATTACATAGATGAGTATTTCGAGTATTGGGTTTAACCAACAATTATAGTAGCTATGTCGTGTATTTGCCTTGGGTTTGAAACCGAGCACTATATAATAAGAATTGAACACACAATGAATCATGATGTGTCTCAATTTTTTGCATTCGGAGTGATTCAATTCAGTTGGATATCCGCATGCAGAGGAGTTGCGCAGAAAATAGAGTCCTCAGTGACAGATTGTTACAAAGCTTTAGTTTCTTTTATCATTCTGATTACTATTGTGTTTTAGTTGGCTGATGTGTGCAAGCTATGCTATTTTAGTTGGTTGATATGTGCAAGCTATGCTGAAGATAGAGGCTTTGTAGCCATTTTGAAGATCAACATCTCTGTACAAGAATAAGAACAGAGATCAGAGTTTAGTTTCCACGGAGTTTCCATGTTGGTGAATTATAGATGGTTATGTGTCTTTTCACAAGGACAAGTACAAGCCATGAATTGTGTATGTAATTTTTGCACGCTACTTTTCTTCTGTGTTCATTTGCTTCCTCCATGTTTTGGATGCAAACACACATCATACCTAATACACTCAATGTCCCTCAAGTTGATCTTTAGGAGACTACAGTTCCAAAGCCTCTGTAATGTCCATCATAATTACTTATTTCAAATGGAAAAGTCTCAATAAATTCCCAATTGATCACATGACTGATTCTAGGGAAAATGATTAAGGACACATGTTTACTAGTGGCCCAATTTCTAATAAATATTTATTACAATTAGATAAGATGTATCCATTCTAGATGTAGAAACTGATTGCAAACAACAATAAATGTTTCCTTACCCATCCATATTTTATCAATGGTGGCATCATGGTGGTTATAAAAAATAGGACAATCATTGAAGTCCACAAAGCAAACTTTACCCTTTCTCTGTCCAAACTGTAAGTTAAGGGTTTTCCATTCTAGAGAGTTGACAAGACAATCATTTTTTTCATTTTTTTTAAATTATTCTTCATCTAGATAATTGGCATTGGCTCCATTAATGTCCTCACAAAAAGTACCATGATTCAATGGTTTATATGATTTCATTTCAACTATCTTTTTGTGTGAGAGTAGTATCACAAGGTTCAAGGATAAGATAGAAAAATTCAGAGTATGGGCCCTCGAGTGAAACCTGATTGTTTTCTTTACCCCAAAAATCATTGTTGGAAGAGATGTCAACAAAAATAAAATAAGGATTGCCCCTTTTGAGCTACAATAAAATGGCTTCTTCAATAGCATCGTTGAGGAATCAACAACCTAAGCTCTTAGACATATGATATATAGCTCTGTCTTCTCCATCTACCAAATAATAACCCTAAGATTTTATTGTTACGAGAGCTTATACCATCCAAAAAAATAAAAGCTAAGAGATAACCTGATTTGCATGCATTGTCAAAAGAGAAGAACTCGAAATGCTTTAAATTTAATACAATTAAAAAAAATGTATAAGAAAGAGCCAGATGAATACTCACATTTAGCATGAACTATGGAAAGATCATCTAGAGAAAAATCCAAAAATGCTTCAAAATATGAATCCAAGAAAAAAATCGCGCGGGAGAAGTTCTGTGAATTCGAAAAGTTTCTGCTGATTGCACTTGGAATTGATGTTTTAGGATTTCATTGGGTTGGCCAAACCCAAACCCAAACCTAGACCTGCATGTGTTGAATCAAAGTGGTTTGTTTGGATCTTGCAGTGTCCAGTCCAAGTGGAAAATTCCTTTCCCTTACATAATGTGAAAATGCATAATTCCTCTCCCTTCCATAATGTGAAAATGCATGTCTGTGAGTGGAATGAATGGTGGGAAACCCTTACCAAGAAAAAGGAAGATTTTTGTTCCATCTTTATTTCTATTATTATCCACTTTTTGGAATAGAGGGACGTGTGCAAAAGAATTGTAAAAGAATATTTTTAATTAAAAAAATAATTATTTGCTTATGATTTTTTTATTTTTTTTTAATATATGTTTAGTTTTAGTATTTTTTTATTTTCTAAAAAATATATATTTAGTTTTTATAAAAATCCATTTTTGTTCCATCTTTATTTCTATTTTTATCTGCTTTTTGGAATAGACGGACGTGTGCAAAAGAATTCTAAAAAAATATTTTTAATTAAAAAAATAATTATTTGCTTATGATTTAGTTTTTTTTTTAATATATGTTTAGTTTTAGTATTTTTTTATTTCCTAAAAAAATATATTTAGTTTTTATAAAAACAGATTTTAAATATTCCATTCATGCTAGTTTCTGATTTTATGATAAAAGTTTAAATAATATAAAAAAATTAACTTAATGCCATGTGTTGTGTCAAAGAGATGGGTATTATATAGCTTCTCCTTTGCTAAGTTATAGAATGTGCTTGGGTTTTCTTAATGCAATAAAATTCATTATGCTTTTCATTTTATCTTGAGATGTTCAACTTGCACCTAATAAAACAAGAAAGTTAGAATGAGTTTGCCATTGTCCTTTGAACATATTTGTCCCCATTATTCTTGGTCTTAATATATTAATTGTCTTATGGTGGCCTTGAGTGGTCACTCCCATTAGTTCCATGCTTTTTAGTTGCTTTTTAGTGACATTTCTTAGGCTTGATAACATGTTATTCAATTTATGAAAAAATGTTATTGTCCATATTATTGTTAAATATTAATATTAAATATGTTGTTTTTGAGCATGGCTTAGCAAAAACTTGCCAAAAGGTTTATAGATTGTCTTTTAATGTAATGATTCATTTCTTGATGAAATTGTTATGGATATTCTTTTTTTAGTATACTAACTTGTATGTGATAAAGTCAAAAATCACCTCTTTTTGAGATTTTCATTGGTCAATTTCCCTTAAGGCCATCAAGTTCGCCATTCAGTCTTGGGTTAAGGAAATATAGGAGTCACGAAGTGGTATTGTCCAAGAACTTAAATCTTGAAACATGTTTTTTTTAGTCATGTTATACCTTATTTGTGTGAAATTCTCTATGAAAATAGCCTCATGGAACATGAGGGGACTCAATAGTAAAGGAAAAAAAATATTCCTAAAAGGAAAATGGTATGTAGAGCACCCATCAATAATGCTGATACAAGAAACAAAAATATTAAGTGAGTTTCTACCTCACATAATTAGCAAATGGGGGAGGAATTTCCAAGTAGTAGTGATTGATGCTTAGTGATACTTGGGTGGAATGGCTATTATTTGGAATGATCAGGACATCAAGGTTATTAATATGTTTACCTCTTTTCACATTATGATAATATAATTTTAGTTAATTGACATCGAAGACTACTGCCATGTATCCAATGTCTATGACTCCAATATTGCAAATGGAAAACCTCTATTTCTCAATTCTATTGCTAGCACAAGTAATTTATACTCCCCATATCCATGGATTATTGGGAGTGACTTCAATATTATCAAGTCTCTCGAGGAAAATAAAGGACGAATCACAATCTTTACCAAGAGATTTTGTAAGTTATACCATCAAATCCCTAAAGTAGTCTCCATTAAAGAGCTAAAGCAATGAGTCTCCAACGCACACATGTGGATAAAATGAGATGTAATACATGTGTGTGTGGTGACTAACTTAATACATTGTTCTAATAACTCCACAAACTTAAGTATTTCACTCCATCGCATAAATTGACCGTAGTGTGACATAAGTAAACCAAGAGTAGACATGAAACCCTTAGGCAACAAACATTCCCTACATCCTCAATTAGGTGCTTAAATGATGAAGTGAAAATGAAAGGGGAAAAGAGGACTTCATGATTTAACCATCACAAACATGTGATCAAGTGTGACTAGGAGTGTATATATTCATATGTTTGTCAAAGAGGGAGTAAATACATGAGTTACCATTCATTGGGCCTTATTTTCCTTTCTTTTTCTTTTTCTTATATATAGGACTTAGGGAATGAGGTTTTCATAAGTTTGGCACAACTCATAGATATAACATTTACATGAATTTCCACTTCAACCTTAGAGTTTAGACTTAGATATATCATTCTAGTGTATCTTTAATGATTCTGGCTTTCACGTTTTGCTCTTCTTTCATCACAAATGGAAAAATGGAAAATATTTTGCCACAAATCTATGAATGCTTAATCATAAAGGTGCCATGTGATAAAAATGAATTAATGATGTTATTTTCTATGAAAAGGATGGGTATTCTTGAGAAAAGCTTATGCTTCTGGATGTCTCCTCCCTGGTTGAGAGGGAGTGAGGGTGGACACCATATTATCCATGTGTCATGTACTATGGCTAGGACTAATAGTCGTAAGCATAGTAAAGACACCAGTAGGGAGAATGGTGAATTGGATAAACATTTGGGACCAATATTCTTTGAGAGTTTGTACTTTGACAAAGAATAACCACCATAAGCCAAGTACATTAATCCAAGTTAAGAATACTCATGAGGATTGACATTTCTTAGTGTCAAGTATTATAATAGTGGAATAGGAAAGGTAATGTGAGGACATACCCGGTGAACAACGTGGTGGGGTAAGTGCCTAGAGAAGCAGTGGTATCCAAATTTATGCCTCCCAACATTATGTTATGATCTAATGGAGAGATAGAACTTGTTAGTCAAGGCCTTGCTATTTTGACAATGCTGGCTATGATGATGTAAATCATCATTGATGCTTATCAAGCCAGATCCTTTCTTATATGAATATTTCAACTTGAGAGTACTTTTTTGTGTCATTATGAATATCTCCTTAGTTTAGAGGGAGTGTTGAAAAATGTAACTAGTGTCGATCTTCATAATGCAATAAAATGTAATGTTTATCATTGATATTTATTATTATATTCATTATTATTATTTCATTTTGTTCAAAGCATGTTCTTCATGCTTATAGAGTCAAAAAGAAATTTTTTTGAGTCAATAAAAATGTATTTGAGTCAAGTCCCATTTGGACTTTTGAAGGAAAAAAGAAAAGAATTTTTATTTTGGGTCAAAGAATTAACACAAGACCAAGTCAACCCTCCTTGAACAAGTCGGCATGAGAGGAAGTTATTCAACCCTCTTGGATAGGTATATATATCAATCAACTTGATCACTTGGAAGACAATCACTTATCATCACCAAACATTGTTTCTTGTGCCATGTTGAGAAATGGCAACAAGAAATTCCAGTTTAATTTGTCATTGAATTAAACTGTGAATTAAAATCGAATTCTATTATCATAACAACTTGTAAATAGTTAATTAAGTGTAATTAACTTAATTAGCTTAGGAATTTCGAGTTGGAAGTCTTTCTATAGTCATGTATATGTTCTCCCTAAATTTTAGGGGTCCAAGATGAGTCTATTTGAGTAGTAATTAGATTAACGCAGTTTCCTAAGTTATGGTCAATTAAATTAGTTCTAACTGTTTGTGGAACTAATAGAGGACTAACAGTCAGTTGGTACACTAGTGCATCCACAAGTGTTACTCCAGTTAACTGAAGATTCCCTCATGAGAAACTCATGCATGTCAGTTCAGAGAAAGACCCAGTTGAGACTAGAGTGCAGGGATAGTGTACTATCAGTTGTATGATTTACTGAGCTGTAAATATCATTCATATTGTTTTCATCGATCTATTGGCTTCCACTGGTTGAAAGTAGAAGTAGATTCTTGTCCCGTGGTTTAGTAAATTGCATGAGCTTATGAATCTACAAGAAATTCTACATGGTATCAGAGTTGAATTAAATATACTAGAGGAGATTTCGAAGTTTTGAGTTTTGGGTTATTGGTGAAATTTGAATTTGCAATACATACTTCAAGATCGACAGATGGCGTTCTACAGTTTGCATCCTGAGTATGCCTTGGAAGGAATCTCAAATTATGTAGCCTAGAGGGACACAATGGAGGTTGTTCTGGAGGATAATGGCTTAAAGGAATTCATTGATCAAGACATTCCTAAGCCAACAACATCGGATGCACAGAATCTAGCTGAATGGAAGAAGTGTGTGGCGAAGGTGAGGTGGATAATCCTTGAGGGAGTTCAAGACCACACTGTGTCGAGTCTCCATGGTAAGGAAACTCCATATGCTATGTGGAAAGCATTGACAGACTTGTACCATAACAACAGTGACTAAAGGAAATTGGCATTGAAGGACAACTGCGAAAAATCAAAATGGAGAAAGGCGAGACTATTCCAAAATACTTGACCATGTTCACTCAATGCTGTGATGAACTTAGAAGTGTTGGAATCACGGTTACCATTAAGAATTCAACGAGATGATCCAATTCATCCTTTAAACCATACTAGAAGAAGAAGAGAAGCATTGAAGAGAGCACTACCACGTGACAAATTTGAGGAATTGATCAAATTAGCATACACTGATGACATGCCATCCACTTATAAGAGTAGAGATGTTGATGGAAATGTAATGCATGAAGAAGGATTGAACGAAATTCTCATAGGTTTCTTTGGGGATGGAAACAATGATGAGGGTGATGATCCTATGCATAATAATGATGTTGATATAGAGCGAAATTACCACCAACATAATTATGATAATATCAACATCAATGAATCAATTAAGCAAGCAGCAAAGACAGTGGTGTTCAAATCGGGTGCAAGTAGAAAATCCAATATTTCATGCACATTAATATTATTGGAAATCAAGTCATTAATTGGTTGGTCAGACAAGAGCTTCACTACCTTACTAAAGTAATTTGAATTATTTTTATAGTTTTGCACTGTCAATTTGTGTCCTCAATTAGAATATAAGTGCTAACTTCATTTAATTTAATTTGAGGTGGATTTTAAATTATGGTATATAAACAATGTTATAAATGACATTTCTAATATGTGGGTTTGAAAAAAAACTTACAAGGCTCTAAAGGATAAAATATTCCCTGTAGATAATGTGTTGCCATCAACTTGTAGAGAAGCGTGTCAATTGTTAGTCAATTTGGGGATTGAATATAAGCAAATTCATGCATGTAAAAATGATTGCATATTATATAGAGATGAATATAAAGACAATGAAGAATGCCCTATTTGCAAAGAGAAAAGATATCGTATGGATGTACAAGGTTCTACAATTCCAAATAAGGTTTTACAATATATGCAAATTATTCCTAGACTACAATGAACGTTTCGTTGTAAATCTCTTGCACAATTGATGGATTGGCATGCAAAGAATAGGAGTAAAGATGGATTCATGCGAATTCCTGTGGACTCCAAAGCAATGAAACATATAGAGGAAAAATGGCCAAGAAAATTCAAAGATGAACCTCGCAGTATTAGGTTAGGACTTGCAATGGATGGAGTGTGCCCTTTCTCACCATCATCCATCATCATAATCACCATTCATGCCATCATCATCAGCTCCATCATCATCATCGTCATCATCATCATTATGGACATTGTTTGCAATTGTTCATAATTATAGATGTTGTAAGAAATATCATCAACCCAGAAAATGTGATTAGTGCTAGAAAAGGGTTGTTTAAGACACATTGATATACGTAAGAGAAATAACAACTCTATTTTTGAGAGATGATCGATGATGATCATCATCACCACCGTTATCATCGTCATTTTCATTTTTATCATCCCCATCATCATCATTAATGTAATTTCTATCATCATTGTTGTAATCGTCATCATGGACATAATCATCATTCAAGCCATTATTGTTTTTGATGATTACCTAGATGAAAATGATGATAATGATGATGATGATGACAAGGATGACAACACCAAAGATAATGCTTATGATTATGACAATGACAACATTTAAAAATTGGGAAGATTCGCCAAGGTCATTAGCATCGTCATCATCATAATCATTGCCATCATCATCATTGTCATTGTAACCACTATCGTCTTTATCATCATAATCACAATTCATGTCATCGCCATCATCTTCATTTTCATCATTGTCAAGATTATTGACATTGTCATCAATTGTTCATAATTGTCAATGGCATAAGGAATATCATCAATGCAGAATATATGATGAGTTTTGAAAAAGGGATGCAAAAGAGAACACATAAATGGGGGCAACAATAGAAGTAAAATTGGATGAAGAGTCGATGCAACATAAGTAGATGCACAACAACATGAAAAACATGACACAAAAGTGGATGCAAAAGTAGATGAAGTTGTCAATGCAAACCTGGATGCAAACATGAATGCAAAAGTGGAGGCAAACATGGGTCCAATGGTAGGCATAAAAATTGGCACAAATTGTGGTGAAACTATGGATACAATGGACGCAGAAAAGGACACAAACTTAGATGCAAAAAAGAGACAAACATAGATACAAAATAAGATGAAAAAAGGGATGTAAACATGGACACAAACATGGGTGCAATAGTGGACACAAAATTAGATGCAAAAATGGATGAAACAAAAGTGGATGCAATAGGGGATGCAAAAACATACACAATATTCGATGCAAACTTGAGCACAAGAGGGTGCAAATGTGGATGCAAAAGTGTAAGCAGATGTGGTTGCAATAGTAGGCGCAAGATATGGCAGTACAAAAGTGGATGTAACAATAGACAAAAAAACATGCAAAATAAGATGCAAAAAGGGATGTAAAAGTGGAAGCAAACATTAATGCAACAGGTGAAACAAAATTGGATGCAAAAAATTGATACAATGGAAGTAGATGCAAAAGTAGATACAAAACAAGATGCAAAACCCAATGTAGAAACCTGACACAAAAGTGGATGCAAAAAGAGATGCAATATTTGATGCAAAAGAGGATGTGAACATGGACACAAAATTGGAAACAAATGTGGGTACAACAGTAAGTGCAAAACATGGTGTAAATTATGGCACAACAAAAGTGGATGTAATGATAGATGCAAAAAAATCAAACTATGATGCAAATGAAGATGTAAAAAGGGATGCAAAAAGTGGACTTTAAAATGGGTGCAACAGTGGATGCAAAATTGTATGCAAAAGTGGATGCAATAGAAGTAGATGCAAAACGAGACACAAAACCCAATGCAAATCTTGATCCAAACGTGGATACAAAAAGGGATGCAAAAATAGATGTAAAAGTTGATGAAAACCTAGACGCAAATGAGGATGCAAATGTGGATGCAAAAGGAGGTGCCAAAATAGGCGCCAATTGTGGCACAAAAATATTAGATGCAATAGTGGGCACAATAATAGATGCAAAAGAGGATGTAAATATGGATGAAAAACAAGATGGAGAAGTGGATGCAGTAAAAGTAGATGAAAAATTATATGAAAAACTAGATACAAAACGCGATGTAAAACTTGGCGCAAAAGGGATGCAAAAATGGATGCAAAAAATGATTTAAAAAAGGATGCAAAAAAGGGTGCAAAAGTTGATGCAAGTGTAGGTGAAAAAAGTGGCTGCGAATGAGGATGCAAAATTATGTCAAACAAAATTAGGTGCCAAACTTGATGCAAAACTTGGAACAAAACCTGGTGCAAAGGATGACACAAAACTTGGCATAAAATTTGGTGCAAATCCCAGTGCAAAACCTATTGCAATACTTGGTGCTAAACTTGGTGTAAGATTTGGTGCAAAATTCGATGCAAATTTTGTGTCAAGTTTTGCACCATATTTGATAAATGGATGCGAATAGCACCAAAAATGGGCTCTAGATGCAAAAAAGGAAGTAAAAAGGGATGCTAATCACAGGGATTTGTTGTAGTGCCTGAAGAAAGACTGTTGGAAATGAAAAGAATCTGATAACCCGAAGAATTATGTATGATAGATGAAACTTCACTTGTATGTAATGTCTCTCAGGGTTTAGAAAGCTGACTGTTAGACTCTAGTGCTTCTCATCACATGTGTCCACACAGAAATTGGTTTACTTCGTATCAAAATGTAAATGGTAGTTCTGTGTTTATGGGTAATAATGTATCATGTCAGACTGTTGGGATGGGAAATATTAGGATTAAAATGTATGATAACACAGTTAGAACATTAACTAGTGTTAGACATGTACCTTATTTGAAGAAGAATTTGATTTCTTTATGAGTGTTGGATTCGGATGGTTATAAGTTTATAGGTTAGAATGGCATGCTGAATGTCTTTAAAGGAGCCCTAGTTGTTATGAAAGAAGAAAAGGTTGGAAATATTTACAGACTCAAAGGAAGTACTCAGATTAGTGAAGTGGCAATTGTGTCAGAAAAAGAAGAAGTAGGTACTCGCCTATGGCATTAGTGATTGGGTCATAGTAAAGAAGCTGCGATGGTGTTTACCTTCTCTTGGCTTGCAGAAAATATGATGAATGGGCATGGGAAAGGGATTAGGAAATTTTTTGTCAAGGTGGAGTTTGTTGGTAGTTGACAACTAATTATGTAAATTTGGGTAAAATGTATTAGTGATTAACAAGTTAGTTTTACACCGAAACATCAGTTATGTAACTGAGGAGGCTCATATAAAAATGATGAATGCATGAACTATTGTATGGAGAATCATTTTATTGATTGAATAGAGATTCCAATCCGTTGCCCCGTGGATGTTTCCTTGACATTCTGTCATGGTTTTACCATGTAAATCCTGAGTTATTACTTGTGTGTTTGTATTCAGTTTTCCTATCAATTACATTCCTTTATTGGTTAATTTATAATTGTAAATGCCTCAATGCCTCTTCTTTATTGATCAGTAACTCACCTAACAACAAATAGAAATTCAATAATTGATCATAACTATAGATCATTTCACATTTTATTACTAGTAAGCAATAATAAAAAGAGCTATGTGCAAATGAAAATATTAGCCAGAGATTCAATTTAATTACTAAGTGGTTTAAAAATGCGTTAATTTGTTGGGATAATAGTACTATTAAAAGTTTTAATAATGGATTTTTAATAATTGAGTAAACTATACACCATTTTAGTCAATAATAATAAAGTTATGCATAATGAAAAGATTAGTGAGAGATTTAGTTTAATTACCGAGTGAACTATACATCATTTCACATTTTATTACTAGTCAATAATAATAATAATAAACCATTGCACATTTTATTACTAGTCAATAATAATATTAATATAGCGATACATAATGCCACTCATTCAGTTTAATTACCAAGTGAGTTAAAAATGTGTTAATTTGTCGGGGTAGTTGTACTATTAGGAAGTGCCATGTTCTCAATGTGATTTCAACACTCAATTCCATTTGTTTGTTTCACTTTACACTTGTTGACGTAAAAAACTGAATGCCTAAGTTTCATTTTTTGTATGCCATCCTTAGCCACCTACTCAATGGCTCCTACATATTTCTAGGTACCAAGGATGTGAGTTACAGAGGTGTGAGAAAGAGACCATGGGGACACGGATGGTTGGATACATTTGATACTAGTGAAGAGGCAGGGACTGCATATGATGAAGCAACCAAAAATATGAAGGGAGCCGAGGCATAGACCAACTTCCCAGGTCCCTCTCTCTATGTTGATGCTATGTAGAATGAGAGTTGCACCACCACTGCTGTTACCGAACATTGGACCCCATGATTTCCCTCTCTGCCTATTAATCACAATAACTAGATAAGATCTTTTCGCACAATGATCATTTTCTGATTGCTTGACTGAATTTAAGGTGTTTTCCTCAAGTAAGAAGCATTTTTTTTTGTAGGAGAGATGAGAAATTACTTCTTTTTGTTTTGGCACATGGTAAAACATGATATGCATTATTTTTTTAGTGATGTATGCTTTAAACTTGTAACAAAATTTAAATTTGCAATTTTATTTTTGATATGTCCAGAAAATAAATATATGCTAAAATTGTAATTTAGGTTTAAACATGAAATCATTGAAAATAAAATTTTAGGTTTAAATTTGTCCAAAAAATAAATTCATGCTAGAAACAATGAATTAAATTGTAAGTTTTATTTTTAGCTATGAAAAAACTCTTTATCCCTTTTGTGCACATTTTCTGTGGAACACTTTTGATTATTTTGAGAAGTGTAATGCAAAGTAAACTTTGTTTCTTTGCAAAACTTTCATTAGAAGTTGTTTTGGATATGAATCTGATACAGTGGCGACGACTACCTTTTATTATGGCTCTGGATTTATCAAAGGTACATATATGAAACTATAATAATTGGTAATCTGGTCTCTAGTCTTATACTATAATAACTAGTAATATGGTCTCTAATTTATAAGCTAGTAGGCGGAGTTGTTTTAGTTAATCTGGTCTCTAGTATTATACTATAATAACTGATAATTTGGTATCTAAAAAAATAGTGGGGGAACCTTTTTTTATAAGCTAGCACGAGGGAACTGTTTTTTATAAACTAGCAGGGGAAACCATTTTTTATAAACTAGCAGGGGAAAATATAGGATAAAAACATAGTCTATGAGGAACTATTTTTTATTTTTTATGTAGTAGGAGAAAAATATTTTGACGGCAGGGGAATCAAAATAATAAATGGAAATAAAATCAAATTCTCTATAAATATGTATATAATAAGAATATATAGTGTATAATAAAGCTTACGATACATGATGTTTTGATTTAAATGCATTTTGGAGATAGCAACAACCATGTCTGATTTTTCAGTGAACTCTTCACCTCTACCTGATTTTGTCTTTGCAAAGGACCTTCTTAAAAAACAAGACTGCTTTATCGAGCTTATTTGGTATCCACAAATAGGGAAACATGGTATCCATGAACATGCAAACATGGGGAGAATAGGCAAACATGGGGAGCAAAATGCCAAAGAAAGAATACCAAAACCCAAATGTGGTGGTATTAGTGAGTTTCATTTGTGGAAAAATGCATGAAAAATGAAAGTGCAGTTGTTGCAAATGTTGCCTTATACATTAGATGAACAAGCTAGCTGAACTTATATAAGATGTAATCCAACCATGAAACTTATATATAGCAAGCATTGAAACTTATATATAGCATTTAAACTTATATATATAGCATTTTGAAGTAATGCTAACTTAAAAATAACATTGAATTATGATGGAATTGAAATTTTAAACTAGTTATCCTAAGTTTTATGAAAATCAGAGTCTCCTCAACAATTAGAGGTCCAAACTGAAACTTCGGATAAATGTTTTTTGGCTGATTTTTTTTTTGAAACATTGAATAAAGCATTAAATATATGAGTTGGGAAAAGAAATTTAATACTACGTCAATTCCTATCAATCACTATAGCCCCTCCGATTCCAAAGGTAGGGACTAATAAGTGTGCTCTCGAACCAACTCACCCTTGTCTCTTCCTCTGTAATACTAGAGTACAAATGTTGAAATCCCTTTCTCTGAAAGTAAGAAACTCTTTCTAGACAGACAACACATTATTGTAGAAACTTACCCATCAAAATAAAGTGATATGTGTTGGACTCTGTTTTTGTCTCTGCTCATACACTTTTCATACTACCTTTTGCCCTGTTTTAACCTACAATTGAACTCTTTTCATGTCATTTTGACCTCCTTGTGCCTAGACTATACCAAATTCCCATCCAAGGTAAAAGCATTACAAATGGTGTTGTTTTAGCTATTTTGATGATCAATATTAGGTAGTTGAATGTGTACTTGTTTGTTTACTAATAATTATGGGTGATAGATGTGAAGATTTCTCTTGCAGGGACCAAGGACTTCTCGATCAAAAGAGAATTTTGCACTCAAAGAAGGAATTGTACTTAAGTAAGCAATAGAGAATTACAGTCTAGGAAATTACACTTGAAGATTTGCACTTAAGGATGAGCAAGATGGTCAATGTGGCCTCATCGAATTAAAAGAGGAAGATCACTGCTTCTTATGCATAGCCAGCTTTCAGCTTCCAACACAGAATTCTGTCTTATCATTTAGATCTTGTATAACAAACTGTTGGTTCCTAAGCCTGGATTAGAATGGAAATCAGATTGGCATCTCCATGATTTGATTTTTACTAATTGTAATATGTAAGCTGGATTATAAATCCTGTTTTGATGTGGAAAAGGAGAGATACATGCATACATACTCAAGAATCTAAACTCTTTTGTTTTACTATTATTCTACTGAGATTTATCAATGGAAATGATCTTTGCCTTGGTTCTACGTTGAAGAAGAAGTTGTGATTGCAAGAGCTTGTAAATGGTTGATATAGTTATCTGATCCTCTTCATCTTACTGTAAGTTTCATACCTTGTAGTGGCAAGGGCTACAAAGGTCTCAGAGACCCATTTATTAATGTAAAAGATTACATGTAGACTGCCTGTATGGGAGGGGTCTGGTTATTCTGTTCGACTCTTGATGTCTCCGCTGTGTAGGTAGAGAGGGGACAACATGCGTGCTAATGAAGTTTTTTCTTCTTATGGCTGTGATGGTGCCCCCAGGTGCTTGAAGGAAGGCTTTTCTAACCTTGTGTTTCAGTGTGGCGAGGTTCAAGGAAAAGTTCAATGCGGAGAAGTTGGATGTGCAGGTTCAATGTGGGACGGTTAAATCACAACTTCAATGTGAACATGTTCAACCACTTCACATTGTCTGGCCAATTCATGTTTGGATTCCGGTTTGAATAAATCTATAGCGTTTTGATCGCCAGATTTTGAACTCGTCATGCGGGTTCAAATAGTATTTTCTCTGAAATATATCGAGTACGAATTTCATTCATCTTGGTTCAAATGGTATTTTCTGAATACGAATTTCATTCTTCTTGGCCAATATACAACTTATCTTAAATGCATCTCACTAGCATTACAAATTATTTGATATTTTGATATTATTTGTTCGGAAATTAATAGATTCCGACATATATGTAGCATTAAAAATCATTTGATCTTTTGCTATTATTTGTTTAGAGATTAACAGATGCTGACAGATATGGTGGTCTAGCAGAAGATAGTAGCTATGGCAGTACATGCATGGGATAGTAGCTATGGCAGTACACGCATGGGAGAATGTTCTATTTCTATATCATGCTACATCATCGGTTGAAAATCCATTATGTTACTCGCTTTGAAGGAACGAAATATATAAGTATTTTATGGAGCTGGCGTAGGTAATGATGGAAACCTAATTCACTTGAAAGAGTTGCATTTTATAAAAATTATCAGCAAATTTTAACTATGTATGCTAAGCGACAAAGAACTTCTCTAGGCAAGCATGTAGTCCACGATTGCTGTTACACATCATCTTAATTTGACTTTTATGCTCACAGGATAGTTTTACGTATTAGATGAGTGATTTTGGTTAATGGGTCTAATACCGGCTAACTGGAAGAGGGGGGTTATGTATGACTATGGCATTGAACTCAATTGATATAACGATTAAGTTTTATAATAGTTTCTCCGGTCACAAGTTACATCATATGAGGATAGAAGTTTGTGTGATAACTCGTTTTTATTAAAATATTTGTATCGAGAATGTGTAAAATGTTTTGGAATTGAGCTTATGTATCTAGAAATCATTCAAGGTTGTTTCTTAAACACATTCTTGATGTGAGGGGCTGAAAATAAAAAATATGAAAAAACACACACAAAATCATTTATCCTGGTGTGAAAAGCCATGTCAATTTGCTGCGAGGAAAATGCCTATGTATTTGTAGACTTATATAAATTACGATATTATTGTATTTTTTAATTAGTGATGGTGGTAATAATTTAACAAATTTAAAGACTTGTTTTTTCAATCGTAAATGTATTCAAGATCAATGTTATATTATTAACATTTAAAAAAAACAGCGAATTCATATAGACATCATTTAAATAGGATATTCCAATTGGGATCCAACGAATAATGACAATGTGGTTTTGTCAATGTGTTGTTTAGGATTATTTTTTTTGTATTGAATGGGGAGGTTTATTTTACAATGCTGTATAGAGAATGTTTAAGTGTTTTTTTTTTTTTTAATTATAAATAATAATTTAATTAAAATTATGTTTTAAATAGAAAAATAAGGTTATAATTAAAAAAATGGATTATTTTGTAAAATAATTATAAGTAAAAAAATGTGTAATTTAGATGTTTAAATCTTATATTTTTCAAAAATATTTCCAAAAATAATTTGAATAAATTATTTGAAGATCTATATTAATTATTTAATGTAGATATCAACTTCATATATATTTTTACATACGAAAAAAAATGTTATAGTTAGGATTTTTATTTGATCTTATATATATTCTACTTAACATTCAAAAATACAATTTAAACAATGAAAAATAACCTATTGTATTTTGCACATAAAAAATTTTGATCTTTCCCAAAAACAAGTTAAATCCATACTTAAAATAAATATATACATTTTAAAAATTATACAGAATTACATAACAAGTATCTCTGAGTTGTTTGCGGATAAAGTACGAGGAAAGTTAACCAGGCAGGAGCTACGAGGCAAGGTTTCTGAAAAACTAGGAAGGAGATATGAAGAACGTTTCTCATGCAAGAAATAGTATATGACCATAATGAAAAATTTTCATGAACATAATAAACGTAAGAGAGAAGGAAAATATATATTTATTTTATATGGAAAGTTTAATATTTAAATAAACAAATGTTCCCCTTTGCAGATAGATGGGCTTTAATTCTATGTAGTTCCGTGTTCCCTTCCATCGTTAGCCACCTAAAATTTCTGAACTCGAGGGGTCATTGTTCCTTAATGCCAAGCTGTGTTATAACGATGAGTAAACTTGTGCGATTCGAATCTTCGCATAACGAATTTTTAATGTTAAAAAATGAGTTTTATATTATTTTAATTTTTTAGTCCAAAAGAATGTATATTTAGCATTTTGTTTAATTTAATTATTGAAAATATGTATATTTAGCCTTTTGTTTAATTTAATTATTGAATTTTCAAAGATATAAATTAATTTTTATATTTGGACAAGCGATATAATAATATCTCTTGTTTAGATTAAATATAGTTAAATTAGAGTAAAAAGCAATAAAGACATAAACTTTATATTAATACAAAATACAATTAAAATAACAAGATAATTCATCATTGCAGTATTTCTGGCTAAACAGAAATAATAAGAACTCTATTTGTGGATGATTTTTTATATAAATTTTAATATCATATTTGTTCATTTTAATTTGTTATTTGTATAAATTTTATAGAAATTTTATATATTTTTTTCGCCAAAAGGTAAAATTGTCTTCTAGAAACACTATCAGGGGAAAAGAATAATGTGTAGCGTTACATTAAAATATAGTTAAATTAAAATATATGTTATTGTTAAATATGTGATTTTTATTGATGATGATGATGATGATGATTAACATCCACTAAGACCAATGCGGCCTATCTAACCTCAAGAAAATGAAAGACTCTAATTGTGATTCTTTAAAATCTTTTTTTTTGTGATCAAATAGAAGGGAAAGAAGTGCTCAAAGATCACTATAGTTAGGCTGACTTAACAAGTCAAGAAGATTGGAAGTGTGATAGATGTTAGGGAATTGAGAGCAGATGTGAGTAAGAGTTGGGCAGTCTAAAAGGAATTTATTTTCATCTTCCACCTTAGTATAAAAAAATATGACAAAAGGCTTGGGAGTAGACCATTGCCCGATTTCACTTCAAAGCTCATGAGAATTAGTTCTTATCCTAACGATGTTCATTTTTTTTTAGTGTTGGTCAACACATACAGATAATTTTGGTTATCAAGGGTGAGGTTGATCACATCATTATAGTATCTTAGCTTCCTCTTACCCTCCAACTCCTTATCATCCCACAACTTGTCCTTAAAATTGGAGGTAATAGTATCTTTGACACTATCCTTGCTTCCCGTGATGATCTCCTCCTTAATCCCCCAATGGTTGAGCCAAGACTGGGCATCCTTATGCCACCCATGCTTGAGGCAAAGGTGGGGGTTTTGAATAAAGTTAGAAGCAATTTTTGGGAGCCTCTTGGATTCCATGTTGTAAACCTTCTTCTTATACATTAGATATATAACATAACCCTAATTTCAATGGGGGACAGACCAACTTCGATCAAGAGGATAGGAAAGGGAGTATTTCCCTTGATATTTATGTTGTAGGTTATGAATTGCTTTTGAATATTTCTCCATGACTGTCTAGATATACTTCAAACCCAAAATTCACATTCGTATAAGGCAACAAGGGTGACGAGAGTCTTAAAGGGGAACCTCTTTTTACTTCAAATGAAAACATCAACCAATTTACAATTGTTTTCAAGCTCATAATAAGCTTTCCATCCTCCAATAATCCTTTTCTCGATGCTATAATTCCAGTTGAGTTGATGAGGAAAGTCAATACCCAAATATTTATAAGAAGAAACCTGCTCTAAGCAATGGTTATCATACACGAAACTACCATGGGTGATCTTTCTGGATTTAATGATCATGACTTTAGTTTGTACCATATACCTTATTAAAGTAAAAGACAACAAAGAAAAGATTGCCATTGATAAATGGCTCACAAAACTCAACGTTTTCATCACCAACTCCATCCATGCATGTGAATGGAAGATTATGCATGGATGAAGAGAAACTTTTAAAATAATCACACTGGGCTATTGATGTTCGATGGTGATAAATAATTTAATTTTAGTTACCGATTTAATGTACTATAAATTAAAAAAAAAAAAAATCATTAATAAAATAATGAAAATTATCTCAACCTTCTAGTTATTCTCTCGTTGCATTTAATAAAAATAATTTAGCCAAAAAAAGAAAAAATAAACTTTAAAGGTTTATTAGCTGTTGTGGAATTCTCCTTAAAAAAAATAGTATCAATGTCCCAAGGTTCTAATGGAAATTTTGATGGAAAATGATGTCTTATCCCAAACATAAAAACAAACAGTATCAATGTCCAAGGTTATAATAGATATTTTGTTCCAAAAAACTTTAATCTTAGCATCATTGTTACAAATAACTCGAATATTTTAAAAAATATAATATTTTATAAGATTGAAACTATACCCTATCACACTTCTAAATAATGATAAATTACTTAAACATTAATTCTCTTAAAAAAACTAAAATATAAGAATTAGAATAAAAAGTGTGTTGTACCCCATTACTAATAATTAGATTCAACCAATGAAATTTCCAAACGTATTTTTTTGGTGAAATAAAATATGAACCTCTTCAAATTGGGATTTGAAAAATAATGATAAATAAAATAAAAAGAACTTTAACTCTCGTTGATTTCTAGTGTCAAAACCCTTCGCAATTTTTAAATTATTTTTAATAAATTTGAAAAAACAAAAAATTCAAATTGGAAAATTAAAAAAATCATTCTAATTAAAAAATACAATTTAAAAACTATAATTATAATTTAAATATTTTTAAAATACAAATTAATAATTATAATTATAATTATAATTATAATTAAAAAAAAAATTAAAGAAAACACAAACATCCCTTTAAATGACGTAAGAGCATCCAAGTGCTCTATATACTGACATAAAGTATCCGAGAGAATGTGTGTTAGACATATGGAAAACAAGGATAAGATTCACACGTCACGAAATAAATGGACAAAAGTGAAGAACATGCTACCGTACGCTAGGAACGCACATCCTTTCAAATAGGGGTGGCTAGATAATCTAAAATTGCGAAAGTGTTAAGGGAAGGTTATACATGTAAACCACATATAATACAACATAACTGAGCTGACTTGAATGAAAGTCCATTTGTTAGGATTCCTCTTACGCAAAATACAGTGCTAAATATCTGAAGTTAGTGGCCAACTATGATACTTAAAAAGAAGTGAAGGAAAGTACCACCCAAATCTTTTCCATATTAAAAAACAAAACAGAGTTGGATATCACTCTCCCAAAATCAGAGTTAAAAGAAATGGGTTGAACAGTTTATTGTTAGTGGTTTCAGTGATTTCCTATCCATATTGTGTGGGCCAATCTTTGCTTATGTCATACTCTTCCATAACAATCATTCATATTCTGGTCCATGTTAACTACAACTTAAATGGTGTGCTTTGATCAGGTGCATATAATGATTTAATTTCCTGGTGAGGTCTCATGTTATGTGTATATTCTATGTAATAATATGAAAATAATGTTAAAATCAAAAGACATTAAAAAAAACATGAATAATAGGTGTGTAAGGGTTATGCAACATACGTTCATATAACTATTAAGTTAGAAGTTGATGGGTTGTGGATATGTAGAATTTTAAATTTTTTAACATGTTTAGTAAAATTGTCCTTAATGATGATATCATTAATCATGAGCATGCACTGTGCACATGTGGCCTAAGTACTGGAAAATATATCATAGGTTTTAATTTGGGAAACTTTATGTATAATAATCGATTAAAAAAAGTGCATACATAAAAGGGAAGTTTAAATTTCAATGGTGTCGCATTTATGATTTTGGTACATGAAAATTTAAATTTCAATAAATTTGTGACTAGGAAAAGGTCTATTGTTTATAATATTAAGCTGTATATAAACCTTAGCATAGTTTGTAGTTGAATGATGAATGACTAATGTCTTTTAATTCATTAATAAACTATCCATGAACCATCCATGATCGATGTGTTTTGATTTCTTTTATATATTTTTATATATTTCGATTTCTTGTTAATTAACACCTAATTATGAGATGAGGAGGGAAACATTCTCACTGTATAGATGTTTAACAAAGTTGAGATAGAGCTAATGTTTTGCACATTGAAATTATCATTGATATACATTGTTTGTTTATATATGATTTATATTCTGTTTGATGATCGTTTAGATAAGAGAGAAGATGTATATTTATGGTTGATGTGTTTTGATTTCTCTTATATATTTGTATATATTTCGATTTCTCGTTAATTAACACCTAATTGATGATGATGATGATGATGGTTAACGTCCGCTGAGACCAAATAATGGTCTATCGGACCTAAAGAAACAAATTATCTATTTTGATTTAAGATTTTATTCCTGTGCTCAAAAATCTTGGAGAGAAGCCTCCCGAGCTCACTATAATTTTGACATTGTAAAAGGCTAGGAAGGTTAGTATTGTAACAAAGATTGTGAAATTGAGATCTAATGTGGTTAGACGCGGGGCACTCTAAGAGGAAGTGGTTTTCATCCTCGATGTTCCTATTCTTACATATATGGCAGATCCTTTCCGTCCATGGCGTTTTAGGAACTGCCCAACGACCTGTTTCACTATGGAGCTCATGAGAATTCGTTCTAATCTTTGCTATATTAATTTTCTTCTTTGAGCTAGTTAAAATAGAGAGATACTTTTGATCTTCTAGGGTGGGGTTGATGACCTTCTTATAATAACTTAATTTTCTTTTAGCTGCTAAGTCTTTCTCACACCACATTTTTTCTTTGAACTTAGAAGTAACAATATCTTTAATGTTATTTATGTTTTGCAATGCATCATTTTCGTTGATCTCCCAATATTTTAACCAGACCCTTGTGTCTTTATGCCACCCTCGCATAAGGTGCCCAAAAAAACACTCTCACCATATAATTTTTAATAAACATAGGATAGAACTAATGTCTTACACACTGAAATGATCATTGATCTACATTATTTATTTATAATTTAAATTTTATTTAGATAAAAGATATGTATATTTTTTCATTTAAATTTAAACTAACATATAACACAAAAAATAAATATAAAATTAACATAATAAAATGTAAATATAATATACACAATATATTTGAGTATATATATATATATATGCATAAAGATAAATAAAAAATAAAATAAAAAATGAAGTTATTATTTGTAAATCAAAAGTAAATGATATTTATTATTTTTCATTTATTATATTTAAAATATATAAAATCAAATAATTGATGATTTGGTTATCATGATAATAACAATCATATTGATAATATTAATGTATTTGATTTGGTTATCATAATAATAACAATCATATTGATAATATTAATGTATTTTATGTATAAATAATCATATTACTATTATTAATTTATTTAATATATCAATAAAGATATTTAAAACATTTTAATAAATTTCATTTATAATAACAACTGGATATAATTTTTTATTTCATTAATATTTTATGAAATTTCATTAACATTTTATTTTTCATTTGAACATTAATTTACAACTACATACTTTGTAAATTAAAATTTTAATTTACGAGAGGAAAAATTTGGACTAAACAAATTATTAGTAAATAAACTTAATAAATAATACTAAATTTCATTATTTGTTAATAGGGGTATATATTGCAACTCACACTGGAAGTTCATCGATGGAAATTAATTATTTTTAATTTTTCAATGGCCATGATCGAGTGTTGGCAGAATATTGTTTGTCTACGAGCTCGATGGATGACGTGATGAGAGGGAGGTCGAAGAGGCATTGGGACGTGACAACAGTGGATCGAAGGGTCATTTGAGAGTGAAGGGTGGGAGTGGTGGTGACCATGGTGTGTTAAGAGGAAGAAACCAAGAGATGATCCTGGCCATTGAAAACTTAGAATGAAAAATTAGAAAAATTAATTTGCATCAATGAACTTGCAACGTGGCGGTAGTGGATCAACCAACATGGCAGTACTGTATTGACCAAGAGTTGCGACATGGCAGTACTGTATTGACCAAGAGTTGCGTCAGTGGCTCGGGGATCTTCCAAACAATAAACTGGAAGAAAAATTAATGCGTTTTGGTTGTTGTCTTAGGGGTACAAGGGCATATTGGACAAAGTGTTGTTTTAAGCTGACTAACATGATCATGCAGTTAGGCTTCCAACATTGTTTTTTATCTTGATTGCAGTTGAAACTAAGTGTCCTCTTTCATCGTCTTATGCCTAAAACGATGTGTTGTCATCCGTGAAATGAACATGCGAAAAATATTGAGAATATTTTTCAATACTCACATATAATTGTTATGTATATCCATCAAAGATTTAATATATGTCATGAAGTGGTTCATGAGAAGTATCTAGGAGCTAAAGACTTATGGTATAGATTTGTGGTTCTTTATTTTAACGTATTGTCTATGGGTTTGGAATGATGCGTCTATTGTTTTGGTTGGTTTTTAAATGCTAACTACACTTTTTTTTCCTTGGCAAGTATGAGTGGAAGCAGAGGGATCCGATGCACATCCACAATTTCCTGTGGCTGCTAGGAGCTTTGAATATGGAAACATTAGTTTGGACCAACCATTTGGATGTTGGTAAAGCCATGTCATACCATGAAAAATACGTAACATCGTGGAATCCATGTGACATACACTGTCATAATGTGATGGTTCCCCGAAGTGTTAATGATGAGCCGTGCCTTTTGAAAGCCTCACACTTTTTTCACGTAATATTAATGAATATTAGTAGAATTTGGTCAACAAAGTATAGAGACACACGAAATGCAATGTTGAGGTGTTGATTCATGTTTAGAAAAAAATGAGTCTATTCTTTAATGTTGTTATGATGCTCCACGCGAGTTGTGTGCTGAGTCTACAATGTACATAGATGAAAAAGAGAGGAAGAAATATGAAGCAACATGGAACGATGAGCATTTGAATGTCCACAATGCGAGCCTTCTCACTATGTGGTGATCAAACATTGATTGTAAAGCAGTTGTTTCTCGACACATAGCGTTGAAATATCTTGCAAAAATGCTTTCAAGGAAAAAAAAAGTTCTAACATTTATCATGATATGTTGACAAGGGTTACAAGTGTGGGCGGATTTGACACTCTTGCGTTGTGTGCATGTAGCAGGTTTCTTGCAGAGACACTTGTTGAGCGATACATTGGTGTGCAAGAAACATGCCATATGTTGCTATATCTGCCTCTTATTTTGTGCAATCGTAATTTTTTTGCATTGAATGTTGGCAAGAAAGTGTTTCACACACTGTCACTGCAGTCTCATGAGATTTTATGTGAGGACAAATTTGTTCAACTATATCAAAATTGCCCTCATTTCCTTGAGCATTTGTGTTCAATAGAAACAACAAGATCATGGAGCTATGATGCAAAGAGGAGGTAGGAGCCATGGAAATCACATAATTTGCATGCTAATTTCCCTCATTTCTTTGAGCATTTGTGTTTGATAGAAACAACAAGATCATGGAGCTATGATGCAAAGAGGAGGTAGGAGCCATGGAAACCAGGAGGTAGGAGCCATGGAAACCACATAATTTGCATGCTATTGTTTGTGTTTGGACACATTTCTATGCTATTCCAAATGAGGAGTCAAAAGAGTTTGAAACATTTTCTTGGAGTGAGTTTCTTTTGTTCAAGCTGTTTCATGACATTGGTTCAGATGTAGGAAGTTTAAGAGAGATTATCATTGAGAATTAAAAGAGCCTAAGGTATCACACGTGCAATTTTGATCAAGTCCCTTTTCTATATGAGAGTAATGAAGAGGATGTCAAGCCTCTTGTTCATGAATATAATGTTCATGAATATAATGTTGATGAAGATTCTGAAGAGTGGCAGGTTCTTTCCTAGATTGTTCTTCCGAAGAGTGTAATAATTTATGACCTTGACAATCGTGGAATAAGGGGCTACGATATTGATTATAATTGCCAAGAAATAATTGTGGTAGATGAAATTGTGGAACAGGCTATCAATTTTATAAAATATGGTTAGTCAGTGGGTGTTGTTAATGACAACTCAATTGGGGAGACAATAGTGCCACATTCCTCTTTGTATGAGAAAAAATAAGTTTCTTTTGAGATCATTTTGTGCCACTTTGTTGATGTTGAAATGAATGATGTGTTGAAAATGATTATTTAGGAACCGATGGAACTGAGAAGTCTTCTCTTATTTAGTATATTTGTCATGCTCTTTATGCTTTTGCAATAGGTGGTATAAGTCCATTGTGATTGCTGGCACCTACTCACATGTTTTTAATATAAATGGAAAGAAAACACACTCAACTTTTGAAGTTCCCATAAAAGATATGAAAATGCTTAGCCGGAAAACGCTAACAATGTTTCAAGAAGAAATGGGGCACACTGGTTATAATAATAATAATAATAATAATTACCACTATCAGTATATATAAACAGCATTTTCTAATATGATTGTGGTTATGGACGTAATTGTTTATAAATATATGTCTATTTATGCCAACCACATTTATTAAATAAATATGGTTGTGGTGTTAAAATTATTAAAGTGTGTGGCTAAAAAATATTACAAATATAATGAGAGACATTCAAAATCTTCTGTGTTGTGAATTTGGTGGAATGTAACTTAATTTAATTAAATTTCAGAAATAAATATATAGAATAAAAAAAATAAAATACAGATTATTTAAAAGTTAACCTGATTTCTTAAAAAAAAAAAAAAAAAAATTAAAAAAAATGTACAGAAACATCCCATGAAATAAGAACACCAATGTCCCATGGAATGAGAACACCATGTGGCTACCACTTATTTATTATTTCCAAACCTTAACCAATAGGTAGTCCCCACATGGCAAGATTAGCCATGCTAATGACAAAATGATAGGCTGGAAGTAGTTATTCCAAGTATTTATGCACAGTCAAAATGCCATGGGTTGGTTTCAACAAATCCGTGAGTACACAGGTACCTCTGCATGGTGAAAATGCCATGTGTTAGTTTCAGCAAATCTGACACTATACAGGATCACCGCATAGCATAAATTTGTTGTGACTATATTATATTTAGTTAGATGTATGTTTCATGTTAGACATGGCCGAGCTTGCTACATTTGACCTGGCAATATAACTCTTGTGGATTGTGAGGAGGAGCAGCTAAGCTGAGATTTTTTTCTGCATTTTCATTCTATTGTGTTCTCCTAGAAAAAATGAATTCTTCAAGGAACCTATTTTACAGTTTTTCCATTTCATTTGGCCTTCTCCTTTTTCTTCAACTTGTAATTTGCCAGCGAAAGGCATAGACAAACGTTACACAGAGAAAACAGGAAGGAATTCTCCATATCAAGAAACAACAGCCAGTTTCAAACCCTGCTTAAAAAAACTTTAAGAGGTAAGAGCTTTTCGAAGTTTCCTGTTTTGCAGAAAGAAATCAATAAATCAAATAGTTTATCAAAATTTAGACCATAGCTTTTTTCAGTTTTATTTCTGTGCAAAGTGTTTGGACATGCCAGAAAAGAATTACCAAGGCAGAGAGTTGTCATCTCGAAAAGGAAGAAGGAGGAATTCTTCATAATAGAAACCTGCATTTACATTAATTAACCTGAATTTATGTCATATTCAACACCTTCTCTACACATGTCGTAGATTAAAAGCTGAGTAGAATTATTCTGAAAATTTTAGACATTAAGCACTTTTGAGCTACATTTTCAGAACGAAAAAGTTGAATGATATTATAAGTTGAATGATATTATATGAGAGATATAAAGGTTCAAAAATTACATCTGAAAAAACCCCATTTGAATCTGAAAAAACCCCATTTGAAACTGGTCAAGATGGAATCATCATGGAAGTGACTTCTGAGCTACATTATACTCGATGTTGACAGGTTTTCAAAACGATTAAAAATATGATAAAAAATCTACACATTTGGTGGTTATCTTGAGCCCCATTTTCCTCGATCTTGCCATTTTTTTCATTTTCTTGGGCCCTTTCCTTTTTCTAGCTTGCAATTTCCTTTTCCTAAGCTTGTAGCTTTCCCATGAAAAGCATAGACGTTAATTCCTTATTTTGAGCGCCATTGCACTTGACCTTGATAGTTTTTTCATTTCCTTTGGCCTTTTCCTTTTTTAAGCTTGTAATTTGCTAGCAAAGAAAATAACCTTACACATAAACGACAGTCAGTTGTTTTAGAGATAAGAGCTTTTCAAAGTTCTCTATTGTATGTATTATGTGTTGTTATAAAGAGTTTCAGTTGTAAAGATAATTGTTGAATTTGTAGCCTTCACATGATCCCAATATCCCAACCAACAACATTCAAGTTAAAAGTGACTTATTAATTGTTATAAATTTGTATGTACTCTATTTATTTAATTTAATTTTAGAAAAAACCATACATGAATTTGTTTTAATAAATAAAACTTCATATATTTGAATTTTTTAAATAATATATATAGATCGATCTAGCTTCTTCCAAAAAATATCCCACAGATGCAGTTTTGGACACATTTAAACAAAGAAATGACCATCTTTGACTTTCTCAATAATTACTTTTCCTTCTTCACCAAGATATGTTTCAATGTACATGAATACAAGAACCTCACTCAATGGAATTTTCAAGTTGCAACTACTTTTAATTTATTACGTAAAAGTTCTATAGTTATATATTTGAAGCTAATCTGTACCATTTGTTTAATTAATTATCAAGCTAATATTATTTTACTTTTTATTCGGCTTATATTTAAAAACAAGGGAGGCCGCATGGCAGCTAGTCCCTGCTTGGGGATTTTGCCTTTGGGATTTTGTTAAGGCCCCACTAAACCGCGCACTTTTTAGATATAAAAAAAATTAAAGAAATAAAGAAATAAAATCAGCCACGCGGGCCCATCCAGCCAACAAGGCCCACCGATCCATAAGCACCAATGATCTCTGATTAGGAAAAAAACATAATTGGCAAATTGGGATGTGAAATGTTTCATATGGTTTCATATGTAGAAGAAGTCGCTGGCGCTGTGCGTGTGATGCAAAACCAATTCAATCATTCAAATAGGTTTCAATTATTTAAGGTGAGCATGGTTGCCAAATAGGTTTCAATTATTTAAGGGGAGCATGGTTGCCAGATTTAGACTCACGTAATTGGACCACTACTCTAAATGCAACCAAATAAAAATATTGTTAAAATTGTGATGCAAAAGTAAATCATTCTATTTGTGTTATTTTGTTACTTCAAATTTCAGAAGCAAGTAAGCGTAACATTTTCTTTGCCTGTGGATGAAAGCAAAACTTATCAGATAAATTTGGTATTTTAACACTACAAAGTTCCAAAAGAGAACCATATATCACAACTCCAAAACAAAGTTCAAAACAGGCATTTATGACTACTGTGCGTAGTTCTTAGTGTTCCCCTGGCTGAGCATGAAAAGCCATAAAGTTTCTGAATTTTGACTTTTACGGCTCACATTTGGTTGCGGAATTTTGACTATGTCAGCGTGATCTAGCATCAACAAATTTATGATTGCAGAACTGATAAAAAGAGCCAGAATTTCAAAATTGATTTTGATGTGTAATATTTTTTGGCCGACCAAGTCGATGACAAAAAACCAGATAAACCAATAAAAAGCTCATCCCGCAAGGCTCATAAATAACTTCAGAATGTGCAGAAAATAGAAGTTACAAATAACATTTTCATATAAATGACTGAATAAAGGGGAAAAAAAAAAAGAAAAGAGCATACATGCACAGTGCAAAGCGAATGGATTTGCATAACAATACTAGTTTTTTTTCATGATGTGAGATATCTGATACTGTATAAACATATACTTTTGGAATGATTGAACTGCACTTTGTTGAGAAATATGCACGTACAGGGCTAGATTCCTTAAAAAATTATACTATCTAAAGAGGCCTTGGCAATTTAAATTTTATAAAATTGGAAATATTAAATCCTTTTTCCATTTACGATAATTTTTTTTTATAAAATTGGAAATATTAAATCTTTTTCCATTTACGATAAAATAGATTCGAAATTCCAGAGCATAACACCTGTGCAAACAATTTATTGGCTGCATGTTTTTGAAAAAATTGGCAATATTAAATCTTTTTCCATTTACGATAAAATAGATTCGAAATTCCAGAGCATAACACATGTGCACATAATTTATTGGCTGCATGTTTTTCAAGAGCATAACTGTTGAAGTTGTAATTTCATCTGCGCGTCATCAAAACCACCGGTATCTTCCCCGCACCACCATTCGCAAAAGGTTGTTTCTGTAAGGAGGGCTCCGACACAATCAGCACGAGACACGCGTCCAGTGTACAACCATGAAACCACCAACTCCCCGGACGTTAAAAGTCGTTTGAGTTGTGTGAGGTTGGTGTGCCAATTGCGTGCGATCAGGTCAACGCATATGGATTCACTCCAACCGGCCAGAACGTTAGTTTTACTTTTACCGTTGGCTTTTAATTAAGGCATTTAATGCTTAGTCATAGTTTTAGGTAGAAACTTTTAATTTTATTGTTTTTTAAACTTACGGAGGTATGGGTAAGAAAAGAACGTAAGTTTTTTTTTATTTGGTTGCATATGTATCGTATATGAAATATGTTTTTGTTTGGTGTTGAACATTGTAATATGTGAGCCCGGGGCAGCCAAAGAGAACAAAGAGGAGTGCACAGCAGTGCATAAGTTATGAATTTAACAGCGTGTGAAGCAATGAGGAGATGAACGCACAGCAGTGCGAAATATAAAAAGCTGAGTTTTGTTGGTTGCTTAAAAAATGGAAGAACAAATGAAGATTTGTATGGTGTGAGCAAAGAATTTTTTTTTATGAATGTAATGAAAAATTTTACTGCATATGTAAAATTATTTTTACAGCAGTATATGTAAAAAAAAATTTACAGCAGTAAAATGTGAATGAAGATTTTACACAACAGTGTAAAAATCATTTTGTAAAAGAGAGACAGAGTATTTTGTTTTGGTGAAAGTTCTTGTGTAAATCCCTCTCAGCAAAGAGGATGAATATGTATCAGGCAAGTTTATTTTAATGAATACAAGCATTTTATGGTGGTGTAATACTCTGTTCTCAGTAAAAAAAAATTTAAGAAAACTTCCCTGTGCAAAGGATCCTGTGGAGAGAGAAAAACAGAGCATTGCCTCTGTGTTGAGTTTTATTTGTGTGTTTTTGGGATTTTACCAGAAAAATCCCCAACAGTGGTATCAAAGCAGGCTTAGGCTATTTGAAGGTGTTCAAGAAGCTGAAGGGAGGAGTCTTTTGTTGCAGCAGTAAAGCTTCTCCAGCAAAGTGAAGTCTCAGGCAAAAGATTCAGGTATTCCTCAAAGTTTTTTTTTGAGTTATTGTTGAAGAAACAGTCAGTGCTTTAAACACACAGTCAAGAATTTAAAGCATAGTTGAGGATGCAAGGAATGGCTAGTACCAGCACTAGCATGGGTATGTTTAACACCCAGTTCCCACAGTTTAATGGGAAGAACTATGACTACTGGTCAATAACCATGAGAGCTTTATTTATCTCTCAAGATTTATGGAAATTAGTTGAATCTGGGTTTGCAGAACCAACAGATGAAAATCAATTTAACAACTTAACTCAGGGAGAGAGAGATCTGCTGAAGAGCAATAGGAAGAAGGATGCAAAATCCATTGTATTATTGTATCAAGCAGTGGACCAGAGTGTATTTCCAAGGATAGCAGCAGCTAAGACATCCAATGAAGCATGGCAAACTCTCAAGACAGCCTATCAAGGCATGGAGAGAGTGAAGACAACAAAACTACAATTGTTGAGGAAAGATTTTGAGAATCTGTGCATGAAGGAGTCAGACACCATTGACTCATTCTTTACACATGTGATTGGTCTGATCACACAGATGAGGACTCATGGAGAAACCATTGAAAAAATGAGGATTGTGGAGAAAATATTGAGGGTCTTACCCTCAAAGTTTGATGCGATTGTCACCACCATTAAAGAGACAAAGGATCTCTCAAACTTTTCAGTTGATGAGCTACATGCATCACTGATAACACATGAGCAGAGGTTGAGTAGGAATGAAAACTCATCTCTAGAGTAAGCCTTCAAGACCCAGATGTCTTTTGGAAGAGGAAGAGGTCAAGGCAGAGGAAACAAGAGAGGAAGAGGCAGAAGCCAGAACAGAGGTGGAAGGAACAGCCCAGCAAATGCTCAAGGAAGAGGTAGCAATCCAAATCAGAACCAAGGCCAAGGCAGCAGCCAACAAAGAGGACAACATCATGCTCAAGGACAAAGGTATGAAAAATCCAATGTCCAATGCTATTATTGTAAAAAATATGGGCATTATGCCAGTGAATGTAGGAAGAAGCAGCATGATATGAGTAATAGAGAAAATGCAAATGTCACTAGAGAAAACAGCAGTCAAGATAATGTGTTGATAGCTTGTAACATGGTTGAAACAAACAGTGAAGACATATGGTTTTTAGACTCAGGTTGCAGCGACCATATGACAGGAAATATAGCTCTCTTTTCTGCCCTTGATAAAAATATGAAATTAGAAGTCACACTAGGAACTGATAGCAAAATTTCTGTTATGGGAAAAGGAGAGGTAAAAATATTTACAAAGCAAGGAGAAAGGAAAACCATAGCAGATGTCTATTATGTCCCCGGAATGAGATGTAACCTCTTGAGTATTGGACAGCTTGTTCAAAAGGGTTACAATGTTTTCTTTGTGAATGATGTGTGTACCATCATGGATATAGCACCCAGCAAAAGATGCATTGCTGAAGTGAAGATGACGAGGAACGGGATGTTCCCTCTTAGAATAAGGGCAGATTTGAAAAACAAAGGAGAAATTGCAGCAGTCACCCAAGAGGCTTTCCAAAGCGTGCCAAAGGATGAAAATTGGTTGTGGCACTTGAGATTTGGACATCTCAATTTTGGAGGTCTAAACTTGTTAAGCAGAAAAGGAATGGTAAGAGGATTACCATTGATAGAGAAACTGGACAGCCTTTGTGAAGGTTGCATTTTGGGGAAACAACATAGAGAAAGTTTTCCATCAGGGAAAAGCATAAGGGCAAAGGCACCCTTAGAGATTGTCCACTCAGATTTATGTGGACCGATGCAAACCCCATCACTAGCAGGCAGCCAATATTTTCTAACATTTATTGATGACTTTACAAGAAAAACTTGGGTATATTTTCTTAAAAACAAAAGTGAAGTGTTTGAAAAATTCCGAAATTTCAAAGCATTTGTGGAAAACCAAAGCGGGCTGCATATCAAAGTTTTGAGAACAAATAGAGGAGGTGAGTATATCTCCAAGGAGTTCCTACGGTTTTGTAGAGAAAATGGAATTCACAAACAGTTTACAGCTAGGTACACCCCACAGCAAAATGGAGTTGCTGAAAGGAAGAACAGGACCATCATGGATATGGCGAGGAGCATGCTGAAGGCAAAGCATTTGCCAAATGATTATTGGGCTGAAGCTGTAAATTGTGCAGTGTATATTTTGAACAGGTGTCCTACAAAAGCAGTGTTGAACAAAGTGCCGGAAGAAGCATGGAGTGGGAGAAAGCAAGGTGTCACCCACTTGAAAGTTTTTGGATGTGTGGCCTATGCACACATTCCGGATCAGCTAAGGAGGAAGTTGGACAGCAAAGGGGAGAAATGTATTTTCATTGGATACAATGAGGAATCCAAAGCCTACAGGTTGTATATCCCATCCACCAAGAAGTTTTTTGTCAGCAGAGATGTTCAGTTCATTGAGGAGGAAGCTTGGAATGGAAGCATAGAGAAAACAATGAATGTTAAAAACTGTTTGTCTCATGATGAAGATGAAGAGGAGGTGGCTGAAATGCATCCCCAAACAACAGCGCCAACACAAGGACAGCAAGGGACACCATTGAGGATAAATGAAAGTGCTTCTCCAAGCACACCACAAGGAGGAAATTCAAGTGCATCTTCAAGCACTTGCACACCAAATGAAAGAGGTAAGAAGTTCAGAAACTTAAGTGACATTTATGATGAAGGAATGAATTCCTTATTTGCTTTATATTGTCATGTTGATGATCCTATTCATTTCGAAGAAGCAATTAAAGATAAGAAATGGATAGAAGCTATGGATGAGGAGATTAATGCCATAGAGAGAAACAAAACATGGGATTTGGTTGAACTACCAAAAGGCAAAGAGGTCATAGGAGTTAAATGGGTCTACAAGACCAAGTGCAATGCTGAAGGCAAGATAGAAAGGTACAAGGCAAGGCTGGTTGTCAAAGGGTACAAGCAGCAATATGGGAGAGACTATGAGAAGACTTTCGCACCGGTTGCAAGAATGGAAACCGTGAGCGCAGTGCTGTCTATAGCAGTTCAAAACAAGTGGAAAGTTTACCAAATGGACGTGAAGTCAGCATTCCTAAATGGAGTGTTAAAGGAAGAGGTTTATGTTGAACAGCCTCTAGGCTATGAGAAGAAAGGTGAAGAGCACAAAGTGTGCAAATTGAAGAAAGCTCTTTATGGGCTGAAGCAAGCGCCAAGAGCATGGTACAGCAGGATAGATTCCTATCTATTGGATAATGAATTTGACAAGTGTGAAGGAGAACCCAGCATCTACATCAAAGAAAAATATGGTAAAATTTTAATTGTTGTCTTATATGTTGATGATGTTATTTTCACAGGTAATGATGATCAGCTCATTGAGAATTTTAAATCAGTCATGAAAGAGGAATTTGAAATGACTGACATGGGTTTCTTGAGATACTTCTTAGGCATAGAATTAGATCAAAATGAAAAAGGAATTTTTATCTCACAAGCTAGATATGTAAATCAAGTGTTGCGCAGATTTAACATGCAAGAATGCAAAGCAGCGATCACTCCAACAGTAATGGGATTAAAACTCAGCAGAGAGGACAGCAGCAAGGATTTTGATCCTAGTTTGTACAAGAGTATTGTTGGCAGCCTTATGTATTTAACAGCAACTAGGCCTGACATTATGTTTGTTGTTAGTTTAATTTCCAGATTCATGGAGAGGCCAAAGGAGGCACATTGGCAGGCAGCAAAAAGAATTTTAAGGTATGTCAAAGGTACCAAAATGTTTGGAATTTTATATAATGTCTCAGAACATTCAGATTTAATTGGATACACTGATAGTGATTGGGCTGGAAGTGTAGATGATCGGAAAAGCACTTCCGGTTATGTTTTTCATATGGGTTCAGGAGCCATTTCATGGGCTTCTAAGAAGCAGTCCATTGTAGCATTGTCTATAGCAGAGGCTGAATATGTGGCAGCTACAACAACAGCATGTCAAGCAGTTTGGATGAGAAGAATGTTGAGAAGCTTAGGCCAAGAGCAGGCAAAAGCGACGGTGATTTTTTGTGACAATAGCTCAGCTATTGCATTGTCAAAGAATTCAGTGTTTCATAAGAGAACGAAACACATTGATACAAGGTTTCACTATATCAGAGAATTGGTGAGCAATGGAGAAATTGTTCTAGAACATTGCAGGACTCAGGAACAGGTTGCAGACATTTTGACCAAGCCACTGGACCAGAAAAGCTTTGAATTTTTGAGGAAGTGTTTGGGTATGACTGAATGCCCAGCAGCTGAAATTAAAGGGGAGTGTTGAAGTTGTAATTTCATCTGCGCGTCATCAAAACCACCAGTATCTTCCCCGCACCACCATTTGCAAAAGGTTATTTCCGTAAGGAGGGCTCCGACACAATTAGCACGAGACACGCGTCCAGTGTACAACCATGAAACCACCAACTCCCCGGACGTTAAAAGTCGTTTGAGTTGTGTGAGGTTGGTGTGCGAATTGCGTCCGATCAGGTCAACGCATATGGATTCACTCCAACCTGCCAGAACGTTAATCTTACTTTTACCGCTGGCTTTTAATTAATGCATTTAATGCTTAGTCATAGTTTTAGGTAGAAACTTTTAATTTTATTGTTTTTTAAACTTACGGAGGTATGGGTAAGAAAAGCACGTAAGTTTTTTTTTATTTGGTTGCATATGTATCGTATATGAAATATGTTTTTGTTTGGTGTTGACCATTGTAATATGTGAGCCCGGGGCAGCCAAAGAGAACAGAGAGGAGTGCACAACAATGCATAAGTTATGAATTGAACAGCGTGTGAAGCAATGAGGAGATGAACGCACAACAGTGCGAAATATAAAAAGCTGAGTTTTGTTGGTTGCTTAAAAAAGGGAAGAACGAATGAAGATTTGTATGGTGTGAGCAAAGAATTTTTTTTTGTGAATGTAATGAAAAATTTTACTGCATATGTAAAATTATTTTTACAGCAGTATATGTAAAAAAAAATTTACAGTAGTAAAATGTGAATGAAGATTTTACATAGCAGTGTAAAAATCATTTTGTAAAAGAGAGACAGAGTATTTTGTTTTGGTGAAAGTTCTTGTGTAAATCCCTCTCAGCAAAGAGGATGAATATGTATCAGGCAATTTTATTTTAATGAATACAAGCATTTTATGGTGGTGTAATACTCTGTTTTCAGTAAAAAAAAATTTAAAAAAACTTCCCTGTGCAAAGGATCCTGTGGAGAGAGAGAAATAGAGCATTGCCTCTTTGTTGAGTTTTATTTGTGTGTTTTTGGGATTTTACCAGAAAAATCCCCAACAATAACACCTGTGCACATGAATCATTTGCTGCATACACAGATAGTGTAACATGTCAAAGTTGCTTTAACTTCGTGATTGATGTGTCTAGACCAACGAGTTGTGTTAGCCTGGTAATGTGAGTCTTTTATGATAACCGATTATGCATCGTATGCAACACGTTGAACCAACAACCTAGCAGGATCACACGAAAGGTACTTAAAAATGAAACGTGGGATGAGTATAGAAAACGAAAATGAAACATGTCGCATGAAAATGAAACATGTCTTCATGTTTCTGAAGAATACGACCATGTGGTAAGAGAAAATAAAAACTGTAAAAACACCAGCTTATCAAAATCGCAACTGCAGCAACAACGGTTGTTTCAGCTTGCCTGCCCTGACATTTTTGCATCTGGATATTTATGATCTGCACTTGGAATTCGATCATGGCATTTTTTAGGATCTGTGCTTGGAATTCGAATTCGATCAAGATCTGGGCTTGGAATTCGATCAGGGACTGGGAATAGGACCAGAAAAGAGCGGATCCGCCACCTTTGTTTATGCCACTACTCCTCTTGGGTAAGGTAATTGCAAGCAGATCCGCCACCTTTGTTTATGCCACTACTCCTCTTGGGTAAGGTAATTGCAAGCTGGCTGGTAGAGACAGCCTCACCATCCTCTTGGTTAAGGTAATTGCAAGCTGGCTGGTAGAGACAGCCTCACCATCAACAAAGACAGACAGAAACAACAGCTTCAGAGGCCTGCACAACAAGAATCCCCCAGGAATCGTGGCGAGCAGAGGCAAGCTGACTGAGTGTATTAATCTAAGACGCCCCGCTTTGCCAATCTTCATGATGCAGTGATATTTTCTCATATTTTTTCCAATTTGCCAATATTCACGATGCAGTGATATTTTTTCATATTTTTTCAATTTCAGACAGATTTTGTAAACTTTGTAAACTAGGTTTATTGAACCAATTTTGTAAACTTTGTTGTATCACTGCACTTCAAATGCAGATTTTAATATGAAATATAGTTGCGCATTTTAATATGAAATTTATTTCTTGTCACAGTACTTGCATGAAGTCTATGTTTGAGCTATATAGACAAAGCAAGTCCAGGAGCAGGAATTCAAGAAACTGACTCTGTCTACCTTTTACTTCGAGGGAAAAGCAGCAAGAGCAAGTCCAGGAGCAGGAATTCAAGAAACCGACTCTGTCTGCACGCAATCTAAATAATGGCACCAGGTAACTAGTAATGAATAGCACTACCTGTAACCCTTAATTTGTATTGCAATTAGAACATTTTCTAAATTTAAAAAGAAATAATTATATACCAATAAAGCCTGTGGAGATTACCTTGATGTCACCACGAATTTTCATGAAATGACGTAACTGGCTGGTAGAGACAGCGTCAAACAAAGACAAATAGAAACAATAACTTCAGAGGCCTGCACAACAAGAATACCCTAGGCATCGTGGCGAGCAGAGGCAAGTTGACTGAGTGTATTAATCTAAGATGCCCCACTTTGCCAATCTTCATGATGCAGTGATTTTTTTTCATATTTTTTTCAATTTGCCAATCTTCATGTTAATCTAAGATGCCCCACTTTGCCAATCTTCATGATGCAGTGATTTTTTTTCATATTTTTTTCAATTTGCCAATCTTCATGATGTAGTGATATTTTTTCATATTTTTTTCAATTTGCCAATCTTCATGATGCAGTGATATTTTTTCATATTTTTTCAATTTCAGAGAAATTTCAAACTTTGTAAACTAGGTTTATTGAAGCAATTTTGTAAACTTTGTTGTATCGCTGCACTCCAAATGCAGAGTTTAATATGAAATATATTTGTGCATTTTAATATGAAATATATTTCTTGTTACAGTGATTGCATGAAGTCTATGCTTGTACTATATACATAGAGCAAGTCAAGGAGCAGGAATTCAAGAAATAGACTCTGTCTGCCTTTTACTTTGAGGGAAAAGTAGCAAGAGCAAGTCCAGGAGCAGGAATTCAAGAAATCGACTCTGTCTGCACGCAATCTAAATAATGGCACCAGGTAACTAGTAATGAATAGCACTACTTGTAACCCTTACTTTGTATTGCAATCAGAACATTTTCTAAATTTAAAAAGAAAGAATTATATACCCAATAAAGCCTGTGGAGATTACCTTGATGTCGCCACGAATTTTCATGAAATGACGTAAACCTGACTGATCTGCGCCCTCTGCACAGAAATCCCGCCATCGAGCAGTGATACTGCCATCATGAAGAGCTACAACATGAGTTTCTAAGGCTCGATACCCTTAAGGCTAATAAGAAGTAAGAAGAGATGGAGAGGGAGATAGTTTTCTGCCCCAATTGCACAAAGAGACCAGTAAATGATCCAGTGAATGATGCCAGTGATCTTATTGATCCAATGAATGGCGTATAGCATAGAGTTTTGCCATTATAATTAACTGCATCAGGGACAACAACGTATAATATAGAGTTTCGCCAGGTTACATACTACCTCTCATCTCTATATACAATTAATCAAGGTTCAACTACCTGTATTCTTATTTTTTCTTTTTGTTTCGTTAAAAAAAAAGAGTTGTTTCATTAAAAAGAGAGTGATAAAGCTCTCTGAATGAAAGATAGTCTTAAGATAGTCGAGATATTCGAGACAGTCTCAGAGATGGCTGACGAGAGGGAAGAGATCCTAAATAGACAACGATCCCAGCACACCTGCAAGCAAGGAGATTGACACGCATGGGCATCTTCATGCAAGGCCTCCTCTCGCCACACCCATGAGCCTTCCTCTTGCCACACTCAACTTCATGCAAGCTACATGTCTTCCCATCTTCATGCAGCAACCAAAGTTTATAAAACATATTGATAAAATGTTGGTAATGAAAAAATTATAAACATTAAATGTTATAGAATTAATGTTAGTATTAATTCAATTGTTAGTTTATGGTAATTAAACTAATGAATATAACCTATGTTTTTTCCTCCCCGCCTAGAGAAGAGACCAAATAAGATGGTGAAAGAGGTTGAAGTGTAAAATATACAGAGCTTGATTACAAACTTTGTTTATTTGTTACTGTTACGCTGTTAAACTAATACTTACACCTGACATTTCCATTACTATAGTCCCTGGCCATTCCCAGATGACAGGGACTAATAAGATTTCCTATCTCTATAGATCTCCTTTCATCTAGCTAAATACTTCCAAGTTACATCAATTCCTAATTTGGTAGGTCACAAATTATGTTTCAGAAATATAAACTTAAAATGCAATACTAACTCCATTGAATAAGCTACTGAGGGCTAATGCGCTGACGATTGACAGCTATAGTGCCAACTACACTGATGACTAACTTAGTGCCCAGGACAATGATGATACAATAAATCAAATATTCCAATGTGAATTTTGTGAAATCACGTTTAATTTTTGGTCAACGGTTGAACTAATTGAAGGTAAACACAAAATCAAATGTCTTACTACCTGCTTGCGGTAGGGTAATAATTTTTGGTCTACCACTGAACTAATTGAATGTAAATTAAAAATTGTTAATACTTGCTAGGGTAATAATGTGTTTTATATGGTTTTTATTGTTTAATTGTATATTTTATAAGGATCATTTTATGAATAAATTTAAATTTAAATTTTTATTATTTTATTAATTTAATATATTTTTTTAAAAATATATAAGTGAAATATTAATTATTATTATTCTACTATCTAAATTAAAATTTATTTCCTCATTTTTTATTAAAAGATACAAAACACATGTATTCCATAATCCTATGTGGTTGTATTTGTTTCAACATAAATGGAAATAACAACCAATGCCAAAATAAAAAATTGATGAAAATAATGACCAAATTCAAAATAAAAAATTAGACATTACAGCATTTCAAATGTAAATATTAATAAATATTAAATATTAATATAATATTAACCCAATTTTTTTGGATTAATATTATTAACTTTAAGTTTATTTTTAATACTGAAAATATTTTATTTACTAGTTTTAAACCCAAAGAATTAACACTGTATTACTATATTGAGAATTTTGTTTGAAAGTGAGTTTCTTTATGAAATTAATTAGCATAAAGAGCTTACCAAGTAAGGAGATTCACTCACTGCTTTTTAAGACTTATTAAAATGGGAAAAGAATTAGGAGCTCGCTGAGTAAGGAGATTTACTCACAAATTTTTAAAATTTATTAAAATAATTATAAAATAATGATGTAATTATATGGTTAACTAGTGAGTTTTAATAAACTATGATTTATATGCGATAAAAAACTCATGATAGATAATTTAGTATACAAGAAAAACCTAAACTATGAAACATAATTGAGCTCTAATTAATAATACTTAATGATTTTTGACCAATAATGAAGGCTTAAACAACTTTGTAGTTTAAGGTACAAAGGCACGTTATGCAAATTAGTACAATTAAGGTTTATTGTGAAATCCATTTTTCGCATTGACGTTTATGTTTTTATCTTATAAAATTTCAGGTAATATATGATCAATTAATATTGAATTTTTTTTCTCTATATTAATAAATTTTTGGTTTATTAATTTCTTGATTTTATAATAATAAATTTTTGGTTTATTAATTTCTTGATTTTATAATATTCATTTCTTGGGTTTGTATTATTAATTTATTTGGTTTATAACATTATTAATAATTTTTATTTAATAATTTTTTAGGTTTATTATTATTTTAGCGAGTTGTTTTTTGTGAGATTTTTTGGAAGTTTTTCTGGTGGGCTTTTCCTATTCAATTTCTCTAAAATCTTGTAGGAATTTATTGAAATCACAAGTTTGATAGGTAACCGCTGCACAATCGAAGTGCCCTGGGAGTTTTCAGAGTGACGAATTCATATATACAGTCAAAAAACCAGTTTAAACAAAAATCAAGATTTCACCTCAAGTTTTTCCGGCACTGGAAAGTCGAAAATTCACACTTAAGGCAACTCCATATTTTAGCTTTATAATATTAATAATCCTTTGGTTTATAATATTATTTTGAGTTTATAATATTAATTCATTGGGCTTATTAATTCATTGGGTTTATAATATTATGGTTTTGTATTTTGGTTTAATATTGTGACATTGGAATGGTACAAAAATCTATCAAACATTGCATTATGACAAACATTGTCCCAGTGCAACAATTAATCTGATAATCATTATCACAACATTACATCAGATTCCAATTTATTTAATGTCGTATTGCAACATTACAAATTTGGGTTTTTATTGTTGCGTTTATAATATTAGGGTTTAATATTAGGTTCATAATTTACAATAGTGAGGTTTAATATTAGGGTTTATTATTTTGAGTTTTATAATGTTAGGGTTTTATATTGGGGTTTATTACTGTGATGTTAGAATGAAGCAAAAATCTATCCAACATCGCAATATGACAAACATTTTATTAATAGAACAATCAATCTGAAAATCATTGTCGCAATGTTACATTAAATTGCCATTTTTTCAATGTGGCATTGTTACATTACAAAACTAGGGTTTTATATCATAATCCCTTGGGTTCACTATAATTATAAGGTTTATTAATCCCTTGGGTTAGTAATATTAATAATTGTTTGGGTTTATCAATCCCTTGGGTTTATAATATTAATAATTGTTTGGGTTTATTAATCCTTTGGGTTTATAATATTAATCTCTTAGGTTTATTAATCTTTTGGTTTTATAATATTACCTCTTTGAGTTTATTAATTTCTTGGGTTTATAATTTTAATTCTTTAGGTTTATTAATCCATTGAGTTTATAATACTAGTTCATTGTGTTTATTAATATCTTGAGTTAAGTATTATTTCCTTACGTTTATAGTCCATAAGCTTATAATATTAATCCCTTAATTGTGTTTATTAATATTTTGAGTTAAATATTATTTCCTTACGTTTATAGTTCCTAGACTTATAATATTAATCTTTTAAGATTATTAATCCTTTTGTTATTTTCAAAATTTCCAAAAATATTAAACAAAACTAATAAAGAAATAAATTTCAAGAATACAAAACAAATATATTCCTCCATCATATGTGATTATATTTATTTTTGCATTAATAAAAACAACGAGCAATTCCAAAATAAAAAATTGGACAAAAGAAATTACCAATTTCAAAATCAAAGATGGCACATTACAACGTTTAAAATATACTTGTAAATTTAAATATTGATAAACCATTCACCCAAATCCTTGAGATTAATATTATTATGCTTGCAGTTATTTTTAATGTTTAAAATATACTATATACTATATCTATTACATTTTGGAGTTGTCTATAATGCGACTTTTTGAGATTCCGGTGACGGAATCCGGCGGAAGAAATTGAGATGAAATCATGATTTGTTGCAGTTAAAATGGTTTTTTAACTGCATATTCGGATTCAGCACCCTGAAAAACCCCTGGGACGGTTTCATTGTGCAGAAATTAGCTATCAAACTTGGATTCCAATAGATTACTGCCGGATTTTCACCGGAAAAAATCGCCGGAAAGGCTTTCAAAAAGTCGCGTTAAAGACTACTCCTTACATTTTTACTATATTTATTATATTTTTACTATATTTTTAATGTTTAAATCCAACAAATATTGTATTTTCAAAATTTTATTTGAAAGTGATTTTCTTCTTTGTAAAGTTAATTCACATGAAACTTACCAAGTAAATCCTCACTAATTTTTTAAGATTTAATGAAATATCATTTTTTTATGAAATAATAATATAATCTTATGGTTAATTTGTGAGTCTTAATAACATATAATTTATATGGAATAAAAGATCATGATAAACAATTTAATATACAAGAACAACCCAAAAAATGCAACATAATTGAACTTTAATCAATAAACTTATTCTTCTTGTTAGACTTGAATTTTAATGAATTTTGACCCATAACGGATGGTTAAACAACTTTGTAGTTTAACGTACAAAGGCACATGTCATGCAAAATTGTACAATAGTACAATTGAGATTTATTATGAAAACCATTTTCCGTATTGAGGTTTATTTGTGAATATTGTCCTTATGATAATAATTAGATGAAAGAAATTATTATAATAAATGTTTATATATATACTTGAAATTTACTAATTTTTATAATAAATGTTTATATATATACTTGAAATTTACTAATTCTGCAAATAATGAATAGTTAAACAATTTTATAGTTTAACATACAAAGGTGCATGTCATGGAAAATATCATGCAAAATAGTACGAGTAAGGTTTATTGTGAAAACCATTTTTGCTATCGAGGTATATTTGTGAATGTTGTTCTTCTAAGAATAATTAGATGAAAAGTATTTTTAGAATAAATGTTATATATAAATTTTATAAAATTTTAAAATAATATATATATAGATAGTTAATAATGAAATAATTTATTTTTTTTCCCGGCCTGGAGTATGCCGTAAAACTGCTTCTGCTTGGCTAAGAGCTCGTCTTCCTCGGACGTAAGGAAACAGGTTAACGGCCCAAGACCCAGAGGCATCTGGCAGGAGTGAGAGCCTGCTCCCGATTACGGACCACCAGCAGGGTTATGCCAGGTGGCGTGGTTTTCCTATTTAACAGTGATGAGTCAAACCTAGCATTCGCGGATAGCAGCCAGAGATGGCTGTCCTCACTGTTGGTTTGACACCTGAGTTGATAGGTTTTACCACCTTCGGAAAAAAAAATAATGAAATAATTTTTTTATTTGTATTAGTGAAATATTTCTTAACTAGATAGATGTTTTCAATGAGAAGATGGCAAATATTGACATCATAAATTCAATTATAAATCTTAATTTTAGAAACCTTAAATATTAAAACTTAGTAAGAAATATATATATATATATAACATTGGATATATAATATTAGGGTTTATTATTGGATTTATAATATTAATCTTAAAGTATATAATCTTTGGATTTATAATTTTATTGTTTATAATATTAATGTTATAGTTTATAATATTAATCTTATTCTTTGTAATATTAATCCTAAGGTTCATAATATTTTTTTTCACAAAATCGGTTGCTGGCTTATATTCAAAAGAAAAAAGGAGGGAGACAGATCTCCAGTTTTACAAAATGATGTTGGAATATGATGATCCAACAACAGATGCAGTTGTTGATTGAGTCAGCATTACAACTTGTTTCCGTCGCTGTGAAGAAGCGAAATGCTGTATAAACTCTGACAAACTGTAATAAAATATAACAGGTTTTGCACTTCATTTTTAATTTTTGCAGATGTGTCGAGTTTGCCGCCCACTGAGGTTACGATCTTCCCGCAAGCCACCATATATGAAAACTAGATCACCCATAGCTGCAGCAGCATGACGACAACGCCTTGTGAGTTCGAGCGATGCTTCCCAACCAGCAGCATCTACACTGTATCTTCCTGTCCGAGGACTAATAATCACTGACTTCCTGTCGCACCAGACTCCAGCTGCTGTATCCAGAACTAAAAAGCAAGCAGTGCAAATATCTTTTATTTCCAAGGGTTTATAATGGAAAGTGCGTAAAAAAGTTATGCCACTTGTGCAGGCAAAATGGACTAGACAAGGACACATCAGAACCTCCTGTAAAGCGGACTCGGAGGAATACAAGGTTGCCAGAGGACTAAATTTGGGAGAGAGACACTCTGTCTGGGGGAGCTGAGATGCTGTATTCGTAAAGCCATGTCCAATATGCGCCTGAGACCGATAGGCTGGAGATAGGAAGAGGTCAACAGGAGTAGGAAAACAATTGATTGAGCGCGAAATGTTGGAACCGCTGAGATCGCAGAGCTTTGAGGGATTTGAAAGGGCGGTCCAGAGAGAGTCCGAGTTTGGTGCTGAAGAGGTTAAATCTGTGGTGGCCAATGCCATTGGATAGGAGGCAGAGATTTGGTTCTTCGCAGAGAGGCAGGGCAGAGAGCTTCGGAAACCACGAACAGTGATCTGCTGTGGGGTGGATCTACAAAGGGGATAGAGCCTGATCATGGCAAGAAAAAGTAATGGTCAGTGTCATTGCACCGAAGGTTGCCAACAGGGTGTGAGCAGGCTTTATTTGCCAATTTATCTGCAGTTTTGTTAAGAGATCGAAGGACGTGGTAATAAAGATTGCCTTTCATTTGCTGGTCCAGAGTATGGCATCGCTCGATGATTTGCTGCAGACTCAGATTTTGGGCTTTTCTATTGCTTATCATCAGACCAATGATAATGGCAGAGTCTCCAATAATAATAGCCTTGGATATACCAAGTTTCTGAAGCTGGAGCAGACCTTGAAGGAGGGCGAAAGCTTCAGCCCTGTTGTTTGAAGCATGGCCCAGACCCCATTCATATTCAGTTAACACATCTCCATTACCATTGCAAATAAGACCTCCAGCCCCAGCCATTACTGGGTTGGACTTGGAGGCTCCATCGAAAAAAAGATAATGAGTATTGTTGTTCCTAAGCCACCGAGCAAATTCTTCATCTTTCATCCTGATTTTGCAGCTGCATCTAGGCATGTCTCTATTATTGGGATCACGTCTTTTTTGTTCTATGTTGCTTCTGTCCAGAATATGCCCTATGTAATTCATTTCTTCAACTGTTAGGTCCATCACCTTCAGATTCCCATGACATTTTGTGGATTGAGTTTCCAAGTTGAGATTCCAAGCTTTGTTGTAGAGCTTTCTAACATTAATTTCTATGCCTTTGAAGATCATTCTGTTTCTTGCTAGCCACATGTTCCAGAGAAGTGTACAGGGCAGGGCATTGTAGACCCTTCGAGCTGTATTGTTTGCTTTTCTTCCCCACGGTAGCTCTTTTTCCATATGTGCAACACTTCAAATATACTAGTGCCAGGCACCCAGGGGGGATTGTGACTCCGAAAGGCTTCCTTCTAGCAGGCTGAAGCAAAAGGACAATCTATAAATAGATGCTGGATTATCTCTTCTTCGTTTTGGCAGTTTGGACAGTGTGATGGTCCAATTATTCCTCACTTTCTGAGGTTCTCAATAGTGAGGACTTTCCCTCTTAAGAGGATCCATAAGAAGAATTTGATTTTTGGAAGGGTTTCTACCTTCCAAACAAGTCTCCAATGTGCCCAGATTGTTGTGGGATACTCGTTGGTGCAGATCTGATGATAAGCAGCCTTAATAGTGTAGATAGTGCCTTAAGGATCCCATCGAAATTCATAAGCAAGGTAGCGTTTGGTGGGCGCTATACCATGAAGATAAGTTTTCAGGTTGTTGAGACTGATTTCTACATCTGCTGGTATATGAGGGAAACTCCAACCTTTCCAGGTTTGGGAGTGGGCTTCCCATTGAGAGATCTGGGCCAGAGTTTGAATACCTGCACTGCTGAAAAGAGCTAGAACCTGCTGAGTACCAGGCCATTGGCTTATGGGCTGTTGCCCCATTATTTTGTCTTCTCCAATTCTTATGTAGCTACCTCCTTTGGGCACTTTGGAAGTGTTTTGGTCAAGACAAGGTATAGCTTTCTTACACATCCTCCGGATTTTAGAGCATGCTCTGTTGGGGAGCTCATGATCCAGAAGCTGGTGCCTTGGGTGGCTGAGATATTTTTTTTCGAGAACAGTTTTCCACCAAGCATTCCTTCCAGTTATGAGTCTCCAAACCAGCTTGCCAGCAAAGGCGAGGTTTAGGAATTTAGATGATCTGATTCCCAGCCCTCCATTCTCACATGGCTGAGTGACCTGCTTCTAACTTACCAAGTTGTATTTTTTTTTTTCATTTCTCCCTCCTTGCCAAAGAAAGTGACGAAGGAGAGCATCCATTTTAAAATGGAAGTTAGCGGGGGCTTGTATAAGTGTAAAGCAGTACAAGGGCAGGGAGGAGAGGCCTGCTTTCAGAAGAGTTATGCACCCTGCAGGGTTAAGCCAAGAAGTTCCCCAATGCTGTATCTTCCTTTTCATTTTGTCAATAATAACTTCCCAAGTTGTAGCTTTCAAGTTTCCAACACTTATGGGCATGCCCAAATAAGTAAATTGCTCCCAATTCAGCTTACAAGGAACCCCAAGAGTACGAGCAATCCTATGGAGAACATGTGCCGAAGTGTTCCACCCATATATACAACTCTTAAGATAATTTATTAGACCTCCAGAGTAGCTCATGTATTTGTCTAGGAGGGTTTTAAAACGACAAGCTATGATGTTTGAAGCTCCCCCCATTAGAAGAGTATCGTCGGCAAACTGAGAGTGATTGATGTTTTTGACTCCATTGTCAAATTTGATCCCGGTGATGAGGCCCATGCGACGATTGTAATCCAGAGCTCTACTAAAAGACTCAACCATTAATATAAAGATATAAGGTGAGAGAGGGCAACCTTGTCTAAGGCCTCGAGAGGATTGGAAGGAAGGTCCAGGTCTACCATTTAGAAGAGGGGAGATCCAAGGTCCTGTAATGCAGGCTTTGATAAGGCTAATAAAGGATGTGGCAAATCCCATTTTTTCAAGCACAACAAACAGGAAGGAATGTCTGACATGGTCAAAGGCATTGGCTAAGTCTAACTTTAAGATGAAGCCTTTCTCATTTCGGGTTTGACTGGAGTGTATGGCCTCTTGGACAAGAAGGATGGAGTCCGTAATTTGCCTATTGGCCAAAAAACCTCCTTGATTTTCAGATATGAGAGTGGGGAGGATAGGCTTTAGACGAGTAGCCAAGAGTTTTTTCAAAATTTTACATGATGAGTTACACAAGGATATTGGGCGAAAGCGTGAGAAAGTCAAAGGTCGATTTTCTTTAGGGATAAGGGCAAGATGGGTGGCATTAGTGAATCCTCCAATTTTGCATTTACGTTGGACCCATCTTAGCATTTTGACAAGATCTTTTTTTATTACTCCCCAGTATGTTCTATAGAAACAGATAGGAAAGCCATCTGGACCTGGGGCTTTATCTGGCTAGGGAGCCCAGATGGCATCATGTATTTCTTCTTCGTTGATCTCCTTAGTCAAGTCTGCATTAATATCCTCACTGACTCCTTTGGGCATATGGTGTAGGAAGTCTGAATAATCCTATGTTTCCTTTGTCTCAGTTAGAAGAGTGTTGTAACAGGTTGAGGCAGTTTGCTTGATAGCTTCTTGGGTTTTTTGAGGGCGGCCTTCCTCATCGTTGATCATGGTGACATTATTTCTGACTTTCCGGATAGTTGCTTTCTTATGGAAGAATGTTGTATTTTTGTCTCCTCCATGAAGCGAAAGATGTCTTGACTTAATTCTCCATTTTTGCTCTTCTTCTCTATTAACCTAGTACAACTGATAATATATATCACTTTCTAATGCTTTATCCTCTTGGGACAACCCATTTTCCTCAATTTTTCTGTGAGTTTCTTTCAATTTATTTTTCAGCTCGTCTTTGACATTTTCTGGTTCTTTGTAATGCTGCTTCACCCATTCCTTCAGGGCGTGTTTTGTATTCTTCAGCTTGCATTCCCAAATGAATCCCGGTGATCCTTCTATATGATGGTGCCAGGCTGTTTGGACAATCTGATCCACAATAGGATTGCTACGCCAAAGAGAATTGTATTTGAAAGGCAACGGCCCCAATGGACAATGTGCTTCAAGAACAATGCTAATGGGATAGTGATCAGAGGCTGAATAAGGCAGAATATCAGCATGAGCAGTGGAAAAATCAGAGAGGAAAGAGGTATTTACCAAAATTCTGTCAAGGCGCTCCAGAATGTTATCTCTGCCCAGCCTGCGGTTGTTCCAAGTGAACCTCCGATTTTTTGGGATGATATCTACTAAATCGCACTCTTGCATGATGTTTTCTAGCTTTTCTCTATAAGGATCATGAGTAAAAATGCCTCCTCTTTTTTCATTGGAGTGTAATATAAGATTTAGATCTCCCCCAAAGATGATATTTCTATTGTCTTTAGTTCGATGTCTTCCTGAAGTGTGGCCCAGCACTGATCTTTATCTTTGAAATGGTTCGGAGCATAAATGTTATAAATGACTATTTGCTTATCCTCTGCTTGTTTTTCTAGTGTGACTTTGATCCAATATGGATTGATAGTTTTGGATGTGCATTTCCAAGTATTTTTGTTCCACATTGTGGTGATACCGCCAGAAGCTCCTCTTGCTTCACATATTTGTCCCTCATAGTGCCTGAGCTGTTCTATAATTCTTGTCATCTCTTGCAGTCTTTGCTTTGTTTCCTGAATCATTACAATTCCTGGCTTCTCATGAGCTGTGAGATCTTTTAGGGCAACAATTTTTGAGGGGTGCCCTAGTCTCCTAGAGTTCCATGATATGACTTTAATCATTGAGTATTTGGGTTTCGGAGGGATGCTCATCCCCCTTGCTCCTTATGTGTTGTTTCATTGCTATTTTGCCCCAATATATAAGTTTCTATGGGATTTTGAGTTCCCATGGCGATGTATTTTTGAGCATTTTCGTTCCTTTGCTGTTTACTTGATTTCCTACCAGGTCCTTTTTTTGAGATTCTTGATTGATTCCATGCTCTTTCGAGGAGCTTCTAGTAGATCGGGGTGGGGGTGGGGCGAGGGAATGGGAGGGGGAGGATTGAGAAAGAGAAAGGAGGATGGGGGGGTCATTTTCAAGCGGGATCAGGGGGTTATTATCAGGGAGAGAGAGGGCGCCAAAGGGATTTGAAGAGATCAAGGGAGAACCAGTGGATGGCCCCGAGGTGGGGAAGATGGGTGGACCAAGAGGAGAGGAGGGAGAAGGGACAACTGAGGAGGAGGCTTTGGGCGGAGCTGAAGGGGGATTAGGCTTGGGAGGGGCAGTTTTGGGAGGATCTTCAAAGTTTGCTTTCAAGCCAGAGGCAGTCTTCTTTTTCTTTACAGTTTCCCATTGTTCTTCTGATTGAGCAGGTTCAACATTAACAATTTTAGAACAGCGATTGGCAAAATGGTCGTATTCGTGGCATACCTTGCATTTGAAAGGAATTTGTTCGTAGTCCAGTTGCTGAATATGCATCCAATCGTCCACTTTTAGTTTGATTGCTTCTGGAAGACCCTTACCGAGATCAACTTCAACGCATATCTGCGCACATGCCTGCATATTATCCTTGGGCTCACACCGATCAATGTATTTTCCAACAGCATTGTCGATGGCTCGAACCGAGTCATCTCCCCAGCAGTGGAGCGGGAGGTGCGGTAGACGAACCCAGACCGGAACAACATTAGGGACATCCAGCTCAGGATCGAAATCTGGAGTCCATTTGTTCAGGTACAGACCATGAGAGTCCATGAAGTACGGCCCATTTCTGAAGATTAGGTCCTTGTCTGCTCTAGATTCAAAGTGGAAAGTATAATAACCTTTTCCACAGAAACGAATGGAGATTTTGCCATTAACTTTGTCTGCCCAGTTTCTTTCGATCCATTGTTGAACAGTTTTTGGGGAAGGCCATAGGCCAGTGAACTATCTGATGAGCTCCCGCTCAGCTAAAGAGAGAGTAGCCATTCATGGTATCGAAGGAGGAAGGACAACCTCTTGCAACCCATCCAGTTTCTTGACAAACTTGGACAGCGCAGGGCGAGCTCTCTGAGGCTGAAGAGATTTAACTAAGGCGGAAAACGCATCTGCAGCAGATGGGAAGCACACATCTGCATCGGTCTGATCAGGGCCCTCCGTGGCAGGGATCGGAGAGGTCGTGGAAGGCCAGAGGCCAGAGGCCTCGCACTGCAAAGAAAGGACCAACAGTCAGCTGCTAGGTCAGGGGAACGCGCAGGAGGTGCGCGCAGTCTCTGTGTATTACCGAATCAATTCAGCTCTTTTCTGACTAAGGTTCATAATATTAAGCATAGAATTTATATATTTATCCTAGAGTTTAGTATATTAATCTTTCAGATTTATAATAGTGGGTTTTATATAATCCTAGGGTTTATAATCATATGGTTTATAATATTAATCTTAAGCTTTAATGTTAATGTTTGAGTTTATAATCATAGGGTTTATAATGTTAATCTTAGGGTTTAATATTAATGTTAAAGTTTATAATATTAATGTTGTGGTTTATAATATTAATCTTAGTTTTTGTAATATTAATCCTATAGTTTATAATATTAACCATAGGGTTTATAATTTATAATAATGATGTTTAATATTGTGGTTTATAATATTAATTTAAGGGTTTATTATATTAGGCTTTATAATGTTAGGGTTTAATAGTTTGACATTGCAATGGTACACAAATCTATCCAATATCACATCATGACAAACATTGTCTTATTTTCTTGGATTTATGATACTAATCCTTTGGGTTTTTCGATCCCTTAGGTTTATAACATTAATCCCTTGAGTTTATAATATTAATAAGCTCTTGGGATTATCATGTTAATTGTTCCGTCTTATTAATCTTTTGGGTTTATAATATTAATAATCCCTTAAGTTTATAATATCAATCCCTTTGGTTTATAATTTGTTAATCCATTACATTTATAATATTAATAATCACTTTGGTTTATTAATTCCTTGGGTTTATAGTATTAATCCCTTGCATTTACTAATATTTTAGGTTTATAATATTAATAATCACTTTGGCTTATCAATCCCTCGAGTTTATAATATTGGTGCTTTGAGTTTATAATATTATTTTTGGTTTATAATATTAATCCCTCAGGTTTATTAATTCATTAGGTTTATAATATTAGGGTTTTGTGTTTTGGTATAATATTGTGACATTGGAATGGTACAAAACTCTATCAAACATTTCATTGCGACAAACATTATCTTAGTTTGACAATCAATCTAACAATAATTGTCACAATGTTATATCACATTGTAGTTTATTCGGCGTCGCATTGTGACATTACAAATTTGGGGTTTAATATTAATGTTTATAATATTTGAGTTTTTGATACTAGGTTTATAATATTAGGGTTTAATACTATGTTTGTAATTTATAATAGTGAGGTTTAATATTAGGGTTTATAATATTAATCTTAGGGTTTATTATCTTTTGTTTTATAATGTTAGGGTTTTATATTGGGGTTTACTACCGTGACATTGGAATGGTGCAAAAATCTATCCAACGTCACATTGTCACAAATATTGTCTTAATACGATAACTGATCTGGTAATCATTGTCCCAATGTTACATTACATTGCAATTTATTCAATGTCACATTGTTACATTACAAAACTAGGGTTTTGCCTTATCATCCCTTGGGCTTATTATAATTATAATGTTTGTTCATCCCTTGGGTTTATAATCATAGGATTGATAATATTAATCCATTGACTTTATAATGTTAATCCTTTGGGTTTATAATATTAATCTCTTAGGTTTATTAATTGCTTTAGTTTATAATATTAATCCCTTAGGTTTATAATATTAATAACTGCTTGGGTTTATTAATCCGTTGGGTTTATAATACTAATAATTGCTTGTGTTTATTAATATGTTGAGTTTATAATATTAATCCCATAGGTTTACTACTCCCATAGGCTTATTAATCCCTTCGGTTTAATATTATTTCCTTGGGTTTATAGTCCCTTAGGTTTATAAATTAATCCCTTAGGTTTATTAATCCATTTGATTTATAATATTGATAATCTGTTGCATTTATTAATCCTTTGGGTTTATAATATTTATAAACCCTTCGGTTTATAATATTAATCCCAAGGGTTTAAAATATTAATCACTTGGGTTTTTAATATTAATCCCTTGGGTTTATTATAATCATAAGATTCATTAATTCCTTGGGTTTATAATATTAATTCCTTCGCCCATGGGGCTTTGGATTGACGGTGAATGGGTGCACTCCCCCCGCACTCCTTGCGATAGGTCACTGGTTCAAATCCTCTGTGGGTGCTTAGCTACTAAAAATATATATATATATATATATATATATATATATATATATATATATATATATTAAGTCCTTGGATTTATTAATCCCTTGGGATTATTAATCCCTTCGGTTTATTAATCCCTTAGGTTTAATATTAATTATAGACCCAAAGGATTAATAAACCTTATGAATATTATAATCCCAAGGGATTGATAAACCCAATGTATTATTATAATCCCTTGTGTTTATTATAATCATAAGGCTTATTAATCCCTTGCATTTATAATATTAATCCCTTGGGTCTATTCGCCCTTTGTGTTTAAAGTATTATTAATCCCTTGGGTTTGTAATATTGATCCCAAGGGTTTATAATGTTAATTTCTTGTGTTGAAAATATTGGCCCATTACGTTTATAATATCAATAATTCCTTGAGTTTATTAATCCATATAATTTATAATATCAATAATTGCTCAGGTTTATAATATCAATAATCCCTTGGGTTTATAATATCAATAATCCCTTGAGTTTATTAATCCATTTAATTTATAATATCAATAATCTTTTGGATTTATAATATTAATAATCCCTTGGGTTTATAATATTAATCCCTTGGGTTTATTGATTCTTTGAGTTTATAATATTAATATGATGGGTTTATTAATATTATAATCCATTGAGCGACTTGGGCAGCAATGAAGGTCTCAAGACTGGTGATGCAAGTCTGGCTGAGAAGAAGAACCATAGCTCGGCAAAGGAGAAGTAGTGCCACCTGGGACTGCCTCCTTTTTTGTTTCGGCTACTGTTTCAAGCTCGCGGTCAAGGTTCAGTGCTAATGTCCTATTGTTTTTGGCTTCCAGATGGGGATTTAGTGACACATTATGTGCTGGTTTGCAATGATTTTGTGTTTTTGTGCTGGCTCAGTTCTCCTTCTCGGCAAAACATGTCTCTCTTTCTGTCTGTTATCTGGTTTCTTTATCTTTGTAACTGGTTTCCCCAGCTTATGTTTTAAAAGGGGCAGTTCTGTTCTGTCGAGCGCTTCCAAGCCTCGATACTATGTAAAAATATTTTGCCTTATAGTTAATAGAATTTAGTATTTGCAGAGAAAAAAAAAATATTATAATCCATTAGGTTTACTTTTTTTTTGTAAGCTTGGTAGGACCTTTCTTTTAATTATCTTAGTAAAAACAGATAGATTATATCCATATGCTAAAATGTTAGGTGGCCTCAGCCTGTCTTGAGGGAGACCAAGTATGTTGGCCACCTAACGACATTATAAGTCATACAAAAACAAAATACAATAAGTCTATCCATCCATGCTAAAAAATATTGATTGTCCTTATGATGCTTAACTTCTAGATATCTATAAACATACTGAAAGTACTGAAAAGACATAAACTGCTTCATACAATAACAATAAAAAAATATGTGAAACACCCAACTACTCATCGTCAACAGATTCAACCAGAGCTAGATCCTTTTCACTTGACTGAGGAAGTTAAGATTGCAGAATGCATGAGATATGTTGTTCTATACGACTAAGGTGACCATTCTTCTTCTGAAGTTGGAATTTAATTCATTGAAAATCCTGATTGTAATTCGGGAATGCCTCAGAGGACATGGCCGAGCTTGAAGGGATATGCTCCAAGGATTTAACCAAGAGGCTCTTCAACATATAATACAAATGAATTATCTATTTATACTGCGATGTTCATCCCTGAGAGTGCCCATGGTCAGGCACCAATGTCTGCCATTCATCCAGGTCGATGTCTAATAATTCAACTTTCTCATATAGCTCGGCTTCTCATTGTGCAATGGGTCGACGAACCGGGGCAGAGCCCGCATGATATGCAGAAGCTGCTTCATATGTAATACATAAGGTGAACTTACGCCCACGGGTTTTACCAATAGAGGTGCCGAGAGTATTAGACTCTATGGCAGTTTTGGGTTGCTTCGCATGACCACGAGAACCCCCTGTGGTCTTTCCTTTCCTTGAAGCAGCGCGAGCCTTTGTGCTGAAATGGTAAAGCAAACAAGGCAACCTGAAACCTACATTTTTAAGACTAGAAGGATGACCTAAGGCATGCCGGTACCCAGGAGCGGAGTGCTTCCAAGGGTCGCACCTAATCAGGAGACCTGCCAAGGCGACCAATTGTGAGAGCCATAACCCATAAAAAAATCAACTACATCTCCTTTTGCATCCCAGGAACCCGAAATAGAAGTAATTCCATGGCCCATAGTCATGAGTCCGACAATAATCCAAACAATTGAGGGTATAATTATAAATCAAACCATATCCACACTGAATCTTTGAGAAATCAAGGCCAAGACCACAAATTTCATGCAGAGGAACAAAGATAATGTGTCGGTAACATAAACAAAGAGATCAGGAGCGGTCTTGAGGCCGTACCCAACAAATACCCATGCGAGCCAACATAATTCCAAAGAACATAGACATTGGAATATAAAAAATGAGAAAGTCTTCAAACAATTATGGAACAACAATAAAAGATTCCACGGAGTATGCATTCCAAACCAACCTATTCAATGTGCATCCCTTATTCCAGTGAACCCATAAACAAGTATAATGAGCCATGACAAAGATACAAATGAGAGAACTAACAACATACCTGAGACAGATGACCTGTACCCACTATATATGAACCAGAGCCCCGTAAAATACCTTAATGGATTCCTTCCAAAGGTTTTCGATCTGCTCAAACCCAACCGTATGCAAAGAGAAATCATAAACAAGAGACTTACCAATTTTCCGAGCGAAAAGGTCGGGAGCTTGCTTCCTAATACTGTTGTTGTCGTCTTCCATAATGGCATTCATTGTGCTCATGCGTGAGGCCACCACTCCATGTTCCTCGTGCATGTGGAGGGTGGCGAAAGATCACCTTGGGATCTGCATAACATGCATCAAACAATAATGTGACCAAATAATCCATTAGGATTATTAATTCCTTTAGTTTATAATATTAATCCCTTTGGTTTATTAATATTAATAATCCCTTGGTTTTATAATATTAATAATCACTTGGATTTATTAATCCATTATATTTATAATATTAATTAATCCTTTAGATCTAATATTATTCCCCATCTTTATCATATTTGTCATAATATCAATAATATTATCTAATATTATTGTAATATAATAATAATTATTTTAATTATTTTAATAATTTTAATTATATTAATAATAATATGATTGTACATTTAATCGATATATTAAATGTGATTGTGTTAATGGATACCATATATGTTTATATTTTTACACTGACTCTATTACAAAAATATCTAATCATCTTTAAACCAATCTAATTTTGAAACATCTATTTTTATTCAAAAATTATATATTTATTTTATCTTTTGCATTTTCACATTTCCAAATAAAAGTTTTTTTTTTTTACGAAAATAAAACATATATTTACTTTTAACCATACTTAAAGTAAAAAATTATGTAAATAATAAAATCTTATAATGCAATTTTTTATCTCACATATTATTATAAATGCTTTTGGGCAAATATGAATACATAAAGTTATGTTGCATAATTTTCTATGCTTTTGGGCAAATAACGGATTTCTTCAAGAAAACAGATGACGCAATCTTAAGCATAATTTCTGCACCCGTATGACGTTATATTTTTAATTACATAAATAATAAAATCTCATAATGCAATTTTTTATCAACATATTGTTATAAATGCTTTTGGGCAAATATGAATGAATAAAGTTATGTCGCATAATTTTCTATGTTTTTGCTAAAATAACGAATTGCTTCAAGCAAACGGATGATGCAATATTCTTTTTATCTTTCATGTTACTGGAGAAAAGTTAGGGAGAGGGAAATACATTGAAGAGTGACTTGTGCCCGCAAAGAAAAGCAAAAAAAAAAAATTCTCATTTTATTTGCCCTTATTTTATACTCATTTTCTATTATATCACCGTACAATGAATTATTTGGTTCAACTTTATGGGTATTTGGTGAAGTATCCATATGTCCGAATAGGTAAGACACGTATCGCCTTTATTTTATTCAAGGTCTCCATCCATATTGGAAGCTGGTTTAGTCATAGTAACAAAGCAAAGGAGGCTTACTGCTTCGTCGCCACAAAAAATATTCGTTAAAGGGTGCGATATAATTATTATGATGATTAAGGGATAATTTGGTGGTTAAATTTTAGTAATATAATATTTTTATTTAAATTATTAATAGTTATTTTTGGTTAAGAGTATTATTTTTTATTTAAAAAAAAAAAGGGAAATCGATATCATCATTTAAATTGGTAAATATCAATATAAATTATTAGTAAAATATTGATATCTTTAAGTGTAGAGGGTGATTTGATTAATGATGATTATTGTTGTTAATGAAATTGACTTATATTTGAAAATTAAGATAGGCGTAAGGAAATCAATGTTATTAGTTAAGTTTGTAGGGTATTGACATAAGGCATAGAAGTGTTACACAATGCTATCATCTTCCATAAATAGGTAAGGTACTAATTTAAGCACACAGGGATAAGGGGAATATGACCCTTCAACATTCGAACTAGGGGAAGAATAAAGGAATACATTGAGTAGTGGTGAAATACTAGTGTAAGCATGGAGGGTGCTACTAGTTTTTCACATACATTGGTAAAGTACTAACACAAAAGTGAGAGATTGAGGGGTATATGATCTTCCATCCAAGGAACTAGGAGAAGAGCAAGGAAATCCATTGAGCATTAGCAAGGTACTGGTGTAGGTTTGAGAGAGTGCTAGTAAGGTAAGTGACTTCTTCACGTACAATGAAAAGATACTAACCTAAGAGTGAGAGGTTGAGAGGGACACTACATTCTATATTAAGAAGATAAGGAGAAACACATAAAAACATTAAGTGTTGATATGAGACCAAATTTCTCACTTTCACTAACAAGGTATCAACTTAAGTATAGAGGATACCAACTTCTTCACTTAAATTGGTAAAATAACAACTTAAACACATAAAAATGTCAACAAAGTGAGATCATACCCAACATTAAAAATTTATATTAAAAATTTCAACAAGGTGGAATCCTTCCCAACATTAAAAATATCAACAAAGTAAGATCATTCCCACATTAAAAATATCAGCGCAGAGATTCTACTTGTACAGATCGCTTTATTCCCTTGCCAGGTAGGTGAGCTGCGCAGAGATTCTACTTGTACAGATCGCCTTTGTCCCATGTGCGATCCATGGATAAGATCGAACCCAATCCATACAATTGTTCAAACCAAATATGCGTGCTTCAATCTTTTACGATTCCATACTGCAAAGCATTCACAAATTCGATTACGGACTTTTCCTATATATAGTCCTCCTTGCCTCCCTGTCAAACACACAGACGCTCGTATTACGATGAGTAAATTAGCTTAGGCACAAGAGAATTTGTTATGGCACAAGCCGAGCTGGTAGGTTGTCCGAATTGCAGTGTTGAGGTGTGGCTGCATCCGGAGTTGCTGGTTTTCGTTGTCATTATTGCGGTGGTTACGTCGGGATTCGCCAACAAGAACCCTGTCGGGATTCAGGATCTTAGATCTTTTTCTCTTTTCTTTCATGTTTATTTCTTTTTATTTGTGTTGACACCTAATCCTCAACGGATGGGTGAACTGGAATGTGAACAGTCATCAAGAAGATGAACTCTTCCGTCTCCTTCTTGTATATAAACAATAGTTCTCTTAATGAAATATTATCTCAGTTTTCTTCTGTTCAATGTGGAGTTACCCTGGCCTGACATGGTATCAGAGCACAGGTCCCAGGTTCTTAAAATAGCCGTAACTCCTTCATTTCTGCTGTTGTCCTCTGTCTCTCTGCGCATTGACTGCCAGCGCTCTGACCTGCATCTGCCACACCTGCTCTGCCCCTGCCTGGCTCTGACATTGATTCCCTGCGCATCTGCTGGGTAAACGTTTCCAAGCATCCCGCTACCATAGTATCATTGATTGTCCTGCGTAAACGCTTCGTTCATGGCCGCATGCCTTTTTTCTCTGTAACTCCGAAATAGCTCTTCGTTTTTCTGCTTTCTACCAAGCCGCAAATTTGCAGCCAAAGTTTCATCTGGTAAAGGAACTCCTGTTGCATCTATTGCAGCTCCACCCACAAGCATTTCATTGAACTTAAAGTTTACATCTTGTTGGGAGCCCACGAGACGCAGCACATTTTCGCGACAGACATAATCTCTGGTCCAATGCCATCACCTGGAAGAATGGTCATTTTATATGTTTTTGAGGCTGCTGCTGCGCATCGAACCCTGGCCTGATCGGGCAAGGCAGTTGGAGGATCGGGTGGTTCGAAAAAGAAGTCCACCACACGGAGCAGCAAGGCGGGATTTTAGTTTCCCGTGGGCTGGTTTGTGCTTACTGGAGCGGAGACCGAGACCTACGTTGAACGCAACAGCTTTCAGGTGAACGATAGCCTCTACTTTAAATACAAGAAAAATGAAGATTTTGTGCTTCTGGTGACTGAGGAAGACTTACAATACCTGCATTACTTCAAATCCCATCGCATATTATAACGACGGGAATGCTGTCATCAAGTTTCGACGTTTCGGTGCTTTTCACTTCATCAGCGGGACTCCGGGCCACTATGTAAAGGGGCATAAACTAAGTTTGGTATGAAATCGTATGTATATACATTGTTAATGATTGACCAACATACATATTGACCAGCTGCTTCAATGCGCTGTTTCAATAAGTTTCAATGCGTTGTTTCAATAAGTTTGAATGCGCTGTATCTCTTTGTATTGTAATCGATACACTAGTTCATCTCCTAGAAATATCTCTGCGAAGTTTCAATATGTTGGTTAAAATATGTTGAATTCTATGTGCGTTGAGCTTTGAAGTCTGTGAGCAGTCAGTCCATGTGTTGGAATACTACATGTGCGTTGCTGAAACTGTGGTGCGTTGCTGAACTGTGGTGTTTCCAGAATGCCGATATATGACAAAAGAGATGATCTTTACTTCAGTATGGCGATTTTGATATAGTGCTGAGCAGTTCTTCAGTGTATATTTATGATAGTTTTGGTATAGCGTTGAGCAGTTTTGATATTACACAGTTTAAAATAATTCAAAGCGTTTTCATTCAAAATATTGTGGTGTTTCCAGAAGTCTTATATACCAAAGCATTTGTAGTATTGATATATTGAAGTGATCCATTGCGCATTTTTCAAAACATATTAGTATTGCAGAGATATGTACAATGAAATGCTGATGCTTTTAGCATAATATTAGAGGAATTTGAAGGCTGTAACGTAAGGATTTTCTATCAGTAGAAATAATTTTGTTACAGTATGCATTCAAGAGAAAGAAGAAGATATTTCAGAGGTAGGGGGGGCAGACACCCTCAAGAAGAAAAGGCAGACTTACATTGCATTCGCTGCAAACGAAATGGATCACATGATGCTTCTACATGCAAGCTACCATGGGAAAAGATTGAGTAGAGAAGAAATCTGCAGAAAGGTAAAACTGATGACATAGACAAAGGTAAAGTACCTGAATCTGCTCACTATATTGAGGCACAATGTAACATTGGAGTAAATGAAGATTTGTTTAATGCTTCACTTGCTTCTTCGAAAAATGACTGGTTGCTTGATTCAGGAGCAACCTGTCATATGACTCATAGGAAAGATTTTTTTGAAGATTTCACTGATAATGTTGATGGAGCAGTATACTTTGCAGATCAGTCAAAAATCAAGCCATCAGGGCTTGGCACAATCAGGCTTAAACTGCCTGGTCTTCCAGACATTCTTCTGGATCATGTTCTATATCTCCCACAGCTCAAGAGAAACTTGCTGTCCGTGGTCCACATCCGCCAGCAAGGTCACTCCATTCACATGTTTGATGGCAAGCTTGAGGTAAGAAAGGCATCTGACCACTCACTTGTCATGAGGGGTATAGAAGAAGAAAGACTTCTTAAACTGCAAGGAACTTCTGCTCATGCACAACATTTCTCATATATTTCTCATCATGAAGAAGGTACACTTCCATCAAGTTTATTATGGCATGCTAGATTTGGACATTTAAACTATGAAAGTCTTCGCTTATTAAAGAAAAATGGTGTTGTTGGTTTGCCTACGATTCCTAGAAAACATAAGCAATGTGATGCTTGCATTCTAGGAAAGCATAGCAAACAGTCTTTTCATGATTCACATTCAAGAGCACATAGGAAACTTGAACTCATTCATTCAGATTTATGTGGTCCAATGCCTGTTTCTTCTGCAAATGGAAATAAGTATATCATGACGTTTATTGATGACTACACCAGAATGTGCTGGGTCTATTTATTAAAGAACAAATCTGAGGCTTTTCAAACATTCAAGAATTTTCATAAGTGGATTGAAAATGATGCACAATCTCATATTGGGTCTATTCGCACTGATAATGGAAAAGAATATACATCAAATGAATTTGAACACTATCTTCGCCAACATGGGATTAAACATCAAACAACTGTACCTTATAATCCCCAACAGAATGGTGTAGCAGAAAGAATGAATAGAACAATCTTGAATATGGTACGATCCATGCTTTTCTTCAAAAATGTAAAGACAATGTTTTGGGCTGATGCTGTTCTATGTGCTGCATATATAAAGAATAGATGTCCATCTAGTGCTATAAGAAACAAGACTCCTTATGAATTGTGGTATGGACATGTTCCTTCGGTAAAACATCTCAGGATCTTTGGTTCCACCTGTTATGCTTTAATACCAAAGGTACATAGAAACAAACTTGGTGCTTGAACTCTATGGCTTAAGAAAGACCTTACTCTAAAGACCTTACTCTACTGTCGCCGATAGACAGTGTCTTATTCCCAGGAAGTTGTCAGTGCCAGCCGGGAAGCCAATAATACCACACATCAAAGCTAATCATTGAATGAAGAAGGAAAGGAAGGGGACTAGCTTATTATCCACTCTATGGCCGGAGACTACCTTATGGCAGTCTATAAAGCTAATACTAAGGCTATTACTGGAGCTTACTCTAGGGAACTTACTGCTTATTAGTGCTTGAACTTTCACTATCAGGTCGATAGAGAGAGCGTAAGGCTTTCATAACTATGCTACCGTAGCTAAGGCAATAAGAAGGGCAAGACTAAGCTAGTGTCCAGTAGAGAGGGGGACTAAAGCTAAGACTAGAGGATAGTAGTTAGACCTTTTCTGAAACTATTACTGTTTTATGCTCATGTTCCTTAGGTCAGATTCACCTAAGCAAAAAGAAGATTTGTAGTAACGCTGCAAGCTCCTCCTCAAAAGCAGGCTTGAGCAACCTCACCTCACTTGGCAAATGAGGGAATTGGTGTACCTCGACCCTCGACCCTCTTACCGCTACCAAACACACGTCCCTACCTCGAATGGATGGAAGGAATAATGATGAAGCGTTATATATTATGATTCAATGCTTTAGCTTCATACGCAATGTGTATTCAGCGAGGGGGGGCTATCCTCCGCAAGGGGCTAGGAGGTAGTGCATTTCATCCTGGTCAGGGAGTGGTATTCACGCTAGTCAGGTAGTCCCATTCAGGGAGGTGAGTGATGCAGTCCCAGTTTGAAGTGCACCCATTACCCTTGAGCTGGTTTGATTGAACCTTCAGCCACATACCTATACCCTTTCGCTATATCTACCTTGGTCGAAAGCCCTTGACCTTTAGCCTATTCCCTTGATGGGGGGGAACCTTGAGCCCACTGGATAGACCCTTAGCCATATCGCTTGATGGCAGCAGATCCCTATCAATCCCCTACCCCTTGAGCCTGGCACCGCATTAATCGTGACCCTGGAGACCTACCTTCCTTTTCACAGAAGCTTCAAAACAGATAGATAGCAGCGAGCTTGGTTAAAGCCCCAAATCATAGCCGATCCCTTGAAAGCCCTTGTCTACTCTTGGGAATAAGACGTAGCGCTCTGGCACAGCTGCCGGTTCAAATTATGCCGATGGAAATGACCGTGTCCGAATGATGCTGGGATTTAGGCTTGTCGTTTTGCTGCTTGTGCTGGGGCTCCTTGCGCTCCTGGGAATCATTATGCCGGTTCTCATTATGCCGGGAAGGAATTACGGAACGGAAAACACCAAAATGGGCTCGTAGATAAGGTGATTTACCACACCTATGATACGCTTTTTTATAAGCTACAACGTCGGGAGCAACCACCAACTCGTCTTTATAGATACCAATGACACAAAACGCTCTAATTTCACATTCTTGATTGAAATCCTTTTTGGGGGTCGGGCTCACCTCATCGCGGGAAAGAAAAGACACTTTTGATGAGAAATATTGCCATTTCTGGACGTTTCTATGTAACCTTTGGATAGATGAATGCGCGAGGGTACTACCACGCTTTGCTTTGAGCCTTCTACGCTATTGAAAGAAGCTAGGATTCTCTTTATTGGATATTCGCGGCAGGCTAGACAGCAATAAAGAGATACCATAGTCATTATTTTCTTTTTGACACGGATCGAGGCAATTGAGAAAGGAGTCACTTGGACCAATTCACAAATTTGCATCATATTATATATAATGGGATGCACCTAATACTTTGGAAACTCATACAATGATTGGAAAATCTAGTGAAAAATCAGACTTTGAATCTGCCCTGGTCAACGCCTTAGTATAAGAAACAGTCTGACAATAAGCCTTTGGTTTCTATGCCTATGAAAACACCTACGTCTTGGGCGGGAACCAGGAAAGAAGACTTGTATTAGACTTTTCACCCTATCACCCCTACTTCAACGCTTTGAGCAGCCTTACAACGGTCAACCAGAACACACACTGGATGGGAACATTTTGTTTCGAATAGCACACGAGTTTATAATACTGAAGTACTACGACGCTCGCCTCCTGCCGGGAAGAAATTGACTTATTAGGGAAGCTCGGTTTACCTTACTACCTCTTTGAAAGGGGCCTTTGAATTTCAAACATGATTGGCCGACCGAGGAAGAATTCATTCAATCTCCTACGGTATGGTATTGTACGGCGGGGTCATCTCGGCTGGTCTTATCTCGGTGGGGTGGGGACCCATCTTCTCCAGTTAGGAACTAAGGTACCGGCACTTATATCAGGGCTGGTCAGGTTAGTCAGGCCGATTGTAACAAAGTCAGGCTGCGTGTCATACGGGTAACGTACAATATAGTCATCATAAGGTCCGCTCAGGCATTATATGGGTACGGTAGCCTGTTAGGTCTGGGTAGTTAGGATCATAGCGCAAGTCAATTGGCGCTAACGCTAGGCGCAAGGAGGGATGGACGGATACTGCTTCCCCATTAAGGTAGTAGTAGAGGCTTCATCCATCCGCAAAATACGAAACAGCGCCACTTTGAGCAGGACCTGGCCAAAGAAAGATAGCAGCGTGTCCGGTTAGGTCTTATCCGGGATGGTACAGTCAGGTAGGTTAGTCAGGACCGAGAGTCAGGCAGACGGCCGAGGTTCATTTACATCGCTTGCTTTGGTCACCTTACCATGCAAGGAAGCTATTTGCCTACAGCCCTCGTGAAACTGATGCCAAATTATGCCAGTTTTTTTGCTGATGGGAAAAAGACCGTGTCTGAATCATCATTTCTACTGCTTAGAGGAATGCTCCCGCAAATGATCCCGTTCGAAGCTGCTGGGAATGCTGGGAAGAATGATGATACCGGGAAGAAGAATCATGCTGCTGGGACTGGGACTGAGACTGGAAATGCCTCTGCTGCTGCTTTTTTCTCATACCTATACCTTCGCTTGGGCTTGGGCTGGGTTACTGCGGCCTACCTTGACGGGACTTCCTCCTACGCTGACCCTTACTTTCACAGGACAAGGGTTGAATAGCATTGAAGCCTTGGCCTTACGGATTCATGAATGAACCAAGATTGAAACAGCGCTGCTTAGGATGGTGATATGGTGGGTACTATGTATTCTTTTCACCTTTTTGAACCGATGGAGCTATTCTTTCTTTCTCTTTTTTGAACCGTTCAAAATATGACAATTTCCTCTCCTTATCAGTCGAGCCCCCTGTCGGGTCCTTGCACTAGGAAGCGCAAGCCCCTCCGGGACCTTTTCATCAAGATCATGCTGCTACAGACACTTTGTTTTTGGTGCTCTCATTTCAGAAACTGGGTCGGGGAAAAGAAAAGAAAATGAAGAAATGGCAGAATCTCATATATAATGGTAGTTTTGTACCGCACACCTTAGATACTCATATAAATATTTCTCAACTTCTACAAACTCTGCATCACACCTATGGAAAAATATTCAAAATGATCCTTCCCTGATTACAGGAAAGCGCCCTCCGGGTCCTTGGGAACAGCCTCACACTAAGCCTTTTGACCCTATGCATGCATCTGATTTCTTTGGTAGATTGAAACTGCCTTGGCAAAGCTTTTCATCTTATTCTAATAACCCGGTGACCTACCAATTGCAGAAGTAGGATTTCTGGCAAGCAATAAGCACTCGAAGAATACGATTCGGGTGTACCATCTTCTTTATCACTCCGAGAGAAAGGTTCGGGAAGAAGAGGAAACAGCAGAGGAATCCGAATCAGACCTAAATGGGAATGACATGAAAAGTCTTTTTCAAAACCCATGATTAAGGGCGTTACTACAATATAAGAGAGAAATGGATAAAAACTGATTAGTGTAGATAAATTTGGTAGAATCTGTTTATGGAATAGTCCAATAAATAGTCGTCTCATTCCCTTATTCGTTCCTTCTGAACTTACTTTCTTTCGTACTTAACTGAAATGTCCGTACTTAATAAAAGACGAAAGGGTTGAATGTTTTCCGTATCAATACTGCCTCTTTTTAAGAGAAAGATTTAAAATATAGATAAAAAAAGGGTGAGCAAGCGAACTCTCGACCAAGGGGGAGAGGCACGTAGTCGCTCGACCAAGGGGGAGAGGCACGTAGTCGCTCGACCAAGGGGGAGAGGCACGTAGTCGCTCGACCAAGGGGGAGAGGCACGTAGTCACTCTCCCTCATTCATCCAGCGAGAACGTCATGACATATATCATTTCCGACCAAGCCAAGAAGTAAGAGGCTGCCAGTCATTCATGAGATATATTATATATGTAATTACGCTCTCTCGAATCCAATCACCGTACTTCAGTGGCAATATCAGCATCCCGACCACTAATAGTCCCAGCCCACGTACCACCCACACCCATAGCAGCAGTAACGGGGGCATCATCAGTGGCAGGGGTAGCTAGAACGGTATAGGCACCAGAGCGAGATTGAGATCCAAGGCTAGGTAGAATGGAAGTACCACTTCGTTACGTATCCATTCCAGTTTGAAAGCCATGCAGATCAAGATTGATACCCAAGGAGACCGAGACCCAGAACCACCTATAGCATAGGTAGAGTAAACATCCCTTCGCTCACTTAAAGATACCGTGCCTGCACCCCTTCCAGTTTGATAGCTAGTCGAAGAACCCATTGCAAAAGCACAGACAGGAGAGGCGCAGCCCTGAGCGATATGGATATGTTAGTGGAGAAAGAGCAGCTAACCTTGTTGCTTATCCAAAGCCGTTCATTGGGAGACACACCCTAGCTAGTTACGGTCCCATTCCCCAAAGACCCAGTTGACTAAGAACCACTTGCAATTATTAGATGAAGTTGTAAAAGCATCAGTAGTAGGGGCTAAAGCAGAGGGAGCAGATTCACCCGTTGCGGAAAACTGGACTGAAAGGTAAATGGGTCTATTGGTTCCCAGTGATTCATTCATTGTTGGTAACATATATTGATCTAAGAAATCCAGAAATGAAATCAATAGGTAACACGGTATATGAACGTATATAACGTTCTGTGATATCAGCACCTAGCAGGTACGTTGGAGTATTGTCCTATTGTCGTGAGGTGGTTCCGTAGTAGCCCGTGTTTGTTTGTTGGCTAGGCCCCTGGTGGTGTGCTTGGCGGTCCTGTACTGGTTGAATGGTGGGTCTAGGTCCCTAGGTATTGGTAGACAGGTTGTTGTAGGCCCTCCCTTCCCTGTTGGTGGTGTAGGTGGACTTGGCGGACTTGATGTGTTAGCAGTTGGGAACATGTGTTCTATCGATCGATAAAATCAATCAATCTCATTCCGTGGGAACATCTTTCTTTCGCTGTTGGTCAAATGGGTTTCAAATCCTGTGCCTAGCTGTCTGTGCCATGCCCTGCTCGTTTCAATCGGCAGGTAACACTGGGCTGACTGGTCAAATGGGGTAACATAAACACATCTAAAGCATACCGCCTCTATGATGAAGTAAATAAAAAGTTTGTTTTATCTAAAGATGTCATTTTTCTTGAATCATCCAAATCTGACAGTGTTGTTGAGCGGCAACTTGATCGCTTGGATAGATTCACAAAACCGAAATCATTTCAAGAGTTTGATAATTAGATTCCACATCTTGAAGGGGGGATTCCTATACTAGATCAACATGTGGAATCTTCTTCTGAAGAACAATCTCCCCTGCATGACACTCCAACAACGGATGATGCTTTAAGTGATGTAATTGATAGAATTGGGAGACTCAATCTTGATTCAGACCTAACTCAATCAATAGAGCAGCCTGGACCATCTCAGAAAGGTCCCCCAAAGTGGCTGACAAAGACACTTGAAAGTGTTCATCCTGATGAAATTGGAAAAACAAGAACCAGAAATACAAACCGACAAGATGGAGGTGATGTAGATAACTTTAATTCACCTGTTGATATGGATGTTACTTATGATTGTGAATTGAACTTGTCTACAGATTTTGAACCAACTTCCTTCAAAGAAGCTGCTTCTCATGATGAATGGAAAGAAGCGATGCAGAAGGAGTATGATGCCCTCATAAAGAATGGAACTTGGAAGCTGGTTGATCCTCCATTTGGAACCAAACCAATTGGCTGCAAGTGGGTCTACAAGAACAAGTACAAAGCTGATGGCTCACTTGACAAGCACAAAGGTAGGCTTGTGGCAAAAGGTTTTGCACAGAAAGAAGGGGTCGATTATGAGGAAACTTTTGCCCCCACAGCAAAATGGGCCACCATCCGGACACTCTTTTCACTAGCTGCTCAGAACGGTTGGAAAGTCCGTCAAATGGATGTAAAAATTGCATTCTTGAATGGAGATCTAAAAGAGAATGTTTTTATGTCCCAGCCTTAAGGATTTGCTGTGAAAGGACATGAACACAAAGTATGCAAACTTGTGAAGTCCTTGTATGGACTCAAACAAGCACCACGAGCCTGGTATGAAAAACTAACTGAGCATCTTCTGAAACTCAACTTCAAACATTTTGATCTTGATGATGCAACTTTATTTGTCAAGAAAGTTGGCAAAACAATTGTATATCTTGTGGTATATGTAGATGATCTTTTAATGACAGGGAACAATGAAAGCTATATTGCATCCATAAAGAAAGAATTAGGAAGAAGTTTTGAAATGACTGATTTGGGCTATGTTCATTACTATCTTGGCATTGAAGTAACCCAACATCCAAAATCCATATTTCTTTCTCAAAAGAAATACATTGGAGACTTGTTAAACAGATTTGGCATGACAGAGTGTAATCCTCTTTCTACTCCAATGGAACAAAACTTGAAGCTCACATCTATTGAAGGAAAGGAATTTGAGGATGCAACAAAGTATAGACATCTTGTAGGAAGTCTAATCTACCTCACTACTACCAGACCAGACATTTCATTTGCTGTTGGAATCCTCTCCAGGTTTATGCAAAAGCCTTGTGAGGGACATTGGTCTGCTACAAAAAGAATTCTAAGGTACTTGAAGGGAACTCAAGACCTTGGAATCAAGTATACACAGGTGGACGACTTTAGCTTGATTGGATACTCTGATTCAGACTTCGATGGAGACAAAGAAACTGGGGTATCTACTTCAGGATATGCTATGAGTCTTGGATCAGGAGCTGTCTCCTGGAGATCACGCAAACAATCAGTTCCAGCAGATTCCACAACAGAAGAAGAATACGTGGCAGCAGCTGAAGCAACGAAAGAAATTGTGTGGCTCAGGAAAATTCTTGAAGATTTGCAGGTAAAACAAGTACAATCAACTCCACTCATGATTGATAACACCTCTGCAATAAAGTTGGCCAAGAACCAAAAGTTCCATGATCGTACTAAGCACATCAATACTAAATATCATCTTATCCGACATCATGTTGAGGCCAAAACAATCCATCTCCGTCATTGTTCCACAAACGAGCAAATTGCAGACATCTTCACCAAAGCACTTGGAAGAGAAAAGCTTGAAAGATTCAGAACGATGCTTGGACTCACCAACATCCCTTCAGATTAAGGGGGGGAATGTTGACACCTAATCCTCAACGGATGGGTGAACTGGAACGTGAACAGTCATCAAGAAGATGAACTGTTCCGTCCCCTTCTTGTATATAAACAATAATTCTCTTAATGAAATATTATCTCAGTTTTCTTCTGTTCAATGTGGAGTTACCCTGGCCTGACAATTTGCCGGGCTGATTCTAAGCTGATGTATTTTTTACTAATATTACATGAATTTCATCCGTTAAGTGACACTGAAGTAGACTATTCTTTCATGTTTATTTCTTTTTATTTAGCAGGCTGATTCTACGGTGATGTATTTTTTACTAATATCACCTAAATTTCATCAGTTCAGTGACACTGAAGTCGACTATAGTTTAAATGATTTAATCGCGCCTCTTCACCTTCTTTGGTGGAATTCATGTGAGTAGAAAGGAATGGAAAAGGTAAATTTATAGTCATGACTATTTATTACCTCAATTTCATCAGTTCAGTGACACTGAAGTAGACTATAGTTTAAATTATTTAATCATGCCTCTTCACCTTCTTTAGCGGAATTCATGTGAGTAGAAAGGAATCGAAAAGGTAAATTTATAGTCATGACTATACTTATATTTAAATCACATCTTTTGAAGAGTGGGATAATGATATTTATCAATAATATATCTGTTGATATTGTTTTGAAGAGTGGGATAAGGATATTTATCAATTATATAGCTGTTGATATTGTTTGGAAAATAATTTTTTGGGATTTTTTTATGCTATTGTAAATCATTTCTAAATAAATAGAGAAATATGAGTAGATAGGTAAATATGAAAGGTCACTGGATTTTATGGAAGATGATCTCAAGAGTCATTTCATTGTATTAAATATGTATTCATATTAATGGAATATTATCCAAGTTTGGAGTTATATCTCTGTCTAACATAGTATCAAACATCTAGTTGTTTTGACGAGACTAATATTCTCACTCAGAATGGTCTCTCTACCTCTATGACATTCTCTACCCAACACCTAAATTTGACATGGTTTCCAATTCCCATGATGTTAAAGATTCAAGGAAATAATGAGGTGGAGGTTTGAGCTTGATGGAGTCAAGCATACTCTTGACATGTTGAGTGAATGTAATCACCTTTAGAGATTTAAATAATACGTTTACATTCATTTCACTCCTCAATCTAATCTTTGTTTTTTCTCTCCAACACACCCAATCTCTTATAATAACTCATCTAAATCATTCCTTCAATGTTATACTACTACCCATGTCTCTCCTTTCTCTTTAGTTTTGAGGAATTTTCAATTGGATTTGGTTGGCAACTCTCCACTTCCTTCAACGGTATGTTGCAAAGTTCAAGCACAAAAAAAAAATTTGGAATTTTTTTGGGTTCCCATTAACCCTAGATGGATATTTGTATTACTAAAAGGTGATTGTAAATGAGTTATGGAAAATTTTGGTTAAAATATTCATATGAAGTGAATACTATTCTTTTTAAAGGAAGAGACCTACTAGTTAGCTAGAGATTCAAGTTATTTATCCATTTTCTTATTCAAATTCTTTACAAGATTGTCTTTAGACCTTTGCCATAATTTCAACAAAATTGATAAAAATGTTTGAGTAGTGGTAGTCCAACAAAGGAGCACAAATATCAAGTCTTGGGAGTTATAGACATCCAAAATCTATCCATATGGTTCATTATGATCACCTAATAGGTGAAAATAAGTGCTTCCTTTGTTTGGTCATTCTTGGAGTGAGATAAAATATACCCATGCTTGAAATCCTTGACTACAATGTTCTTAGCAACATTGTAATTGAGTGATGCCTCTAGCAAAACTTCATGATGTATTTTTAAAAACTTAACTCTAGTTGTAACTAGAGACTACCATGTTTATTGATGGAAAAGTGAAGGAATTTGTTCACCTTTTGAAAGACATCACTTATAATGATGCATTTTTACAAGCTTAACGCTAGTTGTAACTAGAGACTACCATGTTTATTGCTAGAAATTTAAAGGAATTTGTTCACCCTTTAAAATAAATCACTTATAAATGGTATCCAACATTATTACGCTTCTGATCGCTTTGTATTGACAATTTTACCAAGTTAATAATGTAGACTCCATATAATGCACTCATAGAATAAACTGAATCTAAAATATACTAAGATAACTACCCAGACTATCACTACTACAAAGCACTTGGGGATTGTGAGAAACAAAACTACCACTACATTGTTTTATCACCAACATCGATATGTGTTAACTAGCAAGAAAAATTACAAAGAATGGTCTACCCATAATATACAATAATATTTACATTTCAAAATATTACTATACACATGATCATAATACACAACAATACTTTAAATATAATATAACGTTAATGATCATTAATAAATAATGACACCAACATATCATATCAAATATTCAAAATTCCCTCCCATGCACTTTTATGTAAAATAAAATGTTTAATACATACTAGTGATTTATTTAGGTTTATGATACCCTTTATTTTAAAATAAAATGAATAGGTAGATAAATATAAATTATATGTGAACCTATGTACCATAAAACATAATGGAATGAATCGGTCTATACTGTGTGTCATATAACAAAAGAGATAGAATTGGTGCATCATAGTGATATGATCACAAATACATTTAGTTTTATGTACACAATGGCATGTGTCAACTCAACGTGCACCAATTTGTGTTTCCAATATCAGCATTGGAGAATAAAACCTAATGTAAACCCTGTGCTTACCCAGAATATTTTAGTTATAGGGAATATTTGTTAAAATGTATCCTAAAAGCTCTATTCTAATTACAACGATTGTAATTACAAATGTGAATGCTGTTGAAGAGTTTTGCTTTTTTGCTTTTTTCTTTGGACTAATATTGTAACACTAAAAACATTCAATAAAATATTTATTACAAAGTGTTTTTTTAAGTGAAATAGAAGGGTTTTTGCTGAGTAGTTTATGTATTTTGGGTGAAATTTCTAAATATTAATAATTAGGAGAGAATGTGAATTAATTTTCATTTTGTTTATTGGTATATTTTATTTGTAGTTTTTTTTAAAATTATTTTGCAAGTTGTTATCACAATTTATTTGTTATCTATTTTAATGGTACCAATGTTACTAATTTATCGAGAACTTTACTAAGTTTACGTTTTATGGAGGTTACATTAAATATTTTCATGTTGATTTTCAAAAGTGGTAATGAAAACAATTTTTTTTTTGCACGGTAAAAATTCTAACAATTTAAATATTTTTAAATGATGGTATTAAAGACCAAATATCATCTCTATGAAAGAATGAAAAAAACAAAATGCTAGGATGAAAATTTGGTGATACAACATCACCCTTTTTGTATAGTAAAGATTAAAAAGAAAAAAATTAAACCACTGCATTCAATACCAAATATCATGACCACAAAAACCCTTAAAAATCAACACTTCCATTTTACCTACCTTTCTTCTTGTTATTGTTTAATGTTTGTTGTCTAAATGTTCTTACATTTGAGTTCCAATTACCAATTAATTGACATTTGACCCTCAAATATTTGTACTGTCCAAAATAAAACATGAATTGGACTATGTATTTAAAAATTCCATTACCTAATTTTCACTTAAATTTTATTTAATAAATTACATTTAAAAAAATGAGAGAAAGTTGCATATATATATATATATATATATATATATATATATATATATATATATATATGGAAAATAATATAAAAATAAATAAATAAATCAAAGAAAAAATTTATTATTTTTTAAAATTAAAAAAAAACAATTAAAAAGGAAAAAGTAAAATAAAATTTAAATACATAGTTAAAAATTAGTAATAATTTTACTTTAAATAACTCAAGAAAATAACAAAAAAAAGTGTTGTCTAACTAACTATTCATTTGCCAAATTTTGGCTAATTTAATTCAACTAAGAACTATGATCGAAAACACTTTAAAATGTATAACTGTTAAACTATGGTAAAAAAAAACTTCAAAATAAAAATGTCTCTCACAATCTTTCTCTATGAAAAAATAACAAAACATTCTAATAAAATACATAATTTAAAAATACTTAAAAATGAAAAAAAACTTTAAATAATTTAAAATATTATTAATATATCTTTTTGTTTGTTTGCCAAGTAGTCTAAGTTCATCAAAGATTACATTTGGCTTGACTTGTGGGTTGAGAAATGGCTTGAGAAATTGCAACTCAGGGGCATCTAAGCAATCAAAATCACCTGGGGATCGCACCATCCTAGGCCACACCATCCCTTCACATGAATGAATTTTTACCCACAGAGTCTCAAACCATGACCTTCACATCACAGAGTGACTTAAAAATACATCGTATTATCATCTATTCTACACCCACATGGGAAATTATAAATATATAAAAGAAAGAAAAAAACAATAAACAATATCATTCTCACATTTCCTCTCCACCCACACAACCAACCTAAAGTAACTATATTGTTGTTGCACATTGGCCATGTGAGTGGAAAAGAAATGCCCAACAATTCCCTCCCATAATGACAATGTTTTATTTATTTATTTAATTATTAATATTTTCTATTAAACAATGTAAATTTTGAAATGGGAACTATAAACTCAAAACGGGAACTCTAGCAAAAAGCCCCGAAAAAATATCAAAAACAGTGCTAAAAACGAAAAGTGTCTATGTTGGAATGATGTTTTTTTTTGGGGTCAATTTTGAACATGTTTTAAAAATGGCAGTGAAAATGAAATTTTCATGCAAAAAAACCTTGAAAATAAAAAAAAGTGGTGATACTAGAACGATGATTTTTTTTAGCTTCAATTTTCAACATTTAAAAAAATGCTAGTAAAACCGAATTTTTATGTGCCAAAAAAAGTTGTTTATGAGGAAAAAAACGCACTAATGTTTTTAGTAACATAACATTTTTCTTTCCTAAGTATAAATTCAACATGTTTTCAACCATGACATGCTAGATACAAAAGGAATTGGAATTTTTTCAACCATAAAATTAAAAAACTATGACATTATGAACAAATTACATGACTAAATGAATTCAAATGTCATTATTTGTATATTGAATGAAACATACATTATATCTTTAATTTAATGTTGCATTTTAGATATTTTAAACAAAAAAAATAATCATAATTAAGACATATAATCCAAGAACATAAAAATGACTCATAACTTTTGATTTAACACCATATGGAAATCAAAAATTTATTTTCAAGATACGATGCAAACATTAGTTATATAAACTGTCTTAAACAATTATTCAAAATCACTCATATTTTCTTGCACACCATCAGAATTCACATCTTCAGATGAATGACAAGATGCTAACGAAGATGTTCCATATTTTTCTCTTTCATCAACTAGTGCCCCATTTGAGTCCACATGCATGCTCGCCGTTTCAGGTTTCAAAATTATTCTAGATTTACGAATGGTTTTAGCAAACTCCCATCTCAACATTGTTCCTTCTGGTAACAACCTTTTCAAAATCTCTACCGTCTTGAAGCGAAGAGTTCCTCTCTTTTTAAATTGAAGTCATAAACAAGTATGTCAACATCTTCCAATTTTAAGATGTCTGTGCAGCGGCGATTTATATTTGTACCCTTCCTTTTTCTCTTTCTGCCATTTTTTTTGTCAACTACCATCTCTGGCTTATACACACCATTGAATGGGTGTGTATTTGTGGCATACCAATGTACTTCAACACCTGTAACATCCTCATTTTCTGTAAAGTCCTTTATAGCTTTAGCAACCCAAAATGGATAGCCATTGGGATCTCCATCTACTAGCACCGCGATCATGCAACCCTCCTTAATATTTTGTACTGAACCCCTGTAAAGGTCTTCCATGGCTTCACGTTGTGCACAAGATCTTCTGGAACCAATATGCATCTCTTTCCTCTGTCTATGAAGAATTAATAATACCTTGAGATTGTTGTTGTTCAACAATGTTTATATCCTCATGCTCATTTGACACATTTTGTGGCCAAATAAATCGATTTTTCAAAGGTATATCTTCATTTTTTGTTGTTGAAATTATATCACTTTGATTATTGAAAAATGACTCCCACCAAAATGAATCAGAAATGTCAAAGTACTCATATGTATATCTAATACATTTTTTAATTTCTTCTAGGGAATCAGAATAATTTATATATCTATTCTGTCTTCGTGCATTATGAAATTCACCAACTTATTGTAATAACAATATTTTTGATGCAAATATTGGATGATCTGGAATGAACTTCAAAAATTCCAAACTCGATGACGGTGTCCATTCCGCAGTAGTTGAATACTTCTTGTCCCATATTAGTGTTTTCCCATCAAATTTTTTGATACGAAATTGATGTTGGAAGTTAATGTCATTAAGTTGTTCAATGCATTTCTCCTCACCATGCGATCCCAGAATAAACCTTTGCATGTCAACAGTTTCTTCCAACACATAAAAAGTAGGCTTTGGAATGTATGATTTCTTAATATATTCAATTAATGATGGCAAGCTCCCAACTTCCTTCCTACTCAATGTAACTGAAAAATGACTGAACATCTGACCAATATGGTCATGAGTGTGACCAACAAGAAGGAAACCAACCTTTATCTTTTGAAAATTTCTTAATTCAAAAAGTATGTTTAGATATCCAAAAACTACTTGATTTTTGTTTTCATGACAAGTGTTTTCCAATTATAGATACAAAACATCAGGAAGATTACTAGACCAATGAGAAAGCACATCATGAATTATGGTTATTATCATATTTGTGTCATTATGAATATTTGGAGCTGTGAAGTACACCCTTGGTAACATTTTCCCATTGAAGATCATACAACTCACCAAGTGATACTGAATAAAATTTCCCTCTTGTAAATTTTTTGGTGTGCGAACAAAATGTGGTAAAAGTGTTTTCTTCTGGTCCATACCATCAATTACCAAACCAAAATATTTATTCGAATTATCATAACACTTCTTTCGATGTTTGTACAACCTTTTCCTTTCACTTGTTTGTTGTTTGCAATGCTCCTGAAGTTCTTTGACAATTGAATCTACACAAAATAAAATAAAACCATTAAGAAATATGTTTTCATAGTTGAAGACTATACAATTTTAAAATTTAAAGTTATGAATGCTTACCTCTTTCTAACCCTTCACATTTCTCCCTTTTTTCTTTAAGAGAAGCACATGTACTACAAATCCCCATCCTTGTCTTCTTAGGAATATAAACATTTTTGAATTCTTTCTTCCATACTTTCACAAAATATTGATATGTAATAAACCGGCCATGTTCGTCAACACCTTTTTCATATTCTTTGTATAAGTTGTAGATTTCCCGTCTTGAAAATTTATCTGGAATATGTATTGTCTCTCTATTTGGCATACACTCTCCATGCTTTGAAAATAAATCTTTCATCCATGACATTGTAGTATTTGATAATGGCCCGAATTGTCTTTTATGACATATTTCTGAATAAAATGTGGGATCCTTTCCCAATTTTTCTTGAATTCTGGAGAGATGAAAATTTCCCATTGAATGAAACATTTTGAAAGTCTTTCTATAGATAAATAAAGACCCAATATGGTAATCATAACCTGACAATGTAGATTGCATGCACCAAACTAAATATGAATTTTGCATTTTTTATTCATTGACAAATATATATTTCTTCTCTCTAATGCGAATTTGAAATCCATATGTTTCAAGCAATATTTTTGACAACATTCACTTGAAATGAGAGCGCTGATAAAACTTCTTCTCGTCAGATGCTCTGCTCTATCCCTTGTATAACTAGAACATCTTGGATTGATATGAAAAGGTCTGCTCATTTGTATAAGCATTTTCATTACCATTAAGAGGAATGTTATCCACACTATGATTAGCTGTGCTTTTCAAAAACTGACTTGGAGGATATTCTTCATCTTCCCCTTCTTCAGTGCTACTGTCATAGTCCTTAGAATTTGGATTAAATGGAAAATTTGACTTGATGTTTATTGGATATTCTTCCTCATTTGCATTGTCAGTGCTGCTCTCATAGTCCATATAATTAGGACTATGTTGAAAATTTGACTGTTTACTTACTAAAAATGCTACATCCTGTCCTTTGTCACTACTACCTTTATAGTCATTAGGATTAGGAATAATTGCTTCATCCTGCCCTTAATAACTACTGCTCTCATAGTCCATAGGATTGGGACTAAGAGGACACCATGCACTCCATTCTTTTGAAATTTTTCATCTTGCTCTTCATCACTCCTTCTCTCATAGTCCATAGGATTAGGACTAAGTGGACATTGTGACACTCCATTCTTTTGAAATTTGTCATCATGCTCTTCATCACTGCTGGTCTCATAGTCCATTTCATTAGGACAAAGAGGACACCGTGACACTCCATTCTTTTGAAATTTTTCATCATGCTCTTCATCAATACAACTCTCATAGTCCATAGGATAAGGACTAAGAGGACACAATGACACTCCATTCTTTTGAAATTCTTCATCATGCTCTTTATCACTACTGCTCTCATAGTCTTTAGAATTAGGACTAAGTGGACACTGTGACACTCCATTCTTTTGAAATTCATCATCATGCTCTTTATCACCGCTTCTCTCATAGTCCATAGGATTAGGACTAAATGGACATTGTGACACTCCATTCTTTTGAAATTCGTCGTCATGCTCTTCATCACTGCTACTCTCATAGTCCTTAGAATTAGGACTAAGTGGAAACCGTGACACTCCATTCTTTTAAAATCATCATCATGCTCTTCATCACTGTTGCTCTCATAGTCCTTAGAACTAGGATTAAGTGGACACCGTGACAATCCATTCTTTTGAAATTCATCATCATGCTCTTCACCACTGCTACTCTCGTAGTCTATACGATTAAGACTAAGTGGAAACCGTGACACTCCATTCTTTTGAAATTTGTCATCATGCTCTTCATTACTGTTGCTCTCATATTCCATAGGATTATGACTAAGAGGACATCGTGACACTCCATTCTTTCGAAATTTGTCATCATGCTCTTCATCATTGCTGCTCTCATAGTCCATAGGATTAGGACTAAGTAGAGACCGTGGCACTCCATTCTTTTGAAATTCATCATCATGCTCTTCATCACTGTTGCTCTCATAGTCCTTAGTATTAGGACTAAGTGGACACCGTGACACTCCATTCTTTTGAAGTTCATCATCATGCTCTTCATCACTGTTGTTCTCATAGTCCATAGGATTAGGACTAAGTGGACACCGTGACACTCCATTATTTTGAAATTCGTCATCTTTCTCTTCATCACTACTGCTCTCATAGTCCATAGGATTAGGACTAAGAGGAAACCGTGACACTCCTTTCTTTTGAAATTTGTCAGCATGCTCTTCATCACTACTGCTCTCGTAGTCCATAGGATTAGGACTAAGAGGACACTGTGACACTCCATTCTTTTGAAATTCATCATCATGCTCTTCATCACTGCTGCTCTCATAGTCCTTAGAATTAGGACTAAGTGAAATCTGTGACTCTTTATTTATTTGAAATTCTCCATCCCCTCATTCATCAGTGCTGCTCCCATAGTCCTTAGGATTAGGACTAAGTGGAAGAATTGAATTTCTATTCATAGTGGAAGAATTTCTATAATATTCATCAATATTATTAGAGTTGTTACGCGATGAAGATGTTGATGCTTTATAGAGCGAAACTTCACTATCAGGAGAATCCATCCCTTTCAAATAGAAGAGGTTGAATGATACAAATGTAGACTCTCCTAAAGATATTATATAGCTTAGAGAATGAAATTTTCCTTCCAAAAATTTTCGCCAAAATATTTCCCTCCAAAAATTTTGTTTCATGTATTTTCCTTCATTATTTTGTTCGACAATTCATTGAAAAATGTTAACTAAATTTTTTTATGAAATAAATCTTCAAATTTAAAATTGTAAACTAAAACTTCTACCTAAATTATTTTAATAGTTAAACTATATAATATTTACTAAACAATTGAATGTTTTTTAAAATTTTTATAATACCTTCTAAGACAAATTAATCCCACATTCACTGCGCTGTAAAACAATTCCATAATATTTGCTTTATCATAGTTTCCTATATCGCCATTAAAAAATTAACATGTTAATTTTTTTAAAGCAAATTAATCACACATTAACCGTACAGTAAAACATCTCCGTAACTTCATCTATATAATAATTTTCATTATCACTATTACTCACATCACGTCAAGGTTTTCTGAGGTTTGTTGAAAGGCTTGGAGCGAATTTGTAGAGAAGCTACATTAAACAACATATTCAACGGAGAATTCTCGCAATTGAAAGGTTAGTTAATTTTTTTTAAATTAAAACTTTTTCGAACCAAATTTACCCACTATGTTCGTTGTGGGCATGGTGGGCCCGGTAAAGCTCATGGCAGCCAAAAGGGTTCAGTAATTCTCATGGCAGCCAAACGGGCCCGTAGGTTAGGGGTGATGGGGATGGTTGGGCCACCAGATCAAGGGGTGGTGGGTGATTATCAGAATCGCCCACAACCCTACGGCGGGCCACCAGGGTGGCGCAGGGAGGCGTTGCGGTAGTTGCCCCTGCGCCATCTCGGTGGCCCACCTACCCGCTGGGTGGTGGGCCGTCGAGGTGGCATGGGGGCGAGCAAGGTAGCCCCGCCCCCCCTACCCCCTTGCACCACCCCCGCTGCCCGCCCACCACCCTGTTGGCTGCCGGAGTGAAGCGGGCCAAGGATGGGTAGAGGGAAGTGCTTGGGTTGCTAAGGTGGGCTAGGGGGCCGGACACAACGGCTGGCTTGGTTGGCCGCCCGATTTTCAGGGGGTGGCAATAAGGTGATGTATTTTTTAATTTTTATTTTTTTTTCGAAATTGTTATGATTTATAAAATTAATTATCATTTATCATTTTTGTTGTTAATTTAAGTTAATATGTTTTCATTATTTACTGATTTATGTGTTTCTTCTTTTCAGGAAAATGACATTAAAGAAGATTTTTGTGGATCTTTTTGGACCAAATACTCTTAAAGGTGGATCTTAAAAAAACATTGGTGAATGAACTCCACCTGAGCTGATGGCTGCAAATCTTTCAAGTGCCTCAAATGATAAGAAGATGATTTCATACTTGAAGAAATCAAAAGAAGTGAAACTTCCATCAAAAGTCTGGTATGTGAAATAAAGAGAAAGCCAAAATGTGCAGATATATCTATATGTTGATATACCTAATGATAATGGAATTTATGACGTGATGGGAAGAGTCATAGACATGTGTTCGGTACTGGACAGTGAAGTTGTTTACATACTTACAAAACTGTCCAAGTCACATAAAAGGATTCAATATTAGTTATTATATTCATTGTACAACACGAGAGAGGTATCTACAAAGTTGTGTAAACAAATAGTAAATGAGATGAACAAAATATAGTAAGTATTGTTATTTATATTTGTGTTTTGGATTCTTGTAACTGTCTCACTATATTTTTTTAATTTTGTTTTTATTAACACATGATATTTTGTTTAGTATAATTTTGTTGAAAGTTGGTCAATTAGGTTGGGAGGCATTCATTTCATAGAGCATGATATTAAGAAAGTTGTCAACAATTTCTACTCAGTGTTAGAAGAAGATATGGCAAACAAGAAAACTGTAGTAATTCATGATGCTACAAAACTACATCCAAGAGATCAGAAAAAAAAGCCTCTAGCGGATAAATCTAGCATGGGTAGAAAAGTTACTTTTGAAGACAAGGAAGTTGAAACTGGAAGTGAAGAATATGTTGTCATTACTGAAGATGACAATGGAACTAAGAAGAGCTGTAAAAGACCAAAAGTAACAATGCCCAAGAATAAATCTGTTACAGTTAATGGTGAGAATGTTATGAAGAAGAAAAATAAAGTTGAACATTTTGAAGTAGTCATTACCAACAGTCAAAAACCTAATGAAACTTCAAAAGAAAGCAGAGAAATCATTACACCAGGAGCTGATTTAGAGGATGGCATTATCAAAATAAAACAAAATTCCATTCAACAAAACTTAGCAAAGAGAAACTTAATTGAGGGTGGTCGTACATTTTAGCTTAATGCCAGACAAATATATAAGGTAAGTGAAGGACAATGTCAATATCAAATTAGAAAGCCACATCATCTGCATGTTCACAACTTGAAGACATTGATGAGGTACAATCCATATGCTCATGTGGTTAAATATGTTCTTCTTGTTGATCCAGTTTAAGTTTCCAACAAAGAAGCATTTGATAAGTCAAAATGTTTTGAATACAATTATTATGTGCTTGGGGGGGACCATTCTGTAGAAGCTCAAAGACAATTTATGGAGGAACATCCCAATAAACCACATTTTGAAACAATGAAATGTATCATTTATGTTGGTTTATTAAATATAGAAGCAATGTTAATGGCATGGGATCATAATTCAGATAATGAATATATGATGTCTATGACTTTCATCCAAAGGGTTAGATTTATTCATAGTGAATTTGAAGAAAAATGTGGTTGGGATAGGATAAATGTTACTGTAGATTTCCGAAAGGAATGTTGTATGGAAATAGGCTATCCAGTTAAAGAGAAAAGACAAAGGCGGAAAATTTGGTGATTTATTCAGAGGTGTTGATAACATTTTCCAGTTGGCATTTAGAACTGGAGAGATATGGGAGTTGATTAATGAGATTTTTAGCATGTGGGAGAACATTGGGATTAAAAAATAGAAGGTGAAAAAGTCTAAGCCATTGATATGTAGCAACAATAAATCAGGTCCTAAAATGAAGTAGCTTCTAGAAGATACGACTATCACACCTTGGAGAGCATTGCAAGGAGTGAAGGATGAAACAATTGTCAAAGCAATATGATCTCATGTGAGGTCAGGGGAATTATCATTGGAGGAAATGTCTGAGGAATTTCAAAAGTAAGTTTGTTGAATTATTTTTATTTATTTCTAGATTATAATTTTCTTTTAAATATAACATATTCTTCTTGGTAGTATTTTTTATACATATCATTATATTAAATTTTTTACTTTATCTATGTAGTCACAAAGTTTACATGAAAATTCAAGAACAACTAATTAAATTTTTGAATGAAGATAGTTGGGATGACATTGTATGCAACTATCTAGATTCAAGTTATACATCAACATTTTTTTTTTTTTTTTATCTTGCATTAAAAAAGATATGTTGATTTATACATTCATTTTTATTCATCTATGTACTGTTTTTAATTTATATCTTACACATATATTTGTTTATTTTATAAAATATGAAGAAGGATGATAATGGAGCACTAGATAGTTTGAGAACCTTTATTGAAAAAATAAGGATCGAAACACTGAAGAAGAAATGTATTAAGAATATTGAACTTTATCCATATCTTACTCATTTCATTTGGAATGGACTAGACACTATTCAATATCAATTAATACAAGGCGACTATGAAGACATTGCTAAACTCATACCTAAAAGGGATTATGCCCTAGTTATTGCAGATATTCCCCATGGTTTCAATATTCCAAACATTGACTATGATAGTGACCCTTATAATTATCAAACTCTTAGTAAAGTGGTTGTGAGATTTCTAGAACTCACGGCATCACCATTATGGAGATTTGTGACATTTCATTCAGACACAATTGGAAATTTTATTGTCAATCTTCAAGGGGAAAACAAATTCAAGGATGCAGCTTACATGGTAAGATGTTTAAAATGTATATTTGATTAATGTTAAAAAATTCATTTATGTACAAGTTAATTGAACTTTTACTATTTCATGTTACAGGAAAAAGTCAAATCTTTTTAATCATGAAGATCAACAATTTATAAATGATTGTGAGTTCATTCATATTGAGAGTTGGGCAAAAGATGATAGCTATATGTCTATTGTTTTTAATCAGGTAGATAGAAAGAGTCATAGCCAAATACTGACTTATGATGTTGTTGTGAGAAAACTAACATATGAAGACAATGAAGAAAAAAGAGAGATAGTTAACATTTATCAAAAACCATAGTTATTGATTAACTATCTTATAGACATATGTTCAAATGAAGGAGATTGGGTTCTCGATTTATTTTCTAGCTCAGGTAAGTTTTATTATATGGAATTGAATTTCAATATGTTATTTCTTAATTTATATGTCATTATACTAATTTACTTCATTATTTCTTTTGTGCTTGATAATTAGGTACAACACTAACATATTGCCTTCAAAAAGGAAGAATTGCATTGCGATTGAAAAAGATCCAATACAGTGCAATTTCATGCAGCAAAGAATTAAAGCTCGTCAATTTCTTCCAGATGCAATACAAGAAATTGGGTTGAAGAAAGAGGACTTTAGTGAATCACGTTGGCAAAAAAGGCAAAGAAACCCCAACCACCATTACACGGAATGATTGGAAAGGCATACATTGGGAGATTCGCAGACATCAAAGATCTATTAGAAGAGGAAAATGAGCAAAATGAAGTAGAAAATATTGTGAAAGAAGACAATGATGAAACTCTAGAGGACGAAGAGTTTGGATTACGTGACATTGTTGATTAAATTTAAGTTATGCTTGGAAATCAAGCTCATTTTTTGTAACTATTAATTAGTTATACTTGTAATGTTTTGACTTTGACATTTTATGAGAAGAATATACACTCAATTAAGGCTGTTATGCATTCAATATTTGTATTATGTGATTTTCACATTAATTTTTATGTTAATCAATATTTTTTGACATGAAATTCATAAAAAAAAACTATTATTTAACCATTTTTAGTTAAAAATTTCCTATAAAAATTGTGATTTTTACATGTCATTTCTAGCAAAAAATTATAAAAAATTATCAAAACGTATAGTTTTTTAGTTATATTTATGTTAAAAATGGTTATTTTTATGTTAATTGTTAAAAATTATTGTTTTTTAGAGACAATTATTTCATGTGGATTGAAAAATTAATTAATGATGTATAAATATGTAGAATATCAAAAATTCAAACTATCAACCTTCTTTAAATATGCAAAACAATAAAAACCTCACTAAAAAAAAGAAATTAAAATAAAAATAAGAAAATATGAAGAAGAATACCACTTCAAAAATTATTAAATTTGGAAAACAATTATTCACATTTCATACATTAGAAAATTTAAAGTAAAAAAAAAGACCTTTTAAAAAAAGGGTCTGGTGTAGAATTACCACTTTTTTAAATCAACATGAAAATCACTACCATTCTAAAATGCAATGTACATAAAAAAAAAATTATAGTGCCAAAAACTATGCTCTAAAAAAACATGTGTGTTTTGCATCACCCATTTTCAAAATCGGGTCACTTTTTTGCCATCTCTACAAAACGGGTAATAGTATTAGTTCCCGTTTCAAAGTTTACATTGTTATTATTTGTTTATTATATTATTAGTATATGTGTTATTTTTTTCATTTCCTTTTTTAATTAATGTCCTATTTTTTTAAAAGTGTTTTTATTTAATTTTTAATTAAATATATATATAAACTTTAACTTTATCTTTTTAATTTAATTTTATTATTTGTAATATATGTGTGTGTGTGTGTTTTTTCTTTTTAAAATTGTTGTATTTTAGTTTTCTAGTTTTGTTGGATACCTAATTCGTAAGGGTTGGTATGGAAAAATTTCAACTTTCATGGAAGTCCAGGAGACCTCTGGGAATATGAAACCAAGGGCCGGGACAATGTATTAATATGTACATCTTTGTGAATAGAAATAAATCTCATATTGATCTTAATTTTGCCTACTATTTTTGTGTGCTTTTAACATAGTATCAAATTAGGTGTATTCATGTCATGCTCAAGATTAAGCTAGATTTATGTATCCTTATTAGAAATTGAATTGGTTTGGCTTGTGGCATTTTCTCAACCATGGGTTAAGGTCTGATTAACCTAGGCAATCTTCATGGGTACTCTGCTAGTTATTTGTTCTTGTTAGATAATTTGTTCCTTGAGGCAATAATATTTTGTAGGTTGAGTAAGTGGAGCATCTACAAGTTCCAACATGTTAACACCAAAAAATTGTACACCTATTAATACAATCTAGAAGGCACTAAAAAGTGTCTAGCACAATGCACAGGTGAAAATTTTCCAGCATAATACATTATGAAGTTTAAAAAATCAAAGTTCTTCTAAGGTCAAAAGTTTATAAAGGAAAAACAATTAAGGTCGCACATTTATGTCTTAGATAAATGAGTGCATGTGGAATAACCTGCAAAAGCTGCACGAGTGCAGAAAAGGACGACTTAGCAATCCAGGACCACTTTACACACTTGGGGCCAATTCTACGACATGAGCTTAGTCTAGTACATCAGAATTTGAGTCACCTTGGATATATGTAGTGATTAATGGAATCATGTTTTCCTACTCATGTGTCTTTGGGATGCATGTACTACGAGAGGGAAGAAGGATTAAAAAAATTCTATATAAACAAGTCATGGGAGAACCAAAACATGGGACATTGTTATGTTGGCCAAATTGTCATTTGAGCAAACCATCATTGCATTGTTGAAGCCAAAGAAGGGAAAAACACTAGCATGTTGGTCATATTTCTTCTAAGAAATCCATCATCTTAGTGAGAGAAGAGGAATCGACCATTGGAGAGTCTTCACACTTCTTTGAGAGAAAGGAGAAACTTGCAAAGAGATCGAGGGAAGAAACCTCCTTTCTGAGGATTTTTGAGCCCCATAGCTCCAAGAATTCTCTTCAAGTGTCCAATATTTATTTATTGTATTCAACTTCTACCACCAGCAATCAATAAAGGGAGAGTTTTCCACATATTATTGATTTTTTTCTCTATTTGAGTATTGTTTGTTTATGTACCTTTTTGTTTAGTTTATTTTTATGTATGCGTTATTTCCACTATTTAAAATGTTGCATTTATTTAAGTATGTCCACTAATAACACCAATTTTGACTATGATCTTTTGTACGAAACAATCAATTTCTAAGGGGGTGTCTTTTGGTACACTTGTGCTCGAAAAACACTAAAACAAGAATGGCGACCATACTACTCTCTTTTCTTTAATTTAGAGATTATTTTCACATGATGTCCTCTTTGCACAACCATCCTACAAGGTGCTCTACATCTCTTTGGATTTTTTACAGACCCCTAGGACCTTTTCTAAGCCCGCATAAGTGAATATTTTCTGTTCTTTCTCGCCTTCACGCCTTTTTCTCTGAAAGACGTGAGCACAAGTCTATGTGTGCTAAAACCACATGGCCAATAGAAAGAAAAAAACAACCTTGTATTTTTCTCTTTTCTCATGTGATTGACTACCTTTAGTGAATTACCTTCACCTCTACATTCAATATTTTCTATTTAATACCCCTAGTTGCTTTACTAACTTTAATTGGTGAAGCAATTAGAGTATTTTTTATGTTGCATTTGCAAATACCTAGAAAGCCTAATTAGGGAGAAAAGTAAGTGGCCAAAATCCCCATATATTTTTCAAACTATTCTATTTGAATTTGGTGCAAATCACATAAATTAATTATTAAAGAAGTAAGTGGCCCATTATCCACAATTCTTACTACTAACCAAAGCATTTCTTTTGGTACTAGGAGAAAATGTTACTAGAGAAAGTAAGTAATATCTACTTCCCTCGCATCACTTAGATGATCTTGGGATTGCACATGAAAACCTTCTCAAAAATATTTGAATTTCCATCTCCCTTATTAAACTCCACATAGTTTAATAAGAAAAAAGTAAGTGGCCCATAATCCACAAATATATATTTTTTTCGTTGCAAGGATAAATTAACACTTTATGTAAGGGATCATTGCATATCTGCATCTTATCATACTTTTTGTGTTCACTTGCATCACACACTAAGCCGTCATACGCTTTGTTCTCAAGGGGGCATCCAGTTTTCAGAGATTTTGATACTCAGTCTTTTTTGGCTTACAAAAATGCCCCATAGGTGAATTAAAAGTCCTTCAAAAACAAACATACCTTGAACCAATTAAATTTGCCCACAAGGGCCACAAAAACATTTATAGTTCAGGTTAGGACCATTTGGGGTAGGCATCCCATAAGCTGCCATGGTCATGTTACACCATTGAAACATATTTGTTAAATTTTTAAGGGGCTTAAAAATCCTTCAATCATACCATGGAAAAGAATAACTGAGCATAGCAGAGATCCGACTCAGAGGGGGTTCGGCTTAGGTCTAGTGCATGTGATACTCTTTAGGGCTACTTGACCCATCTAGTGCTCGGTACTGGTAACTGACTCGCAAGAAGCTAAAGACTCAAATTCTCACGTGGGATGAAGGTACTTAGTGACCAAATCTATGGCATCCTTTCCCTATAGATGATGGTGCAGGCAACACTTGAGCCTCATTACCATTCTTTTGGTTGATTCTTCAACTGTTGGAAGGCGCCACTAATTCTTTTGGGAAGTTTCCCCAGGACCCATCAGAACATATCTTTGCAAGGCCTAGTTACTTTGAGAGTGGACAAGATGATTAAGTCTACATGGGACTTTTATTGTACGCAACAAACAAAAACCTTTTTCTTATTTTCTTGATCACATAGTTTAATTAAAAAAAATAAACAATTTATATATTTCACTTCATTTTATGTATTTGATCCTATTGAATTGATATTTATCTCCTTCACTCACAATACACAAAGTATCACACACCCAAAATCAACACCATAGGGGACCCCACGACTTCTTGTCGATATAGAATTCTTTTAAACCTAGCCCCATTATTAGGAGGTGTGCCAAGACTCCCACCATTTAGGTGTAGAGGACCTCACTCAACCAGCATTATTGGATCTTCCTTTATTGGCACATATTTTCTTAGAACTCCTCCTTGGCAAGGTACACCGTTCACTACTCCAAAAGGATCCCCACATGCTATCCCCTTTGGGAGCACACACACCTCTCATTTAGGAAGTCCCTAAGATACCCATCGAGGTAATTCTCTCGAGACATCCCCATAGAGGACTCCATTGCATATAACTATCAAGAATCAATTTACGATGGCAAGTAATGTACAGATCCCATTCTTAGCTTCGCTAAACCTACCGGATTTAAGAAAGCTAACAACGACCTGATCTTCGATGGCCAAACTTTTCTAGCTGTGCCCACCGAGCTTCCTTTGGACATTCCAAAATTCAAGGGAAAACGGGGGAAAGAACCAAGAAACTATGTCATGAAGTTTCACCTGTGGTGTTCGTCTAATAGTATCAGAGAATATACTATTAGATTATGACTGTTTTAATGCACCATAATAGGTCCCACTGCAAAATGGTATGTGGAATAGCCTTCTACGTCACAAGGGAACTTCTTCTCATTAGATAATTCTTTCCTCAACTTGTTCCAACTCCTGGTCTGCCATGTTTCGGGTCTGGAACTCCTTACTCACTTCAAACAAACACCTATTACTCACATCTTGGATCATCTCCATGAATGGCGAAAATGTCGTAGCATGTGCATAACCCAATTTGAAGATAAATTCCTCTTGGAATTTTTCCTCACATGCCTCACATTTGAAATCTCTAAGAACGTGGAAAATTCATCCCCGCAAACCAAGGAAGAATCCATTAGTAAATCCCAACAACTAGATCTTATCTATACCCAGTGTCGATACATTTGTCATGTGCTTCCAAATGCCCTGCACTTGTAAACCTATAGAGAGAACCCAGACGCATCTAATGCTGATAACGGATTAATTGGGTCCCTCTTCCAAAATCAACACAAAAATAACTACCAATACTCTGGGTATTCATTCAATGGCTAAGCATATGATGTTACACAAAATGAACCATCATAACAATATACAGGGTATTATAATGGTCAACCCACACCAATGCAGAATATAGTCAATATGGTTAACCAATACCAACCCCATAAAGGAGGCTTGTATCCTCCCCCTCATGGAAACAAATACTCCTCTAGGAATACGAACATGAGGTCCGCTCCCCTGAGTCAATACATTAACCAAGGACAAGGAAACCAATATTCTCCTTTCCCATCACAACAACAAAACATCCCACCAATGCAAAATAATGGATGGGTGAATCTAGTACAACCTTCTCTCACTTCACAACAACAATCAGAGGAACAATTGAATTCATCTAATCCTTCCAATGCTACTAAGAAAAAATAAAAAGTAGCCAAAGGGAGAACCCGAGCAAGGGTCAATAATCAACAACAACTCCCATAGGCACTATGAAGGGGCAACCCCAACTAGAATCAAAACCATGGAACAACCAACAATAAATCATAGAAACAAGGCAAGAACATAAGTCTATGGAGTAATCATACATGTGCTATCTATGGGAAGTACGATCATTATACCCACCATTGTCCTCAACTTCCTAATTTAAAAAGGATACAAGACAATAGGGGGCAATGTAGTCAAAAAAGTGCATTGATCCAGAACCCCTTCCCCCATCAGGGAGTCGTTAAAACTTAGCAACAAAATCCCCAACCTTATCCATTTGGAGGAAACCCCCATAAAAATCCTAATCATGATAGTGTCATGACAAGAGAAGATATCCTCTTGAAAACATAGAATCAAAGTTATAAATCTCCCCCAGAGCCTAATCTGTACACTTTTTCTAGGAAAATACCTACGGGGTTGTTGACCGTCCATTGAACTTCTATAGAAGCCATGCATATGATGGTCAAAGGACCATTACGATGCATAGGACACAAATCGAAAGATGCTCATAGCTACAACATAGTCGATGACTTAGCACAATCACCATAAGCTATGTCAGTGCTAGAATTCCCACAAACATGCTCAACCCAACAAAAAGCATTACTTTCCGCTCTAGGTGCAATTGACCCATTTGATTCCCACCCAATAATATTTGACTTAGACAAAGCTACTCCACGGCTACCCTCAGCCATCACTTTCCAAAACCTAGTATCAATCCAAAATATCAACATCCATCGTTGCATCATCAATGAAGGGGCTTCCACATGTATCATGTCCAAATCCATTTGGCAGAAATTAGGATCTCGTGAACATAAGCCTTCTGACATAACGCTCAAAGCATACGACATGTGCCCTTCTGCTCCTATCAATTTATGCCCTAGCATTTCAAGTAAGTTCGATGGAAAATTTGTGTTAATAGACATTGAAGTACTAGACGCCCAGTTGGATTACAACATCCTACTAGGCCAAAGTTATATCTAGGAAATGCTTGCAGTCGCCTCATCAGTGTTCAGAGTAGCGATGTTCCCCCATGATGGAAATATCATTACTATTGATCAAGTCACATACTACAAGAAATAAACCTTATCCACAGCAGATGGTGTGTTTTCCTTAGTCTCGTCCTCTTGTGAGGTAATCACTGCTTACACTGAGCTCATCCTAGGCTAGTTCAAGCAACCAAATCTCCTAGGAACATTCCCAGGAGACCCTCTAGTAAGACAAGAGCTTGTCCCAAATATTAGAGCATCAATGTGCATGATGGCTTCATCAAACACGACACAAAACCCGGAACCAGTACCAGACACCACACCCTTTGCAACTAGTGATTTCATTACTCTACTCACGCCATTACACAAACCCCCCTTTTATGCCCCCCACCTAGCTTTGTCTTGCACAAAGCCATGGAAACCTTTACATTACCAAATATGGCTCTCAAGATACTAGTACGGTATCTGGTCCACATGACCATGTCAGCTGAGAAATGACACATTCCAGTAGGTAACATCCTTGTAGCTACATCTTAGGAAACCACCCTTACTTGAAACTGTCTTGCACCTACACCAACTAAGGCCAATAGAAAGGCTAAAAAAATGGTAAAAGAGGAGAACCCTCAAACTCCTACAGGGCCTTGCAACCCTGTGCATTATGGGAATAATTTGGGCACCCAACCCACATGTGCCTCGAATTAGATGAGTTAGAAACTCTCATGAATGCCCCTAAAACATCAGTAACCCAAACTCCACCAATAGGAGAAAAAAGCATACCTTTGCGTAACAAAGAAATACACACCAACCATGCATGCACTATATGCTAAGAACATGGGCACTATACTCATCAATGTCTTGCTATCCCTCGATATAGAGAGCCATAAAACAAACTCATTGAAGCCAACATGAATGAGTTGATAGCGCAAACCCACCCTCAAATAGGCAATAAATGTCAAAAAATCTTCTACGTTCAAGAAGAGGCAGCTTTGTGCTTTAAAAAGCCTGCCTACAACAAATGAAGGCAGTGTAAGCAACAACAACCCTCGTCTGCTTTACCATGTGCTATATGTGATGACCCTACTCATTCGATAAACCTCTCCCTATAACTATGGAAACATTATCAAAACCACCTGATCACCCAGGTTGCTCAAAGAATCAAACCTAGACACCAACACCCTATAGACACTATCTGCCAGGAGAACCATCATAAGAGGAGGTGCCCCCACTTTCACAAAATCCGAAAAACGTTGAGTTTTGTATGTAGATTCATGAACAAAAACTATTATATGCTGGACTAAAATATAGAAACCACAAAATCCATCCCCCTAGCTAGTGAAGAAGGACCCCTAGATGTCTTATTTGTGTTTGAGTAGAAAAGGCAACCAACAAGAAAAATGGGTCCCTCCCATTTCACCTCCCATCACCATCACTAATCTAGATCAAGCCAAAAGAAGCCTAAAACCATCTGGAAAAAAAACACCTATCACATGCACCCAATATGATAAACTCAACTATTTGATCAATAAATTCTATGAACTAAGTAATTTCAAAGACATCTTCTGCTTAGTGTCCCACATCCCCCACAAGCACCTGTCCAATCAAGAAAAAAATCACACAATTTTATTGTTACATATGCTCTCAATTCCATCACACAAGGAATTGTTAGTACCTTCCACGGTTCTTTATAGCAAGAGAAGCACTAAAACAAATCCATAAAAGTATTCCATGACATACCAAGACCATGACCCAGAGATGGATACCCCCATAGGATATCCTATCACGCAACATCAATGAGACATCATCATCCCACACTATGAGTAACATCACCTCTCATACAATCTATTCGGTTAGTTCTGAACCAATACATGGAAACTCTTCCAAATCCCCTCCTAACATAAACAATATCTCTATAATGCATGCATTTCCAAAACAACAATCCCTTCAAAAATACGGTCAAGACCTCACCCCTCAGAGATTCACTGAGGGGGAGTTAGTCTGCCGCTAGGATGTCACCCAGGAAGGAGTAGGAACTAGAAAGTTTGAAACCCTTTGTAAGGGCCCATACATCATCAAGAATTGCCTCCTTAAGGGGGCATACATACTATCAGATCCCAATGATACTTTCCTAAAAAATCCCACCAATGGTCTACCTCAAAATATTTCACCCATAAAATGCTACAGTAGACGTGTATGTATCATGACTTATTTTTTATGATGATCACCTCATCATGGATTTATTCTAAAAAAAATATCTCATCACGTGTCAATAGATGGATCTTCTGCAATATTATCACCATGGGTTCGTTGAACGTGCATCTCGATGGTTGCAAAATCTCACCCCTCGGCTTGGCCCACATACTCTCTTGACAGGTCACCTCTTCTCTTTAATGGACTTTTTATCGTGTTAGCCAGCAACAATCAAGTAGAATAAGATGCCATCATAGGCCTCTTGGTCGATGCCCACCACCTAGGTATCCATCACCTGCATGTATTCCTTGATTCCCGGCTATTAGTATCACACTGAAACATGACCTTTCAAATCCATGATCCATGTCTTTTTCAAAAATATCTGCATGTACAAAGGTTAGCTAGATATTTTGATCAAATCACATTTACACATATACCAAGAGATCAAAATCATATAGCTAATCACATCGCTAATCAAATCCTATACTGGCATGCATCACATATATATAACCATCAAGATACATAAAACATCAACATTAGATACATCTTAAAAAAAAAATGCATAAATACACCAAAAGTATAGACACATATAACACATCATGAGAGCTGCCAAAAATGATCTAGTATACACATCAAAAAATATATGAGTACAAAAATTCATTCGCCAATGACCAGGAAGAATAAGTCAACATAATATAGGGGAGCATCCTCATAAATGGGTGCTTGCCCTCACACATACATCATCTCATCAAAAAAGAAAAAATCTAGCAAGTCTATCTAGGGCCTTGACGTAAAAATCTCTGCATCTAGAGCCAAAATAGGACCATCCATAGCCGTAGCCATGATAATGCGTTGCAAAACCAGTCAGTGAGACTCCTCTTGGGACATCATCGTCTCAACAATGTCCTCTACTAGGTTGACCCATCCATCAACAGGAAACCATCTAGTTAGGGACTCAACTTGCCCCCAAGTATCACGATAACCTCGTAACTCTACCTCATCAGCTGCTAAGCATGCCTCTGTGTCCTCATCATGCATACACAATCTCACTGCATCCTCATCTGCCACTACCATGCCTCCCTCTCCAGACGGCCCAGCAATCTCAAATTGGCATCGGTCGCCCTGCACTACCCCAATTAATATTTGGTGGCTTTGCCACCCTCGGTCTTTGTGGAACAGGGGCAACCCATGCAACACCCATGTGCCACGGATCGTGGCCTACCAGATAGGTTAGCAGATGCCCTCACGACCCCGCATTTGAAAGTAAAAAAAACATAGTGTCAACATTGTCGTAAATAGAAAACCATAAACAATACATGAAAGCACACATATTTATGCAAATGTGTAAATAAAAATATACCCGCTGGTCCCCAAGTAGCAACCTAAGGAAGCCCCATATTTGGATCTCCTTGGAAGTCTACTATGTGATAAGGAAGGTCCGGGATCAGGTGAGGATTAGAGTTAAACCAATCCTCTACCATGGCGCTCCAATAGCGCCCCACCGCTCCACCACCAGCTCTCGGCATCACCACTGTCTAGTGACGCATGCGTGGGTCCCTAACACATCCCGCTGATACTACAAGAATTAGGCACAGCATGAATACCAACTCATATAGTATGCTATTCAGCACACTCCCATAAAAAAGCTCCTTGGAGTTCTGTGCTCTACCCGTGTGAGCTATGATAACATCCCCTAATGCAATAGTGGCACCCAATCAAAGAAGTGTCCCACCTGTAGCTATTGGAGTACTGCTATATGAGGCCTTGAACACTGGTTGAGGGATGCTGACCCCACAAATCTAGAAATAATAGCCAGCATTGCTCACTTGACTAAATCCAAAACCACTGCAACCTTAATGCAACCTCATCATAGGGGTTAGGATCACAGTGACTCTCACCCACTGGCTTCATCCAATGTTGAATATCCACATGACTGACGGGTAGTGGATAGGGAATTGCCTCCTCACGGGGCATCAAACCTATAACAAAATAGATAGCGGTATGAATCGGTATCAGAAGGTCTATGAGAGAGATGACCATCACCTAACAGTTTGAGTTCCAACACTATACTAGAAAACATAGGAACCTGTCCTGTGACCTCATCACAAGGTTCTAAAGAAACTTCAAGAGCCCCCATTGCACCACCATCTGTCTAGCTACATGATCTTGTGCCACAGAAGTACGTAGCCTCACCCAATCCCTGTCCCGCTGTTATGAAACCAGCTCAAGAAAAGATAGAAAAAATAGATCAACGCCTTAGAATTCAGCCTCTTCGAGGGGGCAACCTCCTTTACATTACATAAATGAACAATTCTTGGATGATTCAAATGAAAAAACCTCCTTTCTATATATAGGAGTCTATGGAGTCATAATATAATCCAGCCGACCTAACAATAATGATATAAAGCCACAAAAATAACAATAGAGGGATTCTATGGGCACATTAATAACAATATGGGGGTAATGGGGGCACAACAATATAAATAAGGGGTATAACTACAATAGTAATGGGGTAATCACTAGTATTATAGGGACCCAACATGCCCCTCTCCTTCAAAAAAGTGTTGTCCTCAACGCTTGAGTAGTTCTGGATACTTCTGCATAAAATTCTCATCCTCCCATGTGGAATCTTCAGTGGATAAGTTCTTCCACTTGATAAGGTACTCTGAAATTGATCGATTTCGTAGCTGTCGAGTTCTTGTTTCTATAACTGCTTCCGGTTCCAATATAATTTTTCCTTCCTCGTCAAGTTCTGGCAATATTGTTTGAACTGGGAGCTTGTCGCCTATAACTTTCTTTAAGCATGAAACATGGAAAATTGGGTGCAATCGAGAAGCTGCAGGAAGCTCCAATTTGTATGCCATAGTACCAATCTTTTGCAACACCTTGTACGGACCATAATACTTTGGTGATAATTTATTATCCTTCTTAGCTTGCTTGAGGGACATTTGCTTATATGGTTGTAGCCGTAGGAATACCCAATCACCTACATCAAAACTTCTTTCACTGCGATGTTGATCTGCCTGTTGTTTCATTCTATTCTGTGCCAACACGAGGTTATCCTTTAAGAGTTGGAGGACTTGTTGTTGATGTTCGATGTGATGTTCCACTGCCTGAACCTTAGAATTTTCTCTTAAATATGATGTGATGGATGGTGGTTGATACCCATAAAGTGCCATAAATGGGGTCATTTTTGTTGCTGTATGAAAGGAAGTGTTATACCACCATTCAGCCAGAGGCAACCATTTGACCCATTGTGTCTGTTTATCAGATACAAAGCAACGAAGATATCCTTCCAAACATTTGTTTACTATCTCAGTTTGCCCATCAGATTGAGGATGATAAGATGAGCTATGAGCTAACTGAGTACCAAGACAAGAAAATAATTGTGTCCAAAAATTTCCAGTGAAAATGGGATCTCTGTCACTTACAATAATCTTTGGGTTTCCATGTAGCTTTTGAATTGTTTCCATAAATGCAGTAGAAAATGTACTGGCTTTAAATGGATGTGATAATGCACAAAAGTGTGCATACTTGGTAAGTCTGTCAACTACCACCATGATGACACTCTTTCCCTCAGACTTGGGTAAACCTGTGATAAAATCCATTGATACCTCCTCCCAACGTTGGCTTGGAATGGATAAAGGTTGTAATAGACCCGGTGTCTTAATTGTTTCAACTTTATTTTGTTGGCAAACCAAACATTCTGCCACAAACTTTTGAATATCTGATTTAAGGCCATCCCAAAAAAATTCCTTCTTAACCCTGTGGTAAGTTTTTAAAAATCCTGAGTGCCCTCCTAAGGGAGAAGTGTGCAATTCCATAAGAATCTTTTGTTTTAGCTGGGAATTCTTACAGAGGTATAAGCGATCTTTGTACCATAACGAATCATTTTTCCAGCTAAATGTATCAGACATACTGGAATCTTGTTGTAGCTTTCGAATAAGTGCCCACACTTCTTCGTCATTCTTCCATTCCTCCCTTGCTTCATTTATCCAATCTGGTTGGATGATAGAAATAGCGCACAACAATGCTTCCACATCCTCATCCTTTCTTGAGAGTGCATCTGCCACCACATTTTGCTTCCCTTTTTTGTAGATGATTTCAAAGTCATAACCCAACATCTTTGTGACCCACTTTTGTTGCTCTTCAGAGGATAATCTTTGTTCTAAAAAGTATTTAAGGCTATCATGATCCGTTTTTACCTTGAAGTGTCTTTCCATTAGGTAGGGTCGCCATTTCTTAAGTGCATGGAGTATTGCCAACATTTCCTTCTCATAAATAGCTTTTCTTAGAAACTTTCCCTTGATTGGACGACTTTCAAAAGCAATGGGTCTTTCATCTTGCATTAGAACAGCACCAATTCCATTTCCTGAAGCATCACATTCCACAATAAAGGTTTTTGTGAAGTCTGGTGTAGCTAAGACCGGTGCTTGGCACATTGCCTCTTTAAGATGTTCAAAGGCCTTTGTTGCTTCCGGAGTCCATGAAAATGCATCTTTCTTCAATAATGTTGTTAGAGGTGCTGCTATTCTCCCATAATTCTTAACAAACTTGCGATAATACCCTGTCAACCCAAGAAATCCTCGCAAATGCTTTATGGATGTGGGGATTTTCCATTCCTTAATGGCTTTAATTTTGCTAGGGTCTACCTTAACTCCTTCATGAGATACAATATGACCCAAATATTCCACCTCTTGGACTCCAAAGAAACATTTGGATCTTTTGGCATATAATTGTTTCTCTTCCAATAGTTGTAGCACCCTGTCAACATGTTCAACATGATCCTTCCAAGACTTGCTGTAGATAAGTATATCATCAAAAAATACTAACACAAATTTTCTAAGGAATGGTTTGAAAATTGAATTCATCAAACCTTGAAATGTTGAAGGTGCATTGGTAAGGCCAAAAGGCATGACCAAAAATTCATAATGACCCTCATGAGTTCTAAATGCCGTTTTCGGAATGTCTTCAATCTTCATTCTGATTTGATGATATCCTGAACGAAGATCCAACTTGGTGAAGTAAATTGATCCATGCAATTCATCCAGTAATTCATCAATGACAGGAATGGGGAACTTATCTTTAATAGTGAGCTTGTTGAGCTCCCTATAATCCAGACACATGCGCCATGATCCATCCTTCTTGTGCACCAATACTACTGGAGCAGAGAAAGAACTTTGACTCGGTTGAATTATACCAGCCTCTAGCATTTCTGCAACCATACGTTCAATTTCACTTTTTTGGACATAGGGATATCTGTACGGCCTGATGTTTGGAGGAACACTTCCTGGAATCAGATGAATAGCATGATCATGATCACGCATAGGTGGGAGACCTTTGGGAGTCTCAAATACCTTGGAATGATTGTCCAGGACTTTTTGGAGATCTGGAGAAATAGATGATTCTAATGTGGAAACATCTAGCGAACATAATTGTGCAATTACACCCCTTTGCTCCTTTTTTAGAAGCTTTTTCATACCATTAGAGCTGATTATCTTTCCTGGTTTCCCTGCAATACCCCTTAATTCAACTTCCTTTCCTTCCACAAAAAGTTTGATGAAAAGTTCTTGAAAATTAAAAGCTATTGTACCCAAGGATTGTAGCCATTGGACTCCTAGTACAACATCAACACCTCCCATTGGAATGGAAAGCATTGGGCTAGTCAATACATATTCTCCCATGGATAGCTTGATATTATGGCACTTTCCAGAGCAATTTATTGTTTCTCCATTTGCAATCATCACTTGACACTCTGGTGCTGGATATAGGAAGCAATTCAATTCTTTTGCTACCCTACAATGAATAAAATTGTGGGTGCTTCCTGAATCAATCAACACTATTACCTTTTTCTTCTTGATTTGTCCTTCTATCTTGATGGTTTGAGGAGTGGTAATTCCCGCCAATGCATTACAAGATATGGTCGGATTTATTTGTTCTTCATCTAGGCTTTGTTCTTGGAGCATATCCTCTTCTTTTGACCTTTCTTGCTCCTTTTCTTCTTCCTCTTCACAATCTATGTAGAATAATTTCTTCTCAGCACACTTATGACCTTTAGTGTATTTGCTATCACAACTATAACAAAGCCCTTTTGCTCTTTTTTCTTCCAATTGTTGTGGTGTCAACCTTATAGGTTGTGGAAGACTAGGGGCAACAACACTTCCGTCTTTATAGTTGTGAATGGTATGCTTCCTGGTTGCCATAATTTTGCTTTCCATTTTTCTTGCTAACCTGAATGCCTTCTCTAATGAATCAGGTTCCCAAAGTCGAACATCATGTTGGATATTATCCTTTAAAGACCCTATGAACACATCAATCCTATGCTGCTCTGGAATATCTTTTACCCTTATGTTCAATTTTTGGAACTCCTCAATGTGCTCCATTATTGAACCCTTTTGTTTGAGACTTATCAATTGGCTAAAAAAAGTGTTGCTTTTTGTATCCTCATAATGTGCTATCAATTCTTCTTTAAAAATTGCCCAAGTGATAATTTGTTTACGAGAGCAAAGCCATTGATACCATACAAATTGATTTGGTTCCAAATATAAAGTTGCCATACGTACCTTTTGTGTGTTTTGCACATTATTGAGATCGAAGAACTGCTCCATCTGTAATATCCATGTGGCGGGATCCTTGCCATCAAACTTCCTCATATCGATTTTTGGAATATGGTGGGTCTTCGATCCAACATTAGAGTCTATGGAATCATGATTAACATTTCTTTTGTTCACATCATGAGTTTCCTTTACAACCTTTTCACCATTAGTAAGTATTTCTTGTAGAAAATTTGTGAAACCTGTCTTCAAATCTGTCCTCAAATCTGTCTTCAGATCATCCATCTTAGCTTCCATGCCCTTTATCTTAGAATCCATGCCATTTATCTTAGCATCTGTTATCTTTTGTGAGCGTGACATTTGTTGCACTTGTTCTTGTAATTTTGATATATCATGTAGCATTTCTTCCTCTTCTTCATGAGTCATGCTAGATCTTTCAGGTTCCTTACTAGGTTTTTGCATTTTCTTTCCTCGGGGCATCAGTTACCGATAATAATGTTTTACTATGCCCTTTGAATTCCTTCAAACCAAGCTTATGCAAAAATAAAAAATAAAAACTACACACCTTTTTTTTACTTTGGAGAAGCCTGATATTGAATCTGATGTATCTCTGTAATTTCGAATCATCCAATTCTGCAATTGTTACCTGTAGTAGCCTTCTATGTCCTCTTTCCAATTCCACTAGTCTGAACCAAATTGGATTCTCCAAGAAAGAGTTATGCACAATCTCCCGCAGTGACCTGATTATAGACTAGTTCAATAGAGCGAAATTGTATGAAGTGCCACGTGTCACTGTTTCAACCTTTGACTCTAAAAAATATATAAAAGAAAACTACAGTCCGTCCTCTTTCTGCACCTTCTTACGAAATTTCAATCCGATGCTCAGAACGAAAATTATGACGATTTTCCCCAGGTCACCTGTTTTGAGTGTAATTCAGGAGTCTGCAAAAAGACCAACTTCCTAAGATCATATCTCCGAAAATATCGTGCGAAAAGCTCTGAAATTCGGACCCAAGGTTCAGCACGATTTCTCCTCAAATGGATTTTTTTTGCGACTTTTGAAATGTCACAGAAAAAAGTTATAGCGAAAATTCCACGATGACTTGTTGGGAGCAGCGAAACCCTAGAATCCAAAGCTTTGATACCAAATGTTATGAAACCAGCTCAAGAAAAGATAGAAAAAATAGATCAACGCCTTAGAATTCAGCCTCTTCGAGGGGGAAACCTCCTTTACATTACATAAATGAACAATTCTTGGATGATTCAAATGACAAAACCTCCTTTCTATATATAGGAGTCTATGGAGTCACAATATAATCCAGCCGACCTAACAATAATGATATAAAGCCACAAAAATAACAATAGAGGGATTCTATGGGCACATTAATAACAATATGGGGGTAATGGGGGCACAACAATATAAATAAGGGGTATAACTACAATAGTAATGGGGTAATCACTAGTATTATAGGGACCCAACACCCGCCAGATCATCCTGCCACCCAAGATAACACATTTCAAACCAAAAAATAAATCCCCCAGGTTATCAAAAAATAAAAAGAGGGTAAAAATCAATGAAAAATATTCATTTTCCCCATCGCACTCCTATTTCCCAAATAGGTGCACGATGTGCGCACCTGTATCTTACAGAGGTGTGCGCCCATCGCACAGTCCACTAGATAAGCCACAACAAACCCCGAAGGGGTCTACCACAACATTTTCCCTCTCAAATGCACAATGCGTGCGTGTGAGTGGGATTTTTGTGCGGAGTCACTGCGCAAAACCCCAAGGTATGTGCGACGACCATGCGATTCCAGATGAGTTGCCCACACGACCAAGAAAAATTAACCCTAAAACGTTGTACATGGGACCCCTGTAGGACCTACCTACCCTAGAAACTAGCAAATTCAAGAAGGATAAGGTACAAGCTTTTACCTAGATGTCTTCACATGAATCCAGGGTACTCAGGTTGACTACAACAGAAAGAAAAGTTCCAAAGGTGCGCTCTGATCTCCACAACTCAGCAATACAAATGAGGGATATTTGGGCCCCTTCGCCTTATCTATCGCTAATTTTTCCATCTCTTTCGGTCCATTACAAAATCCTGGGATATCCATTTACAAAACTGGAGGAGTCGCAAAGATCAGTACCATGACATCTTCATCATGGAACTCTTCGTTCTGGTAAATGCAAAAAATCATTTTTTGTCTTGTCGCACACTTGAAAACTCATGTTAGGTATCCCTCCAGTTCTCTAAATCCATAGCATTCATTATATATGTATTTCTTGAACAATTATTTCACTTGGGGTATTGGTGCTATCCATTGTAGGAACATCACACATGATCCACTTCAACCAAAACCTTGGCAAGAAAAGAACAAAGAAGGTATCATTCCCTACTCAGCATGATAGGCTTCCTCCTAAAGCTTTGGATATCCTAACATCATTCCTCCAGAATGCAACATAAGGCCCATCATCTCGACCATGTTTATCACCATCTCACCCTTGCATATGATAAACATTCACGTCAGAAATCCCGTTGCCCTCATGGCTTACTTCATCTTTGTATACCCTTCTTCAATAAAATGAGCCATGACCACTCACTTCGGCCAGGGAACCATCTCATGTAGATATCTTGAAGTTTAGCCTCATTATGATACACTCATTACACATACACCCCAGTTCTCGGGCCATCTCAAGTATTAAACAGATACACCCCGCATTCTACATTTTCCATGTCATTCATGTTGCATTTCTCATTTGTGTCACATCAGCCGCCTCACCAAACCAACATGGAGACCAACTAATGGGTCCCCCACCCTTAGAAGATACACCACACCTCTATGAAGGTTACTGTCATCATGGGGCACCCGTCTCTATGGCTGTACATCCAAACCACCCTCATATTCTTTTGGAAAGTGTACAAATATTTTTTCACAAAAACAAAATATCCCATCCACATTTTGTTTTTACAATTCATGACCTGCACTTGGCGGTAGTCTCCAGTCACCTCTGGTCAAATCTTACATCTCACTAGCAAATAAAATTCCATTTTCCATGTCTATCAAAACTTGCTCACACCCATCTTGGAAATCCTATCGAATCCAGGTCCATCACCATCAGTAAACATGTTTTGACGGCCCCCATTTGCACATCAAGCTCCGACCTCAGGATAACTACCCATATCCTCCTATATCAATATCTCTCATTGGCATTCCTATTTGACCCAAGTTAGTACAATCTGTTCATATCTCACATTGATTCCTTGACTCAACATGTCAGTTGATTAACACCCATTTTCTGTCGACTTCAACAAATACTCAAATTATTGTATGTGGTTCCTTGTTTAGTTTATGTTTATGTATGCATTGTTTCCACTATTTACAATGTTGTTTTTATTTAAGTCTGTCCACTAACAACATGAATTTTGATTGTGATCCTTTGCAGGGAACAATAAACTACTAAGGGGGTGTCTTTTGGTACACTTGTGCTCCAACAACACTACAACACAACAAATATTTTTTTCCACACTCAATTCTACCATGACTTTCATACACTCAGTCCTATGATATCTTAGGTCTACCATTGTTGTGAAACCAATCCAATTATTTCTCTACAAAAATAAATTTAATTTTTGGTGCTTAGTCCAACACACATTACCTTTTCCAAACTTGTATTCCTACATGTGTTACCTAACATGCTCAATTATTTTTGACACAACAATATTTCCACTCTAAATTTTTTTGTGTGTGTGTTGTCAATGCATGCGAAAGCCCGAGTAGTGACAAATACCATGATGGTTTGGTGCCATTTCAAGCATTCCAAGCCATCCCTAAGTTTCATTTCAAGAGCATTGGATACCACCTAATTGGTTTTTCCATCCTTGATATATTTCTATTTGTTAAAAAAAAAACAATATGGAATCTTGAATTGTTTAAACTCACAATTGTAATATTCCTCCAAAAACACACTAAAAATAAATATCTATACTCAATCTTAGTTAAATTGTGACACATTGCCATTTGTGTACTATAATAAGAGTTCCTCTTAGATTGATCTCTTACTTTATAAAAAATACTTTTTTTTTCTCTTTCTTTCTCATATTGCTTATAAGCGATCATTAGGGCTAATAGATATATAGGCTTCAAATCAAAATATATTATAGATATTTGTTTGACTACAACACCTCTTATTTAATTATTCCCCATGCTTGCTTTTGATTTCCCATTAAGGTAATCTATATATTTATATATATAGAGGATATAAAGGTATATTTTTTATCCTTGCAACATAGGATCACAATACCCACAAGGATTTTCTTAACATCAAGTCGATATTACATTGGTTTACAATGTATATCGTACAAAAACATATGGCTTGAACTTAGGCAATATGGTTCACTAGTTAGACATATATGGTTCACTAGTTAGACATACTCCATGCAATAACGATAATATTTATACCATACACACTTAATGTTATTTTACCCTCTAGCACCTAGGAGCAATAGTTGTGGGTATCGTTGCCTTACGTGTTTCATTTTCCAAGGGGGTAGGATGCGTCCATGTGACAAGATCACATGTGGACAGTTCATATCACTTCTCAAAATCGAATGGTTGGAATGTTGTGAGGGTACAAACCCTAATATTTACTATCCTTTCTAGCCATCATTTTTGGTTGTTTCTCCTTTGTCATTTGAATTCTCTACTATTGCCTAGGGTTTTAACTTATAGGGATGTTATTATAATTTTTCTTGTACGGTTTCTATCTCAGAGAATTCAACTTGTATGGAAATGACTCCTCTTGTTGCCAATACAAGGTAATCCCTACCCTTTTCTTCTGGAGGTCATTTTACTAGTTACCAAATGAGTATTATTGTTGTTATCATGTTCCCTATATTTCTTTTTAGCATTCTTCATTCACTAATGGAATTTTGTTATGGGTTTTGAGGTTATCCAAGGGAATTTCATTTCATTACTGGTTTATCTCAAGTTTCTTACCCAAAGCTCCTTGTCTCCTTTATTTTTCTCTTGAGAGGGAAATTGTGTTTCACAATTCCGTCTAAGCCCTAAATTTCAACCTTAGTTTCTACTATTCTCGACACTAGCTTATTTATTTTGGGATGTTCTTGTTTCTATCAAATTTCAACTATGAATAGACTCGAGTAATGGCTAGGATTAGGAATCTTTTTCCTCTTCTTGTTAAAAAATAATGTTCATGCTTACAATATGAGGTAAAGAATCATTTTCCTCCTATTTCCCTCTACTTATTTTATTCCATGTTTATTTAATTATTATCAACCTTTTTGTCGTCTAATTCCTTCAATCATTAGAGTGTTACTGTTATCAATTTTTGTCCACAACATCCTAATCGTTTATTCACGAGTTCTATTAATTTATTTTGTTTCTGTAGGCTTCCATGAGGGTTTCCTTAGGGCTAACTCTTAGATAAGTTAGCTTCAAGATTCTCGCAAGAAGCATCTGTTTTCCTCTGGTAATAGTTCTATTCTTTTTGTCTACATGCAGATAAATGCATACTCAACTATATTTATAAGATAGATTTATATATTTGAGAACTATCTCCTTTTATCAATTAAATAGGCTACAACATTGATTGCGAATTTCACCCAACAATTATTGATATTCATAGCGGTCAAGGAAACTCTCACCAGGTAAAAATTATGATTAAATCCTTAATTCATTTTCTAGATTTTTTCATACGGTAGATATGGCCTTCTAACAAAGGTTTCCTTTTTTGGGTTGTTTTAGGTTAGGCCTTCGACCCAATTCAAGTTAATTTATTTTACATACTCCAATTATATCCTAGGTACACAAAATCATGTTAAACTCTTTTATTTATTTTACAGGCTTTACCTAATACGCAGATGGTAACTAGACTGCTACAACCCTAACTATTTTGTCTTCCACCACAATTTTCATAATTAAGCCTTTTGTTATGTAATAGTGTCTAACCTAACTCTTAACAATAAAATGTATTTATATATGTAAAAATGTCTAGCATGAGTCTTCTTACACACAAAAATATTTGTGTAAACAATGTTTACACTTGTGTTTGTAATACTTAGATTTGATTATATAGTTTTTATTTAGCCTAAGTTTCTCTTAATACAATTATTGTGCTTCTCCTTTTTTTTAAATGAGCCTAATTGGTGACATATATAATTGACATAACTAATTTGAAACTAGCCCTTGTTAAGCATCTAGGATTTCATAATTTTCTCTTATGTTTTTCATGGTTACTTGGCCTTAAAACATAAACATGTTATTTACTTTAACAATTAAAATTATTGTTGTAATATTATTAAAACAAATGAGTCACATACTAACTTTTCTAAGTAACTCTTGTATTAACTATACTTGTATAGGATTCTTAAATCTGCTTTTATTCATGTTCTCTGAAACTATGTGTTACATTTATGTTTTCGATATGTAATTTGTCTTTTAATATTATTTTATATACAAAGCCTAGAGATTTGTGCAACAACTTATTATTTGGAGGTAGTTGGCCTTAATAGTTCAATAGAAATTCCTAACATTTATCAAGAAACACTACATCTATTCTTATCCTATCGACTCTATCCATAGACAAACATCATTACGAAATATGATTCCAACACGTATATGTGTGTGTGTGTGTTACACTTGAATTTATATAATAACATATAATTCAACACATGCATTAATATGATAACACAAATTCATGTACAACCTCTATTGTAAATTATTGATACCTTTCAATCCACACTTATTCCAAGTATAAAACAACCATTTAATAGCATTATGAGTTTATACATTATTAAAATGATAAAAGTTAAATAACATGATCATAAATTATTTACTTCTATTAACCCTTGAAAATAAAGTAGGGACCAATTTGTTCCACCCAATCTTTGAATTACACTCCATCAACTCCCCATGAGCTTAGGATTCTTACGCTTTCTCTTTATTTTAAAATTTTCCAATTGTTCTTTCTTAGTGGTATTTATTTATTCCTTCTCAATAGATTTTTACCAACATCCTACTTCAAGGTCTACCAATGATTCCCTTTACCTACAATTTATTTTTACAAAATAGGAGAAATATTTTATTTTTTTCCATTTTAAGCATGCATTTCTCTCTAGCTATGCTTATCCTTATTTGTTGACCCATCATAACCTTCCGTCTAGTTATTTTGCTACTTATATTGCCACCTAACATAACATTTCTCTCCAGTTATGCTATTTCTTGGTGGCAGTCTTTATCCCTAAAATCTTCGAGAATTTTCAAAAGTTATAACTGTGACCACTGTCACATTCCTTTTTCTTGTACATAACTTGGACTCAACCACTTACAATTTTTTGTTAACAAGTAACTCCAAAATACTCACATGCTATTTCCCATATTATTTTCAAGGGAAAGAACATTTATTCATTACTATAAAACTTATTTGCATAAACGGTTTAAACACATTCTTAGCCCACAACCAACATTTCCACTTTAATATTTACAAGCAAATATAAAATAATAAAGTATGTAACATAAATTGCACTAGGGGTATTACAGTGACAATTATCACCAAGTTCTCAAGCTTACGTGTTGAAATATCACTAGATCTCTTATTCATATCAACATTGATCTTCTTACAAACGACAATGTTAGCCAAATTCTGACCAATCTTCTATCAGCCATCGACATTGATGGTGAGGACATGAAGAATGTGTTGAAAGTATTCATTCACAATCAAACACTCTTTTGCAAAATGCAGGAGCCTCAACAGTTGCGTGTAAATATGAGTATTACAAAGACCGAGGCCCAATATTTACTGAACCCTCCTATTGTTATGTAATATTGCTAGTCATATTGAATTTAGTTTTTTCATAATGATAACGGAAGAATGCATACTTTAACGGGAAATTTTATGTGATATGGCGCTTATCAATTGAAAATTTAAGATCTCTTCCTAAAAGATATGCTCCTTATTTTCACTTATGTGAAGGAAAATTACACACAAGGCTTATATTCTAACCTTAGATAGTATTTTATAGAGTGCAAGTTGAGAACCTTCAATTTCTAGAAACAGTTACGACCACATGGTTGATATCCTCCAATTTCTCAATACAGACAAGGCCAAGTAAACAAGTATCGTCATTAGAGACCAGATATGTGATTTATTTTGATTTTAGGACCTCAGTTTGAAGGTTGTGGAATTTTTGCTCCACCGGTGACTACTCAAATTGTCAAGCCTTCTTCATCAAACGTACTGCTCGATGCAATGGCAATTAATGAGAAGTTCCAACTCTAGCTTGCTTCTTCCTCCTATAATTGTGCATATTAGACTCAGTGCGCTTATGACATACCACTTTCCAACACCTATTTTTGTGGTCGCTAAAGTAAAATAAAAATGGAATGGCTGTCATATTCCGTGTTGATAGTGTAATTGATACACTTAGAAATTACGTATGTGGCCATCTAGGTGCCATCACCATGATTGTGAATAGGATAAGGATGTTTCTTTATCAAAATGAAATACAGACACACACTCCTTATTAAAGTGAAGCATCAGGGTCAATGAAGTCATTGTTTCGCAAAAAATAAACTTTTCTAGGCTAAGGGAGGAAGTAAACATCGACTTCAACATATTTTTTGTGAGGCTTTGCTGATCCCATCACCGTTATTTATTATGCTTCGATTTGAATGATTTGATCATAGACAAAGGAAAATATAATTTAGGCACATCAATGAGAGATATATTCAAGACTTGAAACTTGTGACAAACGCGTGGATAAAGATTCTTAAAGAAAAGAATAGTGAAAGGAATAAAATTTTCATGCAAGGCATTGCATTGGTATTCTTTCAATAATTTTAAGCCATGCGTGGTCTTATAGATGGTCAAATGGTAAACTAGATACTACATTTTAATGAATGTATGATCTTATATCTATTAAATATTGTTGACACCTCTTCATCTCCACTCTCACATGATGTTGTTGGTAGCCTTTTAATAGGTTATGTGGCACTTCTAGTTTCATTGAGAGTAGAAGTACTTTATCTGGGTTGAGCACCATCTCCAAACAGTTTGGATTCAAGAGATTTAAGTTTATTTGGATTTTTTATTCTTGCATTACCACGTTTGAAGAGGAGTTTTATTTGAATGTGTATGTTGTCTTACTATATGTAAGTTTACTTCTACTTTTACATTGTAATTGCGTGCATTTTTGGTTGAAGCACACACCCTTTCAAAGATGATTGCAAGTGTACTCTATTATTTGAGAAAATCACTAGGCTTGATGGATTATTAGAGTTATTGAGAAATCTAATCCTTTCTAGTATTGAAATAATAGTGAAAATTAGTAAAGTTATTGTTTTGATATTAAAATATATCTACAAGATGTAGATGAGAAACCTGAGTTTCTCCAACTTGAGTTACAACTACAACATGACGAGCTAAACAACCATAAAACTACGAATTGGTTTTTGTTTAGGACAATTCTCTATTTCATTTTGATACATAATCCCATCAATAACCATAAATTGGTCAAATTAGTGAAGTTGAGGTTGATTCCCATCAAGTTCCCATTTCAAGAGCAAACTTGCATGAAAAGTTAGAGGTTCATGTTGCACATACCAAGCCAATCATTAGACCTTGGGAAGAACTTATAAAAAACTATAATAAAACCAATCTTCAATATGACAAGGATGTTTCCTCTCACATTCAATAATATTATAATCCAATCGTATTTCATAGTGTTGGGTTTATTTAAGAGGATTCATCTTATCCTAATTGAATCCTACATCACATCCATAAGATATTTGCAAATGCCAACATTGTGATTGAGTAAGCCATGTGGAAGATCAATGTTTTGATCTTCACTCATATTAGTAGTATGCTAAACACATTCATTATTCAAACATAAGTTCCAAAAACATGATTCCTACAAAAACAAAGACTCACCTTGGATGGATCACTTATTGGCAATGTTATTTAATAGACAAAAATATATTTTGATGATACTTTAGATTTCATTATCAAGTATTGACACATCTTGGAGCGGGAATTTTTCCATATTCTCACCTTGTATATGACAAGGGGGAATTAATGGTTAGTTACCATATTCAAATATTTATCAAGCAAGCCTCAACAATAGCCCGAGCCACAACCTAGAGTGAGAGTAAGCCATAACTAGATTCAAAGTTGAAGCCAAAGACAAAGTCATGCTCCATGATCAAGTTTTTGGTTGGTGGCCTTCCTTAAACCACCACGGAAAAAAGATTTAAGTTTATACTACACTAGGATTTGGTTATATTTAAACCATCATCGGGAAGCACTTCCACTTCATAAAAGACTTCAACTTCTAGGTATATTTAGAACTATCCCAGAACTACTTTGAGCTTTAGTTTTAGAATTGGTGGTCCATCTTAAACCACTAGGAGTAGAAACATTGATTTATTCTAGAAAATTTGGTTTGCAGTCTTTCTTAAAACACCATTTTAGAGAGCACACTTAGCCATTCTATGCCATTCATTTTTGTATTTCATCTCATTGCTAGGACTTAGATACACCCTTCGGATTAAGGGGGGTAATGTTGGACATTTAATTCATAACAGTTGGTGTGGAGGAAGTTCCAATAGCCAAAAGAGTCCGACAAACCTCTTGGACTATGAAACCAAGGGTCAAGACAATGTATGAATATGTACATGTTTGTGAATAGAAATAAATCTTACATTGATCTTAATTGGGTGTTATATTTTTGTGTGTTTTAACCTTTTTTATTTAAATTTGTTTTCAAAATTGCTTTATATTTTTTACTAATTGTTTATTATTATTTTTTTTTAAATAAATAGGTTCCCAATTATATATTTTAGTTATTTTAATTCTTTTTCAAGATTAAAAATAAAATAAAATAAAATTTCCATATTTTTAGTTAAAAAATAAAAAAATTGGTTTTATGTTATTAATTTTTTTGTTCTTTTTCTATTTTATTTTTTTCTAACGATTTTTTTTATCTTTTATATACACTAATTATTATTTGTTATGTCATACTTAAAAAAATATTCTAATTATGTCGTAAGGTGTTTCCCTCTGAAATCAAGTCCCTTCTCTGCCCACCTGTCATCCTTATACGCCACACGATTATATGTTAGACGATTGCAAACGTTTCAGTCGTTCGTTCAAAGTGGTTACAAATTCGTTGCCAAAATAGTTTTGCGAGTTTATCAAGCCTGCCATTTGGCATGTGGTCATAAACAATGAATAGCTCCTTCTGCCTCCGACATCATCCCCGCAATTGAACCAAGTTCCACTGCTACATGCATCCCATGGTCGAAATCTCTACCACGAACCCCTTCATTCCCTCCGTGAACTCTTTCGTTATGCATTTCACTGCCATTTCTTGGCCACTGCTAAGGAGAATGCCCATATAAACCTTCCTAAATCCCCTTGGCCCAAAACATTTTCATCCCTGAAGATCTTTTCTCTATATTTTGTTCTTTTGAGAAACACAGCAACAAATGCCAGCGAGAAGACAACCAAAGCTGCCACTGTAATGCTTGCTATGAGCCCTATGCATGGATGCTTGGAATTCCTTTTAGCGAATGATGGTAAACTTGAGATATTGAGTTGGGTGTCATGCCTTATGTGGTGAAGCTCCACGCAAGAATGTAATGGTCTTGGACTGAAGCGTCACTGGTAGTCGCTGAAAAGCCAACGAACATCTTCTCTCTGTTGTTGGTATGGTTAAGCAGGCCCAGATGTGGCCAATACTTTGCTACAATTGGTTATAGTTGGTTGTGATCTAGTTAACATTTCATATAAGTATAGTTGGTTGTGATCCAGTTAAAATTTCATATAAGGTAATAATCAAAATTGATATTCCAAGATTCTATCTATGGTTTATTAATTTACAGTGGTCATTGGTCAATCACAAACAGTGTGCTTTGAAATTTGTGGGAGGTCCGTATGTTCAGGTGCTTTGATGCAGTAATAGATACAGTGAATTAGATTATTGTATTGATTGAGTTTGTTCGTTTAATGCAGTAATAGATACAATGAAATAAATTGTTATATTAATTGGATCTGTTAGTTTTTCTTTTGAATACATTGGTCTTCTTTTAAATCATTCCGACAAAAAATTCCCATATTTAATTTTTACATAATAATTACAAAAGTAGTTTTAAAATTGCAGAATGACAAGTTATTGTGTAAACTGAAATTACCATGTCTATATATATTATTCCTCCCAGATTATTTACAAAAAAAACAAGAAAACAGAACTACAAGATTTGTTGTAAGTAGTATTGGTGCTGATAAATTTTTATTACGAGAAACATGTAGTAGGACTACCTCTTGAACCAGTCCTCAAGACTTAACAAGAAGAAAAATTTTCGAAGTTTCTGTAGGAGGGAATTCGAATTAAAGAGCTTTCTACTAGTCGAGCAGAATCATAGAAAAATTTAAGAGGTAAATTTCATAACTGGTAGCTGCGTAAACAAAAAACAAGAAAATCATATAGAGGGTTTATGGTGCAGGGCTTAAGAGTAATAAAACCCTAGAGCTGACTTGGCCCCATCTTCCCGAGAGGGTTTGGAGATTAAGTGTGGACTTGCCAAAAAACCCTACCAGGGCAAAGGTCCTAGCAAGAACCTCGAACTGAGAATGTTGCGACAGACACTATCAATACATTACCTAAAGTTTGCCTAAGAGGAAGGGTAACCAGATTTATTCAAGCTAGAAAACAGACTTATGCTATAAAAGATGACAGATACAGTGATGCATATACATAATATCTTTAATAAAACAACAGATCCCTGTCATAAAATTGGAAAATGTGGAACTCAACGAGACCATCGAAAGGCAAGATGATGAAGTAATTGTAGAAAATAATAAATCCAAAGAAAATTAGATACAGACTATGAAACCAAGTGATCTATCATGCTACATAAGAAGATTGCTCATTAAAAACTATTCATCATTAAGTAGTGAAACCTGCATCATAAATATACAGAAGGACAACTCGTCCTCAAACCCTAAAGCCAAAGCTTGGAAAGCAGTCCATCAACATCATAGAGGAATTACAAACTTCACATAAAATAATGCAGGAAAGATGAGCAAAAACCGCGGAGTAGCCATAATCTCAGGTTCACAGTCGAACCCTAAGCCTTCACTTGTTCAAGGTAGGAATATTTAATTACATGTTAAAGAAAATCAACAGAGGTAACCACTTAAGAGGCAAGAACCCCAAATATAGCTTACACTAAGGCTGTATCATTTCTACAGCGAGGAAATAACAAAACAGAATCCTTAGAGAGCCGAAACTCTCACCCCAGGCATCCCAAGAGTAATTCCTTAACTGCAGCACAGTAATCTGGTCGTAAACCTTAACTAGAATAATGATGCAACCCGAAGGTTGAGAAAGTGGCCTCACTTCGGACGTTGCCATGATTCCCGAGTCCATAGCTTGAGTTCCTGTAAAGAAAACCAAAAACCAGTAACTAAGCATCATAATATTGCAACGATCTTTGTGGCAAAAGAGAAATTGTCTACCCTACTAGTGATAATTTACCTGAGCAGCTCCGGCATGAAGCAACACCATAACCTTGCCTCTGAGACATGTTGCGGGTTGGAAGATCTGGTTAACAAACTAGCAACAGAAGAAGGGAAATGGGAACGATGTCAAAGAGAAATGAAACAGCAGAATAACCCAGCTTCGCCCGAGAGAATGTGGTCAAATGCTAAAACAAGATTAGCCGTCGGATAAGGTTCTCCATCATCCCACCGTCAATGAAGCGGGAGGCCCAAGGGTGGTAGCTGCAATGGTTATGACCTGCCTGTGCCACATACCAGGACGGAGCAGGGCATTCAATGCCGAGTTCAAACAAATATCTCTGGCTTAGTAGTGGAATTACAAATGTAACTTGTCAACAGAACTGGTGAGAAAGCGGAAGACAACAAGTAATAAATGGAGAGGGGATGCGAGGTCAGTGTGATTCAATGCTAGCACAAACCACGCTGGCACCCAAACCCAAATCCAAATGTACATCCACACTTCATACCAGATTGAATTAATGATGTGACTAATATGTAATTATAAGAATTGTTAAATTGCGCAACCAGAGTTAATGCTGTGATCCATCGATGTAACGTTAATGTTGCTAAAAGCCATTATAAAGTAAATGTTTTTTATGCTACATAAAAAAACATATGATGTGGAGACATCATATATATATATATATATATATATATATATATATATATATATATATATATATATATTATTTGCAAGATACTATATTATGTTACAATATCTCTATCATATTAGGTTAAAAAGTGATTTTCTAAGCAGATATACATTTACATTAATTTTAATTTAAAATAATATTTAATAATTAAATTTTCAATAGTTTTAATTAAATTTTATAGATTTTAAAATTTTATAATTTATATATTTAAAGATCACGAGACAAAACTTAACAGATATTACACATATAGAAATAGTTTCAAACACCCATACTGTCCATGAGCAAGATATCTGACAAGATATCCAGAGGTATATCTCACATGAGACAACACCGTAACAGGTATTTCACAGAGAGCATTACTTTCGAAAACCCATTATGCACATGAGAAAAATATCCAGAGGAACCTCTCACATGAGATAAGAATAATGCATACCCGAAAAATCAATTCAACACACCCATTGATCGATACCAAAATAGTACTTTAGAAAATACTAAATCTAACACTTAAAAAAGAAACCTTTATAGACACCCATTGATCGATACAAAAATAGTACTTTAGCAAATACTAAATCTAAAACTTAAAAAAGAAATCTTTATAGGTATCTTGTCATGAAACAATATTTTCCAGTGATTTAACAAGTGAATTTTTTAGAGAATTGGATAATTGATCGTGAGTTCTCCAACCCTAGTTATCCATTACATAGAATTCGACAAAAATACTTGACGAGCAGATACAGACGATGCTTCGCGTTGTGAAAAATGGTATTATATAGGCAAGGGAATAATTATGATGCTTCCTTTTTACGTGAGTATGGGGTAGTGTGTTAAATTTTATAGGCCCACTCAGCCTAAGTGGACCCATTGTTAATGAGACCTTGCCTCCAGATTTCATCAACTCGGTTAGTTTTCCAACTTTTGGAGACCTTTCCTTAAACCAAATGGGTCTGGCTCCCATTAATTTAAGTGCAAGTTGTTCCATCCAATATTCTGATCATTAATAATGATAAAAGAACCTTCTTGAAAATAGAATGGAACTTTCCTTTTTGCAAGATAGTAAATTGTATAGGGTCATTTAAGTAACTTAACAAAGTGCAACTACTTGCAAATTTAAAATGTTTAAAAAGATAAAATTTAATATTAAGTGGAAAAAAAAGAAGAAGAAAATAGAGCCAAGTATGCAAAAGTTAGGACATCCATCATAAAGGACCAAGAATGCAAAGTCGGTTGCAAGCGAATCATTGGAACTAATAAATGAACTATCAATCAAAGTTTAAGTAGTCGTGCTTTCATAATAAGAGAATAAAACAAGAAAGAGTGTTAAATGTAGCCAGTTATAAAGAAACACAAAATCAAAAATTCATGGTGGCTGAGTGTAACTAAACTTTTTATAGCAAGGTATAAAATTTAGTGCCCGAAGCGATGAAAGCACTTCAGCCAAGAAGTTGTCCTGTATTAACAATTTAAGAATTAAAACCAATGTTATACAGACAAAGAAAACCCCAAATTCAAGTACTACAGGTCAATGTTACTTGAGTTATTTAACAGAAAAAATAACTGCTCGCAACAGAAACATTTGGCCAAGAAGAATTATTTAACAAAAAAATTAATTTCCCACAGTAGAAACATTTATGGAAGAAACTCCCTTTCAAAACCACTTGTTGCAATCATAATTGCTAATATTCAATGCCCCAGAATGACAAGTTACTGTGTAAACTGAAATTACCATGTCTATAGATATTATTCCTCCTAGATTATTTACAAAAGAACAAGAAAATTGAACTACAAGATTTGCTATAAGTAGTATCGGTGCTGATAAATTTTTATTACCAGAAACGTGTAGTAGGACAACCTTTTGAACCAGTCCTCAAGAATTCACAAGAAGGAAACCTTTTGAAGTTTTTGTAGGAGGGAATCCAAATTAAAGAGCTTTCTGCTCGTCGAGTGGAATCATAGACAAATTTAAGAGGTAAATCTCATAACTAGTAGCTACATAAACGAAAAGCAAGAAAATCGTATAGAGGGTTTATGGCGCAGGGCTTAAGAGTAATAAAACCCTAGAGTTGATTTGGCCCCATCTTCCCTGGTCTGGAGATTAAGTGAGGACTTGCCAAAAAACCCTACCAGGGTAGAGGTCCTAGCAAGAACCTCGAACTGAGAATGTTGCGACAGACACTATCAAAACATTACCCAAAGTTTTCCTAAAAGGACTAGTAACTAGATTTATTCAAGCTAGAAAACAGACTTATGCTATAAAACATGACAGATACAGTGATGCATATACATAATATTTTTAATAAAACAACAGATCCCTATCATAAAATTGGCAAATGTGGAACTCAACTAGACCATCGAAAGGCAAGCTAATGAAGTAATTGCAAAAAATAATAAATCCAGAGCAAATTAGATACAGGCTATAAAACCAAGCGATTTATCATGCTACATAAGAAGATTGCTCATTAAAAACTGTTCATCATTAAGTAGTGAAACCTGCATCATAAATATACAGAAGGACAACTCGTCCTCAAACCCTGAAGCCGAAGCTTGGAAAGCAGTCCGTCAACATCATAGAGGAATTACAAACTTCACATAAAATAATGTATGAAAGATGAGTAGCAAACGCGAAGTATCCATAATCTTGGGTTCACAGTCGAATCCTAAGCCTTCACTTGTTCAGGGTAGGAAAATGTAATTACATCTTAAAGAAAATCAGCGGAGGTAACTGCTTAAGAGGCAAGAACCCCAAATATAGCTTACACCAAGGCTGTATCATTTCTACAGTAAGGAAATAAGAAAATAGAACCCTTAGAGAGCCGAAGCTCTGACCCCAAGCATCCCAAGAGTAATTCCTTAACTGCAGCATAGTAATCCGGTGGTAAACCTTACCTGGAATAATGATGCAACCCAGAGGTTGAGAAAGCAGCGTCACTTTAGACTTTGCCATGATTCCTAAGTCCATAACCTGAGCTCCTGTCAAGAAAACCTAAAACCAGTAACTAAGCATCATAATATTGTAACGATCTTTGTGGAAAAAGAGAAATTATCAACCCTGCTGGTGATAATTTACTTGAGTAGCTCTGGCATGAAGCAACACCATAACCTTTCCTCTGAGACACGCTGCGGGTTGCAGAATTTGGTTGACAGACTAGCAATGGAAGAAGGGAAACCAGAATGGCACCGAAGAGAAATGAAACAGAAGAACAACCTAGCTTCGCCCGAGAGAATGTGGTCAAATGCTAAAACAAGATTAGCTGTCAGATAAGGTTCTCCATCATCCCACCCAGGCCTGGAATTTGACATCCTGTGGGACGTATTTTTGATTTTAGGACGTAATTGACGGCAGCAAAAAAATCTTCCACGTCAAACCTGACGTGCGATATACTTTTCTAATCCGTCATTTTGACGTCCACTTTCATAAAGAACACGTAAATATTTATAATATCTGTAACTGGGAGTATGGGTCTGGACTACGTTCACCACCTGGAGTATGGGTCTGGACCACGTCACCACAGGACCAGCAGTGCTGCAGTAGCCGTGGTACGCAATGCTTTACGCTGGCAGCTACACACAGTGTGTAAAATAAAATGCTTTAACTGCATCACCATCCCACTGCGTACTAAGGGTACTTACCATTGAATAATCCAGCTACCGTCTGCCGGGCGCTGCCGCTCAAAATTAAAACGAGACTTGCAATTTTGCAAATTGCAATCTGCAGACTGCCACTGCTAGTCACTAGTGCCGCTGCCGCAGACTGCAGTGCGTATTCTTCCAAGATGTGCAGTGCCTATTCCTCCAGGGTCTGGTGAAGCTCAGGTTCTAATCTCGGGTGTCGGAAGGTTCACTGGAGTTCAGATGTGGATCATGGATGTCAGGGTATAAACAAAGAACCAGCAAACAGGGTAAGTACAGAAACCGATTTTTTCATTTTTCACAATATCACATGTAAGTTTGTAATGACAGTTATGGTCTGAAAGTAATGTCCGGACTCCTTTGTTTTTCAAATAGTGAAAAGGATATATCGAGGGTCATATTCTTTTAATAACAAGAATTTGAATTAATGTATTTGTAGTGCTTTTAGTTGTATTTAGAAATGTTCATAAGATCTCTTGACAAAGTTCATATATCCACTTCACGCTAATAGATTTTGAGGTTAAGATTTATTTCTACCAGTTCTAAATATTTCTTTAATGTTGGAGAGTCCGCATTTCATCTTATTCTCTGATAGACTGTGTATCAATTTTCTCGCGTATCGGTAATATCGTCATTTTTTAACCAGAGAGCACTGTTCAATTTCCCCACGGACCCCATGAGTAGTACGCTGTCAAATTGTTTTGTTCAGTGCTTCCTGAAAGCGCTCCAACAGTGAGTACTGCGCTGTGAAATAAATTTTTCGTGCACTATATTGGTGTGTTAAACAGGCCTACGACATTTTGGTGAAAGGATCATTCAAACTTCTTATTTTGGATCAGATGGGTTTCGTCTAATTCTTAGTAAGTTTTTGGTGAAAGGATCATTCAAACTTCTTATTTTGGATCAGATGGGTTTCGTCTAATTCTTAGTAAGTTAGGTTTTAAACATCATCCGGGAAGTTTCAATGAACTTAATTAAAGTTTTCACTCTTGTTTTGTTTTGATTTGATTTCAGAATATTTTTGGAATTTGAATTTCATTTGATTTTAATTATTTTTGGAATTTTAATGATAATAATCAAATTAGTTGTTTGATTGGGCTGCTTTATATCACATTTTAAAAATATTTCAAAATAAAAATAACTTTTAATGTTAAAACTCTAAAATTTTGATTGCTTTTGAAAATAGGGCTGAACATTCCAACAGAGTCCCACCATGAAAAGAAAAATTCAGCGTACTGAAACTTTAGTCCAAATTGAATTAATCAATTAGGACTTTGAGGTGAAACTTTTTCTAAGCACATGAAATTTTAGTCGAAATCGAATTACTCAGTTAGAACTTTGTGGTAAGTTTCAACGGATTCACTCAATTTTTAAATTTTTGTGTGCTTGGTAGAGGACCAAACATCTTAAAGAGAGTTCTGCCATGAAAAATTCTCTAACTCTATGGAATTATAAATATAATTTAATTAAAATGGAGAGAAAAAAAAATTGTGATTTTTTATCAGTTATTTTTTTTTTAATTGGATGGTAAATCTTAAAACATTCCAGGTTTTTTTTAATATTATTATAGATTTTAGAATATTTTGAAAATATAAATATAAAGGATATTAATAAAATGATGAATTTTAAGTCATTGTTGCAATGGTGTTTTTGGGTAATATAATTTTAAGTAGAATTGTTACTTTTTATTGTTTAAAATGCATTTTTCTATGCATAAATGGATTCAGTGTTCTAAAAAACTAGTGAAACACTCTAACTCTGCTGCTTAAACAACTTGGACTTATAATTTTTAAAAATCTCTTCCAAATTATAGACAAAATTTAAAAAAAAAATTTAAAAAATGCCACTTATAATTTACAAAAATATCTTTAAGATTTGAACAAAATTAAAAAAAATATTTAGAAAAAAAACCATTTTATCTATTAATTAAACCACCCATTCCAATAAATATGATGTGATTTAATACTCATAAATATGCATTGAAACTGATATATAAATTTATATAGATTTTTTTGGTGTATAAGAATGTTATTAGAAAAAAGAAACTATTTAATTAACTTATATGCATTAGTGTTTTTTGAAATATTCTAGAATTTATAATGGAATTAAACTAAAATGCATTATCCCAGGCAAGGAAGCAACTGACCTCGGTTGGCATGCATTCATCCATGAGATGGAAAACCAGAAGCAATTAGAATTTTCCAAAACCATGATTATGCCACACTGAAGTAAGGCATACAGTTAAACCCTATTAGAGGGTTCTTGGAATGAGAGACGGTATGCGATATAGAGATATATTCAAGTATCAATGTTAGAATCTTGTCCTATCACACAGAACACGGAGATCAAACAGGGTTCTTGGAATGATAGACGGTATGCGATATAGAGATATATTCAAGTATCAATGTTAGAATCTTGTCCTATCTTGTCCTATCACACAGAACACGTAGATAAAACACCTACCGCGTGATTTCTTTTGTTTATTAGGTGGTTGTAGGGCATGGGCCCTCAGATTTGATTTTTTAAACTATAATAGGGGGAAGAGGTTTCTTAAGTAAGTTGAGATTCATTACCCCCTAAGATTTTTCTGAATTTTTTTAAATTACTGTTTAAACTTTATACGGTTTAATATATAAATTTTATTCTATTTAATATATAAATTTTATGCTGTTTAATATATAAATTGATAGTGCTGGAGTCTCTGTTTGGTGTGTTGCATATTTGGGATGCAAATTTTAGTAGGTTGAAGTTTATTTTCAGATATATTTATGTTTTGCTTATTTATTCTACAATGTTGTCCATTGTTATATTCATTTTTGATTTAATGAATTTTATTTTATATATATATATTTTATACAGGTGGTCACAAACCTACAAATGTCTCAAAAGAGAAAGATACAAGTTACAATTGGGGAAATGTATGGATGGACAAAAGGGAAAACTTCTAAGACTCAACAGAATTCAGAAACACTTGAAGAAACCCATAATGCTCATGTGGAACAACAATTACATGAAATTTTTGGAAGTTCTTCTGAACATGATGTAGATGAAGAAACAAATGAAGTTGAAGAAGAGGTTGGTGATAATTCAGAAATGAAAGTGCAAACAAAAAGACAATTTCGCATGGAATGGTTAAATAAGTTTGTTTGGTTGAATTATGTGAGGTTTGATGATAAAATAACTATGAAGTGTAACTATTGTGAGAAGTATAGGATGAATGGACCATGGGGTTTAGGGAATGTTTTCACCACATTACAACATGATGCTCTTGTTACTCATGAAAAATCACGGGCGCATAAAGATGCTAAGGAAAGATGGATTAATGCATTGGAGGGAAATATGAAACTAATTCCAAATCATATTAGACAGATGAGAGATGCCAATAAGGAAAGAGTGATTTCTACAATGAAAATATCATATTTCACTTGTCAAGAAGATTTATCTCTATCAAAGTATGAGAAGCTTTGCAAATTTCTAATGGATGCAAAAACTCCAAATATGCCAAAGTCTCAAGAGTACTCTTCATACACTAATCGTAAGTCTGCAAATGATTTTATATATTGCATATCAAAACATCTTGAACAGATTCAGATAAAAAATATGTTGGAAAGTCCTTTCTTCTCATTGATGGTTGATGAAAGAACTGATCGAACCTTAGAGCAACACCTTGTTATTTATGCAACATATTTAGACTCAAAGGGTCTTGGGCCACCTATCTCGCAGTTTATGAAGCTCAAAGATGTAGTAGATGGAAAAGGAAAAACAATATATGATAGTGTCAATCAATTAATAGATGTTAGAGGCCTTCAATATAAAGATTTGATAGCTGTTTCTACAGATGGAGCTTCAGCAATGATTGGACATGAAAATGGCTTTGTTTCATTTTTGAAAAAGAACAATCCAAACCTTATTACAGTTCATTGTGTGGCTCATCGTGAGTCTTTAGCAGCAGCAGATGCTTCTAAGAAATTCCCTGAGTTATTATTTGTTGAAAAAATTGCAAACAAAGTGTATTCATGGGTTCAAAACTCTCCAAAGAGAAATAGTGAACTTAATGATTTGCTTAGAGTCATGCAAATTGATGTTCTTGATGTTCTACAAATACATTCAGTGAGATGGTTATCCAGGGGGGAAGTTATTATAAGGCTTGTGAAGCTTATGCCAGCAATTTTAACTTTGTGGAAAAATGAAAAAAAAACTGCATCTTGGTATGATAAGACAAGAATATATTCTGTCCAGTTTTGTTTACATATGCTTGCTGATGTGCTAGGGGAATTGAACAAGTTGAATGTGACTTTTCAAGAAGAAAATGTAGACATTACAACTATTGGGTTGGCTCTTGAAGTAACTATAAGCACATTATCTAGATGGTTTTTGAGAAAAGAGACATTTGCAGAAGGCACAACTTATCTTTCAAAGTTTTTAAATGATTCTGAAAATGGATACATTGATATTAAAGATGAAGGGAAAGTTGTAGATAGACATGAGTTACAATACATCTCTATCTCAGCCATGGATATTGAATCCAATGAAGCAAGGAAACAATCTATGAAACCTTGTATTGAAGGTACACAAGAGAGTTGTCAGCAACTCACTGAAGTTTATATAGAGACTCTCATAGACTCTTTGAATGAAAGATTTCCAGACCTTCATCTTTTTAATGCAGCGAAATTGTTCAGCCCTTGTTATTATTCAGAAGAGCGTCGTAGTCGTGAGAAAAATTCAGAGCGTTGGTTTTTAAAGCTTTTTCAACATTTGCAACATACCGTATCAAGTGATGTTGGATTTGTAGCTTTATTTGATGTTAAAGCTTGTAAAAGAGAGTTGCACCCTTTTGTTGATTCATTAAATCTGGCTTGTGAGGGGTTTTCTATGAAAGAAGCATGGAAAGTCTTTCGTAACACAAAACAGTGGCACAAAACCTATCCTAATATGATGAAATTATGGCAAGCTGTCCTCACTATTCCTGCAAGTACAGTGGATTGTGAAAGGGGATTTTCCAAGCAAAACATCATCAAGGACATTAGAAAATCGAGGATTGGGTTGGATACACTAGATGCTCTAATGAGAGTATCTATGAATGGACCTGAATCATCTAATGTTGATGGGCATGCAGTATATGAGATATGGATGGATACAAAGTCAAGAAGGATTCTTGACCTTTGAAAATTCTTCTAGTTTATGTTTAAGGGAGGATCTATGTATTGAAATATTCCTATTGATAAAAAAATTTGTAGTTTCTCCAGAAAGTTTGACTTTTAATGAAGTATAATAACTGTTTATTATTACATAACTTTTCTGTATTTTATCTAGATGATTTATTTATAGTCCAAGATTTATTTATAATTTCACTAGATAATTTATTTATAGTCTGTGGATTGTAAGTTCTTTGCAAAGATTTTATTGTTTAAATGGCCCCACCATAAATCTGAGCTATAAATATGATAGACTGCAAATCTGCAATTTCAATCTAACAAGAAACATTATAAACAACAGTGATTATCATCCTCCATTTGATGACTTATTATGTGTTGTGGAATAAATTTACAAAAATTATTAAAATAGAATTTTCCGTGACACTCACATATTTAGTTAAAACGTAAAACGAAGGGTAAAAAAAATACAAAAACGTCATCAAATTTTAATTTGACAGGCAAAAAAAATTTGAAATTCCAGGCCTAATCCCACCATCGATGAAGCAAGAGGCCCAAGGGTGGTAGCTGCAATGGTTATGACCTGCCCGTGCCACGTACCAGGATAGAGTAGGGCATTCAATTCGAAGTTCAAAAACAAATATCTCTGGCTTAGTAGTGGAATTACAAATGTAACTTGTCAATAGAACTGGTGAGAATGCAGAAGACAACAAGCAATAAATGGAGAGGGGATGCCAGGTTAGTGTGATTCAATGTTGGCACAAACGATGCTGGCACCCAAACCCAAATCCGAATGTACACCCACACTTCATACCAGATTGAATTAATGATGTCACTACTATGTAATTATAAGCATTGTTAAATAGCGCAACCAGAGTTAATGCTGTGACCCATGGATGTAACGTTAACGTTGCTGAAAGCCATTATAAAGTAAATTTTTTTTTATACTATATAAAAAAATGTATGATGTGGAGACATCATATATATATATTTTTTTTTATTTTTTTTATTTGCAAGATATTATATTGTTATAACATCTCTATCATATTAAGGTAAAAAGTGATTTTCTAAGTAAATATAGATTTACATTAATTTTAATTTAAAATAATATTTAATAATTTAATTTTCAATCTTTTTAATTAAATTTTTATATTTTAAAATTTAATCATTTATATGTTTTTTAAAAATATTTTTTATAATTAAAAATGATAATATCGTTATGGAAACTATGCTAATTTATTTTATAGTGAATATAATTGTCAATTAATATAATATATATTTTACAATTTTATTCTAAATTTAAAATAAAATTTAATAATTAAACTTATATATTGTTGAAATTATGTTAATTTATGTTTAAGATTAATATAATTCTCTATTAATATAGATATATAACTATTTTATTTTGAATTTAAAATAATATTTAATAATTATGTTTATATGTATATTTATATATATTTTAAATTTCAAATAATGATGAATATTTCAATTTATTTTATTGTTATGTTACAATATTTATATATTTATATGTTTTAAAAATCAAGGTGGTGGAACATGTCAATATCAATTTTACATTACAATTAATAAAAATTACCCCTATCATATGTAAATTAACAAGGTTCCAAGGTTGTGGAGCATGTCAATATCAATTTTACATTACAATTAATAAAAATTACCCCTATCATATGTAAATTAACAAGGTTCCAAGGTTGTGGAGCATGTCAATAAGCCTTCAAATTTCTAAGCTTATGGAGAATGTCAATAAGCCTTCAAATTTCTTTAGTACTTTTATTCTGTTAAGATTCTAATAATGTAGAGCATATGAGAAGCCTCCAAAGTTCTAGAATGTCGGGAAATTGCATTTTAAGTTTATCAAATACTAAGAGTATAAAAAAGTATAACTTAGTAAGCTTTCAAATTTCTTTAGTACTTTTATTTCGTTAAGATTCTAATAATGTAGAGCATATGAGAAGCCTCCAAAGTTCTAGAATGCTGGGAAATTGCATTTTAAGTTTATCAAATATTAAGAGTATAAAAATGTATAAATTAGTAAGCTTTCAAATTTTCGGTTGTTTTATGTTCATCAAATATTGGTATAAAAAAGGTATAATTCATCAAATAAAAATTATGTTTTTTCTTCTTTGTGTCATATGAAAAAAGTTTCTATTTTTAAGGATATAACTTTATTTCTTAATTGATTGGATATTTTTAATTCATAATATTTTTGTAAATGAGATGAATTTAATGAAAGTAGATATATATAACTTTCAAATTCAATTTTCAAACTTAACTTTTAAATAAACTTGTATTACTAACCTAAGTAATAGATTTAGGAAAGGAAAATCGAAAAAAATGAAATGAAATCAATTAAAAAAGCAATTTGGATTTTCAACAATTAGTAATTAGTGATTATCTAAAAATTAAAACAAATTCACAATCTCAATTTAAGAATTTTTCAAATTATTCAACCGAAAAATATACTTAATCGTATCAATTTTACATTACAATTGATAAGAATTATGCCTATGTAAATTAACGGATTTCCAACATTGTGAAACTTGTCAATAAGCCTTCAAATTTATTTAGTACTTTTCTTCTGTTAAGCTTCTAATAATGTACAACATGTCAGAAGCCTAATGTAGAGTAAATGATATCAATATATTTTTATTCTTTATCAAAGTATTTTTTTTCTCTATTTGTGTTCTTCAATTTAAGCCTTACGACGTTTCCTTTGCAACATCTGGTGCAAATGCTAGTTTTACTCCCTCATTGAAAATGCGTCAAATTGTCTTAGGTTAAGATTTCAAAATAGCTATACTTCTAGCCTTTAAAAGAAAATTGCTCATGGTAGAGTTACAGTTTGATTTAGGCATTATTTTCTAATTCATTTCTTAACTCATGATATTTGGTTTATAATGTCATGATTAAAAAAAATTGAAACTTTAAAGTTCTTTGTATTCGTGATACTTACTTTTAATTTGATAGTTGAAAATGTCAGAATTTTAATATTTTTCAGAGTCTTCTATTTGATCTTTAATGACATGATTGAAAATTGTTTGAATTTTAAGGTTTTCCATGATGATGATTTTGAATTTTAAAAATATGGATAAAAAATGTTGGAATTTTAACCGTAAAAAAAAAGAACGTGATGCCACATCTCCACTCTTCAATTTGAGGGTGTTTTTTCAAGGTTTTTTTTTTTTTTTTGTAAAAAGCAAGTGTTCTTTAAGCTAGAGTTCTCATTTTGAGGTTTTGTTTCTCATGATGTTTTTATTTTAACATTATTAGGTTAAAGTCAACTAAATTATGAAATATCACATACAATCATTGATTCAAAACATAAGCCACTAAAATATTAGTTAAAAGTTTTATGATCACTTACGCCCTAATACGAGACTTCACAAATCTAGGTTAAGATAGATTTGGTATCTTTTGGGTCAATATATATATATATATATAGATATAGATATATATATTGGAAAATAAGACTTTTGTGTACACTCTCTCTTTTCAAAACGTACAAATTTTTCATCAATTTGAGAGTTGTTATAAGAGGCCATCAACAAAATAGTGAACCAACTTCAAATAAAATCATTTTAATTGAAATATCTTTATAATTCCAACTAACAAAAACAATATGGAAAACTTATTTTTCAAATTAATTATTTACATGTTTAAATAATATGATAATTTATCTTAATTTTTTCTATCAATCAAGATAAACAATCAAAATGTTTTTAAAAAAACTACTTACATGTTTAAAGGTCTATCATGTAAAAAATTAAATTTATGGTGAAAAAATATTTTGAATTTTCACTTTTTTCGGTGGGTCTAACCTGATGATGGTATGTCACTACACATTAGTGGAAATTCAAAGTTACAAAAGCAATAATATCATAAAACACATATTTCATTAAAATTAGATTAATTATACAGTGGATCTATAATTGTTTAACTTCAATTAGATTGAGTTTTTCTAAAATTAGGAATTAGGAAATAACTTAATTCACTATTTTCAACAAATATATTAACTATTTTTGTGATAACATTATCATAGTAAACTATCTAACACAAATTTATATAATATTCACTACTTTTGTGATAAAATTATCATAATAAATTATGTAACACAAATTTATATAAATTTGTAGAAGAGAATATTTCAGATATTCATGCCTTAATTAATAATAATAATAAGTTATTGTTAATTATTATTATTCTTGTTTTTTTTTTATTTGACCCATAGGGGATTTAAACCTTGAATCTCATCATTTATGTCGTACTTCATAACACAACCATTACCAATTGAGTTTCCCTCTGTGGGTTTACTATTTATTTTTTAACCAACTAGTAATATTTGTAATTTCTAATAAGCATTATGGTTAATAATAACAATTATGAGTTATTAATAATAATTACTAATTATTATTAAGAAAATTATAAATTAATAAACTATTATTAAATAATTAAATAACTAATTAATTAATTTTATTTAATAATTAAAATAACCAATGAGGTTGATTTTTTACGATGTTGATCAACTAGAAATGGAATTTTTTATAGATTTAGGCAAAACAACCAATAATCAAGTGAATTCCTAGTATGGACCTCTATAAGGTCTATCCCTGAAAACTAGAGAATATTTAAGATTATTGCGTTCTTGGGGACTCCACTATTATTACCAATCATTTGATCCATAATATGGGCTAGACTATATGGGCCCAACCTAAGATTAGGTTTGCGACTTTGGACAAGGTCAAGGTCAATCTAAATCTCATTCAAAGAAAAATGAAAAAAGGGGGCTGACCCCCTGAGCCACAACTACAAGTGGGGCTTAATCATCTAGTCATCTTCTTGGTCTTCTTGGCATGAAAATTCGTAAGACAACCTCAACCATCGAATAGAAGTTAGTCGGGATAGAGAAACTTGATAACCCATTTTCCCCCTCCCGAGGTTGGGCTTAGGACTTCCAATCAGGTTGGGGGTTGATCTAAATCATATTTACAAAAAAAGGAAAAAGGGGGTAGACTACCTAACCCTTGACTAGAAGTGGGGCCCATTTGACTGGCCAACTTCTTGGTCTTCCTGGTGTGAAAATTGGTAGGATAGATCTGTCCCCTGAATAACAGTTAGTTGGGCCAAAGAAACGTGGTGGCCATTGGGAACAACGCTTGGTTTTATAGATGCCCCTAGAGCTTGAAGGAGGCTCCTTATCCATTATAACTTTTGGGATTACATAGTGCTTTTAGCCAGCACAAGGGAATAATTTTGCATAGGCTTGATTGGCCTACACATAGAGAAAGGAGAAAATAAGGAGATCCTTCCTCATAAGTAAGACATAAAGCCATTGTGCCATCGTACTATCCTGCAGTGGGAGAATAAAAGAATGGGCCACCTTCGTAGATTTGGGGAATCTTGGGAAAATTAAGAAGACTCTGGTGGTCCTGCGTCAAGTGGTATCAGAGTTATGTCATCTAGTTCCTTCGAGAGTTACTCAACTCAGACTATACCCTATTATTTTAAAGTTCCCATAGGTTAGGGAAATATCATAACAAAAATGTCATATGGGACATTTGTCCCAACAACCTAAAACTATGTCACAGCTTAACTATACACTTGTCATTGTTTACAAAGGACCAAATGGCCAAAATACTAACACATCCAAATATCCTAACAACCCAATGATTCAAATTCCTTCTAGAATCAAGAAACATGCTTCTACATCAAAATCCTCCAAATCCCTTTTTTATGCACACTAAAAGTGAGGGAAAAGAAAAGTCTCTTTATAATTTACATGACCCCTTTTAAGTTCTAAGAAAAATGGTATGCCTTGAGTTTATGCTCCCACATCAGTGGTTTTAATCATCATCATCATGGACATCATTTTATTATAGGAAATTTGCACCACATTATAGTTGAGAAGATAAAAATAAATTATATATTGAAAGAGTAAATTCAATTTTATTATTTATATTTTTATGTTAAAAGATAAGTTCATTGAGGCTTACTGGATGATAATATATTAATTCGCAATAATAAAGTTAAAAAAAATTTAACGACAATAACATTAATAATGTCTAGTATCTATTATTAATTATTTTTACAATCATAATTCAATGTGAATAAGCATAACAATAAAGTAGTATAACTTATTATACTACTACAATGTTGATCCACCTTCAAAGTCTATAAGAAAAAATATTTTATAAGTCTACTTATGTCATTTGACAATCAATTTGTTTTTATTTTTATTTTTAAATTAGAATGCAACAAAGTATCACTATTTGATCAAAATGAAATATTAAGAAAATATGGCTTCAAACATTTTTTCAATTATCAAGAATTTATTCATTAAGTGTTTAAGTGGTTTATATTGAAATTATCTACTCCAATATTATTTTTATATATAAATTTTAAGTATATTATTTTTAAGTGTCTTATTGAAGTTGACTACACAAATTCGGTACAGGGACAAGCTATGTTGGTTAAAAAAATCTTTGAACTTAAAAATTGAATGAAAGTGTCATGTATTTTCCATAAAGTATCATCACATGATTACACTAAAGTTGAACGAAGTCGTGCATATATGTACTAAATATATAAAACTCCTCAAAAAATAGTATGAATAAAATATTACAACAAAAATTGATTTTTTTTTTTTAAGTATAATAATAGATCCTTCAAAATAAAAAATTACATTCATGAATCATCTCCACCCAATCTGAAGATATTATCTATAGTATATTAAGAACAACTTCCAAACCACATTTATTTATCTTTATCTTTTGGAAATGTTGTTTCTTTGGCATTCCATGCTGAAACTATGGTACTGATTGGAATACAACCAAGTTCCATGTCATTCGTATTTGGTACCCAATATTGTTCTAAAGTATTTATATTGTATTTCCTTGAAACAAGATTCCACCAATCAATATTTACATGAGAAGTGTCACTTACATTATCCTTGAAGATATCCAAAGTGGATTTTTCCATCCAAATCATCTCTCTTTCATCCTGATTTCTTGATCTAACTAGCAACATCTTTCCTTTCTCAATAGCAATCATAGTATTGAGTGTTGGCTTTGGCTTGTTGTATTTGGGTCAAACACATACTAGTTCATTTGTCACATTATCAAAATCTCCATCCATAATACTTGAGAGATCATGGAGTAGATTGTGGTCATCATACATAATTTTCCTTTTCCTTGGCCAAAAATATTAATAAGATGAATTACTTCTGTGTACTATTACATGATCATTATAGATTCCATCTAATCTATCAAGAACAATTTCAAAATATTCTACTCTATTTTTCCATTCCTTTGTAACAATTGGTGAATCCTCATTGCCGATAGCATCCATCCACATTTTTATGTATGATTTTATTTCTTCCTCTAGTTGTTTTAAGTATAGATCGTTCTCTTTGGGATGTAAGAAAGAAAGGCTTCCTCTGGAAAATTTGGCCTGACCTTCATCATCTATATTCCAAAACTCAACTGGTTCTGACCACTCGGTATCTTTGAATGATACTTGTATCTTAGTATTGGAACATCATTGAGTACAAGAAATTGAAATTATTGGACATTAAGATTTCTGAGTAGTGAAATTATCCCCTCCTTAATGTATCCTTTAAGGAAATTTTTGAAGTCATACACCTTGTCAATAAGTTTAGGTGGAAACACTTTCATTTCTTCAATTGTGCAATATGTATCGATCATTTTAGGTAAAGAATATACATATTTTATTTTCAACTTGGAGACCTTCTTCCATACATTCCATCTATGTCTTCATGAGTGTGTCCCACGAGAAAAATACCAACCTCAATAGTGTTGAAGACACCAAGGGTAGTTAAAAGTGATGGAACATGAAAAGATAGTGTATAACAACAAATGCGGAGGAAAATATTTAAAATCAACATTCTGATTTTTAGATCTTGTGTGAGACATAAATTTGTCCTTATACACTTTAGATTTTGACTAAATACAAGTAACAAGTAATGTATTTGAAAGGATGTTTCTTGAACCTCCAATCTCATAAAGTAGATCGCCATACATATCAAGGTGTGGGTCTTCCATGTCCCTCAAGCACTTTGCAAGGGATGTAACAATAAATTGTGATACCATATGTACAAATGGTAGGGAGAAATGACCAAAACCTACTATCCATAGCCATTCAATCCAATAATAGTACTATGTCTAAAATTAGTCAATGTTTAAAATGAAGAAATATAGGGGTTTTACAAATATTCTCAGCCACACTACTTGACAAGCTGCAAAAGATGTAACTACATAATCTGCCTCTGTAGAAGATATTGAAATAATGGGTTGTTTCTTTCATGCCATGATATCATATTGGTTCGTAAGTGAAAATCATACCTTGAGGTTTTTTTGTGATCATATTACCTTCCAACATAATCACTATCTATATAGCCTGAGAGTGAGAAATCTTCAGAATGTGTGTAGAAAATTCCATAGTCTAGTGTTCCTACAACATATCTTAAGATCATTTTTACCACCTTCCAATGTGAATTCTTGGGTGATTCCATAAACCTAGAAACAAAACTAGCTGCAAACATGAAGCTAGGTCTAGGTGAAGTGAGATACAAAAGACTACCGACTATACTTTTATACAATGTAGAATCAACTAGTGGTACTTCATCTTGATTTCTCATCTTGGTGCATGGAGTAATTGGAGTATCAAATAATTTTCACTTGATCATTATAGAATTTTGGAGGATGTTAGTGGCATACTTTTGTTGGAAAACGAAAATTCCATTTACAAACTGCTAAATTTAAATGCCTAAGAAGTACTTCACGAGCCCTAAATCAATCATATCAAACTCTATTTTCATGGCGACTTTGCATTCTTGTAACATCATATTACCTGTGTCTAGAAGATCATCAAAAAAAAGGAAAACAATGATAACTTTATCTTCATGAATTTTGGTATACAAAGTTGGATCATAGCTGCTTCTATGAAATCCAATTTTGATGAGGTAAGTGTTGATTCGACTATACCAAGCTCGGGGAGCTTGTTCCAAGCCATATAAGGCTTTCTTCAACCTATATACCTTATTCCCCTATCCTTGAACTTCAAAACCAGGAGGTTGCTCCACATAAACCTCTTCCTACAATATGCCATTTAAGAAAGAAAATTTTACGTCAAGTTGAAAAACTTTCCATTTGTGTTGATTTGTTATCACAGAATAGTTTTGAACGTGTCTAACCTTGCTATTGGAGAAAATATTTCACCATATTCGACGCCAAATTATTGTGTGAATCCTTTGGCAAACAAATTGGCTTTATGTTTCTCAATTTCTCCTTTTTTGTTTAGTTTGGTCTTGTGTACCCATTTGACACCAATGATGGTTTTATCTCTTGGAAGATCAACTAGTTCCCAGGTATATTTCTTCTCTATGGATGTGATTTCTTGATTCATTGCATCAACCCAATGCTTCTCTTTTATTTCCTCTTGAAAATGGGTTGGTTGAAAGGAAAGGAAGGAAAAATGATTCTATTGAACAAAGTCATGTTCATGCTTGTATATTTCCCTGATTCTTGTATTTTTTTATTGTCTTCTAAAGATGATGAATCACTCTTGTATTCACAGTTTGAATATGTACCATTTTATGAGTGGTATGTCTCTTCTCGAGCCTACAATATTGGCAGTTGCGGTGGATGAATAAGATGATTTAAAGCTTCGTCAATTTGATTTAAAGCTTCATCTCTTCTTAAAACAAGTTTCTTAGTGATGATTGTAGAGTCTATAAGCTTTTGATTGTTCACTATAGCCTACAAAGATACATTTTTAACTTCTATGTATAGAAATAAGGTGATAAAATTGGAACTGCTCAAGAAATTTTAATCTAAATCAAGGGACACAATTCTACTCTATTATTGTGAAGAATGTAAATCACCAGTTAAAACAACATTCACAAAAAGGCAATTAGAAAAACCACACATGAACAATATATTTTCTAGGGGAACCCAACTAGGAAAAACCCCTCAAACCTCCTTACATTAATTAGATGAATATAGATGTATTACAATTGTTTGTTAACTCTAAGAAAAACATGCATGTGAATAACCTATATCTCTTCTCAATGAGAAGCTTTGACCCAGACGTAGTCAAATTTTACCTCTGTTTGAGCCCCTAATTTTAGGAATTTTCCTCCAATTGATTGCATAATTCCCAAGGATTGATCATCTGACTGCATGCAACACCCTATACACTCAAACTAGTTTACAACTACTTGTTACACTACCTTGGAATTTCCACCAAAACTAAGGAACTAGAATTCCTTGCATGCACTAGCTATTTTGAGCCAATTGATCAGTTAACTAGATGATCATTGAGTTAGATTATTTTCCCACTACACAACTGACCTTCCACTAGTTCCATGAACTGTTAGAACTAGTTCAACTAAACACAATTAAAAATAACTAAAATGGATTACTAAAATTTAGCAGTCACTCATGCTTAATTGAATTCCAAGCCCTCTAACTCAAGTTTACTAAACTAACCGAGTGACAAGAGCCGTGTCACATAAGTTAACTGCCTCCAAGTTTTCTGTTGATGTGGAAATTCATATTTTCTCAATTTTACCAAGGCAAAGTCAAACTGAGACTTTATTGCTACACTTCTCAACACTCCCACTTACCAAGAAATGGATTATCAACCACCCCTATCCTGCACCTGTGGAATTCTAAGATCCCTCTTGACAAAGCCTTTGTCAAGATGTTAGCATCTTGTTCCTCTGTCAGAATGTATTGTAACAACATTATCCATATCTACACACAATCTCGTAAATCATGATACCAGATATCTGTTTGCTTGGATCGATAGCGAAATATCAAATTCTCAGAGAGCTTAGTGCAACTACGATTATCACAATATATCACACTTGGATCCATCATCTGAACAAATAATCCCATAAGTATCGTTCTCATCGAAATCATCTCACATGATGTTTGACTTGCAATTATGTATTTTTGTTCTGCCAAGCTAAGCACCATAGATCTCTTCTTCTTGCTATAACATGAAACTGTTGTGGGCACAAGGTTGAAAATTCCACCTGATTTTCTCTTTCGGTCAGATGGACTCCCTACCCAATCTGCATCCGTGAATAACTAAATCTTCTCTCCCTCTATTTGTTTGTACCATAATCCATACTATGTAGTGCCTCTGATGTAATATAACACATGATTAGTTTCCTTCCAATACAATTTGGTAATCCTAACCATATATTGGCTCAACTGGTTAAATTCATAGCACAAATCTAGTCGTGTGTTCATAAGATACATCACTAAACACACTAGCTACCGATAAATGGTAGCATCCACGTCTTCACCTGAAGTGGCATTCTCCTTCCTCCATTTGGTAACTAGAGGTGTCTCCATGGGGTTACAAACCTCCATGTGAAATATTTGTAGTATCTCGTTTGAATACTTACCTTGAGACATAAACAATTCATCATTTTGTTGCCATACTTCCAACGTGAGGAAGTAGTGCATGAGACCCATGTCTTTCATCTCAAATTCCATTGAAAGGTACTCCTTGCAAGAGCTCATCAACTTATAATCATTTGTCAATATTAAATCATGAACATACAAAACAATGATTAGTAATTTAATTTCTACCAAAATATGATAGAGGTTCACACCCACTTCACTTTTGGTGAAGCCCAAGCCAGTGTGGTAATTGTTGATCCTGGTGTACCAAGCTTAGGTTGCCCGTTTGAGACCATACAATGTTCAACTAAGTTTGCACACATTATACTCTCGATCAAATGTCTCAAAACCTTATGATTGTTTTATGTACATCTCCTCCTCAATAACACCATTGAGAAACGTTGTTTTTACATCCATCTCGTGGATCTTCCACCCCATCTATGCAACCAGTGCAAGAATTGATCAAATTGATGAATACCTTTCTATAGGAGCGAAGGTTTCCTCACTGTCAATTCCCTCAACTTGAGAGAATCCTATGGTCACAAATATGGCCTTATACTTCTCTATGATTTTGTCTTCTGAATGCATAACCTTGAAGATCCTTCTCAAACCCACAACTAATTTAGCTGTCAGTCTTAGGACCATTGCCCAAACACTTTTCTTCATGGTGGATTTGTATTCTTCCACCATTGCATCAACTCATATAAGTTTTATAAAAAGGGGATGGTTCAATATTTACAAGCTCAGTAATTAAATCCATGTAGCTAGTGTACCTCTCAGGTGACCTACTTTGCCTATGCATATTTGAAGGAGCTCCCACATTCTCGCTTGCATCCTGCATCATTCTTTCATCTTCCCTAGTTATTTTTCTACCTTCTCTGGATGGTTTTGTTTGAGTGGATGTATCCAATCTACCTCCTCTCTAATCCTCCATTTATGGTGGCTCCACAACTTCTTGAGACTCCTCCTGAGGCTCCTCCTTTGGAGTGAAAAGGTCCTTTTCTAGTGGGACCTAAAGCTCCCTGTTAAGAGAGAACTACATCGCTTTCTCCTCAGCAAAATTTACATCCGTTTTCATAGTTGGAATTCTGAGGGAATTTAAGTTAACACGGTTATTTTGTGGATTTTTAGTGTAACCCACAAAAAACCCCAACTTTGGTGACATCTCAAGTTTCTTCCTTGAATCTTTGGACGAAAGACAACAAATAAAGGCTCCAAATCTCTTGAAGTGAGACACATCCAACTTTCTCTCGAAGAAATCCTCCTCCGCTTTAATCATATCAAGAATCTAATAACTCTAGATATGGAAGTAGACTCCTGTGTTAGATGCATCTGCCCACAAATGAAGTGGTAGGCCTTAGTCATGTAGCATAGATCTACCAACTTGCACAATGCTCTGGTTCTTCCTGTCAGCTACACCTTTCTACTGTGAGTTGTGGGGTGTTTTTAGCTCTCTTTGAATGCCTTTGTTCACACATAAATCCTTGAAGTCATTTGAAACGTACTCACCTCCATTGTCGCTCTTGAGAGCCTTCACCTTCTTGCTAGTCTCTTTTTCAACTTGCGCCTTGAATTATATAAACTTGGAGAATGTCTCATCCTTATTCCCCATGAAGAAGATGCAACACTTCCTTGAGAAATAATCATTAAAAATAAAAAAAATATTTATGTCTAGTAGTGGACGCTATCAAGAAAGGTCCAAAAACATCACAGTGGAATGTTTCAAAGACTGCATGTGATTTTCTGTCTCATTCATGGAATGTGGATTTCAGAGAGTTCCCCAAGGTACAACCCTTGTAGACACCATGTTTCCTAAGTTCTCCTTTGGGGAGGCTAGTGGTTATTTGTTGCATAATTTTTATGGCATCATGGTGCAAATGGCCTAATCTCCTTTTCTATATCTCACTGACATCATGACTCTACACTTTCTATGCCTTACTATTTAATGCAACATAATATTCCACATCAAGTTTATACATGTTCTTCACATGAACCCCAATCTGCTTCACTTGTCAAGTGGCTATGTGTCTCAGGAATTCTTTCCCTTTGCTGAGGATCACATCATCACCATGATCTTCCAAAATTACTACAAGGAGGAGATTCTTCTTTAGGCCTAAAACAAACATGACATATTTGAGGCGAAGAGGGGATACCGGCTCCCTTTTAAAGGTTATTGTACCAATCCCAATAGAATTGTACCTTCGATTATCCCCAAGCACAATATGCATCTGGAGATATTTCTCCTCCATGTCACTGAAAACCTCTCTACAACCTATCATGTGGAATGAGGAACTTGAGTCGAAGTACCACACACTCCCCTTCACAGTGTTGGCCATGCGTGTGATAAGGGTGAACTCAAGCTCAAAATGTGAGGCCAATTCTTCTCTTGCTACTCGTCCTGAGTTCTTCTTTCCTGAATTTTTGTGTGGAAACTTTGTAGCATAGTTCTTGAATTCGTGACAGTTGAGACATTTTATTTTGGATAAGTATTTATTCTTGTCATGTTGGTTAGTTTCTAGCTTGGTTTGAGATATCTTCCATTTTCCCTTCTTACCCTTTCAAACCAATGAAGAATTTTCCTCATCCTCTCCCTTGGTTGAGGTCCCATCTCTTGTATTCTACGAGATCTCTTCTTCCACCAATTCAGACCACAAGTCTTCCCAATCTGGTAGTTTCTTCCTCCCGTTCCTTGAGTCCTGGTAGATATTGCAACTTTTTGGAAGGCCTAGAAGAGCTAGGGTCAGCAGGTAATATTTTGCAACATTTACAACAAAACCTCCAATCTTACCTCGAAATTGTGTTAATATAGTAAGATATTGCAAAATAGTGTCATTCTTCTGCATCCTGATGTTTTGAAGTTTTTCTTTAAGGGCCAGTTTTCTATGGTCATTGTTATTCTTGAAGAGATCTGTCAGTGGCTTCCAAATTGCAAAAGGAGTTTCTTTTTGATGGATATTTGATACAACGTAGTTTCACAATCCCTCCATTATTATTCTCCTCACCTTGGCTACATCTTTCTTGCATTCGGCTAGGTTATGGGCATCGATTGATCTTGGTTTTGCAATTTTTGTCTTGACATATTTCAACATTCCGTTTTCATCAAGCACCACCTCCATTTGATCCTTCCATGCAATGAAATTCACGCTGCCTTCTAAGGCATACTTTAATATCAGCCCATTGAAGGTCATTCTCCCAACTTTGAAGAGGTCTTGCTATGCTATAGCTACAAATTCAAACCTCTTGAGTGACAACTTTAAAAGTCATGTTATAATGTGAATCCTGCTTTGATACCATGTATAAATAAGGTGATAGAACTACAATTGCTCAAGAAATTTTAATCTAAATCAAGAGAAACAATTCTACTCTACTGAGCTATGGAATTTAATTCACAATTTAGAACAAGATTTGCAAACATGCAATAAGAAAATTCATAGATGCACAATATATTTTCTAGGGAAAACCAACTAAGAAAAACCCCTAAAGCCTCTTTTCATTAATGAGATGAATATATATGTATTAAAATTTCTTTCCCTCTTTGAGCACAACCTACAAGTAAGTAACCTATCTCTCTACTCAGTGAGAATATTTGACTTAGACTTAGTCAATTTATGCCTCTGCTTGAGCCCCTATTTTCTTTCTCAAATCATGAGGAAAGAGCCCTAACGTTTTAGGACTTTTTCTCGAGTTGATTACATAATTCCCAAGGATTGATCATCTGAGTGCATGCAACACCTATACACTCAAAATAGTTTACAACTTATTGTTACACTCCCTTCGAATCTCTACCATATCTAAGGAACTCGAATCCCTTGCACACACTGGATATTGTGAGCTTATTGATCAGTTAACTAGATGATCACTAAGTTAGACTATTGTCCCACTGCACAATTGACTTTCCACTAGTTCCATTAACTATTAGAACTAGTTTAACTAAGCACAATTCGAAATAACTTACCTGCATTACTAAAATTTAGAAATCACACACGATGAAGTAAACTCCAATCCCTCTAACTCGAATTTACTGAGCTAACTGAGTGACAAGAGAAATTTCACACATGTTAATTGCCTCCAAGTTTTTTGTTGATGTGGAAATTTAAGTTTTCTCAATTTGACCAAGGCAAAGTCAAATTGAGACTTTCTTCCTACGCTTGTCAACACTATCATCAAGTTTCTTTCGTAGCTTCTCAAGAACAAGTGCAAATGCTACACAACCAAAAAAATGACTGTGAGAGACATTCACCTTCTTACAATCCCAAGCTTCCTGAAGTGCTACATCTTTGACATTGGTTGTTGGATATTTGTTGAGAACATATACTACAGTAGCGAAAAATTCATCCCAATAGTCACTGAAGAACTTCTTCTCATAAAGCATGCATCTTGCCATATTCATTATCGACCAGTTTTTTCTTTCTACTACTCCATTCTTATATGGAATGTATATTATTGTGTTTAGCATGATGATTCTTTGTTGTTGTCAAAATGTTTCAAAATCATTGGAAGTGTATTATGTTCATTTGTCTGACCTAATTATTTTAAAGGCTTTCCGCTTTGCTTTTATGCTTCTACTTTGAACTCTTTGAATCCCAAGAAAGTATCAGATTTATTTTTGAGAAAATAAACCCATATTTTCCTACTAGAATCATTAATAAAGTTAAGAAAATAAGTATTACCACCAATGGACTATGTTTTCATTAGGCCACATATATCTTTCTGGACTAGATCTAACAATTATTTTTCTATAGTGGAATATGTGGGAAAGTTGTCTCTTTTATACTTTGCTAGGATACACATTTCATAGTAAAATATTTTTCATTCACAACAAGGAGACCAATGACCATAAAATGTTTCTAAAGAAGACATAGACTCTTGAAGGGAATATGCCCATACCTAGAATGCCATAACTATGACTCATTTATCCTTGACACATCGTGTGAAAAATACTGTGAGAGATTTCGAATTCTAAGAGTCAAGCGAAACATCATATCTTGGTTTTTTCAACCTTTTCTATTATTCTTCTATTGGGATGTTTGTCATAGGTATAACATGTGGTCCCTTGGAATATTACATCATAACCACGTTCCATCAATTAACCTACACTAATGAGATTATTCTTCAGATGTGGAACATAATAAACATCAGGTATATGTCTCTACTGATTTTGTTTAGTGATAATGGGAATAATACCTTTCCCTTCAGGTTTTATACATGAACGATATCCCAGATTAATTTCGGATGTTATGGAAGCATCAATGCAAGAAAGTAGATTTTTGTTACATGTCATATGATTGCTGCAACCACCATCCAACAAGGAAAGGTCCTTAGTATGTTTGTCTTCAGAAATATGGTAGGAAAGAAACATGGTTTTAGAGGATTCTCCTTCGTTGTTAGAGATATGGACACTGCCTCTTTGTTGATCTTATTGTTTATTTTTTCATTCATGTTCATAATGCCCAAATTTCTTATAGTAATAGCACTGAACATTAAACTTGATCCATGTTCTACTTCTTTGTGTCTAGTTTTTTGAAGACCTTGAATTCTCTTCTATATGATGATGCTGTGTAGATCTAGCTCTACCTATGCCTCACTTGTTGCTGGGGACTGACACAATCAACACTACATATTCTAGTGGTTCCTTTCTCTTGTTTAGTTCTTGATGGATAGCCCTTGAGGGCCTATGGGACCATCTTGAGGAGACCAAGTGCCTAATATTGGATTGGGATGTAGAAGTCTGGTGGTGGTATAAGGACTTTGATGCCTAGGGCTATGCACCTTAGTGAGCATGGAGGGAGTAGGCTAGCCTTGCGAGATGCCCAAATTCATTGAGTGCTAGGATCAAATGCCTACCTTGGGGCAGATGAGGTTTGAGCCGGGCGCGAGCCTTATGGAAACCCTTGGGCTATTATATAGACCAATGAAATTTATGCCTAGTTCCGAAAGCTAGAAAAAGGACAGATATTCCTTGGGATTTCCCGAGTGTTGTGGAAAATTTTGATGCTTGCTAGTTATACTAGTTCAGCATAGAGTCTAGGGAAAACATGAAGTAATAAATAACTAAATAAATAAAATGCTGTCAGGTGAGGTAGTAACTCCACCAAATCAATTCATATTATTCCTTCAAGTTTGTCTTTATTATATACATGAGGGCGACTGTTCACTTCATCTCTCGATGACTGTTCATATTTCTTATTATTTATTTATGTCAATTACATTTATTCCCCCAATCTTGATGATTAGGTGTCAACATTCCCCCCCTTAATCTGAAGGGATGTTGGTGAGTCCAAGCATCATTCTGAATCGTTCAAGCTTTTCTCTTCCAAGCGCTTTGGTGAAGATGTCTGCAATTTTCTCATTAGTGGAACAATGACAGAGATGCATTGTTTTGCTCTCAACATGATGTCGAATCAGATGATATTTAGTATTGATGTGCTTCGTTCGATCATGGAAATTTTGGTTCTTGGCCAACTTTATTGTAGAGGTATTATCAGTCATGAGTGGAGTTGATTGCATTTGTTTTACCTGCAAATCTTCAAGAATTTTCCCGAGCCATACAATTTCTTTTGTTACCCCAGTTGTTGCCAGGTATTCTGCTTTTGTTGTGGAATCTGCTGGAACTCATTGTTTGCGTGATCTCCAGGAGACAATTCCTGATCCAAGACTCATAACATATCCTGAAGTAGATACCCCAGTTTCTTTGTCTCCATCGAAGTCTGAATTAGAGTATCCAATCAAACTAAAGTCATCCACCTGTGTATACTTAATTCGAAAGTCTTGAGTTCCCTTCAAGTACCTTAGAACTCTTTTTGTAGCAGACCAACGTTCTTCACAAGGCTTTTGCATAAACTTGGAGAGGATTCCAACAGCAAATGAAATGTCTGGTCTGGTAGTAGTTAGGTAGTTGAGACTTCCTACAAGCTGTCTATACTTTGTTGCATCCTCAAATTCTTTTCCTTCAATAGATGTGAGCTTTAAGTTTTGTTCCATTGGAGTAGTAAGAGGATTGCATTCTGTCATGCCAAACCTGTTCAACAGATCTCCAATGTACTTCTTTTGAGAAAGAAATACCGACTTCGGATGTTGAGTTACTTCAATACCAAGATAGTAATGAACATAGCCCAAATCAGTCATTTCAAAACTTTTTCCCAATTCCTTATTTATGGATGTAATGTAGCTTTCGTTGTTCCTTGTCATCAAAATATCATCTACATATACCACAAGATATACAACTATTTTTCCAACTTTCTTGACAAATAAAGTTGCATCATCAAGATCATAATGTTTGAAATTGAGTTTCATAAGATGCTTAGTTAGTTTTTCATACCAGGCTCGTGGTGCTTGTTTGAGGCCATACAAGGATTTCACAAGTTTGCATACTTTTTTTTCATGTCCTTTTACAACAAATCCTTCAGGCTGGGACATAAAAACATTCTCTTTTAGATCTCCATTCAAGAAAACAATTTTCACATCCATTTGATGGACTTTCCAACCGTTCTGAGCTGCTAGGGAAAAGAGTGTCCGAATGGTGGCCCATTTTGCTGTGGGGGAAAAAGTCTCCTCATAATTGACTCCTTCCTTCTGTGAAAAACCTTTTGCCACAAGCCTGGCTTTGTGCTTGTCAAGTGAGCCATCAGCTTTATACTTGTTCTTGTAGACCCACTTGCAGCCAATTGGTTTGGTTCCTAATGGAGGATCAACCAGCTTCCAAGTGCCATTCTTTATGAGGGCATCATACTCCTTTTGCATCACTTCTTTCCATTCATCATGAGAAGCAGCTTCTTTGAAGGATGTTGGTACAAAATCTGTAGACAAGTTCAATTCACAATCATAAGAAACATCCATATCAACAAGTGAATTAGAGTCATCTACATCACCTCCATTTTACCAGTTCGAATTTCTAGTTCCTATCTTTCCAACCTCATTAGGATGAACACTTTCAAGTGTCTTTGTCAACCACTTTGGGGGGACCTTTCTCAGATGGTCCAGGCTACTTTGTTGATTGAGTTGGGACTGAATCAAGATTGAGTCTCCCAATTCTATCAATCACATCACTTAAAGCATCATTCGTTGTTGGAGTTTCATGTGGGGGAGGGAGTTCTTCAGAAGAAGATTCCACATGTTGATCTAGTATAGGAATCCCCCCTCAAGATGTGGCATCTGATTATCAAATTCTTGAAATGATTTTGCATTTGCGAATCTATCCAAGCGATCAAGTTGTCACTCAACAACATTGTCAATTTTGGATGATTCAAGAAAAATTAAATCTCTAGATACAACAAACTTTTTATTGACTTCATCATAGAGACGGTATGCTTTGGAGGTGTTTGAATACCCCAGGAAGATACACTTACGACTTCTTACACCAAGTTTATTTCTATGTACCTTTGGTATCAAGGCATAACAGGTAGAACCAAAGACCCTAAGATGCTTTATCGAAGGAATGTGCCCATACCACATTTCACATGGAGTCTTGTTTCTAATAACATTAGATGGACATCTATTTTTTATATATGCAGCACATAGAACAACATCAGCTCAAAATATTATTTTTACATTTTTGAAGAAGAGCATGGAGCGTACCATATTTAAGATTGTCCTATTCATTCTTTCAGCTACACCATTCTGTTGGGGATTATAAGGTACAGTTGTTTGATGTTTGATCCCATGTTGGCGAAGATAGTTTTCAAATTCATTTGATGTGTATTCTTTTCCATTATCAATGTGAATAGACCCAATATGAGATTGTGCATCATTTTCAATCCATTTATGAGAGTTCTTGAATGTTTGAAAAGCATCAGATTTGTTCTTCAACAAATAAACCCAACACATTCTGGTGTAGTGATTAATAAATGTCATCATATATTTATTTCCATTTGCAGAAGGAACAGGCATTGGACCACATAAATCTGAATGAATGAGTTCAATTTTTCTATGTGCTCTTGAATTTGAATCATGAAAAGACTGTTTGCTATGCTTTCCTACAATGCAAGCATCACATTGCTTAAATTTCCTAGGAATTTTAGGAAAACTAGCAACACCATTTTTCCTCAATAAGCGGAGGCTTTCATAGTTCAAATGTCCAAATCTAGCATGCCATAATATACTTGATGGAAGTGCACCTTCTTCATAATGAGAATTGTATGATAAATGTTGTGCACGAGCAAAGGTACCTTGTAGCTTGAGAAGCCTTTCTTCTTCTATTCCCCTCATGACAAGTGAGTGGTTAGATTCTTTTCTCACCTCAAGCTTGCCATCAAACATATGAATGGAGTGACCTTGTTGGCGGATGTGGACCAAGGACAACAAGTTTCTCTTCAGCTGTGGGAGATATAGAACATGATGCAAAAGAAAGTCTAGAAGACTAGGCAATTTAAGCCTGATTGTGCCAAGCCTGACGACTTGATTTTTTATTGGTCTGCAAAGTATACTACTCCATCAACATTGTCAGTAAATTCTTCAAAAAATATTTTCTATGAGTCATGTGGCAAGTTGCTCCTTAATCAAGAAACCAATCATTTTTCCAAGAAGCAAGTGAAGCATTAAATAAATCTTCATTTAATCCAATATTACATTGTGCCACCACATAATGAGCTGATTCAGGTACTTTACCTTTGTCTGTGTCATTAGCTTTACCTTTGGGTTGATTTCTTTGCTGCTCAATTTTGTCCTAAGGTATTTTCCATGTAGAGGCATCATGTGATCCATTTCTTTTGCAGCATATGCAGTGCAAATCTTCCTTTTCTCCTTGAGAGTGTATGCCCTCCATGCCTCTGAAATATCTTTCTCTTTCTCTTCGACCACCTCTTCCTCTGGAAGAATCTTGAGCAGGATCCTTTTCTTTATGAGCAAGGCACACAACCTCTTCAGAGGATTTAGGGGCTACCTTCTTTCGAAAAGCTTTCTCTCTTTCAGCAAATTTTTTCACAAGAGAGTCAAAGGTAATATCTTTGAGATTTACATTTGCTTGCAATGACATAAGATAATTGGAGTAAGTAGGATAAAGTGCCTTGAGAAAAGCGATAAGAGGAATATCTAATTCGACGTTGGTGACTTTGATATCATGCATTATAGACTTTACTGCGGATGCAAGAGCAAGAGGATCATTATTTTGCAATTCAAGAGTGAAGAGTTTAAACATGAGTTGAAAAACTTCAAGTGCAGAATGTGATTCATATAGTTCTTTCAGCTTTTGTAAGGCTTCGAAAGTAGTTGAAAATGGTGAAATATGGCGACTCACCTCTTCATTTACAGATGTTGTGATTGAACACACACACACACACACACACACACACACACACACACACATATATATATATATATACCAGAATAGAAAGCAGTATTCTAGGACAGCAGGTGTGATGTTGCTGGACAATGGCAGTATATGGGCGAGCACCATTTCACGACCTCCATACCTAGTCGACTCCTTCTCTTGGCTCACAGGTTTCCATACTATGCTCCCATTCCAAGTAAGAGGCTACATTCAAAAAATCATGAGGGAACAACAACAAAATATTCTAGGTTTGATTCCCATTCGCGCTCGCCTTTCGGAGGGAACTACAGCAATCTGGCATGGAAGAGTCTACGTCTGAGTCAAATGACTACCACTCCCTTTGTGGTGGAGAGCCCTGTGGGGTCTTTTCTGTATGAAGGTTAGGGCGGAGTAAGGCGTATTAACAAGAGCAAATGCATTTCCTGGTAATGAAACGGAGGAACAGAGTAAGGCATATTAATCAAGAACAAATGTGTTTCCTATAGATGAAACGGAGGGAAGAGGCTACCACTGAGCAAGATGTAGATGATACCTGGTGACGTAGATGAGTGTGATGGGCGTAGATGGGTTTGTCCTTGTAGCCCAAGTGGTCATTTAATTAAAATGACTCACACTATGGCACGAGTTCGATCAACCGTGACCAGCATCTTGAAAACACACTATGGCTCATGACTTCACAGAGATGAGCGAAGGATTTCAATCAAGGATGAGGCCATCCCGGTGTATACAACATTCAATCATGTGGAGAACGCTTTTCGAAAACCACCCTCTACAATGGAACGTTGTTACTAGGTCAGGGGTGTCCATTCTGAAATATGGGCAGAAGAGCAAAATAGGCAAAAAAGGTAGAAAAGGGAGTTATAAGGGCAGGAATACTAAAAATAGGATTCGCTCTGATACCATGTTAGGCCAGGTAGTAACACCACCAAATCAATTCATATTATTCCTTCAGGTTGGTCTTTATTATATACATGAGGGAGACTATTCACTTCATCTCCCGATGAATGTTCATATTTCTTATTATTTATTTACATCAATTATCTTTATTCACCCAATCCTGATGATTAGGTGTCAACAAATGCTAAATGATTCAACTTAATTTTTGGACAAAGTTCCTTAAAGAGAGGGAGTATGTATTGTCCCCTAATAATAATAAAAATAAAAATAATATAATAAATGATAAAAAATAAAGAAAAGATAATAATGGTAAATAAATAGTATAAATTAAAGAAAATATAATAATAGTAAATAAATAATAAATAAGGAAAAAAATATAATAATAATAAATAAATAAAATATTAAATAATAATACTGAAAATTATATATATATATATATATATAAGTTAAGTTAACAAAAAGTAAAATAAAATAAGAAAGTGTTAAATTCAGAGAACTATAAAAATAGTTAAAATAAGTAAAGTTATCAAAAAGTAAAAAGGAATTAAATATAAAGTTAAATTAAGAGAAATATCAAATTAAGTAAAATTTAAAATAAAGAAATAAAAGTTGCATGTTGACACATGGACTGTCTGCATGCAGACCCTTTCCATTGTTTGGTCTATTTAATGGACAATGAGGAAGATGAGATTCATCATTCCTTCATCCATTCTCTTGGAAGAAAAGTGTTGCGAGACAAAGGATTCCCTGGCAGTATTATGTTGATTGAGGGCTCTAGGGTGGCCAATTGTAGAAAGATTATGTGTAGCTAAGCCTATAGTTGGGTGAAGAGTCATCCCCAAAAATTTGTTGCGGTTAGCGAGATTTAAATAGCGTTCAACTTCAAAATCACAAGTAAGGAATATCATCGCTACAGGTAAGTTGTCTTTGTTCGTGTTTTGGAAATTATATGCTAATTAGTTGAATAATTGTGTGTTGATTATAAATCACATAATTGATCTAATTCTTTGTATATTTTAAATCGGGGTTGTTACATAGATACTTTGTCTCTTACTTTCCCAAGAAAGACTTGTGCCTTAAAATCTTGTTGAACGAAGTCTTCTCCCAAATTAAGTCGTGTCTCATGTGATAGAAGAAATCTAGTTAATTGTTCTACTAAGAGAGTTTTAAGATCTATGGATTCTAGAATGGTTGTTACAATTGTTGGGTTGTGTTATATTCTTTCCACGACTAACCTTCGTAGTTAAACGGGGGGTTAGAGGGGGGGGGGAGCCCCCCTTCGTTGCGCCGATTGCGCAGCGGGGGTTTGAGGGGGCGGGTAGCCCCCTCTATGGGGTCCGGGGCAGCGCCCCGGGAAAAACTTTTTCGGACCCTATATTAGGTTGGGCGAACCTACCTATGGTTTTGTGCATGTTTTTTGCACATGGTATTGGACACGATGGTTTTTCGGTCCATGGTATTGGATGCTTCGGCATGTATAAATATGTATTGTAACATTGAAAGGAACATAATGAAAAATCAAGCTGGTAGTCCCGGTTTTGGGATCCAGGGAAAAATCTCTGTGCATATGTGTTTTATGGGTTATGCTCTTGCATTGTTTATTTTCTTTGTTTAAGAATTCGTATGCAGGGTTAAAACCTACATTTGGTATCAGAGCTGTTTTGGCTTCAAGGGGACGCCTTTGTTGCTGAGGGGTTTCGTTCGAGCCTGTGGTAGACCCTGTTCAGTGGGAGATCTGCGAGATCGATTCTGGTGGTGAAAGAAGATGGCGAGTAGTGGAAAGATCGAGATTGAGAAGTTCAATGGTCAGAGTTTTGAGTTGTGAAAACTAAAGATGGAGAATCTGTCGGTCGATAAAGATCAGTGGATCACAGTAGATCCGGGTACTAAACCATCGGGAGTGACCAATGAAGAATGGAAGAAATTGGATCGGAAGGCAAAGAGCACAATACGATTGTGTGTCTCAGATTCAGTATTGCTGAATGTATCAGGGGAAGCTATGGCAAAGGCTTTGTGGGTCAAGTTAGGGACTTTGTACCAATCTAAGTCTCTGGTGAATAAACTGTTCCTGCGGAAAAAGCTGTATAACCTGAGGATGAAAGATGGAGACTCGGTGACAGAGCATCTGAATGCGTTTAATACTGTGGTAAGTCAATTATTATCTGTTGCTATTAAAATTTCAGATGAAGATAAGTGCATCAGTCTATTGTGTTCTCTACCAGATTCGTGGGATAGTCTGGTTATTGCAATAGGTAGCAATACAACTGCTTTGCAGTTTGATGAAATAGTCTCAGCCTTGCTGACGGAGGAGATGAGACAGAAGAATATGGACAACCAGAATGGTGATGCGTTGTCTGTACGAGGATGGTCCCAGAATAGAAACAAAAATAAGTCATCGAGTGGGAGATCTAAATCTAGAGGGAGATCTAAATCTCTAGGAAAACCTACAAAGGTGGTGTGCTGGAAATGCGGAAAGAAAGGGCACTTCGGAAGGGATTGTAAATCTAAAGTTCCTGATAAAGGAAAGGGATCTGATGATGCTCCTTCTGCCGAGGCGAAAACCACCTCAGATGAAGGTGGGGATGTGTACTTGGCTTCTTCAAGTACAAATGTAGATCATGAGGCATGGTTGATTGACTCAGGTGCATCCTTTTACTTCACTCCCCATAGAGAGTGGTTCTGCGAGTATGAGAAATACGATGGTGGTGATGTCTTCTTAGGAGATGATAGCAAGGCTAGAATCATTGGTCGGGGAAAAGTAAAGTTGAAGTTGCAAGGTGGAAGGGTTAGAACACTTCCGGGTGTTCTACATATTCCTGCATTGGCCAGAAATCTGATTTCTGTAAGCAAGTTGGATGATGCAGGTGTAAAGACGGTGTTCGAGAAAGATACCTGCAAGATGGTTCGAGGAGCACTGATATTGATGCGGGGAGTTCGGATTGGAACTCTGTACAAGCTGCAAGGTAGCACTGTTGTTGATGGGTGCAATAGTTCTATGGTTCCTGAAAATGGAGTAGAAAATCTAGTGGTCTCTGGAGAGAAGACCATGTTGTGGCATCAAAGGCTTGGACATATTGGAGAGAAGGGCCTTCGAATACTTCATGGTAAAGGTATGGTAGAAGGTTGAATGATAGCTCTCTGGATTTTGATTTCTGTGAAAATTGTGTGTATGGGAAGCAGAATCGAGTGAGTTTCCCCTCTGGTGGTAAGAGGACGAAACAGATATTAGAGCTTGTGCACAGTGATGTGTTTGGACCTGTGAAGGTTCCATCACTGGGTAAGTCTGTGTACTATGTATCATTCATAGATGACTTCTCAAGGAATACATGGATATATTTCCTTAAGAAGAAATCTGAAGTCTTTGACAGGTTTAAAGAATTTAAGGCTCTGGTGGAAAATCAAATAGAGAAGAAGATAAAGGTGCTGAGGACAGATATTGGTGGAGAATTTTGCAGCAAGGAATTTGAAGAATTTTGTAAGAAGTGTGGTATAGCACGGCAGAAGACTACTCCATATACACCTCAGCGAAATGGAGTCGCAGAAAGAATGAACAAGACATTGATGGAAAGGGCAAGAAGCATGCTCAGTGGTGCCGGGTTAGGACAGGAATTCTGGGCAGAGGCGGTGGATACTGCACGTTACCTGATCAACAGATCACCCTCATCAGCGTTGGAGGATAAGACTCCACAAGAAGTATGGACTGGTAAGAAACCCTCTCTTTCACATCTGAGGGTATTTGGATGTGATGCATATGTACATGTTCCAAAGGAGAAACGAACCAAGTTGGATAGTAAATCTGAAAAGTGAATCTTTATTGGGTATAAGGATGGTTTAAAGGGTTATAAGCTTTGGAACCCAGTCACACGGAAGGTTGTGTACAGCCGAGATGTGGTGTTCAGAGAGGTAAAAGATGTTATTCAACATGAAGTCCAACCAAAGGAACCTGAGAAGATAGCGTTTGAGCCAAAGGAGGAAGAATCAGACTTTGCAGCAGAGGAGGAATCAGAAGATGAAGAGCCACAAACTCCGGCTGTGAGAAGATCAGGTCGAGAAAGAAGGCAGCCAGAAAGGTATAATCCATCTGCTTTCAGTTCAAATTTTTCTTTGTCTGTTACTGATGATGATCCCAGAACTGTGAAGGAAGCAGTGGATTCAGAGGATGGAAAACTCTGGAAAGAGGCCATGGTTGATGAAATGGCACCTTTGCACAAAAATGAGGATTGGGATCTGGTAGAGTTGCCGACTGGAAGGAAACCCATTGGCAGCAAATGGGTGTTCAAGAAGAAGACTAATGCAGAAGGAAAGGTGGAGAAATACAAAGCTCGGTTGGTAGCAAAAGGTTATTCCCAGGTGCCAGGAATTGATTTTGGTGATATTTTTTCTCCTGTTGCCAAGGTAGCTTCTATTAGATTACTTTTATCTGTTGCTGCTGCTTTTGATTTTGAGGTAGAACAGATGGATGTGAAGACAACATTTCTTCACGGGGATTTGGAAGAGGAAATCTACATGAGGCAACCTGAAGGCTTTGCGGTGAAGGGTAAGAAAGAACTGGTATGCAAGTTAAAGAAGTCTCTGTATGGGTTAAAACAGTCACCAAGGATGTGGTATCAGAAATTTGATACATTTATACGGGGACTTGGCTTCACCAGAAGCAAAGCAGATCATTGTGTGTATTTTAAATTAATTGGTGACCGTGTTATTTATCTGGTCTTGTATGTGGATGATATGTTGCTGGTTGGAAATGACAAAGAAATTATCCAGGATTTGAAGGCCCAATTGTCCTCCAAATTTGACATGAAAGATCTTGGTGCTGCAAACTATATTTTGGGCATGGAAATTAAAAGAGATCGGGCAAAGAGGAAGCTCTGGTTAAACCAGAGGAAGTATGTCGAGACAATACTGCAGAGGTTTAATATGCAGGATAGTAAACCGGTGAAGGTTCCTATTCCTGTAGGTGTGAGGTTATCTGCTGAACAGTGTCCCAAGACACAAGAAGAGGAAGAGGACATGTCCCGTGTTCCATATGCAAGTGCAGTCGGTAGCCTGCCGTATGCAATGGTCTGTACTAGACCAGACATTGCACATGCAGTGGGAGTATTGAGCAGGTTTATGTCAAAACCTGGGAAGGAGCACTGGACAACAGCGAAGCGGGTTTTCAGGTATTTGCGTGGCACTAGTGATTATGGTTTGTGCTACCAAGGAAGACCAGGATTGGACAGAGTGTTGGATATTCATGGTTTTGTTGATGCAGACTGGGCTGGAGATCTGGATCATAGAAGATCTACAAGTGGGTATGTGTTTAACCTATTTGGAGGTGCAGTCAGTTGGATGAGTAAGAAACAATATGTAGTGGCACTATCAACTATAGAGGCAGAATACATGGCAGCCACTCATGCAAGAAGGAAGCAGTTTGGTTGCAGAGATTGTGTTCAAGTATGGGATTAGTATAGGGAGCTATAAGAATAGACTGTGACAGCCAAAGTGCAATTTTCTTGGCAAAGAACCCTGCTTATCATTCAAAGACAAAGCACATTGATGTTCAGTATCACTTTGTGAGGGATATGATAGAAGACAAAAAGGTGTTGCTGGTAAAGGTGGACACTTTGAAGAATACTGCAGATGCATTGACAAAATCTGTGAGCTCTGAGAAGTTCTCTTGGTGTAGAGAAACAATGGGTGTTTCAGGGCTGGAAAAATGACTAAGCTCTCCTGTGGCCCCCTGTGGAAAGAAAACAAGAAGTGGGAGATTGTTGGGTTGTGTTATATTCTTTCCACGACTAACCTTCGTAGTTAAACGGGGGGTTAGAGGGGGGCGGGTAGCCCCCCTCTACGGGGTCCAGGGCAGGGCCTCGGGAAAATTTTTTTTGGACCCTATATTAGGTTGGGCAAACCTACCTATGGTTTTGTACATGTTTTTCGCACATGGTATTGGACGCGATGGTTTTTCGATCCATGGTATTGGATGCTTTGGCATGTATAAATATGTATTGTAACATTGAAAGGAACATAATGAAAAATCAAGCTGGTAGTCCCGGTTTTGGGATCCAGGGAAAAATCTCTGTGCATATGTGTTTTATGGGTTATGCTCTCGCATTGTTTATTTTCTTTGTTTAAGAATTCGTATGCAGGGTTAAAACCTACAAAAATGATGTCATATTTCTTTGGCAGGCTTCAAAGGATTTTTTCAACTATCTTCTAATATGAAATTATTTCACCAATAAGTTTTATTTTATTGACGATGCCCTTGAATGTAGTCATGAACTAATCAACATTTTTTGTATCAGTCATCCTCAGGGTTTTGAATTGATCCCACAATGTTTGCAATTTAACAGTATTCATTGTATCATTACCTTGGTATGCAACTTTTAAAATATCCCAATATTATTTTGTTGTTGATGTGTCAACTATCTTGTTGAAGATAGAGTCATCCACTGAATTATGTATCCAACATTTGGCTTTGTGTTCTTTCTTTCTCAGTTCTGCAATGGAATTTATTTGATTATCAGTCATAGCTACTATTCCTTCTCGGGTCGGCTCTACATAGACATTCTGAATTGTATTCCAACACTTTTAGGCTTGCATAAATGTTTTCATCTATAAAAATGAAAAATCATAATTTTGCCAAAAAAAATTGGTGTCTGTGGCAAAGCACTAGAGTAAGCCATTTTTAATGTGGGCATGCCTTTTTGTCTCAAATGCCTTTTCAAAATATCTTGAATAAAAACTTTCCTTTTAAAAAAAAGATATCTTTCAAATGATGGAATGCCCTTTAAAATTCCTTTCTTTTTAGGCAAAAAAATCTTTGAATAAAGTCGTTTTGTAACAAACCCTTTTCTCAAAACAAAATAAATAGTCCCTTTCAAAACAAATATGAATGGACCTTTTGTTTATGAAATGAACTTTATTTTTTTCTCTTTAATTTTCCTTGTGAATATCCGAAAGGGCTTCACGACTAAAGAGGCTTGACTTTTCAAAGAAAAGGAGGCGTATCGTTTTTTACCTTTTCACTGCTACGATCCTGCTAAATCAATGCACATTGAGAAAGGTAATGTGTGCGATCCTTCCATTTTCATTAATGTTTCCTTTGACTCGCATCACATTTTTCTACACAAAGAGAGTGTAATTAATCACTGAATTCATAACTTTTTCTATTTTCAGTGCGTCTTTTCTCTCCACTAGGCTGCGATGATCTCCTCTAAAATAAAAAATAAAAATCAATTGGCTTGTAGTCAACGTGGATTCTCTTTCACCTCGATAGCTAGTTCACCTCTCTTTTTATTTGCTTGCTTCTCTCACCCTCTACTAGTTCTCTATTATCACATATGATTTTCAAATGCTTCTCTCCTTGGATTCTTATGCAACCTTGCACTCTGATACCATGAGAAATATTACAAAGGCATAAATACATTGATAATGGATTCAAAATTGGTAATGGAATGGACAAATATTCTCATCATTCAATAACAGTTAAATAAAATAAATAAGGGATAGGGAAACAAACGACAATAAATGACTGGAGAAAGTTCCAACTGAACTCAACTAAACTCAATTGAATCAAAACCAACTATGACACTTAGTAGATAGTGAAATTAAGTCTCTCAATAAGGAGGAGAAGGATGAGGAGGATTCTGCCATTGGAAAGGATTCTAGGCCTAAATTCATCTCCATATCTTTCCAAGTCAAGGATGAGGAGGTATTTCTTTTCATATCAGACATATCTATATAAATTACTTGCATGTCTGTCTAGAGCCCGTTTCAAAGATAATGACATATATCATCTATTCTATGAAGGTCATAAGCTCACTATGGAATGCTAAGGAAGAAATAATAATTGTCACAATGAATAAGAAGGAGAATAAGGAGCAAGGTGATGGAAACAATAAAAAAAATATAAAAGCTAATGAATTTCCTAAACAAATTCATGATCCCCTGAGGAATTTTCTTCCTTCATATTTTCTATTTTCATTGTAGGTTTTTCAAGCTTAATTTTAGTATCACAGTGGTTGGTGATTGTAGAAAATAAAAATAAAAAAGGTTTAATATCGATATAGGTTCCCTAAAATGAATAGAAAAATGAAATATTGGTTTCATCTAGTTTTTTATTTCTTTAGTTCAAATGATAGTGGGTCTTTCCTTCCAAATGAATATATTCTTCAATGGGAGTGGGTTTTATTATGATGACATGGGAATTGGATTGGAAACATTATGGAATGAACATATGAGTTGCATTTGGGCACCGAGGTGAGTTGACTGTGTTAATGAATATGGAAATGACACACAACTAGTTGTTTCATGTTATTTAAGAATTACAAATGTTAGGAATCTACTGTTAGAAAATGAAAAATATAGCTAAATATTTTTTCTATACCTTGTTCCTTGCAGAGAGATCCTCTAAGTATTTTTTTTAGTCTTTATATGAGCATAGGCCTACAAGTGAGAATATGAATTTCACATAGTGTTTAGATGGTCACTTGAGAAAAATGCTAGCCATGCTACCGAATTGCAAAATTTAACAGAGAACATGCTACTCGTCTTGTGTACAACTAATTCAGTTGTTAAATAATACAAGTATATGAATTTGGGTGTGGTAATTTCACCCATGCTTTTGAGCTTGTTATTGTTCCCGTGTCATTGCTTTGTCTATAACTGGTGACAATTTCAATCCATGTGGTGTCGTGTGCATAAAATTGATGCCCAATGATGATGCCATACTCTATCAGTTTACATGAATAGTGGCCTTGGTCACTTTGGGAGCTTTCCTCAAAAATCTTTTTTCTCATATTTTTTTACGAGTTATATTAACAGTGGGTTGGTACATAAATTTATTTCGTTTGTACATAAATTTATTATTTATTTCGTGTTACATTTGAAACATATTTTTGAATGCAAAAAAATGCATGTGTTAGGTGTAAGTAATTTCCAATCTCTTTAAATTGAACGAAACTCTTACTCTGCATGCATCCTAACTAGGGTTGGAATTTGACTCAAAATATTCCTGTAATGGGCCATTTTTCTCATAAAATACGTTTAAACTTTTTATGTCACCATCCTTTGTGATGTGCCTTGAATTTTATAAAACGTATTTTTGACAGTTTATATCTTTCCAAAAATTTCATTACTACCATATGTCAATTGCTGGAGGGCACATTCGATCAGGGTGGATTCTTGTCACAGTATCACCTATAGAAGCTGGATTGGTCATGTCCTTCTTGACTACTTCAAATCCAGCTGGACGATCTTTGGTGAATAATTTGGGTCCCTTTGACTCAGGGGAAATGTGGTGCCGAATCCCATGGATAACACTAGAATGCCATAAATATTGCACATGCTATATTGGATCAACCTTTATAACACTCAAATGTCATCAACACTAAAGAATTTTTTTGAAGCTTTCCGGGCCTAGTTGGTCCAAATATTTTCAAGCCTCATTGGTTTACAGCTTCTAGAACACGAAAACACCATCATTAAACTTAGATTTTATGGTATTCTGCTCTACCAAAGCATATTTAGGGATAAAGTATATCAAAAAGTAGGTTTGAATTCGGGAGCAATTCACCACTATCTACCGAAAGGTATTAAGATAGGTTTAAATACATTAATTTAATCCTTATTGGGAATTGAAAACAATACTAAAGGGATAACTAGAGGCAGAAAAATAAATAGTTTGAGTGTTATAAGCCTTTTGTTCTCTTTGGTTTGATTCTTGGGGGTTTTCTCCTACAAGGGACAACTTTCTCACAAGGCTCCCACATATGGCACCATTCAAAAGGTGTACTCAAAGACAATGAAGCTTCATCGAATTTTGGCTTAGATAATGAGGCTTCTTCATATTTTGGTTCAGCAAATAAAGCTTCTACATATTTTGGATCTTTGGGAGTATCGCGGGATATGTTTCTTACCTTGACTACTATTTCTTATTGTGAAAATTGTTTTTTTTTTCTATTTTTCTCTTTAACTTTTAGTCTTTAAAGCTCCCATACACCTTTTAAATCTATATCTATGGATTTACTGTGGTGTATGTTTGTTACCTTGGCTACTATTTTTTACTATGTAAATTTAGATTTTTCTATTTTCTATTTAATTTCTAGCTTTTAGAGTGTTCATCTGAACTTTTTTAAATCCTTGAGGAGCTATGAATCCTACTCCCACATAATGTGAACTGAAACTCTTTATTGTTTCTCTAAATCCCGCCTTAATAAGGGAGATATCAAACTTGCCTAAATCATGCACATCATCCGAACTCTATTCTCATAAAGGGTCAAACCTCAGTCGTTTTGGTGGCCACACCCATCTCAACAACTCGACCACACAGTCAACATGCTCATTTGAACCTCTCATTTACTAAACCAAATTATGGGAATATTTACATGTATTTAAGATATTTGATTTGTGATCTAGTGCTCTATTATATATGTAATGAGATTCTCATTTTTTTTAATTGTTGGATCTTTTGAAATTTGGTGCATTTTTGTGATTATTTTTTTTTATAAAAACTTGAACACTCCTCGTCTTGATCGATATGACTATTTTTTAGTGCTCTTAAAGTTTGTGAAATTCAAATTTGGGGTCTTTTATTTCTTTATTGGATATGAATCTTATGCCCATTTCTATCTTTGTATAAAGGTAGTTCAAGACATGGACCTACTGTAAATTGGATGAGACATGACCTTTTCATGCCTGGAAAGAATTTGTGCTTATTTATCAAATAAAACTAATAAAAAATAATTTGTTTTGTATGGGTTTTGATCACAACTTTTGCCTCTGGTTCATTGCAAAGTGGTTAAAGCCACATTTGATGCTAGAGAGTGGTTATTTCAAAGCTCATTCCAAGTGGGATTTAAGGCAAGCCATGCCTGATAAACCTATAATATCAATTAACGCTCATCATGCTAAAAATTATTTGAAGAAAGGACCAAGCTATGGAGATTCCAATTGTAAATATTATTTTGGAAACTAGCTTATTGATTTTGGAAACATTCAATGGAAGTCTATAATGAGAGAGTATCATATTTTAGAGCAAAGAAAGGTGCTTAGTTTCTTTGATGATTATCATAATGAACTCAAATGGTAAGGTCTTGCTTAACTGTCTGCCGATACAATAGATGCACTTGTTTGAGTACAATTTTTTTGGTTTTTTTGTACCATTGGTTTCTTCACAATGAGAACCACTAATTAGGTATAGTTAGTGCCAACAGAATGGCTAACAACCATGTGGCACTCTTTCAAGTGTTCAGTCTAGCCTGTGATAGGAAAATGGCCTCTCCTATTTTATTTTGATTAAGTGCTATTTTATTAACTTAGGATTGAAGCAAGCTCTGAGCGCAAGATTTAGGCATCTGGCGTTTGAGGATAACTATGACACTAGCATGAGAGACCATTACTCTCTTCTTCAAATATGTGATCAATTTCATATAAAAGGTAAAAATGATTTCTTCCAATGAAATGATAATCTCAGTTGACATTTATTTACATTAATATTTATTAGGAAAACTTTGATGTTACTCTTATGATCCATTTAATACTCTATATAGTCTGTAATACATGTTTGGTTTATTTTTACATTAGATTTCCCTACTTCGGATGATTTTATTGTTGATAAATTGTAGGAGTTGATATTCGTTGAGGAACTAAAAATAGATGGTATTATAAAAATTTTATCACATGGAATCCAAACATAATTCATTGTATTTGCTGAAAGGGGTAAACTTTTAAAAATGATTCTAGCATTTAGGGGATGCAAATCATTTTAGAACTCAGTTACATGTGTTTATTGAATGTGTTAGCATAAAATAATTTAATAAGAATTAACTAATCATCTTTAAATATCATGGACATATTAGCATGGCCATATTGAAATCCCCAAAGGTTTACTATTTTGTTGTTTTTTACAAACCCATTAATGGAATTTTGACTTTATCAACCAAACTTTTTGCAAATCTTGGTTCACTTGGATGGATTGCAAATTCTACATTAAACTAATAAAAAAAAGAGAAATGTTGTTCAACATTACAACAATATATAACTTCTCCTTTTATCTAAATGATTTTTCAACCATGATTTTTGTTTTTGCATGTTTTGTTGAGATGACTTGATAAGTTGTCTAAGATTTTTTAGTTCTTATTTGATTTTAGTATATTTTCTTTAGTCATATATCTTTTTTTCTTGAAATGTGAACCTCTTTGTGATAAAGAACAAAAAAGTTTTAGATGTAAAAGTAGCCTCTCCAAAGACCCCTTTTCTTCATTTAATGTTGATAGAAGAAACTTATTGGAAGATCAAAGATCTTCCTACATAATGTGAAATCAAGCATACTTGTCTATTTATCAAAATTTGATAAACAAAAAATAGTCTTTGTAAACAATATGTTAATGATACAATTCCTATAGAGTTTCTTATTTCAAGTAGTTGTGGGCATTATTAAAAGGATAATCAGTGTAACAAACAACTTAGGATTTTTTAAGTAAATGAGGATGAAATATGCCAACATCCCTCTTCTTTCCTTGTCCCCATTCCAACTATGAATGAACTGAAATCACCCCACCATAGTTAATGTACTCAAAATGTTCCATAGCTGGTCTGATACAATATCCAACTAAGACGATAAGAAGAAACTTGTCTGATACAATATGCAACTAATCCCTAAAAAATTGCTTCAAGAATTCAACTAGGCCAATAGGTCACAAGATGACTTAAATATACACTTACAAATGATAAATCATAATGAAATGACATTGATACCCCACACCTGTGGGAGCAAGGGCTCTTCAACATGACATCATCCTCCAAAAATGACCACCTCCATCAAGCAAGTGATAAAGTGTGTCGTGTGTCTAGGAGTACTTTTAACTACAAGGGATATCATTCGAATGCATGGATACATCTCCAAGTAACATCTCCTCTAGCAAGATGTCATCATCAAGAAAGCTTACATGTTATAAGTTTTGAGTTGATTTCAAGGTTATGGAGATTTTATTGCATGTTCTACATTCAATTTCAAACTAAATATTCAAGATTCAATAAGTCATTCGTGTGTTATGGTCATTTGGTTTTTAATATAGCTGTGTTATTGAATGATAATTTTTTTAATCAAACTTTTATTAGTGAAGGTTTAATTTATTACCAAAACATCACTTTTAAAATGAAAAATTCCAACCCTTAATCTGAACTATCCTAAACCAGATTTGAGAGTAATTTATAGCACTAATAATCTAGTAGAAATGAGGACTAAAGTAAGAGGGAAGTGTGGCCTTCATACCAAGGATCCCATGCCAACATTGAAAGTTTTATGCACATAATTATTTCTCATAGGTCTTTTCGAATCGATGTCCATCTCTCAGGTACTTTATTATATATAAAATATATATTTCTTGGTTTCCAAATTTCATGTGTCCCTAATGGGACTCGAACGTTTGTCAATAAAGTGATCCCATGAAGATTTTTGATTTTCACATTCGTGAGGAAGGGCCTTGGTTAAAACTGTGCAAGTTATCAGAGGAGGAAAGAGATTTAGGCACCATTTCACTTGATGAAACTGGAGATTGCTCAAGCACATCCTTACCCTTTTGGGTGTAGGTATTTTTATAGCATTTGGGGTCTTCAATTAACACAAAATATCTTGGGAAGAATCAAAATTAAGTGATGCTCCTACTGACGGACCCCTTAGCTTAACTTTCTTTTTTACATCTATTACGAATTGTATTACATTGTTGTCAAAGCTGTCCATAATCTGATATTGTTGTAACATTGACATAATTTAAAGGTTAGAGATATCAGATTGTCCATAATCAAGCATGGAGGGACCCACTCCTTTGCTTTGGTGGAGCATGCAGATAAATCTAAGCATCACATCTGCATTGAGGATGCCCAAGTCGTTGCTAAGGTTAGTCATTTCCATCATCGTAAACTGAGGGAGGTCCTAGAAATTGAAAAAAGACCCAATAATTTAAATAGAGATGATGGTTGGAATATTAGTAGAAGTTGGGTCCCTGTCTTCTCCTCTTAGTTTTTAGGCTTCTTTTTGGGTTTTATTTTGTTTGTTTGTTTACTTATGTAGGCATTGGCGTCCTTTTTATACTATTTTTTGTTGATTTATTCTTCATTAGAGTTTATTTTCTTGATCCTTCGTGTTTTTCATGTATTTTATCATCTTATTCATTCTTAATTCCTTTTAGTAGTTTTGTTATTTGTTTAACGGGCCTGAGCCCCATATTTTATTGTTGACCCTATTTTATTTATTGATTCCTTTTTTTTGTTGATATATATATATCTATATATATATATATATATATATATATGAATTCTCAGAGACTTAGATTTTCAATATTTTGTGAGTTGAGGTAGGAGGGCGAAGTTGCGGAAAAACTAGGGTTCGACACAGGAGGCGACAGAAACAAGCTAGTAACCATGGAGGGGCAAGGAGGAGGGAGCTCCACCCCCTCCTACGGTAATTTGGTTTCAAATAGAGGCAGAGTAATGAATAGAAACAAGCTTCAAAACTCCTCGGAGAACAAGAGAAAAATTTCTGACACCCAGAAGGCAGAAGTCAGCAAACCCCATGAAAAAGGAGGGACCCACAAAGAGGTTGATCAAAAGGGGAAAGTAGAAGACAACAGTCAGGGATCCGAGAATAGAGCCAATATGGGGCCCTGCAAACCAAAGTCTAGCATTAAACCGCAGGTAATCCTAAATGATCTAGCTCTGCAAGAGCACAGAGATCATATGACAACATATGCGATCATATGCAAGTTTATGGGCATCTAGCCGATGGAGAAAGCACTGTACACTTGGATAAAAAACACCTGGAAACCGAAAGGAGAGTTAAATATACATCTTGGATCCAAAGGTTTTTTTACTTTGGTATTCACAAACTTGGAGGATAAGGACAGAATTTTTGAAGGAGGACCATACTTCTATGTGGCTGTTGGTCTCTATATGAAACCTTGGACGATGAACTTTGTTCCGGAGTGAGAAACGTTCACATCGGTTCCGGTATGGATTAGGCTATACTCCTTACCTTTAGATTATTGGATGCTAGAATCTTTAAAAGCTATAGGTAATAAATTAGGTCATTTCATAAAGATTTCAGAGGCGACTCTGCGAGGAAAATATACCTCCTTTGCTCACATATGTGTAGAGATGGACTTATTAGGAGCACTTCCAGATGAAGTCATCCTAGAAGTTTATGACGAGGAATGGGTTCAGGCAGTTGACTATGAACACATACCATTCAGATGTCGCAAATGTCATGAACATGGACACCTATTCAGAGACTACCCACTTAATAAAAGGGAGGAACACCAGAAAACCAACAAAGGAAAAGACCCTATAGGTTTTACTAAAGTGGGAGGAAAAGGGAAAGGAGGGGGAAAAAGACCCAAAAGAAACCTAGTGAAAGCAAAGCACCAAGTCACAATAGTTTTGAAATTTTAGAAGAAGAAGTAGAAGAGGAAGGAATACAAAAGAAACCAGAGGACCAACAAAGTGGGAAAGGAAAAGAAGCTAGCATGGAGATCACACAGGAACAGAATGAACACAAAATAGACCCACTGAGTACCATGGAACTAGAAAGGGACCATGATATGACCCTAAGTGAAAGTGGTACGGAGGACCAAGACTTACAGGAGATCCTTGAGAGGGAGAACCTTGAACTAGAAAAGTTTCTAGAACAAGGAAGCAACAAAGGAATTAACTCTCTACCACAGGAGGAAGTTGATAGGGTGCAATAGCTATTCCTCAATAGGTCACATCAAAAAGCTCTAGGAGTCAAAAGAGGCCATGATAATCAAGAAAATAGAGGGGTTACATCAATGGGATTAATATTAGGAAAATCCGCCAAAAACCCAAGTAAGAAAAGAGGAAGGAAGAGACAGAAAGAACTACTGTTAGAATGTGGAAAACTCATGATTGACTCGGGCAAGATGAAAGATCTCTCCAGTTACTTCTTTACAAACCTTCATCAATGAAGCTCACAACCTGGAACATTAGAGGACTAGGGAGTAGAAGAAAACAAAGAAATCCAAGTAACAGAATCAAAGAAGAAAAACCAGACATGGTGTTCATATAGGAAACCAAATTCTTAGTAGAGAAGATCAGAGAAAAGCATCGCAAATGGTTAAGTAAGTATGAATATCTTGAAGTCAAAGCAACTAAATTAGCTAGAGGAATTCTCACTTTATGGAATCCTCAGAAATTTGGTATACCTGATGCGGAGGCGTCTAGGCACTACCTTTCTTTGATTATTCAACTTGTGGGGGACAAGGAGTGTTACATGATAACCAATGTCTATGGCCCTCAACTACTGGAAGATAAATTCAGGCTCCTCACCTCTCTGGAGGAAATGAAAAAAAGACACCCAGCAATACCCTGGATTCTGGGGGGAGACTTCCATATGATTAAATCCCTCACAGAAAAAAGGGGGAACTAGAACACTTGGTAGAGACTCAGTTGCCTTCCATAACATCCTCAACAACATGAGACTGGTGGATATGGACACAAGAAATGGGATTTTCACATGGAATAAAAAAAGAGGGGGTACTACCCAAGTAGCCTCAAGATTAGACAGATTGATAATCTCAGAAGAACTTCTGCTCACTAGATGAAGCCTGACAACATTCATCCTCCCTTTTGGAGGCTCAGACCACTAGCCCATCCAACTGGAAGCTTCCTTAACTATACACCGAGAAACAGACCCTTCAGGTTTGAGAATGTCTAGCTCACTCACTCTAACTTCCTCACAAACATTGAGAAGTGGTGGAAAGAAGAGTTACATTCCCAAGGCACGAAGATGTTCCTTCTACATCTTAGGCTCAAACACATCAAGAGAAAACTCAAAGAATGGAATAAAAATGAGTTTGGAAATATCTTCAAAGCTAAAGGAGAAGTGGGAAAGCAATTACAAGAAATTAACCAAATTCTCATCACTGAAGGCTTCACAGAGGAAAGAAAAGAGCTAGCAAACTCACTTCAACAAGAATGGGACAACAGATGTCTCCAAGAGGAAATATTTTGGAGACAGAAATCTAGAGTACAATGGATTAAGGAAGGGGAGAGAAACACCAAATTCTTTCACAAATCCACCATAGCACACAGGACTAACAATAGGATTTCGAAACTCACAGATTCTCAAGGAACAAAGAAAAATACTCATGAGGAAATGGAAGATGTACTGGTCCAGCATTTTCAAAGCATTGCTGAGGAAACCATAGCAGACAGATCCCAATTCACGAAAAGATTTACTTAGCACATTCCTAAGCTGGTTTCCAGGGAAGACAATCATAACCTCAATAGGCCAGTAACGGAGGAAGAGGTTAATGAAGTTATTAAATAAATGCATAATGGAAAAGCTCCAGACCTAGATTGTTTCAACGTGGACTTCTTCAAAATATGCTGGAAGATTGTCAAAGAAGACATTCTGGAGGTAGTGGAGGACTCAAGAAACTCTAAATTAGTTTTGAGGGTGCTTAATGAATCCTTCGTTGCCTTAATACCCAAACAGGAAAAGGCCACCTCTCATGATAGATTCAGATCCATAGCATTATGCAATGTGGTGTACGAAATCATTTCCAAATTCATTGCCAACAGACTCAAAACCCTCCTCCCAAATATGGTGTCAGAGGAGCAAACGGGTTATGTGAAAGGGAGGCAAATTCTCAATAACATCATTCAAGCTCATGAAGTGGTACATTCCCTCAAAACCAATAAGCAAGTGGGAATGATAATACAACTGGACATAGCGAAAGCTTATGATAAATTAAGTTGGGCTTACATAAGGGATGTTCTCAAAGCATATGGCTTTGACCACAATTGGATAAGGTGGGTCATGGCTCTTGTCACCACTGCCAGTTGTTCAATTCTTCTCAACGGCTCTCCATCTAGAACCTTCAAGCCTACAAGAGGTCTCAGACAAGGAGATCCTCTCTCCCCATTCCTCTTCATTCTCATGATGGAAGGGTTGGGCAGAGCGATCATTGCTGCCAAGGAGGAAGGAAGAATACAGGGACTGAGACTCACATAGAACAGAGACACTGTGACACATCAACAATTTGTGGATGATACTATGCTACAGGGCATACCAACAGTCAAGGAAGCCAAAGCATTCAAGTGAATTCTGTATGAGTTTGCAATGGTAGCTGGTACTAAGGTAAGCCTCAAAAAATCAAAGATATTCTTTTTCAATACTGATATTTCTATTCAAAGAAATCTCTCCAGAATTCTAGGCTTTCAAAGAGATTCACTACCCTCAATGTATCTGGGAGTTCCCCTCACTGACAAACCGCTGAAAAAGTACATCTGGGAGTTTGTAACAAATAAATTGAAAGACAAGCTAATAAAGTGGACAAGCAAAGCCTTGAACCTAGTAGGGAGGCTGGTCCTCACCAAGGAGATACTCCAGACAATCCCAATCTACATGCTATCAGCCCTTCCAACAACAATAGGAGTCCTTCAGAAAATCAAAAATATTCAAAGAGGCTTTCTCTGGGGAAAAGGGGAAGAGAAGAAGAAATGGGCTCTGGTAGCTTGGGACAAGATCTGCAAACCCAAATCCCGTGGTGGTTTGGGTTTACATGACCCAGATATTCTAAACAAAGTTCTGGGAGCTAAACTGTGGTGGAGATGGCTAAAGGAAATACGAAAACCCTGGGCGAAACTCTAGAAACAAAAATATGCAATGAACTGGCAAGAAAAGGACCTCATAAGAATGACAAGACACATAAAAGGTTCCCATATTTGGAACAAGGTCTGGGAGAACAGATCTTTAGTCCAAAAACATAGCTTCTGGGAGATCAGAAATGGAAATCTTGCCTGGTTCTGGGAGGACAACTGGCAATAGGAAGGTAACCTTAGCAGAGAGGAATTGGCAAGCATTCAAACTGATACCATTAACAAAGGATTAAAGAAAGTAAGTGACTATTTGGATCAGTTAAGGGACAATGGCAAATGGAGAATTTGGAAGCTACCAGACTACAGTGAACTGACCCCGCTGAAACCTCAAGCTAAAGCTTTGGAAGCTATTATGGAAGAGAGACAAATTTTGACCTCAACTTCAGATGACCTACTAAGATGGGGCAGAAGTAATGAGGGTGTTTTCAACCTCAAGGAAGCCAAAAGAATAGCCACAGGTCTTAACTTTCCAAACACTGAAAAGACATGCATAGACCTATGGAATAACCCACATTGGATGAAGGTCAAATTGTTCAGGTGGTTGGTTCAACAAGACAAGATTCTAACTTGGGAGAATCTCAGAAAGAGAGGTTTTGCTGGCCCCTCAAGATGTCACCTATGCGGTCAGCAGGAAGAAACCACAAATCATCTTCTCAACCTCTGCTCCTTCACCTCAACCCTATGGAATTGGGTAGAAAATGTCTTCAAGCAGACAGATAAGAATGAAAATAATATCACTGTTATGTTGAAAAATTGGAGAAGAGATCTCTTGGAAAATGAGACAATAAACACAGCCTGGGATCTGATTCTAGGGTTCTTGATCTGGAATGTTTGGAAAGATTGCAACAAGAAGATCTTCAAAGACAAAAATGGCCTAGTTAGAAGCATCATAGCGTTAATCCTAAAACATCTCAAGGAGATGGTCAACACCCTTGGGGGATTTTCCACTGGAAAGCACATGAGCCATAGAGAGGCTCGCATTCTGGAAGGGTTGGAACTCCTGACACATATCCCTCAGAGTCTAAATCATACCACAAAGCATACTTCAGAGGGGAAGGCTTTCTAGCAACCCCCTTCACAGGGTTTTCTAAAATTCAACATAGATGGAGCCTCAAAAGGTAACCCTGGAGACGCTGGTTATGGAGGAGTCATAAGAGATGAGGAGGGCAACATAAAAGTCATCTTTCATAGTCATCTAGGAAAATCCACCAACAATATGGTTGAACTCATGGCTATGGAGCAATGCTTGGAGATTCTAATAGATCACAACACACATAATGTTATCATCAAGGTTGACTTGGAATTAGTCATCAATTCGGTCAAGTGGTTAGGCACAGGAACAACACTAGATAAAATCTCAAGCCACTAGAGGCTTCTACAGGTTTATCACATAATTCAATCACACCTAAGAATTCTAAGAACTCTCAGTTTTGTGCATGTATGTAGGGAAGCCAACAGAGTAGCAGACTGGCTAGCAAATGAAGGGGTAAAATGCACACGAGATAACATGTGCTACAGGTGGGAGGAGGTTCCAGACAGCCAAATGCATGAAGATTGTTCATCTTAGGCCCTCACAGACATGGAGAAATACTAGAACAGATAGGAAAACTGACTTTCACCTTTCATCAATGAAGAATAGGAGTATGTTAGGAAGATGCACATAGTTTGGGAACTTGTGGGTCTTGAAGGAGATCACCAGAGTTTGCCTTTGCATTGGTGCTATTAGAAGCTTGGCCAGAGATTGGGTAACTAGGAACATGGTTACAATCAGTCCCAACAGATGGCTCCGAGGTATGGAAGGCAGCAGACACAGAGTCTCTGTGACTTGGTGCCATCGTGGGTCAAAGTGGTTTCCAGGTCCCCAGGAACCCTCAAAATCTGAAATGGTCTTCAAGAAAAGCAAATGATGCCACTCACTATCCACCAGTGGCTTTGTAAGGACAGGGATTACCACCCTTTTTGGGCGGATATCCCGCCGGTTTCTTCTCCGCCCGATACTGGCCTCGGCCGTGGAATCATGGAGTGGGAGATTAATAGCTATAGGCCAATGAGTAGGTTCGTGGGTTCGGGAGATAGTCAGTGGGAGTCAAAACAACTTATGGTTTACCACCCTTTTCAAGCGCCCTCAAAACCAAAAGTGGTATCTATGAATTGCACGCGATGCCTCTCAACTGTCAACACGTGGCTCAGGGTGGAGAGAGAATACCACCCTCATCAGGCGGGTATTCCTAAAGATTTTGCTCCATCCAATATGGCCATTCGTCGTTTGATCATGAGGGAGCATATCGACGGCTATAGACTGTTGAGTAGGTTAGTGGGTCCAGGAGAAAGTCAACAGAACCAAAATCTTTTGGATAATGTATCTATTTCCCTCTTAAGTCTGCCTAATGGTTTAGTGTCAGAGGCAGTTAAAACAGGTTCTCGGCCGCTGGATCAGGAAGCGATAGATCTACGGTTAAGGTTCAATGAGCATGTCAGCAGGTCCTAGTTAACCTCTGCGGACCCAAAATCTCTTGGATACAATCTCTATTCCCATCTTTCAATCTGACAAATGTTTTGTCGAGGCATCTTTTTTTGTGTGGGTACTAAGTGCTAATTCAATTCTTCCCTTTGTTGGAGGAATTGCTTCCTCTTAACGCCTGTTGTAACTTATGTAACCTATTTTCAGTCACAAGTTAATAGAAGGTCCGACTCTTGCGTTAGCAAAAAAAAGATATCTATATCTATATATATATATATATATATATATATATATATATATATATATATATATATATATACATATATATTTCTTTTGACTTGTGTATATATTTGTTGTATTTTATTTAGTTTTCCATAATTATTTTTAATTTAGTTTATTTTATTTCCATTAATTATTTTATTTATCAAATGATCTTGTCTTGATTAGGGTCTTGACTTGTTTTTATAACTTTTGACTTCCCTCCTTTAAAGTTTGATTTTTATTTTATTTATTTATTTATTATTATTATTATTTTATTTTTTTCTTTTTTATTAAATTAATTTAAATATTATTTCTCAAAAAATAGTTGTTTAATATTGCGGTTACTTATTAATATTTCTTTTTAATAAATTAATAAAATAATATCATAATTTAAATATTGTTTTTCAAAAACTAGTAATATTTGGTTTTAATAAATTAATTTAAATATTATTTTTCAAAAACTAATAATATTTATTTTTAATAAATTAATTTAAAACTTATTTTTCAAAAACTAGCCATTACTTAATAATATTTGTTTTTAATATATTAATAAATTAATATCATAATTTAAATATTATTGTTCAAATATAGTCGTTACATGGAAATAATGTCTCTATATTGCTCTCTATTTAAGCCTTTTCCATGGTCTGCCTCTTCATCTTATCCTATGATGAACCACACTTGTTGGTTAGAAGCACGTTGGCCAAAAATTTCTCTTATGTGATTTTTACCGAAAGACTTTGCTTAATACTACACTTTTTACTCATTAATACTACACTTTCAATTTATGGATGTTTAAATTGCTATTATAATCCTGTAAAATATAAATTTTATAAAGTTTAATTCTTTTAGTAAATTTGGTTGGATTTCAAATTTCAAATTAAATATAAAATGATATAGTAGAATTTTTTTTATAATTATCTTACTCATATAAATTAAATTTTCGGTAAAATATGATTATAATTAATTAATTATATAAATTAAATATTTAGTAAATGTTTTCTAGGCGATACATATTAAAATTTGTGTATTACAATATATTTCACATTGTTAAGATGCACTGGTATTAAATAATGTGCATCAATAATAAACATTTTCTAATTGTTTTATTCACAAAATTCAGCTTTGGTAAAAAGTAGTGACATACCACCCCATCGTTTTTGTTCAAATAAAGCTATGTTTTGTCTCCAGTTAAAAAGATATGTTAGGTATAGTGTTTAGAAGTATAATTTGGCCATTTTTCTCTTTCTTTTATTTGTATGAAATCATATTTTCTCTTCCAGTAAAATGTTTGATGTTATAGTGTTGTTTATATTCTTCATATGGTTAACATAAAATGTTAACAACTTGGTATTATACATAAATTTTACATTTTTTTTTGATGAATTACATAATTTTTATCAAATTATTTATATGTCGATGTAATATTGGCATTCACAATTCTTGATGTTATAAAATGCACACCTATGGGCATTAAAATTTCAAATCCAAATTAGAATTTAAGGAGGATATATTGGGTAAAACTAAGCTAATTATATATTTCCAGTATGTTGAGTGAATGAAATATTTGCATTCGATGCGAGTAGTGCACCGATGGTTATATGCATTTAAATGGTGAAAATTATCTTAGGAAACTTTTACTTACCTATTTATTAATGGATGATGAAAGGGAATAGATGTTTTCAAATTTGTAGATAAGTTTGGTACATTATTGGTGACCATGGATGTGTGGAGCTTGAAATTGAGTTAATTATAAATGTATAATAATTTCATTATATCATGTCTGGGATAGATTTCACATTTCTAATTAGAATTAACTAATAATTATAAATACCATATTATGCCTTATTGTATCATAAAAAGGTCTATCGAAAATTATTTTAATAACCACACACATAGTTGATATAAAATTATTTTTACTTAAGTGAAAGTAAGAACTTCTAGAAATTTTGGTTTGTTTTCTCTCCAAGATCTGCTTGTACTAACACATGGCTCTCTTTATCAACTTGTCTCTACTTCATCAAAAAAATATTAAATATTATATGTTTTGCTTTAATTTCCTAGTCTCTGTTGAAAGAAATTTTTAAAATTTTGCTATTTTTCTCTGTATTGTTATATATGGAATGGAACTGAAAAGGCATAAATGTTTCATCATTCAATATGTGAAGAGTGGAGGGATAACATATTTTTAAAAATGTTTAAACGCTATTACAAGATCATAGATACAAATTTAACCTTGGATAAGTTGAAAGAGTGAAAATTCGAAATTAGTTTATCTAAATAAGGAGTAAAGTCAATAGTTGCAAATTATACACATGGATTATAATAGTTTTGATGAATAGATTCTTATAAAACTAATATAATAGAAATTGTGAGGTATTTATGTGAGAAAACTAATACAAATCAATGATATTGATCACTAGAACTCAATATATCTAAATCTCAAACGTACAGTTTATTATTGATATAGGTTCTAGAATAAATTGAGCAAAGATTTTAACGTTTTAAATCAATATTGTAGGTTCTACTTATATATGAGATAGACACATGAAGTCCTATGTCATAGAGGAATATTCCATACATCATTACTTAACCTTTTAATAGGTGAGTTGGACACATCATTAATGAATAATAACTAATCATATCATTAATGTAGGAAGTTCCTAATGATCAACCTTATGACTAGTGAAGGACAATCATCAATTTTTTTCTTTAATATGAAGTCAATTCGGGCATGTGTAAATTGGTAAAAATTGGTCATTAGTGTAAATCTTATATTAAGCCGATCAACTTTGATCACCTAACTCATTGATTGCAAAAAACCATATAGTTTGCAAAATTTCAATATTGTGGGTTGTTTAGTTGTAAGTATGGTGGAATGATGAATTGAATGCTAAGATAAATGTTGAGGTTACATCAATAAAAATGAATATTGGCAGTGAAATTCCTATATACTAATTGTTAATTGATTTATGTGTGTGAGGTATCAAGTGCAACAAAGGATATACACAAGTTACAACTTAAGGTTTTTTTATTAGCTTTAATGTTACATTGAAACATTATTTTGGGCATGATAAAACCTTTGAAATTTGTGATTCTGAAGGTTTGGATATTTGATTCATTATTAAAAGAATCATTTGGGTAAACCAAGCAAGATGGTCTATTATCAACATAAGAAAATATTTTAAAGAGAAAATCACTTAATTAAATGTTACAATTACAATTAATATAAAAGATAAGTAGTCTCATTCTCTTTTTTCACTTCTTCCTGCTTACAATATAGAGAATGAGTCTATATGATCTATTTAGGAATTCAACAATGTTATTTTTAATACCATAATTGGGTTCAATCCCAACCAATATCATCTAACCCCATAGAGTAGAAAAAAAAGGAGACTTATTCTTGGAGGACAAGAAAAATACATAATAAGTGAAATTATCTTTTAAATGATTCACAAAAGATTATCGCTATGTATATATGAATGTATGATGGAAATAGTCATGTAATAAAAATGATTAATGCCTAAGAAAAGTGATTAGAATAATACCTTCATGTAATAAAGTAATAGTTTGGTAACAATATCTCATTGTGGTGAGAAAAAAATATTTGTCATCATCCCCTCCCAGGTTTAATCCTCAAGACATTTTGGCCCCTTGTGATAAGGTTTAAAGTGTAGGCGAGCCTTGGGATAGAGTTTCCTCCTCTGTAGTGAGGTTCATGACATCTCGGCTCTTACTAAGTCATAATTTATTGGTATATTTGGCTTGTGGGTTATGTTCTATACTCTTAATGTTATTTTGGTATTTGAAAGATTTCATCCTAGCCCTCACCCATATTACTCAAGTTTGTTATAAATTCACCATGTTTTACAAACAAATAAAATAATAACCCTTCATATGAGATAACAAGAGAAGAGAGGAAAATATTAATATTACCTTATTGAATTGAATTCCCATTATAAATAAATCCAAGAAAGTCTAGATAGGTCCTTAAATGGCCCAACGTACTTTTGTTAATAACCATAATTAACAAAGTAGGTCATAAACTAGTATTTAGTTTCAGTTTATAATATAACATAACAATGACATATATATATATATATATATATATATATATATATATATATATATATATATCAATCAGTAGGTCATAAACTAGTATTTAGTTTCAATTTATAATATAACATAACAATGATATTAGTGTTATTAAAAAAAAAACATAAAATATCACATTAAGGAAAATCTAGGGTTTAAAATGAGTTTTACTAGAAAATTTAAAAAATGGCTTTAAATTCAAAAAATAATAATATTTCAAGCAATTTTATTAGTAATAATGATTAAGATAGATCATGCATCATATTTTTATTTGGAAATATTTAATTATATATAAATCTATTTTTGGTTAATATTTTGGTAATATTATCTTAATATAATAAATATTTTTGAAATACTAAATATACATATTTTATATTAATATTATTTTAAGTTGTTAATAAAAACCTCATTGTTAAAGTTCAGTGAAGTATATATACTTTAGCACCATTTAGTTATGGAAAAAACATATTATTAACTATTAAATATACTCAAATTATAATAAATATATAACATATATAATAAACAAGTATAATATAATAATAATAATTATTATTATAAATATATTTTTCTAAAAATATAATAATATTATATTTATTTTTACCCCAAAATAATATAATTCTATTTATATATATATATATATATATATATATATATACACACACATTATAGAAATATATATTTACCATTATTACTTTTATCCATTATATCTCAAAGCAATTATTATTAATGAGATAGTATGGAGTGGCATTTATTAGTTAATATATGTAGATTAATTTGATATAGTATATTGTCACTTTAACTTTGCACTACCTAGGACTTCGACCATTTAATAGTTACTTGATAACAGAGTAGCCTCACTACTCACATGCTGGTTCCCAAAGTTTTCCAAATAGAAATATCATTCTACTAGTAACTGCGCATAAATATTTAGATATTTCATTCAAAATGTTTAATTTTTGTCTTGCCTCATCACCAATGACTCTAACTTAATTATTTATAGGTATAGATGAAATAATAGTTTTTCAAAAAGTATTTTCAATAGGGTTATTACACACATGAACTATCACCAATTATTTTTTTATGTGTGTTTGATGATTATATTTATTTCTTCACTTGTTATTTCTTCATCATAGGCTTTTTTCCCTCTCTCTTATACCTATATATAGAAAAATATTGCTTCTCCTATTTTTTTTATTATTATTGATATCCATTTAAGATGAAATCCATATACAAAGATACAAGGATGTCATTTGAAATATGTGCTAGCTCTCTAGGAATATTTTTCATTTACATGATTCATCAACACAGTAAACTCTCTCTAACTTAGTCCCTCACATCTTAAGATTATTTCATCTCACATTGCCCCCCTTAATCAAAGACTCAACTTCACTGATTCCACATCAACCTTAGATATGAGTACACTTGCCACCCTAGTAACTATTTCAGTGTTTAATTCTACAACTTGATATCATGTCCAGTATAAGCATAAGAAAAATGCATGTTACATGATTACATATTCTACAACACCAATTGATGTAGGCATGAATTAACATGGCTTACAAAACACCTATGGAAATACTTGCATATCACTTGTAATGTCCCTAACCTCCATCTAGGCAGCAACACGTATCCACAACCAAAAGTTTCTCAATTAATTTACAAATAATCATGCAAATGCACATAAATAAATTTATTCACCAATTCAATTTCTAATAACCTTGCTTTCATTTACTAAAAATGTGTATATCTAACAAAAAATTAACACAACAATCATTGTTTAAATACAAAATCATAATCAAGAAAACTCGATAAATGTATGGCCAAATTATATTAATATAGTATGGTAATTTGTACACAACAATACCTTTATCCAATTACGCATAAAATATTTTATAACAATAGGATAATATCTTAAAATGACACAAGGGTTATTTATCCTCACGTTAAGCAACTACACACACACACACACACACACATATCCCAGATAATCATGCATAAAAAAGTACAAAGGGGATTATAAACATTTTAACATAAAACACTTAAACCCAGGGTTTTAGATTACAATTCTATAAATAAAATACAACATAATAAACACACGACACTATGGCACATATAATAATTACATACATTCTAGCACAATAGGGTGCAAAGGAACTTATCGTATAAGAAGACTGACTTGCTATGGGTTGTCCATGTTCCACATCGTTCAAGAATTCCAATGAGGGGTTACCCCCAAGTTAGGGCTACAACTCCATTGGAAACAAAAACCGAAAACATCCATACATCCATGGCCAAAGTGCCTACCCGATAATTATGTTGTCAAAGGCTCCAAGAACCATCCATGATAGTTGTGAAGGCCTTACGCCACAACCATGCGACTCCAGGTCTCGAGGCACCCTCCAGGCCATCAAAATACCATAACTCCTAGCTGCTCTAGAATCAAAGCTCAGGGCTCACCAATTGGTTGCTCTAGACCGAACCATAATCCTCCTAAGAGTGATGATCATTTCATCATAATAACAATGAATAAATAATGGCAATGGTAAGTATATCTATATACTTTTCCAACTACATGGTTATCTCTGCGCCTCATGTGCCTTTCATAGTGACATCTATCGCCAACACTTTGTTTCTTGTCACCATAAAGTGGCACACTTGCCATACTCTCACCATTGAATGGGCTCCACAACCAGTATATTTTTATTATTATTAAAATATTTACAAATACATTGTATTAGAATTTGGACCCTCTGACCACTTAACCAACACCGTCACATATGTCTGTGTACACTAGCCCCATCATGTATATAACATATCTATATAGGTATGCAGGCCACATATCGTAAACATAAAGGCATGCAAGCCCATAATATACATCCTACTCACCAGCCTAATAACAAGTACATATGTTTACATCACTTTAGATGAGGATGAGTATTATATCACTCAATTGTTACAACTTTAACCAAAAAAAATTGGTGTCGAGTGCAAAAAATTATGTACAACCTTACAATACATATCAAGTACACCGAGCATTTAAAATTGCTTTACTAAATTCCCAACAAATTACAAGCCCTTCATATGCCCACTATCACTTGATACTTATGCTTTACTTCTTCATAAATTTGTCTTTTTCTAATTATATCGGAAGATTCAATATAAATACTTAACTAAATCCTAAAACGTAACCTATCCCCCAAAATCTTTTAAACAAACTCCCTTAAAAACACATTGAAATTTAATTCGCTATCACTACTTTATTATAATCAATTTTCATGAATCATAAATTTCCGTACAATGTAATATATACAAAACCACTTGATTGTATCATTTACCAATGCTATTAAAGCCATTTAACTTTCACCTTTGAGTTATCCCTCTGAATCCCCTTGAGGAGGAATTCTTCTAGCCAACAACTAAAAATTGTTTTACCAATCAAAATAATAGTAACACTCCAATGAGAATTTGTAATGAATACATCAACCACCATTGCAAATATTCTAGTTTTAACTCCACGCCTTCGGACATCACTGTGGAAGAAAATTAAAATGATATTCTTGAACGGTCCTACCTACTTTGAAGACAATGGTCCTACCTACTTTGTTGTTGCTGGAGCCCCTCGTTTGCTGGAACCCCTCATTAAGATCAAATCATAGCAGTCGCTTTTTTTTTTCGGTGTCTCCCTCTCGTCGTCCTTTCCTTCTCAGATAAGCAGTTTTAATTTTTAAGTAAATCGCTCCTCATAGTAATTCACTGACAATGACATTTCAATCCCGCGGCCAATCTTGGCATCGTGTTGGTTGTATAATTTTGTATGCATTTCAATTCCTTTCCATTCACACAGTCACTGTTCTACTTCGTTAGCTTTTCTCTCACGTGGCAACTCGCTTACGTAATTCCTCAAGCATTTGCACTTCCCAGGAAATCCATTCAATACACCGTGGCCAAGTTTTTTGCGGTCTGTCCACTTTGTTGAAGCTTTGCTGCCTCTCAGCACATTACAATGGTGTAAGGCATTCGGTGCTCAGGACAGATCGATCTCACAAGACAAAAGGAGATTCCAGCTCTAGGGAGACTCCTTTGCCTTGGGCATGGCATTTTTCCAAACAAAGCTTAATTTACAGTAATAACAGTCATATTGGTGGGATTATTTGCAAATCAATTTTAAATACAAAAATTCCAGACGGCAGAGTTAGTGATGGTACAGCTGCCAGGAGTTAGTGATGGGACAGCTGTCCCTTCACGCCCTCACACTTATTTTATTCTTTACATATATCTGGATCCTCTTGTGAGATAGTGAAGTAACAAGTAGGAGATATATAAATAAATAATAAACCAATTTTGACATCCTGGCCAAGTTAGACAACAAAATGGTTTATAAGACTTTTTTAATAATATAAGGGATCCATCTACATGCAGCAATTTGTGAAATAAAGAATCCATCTATATGCAGTAATTTAACTACTAAAGTTTATAAAAACCTACAAATTATTGCTAAAATCTATATAGACATACAAATTCTCATGTCTTCTAAATTTAAATTTGCAACCTCTTAGTATGACACCTACTCTTAACCATTTAACCCTTTATACCATATAAAAATTTATAATCATATTCTAAATCAACATTATCTATTTCTTATAAATTGTATTGGAAACTTATATTTTACTTTAATTTGAAGTAATGGGATTTGAGCATTTGAAAATAGTGTTCTTTTCCTCTTTTAAAATACATGTAATTTGAATCCTAATTAACTTACAAAATGATTTAAATATTACATTTTATAATACTTTATTCTTTATTAACGAATAATCAATTTTTACTTTATTCTTAATTAACGAATAATTAATTTTTTTATTAACAAATAGCGCTTTTAATAAAAATGGCATAAATTTTAAGTATGAATAAATGAAGCTTTGTTGGGTAATCCTCTGTCGAACTCATGATTGAGGAATAGTCAAATGGATTGCTTCAAACAAAATGGATGATTCAATTTTACGGATAATTTCTAGAGTCCACTGACGTTATATATTCCATGTTTCTGGAGCAAAATTAGAGAAAGATATGCCAGAGGGAATTATGCTCGGGAGGAAACGAAAGCTGCAATACGGAAGAAGAGAAAAAAAAGAAGAAGAAGAAAGCAGACCAACAAATCTCACTCTATTTCACTTTATTTTATACTCCCATTTTATACTATATCACAGTACACTGAATCATCTGCCTTAATTTTCTAGTATTTGGTTACCTAAGGCGCGTATCATGTTTATTTAATTCCGAGAGACCATCCACGTTGGACAAAAAAAATATTCGTTGAAGGTTACTATATAATTCTTATAATGATTAAGGGATAATTTGGTTGGGTAAAATTTAGTAATATGATATCTTGAAAGTATATTTGGTTTAAAAAGAAAGTGGCGTTTATTTTATTAAATTTTATACAATTAATTATATTTATTGTTATTAGAAGTATTATCTTTATTTAAAAAAGATCTATATCAATATATTAATATAAGTTTTTTAAATATCTTTAAATTGTCAAGGTATTAAATGGGTAAAATATTAATATAATTTTTTAAACAAGGTATAAATATCTTTAAATTGTCAATGTATTAGTTTAATTTTGGAGTATGAGATGATTCACAATGATTATTGTGATTAATGGCATTGATTTCTATTTGAGAATTAAGAGAAGTGAAAGGAAACCAATGTCATGACATAAATTTGAAAGGTATTGACATAAGTACATGAGGGTGTTGACAATGTGCTATTGTTTTGCATAAATGACAACCTATCAATTTAAGTAGAGAAGGGTGAGGGGAATATGACCTTTCATTATAGGAGCCAAAGGAAGAACAAAGAAATACACTTAACTTTGGTGCAAACATGGGAGAGTTATTGTAAGGTACTAACTTGTTCACATACATTGGTAAAGTACCGACCTAAGAGTGAGAGACTAAGTTGAATATGGTCTTTCGTACTAGGAACTAGGGGAAGTGCGAGGAAATCCATTGAGCACTAGTAAGGTTTTGTTGTAAGTGTGAGAGAGTGTTAGCGAGGCACTGACTTCTTTACACACAATGACAACATACCAACGTAAGAGTGAGAGGATGAGGTAGATATTGCATTCCATATTAGGAATATAACTAGCAAGGTATCAACTTAAGCATAATGAAGAGTTGTGAAGACACCAACTTCCTCACTCAAATTGGTAGGTTAAATAACTGAAGTACATGAGAGTGTCAACAAGGTACCATTATCCCCATGATTGACAAGATATTAGAGTAAGGGCATGACAGCATTGGTAAAGTTCCAACTTCCTCACTTAAATTGTCAAAGGATAAGCCCAAGGGTAGGATGGGGAGAATTTCCACCTCTACCACCTTCAAAACTAGTAGAAGAACCCAAAATCTAGACTTGTCGCCTGTAAGGACTGAAAATAATTTAAACGGATTTTTACTCTGAACAGGATATGAAATCTTTATGAACATGCTTTGAAATTTAACAAAATTTCATGTATCAAATTGATTGATTTGATGAGAAGTACCTACCCGGTTTCCTGCGGATGAAGAGGCTTCAAAATCACTCTAGCTCTCGCTCCTGTTACCAAAAGACCATAACCTCCCAGCCAAACTAAGTACAACCTAGGTACTCAGTCCAAAATGCTTCTCAACTGCTGCACTTTGTTCCCCCGTGCCCAAAAAATTCAGAACAAACAAGGCTCAGTCTTTTCTGTTGAAAAACTTTGTGTTACAAATTTTCCTCCTTTCAACCACCCTTCCTCCAATCGCCCCTTCCTTCTTATAAGTCTCCGTTCACCGAATTCCTCCATCTCCATGTCCTAATTTTGATACATGTTGATTTTATAAACAAAATTTGTTTGATTTGGTGATTTTATTTGAATATCTGATTTAATAAAGTTTATTTATTTATTTTAATGATTTAATTTAATTTATTTAATTTCATAAATTTTAATTTACAAATTAAAATTTTAAACATTAAAACTAACATTTTCTATTCGTTTGAGGGTTTATTATTATATATAGTGCGTTACATACAGGTCCATGCATACGTAGCTATCGTATGGAGGCCTCGTATGTATGCTAATACTTGTATTTTATTTATAGCTATAGGTGAGTCATTACATCTTCTTTTCCAATTTCCACAAAATCCCCCGATAAAATATAAGTATAAAAGAATGTTGACACAACATTAACATAATAATAAACATTGGAGAATAGTTGTAAGAAATTAACTTCCTCACATAAATGAACAAAATATAAACGTAAGCAAGGAAGAGTGCACGTATTTCCTTCACTCGTATTTAAAATAAAATAGTAAGAATATTCATGTCCTCACTTACATTAGTAAAACATGGTGATCTCACCCCATCCCCACGAGTAATCTAAATTCAATATCCCTTCTTGATCTCTTTACCACATTGGAAAATAGTTACTTCTTGATCACTTCATCCTTAACTTTATTCCTGTTAGAATCTACTTAATAAAGCACAAATGAGGTGCACATTGGATTATCTTTGACCAGCAAGAGATTCTATGTGTACCAATTTCCTTTTTCTAGGATTTGATCGATGTATAGGATCGAACCCAACTCATACAACTGTTCAAACTGAATAATTTTGCTTCAATCTTTTACAAATCCACACTGCCAAACATGGTTACAGATATTTCGTCATAATTCTATATATATTCCTACTTCGATCCATGTGAAAGACACAGACACTTGTATTATGAGTGAGTTAGCTTCCAGATAAGAGAGGTTTTTATGGCACAAGATGAGCTAATGGGTTGTTCGAATTGCATTGATTATCACTCGCTGAACAAATTAACAGTAAAAAATAAGTATACCTTACCTCACATTAATGATTTATTCAACCAAGTCAAGGGGGAAGCTATATTCTCCAAAATATACCTTAGATCTGGATATCACTAGTTGAGGAACAAAAGAGGAAGACATACTAAAAGTAACTTTTCCAACCAGGCATGCATATTATGAATTCATTGAGTTACCCTTTGAACTTACAAATGCACTTGCCACTTTCATGTGCTTGATGAACAATGTGTTCAACAAATTTTTAGATAGGTTTGTGTTGATATTTATAGACGATGTACTAATATATTCCAAGACACTAGAAGAAAAACAAAATTTAGAAGCACTGCGATAACATCAGTTGTATGTAAAATTTAACAAATGTGATTTTTTCTACGATAAGATAAAATATCTTATCCATGTAATTTCAAAATAAGGGATAACAGTGGATCTTGTGAAAGTGAATGCCATTGTTGACTAGCTAGTTTCTAAAGACATAATTGATATAAAATTGTTAATGAGAATTACTAGTTACTACCCCAGATTGATAGAAGGATTCTCCTCATTGGCATATCTTATAACCTATTTACAAAAGGAAGGGATAAAATTTGAATTGACACAAAAGTGTAAAAAAAGCTTTAAGAGGTTGAAACATTTATTCACTGTTGCTCTGGTGCTAAAACTAGCAAATCTAGAAAAGGACTTTGGGGTATATACAAACACATGCCTAGAAGGTATATGAGGTGTGCTTATGTAGGAAGGGCATGTAGTGGTTTATGAGTCCAGTTAATTGAAGGAGCATGAGAAGAATTATGCAGTTTAAGACTTGGAATGTAATTCACCATATAAAAATGCGGAGGGATTATTTATTTCGAAGAAACTTCACTATAATTACCAATCATGTAAGTCTAATTTTTTTTCCAGTCAGCCTGATATGAATGCCAGGAAATCCAGGTGGATGTCCTTCTTGAGTGAGTATGATTTCAACATTAAACACATAAAGGGGAAATAAAACAAAGTGGCAAATGCCTTAAGTTGAAGTTTGAAGCAAGTGTATGAAATAAGAGTAAGTCAAATATAAACAAACCTTCTACAACATATTAAGGAGGCGACGATAACATATCATACTTATAATCAAATATGTGAAAATATGGAAATTGAAGCTGATCAAGATACATGGAATGGTTATGAAATCAGTAAATGTAGGTTGTTAGCATTTAAAACTATATTCTATATTCCAAATCAGGAAAACTTAAAAGATTGGTATTAGATGAACATCAAAAGAAACCTTTTTCACATTATTCGGGTTATCAAAAAATGGACATAGCTCTTTAAAAAAGAGTTCTTTTAGTATGGGATGAAGAGGGAAGTTCTCGAATATTTAGCTTCATGCCAAGAATTTTAGCAAGTGAAAACAAAACGTCAACACTTTTCTATACTATCGAATCCCTTACCTATACCAAAGTGAAAATGGGAGGTGATCTCCCTGTATTTTATTACTGGGTTTCCCTGAACATGAAAACAACATGAATAAATTATGGTGGTGGTGGATAAATCAATAAAATATGCCCCTTTTGACCCTATGCAATCCATATAAAATGCTAAAAATTTGGTTTAAATCTCCATGTAGGAAAATTTCAGGCTTCACAAGATTCCTAAAAGAGTTATATGAGATAGAGATGTGAAGTTGACCTTAAATTTCTCGAGGTCACTGTTTACTGGGATGGGTACACAAATAATATTTATCATTGCATACCATCCACATATTGATGGGCAGACAAAAAGAGTTAATTAGGTTCTTGAGGACATGCTACATATGTACATAATGAACCAATCTACAAAATGGGAGGATTATTTACACATGGTAGAGTTCACCTATAACAATGGGTATCAAGCGTCATTGAAGCAGAGCCCCTTCGCAACCTTATGTGGGAGAAAATGTCACGTTCCTTTAAGTTAGAGTTTACCTAAGGATAAACTAGTATTGGGACTAGACTTGCTACAAGAGATGGAGGAGATGTAATGCAGGAGCATTCACCTCAGTAATTTCATTATGTTCTAGTTAACTTAGGGGTCTTGTGTTTTCAAAGAAGTTGGATTCCTATGTATCAAATTAATGTAATTATTAATGTTTTGAGTGATTAGAATAGGAATTAATTAGATATTGTGAGGATATTTGTAAATACTCTCGAATGTAGGAGAACATGAGTGATGATGAGTGATAATGAGAGTTGAAAATCAATTATAAGTCTTAGACTAGAAAGTGGTGTCATGATTCGTGGAACTAGAGAGGATTCTTATGGATTACTAGAGTTAAAAGTGGACTTAGAGGATATTCAGGATTTAGTTTAGCAGATTAAGGATCTGAACGAGAATTGGTTAAACAGAGCCTTTTGTATAAATGTAAGCCTAAAAGGCATAGTAGTCAGGTAGAGAGTAAGTCAGTTAGTCAGGAGTCGGAGAGTCATTCATTTAGGCCTATGGGTAGGAAAGGAAAGGCCACTGATATTGAAAATCAGGTCAAGGAAGAAATTCCTATGTAATGGTTGTTTATTAATATAGATAACTCGATTCTGAGTTTGTGTGATGTGTATTTGAATTATAAGTTGTGTGTGAACTTGAGTAATTCTGTGTAACGTAGGTTGCAAGTCTGCAAAATCAGAGAAAAAGTGTTGAGAGGAGTGTTATGGTTTTACACACACACAATATTGAAAAAGCCTTTAATGTTACATCGAAGGTGAAGGAAGCATAAAGGTGCAAGCGGAGATCGAGATCAGAACAAGTGAAGATCGTGAGGTGAAGACAAATACACAGGAAGAAAGATGAATGGGCGATTACACATTAAGAACCAAAAGAATGTAACAGTGTTTAGGAACCATTGGATCCATCAAATCAACATATGAGAATGTGTGCGATTGATGGATAAGATTAAGTCACATGAAATAAATTCAAGAATATGAATGGCAGAGATTAACACCGCGTGTTAGTAGAAGGATGGAGTGGTATTCACAAGGGGTAAGCAATTTCTCACGCGCCCTAAAGGTGATAAGAGATCTTTCAAAATTTCATGTGATTACCTTTAGCGGCTAACACATAGCAAACGAGAGAGAGAGAGAGAAAGAGAAAAACCACTTTTCTCGCGTGCTTCCAATTTGATATCAGTCGTACAAATATCTACATGAGATTGCGCGATAACCATTGGATCACGTGGGATTGAACAACAGTGGTAATCAGCCAAGTTTTTTGGTGAGCGGATGACGCAATAGCCGTTGGATCATATGAGACAGAGCAACATTGGAGATCATCTAAGCTAGTTAGCAATGGAGTGGTGCAATAACCATCAGATCGAGGAATGAGATCAAAGACGAAGATTTAACGTGCTAAGGAGAGCATCGATGTATGTGCAAAGGTTTGTGGAATGGATGAAAGGTAAGGTTTAAGTGTTGTTTATGAGATATTTCTATTATACAGAAATTATAATAGAAATAAGCGGATTAATGTTTTATGGGTTAAGTTTGAATTTAACCAAAGTCTAAATACTAGGGTATGGTTGATAAGCGTCAGAGGTGGAAAGTAACCCAAGGTTATAACCTGTGGATAGTTAAATGAATGTTTCCACGTAGAGTTTAATTAAGGAGCCTTAAACCTCCATTTATGAAGGTTTTACTAAGACAAGGAATATTTGAAATTCCTAGGATATGTACACACATAGTGTGACATCCAATTTATTTGCATACTGTGGGTATATGCGGTTTAGGCTACATAATTGGGGTATATGTAGGTTAGGTTGGCATCATTTGGTATCAAAGCAGAACAAGGAAATTCTGTGTGTAAGAATTCTTTGAGAAAACTTAGAACAAAGTTATGTTTTGAAGGTGTGTATGCAAGCAAGAGGAGATCAAATTTTAAATCTGACAAACAGTAGGCACACAAAGATAAAGCGTAGTATAATTTGCAGATGCAAAGAAACAGAGAACAATCCATTCAAAGTGCAAGTGAATGGTAGAACAAGATCATGTAGAGGTCTTGAAGGCAACGACATAAGAAGGTGAGAAGATTGAAAAAACCTAGAGCAAGAAGTGCTCAATTGGTTCTAGAGGAGAGAACCAGAGAGATGCCAAAAGACTAGGCTCAAAGGAGAGAAGCTTAGTGAGGCATGTGTAGCAAGAAGGAGACTTGTTACTGTAGAGATTTTGTTATAGCTCACGGGAAGATCATAAAGGCAATTCCTTAAAGGATGTGGGTAGAATTTCTAAGGGATGAAGAAGCTTGGAAGAATTTCTGAGTGAAAGAAGAGGTCTTTAGAACCTAGTATTTCATTGTGATTCAAATACAAGAGGATAGTTGTGTTCTTAAAAGGTGCAGATGAATTGAAGCCTAGAAGGAGCAGAGAGAAGTGCTCAAAGAGGTTCCAGAGAATAGAGAACCAAGTGGTTGCCAAAAGACCAGGTACAAAAGAGAGCTTGGTGAGGTAAGTGGAAGCAGGGAGGACTTGTTGTTGCAGATGCTTTAATGCAACTCATAGTAAGTGAGTGAGGAGCTCATGAATATAGATAAGAAGATGAATATTGATAGTCACAACAGAGATAACAACGGTTCTAAGGAAGAACACAACAGAAGAAAATTGAAGAAGGAGGATGCCAAGGCAAATGACAAGAGAATGAGTCAAGAAGAGCGTGACAAGGAGATTGTAGAGTTAAAATAACAACTCAATGTATTAAGGATGATACTAGAGGAAAACCAAAGACAAGGTTGGGTCTTGAGGAAAAAGGCAGTGAAGTGGTCTAAGTTACAGAGAAGGCTACAACATAGGTAAGTGAAGTGCAGAGAAAATCAAAGAAGCTGAGTTGGAAATGGAAGTTTCCATTTGTGAAGCAGAACATGGTGAAGTTCTAGGTAAGGATGAAGACTGGAGATTTGTGGAAGATCTTATGAATTATTATGAGAATTCAAGACAACAAGGAGATATGATGACTGAAGCATCAAGTGAGACCACAAGGTCTTATGTTTTTAAAACTGATAGTTTGTGTATGATTGCAGGTATTGCAAGAGAAAAGTAACTTTCTGAATATGTGTTCAGGATGGATGAAGATCTTGAAGTAAAAGGTGACAAAGAAAATTTCTCAGAAGATGAAGAGTTTGACTGGTTACAACAGGAAGAGTCGATGGATGAGTTACTTAATGAGAGAAGACAGTCCTTTGAAGTTATCGTAGATATGGAAGATCAGGATCTTATTTTGATGAATAATGAAGGAATATTGTCTGAGAGAGGTAATCTAATGAATTTGATTAATGTTATTAATGAAGAACAAATGCAGGAACTGGTCCAAAAAGCCGTTTAAAAGCCTGATTCTTAACTCTCTGTGGAGTATTATACCAGGCTTTCTGTACTGGACCCTATGGAAGGAGCGCAACCACAGAATCTTCAACAACACATATAGATCTATAGATGATCTTTGGCTCATCCTCAAAAAAAACATTCAGGAAACCCTGGCCATCAAAGCCTGGTAGGACACTGACATGCCAGAAACTTCGCAGGAGCGCCTCATTATGAAAGAATGGAATCTTGATCTCAAGGCCTTAGTCAAGGTAATCACCAATCCCTCTATCAGATCCACCTCCCAATCATCTTGGTCCCCACCAGCATTCGACTCATACAAGCTGAACTTCAATGGAGCAGCCAAAGGTAACCCTGGCCCTGCAGGATTTGGGGGAGTCATCAGACGACACACAAGAGAAGTAGTACATTTATATTATGGAACAATAGGCAAAGACACCAACAACGCCGCAGAACTGGAAGGTCTCTGGAAAGGAATCTGTCTCGCTGAACAACATCACTTCTTCCCACTTGAAGTTGAAGGCGACTCTCTTATACACATAGAGGCAGCTAAAAGAATACAGGCTGGGGCTAAGGCAGTCAAGATTGCAACAAGTTGGAGGCTGCTTAGCCGATTGGAATCCCTGGAGGAAAAGCTCCACAATCCCCACAATATAACCTTCCATCATGTAAGGAGAACTGCAAACCAGGTAGCAGATCGGATGGCAAATCAAGGCGTGTTACAGTCGACACTTTACTTCTCAGGCTCACTGGACACAGTAGATGATGCTCAACTCAAAAAAGATTGCATCTCTTTGGTGCAAAAAGACCTCTCTCTCCCGGATGCGGGTGATTTCGTTGTGCGATAGGCAGGTGGCTCGTCACATGGGCAGGTGTCAGCCAGGACGAGCCACGATTCACCAGGACGAGGGCATAGTAAATACGCCGGAGGGTGAAGTAACTTGGGTTTTATGGCATGTCCATTCGGCATTCAATGCGCAGCAGGGAGCGAGGAGGATGGCGCTCCATAAACTCGATCCCCATGCCGCTTTTTTTCATTCCTTCAAGCCGTCCGAGCAAGCGCTGGCAGAGACGGAACATTCTCTGGTTCAGTGTAAGATTTCTCAGAGGAATTCTTGTCTGGAGAAAATTCGGGACATGCAGAGAGAAAGGCCCAGAATGAGCAGTCGTCGTGGCGGTTCCAGGGGACGTGCTGCTACTCAGCGGCCAGTCATTTCGCCTTCCTCCTCGGTGGAAATCACTTCTGAGCAGAATATGAACCCAAGCAGAATTGCAGGCCGCAGCAATGTGCGTGGGCGGGGAGAAATAATGGATTGTGGTCATGTGGAGCATCCGGCTGTTCGCTACCAGATCCCCTGCACTCTGGAGAACAACACTCTCATTGTCTCAGTCTCGGTGGAACATTGCAACAGTCTCAGGGGGCAATTGGAAGACCTGAATGTGCCAGTGGTTGACATGCAAGTTCCTATGGTAGATATGAGGCGGCCAACCAGAGCAGACATTCCCCCAGCCACACAAGCAGCTGATGCCGACCCCAGTGAGCCGGTACAGAGGTCTTTGCTCTCGGATACGGAGGAATCCCATAAGCTCAAAGGTAAAATGAAGGATGAGCCATACACAACTGATGAGGAATAGCTCTGCCATCATTCTGATCTTCGCTGCTGGGAAAGGAACGCAACTCTCTGTTCGTCTCTGCTGCTCTCTTTGTCTGTTTGTCATTCTGTCAGTTTATGTGTCCACTATGTCGGTCTATATGTCCTCTGTGTCGATTTATATGTTGTCTATGTCGGAACTTTGCACTGTCAAAGGTCGCAATGCTAGTCAGGGTGGTAAGCTGATCCAATTTTTGTAATTGTGGAGCTCTGAAAGGTCCATTTTGGGGAAAATGCCAATCTCTCTGGAGATGCAGGGCCATGGCCCTGATGTAAAAAATGCTGTAATTTTTGATATTTTGTAATATAAATAGCATAATCTTACGTAGAAAAAAAAAATGAAGAACAAATGCAGGAGAATATTAACGCAGATGATGAGACAAGGATAGCATTGGAAGAAGGGTTATAGAGGGGCAGCAAGGCAAAATGTATTGAAGAATAAGGAAATCTACTAAAAGATGTTAAAAGATAAGAAGTCTATGCTAAAGATTTAGCAAAGGGAGAAAGAACATCTGATGATAGGTCACTAACAAAGGAAGGTTTTGCAGAGGATGAGAAGTGTTTTGAAGCTGTCAAAAGTATGGAAGAGTATCTTTCAGAAGATGAATACTTTGAAGTAAAGAAGGATGGATATTGTCTCTTAAATGGGAAAAATAGTGAATTATTGCACTAGAAAGAATTTAGTAATCCATTGATGTTTGAAGTTGTTACAATCCAGGAACAATTTCTTGTGAAAGAAGGAGATGAGAATCAGTCTGAAGAGCTGATATTTTGAGCAATAGTTGATATTGTTGAACCTTGTAATTTTCAAAATTGATAATTTGTGTATAAATGCACGAATTGTAAGTGATGATGAAGTACTTATGAAGTGTCAAAGAGAAATTGAATTGTTGGAATATTTGCTCGAAAACTCAGAGTATGACAGTATGATTGCAGAGGAAGGAGTTCACTATAATGGACAAGAGCAGAAAGACATCATTGAAGCAGATGGTGGGGAAGAGAGACTTGCTGACAATTTCAAGAGTCCTTTAGAAAATTCTTTGAAGAATCAGCATACTGATGTGCTGATAAGAGAGGCAAACTTAGAGCAGCATACTGAGATGTTGCCAGAAAAGGAAGAAGAGGTAAAGGGGCCTTATATTTTTAACTTTGATAATTGTTTTATGAATAAAGGATTTGATGAAAATGAGATAGACATGTTTCAAGTTGAAGAGTCAGTTTTAGAACTAAAGAAGACTGGAAGTTGCCCGGTTAGACATATTGGTGAGGGAGATGAAAAGCATGAAGATAATATGCTTGAAGAAGTTAAATTGATTATTAGAATCAGTCAAGGAATTGAAGGACAATTATCGAGGGTTTTCAAGGAAGAGGAAGGAAAATATGCTGGAACTGATGAACATCATAGTGATGTATTTGAGGGGAATCAAGTACAAAGGAAATTGGAGGACAATTTACTTTTTGAAAGTAAATTTACAGATATTGAACAGAGGTTGTTCGGAAAATCACAAGAGGGTAAGGATGAAAGGGCTCTAGTAAAAATCCAACAACTTCAAGGATAAGATAGTAAACATTAGTTTGAAGATGAGTGGATAGAGTACAACAACAAATGGCAAAGTAATTATCAGTCAGAAGATAAATTGGACATAGAGATTGAAAGAATAATAAGATTGATGATAAAGTTGCCTCAGAAAAAGGAAGTAGTAAGAAGGTCAAGCAACAGAAAGAGAAAGACAAAAACAGACTGTGAAAGCATAGCTAGTGGGGAAAAGCAACATAAAGTGTAGAAACCTAGAGAACAACAACAAACAACAACAACAACCAAAGACAAATTGCGGAACAAAGCATGGGATCTAGGAAGACAAAGGTCGGAAGAACATAATCAGTGACCATGATTATTTAACATTGGGAGTCTGATGCAGGAGCATTCAGCTCAGCAATTTCATTATGTTCTAGTTAACTTAGGGGGTCTTGTGTTTTCAAGGAAGTTGGATTCCTATGTATCAAATTAATGTAATTATTAATGTTTTGAGTGATTAGAATAGGAATTAATTAGATATTGTGAGGATATTTGTAAATGCTCTTGAATGTAGGAGAACATGAGTGATGATGAGTAATGACGAGAGAGTTGGAAAATCAATTATATTTATTGGACTAGAAAGCAGTTTCATGATTCGTGGAACTAGAGAGGATTCTTAGGGATTACTGGAGTTAAAAGTGGACTTAAAGGATATTCAGGATTTAGTTCAACATATTAAGGATCTGAACCAAAATTGGTTAAACAAAACCTTTTGTATAAATGTAAGCCTAAAAGGCATAGTAGTCAGGTAGAGAGTTTGTCAATTAGTGAGGAGTCAGAGAGTTAGTCATTTAGGCCTACGGGTAGGAAAGGAAAGGCCACTGATATTGAAAATTAGGTTGACAAAGAAATTCCTGTGTATGTTGGGTTGTGTTATATTCTTTCCACGTAGTTAACAAGGGGTTTGAGGGGCACCCGTAACCCCACTTTATGGGGTTCGGGGCAGCACCCTGGAAAATTTTGGTTTTGGACCCTATGTTAGGTTGGGCGGACCCACCTATGGTTTTGTGCATGATTTTCGCACATGTTTTTTCGACGCGATGGTTTTCGATCCATGGTATTGGACGTGATGGTTTTTGGTCCATGGTATTGGATGCTTCGGCATCTATAAATATGTATTATAACATTGAAAGGAAAATAATGAAAAATCAAGCTGGTAGTCCGGGTTTTGGGATCCAAGGGAAAATCTACGTATGTGTTTTATGTGTTCTGCTCTCGCATTACTTATTTTTTGTGTTTTGGAATTCGTATGCAGGTAATTTTTGTATGGGGTTAAAGCGTACATTTTGTATTAGAGCAGATTTGGCTTCAAGGGGACACCTCTGTTGCTAAGGGGTTTCACTCGGGCCTATGGTAGTCCCTGTTTAGTGGGAGATCTGCGAGATCGATTCTAGTGGTGAAAGAAGATGACGAGCAGTGGAAAGATAGAGATCGAGAAATTTAATGGTCAGAGTTTTGAGTTGTGGAAACTCAAGATGGAGGATCTGTTGGTGGATAAAGATTAGTGGATCGTGGTAGATCCGGGTACTAAACCAACAGGAGTGTCCAATGAAGAATGGAAGAAGTTGGATCGGAAGGCAAAGAGCACAATATGATTGTGTGTCTCAGATTCAGTATTGCTAAATGTATCAGGGGAAGCTACAACAAAGGCTTTGTGGGACAAGTTAGGGACTTTGTACCAATCTAAGTCTCTAGTGAATAAACTATTCCCGCAGAAAAAGCTGTATAACATGACGATGAAATATGGAGACTCGGTGATAGAGCATTTGAACGCATTTGATACTGTGGTAAGTCAGTTAGCATCTATTGATATTAAGATTTCATATGAAGATAAGTGCATCAGTTTGTTGTGTTCTCTACCAGATTCGTGGGATAATTTGGTTATTGCAATAGGTAGCAATGCAACTGCCTTACAGTTTGATGAAATAGTCTCAGCCTTACTGACAGAGAAGATGAGACGGAAAAATATGGAGAGCCAAAATGGTCATGCCTTGTCTATACGACGAAGATCCCAGAACAGAAACAAAAATAAGTCATCGAGTGGGAGATCTAAATCTAGAGGGAGATCTAAATTTCCAGCAAAATCTGTAAAGGTGGTGTGCTGGAAATGTGGAAAGGAAGGCCACTTCAAAAGGGACTATAAATCTAAAGCTCCTGACAAAGGAAAGGGATCTGATGAGGCTCCTTTTGAAGAGGTGAAAACCACCTCAGATGAAGGTGGGGATGTGTACTTGGCTTCTTCAAGTACACATGTAGATCATGAGGCATGGTTGATTGACTCAGGTGCATCCTTTCACTTCACTCCCCATAGAGAGTGGTTCTGTGAGTATGGGAAATATGATGGTGGTGATGTCTTCTTGGGGGATAACAAGAAGGCTAGAATCATTGGTCGTGCAAAAGTAAAGTTGAAGCTATAAGGTGGAAGGGTTAGAACACTTCCGGGTGTTCTGCATATTCCTGCATTAGCTAGAAATCTAATTTTTGTTAGTAAGTTGGATGATGCAGGTGTAAAAACAATGTTCGAAAAGGATACTTGCAAGATGGTTCGGGGAGCACTGGTATTGATGCAGGGAGTTTGGATTGGAACTTTGTACAAGCTGCAAGGTAGCACTGTTGTTGATGGGTGCAACAGTTCCACAGTTCTTGAAAGTGAAGCATAAAATCTAGTGGTCTCTGGAGAAAAGACCATGCTGTGGCATCAAAGGCTTGGACATACTGAAGGGAAGGGCCTTCGAATACTTCATGGTACAGGTATGGTAGAAGGTATGAGTCATAGCTCTCTGGATTTCGATTTCTGTGAAAATTGTGTATATGGGAAGCAGAATCGGGTGAGTTTCCCCTTTGGTGGTAAGAGGGCAAAACATATATTAGAGCTTGTGCACAGTGATGTGTCTGGACCTGTGAAGGTTCCATCACTGGGTAAGTCTGTGTACTATGTATCATTTATAGATGACTTGTCAAGGAATACATGGATATATTTCCTTAAGAAGAAACCTAAAGTCTTTGGTAGGTTTAAAGAATTTAAGGCTCTAGTGGAAAACCAGAGAGAGAAGAAGATAAAGGTGCTGAGGACAGATAATGGTGGAGAGTTCTGTAGTAGGGACTTTGAAGAATTCTGCAAGAAGTGTGGAATAGCATGGCAGAAGACTACTCCATATACACCTCAGTAAAATGGAGTTATAGAAAGAATGAACAAGACGTTGATGGAAGGGGCAAGAAGCATGCTCAGTGGTGTCGGGTTAGGATAGGAATTCTGGGCAGAGGCGGTTGATACTGCATGTTACCCAGTCAACAGGTCACCTTCATCAGCATTGGAGGATAAGACTCCACAAGAGGTATGGACTGGTAAGAAACCCTCTCTTTCACATTTGAGGGTATTTGGATGTGATACATATGTACATGTTCCAAAGGAGAAAAGAACAAAGTTGGATAGTAAGTATGAAAAGTGCATCTTTATTGGGTATAAGGATGCTTTAAAGGGTTATAAGCTTTGGAACCAAGTAACAAGGAAGGTTATGCACAGCCGAGATGTGGTGTTCAGAGAGGTGAAAGATGTTATTAAGCATGAAGTCCAACCAAAGGAACCTGAGAAGATAGAGTTTGAGCTAAAGGAGGAAGAATCAGACTCTACAGTAGATGATGAATCAGAAGATGAAGAGCCACAAACTCCGGCTATGAAAAGATCAGTTCAAGAAAGAAGGCAACTAGAAAGGTATAGTATATCTGCTTTCTGTTCAAATTTTGCTTTGTCTATTATTGATGATGATCCCAGAACTGTGAAGGAAGCAGTGGATTCAGAGGATGAAAAACTTTGGAAAGAGGCCATGGTTGATGAAACAGAATCTTTGCACAAAAATGAGGCTTGGGATATGGTGGAGTTGCCATCTGGAAGGAAACCCATTGGCAGCAAATAGGTGTTCAAAAAGAAGAGAAATGCAAAAGGAAAAATGGAGAAATACAAAGCTCGGTTGGTAGAAAAAGGTTATTCCCAGGCGTCGAGAATTGATTTTGGTGATATTTTTTCTCCTTTTGCCAAGGTAACTTCTATTATACTACTTTTATCTATTGCTGCTGCTTTTGATTTTGAGGTAGAGCAAATGGATGTGAAGACAACATTTCTTCATGGGGATCTGGAAGAGGAGATCTACATGAAGCAACTTGAAGGCTTTGTGGTGAAGGGTAAGAAAGAACTGGTATGTAAGTTAAAGAAGTCTCTATATGGGTTAAAACAGTCACCAAGGATTGGTATAAAAAATTTGATACGTTTATACGGGGACTTGGCTTCACCAGAAGCAACGCAGATCATTGTGTGTATTTTAAATTAATTGGTGACCGTGTTATTTATCTAGTCTTGTATGCGAATGATATGTTGTTGGTTGTAAATGACAAAGAAGTTATCTAGGATTTGAAGACCCAATTGTCCTCCAAATTCGACATGAAAGATCTTGGTGCTGCAAACTATATTTTGGGCATGGAAATTAAAAGATATCGAGCAAAGTGGAAGCTCTGGTTAAACCAGAGGAAGTATGTCGAAACAATATTTCAGAGGTTTAATATGCAGGATAGAAAATCGATGAAGGTTCCTATTCCGGTAGGTGTGAGGTTATCTACTCAACAGTGTCCCAAGACACAAGAAGAAGAAGAGGACATGTCTCGTGTTCCATATACAAGTGCAGTCGGTAGCCTGATGTATGTAATGGTCTGTACTAGACCAGACATTGCACATGCAGTGGGAGTATTGAGCAGGTTTATGTCAAAACCAGGGAAGGAGCACTGAACAGCAGTGAAACGAGTTTTCAGGTATTTGTGTGGCACTAGTGATTATGGTTTGTGCTACCAAGGAAGACCAGGATTAGACAGAGTGTTGGATATTCATGGCTTTTTTGATGTAGACTGGGCTAGAGATCTAGATCAAAGAAGATCTACAAGTGGGCATGTGTTTAGCCTATTTGGAGGTGCAGTCAGTTGGATGAGTAAGAAACAATCTATAGTGACATTGTCAACAACAGAGGCAGAATACATGGCAGCCACTCGTGCAAGCAAGGAAGCAGTTTGGTTGCAGAGATTGTGTTCAAGTATGGGGTTAGTACAGGAAGCTATAAGGATAGACTGTGACAGCCAAAGTGCAATTTTCTTGGCAAATAACCCCGCATATCATTCAAAGACAAAGCACATTGATGTTCAATATCAATTCATGAGGGATATGATAGAAGACAAAGAGGTGTTGTTGGTAAAGGTGGACACTTTGAAGAATACTGTAGATGCATTGACAAAATCTATGAGCTCTGAGAAGTTCTCTTGGTGTAGAGAGACAATGGGCATTTCAGGGCTAGAAAAATGACTAAGCTCTCTTGTGGCCCCCTGTGGAAAGAAAACAACAAGAGGGAGAATGCTAGGTTGTGTTATATTCTTTCCACCTAGTTAACAGGGGGTTTGAGGGGCACCCGTAACCCCACTTTATGGGGTCCGGGGCAGTGCCCCAGAGAATTTTGGTTTTGGACCCTATGTTAGGTTGGGTGGACCCACCTATGTTTTTGTGCATGATTTTCGCACATGCTTTTTGGACGCAATGGTTTTCAGTCCATGGTATTGGACGCAATGGCTTTCTTTCCATGGTATTGGATGCTTCGGCATGTATAAATACGTATTATAACATTGAAAGGAACATAATGAAAAATCAAGCTAGTAATCTCGGTTTTGGGATCCAGGGGAAAATCTCTGTGTATATGTGTTTTATGTGTTCTGCTCTTGCATTATTTATTTTTTATGTTTTAGAATTCATATGCAGGTAATTTTTGTACGGGGTTAAAACCTACAGTGTAATGGTTGTTTATTAATACAGATAACTCGATCTTGAGTTTGTTTGATGTGTATTTGAATTATAAGCTGTGTAAACTTGAGTAATTTTGTGTAACGTAGGTTGAAGGTGTGTAGAATCAGAGAAGAAGTGCAGAGACGAGTGTTATGTTTTTACACACAGACAGTATTGAGAAAGCCTCTAATGTTACAGTGAAGGTGAAGGAAGCATAAAGGCACAAGAAGAGATCAAGATCAGAACAAGTGAAGATTGTGAGGTGAAGACAAATACACAGGCAGAAAGCCGAATGGGTGATTACACATTAAGAACCAAAAGAACATAATAGTTTTCAAGAACCGTTGGATCCATTAGATTAGCGGACGAGGTTGTGTACGATAGATGGATAAGTTTAAGTTGCGCAAAATAAAGTCAAGAAGATGAATGGCGAAGATTAACACCACATGTTAGTAGGATGACAGAGTGGTATTCACAAGGGGTAAGTAGTTTCTTGCGTGCCCTAAAGGTGGTAAGTGGTCTTTCAAAATTTCACGTGATTACCTTTAGCAGTTGACACGTAGCAAACGAGAGAGAGAGAGAGAAAAACCACTTTTCTCGCATGCTTCCAATTTGATATCGGTCATGCAAATATCTGTGTGAGATTGCATGATAACTGTTGGATCGAGCGGGATTGATCAACAATGGTGATCAACCAAGGTTGTTGGTGAGCGGATGATGTAATAGCCATTGGATCAGATGAGACAAATCAACGGTGGAGATCAGCTAAGCTAGTTAGTGATCGGGTGATGCAATAACTGTTGGATCAAGGAATGAGATCGATGGCAAAGATTTAACACGCTAAGGAGAGAATCAATGTATGTGCAAAGGTTTGTGGAATGGCGGAAACGTAAGGTTTAAGTGTGGTTTATGAGATATTTCTATTATATGAAAATTATAATAGAAATAAGTGGATTAATCTTTTATGGGTTAAGTTTGAATTTAATGAAATTCTAAAGGCCAGGGTATGGTGGATAAGCGTCGGAGGTGAAAAGTAACCCAAAGTTATAACTTGTGGATAGTTAAATGAATGTTTCCATGTAGAGTTTAATTAAGGAGCCTTAAACTTCCATTTGTGAAGGTTTTACTAAGAAAAGGAATATTTGAAATTCCTGGGACATGTGCACAGATAGTATGACATACAATTTATTTGCATACTCTGGGTATATGTGGATTAGGCTACATCATTGGGGTATATGCAGCTTAGGTTGGCATCAAGATGGTAATACAAATTAAAAAAAAAATGGAAGAGGCATGGGATAAGCAAAAAATCTATGTTGATTTGAAAATAACCACTAAGGAGTTTCAAGTCAAGGAGCATGTTTATTTGAAAGTACAAACAAATAAGAGGTACTTAAAGTTAGTGAGTTGTTCTAAACTAGCTCCTTTCTTTGTGGGTCATTTGAGATATTGGCTAGGGTAGGGCGAGTGGCCTACCAACTGGCACTACCATCTCATGTTCTAAATCATAATGTATTTCATGTGTCTCTGTTAAAAAAGTATATATTTGATCCTACGCATGTAATTAATTGGAATCTTATACATGTTGAATCAAAATGAGAGTTCTAGGTTGAACCTTTACCAATTCTATATCGAAGGGAAACTACTCTTCAGAATAGAACCATTTCACAGGTTGAAGTGCAATGGAAGCAATTTTGGCCTAAGGAGGTCAATTGAGAAATAGAGCATGATATGAGGAATGTTTTCCCTATGTTATTCCAAAGCAGAATGGAATATGAAACACCGAGGATGGTGTTCCTTTTCAGGGGAGGTGAGATGTAAGACACCTGGATAATTATTTATGACTCTTTCATTAATTTTGGCTGGAGAATCTAAAAGTATTAAATATGATTTGATGATGTGAATATTGACTTAAATTAATAGAGAATAATTATTTTATAATGTGTTAACATTTTTGGTAATGTGTTAAAGGCTAGCATGAGGAAGTTAAGTCCTAACTTTAAAGGAAATAGTTGGAATCAACTATCCCCAAGAAGAGGGCAATGATAAAGAGAAGGAAAATTTCTCATTCGGCTATCATTTAGAAGAATTTGGCAGAGACATACTACAAGAAATAAAAACATGATAGGAGATCAATGCCATGTAGCGGACTCTATGTAGGAAGACTGTGGGAGAGAAAGAAAGTTGTTCCTAAGCATAACTAGTGGGCGAGGAAGACTAGGTTGAGCCTAGGAAATAGAGTAGGATGCTCCTTTAAGGGTTCAGGAGAGAGGAATCTCAACAATTCCTGAACTGTCCTCCTAACAGAGAGGAGTAGAGCTCGGGGGTAGCTAGTTAAGAAAGCCAACTTACGGTTGGGAAGACTATGAGATCCCTTCATATATTCCTAGAATCATTCATATAAGTGCCATAACTTATTTTTAAATTATTTTTGTTTAGATATGATTGACAAATTGAAAAGAGGGAAAGAAAGACAAATTATATTGAGGAGTAGGTTATGCAATTATGGAACTATATTTGGATGTATGACTATAAAATTATGACTGTGTAACCTACATGTTTCAAAGAATGAGTTTTGGGTACATGCATTTTCTTTGTAACCTATAACAGGTGAAGTGAAAGACTGTGATTACAGATAAAATTACCATACGGTAACTAAAATAGTTCAATGGAGAGAAAATGTTCCTCCTAATGAAAGTTGTCCATATATATTCATTCTAAGGGTGATTTTAGGTTAGTTGCCATAGGAAATTGGTCGACAAGGGTTTTGTGTAACCACAGTACTGAGCTATATATATATATATATATATATTCTAAGGGTGATTCTAGGTTAGTTGCCACAGGGATTTGGTAGACAAGGGTTTTGTCTACATACCTGAGTAACCACAGGACACAAAATGAGTGGGTAGACCCATGACACGTTCCTTCCAACTTTCTGGTCTAATGGACTAGAAAGAAAACCTAACATATATATATGAACATATCTAGAAATAATGTAAAGACAAAGGTGGAAGATAGCTATTTCTTTTGAATATACTAATTGAAAATCTATTGTCTATATTATCAGAAAAACATTTAAAATAACTGGTTTCTCTAGCAGAAAATTAATTGGCATATATATCATCGATATAAACATGGCATAGAGAAAATAGATGTAAAATTATCTGTTCCGATTACTATTATGATAGTTATCTATATTTCGTGAAACAAGAAAAGTTGGGAGACAATTTTATATATAAAAAACAAGGGTTTCTATATAACAAATAGACAACACGGGTATCCCCTAAAGAAACGAAAGATGTCTATATTACTTATCAAGGACCTTATCGTCGTTACACAATGGTGGCTGAAACCAAAGATATCTATATTACTTATCAAGAACCTTTTCGTCGTTACACAATGGTGGCTGGTGTGTAATCCCATCTAGTTTATCTGAATCTCAAAGAAGTTATGTTCCCAAGAGTGGAAAGAAAGCTGACAAAAGGAAGGAAGTTATGGGTATTCGTTCCTTCGAAAATATATAAATAGAAACTGTAGATTCATGGCCAAATTTGCCTTATACGTTTAATAGGCATGGTGCCAAAACGACTGTCATATAAGTCGATAAATTCCATAAGAGCTCAAGAACATTGGTAAGCTTGAAGAACAATTCTTTTAGTTCACATAAACCCTATATATTTATGTAAGATTTGAAAGGGTCTTGGCCACCATGGTGGAGTACCCTGGGGCCTAGGCAAGAATAAAAACTCATATAAGAACCTGGATAATTTGTAAGGCCTAAGGAACCGAACTAAATCGAGTATGGGAGACAACTCCATCACAATTGTTTAACCTCCAAAAGACATACCTGTGAGGGAAAGAAATATGTAATGAGAATTTTCATAGAAGACAAGAATTTAAATTATAAAAAAAAAGATAATGAAGGATTTTATCAGAATAATACGGAGAAGGCCAAAGCGCCTCATCCTTACTCATGAGGGAAAGTCGACGGTGGTTAGAAGATTATAACTCTTTCTTTCACCCTTAGGGTTGTAAAATAAGAATCATGGTTTTGTTTTTAGTTTTTTCTTTAAATTACCTAAAGGCACGTGCCACCTCAGGTTGGATTTTCGAGCAAGAATTTGTTATGCTCGAAGAAACACTTGGCATTAGATTTTGTTGGATCAAAAGCCAACCAAAGAGAAAATTATCAGTGTGACCGATTAACTATTACATCCATTATCAACTTCTTTGAAAGGATTGATAGGAACATGAACCTTAGTAGTACATTCTCCATAAATCCACAACCAAAGTTTATAAGGATTAAAATATGAGCCTTGATCACTTAAAATGCAATAGTTCGTCCTTTGAAGGGAGCAAAATACTTGAAGGCATGAAAAGAAGAAAAATTCAGGTTACATAGCTCTGTCGCAAGATTGGAATGTTGGGAGGTCGTGGATAGCTACCCCAAAGTAATTCTAATCACCTACATCATCAATTGTAAACCTAAAACTAATGTATGTGTTTAATTTTTTTGACGCGCTATTATTAAAATTTTTTTTTTTTATGTAAAATTTAACATTATTAAATGAAATTTATTATTTTTAAATATAATCTAGATTCATTTATCTATAATATTATTAATTAAGATGTTTCAATTTTTATTATATAATGATGATAACCACTAACTTCAATATACTTCATCACCAAAAAATAAATTAAATATATGACATCATTAATTACTAATTTACAATTTAATTAATTAATTAGAATAGACAATTATGTATTTAAATATTTGAGAATACTAATCTACCTTTCGTATTTATATTTAGGTAACATATGACTAAATGATTCTTCAGTAAATGTCACATCTCCCTTTTCTCTTCGTACGACTGTGATTGCAGGTAGGCATATCATTACAGGGACGTTGGACGGATCTGGAAATATGGAGGACTAGGTGAATATTGAATGTACAAAATATTTTACCATTCTTAAATTTAATTCGATCCAAGAAGGATCTGGAAATCTGGAGGAAACATGAGATTTGATCCGGAAAAATGAGGACACATGACTTGGACAACGTTGGACTAGGTGCATATTGAAAGTATAAAATATTTTACCATTTTAAAATTTAATTCGATCCAGGTTTTATTTGACTGAAAAAATGCTTTTCTTTTCGCATTAATAAATCAATTAATATTAAAAAAACTACACATTAAACTGAAAATTTTCAAAAATTGTTATTCAATTTTTTTTTGAGGTTCCCAAACTTCTATATGATAGAACTATGAACAAAATTATTTTATTAAAAATAGTTATTAAAATTTTTATCAGGTTTCCAAACTTCTATATGACAAAACTATGAACAAAATTATAGGCAAACCCATTTGTTCACTAGAATTTACATCTAGGGATTTTCTCATTGTAGTTCATCTTAGTACTGGATTTTTCTCATTGTTTGCAAGGCTTTACGCAGAAAAGTTGTTGGCAGACTAATGCATTAAACATAGTTGAAATTGGACATAGTTTTTCAAAATAGCATAACTTCATCTTAATAATGCATGTATCAGATTTTGAAGTTGAATTTATAATTTTTTCAGATAATAACTGTTTTATGTTTTAATGTAAGAAATTTGATAATATTTTATTGAATGACTTCCTTCTTATATATTTTTTCACTTTAATTTAGTGATATAAATATAATTCTTAGTGAAAATTTCAAAAAAAAATTAAAAGTGTAAGTAAATTTGAAAACCTTAAAAAGTCTATATAAATTTAACAACTCAAATTTATTATTCTAACACTTAATAAATCAAATTTACTATTCTAACAAAATTGATTAAAAATATATATTAAAAATTTATCAAAAATTTAACAATCTTAAACTAACTTATCACATTCAAATTTATTTTTAATTGTAACAAATATTCGAAATTAAAATTAGACTGTTATTATACTTGTTGGCATGATATAATGTATTCAATTTTCCATTGACTTGCTATTAATTTCCCTTTGATTAAAAGAATTTGAATTTTATCTAAAGTTTAACATTATGAAATGAAATTTAAATTCATTTATCTCAAATATTATTGGTTGAAATGTTTCACCTCTTATTGTGTAACGATGGTAGAAACTAATGTCAATGCACCAATGCACTGCGTCATTAATTATGACTGTACCATCCATATTATTTTTCTTATTTATTGAAAGATGGACTAGTTAGCATTATCCTTGATGTGTGAAGAGGGTTGTCACCTATTTCAATCTTTCAACTTCATGCCACCTACTTATTAGTGTACCTAGTATTGATTTCAATGTAGTGCATCATTAATTACTACTATACCATCCATATTATTTTTATTATTTATTGAAAGATGGATTAGTTAGCATTTATCCTTGACGTGTGAAGACAATTGTCACCTATTTCAATCTTTCAACTACATCCTACCTACTTATTAGTGTACCTAGTATATCATGATTTTTATTCTCTAAGACTTTTTTACTATACACTTTACAATAGAGTGCTCACAAATTTGATATGTGCTTACATACAAAAAATATTCTCTAAGCAATAACTAAACATTAATAATGCATGCATGTGAGTAGAAAGTTGAGGCACTCATGGGCCAAAATGGACCATTAGTTCAGTAAAAGTTTCTAAATCAAAGTAAAAATCATAGGCAAATGAAAAATTATAAAAGAACTATGTATATATATATATATATATATATATATATATATATATATATATATATATATATATATATATTAAACTTTTTAATTCATCAAGTTGTTAATATATAAATAAATATATATATATGAAAAAATGATGAATGTTTATATATATATATGAAAGAAATATGAGTGTGTTGGACAATAATCACAAACCCAAAATTAGAAAACTTAAAGATATAATAAAGGTTGCAAGTAAGCCATATGTAAAAAATAGCATACATAGAAATGAGCAATAACATTAAAATTCATTTATCAACTACATTTATGTGAAATACTTGATCTATGTGGGCCATAGAAATATAAAGCCTTAAGATAATAATAAACAAAACATATTAGTGTATTCCAACTTTGAACAAACTTTATTTGTGTTAGGTAATTTAAATTTTATGGAAAAAACAAAAATTTTAATTAAAATTTTTCATAAAATGGGGTATATTTATAAAAGGAAAATAATTAACAATTTGTCATTGAAATATTTAAAATTTACAAATTGCATAACTACATTCATTAAAAAAGAGTTCAAATTGAATGTAAAATTCTTTAACTTTATGAGCAAAAGCTTTACATGGTAGATAGATATTGTCCATTTAATAAGTCAAATTAATATCTCTATGAAGGGTAGAATTTGATAATGAAATTGATGTTCATCACTTATTTTGGTCATCAAATGACATTTTTTTATTGGCTATGACTTGTGAAGTGTGTTTTTTAAAGTTATAAAATAAATTTTCTAAATATTTATTTCAAATCTTAAAGACACTATTGTAGCTTTTGACTCTGTTTATATATATATATATTCTAATTTTTGTTTTCCAATTTTACTTTTTTTTTCTTATGGTTTCCAACCTGCATTTACATAGACTTTCATTTTACCAATGCTTCATAATTTTTTATTAATTTAACTCTATTTAAACTAAAGGACCATTACTCACTACTATATAGCTTGTTAAAACACATAACAATGCATGTTTCAACTTGTTGCATGTATTATAAGATATGTATTATCATCTTATAGTCATGTGCCTCAAGTTTCACAAAATGCACTATTGGACCATACCTCCCTGTAGCTCATACAATAAATATAAAAACTTCCAAGGCAGTTATCCAAACTTTTATTACCAACCCATGCGCACAGATACATTATTCAAACAACATATCAATGCTATAACCATGTATGCACTCTTTTTATATATTGTGATAAACGTTACGGAGAAGTGATTAATTACATTGACTCACCATAATATGTTAAGGCTCATGGGTAATTTAAACGTTGCAATTGAAAACCATTGAAAACATAGGAAGTGTGACACCATGAGACAATATAATCATATCTTAGGATAGAGAGAGAACCATATCACTTCATACAATTTCTATGAGGGAAATAAGACCCCTTATTTAAATATAAATATATATGTGAATAGAGTAAAGGAGGAGTGAATTGATGCTATCGTTACCCTATAAAACATACCTATGAAGTGAAAAAAGATAAATATAAGAGGGACAAAGAGAAATGTCTTACATGGGGGTGGTAATTTAACGTGGATAATAATTTTGGTGGAAATTCCTAGTAGTTTAGTGATATTATTGAAAAAAAAATTGGAAGAGAATTATCAGGAAAAATTATTACGACCACTTAAAGGATTCAAGTATGTATTAAAGGATTCAAGTATGTATATGTTCATTGGTAAAAATTATAAAAAAAAAATTGCATGTTCCTCTTGCTCGTTTATATGGAAGTAAAGAAAATTTACAAAGAATATTATAAATGATTTGAGAAATCATTCTTCTATTGTCTTTTATATTTGTGATAGCTATGGATGACTATCTTTATTTGGTATTTTTATCATTTGCAATCATACATAAAACATTAGTATTTTTGTTATCATTTACCATCATAGATAAAACATTAGTATCAAAATAATGAGGTGAAAATAATGAAGCTTTATATCTCCACTTTGTGCCTCTACCACTACATTTATCATCATTTTTAACTCAATTGGACTTTTTACACCATTCATAACTCACAAAAGATATATTCTCAATATATTTCTTAACTTATCCCCAAAAGAGTTTTCCTTACTCTGGGTCACAATAGTGAACTCTCTCTTCCTCCTCATACTTAGTTGTTATGAGTTCTCTATTTCTCAATAGACACTCCAAAGGTTCTTTAGCTTCCTTCTCAGCTTCCTGACATTAAAGTATCTAACATGGCATTTGATCCTCTTCTCGAGATCCCATCCACATCTCTTTCTGCTTCTCTCCAAGCTCCTCCATGATCATTGTGATCTACAAACCAATATAGATCCATCTCAACCACAGATCTATCAAGAGTTGAGAGGGATCAAATTCCTTGACGTGTAAACTTCTTTTAGAGTGCAAAAATTGAATAAAATGTTTACACTTTGACAAATTCTATCATATATATACATACATACATACATACATACATACATACATACATATATATAAAAAGAGAGAGAAATTCATAAAATAGTGAGTTTTCTCAAAATGTTTTAAATATATATATTTTTGTTGAATTGAGGCTTCTGTGATCCATCATAGGTATAAGAAGAGCTTCGGCGTAAATCACATATAGAAAGACCTTTGTCGACGCGTTTCCAACCAACCAGTGTGGTTCATCGTCAGGACAAGTTGAAGAAATAGATCCAGCAATTGCATGTTATATAGTCTGAGCAGAGCCTCCAACGGCTATCCTTGACCAACGACTAATTTTTGACTTAAGGACCAGGGTCAAAAAGTCAATTTGATAATTAAAGGAAATTAGTTATATTAGGTGACCATACCTTAAATATATCTATATATATATATATATATATATATATATATATATATATATATATATATAAATTAATTTCAATGGTATTAAAAATTGAAACATAATCTTTTGATAATTAAAAATTAAAATTTATTTTAATTTTATGTGGGATTTAGTAATATGGAAGACCTTACTTCTAATATATATAAGGTAAATATTAGAACGAGAGATTAGTAATAAGTTAAATAAAAAATAAATAATTAAATAATTAATAAAATAAATAAATTTAATAAAGAACGTAGCTGGAGAAGGTTAAAGTTAGTTAAAAAAAATAAAAACAATAAATAAATAAGTAAATAAAAAAAATAATAAAATAAATAAAATAAAATCAATTAAATGAAATAAAAATAAAATAAATAATAAAAATAAAAATAAAATAAAAATAAAAATAAAATAAATAAATAAAAATAAAATTTATATAAAAAAATATAAAGTAAACTAAAATAAAATAAAAATAAATAATAATTTTTTTTTAAAAAATAAAATAAAATAATAGTAATAATAATAATAATAAAAAATTAAATTAAATAAATAAATAAATAATAAATGAAAAAATAAATAAATTAAAAAATATATAAAATAAAAATAAATAAATAAATAAAAATAAAAATAAAAAAAATAAATAAAAATAAAATTTATAAAAAATAAAAAATAAACTAAAATAAAATAAAAATAAAAATAAATAATATTTTTTTTTAAATAATAAAATAAAATAATAGTAATAGTAATAAATTAAATTAAATAAATAAATAAATAATATTTTTTTTTAAATAATAAAATAAAATAATAGTAATAGTAATAAATTAAATTAAATAAATAAATAAATAATAAATTAAAAAATAAATAAATTAAAAAAAATACCAGAATAAAGACCATTAAAAAACCCAGAGCAGGAAGGATAAACCCTAGGAGGAAGGAAGGCTCCAGGGGGAATAAGGAAAGCTTGAAAAGGATAAAAGGGGAGGGGGGAGGAAAAGAAAGACTAGGACGAAAGGGCAGGGATCCAACAGCTACTGATCTTCCAGCCGTCATCTCTATTGAGATTGTTAGGCCTTCTTTCAATCTCAATAGCTTCCCTGAATTTACAATAATGGAACTGAGCAACCTTGGCAGCAACCTTGGCCTCCTCTATGCAAACCTGATGTTTGGTCTTTTCCACGTGCTCTGCTAATGCTGAAGACTTGGTTCTTCCATGTCTTAGGTCAGTTGCATGCTCGCTAATCCTCTGATGGATGGAGCGCCCCGTTTCTCCGATATATGGGGTCCCACAAGAGCAAGGGATCAAGTAGACACCCTTCATGTCCTTCGGGTCAACAAGATCTTTCACCGATCGAGGGGAATTACGGATGGTGTTGAGGGGCCTAAAGGTCGAGGGAATATCATACCTTTTAAGGATTCGAGCAATCTTGTCTGTGGTTCCTTCAACATAGGGAAGATGGACACCCAGCCGGCGTTCCTTCAGTTCCTTTTTAATTAATGCATTTCTAGAGGCTTTAAGGAAGGCCTTCTGGCCTAGGCGCCTACTATAGCCATTCTCCACAAAGACATTAAGGAGGTGGGATCTCTCCTTATCAAGGCTCTCCTTATCAGAAATCCTAAGCGCACGAGTAGCGAGGGTGTTGAGAACACCCATCTTCTGAGCAGGGAAATGATGAGAATCGGCATGAAGGTACTGCTCAGTATGCGTTTTCTTCCGGAACACAGAGTGGGAAAGAGAGTCATCCTTATTCTTGGATATAAGAATATCCAGGAAAGGGAGGCAACCATTGACCTCTTTTTCCATGGTGAACTTAATGGCAAAGGACTGACAGTTGAGGTGATTGAAGAAGCGATCCAGCTCTTCCTGGCCATGGGACCAGATGACATTAGTGTCATCCACATACCTTTTCCATAGCTTGGGAAGGAGACGAGCCGAGGATAAAGCTTTGGCTTCGAAATCTTCCATAAAAAGATTCGCAACAATAGGGGAAAGGGGGGAACCCGTAGCAACACCACAGGTCTATTCGAAGAACTCACCTTCGAAATAGAAGAAAGTGGAAGTGAGACAGATCTCAACCAGATGCGCAGTATCGCGATCTGTTAGGCGATAGATCACTTCCAAGGTCTCCTTTATGGAAGTATAAAGGGAGACCACATCAGAGCTGACGAGAATGTCCTCAGGGTTAAGACTAATATCCTTAAGCTCCTTAATGAAGGATGCAGAGTCCTTCACGAAGGACGCAGTGCGGCCAACCAGGGGCTTAAGTTTAAGGGCAAGGAACTTAGCTAGAAGGTAGGTCAGACCACCAATGGTGTTGACGATCGGCCTCAAAGGGGCTCCTTCTTTGTGAATCTTAGGTAACCCATAGATCCTAGGAGTAATGGGACTGCTCTCAATGAGTTTGTGGCACAGGGAACTCACTGAGCTACTAGACTTGATGGCGAGAGCCACTTTCCTAGAAATCTTCTTCAAGGGGTTCTTGGATAGTTTTTTATAACTGCCACTATTGTAAAGATGATCCAACATCTTCTTACGGTAATCATCCTTGTTAAGGATGACCGCAGCCCCTCCTTTGTCAGCCTTCAGAATGACAATATCTTTATTCTGATTTAAGGATTTAAGGGCAGAGAATTCCTCATTGCTGAGGTTCTTCCGAGGGGGCTTAGCCTTTCTAAGGACGACAGCACAATCCTGTCTAATAGTGTCCTTAATATTATCTGGAAGATCTCTAATCCCGAATTCCACGTCGCAAATAATTTCTTCCAAGGGGATCTTTCTAGGGGCAAGGGCAAAGTTTAAACCTTTGCTTAAAAGACTAAAAACAGAAGGGGAAAAAGAAAAGCTAGAAAGGTTAACAACTCTATTATTCCGGGAAGAAGGCGGAAGAATAATAGGGTCCACATTCAAAATCTCATTGTTTAGGTTACCAATATCATTGCTAATGTTATTGCTAAGAGATTCCTTATCATTATGGTATAAAAAATTGTTATTAATGTCACATAAATTGTTATTATTATTATAATTTCCATTATTATTATTAGAACAAATATTATCCAAATTATTATTATTACCTCTACGCATAATATTACAATTATAAAAATTATTCTTATTAATAATATTATTATTATTATAATAGTTATTATTATTACTAATATTATTATATAAATTATTATTATTAATAATAATATTATTATTATTACTCATCTTATTAAAATTATATAAATTATTCTGGTTGTTAATAATATTATTATTATTAAAATAACCGTTGCTCTCAACATGTAACGAGTTGAAACCGTCCACACAAGACAATGAAGAGTTAACCGACAGCATACCGTTAGCGGATTTTTGAAGTAGACCACGTGAGGGCGAGATAGGACCTTCGTTCTGGCCAGCAACGCCATTATTCGAATGAGAGTTAACCGATGACCAAACATCAGGTTTGCATGGAGGAGGCCAAGCTTGTTGCCAAGGTTTCTCAGTTCCATCACCGTAAATTCAGGGACGCTATTGAGATTGAAAGAAGGCCTAACAATCTCAATAGAGATGACGGCTGGAAGATCAGTAGCTGTTGGATCCCTGCCCTTTCGTCCTAGTCTTTCTTTTCCTCCCCCTCCCCTTTTATCCTTTTCAAGCTTTCCTTATTCCCCCTGGAGCCTTCCTTCCTCCTAGGGTTTATCCTTCCTGCTCTGGGTTTTTTAATGGTCTTTATTCTGGTCCTTTTTTTTTTTAATTTATTTATTTTTTCATTTATTATTTATTTATTTAATTTAATTTAATTTATTATTATTATTATTATTATTATTACTATTATTTTATTTTATTATTAAAAAAAAAATATTATTTATTTTTATTTTTATTTTATTTTAGTTTATTTTATATTTTTTATAAATTTTATTTTTATTTATTTATTTTATTTTTATTTATTTATTTTATTTATATTTTTATTATTTATTTCATTTAATTGATTTTATTTTATTTATTTATTTATTTTTTTAATTTATTTATTTTTTCATTATTTATTTATTTAATTTAATTTAATTTATTATTATTATTATTATTACTATTATTTTATTTTATTATTAAAAAAAAATTATTATTTATTTTTATTTTATTTTATTTTATATTTTTTTATATAAATTTTATTTTTATTTATTTATTTTATTTATATTTTTAATTTATTTATATTTTTATTATTTATTTTATTTTTATTTCATGTAATTGATTTTATTTTATTATTTATTTATTTATTTATTTATTTTATTTATGTATTTATTTTTTTTAATTTTTTTTTAACTAACTTTAACCTTCTCCAGCTACGTTCTTTATTAAATTTATTTATTTTATTAATTAATTTGTATTTAACTTATTACTAATCTCTCGTTCTAATATTTACCTTATATATATTAGAAGCAAGGTCTTCCATATAACTAAATCCCATTTAAAATTAAAATAACTTTTAATTTTTAATTATCAAAAGATTCTTTTTCAATTTTTAATACCATTGAAATTAATATATATATATATATATATATATATATATATATATATATATATATATATATATATATATATTCAAGGTATGGTCACCTAATATAACTAATTTCCTTTAATTATCAAATTGACTTTTTGACCCTGGTCCCTAAGTCAAAAAATAGCCGTTGGTCAAGGATAGCCGTTGGAGGCTCTGCTCAGACTATATAACATGCAATTGCTGGATCTGTTTCTTCAACTTGTCTTGGCGATGAACCACACTGGTTGGTTCGAAACGCGTCGACAAAGGTCTTTCTATATGTGATTTACGCCAAAGCTCTTCTTATAAATATATATTTTTTTCAATTGCTTTATATAATGTATATATACTTCCTTTTTAATTTTTATCTACTATATTTATTCTATAAAGTTGATATGAGATTATGTTCTTTCATATGGCCATTGAAATATTTTATCCATGATTGAGAGTGAGAATGAAATATTTTTACCACTTCTCCTTAGTACCGACACTCAGAGTGAGATTATTGATGTTGTATTAGACTTTTAATTAAAAAACCAAGCAAATATATTTATGTTTATTTTTTTTAAAATCATATTTGAAATATTTTATTTATGGTTGAGAGTGAGTGAAATATTTGTACCACTTCTCCTTAATATGGCCATTGAGAGTGAGATTATTGATGTTTTATAATATTTTTAGTTAAACAAACGAAACATGTATATTCATTTTTGTTTTTTTATTATAAATGATGTTTTTTATATTTAAATATATATTTTAAAATTTTAAAAGGGACACATGTAAACTCAAAGTTGAACAAATACATACTTACACATCTCTCTCATATTGGGTTGTAGAATGAGGCTCTAGGCTCAAAAACCTCCACAAGGCACACCACCAAGCTTTTATTCATTGTCTTAGACTTTCGGTATCATAGGTTTACCTCCTATGGAACTTGTTCAGCTTCCTCTACTCCTTTGGATGTTGCACTCTGCTCACCTCTTGATAACTTAACTTGTTCTATTCACTTCACTGAAGGAGTTATTTTGTACCTTTATCTCTTCCAACCTCAACTGGAACTTCTCTCTCTTTCTCTAGCCTCTATGTTGCAAGGTTTTTTTGCCACATTCCTAAGAACACTATTTTTTTTCTTTTACATCTCTCCTAGATGTACTCAATGTCACCATACCTTCTTCCAACACTGCTACCTCTACAATTTTTTATCTTCTTGCTAAATTTAAAATAAAATTTAAAGACCAAATTACCTACCAGGTTTCCTTATACTAAAACTCTCAACTTTATGTAGTCCTTGCTGTAGTAACTTTCCTAGCTCTATTCCTTGTCTAGTGCTTCTTTAATTTGTTTGAATATTCTACTATATTCCGAGTTTCAATGTCTTGATCTCTCTTTGTGTTCTTTCTCATATTCCCTTGCATGATACACTTCTTAGGTTTATCTACCTCTTTTCTATTATTGGTATTCATGATCAATCTTCTCAATATATGCCCATTTATTAGTTGCAACTTTCCTTTTCTTTTCTCACTTATTAATGGCTACAGTTAGAAGTTACAGATCTAAAATGTGGGTAGATTGTGGGGCACCTTCCCTTATAATGTCAGTAGAAAAAGGTGGGATTCTGTATTCATGGTTCCAATGTAGAGTTCCTTCACTTGATCGTATGATGGGGATTTGATTAAGGGAATATATAGCCTATGGGGGGCACCCCCTATGATGTAAGTGAGGAAGGGGGGCTCCCACAAAGGCTTCATTCAATGAACCTCTGACATATCATGTGCGTTCATGACATATTAAAAAATACCCTTAATTTGATTAGATATTGAAAAATACTTCGAAAAGTCACATTATCTAACCCCCTACCAATAAGAACATCATACACCTTCCCAATTTAACAAACCCCTACTTTCACTAGATATTGTATACCTTATCGATTTTTCCGTTAACATCTTTTATACCCCCTTATATTTTTTCATTAACTTTGAGCTCCATTTTTTATACCTTCCAATATAAATAACCTTCACCCCCTATTATATACTCAATATATTATATCATTTTTCCTCAATATATATATATATCCCCCGTTATGAATGCACATGGTATGACAATGATCCCTCAGTGAAGCCCCTATGGGGGGGTTTCACTCACGATTCCACTTATCCTATCACGTGATTTCAGTACCTTCATTAAAATCTTTCCTTTGAGTGTTTCCAACTTGATAGAACCTTGGAAATATTTTTATTCACACTAAACTCTTTTGTCATGTCCAAATTTCATTAGGACTTTTACTCTTGTCTCTTAAACATCCCTCAACTTTTGATTGCTCAAGTTATGTTTGAACATGTCATGGCTTAGGTTCTCATTCCCTCTTGTCTACACATAAATTCCCTACTCACTCTCGATCTATTCATTCAAACATGAATTAGACACACCCTTCTCCCTGATATAAATGCTCAAGCTTACAAGACGTATAAATGAATTCTACATTTGGCATAAGCCACTATATTGACACCAAACTTGCATGCTTCCCTTGCGAGGGATTTACATCAACTATATGAAATAAAATGCATGCACACAAGTATAATGACACACTTAAGAAGAAGAATTTTGTTAATTTTTGAGAAATATTTATAGGTGGTTTCATGGCTGTCTAGCCAATCTCTCCTTTGTAGGATTCTTGAGCTATGCTCTCCTTGATTTGTTTCAATTCTAAATCCATTATACCTCTCTCTATTGAGCTCTAACTGTATAGATATGTATATCTTACTATTGGATTAGAAAATATCCCAACATGATAAAGTTATGTTGAACATCTGTCCCAAAATACTAACACCTAATTTTGAAACTTGTTAAATTTACAAAGGTGCACTTGGACCAAACACCAGCTCATAAAAAAAACTAAGAACTTAGTAGTCCCCGATTCTCCTAAAATCAAGAAACATGTAACTACATAAAAAATACACTAATTCCAATTTACAAAAAATACTAATGAAGGGAAACGTCTTTCCCTTTGGAGAATTTTCATGACCCCCTTGTGTCTGATAAAAAATGTTGACTAGGAGTTGATGCTCCTACATCAACTCTTTTCCTACTAGTTCCTTCCTATAGATTTCTTTAAGTTTATTCAAGGGTATTCCGACACTTCTAGGTTATTTTAGGCTATTAAGGGTGGCTAAATACTGTTATGGTGGATTTTAGGTCCCAATTTCTGATACCATGCTCTCATACCGTGTTTGAGGCCTTTTAACCACGGCCTCAACATTTTGAGTGTGTATACCTAAGTTTTATTCTAAATAAATAAAATAATTAATCTTGTTTCAACAATATATCCATTTTCATTAATCCCATATCACAACTAAGTAAATATACATTTTTACTATTTTTGAGAACATAATATTCATAAATTAACTTAGATAATATCAAATAAGAGAAAAGAACCCGAGATTTTGTGATGTCCTTGAAGCCTGCATTACTTCTTATGACCTACAAACCTACTCTAGTAATTTTTCTACTTAGCTAATTAGGAAATTCTGACATGGGTTCCTATCCCCAGGTAACCTCCACAGATTCCTTGGAAGTACATTCCCAAACCTACAATTGCTACTAATATTATGTATAAACTAAGTGCTCAATCTCCTCTGAGAGAAAAAACCCTTAGTGTCTTGAAAATCCTTGAAGTTGCTTCCTCTCCTTCCTCCACAATCACTTCAACAAAACCTAATATCATAAAATGAACAAAGTTCCCTTATCCATCCTCTCCCCCTATACTTATCACCATCCTTCCCAAAATATATTTTCCCTATTAATGGTTAAGCTACCCATTCTTTAATTCTTGTAATCAACATCCTTACCCCATTCCCAAAAGCTTTGCCTACCTATTTATGTCAGGTATTAGATTCCACCCTAGGATAAGACAAGATAATAACCACCCAAGTTAAACATAATAAAATAATCAAACAATCAGTGATATAATTAATGTCAAAGAGTAGTGGGAGGGACTAAATTAATTTAATACTAAATTAATCATAAAGGTATACTTAAATACTAATTAACCTTAATCCATAATTGAGCTTAAGGCTAACTATAAGCTTAATCATCAGTAAAACTAATAATAAGCTTCTTCATGTAAGATGTGGGTATGTAGCTAACATATGCATGTATGGTACATATAATAATAATAATAACAAGAAATTACCTATCAATCATAACATTAAAACGCTAAGATATAAACATTACAATTGTGTTATTGAATTGAAACCCTATGATATAGCTCCTCATGGGACATAACATGATAGAGAAAACAACATATTGAAATTACATTATTGAATTAAAAACCCCATATTAGATAAATCTTGAAAGGTCTAGCAAGTTTCTTAAATGGCCCAAAATACTTTTATTAAGTCCCATAGGTATAAAAATACACCAGTATCTAATTTAAATTAGTAACATAACTAAGTGTATAAAATAAAATAAAATAAAAAATTTGAAATATCACATTAAAATAAATCTAGGAGGTAAAATGCACTTTATAAGGTTTTTTTTTTCATATGGATGAGTTGAATTAAAAAACTAATAAATTTTTAAAAAATGAGGTAAACCGTAACCATTAAAAATCATTAAATTCAATGTAGGTAGCTAAATATTATATATTTATTTCACAATATTTAATTATATTTATTTTCCTACTAATGTTTATTAAGTGTAAATACTTAACATCCTGAACTTCAGAAAACAACTCATGTTATTAAGTCTACAAAATCTATAATAAATATATTATATATTTTATAATATTACAAAAATATATATTATATATTTTATTATATAAAAAATATAGCGAATTGTATAAGTAATAAATTATATTTTATATAATAAAAATATAATATAATAATTATAATTATAATTTAATCATAAATATAATATTAGATCAATATAATAATATTAAATAATTAAAATTTTAATGAAAAAATTATAATTTAAAAAAAAAATTGTAATGAAATAAATGTTGTATGTATTTAAAATAGTATATTTATTATAATCTAGGCTTCTCTATCCATATGATAAGTTTTGAGAGATCTTTTGGTAAAAATCACATAGGAGACTTTTAGTCAACCTGTTTCGAACCATGAAGTCTGGTTCATCGTCAAGATAAGATGATGGAGTAGATATTGGCATCAAATTAAATAGACAAAGAGAAATGTTTAGTAGCTCTTAGAATATAAGAACTAGTTTAGACCAAAAAATAGATACCTATTAAAAATAAATCTATAATATAAAGTAAGTAACAGTTAAAAAATTAAGTCAAATTAACTCTTTTTAGTCAAAAGTAAAGTCTTATAGAAATAACTCAAAAATTTGAAAAATAAATGAAATAAAATGGTCAAACCTAAATAATCAAAGAATAAAATAATAAAAATAATAATAAGAAAATGGATAAATAAAGTAAACAAAATTAAAATTAAAATAGCATAGCATACAATAAATAAATAAAAATAGATAAAAATAAAAGGAATCTTTGAAATTCCATCTTGAAAAAAAAAGGAAAAAACGGAAGAAGAATAATAATAAATAAATGAATAAACAAATAGCGAAAAGAAAAGAAAATGAAAATAAAATAAAATAATAAAGAAAAAATATAAATTCTAAAAACTTAAGAAGACAAGGCAAGGATCCAACACCTCCTAATATTCAAACCATCATCTCTATTTAGATTGCTAGGTCTCATTTCAATTGTCATGGTATCCTTGAACTTACGGTGATGATAATGATCAACCCTTGCAATGATCCTAGCCTCTTCAATGTAGATGTGATGTTTTGTATTTTCCGTATGTTTTTCCAAAGCTGAGGAGTGGGACCTCCTATGTTTGATGTTAGTTGTGTGTTCTTGAATTCTCTAATTTATTGAGAAACGAATTTCACCAATGTATCAAGTCCCACAAGTGCATAGGATGACATAAACACCTTTGCCATATTTAGGGTCCATAGGGTCCTTCACAGATATAAGGGAGCTTCGAATAGTGTTTAAGGGCCTAAATTTCGAAGGGACCTTATTCCTCTTAAGAATCCTATCTATATTGTCAGTGCTCCTTTGGATAAATGGAAGATGAACCCATGAAAATCGATCTTTCAAGTATTTCGTAATCCTGAGACCTTTTTCAGCCTTGAGGAAATCTATAAGACACTGGTGCCTACTATACCCATTCCTAATAAGAACATTAAGGAGATGATTTTCTCATATTTTAGGTGCTTTCATCATAAACACGTAACCCATGAGTGGCTAATTTGTTGAGAAAACCTTAATTTTAAGCAGGGAAATCATGTGAATTAACATGAAGATACTGCTCAGTGTGAGTTTTATTCTGAAAAGCCTATTGGGAGAAATAACCATCATCTCTTTTTTAATGAGAACGTCGAGGAAAGGCAAGCTACCATTGATTTCACATTCCATAGTGAACTTGATGGAACTATATTGATTATTAAGATGTTGGAAAAAGAGTTCCAACTTTTCCAAATCATTAAAACAAATGGTACAAGTGTCACTACAAACCTTTTCCACAACTTAGGCTGGAATAGAGTAGAGGCCAATGCCTTAGATTCAAATTATTCCATGAATATAGTAGCAACTACAGAAGGAAGAGGAGAACCAATAACAATGCCAAACATTTGGTCATAAAATTCCCCTTCAAAACTAAAAAGAGTAGACATAAGACAAATTTCAACCAAATGAGTTGTGTTTGGATCCGTAATGTGTTTGATGACTTCAATGTCTTCATTAACGGGGATATTACTATACAAGGAGACCACATCGAAAATTACTAGATGATTACTAGGATCTAGCCTTATACCCTTTAGTTCGTTGAAAAAATAAGATGAATCTTTGACAAAGGATTCGATCGACCCAACAATAGGTTTCAACTTATTAGCTAAAACCTTGAATAGAAGACAGGTAAGCCCACCTATGGTGTTGAAAATGAGTCACAGGGGGACCCCTTCCTTATGTATCTTTGGAAGACCATAATTCCTAGGAGTGAGAGGGCTACTCTCAAGAAGCTTATGCCTAGAGGAGCTAACATTGCTATTAGATTTTATGGCTAGAAAAACTGTTTTGGGAATATCATTTAAAGGATTCTTATTAAGATTTATGTAGCTCCTGCTATTAAAAAAGTTATCTAACTTTTTACTCTGGTAATCTTCCTTATCTAAGATAACATCAACTCTCCCTCTGTCAGCTCTAAGAACAATTATGTCCTTGTTATTATTCAAAGCTTCAAGAGCCTTAAGCTCGAGTTTGCTCAGGGTGTTCTTAGCGGTATTTGCCTTTCTAAGGATTACCACACAATCTTGTCTTATGATATCCTTAGTACTATCTGGTAAGTCCCTAATCCCAAATTCAATGTCACAGATAATCTCATTAACAAGGATTTTTCTAGGAGCAAGGGAAAAATTTAAACCTTTCTCTAAAGGCTATAAACATTAGGATCAAAATAAAAACTGGAAGGGTTTACGAATCTATTATTAAAAGAGGATTTATTAATATTACTATTAAAAGAGAGATTATTATTATTATTATAATAGTTATTGATATGAATAAACTTTATGTTGTTGTCATAACCATGGTCTAATACATCAGTAGACTTAAAAGGGGAGGAATGGGACGATGAGCTCAAACAGGTGGAACGAAAGGGGCCTCACACGAATTTGCCAACTGAAGAAATGCCAAGCTGGTTATTAATGGGGGAAGAAGAGGATTTTAGGGATGGAAGAATTCCATTAATGAGAGAGGGTAGAGGAAAATTGGGGACTAAACAAATCGAGGGTCAAAGATCAGGATCAACGTTCGAAGCCATGCATTGATTAGAGGGATTAGTGGAGGGTTGATCATCGAGACGTGCTTGATTGAACGAAACTAGGGTAAAAAGGAAATATTTATCTAGGGAGCATGCCTTAATGAATTCAGAGGAGAGTTGACTAATTGAAATTGATTCGTTAGAGGGAGGTGAGCACAGAGGATTAGGAGCAGTAATAGATAGATAGATAGATATATATATATATATATATATATATATATATATATATATATATATATATATATATATATATATATATATATACAATAATTGGTTAATCTAACGTATTAGCTATGTAATAATAATATAATATTATATAATAATAATAATAATAATAATAATACAATCACAGATATAATATTATACCAATATAATAATATGTTGTAGCGGCTACAAACACCCTCCAAAATGTTGCCTTAGCTTTGTATTGGAGCCTCCCTACAAACCTTTCACAACACTTTGTCTTGCTTCATCAAGTACATAAGCTTCACTATTTTTCTTGCAAAAATATAGCATGTCGATCAAACCTTAATGCATTCCCCTCACAAACTGATCACATGAACTTGGTCCAGTTGTAGGCTGAGCAACTTCCCCAAGGAATTGGGCAATTCTGGAGTGAAACCAGCATTCCCTCTAGAAATTGTGCAATCCTGTCTGGCACCCTGCTCGGCTCCAGAATTGTGCAATCCTACTAGTTAGGCTTCACCCATAAAAATTTCAAATCCTTCCCAGCAGGCCTGCTCCGCCCAGGAATTTCTCAATCCTGGGTAGCAGTCAGCTTCTTTGCCCATGAATTGCGCAAATCCCCTAGGAAGCCAGCCTAGCTCCCAGCTAGAAATGTGCATTTTCTCCGAACAGTTGAGCAGCCTCATGGATGAGAAATTGGGTTGGCCAATTCCACCTAGGACGAAGGAAACTTGACTTGCATGCATGTATTACTTTCTGTTAGAATAGAAAAAGGAAACATGCAAAAAGCATCCCTTTATTAAGGGAACTATTTTTAGCAGTGAGAGGTAAAGTTTGTTTCAGAAACTTTCCTCCAAGTGTCGCTTTCTCCTAGATTTGTGGCATGCACATCATGAGCTCAGACTTATTTATTCGACGCATCAAAGCTCATTCTTTGACATCGATCTTGGAGCTTTGACATCCCACAACATATCCAGGACTCTTCGACACATTCGACTCAGCTATTCATGGGTAAGTGGTCTTAACTTGCCTTTTTTCAGCATTTTTCTCGCTTTTTCTATTTTTGGTTGTGTGAGTGTTGTTTGTTTGGTTTCTTTGAATTATTGTTGTCGTTTACATGCATACTAGCTTGTACTAGCACCGTTTCAGTTTTTGTTTCTATCTAATTGCTGTCACATGCATGAAACTGTTTTGCATGAATTCTCGCTCATTCAACGACTCGCTTCACCCACATGCATGTTGATCTATTTACTGAATCTTTCATTCAGTGTTTGCATGCATGAACAATCACCTTTGCTTTCACTTAGTGTGGCTATGCATTCACTTTTATATTTGCTTTCACTTGCCTGTTGGCAGGTCTAGGCAGCCTTGGCCTTGACTCTGCCTCACCTAAATGACATTGCGCAATCTAGGGAAGGATGGCTCTGTCTTACTCTCTAGAAATGTACATTTTTTCCCAGACACTATCCTCCAGGACTGTTTTGTGCATTTTTGAGGGACAGTGACTGTTGGCCTAGAAAATTGCGTAATGCAGTCCCTGAGCTTGCAGTCATTCTAGCTCAAATTACACATGGCATAATCCAAACAGTCAATATTTAGCTCGGATTGCACATTGTGCCAATACAGCAACTAGTCTTGCCTCCCAAACAACCCAAACTTCCTTTTGCGTAGTTCTGGGAGCCAATCACCCAGGCTACCAGAGAAAATTGTGTAATATTTACCTATCATTCCCCAGGTATGTGTTAATTCATTCCCCGAATTTTCTTTGGTTTTCGCTGACAGATTTCTTGCCATGAATGTTGCTTTGTCTCCATATATTTCAGGTGTTCATCCACCTCTTAGCAGTATAGAATCAATGGCCTCGAAGAGAGAAGGATCAAAAGACACTAACGGAAGTGCAACTGGAGCAACAGTTGAGCAGGTGTCCACATGCATATTGATCTATGAAGATACCAAATTGTTTCTAGACAAGGAAATCAAGATGAAATGGCAAGAGGTCAATGAAGCAGTTGCAGGAACTTTTTGGGAAGACCTCGAAGACCATCAAGTGTATGTGAACATTCATAAGTCCAGCTTGTACCAGATTGCATGAAGATACTCTACGTTCCCATGCGCGGACATGATACGCTAGATCATCTCACAGACTGATCTCGAGATGATGAATCTAAGCAGTGATAGCAGGACGAATCTTACCACCTCTTGGGCATAGGGTTATGATGAGATGTATTAGATGTCCAAGCCCATGACTATCATGGAGACTCTTTTCATCTTTCCCAGTAGCAGTGCTAACTCCAGAGACATTCTGAAGAACTGCGTAAAGGAGCTGGCTAGATTCAGGATGACACCCAACCAGATCAATAAGACGAAGATAATGTGAAAGCATATCAACACTTGGTCATATTTTCATGTCAACTATGTGGCCAAGAAAGCACGAAAACCTTTCCACAAAGTTGGGTGATCCCACTGGACCAACTGGCTAGAGAGAGTAAACCATGTAACTGGTCTGACATGTTGACTCATCAGCTGAATGACTAGGTAACAAAGGCTCAAAAATCACCTAGAGGTATGCAAGCATAGATATACATGTTGGCTTACATCTTAGATGCAATTTGTGCCCGACAGGAGTTCCCGGGCTTGGAGTGGGCATGGTCACCGGCGGAGACTGTTGTGAACACATATTGCAAGTTGTTGTCTGAATGCAGCTTCAGAGGAGTAATCACATGGTTGTCTAATCATTTTTTCACCCAAGTCTACAAGATGATATTTGAACATGATCCACCCTACATGTCAAAGGAAGCAATGGAGGCACTGATATACATTTTTGATTGGTATGCCTCACTGTTCGGAACCTTCATCCAAATGTTCAGCGCGGAGAAACCTCCGCATGTTCTACCGAAGTTTTCCTTGGACATACTCATCATGCAGGAAGTAGCATTTCACATCTTGGATGGATTGATAGCTAGACTGCACCAAAAGAAGAAGGAACCTTGGCCCACTCTTCTGTTGTGAATTGGGTTATATGAGATCCGGAGTATCAAGCAAGAAGATGTCAGAGTAGAACTAATGAAGAAGTATCCATTTGACCTTCGAAGCTACAATCTATATGGCCCACATTGTACTGTGAAAGATCACTGCAGGAGAGTACAGTTCAACTGGATCCACAGGGCATTTCATTAGGCCGAGAAGGATGCATAGAGATATTTCTATAGCTTCTCCAAACTGATTGAATACGTTGGCTTCGCTGTGGAGTGGTTAGTGAAGCAACGTGAAGAAGCATCCGGGAAAGAGCCAGCACTAGCAGCAGTAGCAGTAGAGACAAGCATACCGGTGCACGACAAGGGCAAGAGGAAGATTATTGATCACCTAGAGGAAGAGGAAAGCGGGAAGTTCCAAGTAGATCCACTTATGGAGAAAGTAGCTCTGGCTATAGAGTAGAAGAGGCAACATAGTGACAAGAAAATCGTGCAAAGGCAGAGGGAGAAGAGAAGAGTGGAGGAAGCAGATGTTGGGTTAGGAAAAATGTATGTTTTCTCTTTGTAAATAGATTTATTCAACATTTATCATCACATTATTATCTTTGTTTATGGATCAAAGTAAAGGAAATAACAACTAAAGTTGGGTAAAAGAACTTGGTAGCAAATTAGATAAATATAGCACCAGAAACTGACTTTTTGATATCTTTATATGCAGAAGGCACAGATTGGACAATAGTTGTTCAATTGATAGAGCAACGGCAGGTCGTAAAAGGAAAAAAACAACATCTGAGGTAGGCAAGGCAGCGAGAGACCAGACAGACAAATGCTATTTCATGACAGAATCAGATTATGTATTGCGAAATCCTTTGGATCCCTTGATCCTGAGGATTCACTTTTATCAATTTTACTCTTTTAATGTTATATATAAGGCCAAAAGGCAAACGGGAAGAGTTCAGAATTTAATAACTTGTAATTATTCTTTGGAGACATATAATATTGTTATCTCAGTGATGGTGTAACCTTGTTGCTTATTTTAATGAAGAAAGACTATGTTTGATCCATACTTATATTCTGAGTATTTCTTAGTAGAGACTTCTGGTGACTCTGGGCCATGTCAAGAGAAGTTCTACTTCTTTCTTGTGTTATAATATTTTGTATTTAGTCTTTACTGATTTTTACTATTAAGTTAATATCATTTTGCTTATTGTGAGGATTAACGATTCCAATTCATACTGTTGTTCATTTAGATTCAGACTTAGCTGTGTGATATATCTAAGTAATGGTTTGATTGGATTGGTTATGTTAGTTTCAGTAGTAGATTGTTGTCCATTCTGAGTTATGTTATCATAGATCTTAGAGATAACATTAATCAATTTCCATAGTTTGCTTGATAAGTCATTTGTTGTATAGATATCATTTATCATTATATGCTCATTTGTTGTTCAATTATCAGTTGTCATTCAATTGAGATTTGTTGTTCAATTAGGATTTGTCGTTCAATTAGATTTGTTGTTCAATTTAGATTTGCTATAGATTATCATTATTGTTCAGTTGTTACAATTCTCTTTCCTAATTGAGTGAGTTAGTTTTAATTCTATTTGAAGATTTCCAAGTGTGATTCTTTGCATTTGCATTCAGATTCATTTGATTTCAGAACAAGTTAAATAGAGTTGCATAGTGTGTTAAGAGTTCTTTCAGAGTTATTTCTTCCATAGTTATTTCTTTTAGAATTGTTTGGAGTGAGTTGAAGAAATAGTTATTAGTGATTGCAACGATTTATCATTAGATAATCTCTAAATTCACTGCACATATAGTGCTGACACTCTTGAGATAAAAAGACATACCTTGGGTTGAAAATTAACGTAGGAACTAAGACTGTTTGTAAGAAGGCATCTTAGTGCACCAAAATTTTAGTGTCGTTGCCAGGGAGAGTGTTTCAAAGTGATTTCCTTTCTATTTTTGTGCGAAGTAATTGGGTTTTAAAAACGTAAGGTAAGAACCTGGGTACCTAACAAGTAAAGTGATTTCTTACCAGCCCACTTTTCATCAAAATCTTAGAGGTTAAATAGAAATTGGTTTTTATGAATGACTAGGAATAGAAATATAGAAAAAGAACAAAAAGCCCCACCTAAATCCACAAAACTCAAAGGATCAGGGAACCTTGGGAGAAAAACCTTTATATATGAAATTGTGAGAAAAGTAGAGTCTCAGGCATCAGTAGGATTCTGGGTTGTAACTGGAAGAAGTCCTATTATAATCCCTCAAGCAACAGGCTCACCATTTGCAGCTCATGCTAATATTCAAAGCCAAACTGGAGGATTCGAACAAATTCTTCAAGCTACAATAAGCCTACATTTTGATCTTCTAAAAAAGGGAAAATCCTATAATTTAAGAGAATGAGAAGGATAAACAAGTGGAACTGCTAATGCAGGACCTTAGCTATCTGAACAAGGGTGTCTTGTGATCCTAGATCTAGGCAGTGTTGCAAAGCCATCTCCTGTTGTTAATCCATCGCTTACTCGAAAAACATCTGATGAAATTCCTGAAGAGTATTGGCACATCTTCGACCAAATGGAAAACCAACCACATCAAGGTCAAACCTCGACATTGGAATACCCCATAGTCAACCAAGTGGCCAATTCCCCCACGAATGCTATTCCTCTGCAGATCATCCCAAATTTTCATGGGATGATCACAGAGGATCCCAATGACTTCCAGTTGGAATTTGACATCCTTTGCAGAGGGTATGACTACACCATTGACCCCAAAAAGCTAAAACTATTCCCTTCTACTGTAAAAGGAGTAGCTTTAAGATGGTTCATGGATCTGGGTGGCTATACTATTAATTCTTGGGATGATATGAAAACTACCTTCCTCACCAGATACCAGGAATTTTACAAGACTATGAAGCTAAAGGATGAAATCTTTAAGATGGTTGCCAAAGATAATGAAACTCTAGAAGAGTATGTCAAATGGTTTCATTATAACTTGGAGAGATATCCACACACCGCCCTACCAAAAGAAGTTCTAAGAGTTATCTTGATCAAAGGAATGAAAGAGGAATGGTTAAAAACTTTAAATTTAATGGGGAAAGGGGATATTTCATAGGAATAATATGATGAATTCATTCGCTTGTGTATCAGGTGTTCGCGAGGAAGATCACGCACAGGAGCAGCACATCGAGAGCCCATGAGCAAGGGAAGAAAACCACACAGTGGAGGAGTAACACGAATGGAGATCAGAAACCTCCTGGAAGATTTCAAAACAGACATCTTGGGCACCCTCACGACGCAGCTAAACATCTTACAGGCTAAACAAAAACAGGCTTTAGTAGAACAAAACCTGGGCATTTTTTGTCCACACTGTCAGAAGAAGCACAACCAATGAGAGTGTCCAATAGACATGGTTCAGACATGCGCTATCTGTACCAAGGATCATGCCACTGAAAAATGTCTATCGCTCCCAAGATTGAAAGCACTATTCAAGGAAGCAGAAGAAGAGAAAAAGCTAGTATATCTAATGAACCAACGTTGACAGTGGCAGGGAAAACCTCCAGGTATGTCACAAGATGCATCTCAATTCTTTCCTTCTTCACAGTTTAACCAACAACAGAACCTTGGGGCAGCATGGCAAGGCTAATCACCCTACTCAAATTGGAAACCTCATCCCTTCCCTATGACACCATAGCCAACTCAATCCTTTCCGGGAAGTGGGTGGCCAAATTTTCCTTTTACTCCTGTTTGGCAAGGAAATCCCTATCAATCCTAGTGGTTTGTGTCCACTTCTCAAAACTTGAATTGGTCTACAAATTGGCAGTGACCTATGGGAATATCTAACACTCCTATGGGGATAGGTCCCCAACCTCAACCCGCATTATCAACTCCTTATCCATTACAAAAAAATCCCCAGCCTCTTCTGCGCCTTCCATTACCAACCCAATCGAATCCAAATCCCAATAACATACCAGTCCAGTTGGTGCAAATTGTGGAAAGCTCAGACTATGAGACTGAGCAATAAGAATGTAATGAACTTTGATTAAGGTCAGGACGTATCATCACCCCTAGGAAAATAGGGATCAACAATAAATTGAGATTAAAACACCACCTGTACATATACCACCATTTGCACATATACCAACACCTGTAATTAATACTGAACTAAAACGAGGAGAAGAGACAAATCAACAGAAAGATCCAAAGGAACTCATAGTCACTTCTCCTCTGTTCCTTGAAAGGTTAATGATACCTAAACTGATTGTGTACCCAGATTTTGATCTTGTAGGGGAACTAAAAGGTCTTTGTATAAAAATTCCAATCCTCCAGGCTATTCAGGACATTCCCATCTATGCTAAAACAATTAAATAGTTATGTGTAAATAAGCCTGTGAGGAAAGAAAGAACCTCACCCACCATTCATGTTGTAGGAACCTTATCTGATTTTCTCTTGGTAGAGGAAACTCTGGTAAAGTATGAAGATCCTAGAAATCCCATAGTGACAGTTCAGATATATGGCCACTCTTTTCCCAATACACTAGTTGATCTAGGTGCAACCATTAATATTATAACTGCATAAACCTGTCAAACACTTGGGATTATAGCCTTGGAACCAACTACCACTTTATTAGAACTGGTTGATTGTTCGGTGGTAAGGCCAAAAGGGACCTGACAGGATGATACAGTTTCTGTTGATTCATGGGAATATCTATAGATTTTCTTCTCATAAACCCAAAGAGTGGATTGGATGGGCATCCTCTGATTTTGGGACGACCTTGGCTGGTGACAAATGATGCTTATATCGGCTGCCAAGAAGGCAACATGACTATTGCAAAGGGGGATGCTCTAAAAACTATTATGTTATATCCTCCTGCCAAGCTAAGTCTGCCCATTATAAAAATATGTAAACAGCCACCAACATTCCTGGAGGAAAGCATTTGTTCACCTCTCACAGTAGCAGAGGCATAGGAATTCAAAGATCACACTGAAGATGATGTTATCAACAATTTTATTAATCAACGAGTTGATGTGAGAAATGTAAAACGTCAAATGTTGAAAGCAATCCTTGATAATCAATCCATGGAGGATCCTTTGAAGGATACCAATGACCATCATATCTAGACAACCAATGTTCATAACAGCAAGCCTGATGAGATCGAACCAGGAAAAGTTCTAAATATTAATGATAGTCCGGATAGCGAGCAATAGCAAAATCTCATACAGGTCCTGTAGACATATAAAGGGGCTTTTGCCTGGGATTATCTTGACATAAAGTGTATAGACCCACATCTACGTACACACCACATCTATACAGAGAAGGTTGCTCGACCCATCTGGCAGCCTCAGTAAGGATTGAATCCACATCTCAAGGATATTGTGAAAGAAGAGTTTCAAAAGCTGCTAGATGTGAACTTTATTTATCCTATTTCGGGTAGTAAATGGGTCTCTCCATTGGTGGTTGTCCCCAAGAAAAATGGGAAGTGGCGTATCTCCATAGACTAATAGGAGTTGAACAAGGCAAAACAAAAAGATCACTTCCCCCTCCCATTCATCGATCAAGTCCTTGATACTTTGGCAGGGAAGCAGTTCTTTTCCTTCCTAGATGGTTTCAGTGGCTACAATCAGATTCTGATCGCCCTTGAAGCCCAAGACAAAACAACCTTCACCTATCCTTGGGGTACATTTGCGTACAAAGTATTACCATTTGTCTTCTGTAATGCCCCAACTACATTCTAGAGAGCTATACTCAACATTTTTTCTGATTTGATAAATGAAGGACTTGAGGTGTATATGGATGACTTTACTCCATATGGGGATGACTTTGACCAAGCATTGCAAACATTAGAAGAAGCCTTAGAACGATGAATTGCTACTAGGTTATGTTTAAGAAATGTCAAGCATCACATGATGATGACCGTGAGCGTAATCTTGGGACATTATATCTCTGTAGTAGGGATACAAGTAGATCCACAAAAAATACAAGTATTTATTTTACTGTCTACGCCCTGCACTCAGATAGAGGTATGTATCTTCCTGGTATATGAAGGTTGTTATCATAGGTTTATTAAAAAAATTTCACAAATTGCTGCGCCTTTATATGATTTAACTGGAAATGCTGATTTCAAATGGTCTAATAAGTGTGACACAACTTTTATAGGTCTAAAGAAACTAGTCTCAACAGCACCAATATTACATGGATCAAACTGGGATCTACCTTTCCACATATCCATGGATGCATCAGATGTAGCTATAGGCATTGTCCTCAGCCAGGAGGAGGACAAGAAACCTTATGCTATATATTATATTAGCAAAAATCTCACTTCTTTAGAACTTAATTATACAGTAATAGAAAAAGAATTCCTAGCTGTCATTTATGCAATAAAATAATTTAGACATTATATAACTGGCTACCAAGTCTTTCTATACACTGATCACTCTATCATTCAGTATCTAGCTAATAAACCTATCACAAATGGTCGAGTGACACGGTGGTTTTTTCTTTTGTAGAAGTTCGACATTACTATTAAGGATCGTTCGAGGAAGGAAAACCTAGTTGCCGATTTCCTATCTCGAATCCCGAACGTGAATGATCCACTGGAAGTAGACAACGAATTTCCAGATGAACATTTGTTTGTCGTAGTAGTCAAGACGCCATGGTATACATATATGGAAAATTATTCGGCAGTAGAGAATCTACCTAGAATTTTGACGACAAGAGAGAGGAAACAGATCATTCAATGCAGTGCCCAATTCTATTGGATAGGTGGATATCTTTTTCACATAGTGGCCAAAATGTGTATACACATACGCATTCATGAGGATGATATTTATGACATCTTGAAGGTTTGCCATGATGAGCCCTGCGAGGGAAACTTCGCAGATCGTAGGAGAGGGCATAAGGTATTCAATATGGGCTATTATTGGGCCACTATTTTTAAGGATGCTAACAAATATTCCCAGGCTTGTGATAGCTGCCAAAAGATGGGCAAGCCTAGCTAATTTGATGAAATGCCTCTGTAACCCCAACTAGTCATAGAACCCTTCGAGAAATGGCCATTGGACTTTGTTGGCCCATTCCATCCTCCATCCAATCAGAAGGCCTACATACTAGTTTCCATGGATTATGTGATGAAATGGCTGGAAATGGTAGATTTACCAAGAGCCACAGAGGAAGTTGTGATTAATTTCCTTTTTGGGCTAGTTGTGCGATATGGTTTACCATTGGAAGTGATCACAGATGGGGGAGGGAAATTCGTAGGACACAAGATTACTGCCACTCTCATAGACCATCATATTACACACAGGATCACATCCCCATATCACCTGCAGGTGAACGGGCAGGTCGAAAGCACCAATAAGGTCATTGAAGTGATTTTGACCAAGACAATCTCAACACATCGGCGAGACTAGGTTGCAAGACTACCAGAGGCCTTATGGGCCTATCGTACGACTTGGAGGAATATGACTAGATACTCTTCGTACCAGCTTGTGTTCGGCAAAGAACCTATTTTTCCAATCGAATTAAAAAAAAAGACTCTAAGAATGGCTCAGGAAGTGGGGATGGATTTAAAAGAAGCCCAAACCAAGTGACCGCAAAAAGTCAACGAAATAGATGAAGCTCGACTGTTAGCTTTGCAATGAACTACAATTATTCAGCAACAAAGGGAAAAGTGGCACGATAGCCTCATTAAAAAGAAGAAATTTCAGAAAGGTGATTGGGCACTCCTTTACAACTCCAGATTCCAGGACTTCTCGGGCAAGTTGCAAACAAGATGGCTCGGGCCTTATGAGATTCAAGAAGTACATAGCAATGGTACTCTTACCTTGACTACCACTGATGGATTTGGCCACTCTTTTAAGGTGAATGGGCATCGAGTGCATCTCTATCATAAACCGCTCACCAAGGAGTCTTTCTATGAGCAGGTACATGAGGACCCTTCCATGCAAATCTCAGCTATAGGGACTGATGTCCCGGCAATGTTTCTTTCAAAAAATTGAGATTTCTTTAAATTGTAAATAATGTATATATTCTTTTTTATTGATTGCAATTTAGATTAGGCATCACCATTTAAATATGAGGATTTTCATTTCTTTGAGTGCTTGATAAGTGTTATTCAATCAATTGAATGGTTCCTGTTCAATCGATTGAACAACACTTTTTCGCGTTTTTTTTGTTGTTGTTCAAATGATTGAATGATTTTTGTTCAATCAATTGAACAACACTTTCTCATTTTTGTTTTTTTTGTTCTAATAATTGAACGATTTCTACTCAAAAGATTGGCCAATTTCTATTCAAACGATTGACTGATTTGTTCAATCGATTGAACAACAGTTTTGCATCTTTTGATTTTGTTGTTCAAATGATCAAATGATTGTTGTTCAATCGATTGAACAACACTTATACATTTTTGTTTATTTTGTTTTTCAAACGATTGAACGATTGTTGTTCAAACAATTGAATGATTGTTGTTCAATCAATTGAACGACACTTTTAATTTTTTCTTTTTTTTGTTCAAATGATTGAACGGTTGTTGTTCAATAGATTGAACAACACTTTTACGTCTTTGGTTTTCGTTGTTCAATCGATTGAACAACACTTTCTCAGTTTTTGATATTGTTGTTCAAACGATTGAACAATTGTTGTTCAATCAATTGAACAACAATTTTACGTTTTTCAATTTCTGTTGTTCAAACGATTGAACGATTGTTGTTCAATCGATTGAACAACAATTTTACATTTTTTTGTGCTTTTTGTTGTTCAAATGATTGAGCGATTGCTATTCAATTGATTGAACAACAATTTTACGTCTTTGGTTTTTGTTGTTCAGTCGATTAAACAATTGTTGTTCAATGATTGAACAACGCTTTCTCGGTTTTTGTTTTTATTGTTCAAACTATTGAACGATTGTTGTTCAATCGATTGAACAACAATTTTATATTTTTTTGAGATTTTTTTTGTTCAAATGACTGAGTGATTTCTGTTCAATTGATTGAACAACAATTTTACATTTTTTTGTGATTTTTGTTGTTCAAATGATTGAACAATTGCTGTTCAATCGATTGAACAACATTTTTACATTTTTTTACGATTTTTGTTGTTCAAACAATTTAACATTTGTTTTTCAATCGATTGAACAACACTGTTACATTTTGTGAATTTTGTTGTTCAAATGATTGAACGATTGTTGTTCAATCAATTGAACAACACTTTTATGTTTGTGATTTTTGTTGTTCAAACGATTGAATGATGGCTGTTCAATCAATTGAACAACACTTTTGCGTGTTTTTTTCTTTTAATTTTTGTTGTTCAATCTATTGAATGATTGCTGCTCAATCCATTGAACAACACTTTTGGTCTTTTTAAATAGGACAAACTATGAATTCTTTAATTACCGATCATTATGCCATCTTTCTTTTTTCTTTTATGTTTTGAATAAACACCATTTGAATGGATTTGTGCCTAATATAAGAAAAAATAGTAATGATAATATCATTATGACCTATGAAGCCTTTTGATGGTTATCTTTATTCAAAAGATGATACGATGTATCTTTATAATGACTAGCTGAACATCTCTTCTTTGGACACATCATAAAATGATTTATTATTTTCAAACCATGCTAGCTTATGTTTACACTTTCAAATGGATAAATCCCATTGATATGATGATATATGGGTAATAGTATAAACTTTCATTGGCATATTTTTACTTCTTACACCATCCCTGACTCTTAAGGAGAGAATGAGGCTCCCTCTTGTTACAATAAAAATTTGAAAAGAAGAAATGGAAATAATGAAATATGAAAATGCATCAAAAGAGGATAGGGGTCTCATCTCGAGCCATCCTACCATGTTCATAAGGATGTAACGGGTGACATTCCAATTTGGCCACCAAACCAAGGTAATGACCTTCTTGATGATTAAAATTGTCAGAAGGATAGGGAGTCTCATCATGGGCCGCCCTGATAACTTGTTATATCCTGGTGAATGGCACTATGGTCATTTGGTCACCATGCCAGCATAGTGGTCTCTTTATGACAAGAAAAGAAGAAACATCTACATGCTAAAAGGAGGACTATGGCTCATTTGTGGGGTGAAAATGCAACCCTGCCGAGGCTATGAATGCCCGTTGGCAGCAATGGCTTTGCTTGTGGTATTGGAGTATGATATTACACTGCCAAATGATTTCTATCTATTACCACCTATGGATTTGTTTCCAAAGGGAATTTCCCATTTGAACAACACTCTTACGAGCCGACCTACATGGTAACTTATGTTATATATTCATCATATTCTAATTGTCCAATCATTTTATGACAATCATTAATACATACTGTTGATTATGCCTTTGTTATTAATATTGCTTACGGTGAAAATCTTCTGACATAATGAATTAAAATCTCTGTTTTAATTTTTTTTGGCCATTTTTACCATTGATACGTGTCTTAATTTAATTTCTTTGTCATAAATTGTACTGCTTTTCTATATTTATTGTCTGCATTTATGAGTCCCAAATTCATGCGCTTATTTTTCAAATGCTCGACAGACATGGACGTCCTTTTTCCCATTAGAGGGGGGATGGTACGTGTGTCAACAACATGTGAAACAGTTATGGATAATTGAATGCTAATTATTAATTGGATTTTCGGGTAGAGGATGCACGATGATTAGATATGTGTAATAATTAGCAAGGTATTTCTGATTGGAGAAATGACTGCGACCATTATGTAGGTTTTAACCCTGTACAAAAATTACCTGCATACGAATTCTTAAACAAAGAAAATAAACAGTGCGAGAGCAAAACCCATAAAACACATATGCACAGAGATTTTTCCCTGGATCCCAAAAGCGGGACTACCAGCTTAATTTTTCATTATGTTCCTTTCAATGTTACAATACATATTTATACATGCCGGAGCATCCAATACCATGGACCGAAAAACATCGCGTCCAAAAAACATGTGCGAAAATCATGCACAAAACCATAGGTGGGTCCGCCCAACCTAACATATGGTCCAAAACCAAAATTTTCCGGGGCGCTGCCCCAGACCCCATAAAGTGGGGTTACGGGTGCCCTTCAAACCCCCTATTAACTACGTGGAAAGAATATAACACAACCCAACAATCTCCCACTTGTTGTTTTCTTTCCACAGGGGGCCACAGGAGAGCTTAGTCATTTTTCAGCCCTGAGATTCCCATTGCTTCTCTACACCAAGAGAACTTCTCAGAGCTCACAGATTTTGTCAATGCATCTGCAGTATTCTTCAAAGCGTCCACCTTTACCAGCAAAACCTTTCTATCTTCTATCATATCCCTCACAAAGTGATACTGAACATCAATGTGCTTTGTCTTTGAATGATAAGCAGGGTTCTTTGCCAAGAAAATTGCACTTTGGCTGTCACAGTCTATTCTTATAGCTCCCTGTACTAACCCCATACTTGAACACAATCTCTGCAACCAAATTGCTTCCTTGCTTGCATGAGTGGCTGCCATGTATTCTGCCTCTGTAGTTGATAGTGCCACTACAGATTGTTTCTTACTCATCCAACTGACTGCACCTCCAAATAGGTTAAACACATACCCACTTGTAGATCTTCTCTGATCCAGATCTCCAGCCCAGTCTGCATCAACAAAGCCATGAATATCCAACACTCTGTCCAATCCTGGTCTTCCTTGGTAGCACAAACCATAATCACTAGTGCCACGCAAATACCTGAAACCCGCTTCACTGCTCTCCAGTGCTCCTTCCCAGGTTTTGACATAAACCTGCTCAATACTCCCACTGCATGTGCAATGTCTGGTCTAGTATAGACCATTTCATACATCAGGCTACCCACTGCACTTGCATATGGAACACGAGACATGTCCTCTTCCTCTTCTTGTGTCTTGGGACACTGTTCAGCAGATAACCTCACACCTACAGGAATAGGAACCTTCACCGGTTTACTATCCTGCATATTAAACCTCTGGAGTATTGTCTCGACATACTTCCTCTGGTTTAACCAGAGCTTCCTCTTTGACCGATCTCTTTTAATTTCCATGCCCAAAATATAGTTTGCAGCACCAAGATCTTTCATGTCGAATTTGGAGGACAATTGGGTCTTTAAATCCTGGATAATTTCTTTGTCATTTCCAACCAGCAACATATCATCCACATACAAGACCAGATAAATAATACGGTCACCAATTAATTTAAAATACACACAATGATCTGCTTTGCTTCTGGTGAAGCCAAGTCCCTGTATAAATGTATCAAATTTCTGATACCACATCCTTGGTGACTGTTTTAACCCATACAGAGACTTCTTTAACTTGCATACCAGTTCTTTCTTACCCTTCACCGCAAAGCCTTCAGGTTGCTTCATGTACATTTCCTCTTCCAAATCCCTGTGAAGAAATGTTGTCTTCACATCCATCTGTTCTACCTCAAAATCAAGAGCAGCAGCAACAGATAAAAGTAATCTAATAGAAGTTACCTTGGCAACAAGAGAAAAAATATCGCCAAAATCAATTCCCGGCACCTGGGAATAACCTTTTGCTACCAACCGAGCTTTGTATTTCTCCACCTTTCCTTCTGCATTTGTCTTCTTCTTGAACACCCATTTGCTGCCAATAGGTTTCCTTCCAGCCGGCAACTCCACCAGATCCCAAGCCTCATTTTTGTGCAAAGATGCCATTTCATCGACCATGGCCTCTTTCCAGAGTTTTCCATCCTCTGAATCCACTGCTTCCTTCACAGTTCTGGGATCATTATCAGTAACAGACAAAGCAAAATTTGAACTGAAAGCAGATGGACTATACCTCTCTGGCTGCCTTCTTTCTCGAACTGATCTTCTCACAGCCGGAGTTTGTGGCTCTTCATCTTCTGATTCCTCCTCTGCTGCAGAGTCTGATTCTTCCTCCTTTGGCTCAAACTCTATCTTCTGAGGTTCCTTTGGTTGGACTTCATGTTGAATAACATCTTTTACCTCTCTGAACAACACATCTCGGTTGTACACAACCTTCCGTGTGACTGGGTTCCAAAGCTTATAACCCTTTAAACCATCCTTATACCCAATAAAGATGCACTTTTCAGATTTACTATCCAACTTGGTTCATTTCTCCTTTGGAACATGTGCATATGCATCACATCCAAATACCCTCAGATGTGAGAGAGAGGGTTTCTTACCAGTCCATACTTCTTGTGGAGTCTTATCCTCCAACGCTGATGAAGGTGACCTGTTGACCAGGTAACATGCAGTATCCACCGCCTCTGCCCAGAATTCCTGTCCTAACCCAGCACCACTGAGCATGCTTCTTGCCCTTTCCATCAACGTCTTGTTCATTCTTTCTGCGACTCCATTTTGCTGAGGTGTATGTGGAGTAGTCTTCTGCCGTGCTATACCACACTTCTTACAGAATTCTTCAAATTCCTTGCTGCAAAATTCTCCACCATTATCTATCCTCAACACCTTTATCTTCTTCTCTGTCTGATTTTCCACCAGAGCCTTAAATTCTTTAAACCTGTCAAAGACTTCAGATTTCTTCTTAAGAAAATATATCCATGTATTCCTTGAGAAGTCATCTATGAATGATACATAGTGCACAGACTTACCCAGTGATGGAACCTTCACAGGTCCAAACACATCACTGTGCACAAGCTCTAATATCTGTTTCATCCTCTTACTACCAGAGTGGAAACTCACCCGATTCTGCTTCCCATATACACAATTTTCACAGAAATCAAAATCCAGAGAGCTATTATTCATACCTTCTACCATACCTTTACCATGAAGTATTCGAAGGCCCTTCTCTCCAATATGTCCAAGCCTTTGATGCCACAACATGGTCTTCTCTCCAGAGACCACTAGATTCTCTACTCCATTTTCAGGAACCATAGAACTATTGCACCCATCAACAACAGTGCTACCTTGCAGCTTGTACAGAGTTCCAATCCGAACTCCTCGCATTAATATCAGTGCTCCTCGAACCATCTTGCAGGTATCTTTCTCGAACACCGTCTTTACACCTGCATCATCCAACTTGCTTACAGAAATCAGATTTTTGGCCAATGCAGGAATATGTAGAACACCCGGAAGTGTTCTAACCCTTCCACCTTGCAACTTCAACTTTACTTTTCCCCGACCAATGATTCTAGCCTTCCTATCATCTCCTAAGAAGACATCACCACCATCGTATTTCTCATACTCGCAGAACCACTCTCTATGGGGAGTGAAGTGAAAGGATGCACCTGAGTCAATCAACCATGCCTCATGATCTACATGTGTACTTGAAGAAGCCAAGTACACATCCCCACCTTCATCTGAGGTGGTTTTCGCCTCTGCAGAAGGAGCATCATCAGATCCCTTTCCTTTATCAGGAGCTTTAGATTTACAATCCCTTCTGAAGTGCCCTTCCTTTCCGCATTTCCAGCACACCACCTTTGTAGGTTTTCCTAGAGATTTAGATCTCCCTCTAGATTTAGATCTCCAACTCGATGACTTATTTTTGTTTCTGTTCTGGGACCGTCCTCGTACAGACAAGGCATCACCATTCTGGTTGTCCATATTTTTCCGTCTCATCTCCTCCGTCAGCAAGGCTGAGAATATTTCATCAAACTGCAAAGCAGTTGCATTGCTACCTATTGCAATAACCAGACTATCCCACGAATCTGGTAGAGAACACAACAGACTGATGCACTTATCTTCATCTGAAATTTTAATATCAACAGATAATAACTGACTTACCACAGTATTAAACGCATTCAAATGCTTTGTCACCGAGTCTCCATCTTTCATCCTCAGGTTATACAGCTTTTTCCGCAGGAACAGTTTATTCACCAGAGACTTAGATTGGTACAAAGTCCCTAACTTGACCCACAAAGCCTTTGCCGTAGCTTCCCCTGATACATTCAGCAATACTGAATCCGAGACACACAATCGTATTGTGCTCTTTGCCTTCCGATCCAACTTCTTCCATTCTTCATCGGTCACTCCCGATGGTTTAGTACCCGGATCTACCGCGATCCACTGATCTTTATCCACCAACAGATCCTCCATCTTGAGTTTCCACAACTCAAAATTCTGACCATTGAACTTCTCAATCTCTATCTTTCCACTGCTCGCCATCTTCTTTCACCACCAGAATCGATCTCGCAGATCTCCCACTGAACAGGGTCTACCACAGGCCCGAGCAAAACCCCTCAGCAACAAAGGCATCCCCTTGAAGCCAAAACATCTCTGATACCAAATGTAGGTTTTAACCCTGTACAGAAATTACATGCATACGAATTCTTAAACAAAGAAAATAAACAGTGCGAGAGCATAACCCATAAAACACATATGCACAGAGATTTTTCCCTGGATCCCAAAACCGGGACTACCAGCTTAATTTTTCATTATGTTCCTTTCAATGTTACAATACATATTTATACATGCCGGAGCATCCAATACCATGGACCGAAAACCATCGCGTCCAATAACATGGACCGAAAATCGTCGCGTCCAAAAAACATGTGCGAAAATCATGCACAAAACCATAGGTGGGTCCGCCCAACCTAACATATGGTCCAAAACCAAAATTTTCCGGGGGGCTGCCCCGGACCCCATAAAGTGGGGTTACGGGTGCCCTTCAAACCCCCTATTAACTACGTGGAAAGAATATAACACAACCCAACACATTATGGATGGCATGCAACTTAATTATGGGCCTGCGTAAAAAATGGTTGATGAGACAAATGACTTGACTGTATATGCTGTTAATTCCCAAATCAACGTCATTTTTCCTATTAATTGCTTTAATAATCTTTGTTGCTGTTCTAATTTGCGAAAGAACAAGAGAAGTCCATACAGGAGAACCAGTCATAGGAACATAACAGCCATTGGAGGTAGAGCTATCCGAAATGAGCCCTCAATACTCAAGGTATTAGACTAGGCTTAGGAAATTCTCAAAAAAGTGCAGGATGGTTACAATATCTAAATAAATTGCATGGATTTCATGAAGAAATGACAGTCGAATTCTTGCAGAAATTGCATAATGGCAGCACCACATTCAAAGGCAGGGATATAATAGTTTCTGAAGCAGTCATAGTCAAAGTCGCTATACTTCTGGCTGATGGAACCAAATGGAAGAAAAAGCATGCCCTTCTGCATAGTTCAGTTGCACTGTTCCAGGACCCAGATGAGTAGTTAGCTCAAACAGGGAAAGGGATTCATCCTTTAGCATTAAGATAGGCTTGGCAAGAGTTGGCAGTCATCGTGCAATGGTATATCACATGTGATGGTCATTAGGATGTGGTAAAGCCTCGTCAACTAAAATTATTAGCCATACTAAAACAAAAAAATTTAGTTAATTTGTTGTTTTATTTGAATTCTTTGTTGCATGATGTCGCTCGATGAGTTAGGAAAGCTAAGGACCCATGCATTATCATCAGTCATCATGGACTGATTAAATTTCTTATTGACATACATGTACTAGCCCAACAACAGTGAACCTGACACAATATTGTAAATCATACTATAGCCCCACCTCCAGAAAACCCAACAGTAGAACAGCAAGGGCTTAGAACCCCAGGTCCGAGAAGGATGCGGAAGAGGAAGAATTCCTCTGTGCCTTTGAACCCAACAAAACACATATTCTCTAGGCAGGTGAAGTCTCAATGGGATACCCCAATTTAGACGAATGAGGTCGTTCCATCACTCACACCACCTCCAAGTCCGTAGAATACCCCTTTGCAAGACTATGAAGAAGAGGTGGCCAGGGTATTGGAAGACATGAGAATGTTTGGCGAGGGAAAAGAACAATCTGTGAATTTTGAAGAACATAATTGTACCCCCAACCAGTCTGCTTCTGTTGATAGCCCTGGTTGTGATCAAACCCTACCATTTACTGGTTTCATGGAAGAATAGGAGGAACCAGTCCCTTCTGTTGAAAAAACCCTTGAAGTCGAGATGCATGAAGAAGAAGCCATTAGAGAAGAAAACCGAACAATAGACATCAGTCCAGTGGAACCCCCAGTTGAAGAAAATCCTGCAGATAAAACCTCAGTAGATGTAAATCAACTAGGAAATACTATTTTTTACATGTCCCCTGAGGACGAGGCCTACCTAGAAGAAAACTCAGAGAATGACAATTGTTTATGAGACACCATAGTATTGGGATCTCCTGAAAGATAAATGCATGACAAAGAGGAGCTAGAAGGTGAGGCTCCATCGGGAGATACAGTTCTAGTTGGAACCCTCCCTGATGTTGACACAATACCACCTATACAGGAACCAGAGGATAATGCAGTCAACCCACTGCTGATTGGAAGTCCCATAATAAAGAATTCCTACAAGGACAGGCTCAGAAAAATGCTTAAGAAGTATAGAAAACATAAGCGAATAATTAGGTAGCTAAGGGAATGATTAAAAGAAGCCATTAGAACCAGGAATTTGAAAGTAGAAAACGAGACCATAGGCACAAAGACAGAACATTGTTCTAGAAAGGATGCTAAACCCAAACTAAGGATCTTTTGGCTTGTCCAAAGGAAAATCAGGCACAACGATGTGTTGTAGAAGACACTAAAATGCATACTGATGACCCATGTGTTTCCTCATAGCAGACCCAAATGGACTACCCTACTGTGAACATTGTTGTTCAGACTAATGTTTAAGGAAGCATCCGAATTGATTGTTGCATAACTCAAGACACAAGATAATGATTCCCAAACAGAGGAGACACCTGCTTATATTCACCTAGTAAGGGAAGAATTTATTAGCAAACTATAGAATGAACTACTGAAGGTTGAACAGGAATTAGCTGAGCACAAGGAGGAGGTAGTGCCCCTACAGATACATCAAGAGTTAAAGAAAAAGTTTTAGGCACTCAAAATGACCGAGGATGAGACCTTTGCTCAGTACAAGGCTGAATAGAAAAATGTTGAGAAAGCATGGGACAAATTACAAAAGGCTAAAGAGTAGTTGGAAACTGTCTGTTCTCTTTATTCAGACACCCTGTCATGCAGAACCCCTGCTACAAATTATTCCTTAATCCTCCTTGAGAGATACCTCTTGCTGAAAGTCAAAGTTGTTGAGGCTCGAAAGTCTCTGCAAATTAAAACTACCCCAGACTTTGTCAAGTGCTTTAGAGAACATGACAAGCAAGTACAACACCTCCTCTATGAACTTTATATGCACAATTTCTTTCTAGAAGATGATAGAGACAACAACCTTGGCCCCTTTATAGGGGATATACAACTCTAGGTATTTCTCTCTTTTGCTACTAATGAACTCAAGTGGGCAAAGGCACACAATACTTTTAGGAAGTGTGAAGAAGGAATTAGCCTATTGGTGAGAGGGTAACCAACCAAACCCCTGCATCTCTTGCTCAGACATGAGAAATTCATGAAGCGAGATGGTGTTGTGGGCCAACTGGGGCATTTCACACAGATATTATACAAGTTGGAAGGGAGTACTTCCAAGAGATTAAGGAAGAAGCCTTGTCTGCAGCTAGAAAAAGGTGGGAAGTCTCCAACATTACTATTAGAAATTGAGAACCATTTGGATACAAGAACTTTAAAGCTGCCTCCTCTCGTTTCCACAAGTACAATAACGTGGTATTAACCATGGGGCCTGAATGGATGAGATGTCAGTATAAGACTCCAATCATATGGTATCCTCCAGAGAAGTATCGTTGTGACTACACCTTGAAGGATCAAGACATTACCCAGGCATTTGTTATACTAAAGAAGAAAAATGGCTTCAAAAATTATAAGGAGGAGGTATATCCTACCTATTCCCTAACTCAGCTACACATCAACTATTTAATTGCATGAGGACATGCAACAAGGTAAGTTAGGGAGTATGTTGGGTCAGGAAAAAGGTATGTTTTCTCTTTGTAAATAGATTTATTCAACATTTATCATCACATGATTATCTTTGTTTATGGATCAAAGTAAAGGAAATAACAACTAAAGTTGGGTAAAAGAACTTGGTAACAAATTAGATAAATCTAGCACGAGAAACTAACTTTTTGCTATCTTTATATGCAGAAGACATGGATTAGACAATAGTTGTTCAATTGACAGAGCAACATCAGGTCGTAAAAGGAAAAATACAGCATCTGAGGCAGGAAAGGCAGCGAGAGACCACGCAGACTGATGTTATTTCATGACAGAATCAGATTATGTATTGTGAAATCCTCAGGATCCCTTGATCCTTAGGACTTACTTTTATCTGTTTTACTCTTTTAATGTTATATATAAATCCGAAAGGCAAACGAGAAGATTTGAGAATTTCATAACTTGTAATTATTCTTTTGAGACATGTAATATCGTTATCTCTTGATGTTGTAACCTTGTTTCTTATTTTAATGAAGAAATATTGTGTTTGATCCATACTAATATTCTGAGTATTTCTTGGCAGAGACTCTTGGCGAATCTGGGACCGGTCAAAAGAAGTTCTACTGCTTTGTTGGGTTATAATATTTTCTATTTAGTCTTTACTGATTGTTACTGTTATGTTAATAGCATTTTGCTTATTGTGAATATTGACAATTCCGATTCATACTGTTGTTCATTTAAATTCAGACTTAGCTATGTGATATATCTGAGTAACGCTTTGATTGGATTGGTTATGTTAGTTTCAGTAGTAGATTGTTGTCCATTCTGAGTTATGTTATCATAGATCTTAGATATAACATTAATCGATTTCCATAATTTTCTTAGATAAGTCATTTTCTTTTTAGATATCATTTATCATTATATGCTCATTTTCTGTTCAATTATCACTTGTAGTTCAATTGATATTTTCTGTTCAATTAGGATTTGCCCTTCAATTAGATTTGTTGTTCAACTCAGATTTGGTATATATTATCATTGTTGTTCAGTTGTTATAGTTCTCCTTCCTGATTAAGTGAGTTAGTTTTAATTCTATTTGAAGATTTCCAAGCATGATTCTTTTGATTTGCATTAAGATTCATTTGATTTCGGAACAAGTTAAATAGAGTTGAATGGTGTGTTAAGATTTCTTTTAGAGTTATTTCTTCCATAGTTATTTCTTTAAGAATTGTTTGGAGTGAGTTGAAGAAATATTTATTAGTGATTGCAATGATTTATCATTAGATAACCTATGAATTCAGTACACATATAGTGCCGACACTCTTGAGATAAAAATACTTACGTTGGGTTTACAATTAATGTAGGAACCAAGACTATTTGTAAAAAGGCATCTTAGTGCACCAATAATAGAGGAGTTGCATGAGTTGAAGGAGAAACTCTGGAAGGAACAAGAGTTGCACAAACAAGAGAGGAAAGTGCAACAACAATAGGTACAACATGGGGTTCAACATGTGCAAACAGATGAAACAACACCTGTAAAGGTAGTGGATTCATCAGAAAAACCGGCATCAGGCACACAGGGTGAACCATCGCAGGAGCAGGACTTCGCTCATGAGATAGAACAAGCACTTCAATAGTTGGATATGGATATGGAGAAATGGGAATTAGAACAAGATATCAGCCTTATGCCTCACCACCAAGAGGTTGACTTACATGCTTCACTGCATACAAATGATGAGTAAGTCTCAAGTGACTGAGGAGGTACTGTGATCCTTGGAGATCAGCCGGAGAAGAGATGCACAACATCTCATTCGAGGAATCTCAACATAGAGTTGTGTAATATCGTAGAGTGTCAACTCCATATGATCAAATATCTCCGGCGCAATTTGAGGAATGAGTGATCATGCCTGGCGTGTGGAAACATCCAACAGCCTTGTCTAATGCAACTAGAGTGTATTCCGAAGTCACTAGCTCAAGTGTTCGCTTTCTGATAGTTGAGAATGATCAAATGGATAAGGAACTACAAATGACCAAGTAAGGAGGAGAGTTGGTGACACTGTCTTCCCGAGCTGAACTAAAGAAGGAAATACTAGATGAAGTTATGCGAGCATTGTACTCCAACTTTGGAACCGTGCATAAGGCAGTAGTCCATTTCAATGGATGGCAATAGTGATGTGCTACAAGAGAAATTATCTTGACAAACTTGCATGTTGTTGTTGATTACATGCAAGCATGGATGTTGTTGATTACATGCAAGCATGGATGATGAGATACAAGGGAGCCCCACTTTACTTGCCTAAGATGATGAAGACTAGTGAAGTTGATATGAAGGCACGTATCTGGAGTATGGTCTGGAACTATGAAGAGCTCTTGCAGCTCGTCACTAGTATACAGGCTTCCCATGCATGTGTGTTCAAGAGTATGGATGTTGTGGTGCGCGCACATGCGATCCCATCTATTGGGCCTCTCACAAAAGTGAAGACAAAGGCACAAGTTTAACTAGAGCTTGACTCATACTTTGACAAGTTGATGCACATTGCTACCAGCCCAGACTTGCACATTAGTGTAGACATCATGCACAAGTATGTTTCTAGTCCAACCGCATTGAAGATAATGATGCACATGCTTACAAACGAGTTGGATAGAGGAGCCCGAGAAGTGTACCTAGATGTTATGGAGGCAAGGGTCAGGTTCCAGAAAGATGTCACCTTGGAGAACATGGACACCATCAAGGACTACCGATCTTGGCATCAATATGTTACTATTAATCATTGCAAGGATGTTAGGGAGTTGGACTTCCATGGTTGTCTAAGTCATAGTGATGTCTAGCATGGATTTCTTATGCCATTTTGTCTCACATAGGTACATGTGCATTGTAATGTAACATCATGTCAAGTGTAAGTCAAGGGTCGATAGTTGGATGTAACAGTCATGGAGTAGATGAAGATTCATGAGAGTAATTGAACTGTCACAAAGAGGAATGTCAAGGGTCACCCCACCCTTTCCTATAAATAGTCCCTCATAACTCATTGCAAGGGCTTTTGGTTAGTCAAGCATCTGATAGGACTATCTTGGAGAGAGCTTGCACAGTGTTGTAACAACCCTTGGCTTCTCCACTATGCAGAGCTAGTACATCTCTTTGGAGGAGCAGATAGTTGTGGTTGTAACATTCCGCTATTGGAACTAGTGGTTGGACATGGATGTATTGTATGACTGGAACTTACACTTCTTAATATTACAAGAGCCATCACGTCTCATGCATATGTTGTATTGTATTCCATGTTATCTGCTTTACTCTAAATGATATATGTATTGGTTTTCTTATGCATTCATGTATAGCTATCTGTGTATGTATCTATGAATCTTTCTAAAATGTGCTATTGGTTTAACCATCACTTTGGATTGCTTGCTAACTTGCCTTCTATGTTGTGATGTAACTTTCCTTGTGTGTTCCCTTCTCATCTGCGTGCTATCACAGGTTGCCAAGGGGCACACACATCTCAACCCCCATGTGTTAGAACCTCTCATGCACCTCCTTGGCTCGTTGTAGCTGTCACACCCTTGCTACCAACAGAGTTATCTTACTTTCCTTTCTGCGAAATCTCGGTCAAGGAATTACCTTACGACCCACTGCTAGGAGTCCTACACCAAATGGTCTGAGGTCTAATTGGGACTTATTAATGGGAAGATCCCCTAACATTTTGGTGGGTCCAGCACCATCAACATAATACTATATAAATAATTTCTCAAGGAAAAATTTTATAATTTTTATTTTTATTTTCTCTAAAAACAAAATTTTAATGAAATAAATGTGGTAGGTTTTTAAAATAACATATATATCTATATAACAAACAAATAATGTAACAATGACATGTCATATATATATATATATATATATATATATATATATATATATATATATATAATACTATTTCAATTTATTGTGATAACACCTTTATTAAAATACGCTAGATATTACTTTTAAATTATGGTGATATGTTACATGGTTATTTATTATTTTAATATATTTTATGAGATTCTTTTTTAACTAAAAAATATTCATTATTTTAATATAAAGAAAATTTAGGAAGAGATATTAATCAAGTTAGATTTATCTGAACTCTCTATCTATTAAGCATCGAGAGATGAAATCTCTCTAGACGCAATCCTGTTTTTTGAGAGCACAACTTGAGGATAGGTTTCCACCTCCATATATTTGATTTGGAGTTAAGATGGACCTAAAAAAGTTTAATTAATATCAATTATTACTAATTACTAATTACTTTATTTATTTATTTATTTATAAATTTTTATTTAATTTTTATTTTTATGTAATTTGACAAAGTCAAAATGTTTAGATCAGATAATAAAACATAATTGGACATTATAACATCACATATCTTGGTGCAACAACTATAGCGAATCCATAGCATTAAGATTCTTGTTGGTGACAATATGAGTAGAAGAATGTATAAGCTCTAGATATTATCAATGAACAATCAATTGAATTTTTGGAATATCATTTTTCTTCCACTTGTAGCCCAACTTAAGGGGAATTTAGAATTTTTTGACAAAATTTTCTTCACTCGTGTTTATTACTCCCTTCCTCACCAAGCACTATAGAATTTTCCTCGTAGTCAAATTGCATTGAGGGGATAGATATTGGAATGATAGAGAGATCTAGATGTCGGTTTTATCTATGATACAAAGATCTTATGTCATATAGGTGGTGATTTATAGTGAAAGGAGTCGACAAGAAATTTGAAATCATCGATGGAGGAAGGAAGGAATCTATTTGATAATATCGACATGAGAATTTTCTAATCATTTACATAATTCAAGTAGTGGATTGTGTATCATTTTCCCTTTGTAAATTTTGTTTAAGACCTTCAAGTATTTTTTGAGCTTCTATTGCCTTACATAAACTGTTATCTTCAAAGTTGAGCTTACATCTTCAATGGTGTTTATGTCAAATTATTGACGATAGTAATAGTGAAGAAATGCATAAGCTCTAAAATATTGAAAGCTTCACCTTTCTCAGTTCCATGTTCGCATTTGGTAGTTTCTTATATGATTATCATGATCACAATTAGTTCAAATTTGTTTTATATGTAATTTTTTCTTTCTTATGACATGTATAATGCTGATATTAAATAAGTGGATTTTGACTAGCCTTGGTTTGTTTGATTTCTAATTATTTAAAATGTTGTGAGTAGCAGCGTTGACACACATAATAGTATATTCATTTTTGTTATGATGAAAGTATATGTCATAGTGTTAGTTTTTGTTGCTTCGCTTATGTAATTTAGTCAAAGTTGTTGGTTTATTTATTTATTTTTAATCATTCTGATGTCTATTCTTTTATTAATAGAAAAGACTCAATTTATTGTGTATACCGATACACATAAGGTATCAATGTTTCTCGTATTTGTTCTACACATGCATTTTATCGCATAGCAGTACTTGTTGGAACATGTTAAAAGGAGACTTAATGTAATATTGCATAATAGTAAAAAGTAGTTAATTGAGAAAATATTTGTTATTTTTGGTTCACAAATGGATTTTTGCAGTTGTTCTTGTTACATTATGAATGAAAGTTTACATTATTAGTAATTAAATTATTTTCACGTATGCAAAAATCAAAGAGTTTAAAACTAAAATTGTTTGTGACTACGTGTCGAATTTTGAGAGAAATGGGCGTGTCAAGTCATTCGTAAATTAAATTTGCTTCAATTTTACAAAGTGGTGGGGAACATATGGCAATTTGAATCATCATATAAAGTATCTTTACTATTTGTATATATTATTTATAGTTTTACGAGCTTTAAAATTTGACCAAAAGTAACTCAGTACGACTATTAACTTTCAGTAATCAAATTATTTTCGCATCTACAAACACCAAAGAATTTAAAGTTAAATTTGTTTGAGGGGAATAAGGATCCCACTGCCTCGTAACTACATGTCAAATTTTCCGAGAAATAGTTGTGTCAAGTTATTCATAAATCAAATTTGGTTCAGTTTTACAAAGTAGTGGAACTAGCTATCAAGTTAATTTGTGATATAAAGTAGTTGAATACGTGTTGGCATAATATCTATTTGTGAATTTCCTTGTGCAATTTATATTTCTATCTATTATTTATAGTTTTAGAACTCTTCAAATTTGACTGGTAAAACAAAGGAAATCCTGTCACGTCATTGGTAAAATATGGTGGTCATTTTTTGTAACTTGAGGTTACAATTGTCAGCTTTCATGAAATTGGCTGTCAATTAGGTGTCAACAGTTGTGTTGTCATATTTTTATTGAAAAAAACAAAAAACAAAAAATCAGCTTGCAATGATATTTTTTCCGATATAGGTGAATTTGCCAATGGGGTTTTTGTTGATGTTGAATCCTTTTTCGATATAACAAAAATTTATTCAAACACTTGTGCTATTGGGTTTTATTAAGAACCCCAAAAAAAATGGTTGCAGGGTGAAATTACTGCTTCAGTAGACAACATTTCATATTATATATTAATTTTTTGTTTCTTATGACATGTATATCAATGATCTTGAAGCAAGAGAAATGTGCAGATTACATTCAAATGATCCTTTTCAAATTTCAAATTTTTTCCTATTACTGTATGTAAAAGTTTTCTTTAGTACCTTTAATTTCTTTTTATTTAGACTGTCACGTGTAATAATTTTCACATGAGTAATAATAACAGCAAGTGTTTGTGAAGAAACTCGAGAAGTGTAAAGTGAAATGGTATTTGAATGCATTATTCATTAACAGAGTATATTTTTGTTGCAAATGAAAAAATGGGTAGCAGGTGAGGGAATGAAGATATTTAAGGTCATACGGTTAACTCACTTACTGAGATTGATGATAGCTTTGACTAGTCAAGAACATATTAGTGAAATGTGAATCTATCAACGGAATAGAAAACAAGTAACAACATTTGGAGTACTGGATTAACAAATGATCGGTGTGTTTTGGAGGTTTTTAATTTCAATTTTTTATTTTATTTTTAATCTATGTGAAAAAAAATTGACTTAAGAAAGAGGGAACTTAAGCTAGGAGCTATTAAGGTTCCTCTAAATCCTAATGAATTCATATGGTTATTCAAGTTACTGAAACCAAACGAGTGTTTAGAATTGTCTGTTGTGAATCGTTTCCTAGAGCTAGAACGACAAGGAATTTACATTGTGCGGGAATTCATTTCTGCAACTTCTAAGGTTCCTTTCGATGTTCCTCTAATGGATATTTATTTATTTAGGTGACCATTTAGGAACCTTTTTTGGCTTGTTTCCTGTGTATTAGGGATAGAAAGTACATCACATGTTCTGAAATGAAAATTTATGTTCTTTATGAGACATACAAAAATAATTGTATTTTCGATTGGGTTGATGTCATTTTGAATGAATTATATGTTAAGTTACATTGATTACCCAAGAAAAATGGCTTATTTATGATGAAATGTCTGATATCACTTCTCATGTTAGGGAATTTGTTTGACAGTTTACCCTGTAATCCTAGATTGAAATTTTGCAATGAACCAATGTAGTTCTAGTATCCTATATTGTTGAAGCATGAAACATCTTTAAATTTTTGTTTTATTGAAGATGTTTTTTTAAGCCATGTATATCGCATGGTAGCTGGACACGATCATTCTCGAATATCTGCAGAGGTTGAGACGTTCCTATCTGGTAGAGGGGAATATCAGGAAACATAAAGCAATACGGTTATACGAAATTATGTTTCTAAAGGTAGGTGATTGATTTTGCTAATGTTTTTTCTATATAGGTATTTCTTTTTTGAAGTTTGGAGTGGCTATCGTCATTGGATACTATATTTGAATAGAAAAAGAAAAGATAATTTATTCACTTTCTATTTATTGTTGGAAAAATGATTGTTAAGAATATGATTCACACTTGCTAAGTATTTAGATGCTTTTAACTTAAGTGAAGCCGAATCTATTAAATACTTTGATAGATGAAGAATTTTCATGGAACATATTGAGTCTATGAAGTATGAGAACTTGTTTCCAAGAAGTAGATAGAAAAGTGAGGAAAGTCATAATGTATCAACAAAAGATTAAAAAGCGCTAGTAAATTCTGAATAGATCACTGAAAAAGAGATCATGAGGATGAGAGAAATATTTAAGAAAAGCGGAACAACTCCTATGAGGAAATATCAATCTTACACATGTAGTACTAATGTGACTTCATTGTCCAACAAAAGAAAGAAAATAACTAGTGTAAGTGAAAAATTGGTTGTTGATAAAATTCTTGCAATGAAGAGCCTTCATAGAGTAACTCCAGAAAGAGTTCACACTATTGAATCATTTAGATCCAATAGTGCACTTGAAATGGAAATAATTGATGAATCCATGGACATGGAAGTTGATAGTGTTGTGTTACCTAATTGGGTTAGTAATTGTTTACAAGAAAATTAGAAAAAAATGGAGGAAATTGTTGAAGAGGACATTACTTTCAATGTTTTTTTTTACATTGTAGGATGAAAATTATGAAATGGATGGTAAGAGATTGAAGATTAAAGGGATATAAATTTTCGATAGAAGGGTTGTTGATGAGTTAGAATTGAATGTTGATCTTTCTTCGGTTGCAATGCCAGGGTTGATGAAATCACATCAAGCTGGTGGTGAAGTGATTATGAATTTTGTTGGTCGATGAAAAGAAGAAAATGTGAAGTTGAAGGAAAAAATAAAAGGGCTAGAACACACACTGAGCCCTGGTCCTTTACTGAAGACTCCACTAGCGATATGTGGACCACCATTGAAAATTTCTAGTCCTAGCTTATTTAATAGATTTGAGAAGCCTGTTAATATTTTGAGTGTAGTGAAACGATATATCATTAGTTATATATCCAAAATATTGCGTATTATTCAATCTACATGGAAAGTTTATTTTAATCTGTGGCATTTAAATCAAAGAACTAGGCCTTCTATCGAATTGGTCAAAAGTGAGCTAGAGGGTGACAAGAAAATTGTAAACAATGACCTATTAACCTTTAGTCAGAAGCTTGATTCACTGTCCAAAAAAAAGAAAGATAAACAAGGGATGCCTGATGTTGATCAAATGAGGTAGGTCAAGGCTGCATGGTATGAGAAAATCAGAACATTGGGGGACATTATTTTTTAGTGTGGAGACAAAGAAAATTGAAGATGAGATGTGTATCTCAAGGCAGGAGAATTTTTTTAATTTAAATGGTTCATCTATTACATATGAGTCTGGATTATTTTCAAAGGACAAGTTGATGAATGATTCGGATAAGCTGAAATAATCACATGCAAGAAATTTTTATGATATAATTGCTTTTAGTGTAGAGAAAATTAAAAAATTGTCAATTACTTTTGTTAATGTTAACAAAGAGTACTCTGCCTTGGTTTTATAATTTCAAGAAGAAGAAAAAGAAAATGACGAGGAGATATTCAATGAACATGTTAAGCAAGACATGATCATTTATGTAATGAATGAATTCATTGAAGCTAAGGAGAAGGAATTCATTGTAAGAAGTCTGATTTCAAGAGATAGTTGGGGGGTAAAGAATATCACGATGTGATTTTTCATATTGTAAGTGTTTTAATACATTAGAGCATTTGTTTTTGTCATAAAATCATTTTACTATTGAAAGCTTATGTGTGCATTATGATGGAATGGTCTAATTATTAAATGAATTTCCTTGTTATTTGTTGTAGATGACTTTTTATAAATTAAGGTCAATGGGATTCCAATCGAAGCCCTCATTGGGATGAATGCATTTAGCTTTGCTAGTGAAGTGTTAACATTTTCATAAATTCTTTACGCAACAAGATCTATTTTTTGGACCATGGATCTGTAATCATAGGTTATTTGAATTTTGATTATTGTCTTTCCTATCTGTTAGCATGCTTCCTATATATGTAAAATATTCTGAGATAACATTTCACATGGGAGGTTGTATGGACCCGGGTTCTTGAACGTTGTATAGAAAACAATAATTGAGGAACTATTTTCTAGTTTTTTCTTTGGACTTTCATATATTAGTTAATTTTATGTAATGAATGATAATTAAAATGGATTTGTGTTTACCTTGTTCTAATACTGAAACTTTTTACTAGTTATATCAATAATTTTTAGTGAATGTTTTACATGTGAACTTGTATTACTATGGATTCTTTAATATTTATTAGTGTCATTGATTGACATAAGTTCATGAGACTAAGATTTTGAACTTTTATATTCTATGTAATGGTATGAAAATTACTAGCAATGAAAGTAAACATTTAACATCAGCTTTGGTTTAGAGATACCCATAGCATTTGTAATGTTTATTTGAATGATAGATATAGTGATTAGGATTTGAATTTGAAAACAATTGTTGTTGTTTTCATTATGTTTGTTACTGTTCAATGCTTGTGATGTACAAAGACTCTTTATTCTATTCCATTTTTATTTACAATGGAGATGGTCGCTTGGAAATTTTTTTGGTTGTTAGATGTCTATTGCTTTGTTGTGATTAGCATTTGAATCTAAATACAATTACAGTTGATGTAACTATGTTGATAACTATTGAAGGTTGTGAAACTAGAAAGCTTGACGATTATGTTCTAGTTTTCTTTATTTATGAATGCATATACAAAAGCAAGAATTAGACACATTAGTGTTCCATTGTACATAGTTTCCAGTCTACTGGGATTAGAGTGTGATTTTTCATTATGTAGAGGAAGCTTCTTGCATGGAGTAAAATCTATGTGCAATAACATATAATGATAATAATAATAATAATAATAATAATAATAATAATAATAATACATTGAACTATGAGATCTTTTTTTTCGAAGCATTATGAAAAATATCCATATTTCATTTTGCAATAGTTAATTGTAAGCCAGTCTTTGTAAATAATTTGGTCGTAGACATATACAATTTGTTTAATTAAAGAATTTTTTTTTTTTTAAATTAGTCCTACTGCACATTGAAACCTGCTTTATTGTGGAGACTTATTCTTGTTTGAAACACATATTAAAGCTTATATTGTAAATGATAAAAGTTTCAGTAGTCAATTGTAAATGACTATTTGGAGAGTGTTATTGAGTACAAATGTAGTTGTGCAGAAGTGTTTATGTGTGTGCAGAAGCTATGTGAAGAACAAATGCATCTACATAAGTAAGTATTTATATAACTCATGCTATATATAGAAACTGGTTTCAATATATAGAGCTTTTCTTACCTCAAGCCCATAATAATGAAAGCTTTTATTAAACAACAATAAACTTAAAAATCATAAAAGTAAATTAAATAAAATTATTTATTAATAAATTTTATCAATTGCAAGGAACAATTAATAATGTTGTGGCTAAAGTTCTACAAGTGATTGTAATCAATGCGAGAGTCGCACACTGCATATGGAAAAGATAAACAATTATGAAATCACATTATGTACAAGTGGAAGAAAGAAGAAGAATAAAAAGAAGAAGGAGAATAAACACTTTCATTTTGTGGAGTGTGATTTCCTCATTTTGATACATGACAAAATGAGATTAATGGCTTGATATCCTTTTCATGAATGGACAACTTGACACATAATCGAGAGTGTAATTGTTATTAAATCTAAAATGACAACGACATAGTAGTGGATGCGACTGTTGAAAGATTGTGAGCTGGCTATAATTATTATAAAATATTCACATTTAATTTGTTTCTTACATGAATTAACTAGTTTCTAAATTTTGAGATTTGTTTTTAAACTATTTATGCTATTTCTTGGAAACATATGCTTTGTTTATTTTGATTTTCTATTTATTCAAAATTTTCCATCAAACAATTTCATACACAGAATAGTAATAGATAGAAAAAAATAAAAAATTAATACTACGAACAATTACTCTAGTACTGAAAATCCTATAGCTTAACAGTTGTGATCTGATTTTCGAAAAACAAGTTCTTGGGTTTCTAAAAATTATATCAAAAATTCTCTGTTTCTTAGCCATAATTATGGCACATTTAGATTATGCAAATTATTGGTGGTTTTTTAACATATCGATGATTTATACCTAAAGTGCAGTGAAAATATTGTTGGTTAACAAAATATTTTAAAAGTACAAAGAAGAAATGGCTTTGAGGGGACAGAAATAAGTTATTTGCCTTAATACTATTAACTCACTTGCACTCATCGATCAGAGCTTTTAGTGGTTGAATGCATATGAGCAATATGTGAATTTTTCTGTGGAGGAGAAGAGTAACGATAAAATTTGGTCTACCAGATTAGTGAATGCTGCATGTGTTCCAGAAGTGTTTGATTTCAAAGAAATCATTTATATATGCACAAATAGATTTGAAATAAAAACAAAAACAATTAGTTTATCAACCAAATATACTCATATTTATTTTCCTTCATAGACATTTAGGTGGATACTGAAGCTACATATTCTCGATATGCGCTTATATTTGTCAAAAGTAAATAGTTTTTAGGTATCACAAGAAGGTGACTTGAAAATGATACAAGAGTTCATTCTGCTAGCTTCTAAGTTTCATTTTGATCTTTCCTCTCTGGATATTACTTTGTTTAGAGAACCGTTTTCAGAGTTATGTTCGCCATATGTGCAGTTAATGGACCAAGAAACTACGCTCAGTGTCCCAATATCCACTCTCTATGTGCTCCATTATTCATATAAAAAAATTGTTTAGTTAACTCGGTTGATCTTATTTCAAATGAACCATGTTTTCAATTAGTAAATTTGTTCAAGAGAGTTAGTTTCTTCTTGATGGAATATCTTATAACAACCCTAATGTCAAGTCATACTTTTGATGAGTTGCGACATAACCCTAATTTTAATTTTGAAAAAGAGATGATGCAGTTTCACTATCCCATATTGTGGAAGTAGGAAGCTATTTCAATTTTTTGTCTAATTCAAGATATGTTTGTACAGAAATTTATTTGCATGAGAATTGGAAGAGAGCCCCATTGAATACCTGGTGAAGCATAAGTTTTCCTCTGGGGGAAAGGGACACATGAAGAAAGAGGACATAATATGGTTATGCAAGTTTATGGGTTTCGTGGTAAACCACTATTGCTTCCAAGAATTGTTATGGACAAGTATTCTGTTGCCAAAGTCTATAGACAATATTATGATTGGCATGTTAAATTTGAACAGAAAAAAGAAGAAACAATTTGTATCTTTCACATTTAGCATTCGACGAGTAACCGTGAATAATGGAAGCCAACTTGCAAAGCATTTGAAGTTGTTGCACTGTTTTAATTTAAAATAAGTTGAAGGTTGGTTAGATGTTGATCCAAGAGGCCTATCTATCACACATTTTGGTGCCATCAAATGTGATCTCTTGTTCAAAAAACTTGCAAGTGACAAAAAAAATATTCATAGTGCTCCAAGAAATAATCAAGAAGGAGCAATGACTCATAGAGAAATTGTTGAAGAAGGAAGTATTAGAACTGGAACAAAATTCAAAGAAGGAATAAAAAATCTGTGCAGTCTTCGGATTGCATATCTAAAACTTCTTTGCCTTCATCTGTTAAACTAGGTTGTCATTGATGTCAATATGGCAATATTCTGGATACTAGAGGATGACATGAAGCCAAGGGGATGCAGAGCAGATTCATGAAGAGATAGGAGCAAAGGCCATCAGGATAACCGAGCCATATATATATATATATATATATATATATATATATATATATATATATATATATATATATATATATATATATATATATATATCTATATATCTATATATATATATATATATATATATAGATATATATATATATATATATATATATATATAGATATATAGATATATATATATATATATATATCTATATATGTATATATATATATATATATATATATATATATATATATATATATATATATATATATATATATATATATATATATATATATATATATATATATATATATATATATATATATATGTATGCGGAACCAGACATATATGCAAGGAGGTGGTCTTTGAAAGACACCACCAAGCCATCGGAGAGCCATGTCAAAGCAAGAGAGGAGCAATATATATGGAGCAAATGGAGAAAATGGACCGAGAGGAGCAGATGGAAAGAGGAGCCAAGAGGAGCAATATATATAGAGCCATCGGTATATGCCAAATAGGAGGTGCACACAGAGTGGACCGAGAGGAGCAGATGGAGCAAGAGGAGCCAAAGAGGAGGAGCTACAGGAGCAAACAGAGTGGACCGAGCAGAAGCATTGTTCTTGAAAGCTTTTCCATCTGTGTATAGTAGTTAATGGTGTTCTGCTAATATATATCTATGCATGTATCGGATAGCTTAATCCACTGTGTATTGAAAGTGTTGGAGCGCTTATTTTCTGCATGATATGTGATTGAAGCCTTGGGAGTCATTTCCTTTTTATCCCGGCGTATACAGACTCCTTAAATCATTTTACAAGTGCTATATCGGATATCTCTGTTTACACAGAGAATTCAAAATATTTCCCCTTAGGTGGGACAGTGGCGGAGTTGAAAGAATATTAATTTTGGTCTAGACCCATATCGGGTCCGGAAACCAAATATCGCATCGGAGGAGAGGCCTGGGAACCGCCGAAGTGTATGCTCCGAAATCCCGGAGCCGGAGTATTATGAAGTGCAGCGGATAAGGATTTCGGGTCCGAAATCAATATCGCATCGGAGGAGTGGAGCCTTTCGCAATCACCGAAGTGTATGCTCCGACAGATCAGAGCCGAACCATTATAAAGGGGAGCATAAAGTAATATCGGGTCTGCAAAGGCCTTTGGGACAGTTAAGTGTAAGCTCCGACTGTCTAGAGCCGAAATATTATAAAACAGAGCCTAAAGGAGCATCGGGTCCGCAGACCCATTACATTGCAAATCTGCCAATAGGGAACTGCCGATAGGCCGGACCCGAAATCTCTTTAGAAGGGAGCTTAAAGGAGTATCGGGTCTGCAGACCCATTACATTACAAATCTGTCGATAGGGAACTGCCGATAGGCCGGACCCGAAATCTCTTTAGAAGGGAGCTTAAAGGAGTATCGGGTCCGCAGACCCATTACATTGGAAATCTGCCCATAGGGAACTGCCGATAGGCCGGACTCGAAATCTCTTTATAAGGGAGCTTAAAGGAGTGTCGGGTCTGCAGACCCTTTGTATTACAAAGTCGCCGGGGTGAACTCGCCGAATTGACGGAGCCGAAATTTGAATAGGCTGGATCATAAAAGGGTGTCGGGTCCGTCGCATCGGAAGAGGCTATTCTATTGTTTACAGCGAACGCCGATGTTTATCGGACCTGAAACAATATTAAAGGGAGTCTAAAGCCATATCAGGTCCGCACCTCATCGGAGGTCAGGCCTTAAGATTTTTGTTATGGTTGCGAAATCCGGACCCGCCGAATTTATGAAAGCAGCCATATAATCCTTGAGATCCGCGTACATTGAGTCAAGCATTTTTTATGCTAGTTCTGTGTATTCATATTATATGGTTACATATGGCCATGAGGGGTTTTATGGTAATTCCATATATGTCTATAAGTGTGGCGGGTTGATTAAAGCGCTCGGTGATGGTTGATTAGAGGCTCGGTTGGTGGCTTCCGATAGACATAAAAGCGGCGATAAAAGGGTGGCTCTGATTCTTAAGTGTGGAGGCGAAAATACTGTGAGGAATAGTCCCGATAGTATGGGAGACCAAATCATGGCGACTATGATTGTGATAAGGACGTGGCTGTCCGTTAAAAAATGCCATCCCTGTGTATGCCCACAATCATTGGCAAAGCAGCGCTGTTACAAGTTTTTGAACTTGTGTTCTCTACAGATGACTCGCTCCTTGCTCATTGATTCAACGTGTCCTGTGAAAACGAATGGATAGAGGAAGCTACAGCGACAAACAAGCCAACAAGTGAGGAAACTGAAGCAGGCGAGAAGGAAGCCGAAGAGCCAGCAAGAAAGAGGAAATGAATGGACAAAGATAGGTATGCATAAAACTGTAAATAGAGGACTGCATGTGAGCGATGGTTGTTGAAAACAAACCAGAATATGAGGTAGCAGAAGTAGCATAGGTGGTGGAGCATTGTTTGAATTTGCTAGTGAACACTTCTGTGGCAATTGAACACTGTTGGAGCTGCTGTGGGGGTGAAGAACCAGAGTGTGAGGTGGTAAAAGCAGCAGAGGATGTAGAGGCTGCAGAAGCAGCGGAGGTTATAGAGGCAGTAGCAGCAGAAAAGGCTATTGGAGACTATGCGTGGGCAATGTGCAGAGCTGTGAAGACTCATCCATAAGAAGACATGGTTGTCATTGATACTGTAGTTTGGAGACTATAGTGAAGCTGTAAATAGACAGAACTCAGCAGAGAAGAGTTCTGAGAGTAGAAGGATTGGAGTCCTTGGGGTTGGAGCCTTAAAAGTGAGAAGGATGGGAGTCCTTGAGGCTGGTGCCTCAGAAGTGAGATTGGATTGGAGTCCTTGGGGTTAGTGCCTCAAAAGTAGGAAGGATTGAAGTCCTTGGGAGTTGGTGCTCTTAAGTCCAAGATTGGTGTCTTGGGAAAATAGAGTTGGTGCTCTGGAGGTTGGAGCCTCACCAAAGTCCAAGTTGGAGCTTGGAAACCGATTGTGACCATCTATATATTGTATTTATTTTACTGCACAGTTATATTAATAAAAGCATTTATTCTTGTTGTTCATATTTTGTTCTGAATATATATGTTTTGACTAGTAAAACAATAGTGGGAAAAAGAAACACTGATTCACCCCCTCTCTCAGTATTTCCAACAATTGGTATCAGAGCCAAGTTCCTTCATTCAAAGCTTAATAGCTTGAAGGTTGACTCTCAGAACACAAATGGCGAGATCAACGAAGAAAGTCTCCAATCCTCCTAAGGATGTGTCTCCCTCTACTACTAAAATAGAAGACAATGAATTTGAGGAGGCTCCTAGGCTCAATGGGAACTTTAATATATGGGAAGTAAGAATGAGGAATTTCTTACAGACTCAAGGCTTTGAAATCTGGAAATCTGTGATTGATGATAGAAGTATGGATGAAAAATCCAAGGAGTACAATGCAAAAGCAGTAAAGGAAATCTTGAATGGGCTACCTGATTCTCTAAAGAACAATCGAGGAAAATGTTCATTAGCAAAGGGTATATGGGACAAACTTCATGACCTTCACTCAAAAGGAGCATTGACCATGAACATCAGTCAAGAAGATAATGGAAATCTAGAAGGAAATCCAGAACCCATCATAGAAGCTGAAAATAAGAATGATGACATCAAGACTGTAGCAGACCAAAAAGATGAAGTGAATGAAAAAGACTTCGTAGAAGAACTCCTTGCTCAACTTATGACTGTCATGGAAGAGAATAATAATTTCAAAAAATAAAATGAGGCACTTAAGAAGATAGCTCCAGTTGGTGACCAAGATCAAACAAGGAAGAAAGTTGATCTCATCAAGCTTCAAGTACAAGAAAGGGATGAAGAGCTTTCCAAGCTTAAGAGGGAATATCATAAAGCAAAGAAGTAGGAAGATATCTTGTCAAGTCAACTTGAACAAAGGCACAAGAGTGTGAACAAAATTGAAGAAGAGATTGGTCAGTACAAGGTAGATGTCTCCTCCCTTAAGTCTCAATTACAAGAAGCCAGGAAACAAGCACAAGGAGCTGAGAAGAGAATGGAGAGCAGTCAAGCAAAGAATGAAGAAATCTTCAAAATGAAGTCAGATATCATCTCCCTTAAAATAGTAGCAGCTGAAGCTACTCGTAGCAAGGAAGAAACTGAGGAACAACTTGCAAAGAAGAATAATGAGTGTGAAAGATTGGAAGAAGAGATTTTCCTCCTCAGGAAAAAGGTTGAAGGGATGAACAAAATCATGAAGAGCTCTCAGGCCTTGGATGACATGCTCAGCTATCACAGATGTCCATCTGATAAATCAGGTCTCAGATATGTAGGTGAATCCTCAAACAAGAATGAAAATGCTTCAAACAAAAGAGATGTGAAGAAGTTAGAAAGAAATAGTGATGCTCCCAGTTCCAGCAAAGGCAAGGAGAAAAATCAAGGCTACAATAGAACAAATACTGCTCCAAGAAGAAATCCGGCTCCAAGAAGAAAACCCGCTCCAAGAAGAAAGATAGATGATGACAAAGATGCGAGAGGCAATGGTTATCATCAAAGGATCTCAAGGCAGCAAGGCTTCAGAAGTACACCAAAGAAACCTACATCTCCCACGTACCAAAGTTCATTTTTTGGTTATTGTTATTCCTGTACAAACTTTGGTCATATGGCAAAAGACTATCATAAAGATAGATGTTGTGGTCCCCAACCATCTCATAGAGATAGATGTTATAGCCTCCGACAACCTCCAAGAAACAATTTTGCAAAAAGAAACCATGAATTCTTATTCATGTACAATGTAGAATGCCTCAAGTGTCATAACATTGGTCATATGGCACGAGATTGTAACTTAACATGGGCTCTTACACAAGCTAGAACCATGCAAAAGAAGAAAGTTACACAAGTATGGAGAAGGAAGGAAATACAATCCGAAAGTCCCTTGAGTTATTCAGCCAATAGCATGTATCATTGGCCTAAATTCTGACAACCTAAGCATTTTATAAGAAGACTCTGCCAAGAGGAGATGATGCATACAGTTAGGGGGAGCCTATCATGTTTCAGAAGCACTCCATTGAAGCATATGATCCTGTAACCATTCTTTGGACTGTTGTTAAAGAAATGGGGCAAACATACATGGTGCTGTTATCATAGAGGTTTTAACTCAGGAATTTAATGTGAGAACAGATAAATTTTGGACACTAATAGAGGCATTCTTCAAACAAACAGATACATATGGAATGGAGATTGAAGTAAGAGCAGCTAGCAGCATATAACAAACTAAAGCATTGTAAAAGGATGCAGATCAGCAATTGGATTTAAAAGGCAGTCACAGATTGGATATTTGAATCTGCAGAGATATGTACAACAACGCAAGGAAAAGATGGCTCACAGGAAGGAGAATGTTGTGCAGTCAAGCATAACTGAAGCTGATACAGATCACTTAAGGAATATAGCAACAACAAGGCACAACCCCTCACATTTTTTTTGTCCAAATGCAATGATGATTGAATACTAGGTGGCAGTAACTTAAGGGGAAGCACAAAGACACAAATAAACTCAGATATGAAGAAAGACAATCTCAGGAGCAGTTTCTATCTTGATTCGAACTATGAAGGTCTCTCAATTCTACCTATGGAGACATCAATATGGATTGAGCATGAAAGCCTGGACTTGGACACCTGTGTATGGCCATTTGTAATCTCAATGAAAGCATTAAAGTAGAGCATCCTGAAGCATTGTTGAAGCCATGATAAAGTAGTTCTGAGACATGAAGATGATAAAGCATCAATCCTTCTATCTTGAAGAAGAAGAGCACTATGACAGGGGGAGTCATAGACCCATGAAGATCTACCATTCATGAAGAACAGAAGCATTTTGATAGGGGCAGTCCCAGAGCACTCCTTTGCCATTGATGTCAAAGGGGGAGAGAAGAAGAATATTGCCATCAATAACAAAGGGGGAGATTGTTGAACTAGGTTGTCATTGATGTCAATATGGCAATATTCTGGATACTAGAGGATGACATGAAGCCAAGGGGATGCAGAGCAGATTCATGAAGAGACAGGAGCAAAGGCCATTAGGATAGCCGAGCCATATATATATATATATATATATATATATATATATATAATATATATATATATATATATATATATATATATATATATATATATATATATATAGATATCATATATATATGCGGAACCAGACATATATGCAAGGTGGTGGTCTTTGAAAGACACCACCAAGCCATCGGAGAGCCATGTCAAAGCAAGAGAGGAGCAATATATATGGAGCAAATGGAGAAAATGGACCGAGAGGAGCAGATGGAGCAAGAGGAGCCAAGAGGAGCAATATATATATAGAGCCATCGGTATATGCCAAAGAGGAGGTGCACACAGAGTGGACCGAGAGGAGAAGATGGAGCAAGAGGAGCCAAAGAGGAGGAGCTACAGGAGCAAACAGAGTGGACCGAGCAGAAGCATTGTTCTTGAAAGCTTTTCCATCTGTGTATAGTAGTTAATGGTGTTCTGCTAATATATATCTATGCATGTATCGGATAGCTTAATCCACTGTGTATTGAAAGTGTTGGAGCGCTTATTTTCTGCATGATATGTGATTGAAGCCTTGGGAGTCATTTCCTTTTTATCCCGGCGTATACAGACTCCTTAAATCATTTTACAAGTGTTATATCGAATATCTCTGTTTACACAGAGAATTCAAAATATTTCCCCTTAGGTGGGACAGTGGCGGAGTTGAAAGAATATTAATTTTGGTCTAGACCCATATCGGGTCCGGAAACCAAATATCGCATCGGAGGAGAGGCCTCGGAACCGCCGAAGTGTATGCTCCGAAATCCCGGAGCCGAAGTATTATGAAGTGCAGCGGATAAGGATTTCGGGTCTGAAATCAATATCGCATCGGAGGAGTGGAGCCTTCCACAATCACCGAACTGTATGCTCCGACGGACCGGAGCCAAACCATTATAAAGGGGAGCATAAAGTAATATCGGGTCCGCAAAGGCCTTTGGGACAGTTAAGTGTAAGCTTCGACTGTCCGGAGCCGAAATATTATAAGATAGAGCCTAAAGGAGCATCGGGTCCGCAGACCCATTACATTGCAAATCTGCTGATAGGGAACTGTCGATAGGCCGGACCCAAAATCACTTTAGAAGGGAGCTTAAAGGAGTATCGGGTCCGCTGACCCATTACATTGCAAATCTGCCGATAGGGAACTACCGATAGGCCAGACCCGAAATCTCTTTAGAAGGGAGCGTAAAGGAGTGTCGGGTCCGCAGACCCTTTGTATTACAAAGTCGCCAAGGTGAACTCGCCGAATTGACGGAGCCGAAATTTGAATAGGCTGGATCATAAAAGGGTGTCGGGTTCGTCGCATCGGAAGAGGTTGTTCTATTGTTTACAGCGAACGTCGATGTTCATCGGACCCGAAACAACATTAAAGGGAGTCTAAAGCCATATCAGGTCCACACCTCATCGGAGGTCAGGCCTTAAGAGTTTTTTTATGGTTGCGAAATCCGGACCAGCCGAATTTATGAAAGCAGCCATATAATCCTCGAGATCCGCGTACATTGAGTCAAGTGGTTTTTATGCTAGTTCTGTGTATTCATATTATATGGTTACATATGGCCATGAGGGGTTTTATGGTAATTCCATATACGTCTATAAGTGTGGTGGTTTGATTAAAGTGCTCGGTGATGGTTGATTAGAGGCTCGGTTGGTGGCTTCCGATAGACATAAAAGCAGCAATAAAAGGGTGGCTCTGATTCTTAATTGTGGAGGTAATACTGTGAGGAACAGTCCCGATAGTGCGGGAGACCAAATCATGGCGACTATGATTATGATAAGGATGTGGCTGTCCGTTAAAAAATGCCATCCCTGTGTATGCCCACAATCATTGGCAAAGCAGCGCTGTTACAAGTTTTTGAACTTGTGTTCTCTACGGATGACTCGATCCTTGCTCATTGATTCAACGTGTCCTGTGAAAACGAATGGACAGAGGAAGCTACAGCGACAAACAAGCCAACGAGTGAGGAAGCTGAAGCAGGTGAGAAGGAAGCCGAAGAGCCAGCAAGAAAGAGGAAACGAATGGACAAAGACAGGTATGCATAAAACTATAAATAGAGGACTGCATGTGAGCGATCGTTGTTGAAAACAAACCAGAATATGAGGTAGTAGAAGCATCAGAGGTGGTGGAGCATTGTTTGAATTTGCTAGTGAACACTGCTGCGGCTGTTGAACACTGTTGGAGCTGCTGTGGGGGTGAAGAACTAGAGTGTGAGGTAGTAAAAGCAGCAGAGGCTGTAGAGGTTGCAGAAGTAGCGGAGGTTATAGAGGCAGCAGCAGTAGAAAAGGCTATTGGAGACTATGCGTGGGCAGTGTGCAGAGTTGTGAAGACTCATCCATGAGAAGACATGGTTGTCATTGATACTGTAGTTTGGAGACTACAGTGAAGCTGTAAATAGACAGAACTCAGCAGAGAAGAGTTCTGAGAGCAGAAGGATTGGAGTCCTTGGGGTTGGAGCCTTAAAAGTGAGAAGGATGGGAGTCCTTGAGGCTGGTGCCTCAGAAGTGAGATTGGATTGGAGTCTTTGGGGTTAGTGCCTCAAAAGCAGGAAGGATTGAAGTCCTTGGGAGTTGGTGCTCTTAAGTCCAAGATTGGTGTCTTGGGAAAATAGAGTTGGTGCTCTGGAGGTTGGAGCCTCGCCAAAGTCCAAGTTGGAGCTTGGCAACCGATTGTGACCATCTATATATTGTATTTATTTTACTGCACAGTTATATTAATAAAAGCATTTATTCTTGTTGTTCATATTGTGTTCTGAATATATATGTTTTAACTGGTAAAACAATAGTGGGAAAAAGAAATACTGATTCACCCCCCCTCTCAGTATTTCCAGCATCATCTTCAAGTGAAAGAAAACAAAAAGATACCAAAGTTATACAACTGATTCATGATCAACTATTAGCTACTAGAGATTACAAGGAGCCTCATCAAATGTTAAATCTAGAGAAAATGCACATGAATGAATTGAAAAATAAAAAAATTACCCTGCAAACAAGAGGTAGTCAAGAAGCTATAATGAGGACACTGAAACTTAGTTACCTGATTGGGCCAATACTAATTTGAATGAAAATCAAAATATAGTGGGGAAAATTGCCAAATAATTTTCTATTCTCAATGATCTGTTTGCCACTTTTCAACATGAAAAGTTTAAGAGGGACGGTAAAATATTGAAAATTGAAAGAGTAAGGATGCATGATAAAAATGTTAATGGTAAAGAGGAAATGAATTTTCGTGTCTAGAATTGCAACCATAGGTGTTCTGACATTTCACGAAGGTACTGGGAATGTGTTTGCAGTGTCTATTGAGCAACGGGAAGTAGAGAACCTATTACTGAGAGAAACAATAGAAATGTTGGAAAATGATTTAAATATGGGTCCTTTATTAATGAATCTATTTGTAGTATAGACTCAACTATATGAAATTCCCACTGTTAGCACATTTCATAGATCTATTAGAGCTCTACAAATCGTTAATGCAGCAAATGACATATTGTCAGTAATATATGCCAGCAGTTATAAATCATTGAACATGCATGGAAAACAGTTTCTGTTATGCTACGGTTAGAATGAGAAATCAACTCATTTGTCGATTTGGCGAGAAGTAATATTAACAAAGACAAGCATTTCATTAACCAAGACTTGCTTTTAGTCGAAATCTTTAATTGTTGTCTAATGTAGACATCAAAAATAGAGAACTACTCAATGCTAATTGAATCAAGAAAATCAAAGTTGGATGGTCTAGAAAAATCAGTACACTAGAAACAATTATTTCTAAATGTGGGAGCATAAATGATAGGAGAAGTGATGTGTTTCTAAAGGAGATGCAAAAGTTTCAAGATCTAGACGACCCATGCATTATATGAAATTATGAATTGATTAAAAAAGGTACGCTAACATTTGAATTAGATAAGAGAAAAAAGTTAATGGAAAAAAAAATTGACAATATAACTAATTTTACTTCAGAATAAATTAGCAAATGGCTAACTGGCTTTGTTAGTATTAATGATAGGAAATCATTGTTAACTTCTTAGTTACAAGAAGAGGTGATGGAGATCGAAAAGTAGTTGTCCAATCAACATGCAAGGCTAGATATTACAATGGGATCAATGAAAGAATTCGTTCAATCTAAGTTGAAGACATTGGTTCAACATGCATGCATCTAGAAGACAGTTGATAGTGAAACAATTAGTGTATATGATTTCTAAAATTATTACTACGCTTAAATGTTCGCATTCGTTCTCTATTTACTAGTATTCAGTCATCATGATTTTTTAATTTTATTAATGTCACATAGTCTAGTTTCCAAATGCAGTTCCTTATTTTCTTTTTTAGTTCCCTCTTTCCGTATTATGTTTCATGCATTTACTTTTCCCAAATGTAGGAGCAAGTAGTTAAAGAGAAGATGCTAGAATAGTATAGTGAATGAGAAAATAAACTGAACCATTGAGCATTTTCATTACTGATATAGGCGATTCTCAATGAGGATCAGAGTTCTTAATGCTTTGCATCTGACCTTCTATGAATTTGTATTTTGTTTATTTATTTATGTCGTAGTTATGATGAATTTAATTTGAAACTTGATTATTTTCTTGTGATTATGATTGTATTGCTTAATGTCACAGACTTACGCTTTTAGCACTTGCATTATGTCATCGATACATATATCGAAAGAACATGAAACATGAAAACGTTTTTGTTTGCTATGAAACATGAATAATGTTTATTTTCGTGATATTTTTAAGTTTGACAAGATTAGGATACTCTAGGAATGGATTTTATGACGTTTTCTTCATATATGTCTATTGTACATAATCAAAGCTTTCTGTTATATTTTGAAATGAAAGAAACATATTAATTTTACGTGATTTTAATTTCGATTGGTTTTGTGCTGCACTACGTAATCTTTAACCAATTAATTAGCGGTGGATCTTTCTGCGAACAATTTTCATTGTGCAGGAAGATTTCATTGTGTGGAGTGCAGAGGTCTGTACCATGAAAGCTTGAAATCTTTCTCCACACAATGGAATTCATCTGTAGTTCCACACATATTCCTATTTACACAAAGATAGCCATAAACAAAGATTTCATTGTATGAAGAGCACAACATTTAATCAGTTGATTATCAAAGTTTTTAATGCATAAGAAGTTAATTTTGTTGAAGTGTGGAAATCATACTAGGTTTGCAAGAGGTGTTTTTTGACATTTTTGCTTATGCCCGAGGGTTGTTCCATTGCATAATTTAAGCCTCTACATTTTCACATAAAAGCCATATGCAGAGGTAAAAAAGCCATAAGAATGCTTGGTACAATAAAAATTTGGACTCTACTTCTACAATTTGCACTAGAATCATATTAACATTACAGAATTAGTAAACAAATATGAACATTAGGCTATTAATAAGAATCAAAATTAGATGTGTTAAGGTTTTGAATTTGAATGGACCTTTCCATTCTGTCGATTAAGTCAATTAGTAACAATATATACGTTAATATTATTAATATTTTAGTCCTTTAAAAATCATAATGAAATCTTCAAAGCTTTGCATGTTTATTAATTTTTAAAATATACATAATATTGATATTTCAATTCTTTGAAAATCATGATTTTAGTTTTAATATTTTAATTCTTTGAAACAATGCGAAGCCAGACAACACTGTGAAGTGATAACCATTTTTTTTGTATGTATTGAATTGGATTCCCTTTGAAACCTTATTCACAGTGTGAATGAAGTTGCTCAGTTTAGAGTTAAAAAACAAAATTTAAGTCCCTTTACCATAATTATCAAGTTTTATCGAGAGGAATAAGCATTTTATGAAGCATTTTTTGTGCAAACAGGTAGTGTGTGAAGCTACTTGCAGAGTGAAAGTTTTGCTCAAGAAAATATTTTCATAGGGTTTATTAAAATAATAAATATACAAATCTCATTTTTAGTTATTATTTAGTAACATATTTTACAAGTACAAAAGTAGCTATGTGGATGTGGTTATGTGAAGATGGTTGTTTAGAAGAAGTGCTTGCACAAATAAAATGCATGTGTGCAAACGTTTCATTGTGCCCAAAGCGTTAGTCATAGTTTATTAAAACAATAAACATACAAATCTCTTTTTGAATTCTTATTTAGGAAAAATATTTCAGAATGATCAATTCCTCCCCAAGATATTTGAAATCCATATCAATTAATAAGAGTTTTCAATGTCAATTACTAATCGAAGGGAGTTATTGAGTATATAAGTAACTGTGTGAAGGAGGTTGTGTGTGTGTGGAGGTTGGGAAGAGAACAAATTCATGTGTGGAATAAAGTATTAGTGAAATTTATGTAGATTGACGCAAGTGTGGAAGTATGTTTTAATTGTAATGCGATTATGAGTTTTTTGGAGTTAGTGTATTTGTAATTTGATATTTGTAGATTGTACAGATCATGGAGGTCTTTGGTGTGAGAGAAATGCTTATTTTATTATTAATAGATTTTGTAGAGTACATTTTGCAATATGCATGTGGGTGGCTTATATTTCTACATAGGAAAACAATAACCGAAGAAACAAACACAAGACATTATAGACACATTATCTACTAACATTATTAGATGAATTTCAAAAAAATTAAATGTAAATGTAGTTAAAATTAATTCCATCTGTGTGAATGAAGTTCCATACGTAGCTCCATTCTCCCACACATAGCCCGCCCTCCACATAGTTAGAGCTCCATACAATGAAACATAATAATATCAATTCAAAATTCCCTCTGCAAAAGTTACGAAGCAACATAGTCCCTGCCTCTACGACAAATTAATTGATCAAAACAACACGGGATCCACATTTCATGCGTAGGAAGTCGATTGTGCAGAAAATGTTTTTTTTTTTTTTTTGGATCTCTTCACTTCACACTAAATATTTTTATTGCTAATATTTTAATTATAAATAATGCATATGTATGTATTCTATTTTTGCTTGCATTTGTAAATGTAACAAGATAGTAAGGTATGCCAAAAAAAGAAAAGAAGAGGAAGCCTAGAATATTGATGAAAGCTTAATAAACATTTGAGGATGCATAAAACTCTTGACATTGTCACATTTTGAAAAAAACATTTCTCTCCAAACATTATCAGAAAGCTAACAATAAATAGTACTCTACAAATTTCAATTCAAGAAAACTAATTATGCATTTCCATTTTGCACCTTCATATAAGCACATCATAATGGAAATGAATCTCAAACTATTTGGTCAAGGAATTGTCAGAGAAAAGATTTCAAATAAGAATTATTTGGTCTTCATCCTCATTTTTCCACAGATACATTGTCTAGATGGTAAAGAGCCAATCTTAAACCCCAGAAGACGGGAGAGATGAGATTGGATGGAAGGATGCGTGTTGAAGAAGAACAGAGTGGATTTGGGGAAGTTAATCTCCATACCCGAAGCTTGGCTGAACAAATTGAGGATATTTCTGTAGGCTAAGGCCTCTTTGACTGTGGGGGCGCCATGTAACATGGTGTCGTCCACAAACTGTTGATGAGTTGTGGCCGGACAGGCTCTAATAGGTTGTAGACCTCTAAGTTGGCCTTCTACTTTTTTCCTTGCTATTAATCTGCTAAGGCCTTCCATGAGAATGACAAACAGAAAGGGGGATAGGGGATCTCCCTGTCTGATGCCTCTGGTGGGGTGGAAGGGAGCAGAGGGAACCCCATTCACCCGGATGGAGTATCTAGGCGATTTGATGAGGGCTAGAATCCACTTAATCCACTGGCTACTAAATCCAAAAGCTGCTAACACTGCTTCCAAATAAGACCAGCTTACCTTGTCGTATGCTTTGGATAGGTCTAGCTGCATGAGCATACCGGCTTCTTTTCGAGAGTGGAGAGAGTGAATCATCTCCCGGGCGAGCAAGATATTGTCCATTATTTGCCTTCCCTCCACATAGCCAGACTGTTCTTGCGATATGATGCCGGGTAGGATAGCCTTCAATCAGTTTGCTATGACCTTGGAAATTATTTTATAGATGACATTACAAAGTGCAATGGGTCGGAATTTTTCCGGAGTGTTGGCTTCCTCCACTTTGCGAACAAGAGCGATGAAGGTGGAGTTTAAGGATTTAAGGATGGTTTTGGATCGTCTTGAGTCTTCAACTATCTCCCAAATGTCTTGCTTGACGATGTTCCAGCAGGCTTTGTAGAAGTTGATGGTAAAACCATCCGGACCTGGAGCTTTGTCATTGGGCATACTTCTGACTGCCTCCTCAACTTCTTCCATGGTGATTGTTCTTCTAAGGGACCAGTTCTGCTCTTCTGTGATTATTCTAGGTATTACATCGGTGATTTCTTTGATGGCTTCCTCCCTATTAATCCCTGGCTCTTGCGCTATGAGGCTGAAGTGATTTGTGAGGGAGGCTAAAATTTCATTATGATTTCTGATAATACCTCCCTCACCGTTTTTTAGCTCCAGTATTTTGTTGGCGCTTCTGTAATCCATGGCTGATCTGTGGAAGAACTTTGTATTTTGTTCCCCTTCTTTCAACCAAAGGATTCTAGATTTCTGCTTCCACAATGTTTCTTCCTGCTTGCATCGGTTGTGCCATTGCTGAGTAAGATCATCTTCTAGTTTGCTGGTTTCCTCCTCTCTGTGTCCTGCCATGCCTTCCTTTTGAATCTGTTCCAGCTTGTTTTCGATAATGGCCTTCTCCTGGAATATATTTCCGAAAACTTTTTTGTTCCAATCCTTCAGTTTCATTTTGATGTTTTTTAATTTCTGTTGAAGAATATACATTTTGGAGCCTTCCTCCCCTAAGGGCTCTGACCACCACTTTTCTACCATCGTAAGGAAGGTAGGGTGTTCTATCCAGAACTTTTCAAACCTGAAGGGTTTGTTTCTGGGAGTGCCCTGTATCTCAACGGCTAGTGATATCGGCCAGTGGTCAGATCCTCCACTAGGGAGGATATTTGATTCAACAGCCGTCCCTTCTAAGAGCAGGCTTTCTGAGATTAAAAACCGATCCAGTCCAGAAGGGATGAGCCTTTCTCCCCCCCTTCTATTGTTCCAAGTATAATTGCCACTCTTGGGATAAACATCAACCAGTTTTGCATTGTCTATGAAACTTAGGAAGGCCTCCCCATCCCTGTGTAGTTTCCTTAGGCCCCCTTTTTTCTCCAGGAGGGAGGTTATCATATTGAAATCTCCCACCAAAATAAGATTTTCATTATGGTGTCTATCTATGAATTTGTTTAACGAATCTAGAAAACTAATTTTGTCTTCTAGCTTTTGAGGACTATAGACATTGATGCATAAAAAAGAAGATGAATTACCTGTAGGCTGCACTTCCAGTGCCAGGTAATTTTTGCTAGCTTCAACTGTGATAAGCTGATATCTTCTTGTATCCCAAAAGGTCGCTAAGCCCCCTTCGCGCCCTTTGCTTCCAATCTCCAAAACTTCAAGATTCCTCCCTAACTTCCCTCGTAGCTTGTCTATGAGAGCACTGTTGCATTTGGTTTCTTGTAGAAACAGCATGTCCGGGTTATACTTTTCCATCTTCCGTTTCAGAACCCTCTGTTTGGCTTGATTGCTTATTCCTCTAGCGTTCCATGAGACAATCTTCATAGTTAAATATTTAGTTGGAAGGACGGGTAGTCACTTAACTGCCTTATCAAGCCGGCATTGATTAACATCTCTCCAAGTTCCTGTAGTTGTTCTATACTTGTCTTGCGGCCTCTTCGGCGTTTGTGTCTTGAGCCTGAGGTCCTTCCTAGCAGTGTTTGGTAGTGAGGGGAGCCTCCCTTGATTATGCCTAGCTTTCTCTTCTGTTTTTCCATTATTGCCTTCTGCCGCGCTATAAAGACGTCATTGACCTTTCTTATTTCTTCCTCCGGTATTGCTTCAATCCCTTTGGCTTTCCAGCTTTCTACGAGCGCGTTTAGGTCCATTCCGTCCATTGCTAGGGTTTCTTCTAGCTCCAAATCCTCGCTCCCTGCTTCACTAGTTAGCATGTCTGTTTCTTCTTCCGTTTCTGCTATTCTGTCTTGCATGAGGATTTCTCCTATGATTGTTTCGTCCGTCCTTCCTTCCCCTGTGGGTTTTTCCGGGTTCTCTTGCCCTTCCTCCCTGTTGAGCATGTTCTGCTTTTCCTCTGAATCCGTCTCCATGTCTAGGATCTCAAATGGATTACTGAAATAATTTCTATCTGTGTTCCCTTTCGTATTCCTCCTTCTGTTGGCTCTCTGCCTGTTCTTGGGTTTGGTGAAGTTGTTCTTGTCTCTGGTGTTTTGTGTTTTCTCTTCTTCTGCCTCCTTTCTGTTCAAAGGACAATCCCTTACCAGATGTCCATGCTCGTGGCATTTCCGACACCTGAAAGGTATTTGCTCGTAGTCTAATGCCTGAAAGTATTCTTCATCCCTATAGTCGAGCCAAAACCCCTCATGTAGCGCTCCTGAAACATCCAGTTCTACACAGATTATAGCATAGGTTGTATATCTTTTCTGCATGGTGGCTTCGGAGGCTTTAACAAAGGTGCCGAGCTTGTCCCCTATTTGCTTGAGTGCATTGAAACCCCAATAATCGATTGGGAGAGAAAAAAGTCTGATCCAGACAGGCACCTGAGTAAAAGTCTCCTTCTCCGGGACGAAGTTTGGCTTCCAAGGTCTCATGTAGAGTCCTGCTGCTGCCAGGAAGTATGGGCCGCCCTCAAACACTCTATCCTTGTCTTCTAGACTTGTGAAAACAACTATAAAAAATCCTTTAGCTCCTAAATGTAGCTGCACATCCCCTTTTGGTTTCCACTGCTGCCTGATCCATTGGCACAGAGTCCTCTCAGATGGCCAGATTCCCATAAATTTACAGATGATGGCGTGCTCAGCCATGTGTTCCCTGTAGGCTTGGATTTCCGGGTCGATGATTGTAACCCGCAGGCTATCTTCTTTTTTTGGCTTACATGCATTACTGGTCACATGGGTTCTTTTGGGGTTCGCGCTTGTCTCCCCCTCCTTCTCCGGATGGATTATTCCCTTATTTTTTGGTTCTTTGTCTTTTGGAGGTTGCTCCTTCTCATTTTCTGATGGCTGCGACTTGTCAGCAGTTTTGTCTTGTTTGTCAACAGTATGTTGCTTCTCTGTATTCCCGTCTTCTGAGGTCTTGTCTGTCTTGTCAGACATTATTGGCCTTTTTTCCTTGTTTTTCCTGCTGCTTTGCAGCCTGCTGTTCATGCCTTCGATTCTGACTCCCTCTTTCATCTTCTGAGGCTGTTTCTGCAAAACAGCTTGCTTAAAAGTTGGGGTCCCACTGGACCCCTATGCTTCCATCCAGTCTGACAGCAGTTGCCCCCTTCGTAACAATGCTGCCAAAGTGGATCTGTGGCGTTCCAGACCTGCTACTACTGCGTTCCACAGATACATTGTCATCTACTGCATAGAAGAAAAAATAATAGTATTTATTACAGATTCATTCAATGTTCCCCATTTACTCTGACTTTGTAAAAGCCTTCCAAACACGTCAATTCTAGCACCATTAGGTAGAAAAATATCACATTGTCAGAGCACTCATAATATAACTAATCGATTGCATAATAAAAACCAACGAGAAGAAGCTAATGATCTCATTGATTTTCTCTAACAACATTTTGTGAAAATTTTCTAGATATTTAAACTACTATTCAACATATTGTGCTCCTCACAGAAAAGAAAATAAAAATATCCTTAGTCTCAAAGAAATATTCTTTAAACAATTTAAATTATTTTTTCCCAACTTCTGTTTGAAGTTTTCAAACAATGTATGGTGGTTTGCATGTAAAGTTGTGTGCAGAGCTCTCAGAGTAAAAGATCTGGATAAGTAAAGCTATGGACAAGTTTAGGAAATATTTTTAGTTAATTTTTATATGTTAGCGTCAACTAGGGAGCTAAGTAAGATATGACTATTAATTTTACAAATTTCCACAGTGGTAATGCCATTATTGAAATTATAGCTTTAACATTTTATTTAATTATTAATGAAATTAATCATATTACCCATCAATCATTTATTTCAAAGCATGTAAAGAAATTAAGCATCTAATAACACATGGTGTTGATTCTTTTCTTTATTTTTAAAAGGAATTAAACTTCAACATTCGTGGTCAAAATTTGTTGACTTCTGATAGCTTTTTATTATTATTACAATTTTTTCTATCCACCGGTCCAACTTTGTTAAGTGTCTAATACATATGTTCAATATTCATATGCTAACAACTAATTTTGGTTGTGTTATCCATAGAAGCATTCGCCAAGTGTTCATCATGAAATGCTTTTAACATGCACGTCATCGATGCATGTTAAATTAGTTTTCAGAGGAGTTGGTTGCAAATATAAGCCTCATCTGGGTTGTATGATATTATTCTTGTAGTTTCACACTATGAGGGGTTATCATTGAGAATGAAACTACAAAATGTGTAGCATTATTGAAAGGTAAACAAATGTTTGTTCTGTACGTGAGTACTAAGATAGTTTATACAATATATACTATAATCTTGTGGAAATGATGTTCAAAGAACAAATACTATATAATATAATAATACTAAAAATGTTTGGAAAAAATATGTTGCTGTCATATAGTTCTTTTTTTGAAGTACTTCCATGCTATGGATTTACAACCTCTTATTTTTCTTATTTATGTATATTTGATCCAATTCATATCGCCATATCAATGAAAATGAATACAGGTAGACCAGGTACTATTAAGGATAATGATAACTCCTATAAGAGGCATTTTTCCATTTTATTTATTATACTTTGATTATATTTTCATTAAACGACACAACTCTATATTTTCTTTTTTCCCTCCTTATTTTTGGGCCATATTTCTAATTTACTATAAATAAATCAAATATTTTAAAATTAGTATGAAAGATACGACACTTAGAGATTCAGATCCAGCACAATAGTTACAAGGGAAAAAATATTTTGAACATTTCTAAAAAACTTTTGTATTTACTAAAAATAAAATCTATCTAGTATTTTTGTACACTAGAAATAACATTACCTTATCTTACTATGTTTTCATTAAACAATTTTTACTTGGTTTCAATTATAATGTCCTTTTAGGAGTGATTTTAGTGTATTATTTGTGAACAGGAAAAAGTTATAGAATTTGGAAAATGTCACTGTAGATATCGATGAGAGTGTAAAGATAGCAATGATATGTGCTACAACAATAGATATCTTAATACAAAAAACAAAAGAAACAAAAACTAGAGAAGAAAAAAATGCAAATAGCTACTTTTGTGCACATTCAGTTAACTCAATATCAACTTTATTCTTTCTTTATTTTTCCCTTTTTTACCCTTTTTCTTTCTGTTATTTTTTGTCTTTTTCTTAAAAAAATGTATTTCAATTCAATGCTCATGACCAGGCAAAAAGAGGTCGAGTTTATGCCAATTTTTATTGAAGATATGAGTAACAATATAACTAGGAATATTTTTCATGGCATTGTCTTAGTTACATATGAACATTTTTGGACAAATCAAATAAGTCAAAAATAATACTCTAGGCAGGCTTACCAAATAATAAAGTGGAAATGACAATAACATTACTAGTGCCAACACCATTAGTCGAACAACATGAGTCAAATCTAATTGCAAATGCCGATGTTTCTATTAAATATTTCAAAATTATTCGAAAGCATAAATAAAATAGTGGTGATTGTGAGAAAACTATTTACCTAAATAGTTTTAGTAATGTAACAAACATTTGTCCTCTTTGTGTAGAGTACTGATTTTTTCCAAACATGATGATTGAAAATATTTCATATAATGACAATGCATTTCCAGTGGGCACAATCACATCTATTGTAATTTTGGTAATGCAAACAACAATGCAATATGTACTAGAAGCCAAAGATGGAAATCAAGAATAGGGTAAGGCTATAGTAATATTTGTTTTGTTCAAATGTTTTATTGTTACAAATTTATTGTCCTTATGTTTGTTTTTCCCCACCAGAAAACCCAATTTTCATTGAAATAAAATATGAGTTACATATGCGTAGCTCTATATATCCCAATCTTTTTATGATTTCCACATATAGTGTTACAAATTTTGCATATGTAATAGTTTCAAGTACACGTTAAACTTGTTTCGACATGTGTTTTAGTTCAAAGACATTTGCAACAAAACATTTTTCACTCATCTTGCTGAAAAATATAGTTAAAAAACAAGAAATAGTTTTCTGAACTTCATAATCGACATTCTTATGTGCATTTAACACATGAAATAAATATTACAATCCAAGGAATTTTATTTCCTCGCCAAGTGGAATATGCATGGTAAGTTATATCATATTGTTTAAATAGATGTAGATAAAGAACAAGAAATAAACAAGACACTTGTTTTCATGTTACTAAGGGTTTGTTTTCTATATCAATTTTACAGAAATTCCAAGGATACCTAAGAGAGATTAGTGTGTATAGAAATCCATTTGAGACTGTATGCCTGAGATGCAGTACTCCTATTACAACTACTAGAACTATGAACAAAACTATGCTTTATCATGGCGCTTGCAAGCAAGAGTCCTACTTCCTTTATTTTCATCATGGAAATTGCACCATACATTCAAGTAATATGACTAAAATACAATGTATTTTGATGGGTGTTGAACTAGAAAGAATATCACCATCACTACAAAAAAATTCCTACGACCAAATATGATGTATAAAAATTATATGTTATTGAAAAATTGGCCAACTTGGAGACACATAGCACATTTACGGTAGACTGTCAAGACATAGTTGTATGTATACAATGACAAGTTTCGTTGTTTAAGTTGTTAAAAAAGCCGGTAAAAAAACAATTCTCTTTCCTTGCATTAGAAAGCATCCTAACATTGTCTCAAAGTTTCTGGTTCAGGAACTGCCTTTTATTTTTATTTTTTGTCAAACAACTCTTTCGTTTTACTCGATATTTGGGATCTTATTTAACATTATCAATCAATATACTATACTCATGGGAAAATTTTAACAATGTAATCATTAGATCAAACAACATGGTTTCTTCTACTAAAGAAAATGCTAGCATGAAATTGTACAAAAACATAATCCAATGAACTATTTTTGTTCTACCTTTATTTTTTGTACTATGCTATGCTGTTTTTTTATTTCTTGTCATCTCGTTTGTTACATTTTTTTGTTGATTTATCAAATATGCAAGTTCTATAACTACTCTAGAAATATTATAAGTTGGTTATGTTGTAATTTTCAGTGACTACTTTATAATCATGGATTATTTTATTTATAGTGTTGACCAATCTAGTATTTTTTTATAATTAAACAATTGTTCCATAAAAGGTTTAAAAAAAATCTAACTAAGTCATTGTCATACAAAGTTGAAACACAATTTTAAACTAAATGAGATTACGATATAACTTATAGAGCATATTTCACTTATACATATATTTCTAATTGAGAATAGTCTTATATGTATTTTTGCTTTAACTTTGTCGAGAATATTACAATACATAATCTTTAGCATATACTAAATTTCAAAATTGGTTCAGTAAATAACAAAAACTGGTAAATATTTCTTTATTAATTAACCATTTTTTTTGTACATTAACACTTCTATAGATTATGCTCCCAGAATCGAGAATTGACTCATTTGTACATGTTTTGCAATAGCTTTAATGACAATGTTCTTACAACTTCTAGTCCATCTTCGAGATACCTAAGCATTTGTTGATATTCGAGTATTTTATCCATTATCATTAAGATATCTTTGCTAAGCATTAAGATATCTTGGCTGAGCATTACAATATCTTGCCTCCATGGATGTACCTCTTCCTATGTTCTCTTACCATTGTTTCTTTAGTCCATATCTTAACTATTAATAAAAATTGTAAAAAACAATAGGCAAAATATAAAGAAAAACCTTACAACACTCAATAGTTTTAGAAAAAAATAAAAAATAAAAAATTCATATTTCCTATAAATTACTAATGACTTAAAAAAAATGAACATTCATAGTTTGATTTTATGTGAAACAAGCATATATAATTTGTCAAAGGAAATAAGTAATATAAATCACAAGTTGACATCTAAGTTCTGAAATGAAATTCAATGAATATCGATTTTAATGGTATCCACTAACTAGTAATCATCATCAATGTGGATAGTACTGATTTGACTAATCTTTGATCATAAAAGACTCTTGTAAAATTTTTTACTCTAAATCATAAACGTTTTACCTAAATTCCAATTTAACATAGTCCAATTGAAATGATTATGTTTCATGATTAATCCATATTACATGCTTTAGAAATTGACATCAAGATACTATTTTATTAATATCATAAATCAAATTCTATTTTCATTAACTAAAGATATTTTTCCAATAAACAAAATTATTTTTCATAATAATTCACTCAACTAATGCGTATTCAACACAATTAGTATTTATACTTGCCTTACTATCATCCAACCCTTACTTTTCAAAAGTAATTTCAGATCCTAGATGTCAATTCATGACTTGAATGCCTTTTATCCTTTAGTGGATTATCCAAATATTAAATGAACTCTATTCACTAAGATAAGTAAATTAGGTAACGATTTATAACTTTGTATGGTTTCTGCCATTTTGTGTTAAGCTAAAAAATAACATTCCAAAACTATTATAAGATGTTTTTCACAACAAAAGCTTCGATTATAAACTCTTCAACAGTGTAACAAAACTTCCAGCATTCAGAAAACTTGCAGGATCATTACATTGCCATAAATCATTTTTTTGAGAACATTTACACAAAGCTATTGTTGAATAACATTATCCATTTCCATGTTGCATTTTCATCTAGGCATAACATAATATAAATAAGTATGAAAATATTTAGTCAAAAAATAACATTCAAACTAGATCTAATCTAAAATCGAAGAAATGGAATCAGGTTGATTTGCATAACTATCAATTCTCCTACAACCTAGTGTACTACCTATGTCCTTGTGCATTGTTTATAGGTGTGGATTTAAATATTTATCACCAACATTTAAAACTGATAACAATAGAGCTCTGTGTAAATCAACTAGTAACAACCCCTTCTAGGTGGGCCTGGAATTTAAACCATTGTGTCTCATTGATCTCACACTACGCCTTGCAACTAACCAAGAAAAATCTACAATAATTACGTAATAAAATATGTTATAAACTCTAATTTTATACTGAACAAATAACGAGTATAATATGTGATATTAATTTGATAAATGAAAATTGATATTCTACGTTAATTTCAAACTTTTCCACAGTGAGACTCTGCATCACACGTGTTCTAAGAAAACATACACAAAATCCTTTAGTGTAGAATGTGGGGGTTCATAGAATCAAATCTTGAAAGCTTCCTCCACACAATGGAATTCCTTCGTACTTTCACACATCTGGCTAATTTCAGTAACATAACCATAAACAAATCTTGTGTTCAATGATCCAATTTCCTTCACACTCCATAAAACCCTTACTCAATTTATTGCTAATATTTGAGAATATGCAGATACACAGTATTTATAATTAAATTATTTCCAAGATAAAATATGGATTATTTAACACTAAAATATTACCAATAAAAGCATTATTTATAATTAAAATATTATCAAAAATATTGTGATATGTTGTTGAATGTTAGTTTTGTTGTGTGTTGATTTCAACTTTAGAATTAAAAACAACTTCTTATCATTTCCTTCATATGCATAGGTTTCCTTTATGGTTTTTGTGAATGAACAAATAAATTTTTCTCAAGTTTTATTGATGAGAAAAATAGCATGAAAGTAAAATGCTAAAAAACAACAAACAAATGTACATTAAACCATCAAAATGAACACTTAACACAGTGTTTTGATGAGGGATTTCACCCCTCCTAGCCTACATCTCCTTGGTCCAGCTTCAATGGCTTGGGCCTATGTATTATCTCAAAATGCAAAAAGTTTTGTTTACAATGCTCTACTGCTCCTGAAACCTACTTCAATGTGATCATAACATCAAAATAATTTATGAATGTCTTTTCTTGATCTCAATTTGGTCGATTTTTTGCAAAATTTATGGCCAAAACAGTTTCTCCTAGGAATTCTCCACTAAAAGTGGAGGAACTCGAGTTAACTCCACTAAATTTGGAGTTAGCACCAAATTTCAGGGGCTCTGCCAACTTAACTACACTTAATTAGTGATAAGCTCATGTTTAATAGTGGTTAATTATGATTAGCGCATAATTCACACGATTATTGTAATATTTGGCTTGGTGGTTATGTGATAGTTTTAAGATGAGATATTACCCAATGGTTTAAGCTAACGGTTATGGCTTACGTTGGCTGCTGGTTCTTGGTAGTGGTCACATGGGAGGGTGCTAGCTCGTATGGTTGCCCCTCTCCTCCTTTCAAATTGTCAACAATTAAACTTTAAATAATACTTGTGACCGTAGTATCGTAAGAACCAAAGCGCGAGTGTAGTGGTATGTCATGGAGTTTATATAAGCGAGGTTGTGGGTTCGACTCTACCGACCTGCCAATAATTTTTCTAAAGGATGTTGATACTGCTAGTCCCTTGGGGAGGGACACGTGGCGGCCTCCGGGCTTTCCACTTGTCCCCTCTTCATTAGTCCATCCTCCGACCAATAGAATGAAGCCAATTCATCAAACCATTAACCAACCACAATGTGTCACTTGGCGATACCTTACTAGACATTGACCAAATTTGACCTTCCCAGTAACCTGCCACGTTAGCAATACGAACTTCTGACTGTGCAGTGACTGTAACTTTTTTTTTTAATTCCTCTATTTGGAAAAGCAAAAAGAACGCGATCTCTTCCTAATACAAGCTCGGTTTTGAGTAAAAGGAGTTTTATTGTGATCGTATCGCTGAGACAGATGTGGTCATTTGGTGTTTTAGTGATTCTAAGAACTTTGATTTTTGAGCTGAATATTGATTACCTGAACATTCCTCCCCACTGGAAGCCTTTTGGACCCTAAAATATACTATAAATTGTTCATCATATGAGGGTATAGCTCCATCACCTTCTTAATACGCAACCATTTGGCCTTAGAAGGATTTATCCCCTTCAGTCCGAGTCGAAGGTATTCGACATTCCCACTCTTCGAAGTTCTGGTTCTTCTGTCATGTATGAGATCTTCCTGAACTTCAACAAGATATTCTCACGAGAAATAATCTATTGATGGCATATGAACATGATCTCCTTGATCATCAATCAAAGGAGGCTCAAACAATCTCAAATTCCCAACATTAACAACAGAGTATATTTCCATATAAGGAGGCAAATCTAGCTTAAATGCATTGTTACCAATCTTTCCAAAATTTTAAAAGGACCATAACAGATTGGTTTGATCTTTTTACCTTACCCTTGAAGTCTCTCTTTGCTAATACATAACCAGAATTTGTCTCCAACTTGAAATTTATGATCGACATGGTGTTTGTCATGCCTTGCCTTGTAGGTGCCTTGACTCTTTTCCAGTTGTTCTTGTACTCTCTCATGTATCAACTGAATTTTCTCAATGAACTTCCTCGCCTTATCGATGTCGCTATGACCATAGATGGCGACATCTTCCTCAAAGATTAATTCCAATGGCAATCTTTGAAAGAACCTAAAACATGCCTCAAATGACTATGTGTTTGTGGAAGAATGCTTTGCCCCGTTGTATGCATGTTGTATGTAATGCAACTATTCATCCCATAACTTCGCATGTTTGTTGCAATATCCTCTAAGAAGATGAATGTTGTGTTGTTGACCACCTCATTTTTTCCATTTGTTTGTGGATGAAAGGTTTTACTCTTCTTCAACTTAGTGTCCATCATGTCCCACAAATTTGACCAAAAATTCCCAACAAATCGAGAATCTCGATCACTTACAATGGATGTAGGAAGACCAAGATGAACCCAAATATTTTGAAAGAAAAGATGAGTTGTTTGTTCAGCTGTAATTTTCTTTTTACATGGTGTTAGAATACACACCTTGTTGACTGTGTCTACAACTACATACAAGTAATCATGACCTCTCCTTGACAATGGAAGACCTCCTACAAAATCCATTGACATACTCTCCCATGGACGTGAAGTTACTAGAAGTGGAATGTACAATATTAGTTTCCTATTTCTAGGCTTACTTATTAGACACAAAGAACATCCTCTAATGAAAGGAGATACATTATCAAACATGTGTGGCCAATGACAATACCTTTGGAGATTCGCCACTGTCTTGTCTCCACCAAAGTGTCCAACAATCAATGGAGTGTGCGCCTATACTATTTCTTTCTTCCTGTGGAATACATAACTTTCCCAAGTGTTACAAAAAAATGTTATGTACATGGTAATCTAACTCTTCAATTTGGTTTCCTTGCCTCAAACTTTCATACACATCTTGAAAGTCATTATCATATGAATATTTCTGAATGTAACTTTGATGTAAAATAGAATTGTGCTTGAGGATAATAGATGAATTTACAATAGGCCTAGGAAGCATATCAGCTACCTTTTTGTAGATTCCCTTTTTGTACTTGATAACCAAATGAAGTTCTTGTAGAAAACCAATCCATCTGAAGTGTCGTGATTGCTGCAACTTTTACGGTGATTATAAGTACCGCAATGGTTGATGGTCGGTATGGATAATGGTCTCCTTCCCCATCAAGCAGTGTTTCCATTTTTTAACACTTTGTACTAATGCATAAAGTTCTTTGTCATAAGTGGGATAGTTATTCATGACGCCATTAAAAATTTCAGAATGAAATGAAATGGGCTTACCATGCTACATAAGAACTACTCCCATGACGTAATCACTAGTATCCGTTTGAATCTCAAATGGTTGTCTAAGATCCGGAAGAGCCAATATCGATGCTGAATTGATCTTCTATTTTAAATCATCAAATTCTTTTTGCTATACATCTCCCCAATGGAATACTTTCTTGACACTAGTCAATTCATGCAGTGGAGCTTTAATGGAAGAAAAATTAGCAATAAATTTCCTCCAATATTGTGCTTCCCAAGAAAGCTTCTTACATTTGTAACTGTATTAGGCTTGGGCCAATTCACAATGACCTCAACCTTAGAGGGGTCTATCTTCAGCTCCATGCCTCAAACAATGTGTCCCAAATACACTAAAGAAATATTTCCAAATTCACACTTTGACATCTTTAAAAACAACTGTTATTTTCTCAAGACATCAGGTAATTTGTTCACATGCATGACATGTTCATATCTAGATTTTTTGAATATGAGAATATCATCTAAGTAAACAATGAAAAATTCATCTAGAAATTGTCTCAATACATCATTCATAACTCTCATGAAAGTAGTTGGAGCATTTGTAAGAATGAAAGGCATAACAAACCACTCAAACAATCCTTGTTTAGTTTTAAATGTGGTTTTCTAAATGTCCTCTTTAGCTATTATTACCTGATGATAACCACTTCATAAGTCTAAGTTAGTGAAATACTTTGAATACCTCAATTGATAAAGAAAATGATCAATTCTTGGGAGTGAATAACGATTCTTTACCATTATTTTATTCAGTGCACGAAAATCCAGACATATGTGCCAAGTCGCATCCTTCTTTGGCACCAAAACAATTGGTGAATCACATGGCGAAGTAGATGGGTGCATGATACCTTTGTTTTGAAATTCTTGAATTTGATTCTTGATTTCCATACTCTCCATAATTGGCATGAGATACATGCCAATGTTTGGAAGTGGAACATCTTGTTGCAGTTGTATCTCATGCTGAATTCCCCTGTTGGGAGGTAGCCCCTTTGGTTCTTAAAACATCTCTCCATGCTTTATTACGACATCAAAAAAATTAGATTTTAACTTATCATCACAATCTTCAAAAGATTCATAATCAATATCATCCTGTTTCTTGATCATGAGAAGCTGCACAAAATATTTATTTGCATTTACTAATCTCTTCATCTGCCCTGCATTAACCAAAGAAATGTTTAACTTTTTGTGATAGACTCTCACAATATACTCCACTCCATCCTTGAGAAATTGGTAATTTTTCTCATGGAAATAAAATATCGCTTTCCTATCATACAAATATGGGCTTCCCAAAATGATTCCTGAGATTTCATGTGGAACTACATCTAACTCAACTTCATCAATGAATTTTTTAGTAATGGAAAACCTGAATAAGCATTTCCTTGTAACCTATGAATTTGCATTATTGACTATCCAACCCAAGGGATATGGCTAATGATGAGGTACAATCTCAAGGTTAAGATTTTTGACCAATTCTTCTGAAATTAAGTTTGATTGTGACCCACTATCAAATAATGCATTAATGTTTGTATGATTTGAAATTACCCTTACATGGAACAACTCTATCCTTGATTCTTCATTTGGAGTGTTGTTATGACTATTTGAAGAACTAATGCTTGCAATAGATTCCTTTCCTTTTGTGACCATGGCTGAAATCTTGGTCTCATCACCAAAATTGGATCCAAGATCTTGTTGTGTGGTAGGTGTCATCTTTTGTTTTTCCTTATTGTTTGGTTTCTTAGGCCTTAGTTCGGGATGTAATTTCCAACAGTGGGTTTCGTCATGCCCTAATTTGGAACAATGTTGGCATATAGTTTTCTCCCCTTCTTTCTTCACACTTTTATTATTCTTTCCTTTCCATTTTCCACCCTTCTATTTCTCCTTACCCTTGAATGGCTTCTTCTTGCTACCCTCTTTGTGAATGTTCTTTCCTCCTGCTTCAAGGTGAGTGGCTTGCACATATACCTCATCTAAATTGTTTGGATTGAACATAAGGATAGTGTGTTTTAAGTAGGAATGTAAACCCCAAATATATTTCAAGAGTGTATCTTGGGAATTAAAGTTTAATCCTAACAACAAATCCCTCTTCCTAAACTCATGGGTATAGTATTGAACTTTTTGGCCCTTGAGTTGCCTAAAATTTTTCCAACTCATAATGGTTTTTTGCATACAAGCTAAAGGATATAATTTTCTTTTAATTGAAGAAAAAAATTCAACCCAAGAAATGGATATCTTACCATGAATTTGCATTTCCTCTTGAGTCTTTGATTCCCACCAAACTATTGCTGCTCCTTCTAGCCTCAATGAAGCCAACTGGATTTTTATGTCATCTTCTTGAAGGTTATGCATTCTGCAATAAACCTCCAATTTTCAAATACAATTGTCTAACTTTTCTACATTCACCTCACCATTGTACATGGGAAGTTCAAACTTAATGTCCAATTTGAGTAAAGGAGTTTTTTCTTTAGGGGTTTTTGAATGAGTATGAACAATTTTTTTTTTGGAAGTGGAAGATTATGTTGTTTGAGATGATGAGGATGATGAAGATGATGAGGAAGATGATGAAGATGGTGGAGATGGATGATGATTTTCTCCATTACCCTTTGAATCATTCTTTTCATCTTTTTTTTTAATCTCCTGAGCTTCCCTCTCCATGTGGGGACTTAGAACTCTCTACAACCATTTTAGTATTCCCTTCTTCATAAAGGACTCTAACCATGTCAGTTAAGTCATAGAAAGATTTCTCGAATTCTTTCTCTTCTGAAATACCTTCATTCTCTCCTGCTTTAACATGATGGCTTTGGATTCAAGCTCAGCTTCTGGTATTGCTTGTACCACCTCAATCTCAATTGAATGTAAAACTTGAGGTGCTTCAAGTGTTGGTGGGATTGGAACTTTGGGTGGAGATCGTGGCCTTGTGTCTCTCCTTCTTCTAGGAATTAACTCAGGATTTGCAACCAATAGTTTCCCTTCTCCTCTCTGCAACTTCAACCTTGTAAGCATCACAAATTTGCAACCATTCAAACCCTCCTTGCACAAAATTCAAGCACTCAAGAAAATAGCCTTTTCTTTGATACCAACATGATCTGTTGTTGAATGTTAGTTTTTATGTGCTAATTTAAACTTCGGAATTAAAAACAACTGCTTATCATTTGCTTCATGTGCATAGGTTTCCTTTATGGTGTTTCTGAATGAATATGTAATTTCTTGTAAATTTTTATGTCAAATTTGTGAGAAAAATAGCATGAAAGTAATTTTCTAAAAAACAGAAAACAAATGTACAACAAACCATCAACATGAAAAATTAACACAATGTTTTGATGAAAGAGTTCACCCCTCCTGGGCTACATATCATTAGTCTATCTTCCATGGCTTGGGCCTCTATATTCACTAGAAATGGAAAAAGTGTTGTTTACAATGCTCTACTACTACTGAAACCTACTTCAATGTGCTCAGAACATCAAAATCATCTATGAATGCCTTTTCCTAATCCCAATTTAGTTGATTTTTGCAAAATTTATGCCCAATATATTTTCTCCTAGGAATTCTCCACTAAAACTGGAGGAACTACAGTTAAGTTCACTAAATATGGAGTTAGTGCCGAATTTTACGGTCTCCTCCAAATACTCTGTGAACATAAATACGCTTAATTAGTGATAATCTCATGTTTAATTAGGTGTTAACTATGATTAACACATAATTCACGCGATTATGCTAAAAATTGGCTTGACGGTTATGTGATAGTGTTCACATGTGATATTACCAGACAATTTAAGATAATGGTTATAGCTTACACTGGCTGTCAATTCTTGGTAGTGGTCACATGGGAGGGGGCTGGCCCAATCCTCCCCTCAAACCGCCAACATTTAAACCTTAAATAATACTTACGACCATAGTATGATAAGAACCAAAGCGCGGGTGTAGTGGTATGTCATGGAAATGATATAGGTGAGGTCACGAGTTTGACTATGCTGATTTGCCAATAATTTTGATAAAGCGTGTTGATACTATTAGTCCTTTAGGGAGGGACACGTGGTGGCCTCCGAGCTTTCCAGTTGTCCCCTCTTCCTTGGTCAATCCTCTGACCAATAGAATGAAGCCAACTCCTCAAACCATTAACCAACCACAACGTGCCACTTGGTGAGACCTTACTAGAGATTAACCAACTTTGACCTGCCTAATTACCTGCCATGTTAGCAATACAGATTGTTGACTGTGTAGTGACTGTACCTTTTTTCAAAAATTCTTTTGTTTGGCAAAGCAGACATAACACGATATCTTCCTCATACGAGCTCAGTTTTGAGTGAAACAAGTTGCGTTGGGATCGTATCACCGAGAAGGAAGTGCGAATCCACTATTTTAGTGATTATGAGCACATTGATTTTTGAACTAAATATTGATCACTTGATCATATTGTATGGGTCCACTGCTTGTCTCGTTGTTATTGAAAACAACAAATATGGATTATTAATACTAAAATATTAACAGTAAAAGCATTTAATGCAGAGTCCACAAAAATACACAATGACAACTTCCAACCTTCCTCCATATAATGAAATTAGTTAGCACTTTCGCAGACATGCATAATTTCAGAAACATAACCATAACAAAAGCTTGTCATCTAATATGAAATTAGAAATAACATTTATTGAAATTTTGATAACTGTTTTTGAATATATGCAAAAATAGAAATATTGGGCATTTTCCTTGAAACACGTCAAAATTGTATGAAACATAGCCAAATAATGCATAGTTAACACAACTTGATTTTGAAGAAAAACCAAATGCTTCCAACATTTTCTACTTTAACTATTATCATTACAATAATTACATAATAGAATATGCTATAAAAAATAATGTTACACTGAACAAATAACGAGTACAATATGCAATATTAAATTTGATAAGTGGAAATTGATAATGTATGTTGGCTATGAAGTGATTATGTGTCATTGTATGTTAGCTTTGAATTTTCTACAATTAGTCCCCGCACCCACACACATGTTTTGAGAAAAATATACAAAAATATTTAGTGTGAAGTGCACAAATCCACAGAATGAAAGATTGAAAGCTTCGTCAACACAATGGACTTCCTTTGCACTTCCACACATCTGCCTAATTTCATCAAGATAACCATAAATAAAAAAATTTCCAAGTGATCCGAACATTGATGCAGTTACAGTTTCTTTTCTTTCCAAAACAATTCAACATTTACTCAATTGACTAGTGATATCTAAGAATATGGAAATTTACATTATTTATAACTAAAATATTGCGAATAAAAAATATGGATTATTAAATAATAAAATACTAGCGATAGAAGAATTATTTATAATTAAAACACTACCAAAAATATTGTGTTGGTGCACCACTTATTTTAGTCTTATTGCAAAAACGGGGGCTGCTTGCATATATGGGGGTGCTTGATGACTTCCTCCACACAATGGAATTTCTGCACGCTTCTAGACTTATGCCTAATTTTAGAAAAATTACCTTAAACAAAGGTTGTGGTCAAAGATGCAAAAAATTATCTACTTGATAAGCAAAGAGTACCTCTATATTATGAAAAATAATTCAAATTTCTCTTGTAGCAAAAGAAAATATAGGGATATGCATTATTTATGACTAAAATATTAGGAACAATATCATATAAGTCTAGCGCTTCCTTTAGTGTTACTACAAACAACAAATATGCATTATTTAATACTAAATTTTAGTAAATAAAGTGTTTTGTGCAAAGAGTGGAAATCTGCATAACCAAAGCTTCCTCCCACAAGGGACTTCCGCTGCACTTTCATACATGTGCTTAATTTGAAACACACTCAGAAATATGAAGATATGAAATATTTACTATTAAAATTTATCAATCAACCTAGTAGTTATTCTGATAAGATTCTTCCCCCACATTTATTTCAAGCGGGGAAGTGATTTCTGATGGCATAACTATGGAGTTCTGCACAATGGAAGATTCCTCCACACAATGGAATTTCTCCACACTTCTGCACATGGCTACTTTCAAACATATGCATAAATACAAAGATATGCATTATTAACAATTAAAATAATATCAATAATATAGGCATAAACAATCTTACTGCAAACGGAAAATATGGATTGTATTTTAATATTAAGGTATTATTACAATACCACACAATGAAGCTTTCATGCACTTCAACGCATCTCCCTAATTTCAAGAACTTAACCATAAACAAAACTTATGCTCAATGAAATTGAATTTTTGTACAAAATGTTTTCCACACACTGAACAAACTTTATTCAATTGACTACTAATATCTATAAAATACCGAGATGTTAGAAAGGCTCTTCAAGAAAAAAATGAAACACAGACATATGCATTATGTACAAATGAAATATTATCAATTGTTTTTAAATAGAAGCCTTTAGTGCTATGTGCATAGATCAATACAAAGGAATCTTTTTATAGGGATGCAGAAGAAAATTTAAATAGTTTAGCTATGAACAAATTTTTAATTAATATTATTATGTTTCATTTTGAAGATCTTTTATAATGCGTGGGACAGGGTACATATGGGAGAATGAGGGTGAATAGTGAACATTATTTGGTAGGAACAAAATTACTATCAAAAACTTTATGCACAATATGCGAATCGCTGAAGAATGAGTATTATGTTCCCTGTTTTTGATGCATAATTGCACAAATATTTTGCAATGAATGATGCATAATGTGCTGATATGACTCTTAATTTTACAAATTTCCACATCATGTATTGCATATCATATGAATGTCTATAGAGGATGGGGTATTTTTGGGAGAGCAGGGAATATTATTATACTTCATTGTGTGGATATTTTACTGTGCATGAAATGGGGTATGTGCAGTAGAACGAGGGTGCATAAGGAACTTTGTTTGGAAAGGAAGAAATCAATGTTAAAATATGTCCTTGTATAGAGATTTTATAGTGCGAAGGATGAATTATGTGTGAGAGAGAAATGGCATAGAGCTCTGACTTTATAGAGCTATCAATCTTTGTTGAGAACTTGGGGGGAGGGGATGGCGGGTGTGTGGGGAGAATTTTACCAATAATATCGTATACGTCAAATTAAATGAAATAATATAACATTATATGCCACAAAAAAAGGGAAGTAGTACTAATATCTCACTATGTTATGAGCGCGTTGAGATTATGTAGAGAGAAAATGCATGTGCATAATTTGTACGAAATTAGAGAATGTAGATGGATATTTTAATTGAAATGCATACTCAAAATCTTACCAAAAGGCATTATTGTGTAGTAGTTATTGTTTTGGAGAATTTGGTATCTATGGATAAATACTAATTCCCTAGATAAGTAGTTGTATCTGGAACAATAGTCTCAAGTGGTTTAGAGTTTTTCTATAAGCAATAGATAAGATGAGAAGATAGAAGGCCTACCTATAGTTCTGCTTTCCTCTCGTCTCCCTTGTATCGATTTCGTCACTCCTTCCCATACTTAAACCGCTTGAGAATTACCTTGTAAACACAACAGAAGACAAAAACTGATCAAAGCATATGATCTATTGAATATAAGTGAAAGGAACCAGATACAATTCACACACATAAGCATTATAAAACAAAACAAAATATGGGAAAAAGGTTCAAACACTTTACTAGAGAGAATAAGTAATTACAACCATTGGTGTTCAGTTCAAAGCCATTCCTCTAGCTTGGATCCCATCCACATCACATCAAAAGCATGATAAACTTGTAACATCATAATACTTACTGCAAAGCCAAATCTCATAGTAGCATTATCTCCTTACAATTCAACATAATCCAGCCCCTGATCACTTAGATGAGTGGTCAATTTATAGGAATATGAAGGAGGTTTTGTCATTAATGGTGGAATTGAATGGTCTTCCATACTTATAATTTGTTCCATGGAGGAAGGGATGAGAGGATAGGATGCACCTTAATTCATTCCTCATTCATTTTCAAGCTCATAGGATTTGATAAGTGAGGGAAACTTCTAGATGACTCCAAAAGATAAGAATATTCCCCAAACCCTTTGTGAATTTCGCTCATTCTCGCCTAGTGCGGGTGAAAGGGAGCCTAAGTGCTCTATACACCACCCTACTAGTGGAGTTAACTACTCTGCATCACACCTTCATAAGGGCTTACCTGTGCTAGTGCCTCTAGAGGCTATTTGTGGATGTCTTCAAGTCATGAAACTGTCTGGGAAGGATGAATTCAAAGGGGTGACTATTTTAGGGCATGAAACAACTGAAATTATGGTTTGATGAGCCATAAACCACTAATCTGGATGTTGGGATTTGATGTGCCAAAATGGATCTGTAACAACTGCCCCCTAAAGCATGAAGTTAGAAAAATGGCAATGTTGAATGAAATGCTTTACATTGTGATGAGGAGGTATCAAAGTGGAAGGTGACCTGCATCAATTACAATACATATATCATGATATTTGATTTTTCATGAATTTCTGAGGGAAGGAATACCCATGCTCAGCTTATAAACTTTCATTACATGTACACAAATAGTCGTCTACAGATATAGACCCATTATTAAAATGACCATCAATGTAAAGCCATTGTACATATGATTTAGTACTCCTGAAATCGCATCCCAGATGGATGAAACTAGATCCAAGATCTTCAATCTCACTCAACTATTTGCTCAAGTATGAGTCTATCCATTTGAATATGTGATCTGAAGTCGAACATGGGAAGACAACAACTGATTACCAGCCAATGATGTAAGTTGTTTACAAATGTGAGAGAAATCATCGATAATAATAATGATCCTCAAGGTACTGCAGTACATTCCACATGGTGTGAATGAATGATTTGATGTCGAACACCATACAAAGTCTTTCGGTCAAAGGCCATTGATGTATGCCTATCACCGAAAGCAAGAAACTTGCCATTGATGTATGCAAGCATTAAGGTACTCAATGGGTGTTTCTAAGCCATCTTCTTGGATAATGTGCTGATGTAGACAAGAAGAAACTCATTGTAGGAGGGCCTTAATGTATCCCACATCAACAACACAAAATGAGTATAGTGATTTTAGAGACGAAATTTGACTGAGGACACAAGATTCAAGAATGGCGGTCATGAAAATGAAGGCTTATGGTATTACAAAAGATGAATTTTGACTAAATGACTTCTCTTGAACATGTCGGTGACACTAAAGTGAATTGATAGCATTGACCCAAAACAAAGTGATGGATGGTATGATAGACCAACAGTGTGATAACCATCAAGCTAATAACCCAACCGAAATAGTCACAGTGATGGAGTGAAAGTGTCATGTTCAAGAGCAACCTGCTACCATAAAGTGGTTTTCCCCTTTTCCCATTTTCCCCAGTCATTGTTGACCAATACCTCTTTATTTTTATCAAGCTTGAGGAGGATAAGATATGCTTGTTATATAATTTCACCCTTCGGGCGAATCCATCGCTATTTGATGTTTTAATGAGTCTAGCAAATGTGAAACTCGGTATCGTCTAGATGGACAAGTTTGACACTACTGATGTTTTAACGAGTTTAACGACAAAGATAACTCGGTCCTTTTCATGTTTATAGAGTTTGGAAAGGGACAAAAAGAAAACTCCACAAGTTCTTTTTCGTAAATTAATCTCTCAAGCCCAAATAAGCGTAAAATAATATAAGAGAGATCTCGTTTCCAATCTGTTAATGAGCTCGAAAGGACAAGCACTTGAGTTTGAAAAGAGCTTAAAGAGGACTCCACTTTGAGGAACAAGTGGTGTCTAGGATAGCAACTGGTTCTAGTGATGTTGGAACTTCTCAAAACATGTTGATTTATGTGAAGAGGCTAGCTAATAAGACCACTCATTGCAATTTTTCCTCTAAAATGGTAAAACAACCAAGTGAAAGTGTATGATCGGCCAAAGAGATGGTGGCGATGGGATGAAAAAAACCAAGGTTCATCTCACGAAAAAGGCTGATAGAATGGCAATTGCAAGGGTTAAAAATGGAAATGGGTTGATTTTTTGCACAATCTTGAACCATAAGGAACTATTCTTGGATTCAGTTTCATGTTTACACAACCTTGAAATGATAAACTATGCTTGGATTCAATTTCATGTTTACACAAGCTTGAAATGAAAAACTATGCTTGGATTTAGTTTCATTTTTACACAAGCTTGAAATGAAGAACTATGCTTGAGATTGGTTTACCTTCCCCCATCATGATGAAAGGGAGAGTCTCCTGTAACCAGATGGAAGTCGTTGTGGTGAAGCAGGACGGTTATCCAACACCTTTTTAGCTTCGTCCAGATAGGGACAAAGGTGAATGGGGTGATTCCCTTCACATAACCTATAGGGAAACTTATCTTCACTACTAGGTGCATGCCCCCCAAGCTTCATTACATTCACCTAAGTAGACTACATGCAACTATGAGGTAGATGGAATGAAGGTTCACTTACGAGATCAAGTGAAAGACTCAACTAGGGTTTTACGATATCTGATCAAAGACTCGAATTGGAACTTGGAACCTTGTTTCATTTTTTAATGAACTTGATACAAGACAGGGAACTCTGCTTAGATTCCTTGTTTTATTTCTTAACGAGCTTGACACCAGACAAGAAGCTATGCTCATAATCCTTGTTTCCTTTTTTAACGAGGTTGACACAAGACAAGGAACTGTCCTCATATTCCTTGTTTAATTTTTTAGCGAGGTTGAGTCGCCAATTTGTTTTGGAGAATTTGGTATCTATGGATAAATACTAATTCCCTATATAAGTAGTTGTATCTAGAACAAAAGTTTAAAGTTTTTTAGACTTTTCCTATAAGCAATAGATAAGATGAGAATATAGAAGGCCTACCTATAGTTATTGTTTCCTCTCATCTCCCTTGTATCAATTCCATCGCTAATTCCCGTACTTAAACCACTTGAGAAGTACCCTGTAAACACAACAGAAGACAAAAACTGATCAAATCATACGATCTATTGAATATAAGTGAAAGGAATCATATACAATTCACACACATAAGCATTATAAAACAATACAAACATATGGGAAAAAGGTTCAAAAACTTTATTAGATAGAAGAAGGAATTACAACCATTGGTGTTTCACTCAAAGCCATTCCTCCAGCTTAGATCCCATCCACATCACATCAAAATAATGACAAACATGTAGCATCACAATACTTGCTTCAAAGCCAAATCTCATAGCAGCATTATCTCCTTACAATTCAACATAATCCAGCCCTTGATCACTTAGATGAGTGGTCAATTTATAGGAAGATGAAGGAGGTTTCATCATTAATGGTGGCACTGAATGGCCTTCCATACTTAGAATCAGTTCCATGGAGGAAGGGATGAGAGGATAGGATGCACCTTAACTCATTCCTCATCCATTTACAAGCTCATAGTAGTTGATAAGTGAGGGAAACGTCTAGATGACTCCAAAAGATAAGAATATTCCCAAAACCCTATGTGAATTTCACTCAATCTCGCCCATAATAGGTGAAAGAATGTCTAAGTTCTCTATAGATCACCCTAACAGTGGACTTAACTACTCTACAACACACCTTCATAAGGGCTTACTTGCGCTAATCCCTCTAGAGGCTATTTCTGGATGTCTTCAAGTCATGAAACTGTCTGGGAGGGACGCATTCAAAGGGGTGACTTGTTTAGGGCATGAAACAACTGAAATTATGGTTTGATGAGCCCTAAAACATTGATCTGGATGTTGGGATTTGATGTGCCCAAATGGATCTGTAATAGTTATCTGCGGAAGTGCCCAGGAATTTTACTATCAAAAAAGAATTGGGGTTCCTTTGCATAGATGGGAGTGTTAAATAAATTGCATTGTCTGGTAAACTAAAGCAAGTCAATTCATTATGAATAGAAAATATGGATTATATTTTATGTTGGCATAACGACATAGGTTTGGCGCTATGACACAGGTGTTGTCTTTGATGGCAACTCACTCAGATGATAGATCATAGTTCAGGCTCTCAGAATGAAGGAAAAAGAGATATACGCAGGTTCCTCTTAACCAAGTCGTGTATACACGTGGGATCATAGATCAAAAGGTGCGTATACGTATGCACGCACTTTCATGCAAGGAAAAGTGCGTACATGTGGGAAAACTTATTTTTGGTCCATGGTATTTAGTCGATATTTGGACCTATGGTTTTGGACCATGGTATCTCGTTCGAAGTGTTGAACCTAGGTATTAGGTCCATGCTATTGATTCTTTATGGTTTTGGACCATGGTATTGAGTAAGGCCTAAGACTATAAAAGGGGAAGGAGATCATTAGGCAAAGTGAATTCACTCAAGCATTGAATATCTTATGAAGAGTAAGATCTAGAATTGGGTTATGGTGCATAGCTGGATCTGAACCAAGGAGGAACATGAGTGCTAGAAGAAGAATAACTTCTATTGTTGGGTCAAGATCTTAAGGCTTGAATAGTAGTATCTCTGTGTGATTTTGATCTATTATATTTGACGCATGACTTGATCTATAAATTTGATAATCTGGGTATAATTCGTGTCTGAATAAGTGAAAAGGGTAAGATATCTTTTATAGATATGTACGAAGGTTCAACGAAGCAAAGGTGCGTATACATGTTGGTTCAGTAATTTAAAATAGTGTATACGCAGGTTGGCCTTAATACAATAGCATATGCATGCAGGTTGTACATATTGAAGTACCGTATGCCTCATGAAATATGTTTTAGCTACTTCTATTTATTGTTGTAATGTTATGGGTTCAGGATTGGTTTATGGTTACTGTCATTGTATTCTGGTTATAACATTCAGAGAAGTAATTGTTTGATTCATTTTTGATTGAAGCAAAGGATATTAGTTGATGAAGATGTATTTGATGTTTGACTATTGTCATTGATGGATCCAGTCTAAAAATTTATGAAACGTGGTCCCTAGAAGAAAAGAGAAGGTTGTAGCCTTCTGTAGGTCAACACCTACATACTAGTACATTAGTTAGTACAAGAGCTAAGGGGGTTGTAGCTCCCTTCCAGGAGAAGCTGGAAAATGAGAGAAGGTTGTAGTCTTCTGCAAGTAGAAGCCTGGGTACTGGTATAAAATTGCACCAGTATAGATCCATTCTAAAAAGAAGTTTCTAATTGAAAGAAGATAGAGACGATTGCAGTAGGTGGTTTTCACCCACATTGGGTTTCCACCTTATATCTTGTGTTCTTGTGTGTGACTGTCTATTCTATTTTACTATTCCTGGTTACTGTTTATATGGTTCTGACACACAGATTAATTATCAACATTTGAAGAATAAATTAAGTTATAAGTCTGTAAGTTATACGTGAGTTTCCTTAACTGCAGTTGCATATATACGTCGTTTCCACTAACTGAAGTAGTGTATGCACATCTGATTATGAAATGAAAAATAATTAACTTGATAATACTGATTCACCCCCCCTCCGCACTCAGTATTATTTCCAACAATTGGTATTAGAGCTGGTCCTTTAGAAGAATCTTGATCACTTGAAGGAAGATCTATCATCATAAGCAACTACAAAAAAGAGGCATCGATTAGGCCACCAATCTTTGATGGGAGCAAATTCGTCTATTGGAAGGTAAGAATCACAACCTATATTCAATCTCTTGGTGCAGAAGTTTGGGATATCGTGGAAGCAGGATACACATTTCCATCAGCAACTCCTATAGATACAACTAGTAAGAAGCAATATGAAACAAATGCAAAGGCTGTCAATACTCTATTAGGGAGTTTATCTCAATCAGAATTTGTCAAGGTTATGCAACTCAAAACCACAAAAGAAATATGGGACAAGATCGTTCTGAGCTATGAAGGAGACAATCAGGTAAAACGTGCAAAACTACAATCTCTCAGAATTCAATATGAAAATCTCAGAATGTACAATGATGAAAGTGTGGCTAATTATTTCTCACGTATAGATGAGATTGTTAATCATATGAAAAACTTGGGTGAAGAGATAAAAGAAGTTACTTTGGTTGAAAAGTTTCTAAGATCTTTGTCTTCTAAGTTTGAATCAAAAGTATAGGATCTACAGAGCATTACGATGTCACGGCTGCACGGAATCCTAACTACTTTCGAAATGAGAAATGGGCGACCATCAAATAGGAGAGAAGTTGCATTCAAAGCTTCAAGAAAAGGAGAATACAATGAGTTAGGACATATGTTAGAAAGAGAGGAAGAATCAAACTTTGTCAAGAACCTTCAATGGGGTTCTGGAAGATTCAGAGGTAAGCTACCTTTCAAATGCTTTGTTTGTGGAAGAGTCGGTCACTATGCAAGCAAGTGTCCTCATAAAGATAAGCTTGATAAAGGTAAGGAACCAGTTAGATGGAATAGAAAATAGAATGTAAGTAAGAAGAGCTATTATACACATGAAGACAGTGATGGATTTTCAATTAGTGATGAAGATGAACAATGTAATGATTATAGACTTTTGATGGCTTTTGAAGATGATGATTTCTTGTATGCTATAGATGAAAATTATCTCTATGAAGAAATTTCTAAACTTAAAATATGTTTAGAAGAAAAGAGTATGATCATGGATACGTTGAAATTCCAACTTGCTGAAAGGGAAAAGCACAATGAAAAGTTAGAATGTGAAATTGTGGGACTTAGAAAAGATATTGAGAAAACAAAACCTCTTAATCTTAGATTTTCTAAAGGATCTGAGACTTCAGATGAGATAATCAAAGTGCAACATTCTCCACTAATCAAGACAGGTCTTGGATATACTGAAGAAGCATCTCAAGCACATAATCCATCCACCTCCAAAAGTTATCTTGATGCAGCAAGGAGAAGCAGACAAGTTGACAATCAACAACAAAGGCATAAAGCAGATCACAAGGTAAATCGGGGTCAATCTAGCTCAAGGATGAACAGAGATCACCAAGTACATCTGGGACAATCTACTTCAAGGATGAACATAATCTACAACCAACTGTAGGTAAATCATTCTCAATTTGCTTCAAGAATGAATGTCTATGGAAACTACAATCACCTCGATGGAAGGTTTGATAATCGCAGGAATTTCTTCAATGGCCAACATTTCTCTTGTAATAAATTTGGACACAAAGTAGCTCAATGTGTTGCCTACAAGACCATCATGACCAGAGAAGCAAGAAATCAAAGGAGTGTGACTGGAATCATGAAAAGAACCTACAATAACTTTTCTACTCTTGAAAATGAAATAGAATGTTCTATTTGTAACAACTTTGGTCATGAAGATTCTGAATGCAGGAGTAGGTTTCAGCAAACAACTCAGAAGGAGCAAGCTTCATTGAGTCCCAAAACATGGAGAATGAAAGAACCGCAACAAGAAAGATGTGGTATAGCCTTATATGCGGAAGGACAAGAAAATCAATGGTACATCGACAGTGGATGCTCGAAACATATGACAGGTGATAAAGAAAAACTTTATTCATATAGTGCCTTAGAAAAGGAAAGGAAGGTCTCATTTGGAAATGACACCCCTGCATTCATAAAAGGTAAAGGTTTTGTTATTTTGAAAGAAAGAGTCAAAGGTGGAAATGTTATGTATGTTGATGGCTTAAAACATAATCTATTGAATGTCAGTCAAATGTGTGATCAAGGAAATGAGGTAATATTTCGATCAAATGGATGTATTGTTCGTGAGCTTGGTACAGGAGAAACAGTGATCAAAGGCATAAGAACTCCAAATAATTTATACATACTCAAGGGAGGAAAACAACAATGTTATCTAAGCAAGAATGACGAACACTGGCTATGGCACAGAAGATTGGGGCATCTAAGCTTCTCTTAGAAAAGGAAAGCATGCAAATATCAGGTAGTTCATGATCTCCTTGACATCAGAATTCCATACAATACAATATGAAAATCATGTCAGTTCGGTAAGCAAACCAGAACTAATTTCCCTGAGAAGGAAGGATCAGCTAGTAAGCCACTTGAACTTGTCCATACTGATGTATGTGGTCCATCCAGGAAAAGGTCACCTCGAGGAGATTACTTCATATTGTTCATTCACGTCTTTTCCAAGATGTGTTGGATAGGACTTTTGAAGCATAAAGATGAAGCTTTCGAAAAGTTCAAAGCATTCAAAGCCTTAGTTGAAAACGAATCAGATCACAGAATCAAATGACTCAGGTCTGATCGAGGAGGGGAATTTACCTCGGATGAATTTTTCGATTTTTGTGAAGAACATGGAATAAGAAGGGAATTCTCTACTGCGAGGACTCCTCAGAAAAATGGAGTAGTGGAAAGGATGAACAGAACGGTTCAACAAATGGTTGGTGCTATGCTTGATGAATATGGAACTCCCACAACCTTCTGGGGTGAAGCTGCATTTGTTGCCGTTACTATTCTCAACACGACAAACTTCCAGGTGAACATCACTCAAACTCCTCATGAACTTTGGTATGGTAAGACTCCTATGGTAAAATACTTCAAAATTTTTGGAAGCAAATGTTACATCAAAAGGACTGATGAAAACCTTGGCAAGTTTGAACCTAGAGCAGATGAAGGCATTCTCCTTGGTTACTCTCCCCAAAGCAAAGGATATAAGTGTTACAATAAAAGACTTAGAAAAATTGTTGAAAGTATTGATGTAGTGGTTGATGAAGAAGGAAACATTCCAAGGCAGGTAAAATCCGAAGATTTCGAAGATGATGAGGACTATCATTCAACATCAAATCAGACTAATGATGAAGAAGAAACCTATGAGGCACTAGAAGAATAGATAAGGGTAGAAGAAAAGACTCCATCCAGCTATGTCCAGAAGAATCATCCAGAAACTCGAATTTTGGGGCAGAAAGAGGCAAGTGTAAAAACAAGAAGAAATATTTCAGAATCTTCAAGCTATCTAGCATTGCTCTCCTCCACTGAACCATGAAATGTAAGTGAAGCATGCAAATATGAATGTTGGGTCAAGGCCATGAGTGAAGAACTTGAGCAGATTGAAAAGAATAACACTTGGGAGTTAGTTCCTAGACCAAATGATAAGAATGTCATAGGGACAAAACGGATATTCAAAAACAAGCTGAATGAGAATGGAGATGTTATTAGAAACAAGGCAAACCTTGTTTGCAGAGCGTATGCTCAACAAGAAGGTATAGACTTTGAAGAAACTTTTGCGCCAGTTGCTATACTTGATGCCATAAGAATGTTCCTTGCTCTTTCTAGCTTTCAGGAGTTCAAAGTATATCAAATGGATGTGAAATCTGCCTTTCTAAATGGAGACTTAGAAGAAGAGGTGTACATTGAGCAACCAGATGGATTCATCCTTGGGAATGATCCAAAACATGTATGAAAACTCAAAAAGGCTCTCTATGGCCTTAAACAGGCTCCAAGGGCTTGGTATTATCGTTTGGATAAGTACCTCCATCAACAAGGTTTTCAAAAGGATCAACACATAGCAATCTATATATAAAAATTGATAATGATAAATTGCTAATACTTGTTGTGTATGTTGATGATATCATCTTTGGTAGCAATGAAGAAGCCATGAGTCAAAACGTTGCTTTGGTGATGTAGAAAGAATTTGAAATGTCCTTACTTGGTGAGCTCACATATTTTCTTGGTTTACAAGTCCAACAAAACAAAGACGGTATTTTTCTATCACAAACCAAGTATCTCAAGCAGATCTTGAAGAAATATGGGATGGAGGACTTGAAACCAGTATGTACCCCTATGGTAACAAGATGCAGCCTCAGCGCAAATGATGAATCAATAGCAGTACATCAAACAACCTATAGATCCATGATTGGTAGTCTACTCTATTTGATATGTAACTGACCAGACATCATGCATGCAGTGGGAATAGTTGGAAGATTCCAGTCAAATCCAAAGGAAGCACATCTTCAGGCAGTTAAGAGGATTTTTAAATATCTTCAAGGAACGAAAAATTATGGCTTATGGTATCCTAGAGATATAGATCTCACACTTCATGCATATACAGATGCAGATTTGGCAGGAAGCGTGGATGACACAAAAAGCACTAGTGGTGGTGCATTCTTTATGGGTTCCAGATTAGTATCTTGGTTCAGAAAGAAACAAAGCTCAATTGCATTATCTACATCTGAAGCAGAATATGTGGCTGCTGCATCTTTCTGCACACAACTCCTTTGGACAAGACATTCAAATCACTTGTACTCCACCTATCTCCATTTTTTGTGATAATACAAGTGCATTCAGTATTTCAAAGAATCCACTCATGCATTTGAAGACCAAGAACATACCTATCAAATATCATTTTCTTCAGGAACATGGGCTTGAAAAAAAGGTCAAACTGGAGTATGTTCCCTCCAAGGAACAGGTTTCTGATATATTCACCAAACCACTACCCAAGGAGACATTTGAATATCTCAGACAGAAGCTGGGAGTAGCCGATGCATCATTTTGTTGTTGAAATTATCTGTTTCAGAGAACAACGGTTGTATATGAGTTTCATGAAGTGTATCCGCGTACATACGCAGGTGTCTGTGGACACAGTCACATATATTATGGTTTGAAGACAAACAGTGGGGCAGACTCAGGATGAAAAGAGTCTGATATGGGTCTGACAGAGACCATCTGGCACAGGTTCAGGGGGATCATATACTTATAATAATGCATTGTTGGCATTACTTTAGAAGATCTTGGTTCAATTTCATAGCTGCTTTTGTTCAGGTGGGACAGGTGCAGAGGGAGATCATGGTTTCTAGTCTGAATGATGATTGACAAATGTTTCTTAGTTGTTAATGACTATCATAGTCTTATTTTATATATTTAGTCTCTATTTATTTTATTATCAAGGTCATGTAATGGCCTATGTTGGTTTCCCCATTATGCTTGGGATGGATGATGTAATATTCTTGTTTTATCATGTGTAAACTTTTGGTGTATCCCCACTTGGTTGGTTGGATGAGTCAATATTGGTATCTCCCCACTTGGTGGGGAGATGGATGTATGTATGAGCCTTTGCTGGTAAGAAGGTCATTTATGATGTATAAAGTCATGTTTCTTCTTGTAGAACATCTTCTTGCAAACCTTGCCTATGGTCAGGGGGAGCATGGACAGAACAGCAGAGCAAAGATTTCAGCACATACTCAGGGGGAGCATCACCCTTTGCCCTTGATGACAAAGGGGGAGAATGACTTTGAGTGACTTAGGGTTGCCATCATGTCCAAAGGGGGAGATTGTTGGCATTATGACATAGGTTTGGTGTTATGACATAGGTGTTGTCCTTGATGGCAACTCACTTAGATGACAGATCACAGTTCAGGCTCTCAGAATGAAGGAAAAAGAGATATACGCAGGTTCTTCTTAACCAAGTCGTGTATACACGTGAGATCGCAGATCAAAAGGCGCATATATGTATGCATGTACTTTCATGCAAGGAAAAGTGTGTACATGTGGGAAAACTTATTTTTGGTCCATGGTATTTAGTCCTTGGTATTTGGACCTATGGTTTTGGACCATGGTATCTCATCCGAAGTGTTGAACCCAGGTATTCGGTCCATGGTATTGATTCTTTATGGTTTTGGACCATGGCATTGAGTAAGGCCTAGGACTATAAAAGGGGAAGGAGATCATTATGCAAAGTGCATTCACTCAAGCATTGAATATCTTATGAAGAGCAAAATCTAGAATTAGGTTATGGTGCATAGCTGGATCTGAACCAAGGGGGTTCACCTAATCATTAGAAGAAGGATAAGTTCCAATGTCGGGTCAAGATCTTAAGGCTTGAATAGTAGTATCTTTGTGTGATTTTGATCTATTATATTTGATGCATGACTTGATCTATAAATCTGATAATCTGGGTATAATTCATGTCTGAATAAGTGAAAAGGGTAATATTATCTTTTATAGATTTGAACGCAGGTTCAGTGAAGGAAAGGCATGTATACACAAAGTAATTTTTGTAAATTTTGTGACTAAAAAAAGTGTTTATGAGTGCATCCATGCATGAATAATGTGGAAGGTCTATGATTATCAGAAGCGCCGAGATCCACACAGTGAAATTGGGAGGTCTGCACATATACCTATTTACACAAATATAATCATAAACAAATATTTCACTGTGCAGAGAGAAAAACATTTAATCAATTGATCAACAAAGTCTTGAGTGCAAATTAAGTTGATTGTGCTGGAGTGTAGAAATCGCACTCGATCAGTAGGAGGTGTTCATTGGAATTTGTATTTCATTGGGGATATAGAAAATCTAATAAACATTAAAGAGGAAATATTTCTATTTTCTTTAAAAAAACATTAATTTATTGCAATAATAATTTTAGTAAACATTAAATAAGAAACATCAAGGCTTCTACTCTTGAAAAACTTTTTGTGCACTCTACATAACTTTTACTCGAGTGACTACTGATATCTATAAAAAATAGAGATCTCTGAAGGGATCTTCGAGCAAGAGGGAGTACAGAGATATGCATTATTTATAACTAAAATATAACCAATAATATTAAAATAGAAACATTTAGTGCAAAGTGTGGAGATCAGCACAAAGAGCACTTTCACACAAGAGACGAAACAAACAAATATTCAAAATATTTAAAAATACGATCAAAATATTACCAATAATTCATACATCAACCACTTACTAAAATATTAACAATAAAATTCTTTAATCGAAATGTATTTATCAATTAATAACAACCTCCAATGTCAATGGCTAACCAAATATGGTAATAGCTACCTTCAAGGTATTTCACTGTGTAAGAAAGCTTTCTCCAAACAATGGATTTCCTTTGGACTTCCACATAAGAGCCTAAATAAAGAGATATTCATAAATATAAAGGTAAGTATTATTTACACTTAAAACATTACCATTAATATCATATACGTGAATCTTTCGCTGTGTTAGAAAGTTTTCTTCACACAATAGACTTCCTTTGCACTTCCATATAAGACCCTAAATAAAGAGATATTCATAAATATGAAGGTAATTATTATTTAGGCTTAAAATATTATCGTTAATATCGCATACTTCAAATATTAGCAATAAAATCCTTTAATGTGAATGTATTTATCAATTAATAATAAGGTTGACTCAAAGACGTTATTAAGTATGAAAATAACAACTTTCATTGTGTGAAAAGCTTCAAGCAAAAAAACTCAATTAAATAGCAGTAGAGGCAATGACTATGTTACATCACAGCTATTAAGTTTGTTGAAAACTAAACACCGTCACTTATATTTTATAGAAATAAACCTTACTTTACCTATTAAATCACTCTCGTGGAAAGAGAAAATTGACGTAATTGTGATTAAGTAGAGAAATTCTTTTACTTTTACTTTTACTATCGTAATAGATCTCTAAACCGAGGAGAAAATTGATAAAATTGTTATTCGGTAGGGACATTCATTTATTATACTTGTGGTAGGCAGTGTAACGGATTAGGTTTTGCAACTTACTACCTAATAATTTGTTTTTTATAAAAGAAAATTAAAAACCAGTTTATAGTTTAATTATATATATATATATATATATATATATATAATAGATATATATATAGTTATATATTTTTGTAAAGCTTGGCAGGACCATCCATTTTCTATTATATATTGTTAAGTTATGGTATGCTTTTTGCTTAGAGCAATTTATTTTTGTTTCTTATTATTTTTCATAGATTAGCAATCACATGTGCATAAGTAAAGTGCAGATAGAACATTAAATGATCAATAGAAAACAAGCCAAGACAAGAGAAACAAGATGTGGCGGCTAGCCAAGGACAAACCCCACAATTTGTGGGGAAACCCTTTGATCAAATCTTATTATATATTCAATATTCAGCAGAGAGAAATAGTACAATAAATCTAATTTATATTAGCAGTAGCAAACCCTAGATCAGCAACATCAGCATTAGCAGCTTCATCATCAAAACTAGGGCAGTCGATATCTCACAAACCGACCGTCGGATCGGCTTGCTTACACCACCAAAAGTTGTGGCCTTCAAAGGAGGTCTAGATGAACCTACAACGCAGTTCAGAAGAGGAGGTTTGATGGTCCAAACTAGTCAAAGTTTGGATCTGCAGTTGTAACTTCAGTTTCAGCAGCTTCCTTCCACATGTGTGAGAGAGAGACTCTTTTCTACGCAATAGAGAAGAGCGTCTTTTTTGTGCAGGAGAGAGAGAGATGTGATGAGATGAGTATGCAAATGAGGAAAATTCCTCTTGTATTTATACACTACTATTTATGTTTGAATAGAGGTGCCTATTCGGCTTCTGAGCCTACATGAGTTGTAGGTCGTCTTGATAATAATTCCATAATCAAAATAAATTCATATCTCCATGAATCTTTAGATCAATCCTACACCTCTCGATGAGAGGAATCTAATGAACATATTATCAGCCATGAATAAGATGACCCACATGAAGTTTGGCCCTAGTTGCCAATTTTAACACTCCCTCTCAACTAGGGAGAACTTCATCTGCAATCTATCTATCGGTCACTACTATTCATCCATCAAATGCAGTGCCCTGTAAAGCCTGACCCTTGCCCTACTTTGCTCTGTTCTGCCTGTTCTATCTTGTCTTGTTCCGCCCTGTATTGATCTGTATGGCTCTGCTCTGTTTTTCTCTGCTATGCTTTGTTATGTTTTGCTATGCTTTTCACCAAATTATGAGGAAGAAGAAATGATCGAGGATGTATCAAACTGACTGAAAGTCAGTCTCAAATTATGTACCACTAATCTCAGACCAGTCTCAACCAACCTAAAGTCAACGTCATAGTGAGTACAACTCCTACCACTGATCCCAGACCAGTATCATCCTCCATTGAATCAAAGTCAGTCTCAGAGTGCATACCATTGGTCCCAGACTATTATCAACAGACCTGAAGTCAGCATCATAGTAGGTACCACTCCTATCACTAGTCCTAGACCAGTATCGTAGGCTCAAAGAGTGTACCATTGGTCCCAGACCAGTCTCAACCGACCCGAAGTCAACGTCATAATATATACCACTCTCACTGGTCCCAGACCAGTCCTGCACTGACACGAAGTAAGTCTTGAAGTATGTACCACTGGTCCTAGACTAGTCTCAATCGACCCGAAGTCAGTGTCATGGTAGGTACAACTCTTACCATTGGTCACAGACCAGTATCATTAATATCATATCAATGAAGGTCATCCTAGTGTAGACAGTACAATAGATGCAGCGATGCGTCCATTGATACTACTATGGTCCCTAACTTTATTTCCCTGCTCATTGATCAGATGAGAGGTACTTCCCATGAGTCCCAGACTGCATGGGTAGGATGCCTCGACAGGAGAAATTAATCAATCTTGTCCTCACAGGAGAACTAATCATCCTGCTACACAAACACCATGGAGAACACATCATCCAGGTCTCAGAGGAGAACTAATCATCTTGCTACATAATCATCATGGAGAAAACATCATCCAGAACTCAAAGGAGAACCAATCATCCTGCTACATAGTCGTCATGGAGAACACATCATCTAGACCTCACAGGACAACCAATCATCCTGCTACATAGTCGTCATGGAGAACACATCATCTAGACCTCATAGGAGAATCAATCATCTTGCTACATAGGCGCCACGTGGTGTACATGTACACCACCAGGGGATGGTGAATCACCTTATGGTCATATGTCGCTCCAAGAAGTACCCCGCACCCCCCCGGAGCTCCTAGAGCTCAATGAATCATACAAAACCCTCATCGGAGGGTCTTTGAACAACACCAAGCTATTCTTGAAAAGTCTCGAATTTGACTTTTCCTAGGGGCTTTGTTAGAATGTTTGTGACCTGTTCATCTGTACTGATATGTCGGAGCCTTATAACTCCCCGCTGCACCATATCTCGAATATAGTGATACATGATATCTATATGCTTGAAGTGATCATGAAATACAGGATTCTCTGACAAACGAATCCCACTTTGGTTATCACATAGAATCACGGTGGTATCCAATGTAAATCCAAACATCTCTTTGAAGAGCTTTCGCAACCAGACTGCCTCATAGGAGGCCATGCTAGTAGCAATATGTTCTGCTTCGGCAGTGCTCAAAGCCACCGACTTCTGCTTCCTGCTCATCCAGGATATCAAAGCAAATCCCAAGGAGAATCAGCACCCGAAAGTGCTTTTACGGTCCTCCACAATTTCTGCCCAATCAGCATCAGTATATCCAAGTAGTCTCACATCTCCAGCAGTGTATCTTAACCCATAAGTAATTGTGCCACGAAGATATCTCAACAGATTCTTGGCACTAATCCAATGTATGTGGTGAGGTTCAACCATATGTTGACTCAATGTGTTGACTGCAAAGCATATGTCTCGATGGGATTTCACTAAGAACATTAATGCTCCGATGAGTTGCCAATATTCGGTAGCATTTCTTGAAAGAGGTCTAGCAGCACTACCGCTTAACTTCTTGAAGTCAAGCCCCATCTGGGTAGTTACAGGCTTGCAGTCTACCATAACAAATCTTTCCAATATCTTCGCCACATATTTTCCTTGAGATAGGAAAATTTCCCCTGGCTTCTGCCAAACTTCAAGTCCCACGAAATAGTGCATTAGTCCTAGGTCCTTCATTTCAAATTCAGAAGCCAACTCCCTCTTACATTTGTGAATGAGAGGGTCTGCACCTGTTAGAAAGAGGTCATCCACATACAGCACCAGTATGAGAGGTTTGTCATCTTCAACCTTAAAGTAAAGGTTAGGATCGGCTTCAGTCCTAATGAATCCCAGCTTCATCAAGTAGATATCGATCCTCTCATACCATGCTCGGGATGCTTGCTTCAGCCCATAGAGAGCCTTCTTTAACCTACATACATGAGATTTTCAGTCATAAATCTCAAATCCATTGGGTTGCTCCACGTAGACCTCTTCTTTGATCGAACCATGCAAGAATGCAGTCGTGACATCCATCTAATGTAGATTCCATCCTTGTGAAGCCGCAAGGGCTATGATCGAGCGGATGGTCGCATATCTGGAAACAGGTGCAAATATCTCATCATAGTCTATACTTTCCTTTTGGGAGAAGCCATGAGAAACAAAACGAGGCTTATACTTTTCTGTACTTTCATTTGTTGCATGCTTTACCTTGTAAAGCCATTTAGAAGTCACAGCTTTCTTGTCCGGGGGTCTGCGAACTACTTCCCAGACATCATTCATCATAATAAACTCATGTTCTTCGGTCATAGGATCCTTCCATATTTGATGCTTGACGGCATCTGAGAATGATGAAGGCTCATTTTGTATGATTGTGCTCATGATGGTCAGGTATCCTTGATACATATTAGGTTTCTTACTTTCATGGAAGGTTCCTTAGGGTGCAGCATGTCTTTCAGCATCATCAAGTACCCCCCTAAGCCATGAAGGCCTCTTCCGAGAAGAGGAAGGCTCAGGTGGATAAATAGGATCCATGGGTTCCTCCACATCAGGCATTGTTACATTATCTACCCATAGAAACTTCAGAGGTCTCTAGACAGCTTCCACAATCGTATGGTTCTTCCTTTCCGCCACGCCATTCTGCTCAGGAGTATGTGGAGTAGTAGTCTCCCTCTTAATGTTAGGCTCAGGGATGCTTGAGTGAACCAACTATAATATATCAGAGGTCTTGCTTTGGCTTGAGGGGAATGGGCCCCTTTTGCACTTTCCTTCAATACATACACCTTCTTTCTCTACTCGGGTAGAGATTTATAATGAAGGTGGGAAAACCTCCAATGCCAAAGTTTGGACTGAAGAGATGTGTCGTAAGACATGACACCTAGCGGACTTCCATCGACCTGATATAATGAATCAACACGAAACCCAAGAGTAAAGGCATATTCACTAATGAAGTTTAATTCATCCCCATTATTCAAGGAAAATCATAAGATCTGTAAGAGGGAGAGCTTTCACTCTTGCCAGATACTTTTGGGTTATAAGTTGTTAACGTCTTTCCTTAGTTCTAAAAAATACCAACTCTTAACCAAGCAAAAATAATTTTAAAGCATACTCTAGACCTAAAAATAAAAAAAAACATAAATACTTTTAACAATAATTAAAATTTTCCACATAAATACTTTAACAATAATTAAATTATGTGTCTAGAAATACATCGATCAACGATTAGATTGGTCCTGAGGAATTATATCCCATCAAGATGAAGTTTCGGATTTGATTAGGCAACCCAGAAAACAATTAAATTCAAGTCTACTTGGATATTAAATTTGATAATATAATTTTATTAACAAATTATTAATTATAAAAATGTATTTACAAAAATATAAATAAATGAAGTTTTGTTGAATTATTCTCCGGCAAACTCATTCTGCAGGAATAATTCGGCAAACGTATCCTTCATTGTGAAGGAATCATTTAGACAAACGAATTGCTTCAAACAAAACGGATGATACAGTCTTACGTATAATATCGCCAGCACCCTGACGTTATCTATGTTTTTTTATTTCACGGAGAAGATTTAGGAAAAGATATTAAACAATGAATTATGCTCTGGAAAAAAAGAAAGAGAAAGCTGCAACAGGGACCAAGAAAAAGCAGACCAACAAATCTAATTGTATTTCACTTTATTCTATACTCTCGTTTTCTATTATATCACGGCACAATGAATTATTTGCTTTATGTTTTTGGGTAGTTGGTAAAGTATCCTTATTTTTGAATATGTAAGATACGTATCGATTTTCTTTTATTCCGAGACTTCATCCCAAAAAAATATTCGCTGAAGATTGCTATATAATTATTATAATAATTAAGGTATAATTTGGTTAGCTACAATTTAGTAATATGATATGTTTATTTAATGTATCTTTTATTTAAAAAGGATGGGTACTTATGTTTCATGAGTTTATGGAATTATTATTAATTATTATTATTAAAAGTATTATTTTGTATTTCAAAAGAAAAAAAAATTAATTAGTGAAAGGTGAAATATCAATATGAGTTACTGGTAAGTATTAATATTTTAAAATTGATAAGTTACTAGTCTAAGTGTTGACAAGGTACTAGTTTAAGTGTGGAGGATGGTGTGTTTAAGAATGATTATTATGATTAATGACATTGATATCCATTTGAAAATAAGGGGAAGTGGAAGGAAATTAATGTATCACTCAAATTTATAAGGTATTAATATAAGTACATGAGAGTGTTGACATATGTGCTATTCTTTTTCATAAATGGGCAGGTACCAATTTAAGCACTCAGAGTGAGGGGAATATAACATTTTATCATAGGAATCAAGGGAAGAGCAAGAAAATTCAATCAACATTCCAAGGTACTATTGTAGGCATGGGAGAGTGCTAGTAAGGTATCAACTTCTTCACATACATTAGTGAAGTACTGACCTAAGAGTGGGAAGTTGAGGGGAATATCGTCTTCCAACCCAGGTACTAAGAGAAGGGAAAGTAAATCCATTAAGCACTAACAAGGTATTGGAGTATGAGAAAGTGTTAATATGTTAAGTGACTTATTTACATACTCTAGTAACATACTAACCTAAGAGTGAGAGGTTGAGGGGGATAATGCATTCCATAATAAGAATGCAAGGAAAAGAAACACTTAAATCTATTGGCTGTTGATATGATGCCAACTTTCTTGCTTACAATAAAAAAGTATCAATATAAGCATAAGGAACTTTTGGGAAGGTAACAACATTCTCAATTAAATTGGTAGAGAAACAACTTTAACACATGAGAGTGTCAATAAGGTATTATCAATCTCAACATTGACAAAGTGCAGTAATAAACATAGAAAGGCATTGGTAAGATTCCAACTTCCATTTTCTAAGGTATAAACTTAAAAGCATGGTCAAAGTATAAGCTTAGGGGCATGTGAGGAGGGTCATTCCGATCAAGAGAGAGTAAGGAAATCCCCTTAGCATAGTGAAAATATAATCCCAACATTTACAAGGTGCTATAATAAACATAAAAGAGCATTGGTAAGACTCCAACTTCCATTTTCTAAGGTATAAACTTAAAGGCATGGTATAAGGTTAGATGCATGTGAGGAGGGTCATTCCGATCGAGAGAGAGTAAGGAAATCCCCTTAGGATACAGTGAAAATATAAGAATAAGAAAGCTCTAAGATGGAAGAAGGATGCGATTAATAAATAAAGTTCAATCACTTAAACTAAAAGTAAATTAACAAGGTATGGAGTTAATCGTGAAAGGATGAACTGAACACTATGTTCCCAAAAGAACGAAGTGCAAACTTATTAGCACAAGAATCATAAGAATATCAATGTGCTTAGATTAACAAAACTGACCAGATGCATGGTGATCTCACCCCATGTGAGTCTAAATTCAATATCCTTCCTCGATCTCTTTCGTGCAATGGCAGATAGTTACTTCTTGAACACTTCATCGTCAACTTTATTCCCTTGCCAGGTAGGTTTTATGATAAGCTCTTCATTAAAATCTACTTAATAAATAACAGATGAGGTTCGCATCGGTTTATCTTGGACAGGTAGGAGACACTACTACCCACCGACTGCCTTTGTCGCGTATTCGATCGAACCCAATTCATACATTTGTTCAAACTAAATATGTGTGCTTAAACCTTTTACGATTCCACACTGCAAAGAATTCACAAATACGATTACAGACATTTCCTATATATAGTCCTCCTTGGATCCATCTGAAAGACACAGACGCTCGTATTAGGAGGAGTTAATTAGCTTGGCCGCAAGAGAGATTGATATGGCACAAGCGGAGCTGGTGGGTTGCCCGAATTGCAGAGCTGAGGTATGGCTCCATCCCCAAGTTGCTGGTTTTCGCTGTCAATACTGCGGTGTTTATGTCGGGATTCGCCAACCAGAACCCCGCTGGCGGCCGAATCCCGTCAGGAAACTACCAGGTGCTCCAAATTTTAACAAACCCAGACATGAGCCGATTATTGTTAGTCCCGTTCATGTGGTTCGAGTCTCCAGTAAGAAAAGAGCCGTTCTGTGTGGGATTTGTTACAAAAATACGGCATACGAGCTGAAAGGTTGCATCAACGATGTGAACTGTATGAAATATCTGCTCACAACTAAATTCAACTTCCCGGAAGAGTCTATAGTTACTCTCACAGGTATTTAGTTATTAACTGTTTCGATTATCATAAATGGTTTCAATTCGTCTAATTTCCAGATGTCTCATATATCAATTTCATACCCACCTGTTATTGTTATCTGGTGTTCATTACCTGAGCTGTGTAGTTTGAATTTTTGCAGAGGAAGAAAATGATTCCAAAAGAATCCCTACAAAACGAAACATCCAGAGGTGGATGAGTTGGCTGGTGAAGGATTGTCAACCTGGGGATTCTCTGGTGTTTCATTATTCTGGGCATGGTTCTCAGCAAAAAGATTACACTGGCCACGAAGTTGATGGCTACGACGAAACGCTGTTGCCTCTTGACTTTGAGACGGCGGGGATGATTGTGGACAATGAGATCAACGATACGCTGGTAAAACCCCTTCCTCCTGGGGCTCGACTGCATGCAATCGTCGATGCTTGCCATAGTGGCACTGTTCTAGATTTGCCCTACGTCTGCGTCTTCAACCCCAGGTCAGTACTTCTAAGATTCAATCCATGTCTGGTTCTCAACTTTTCTTTAGCAGTATATCCATCTGTTTTGTAAAATTAATTGTTATTGTTTTACTACGCTGACAAATTAGCGGAGGAAAATGTGCGTGGGAGGACCATACACCTCAAAATGGTATGCGCAAAGGAACAATGGGAGGTGAAGCGATATCTTTTAGTGGATGTGATGATGACCAGACCTCTGCAGATACCAAGGTAAGATTATCTTTACGAGGTTAGAATGTTTTTGATGATGAAATATTTTGGAAATATGGCAGATAGGAATAAAATTAATTATTGGTATATTGGGAGAAAAGTGAGCGATGAAGCTTCCATGCCTAACAAATATACGTTTAAAAAATGAATTATTATTATTATATACTTATTTAAAATATTTCTATATATAAAATCGGTGTGATTCTTTATAATTATTGATGGCCAGTAAAACAAAAACTTTAAGATTACGCCGTCAATTTTCTAATAGAAATGGTGTGAACAGGCGCTTTCAAAGATTACATCAACAGGAGCCATGACTTACAGTTTTATAAAGGCAATTGAGAAAGGAGAAGGGAACACTTATGGGAGTTTGTTAAGTTCTATGACTGATACTGTTCGTGAAGCACGCCATAAGCAAGCAAAAGCGAAAGATAAGGTTATCGAAGGAGCGGGCTATAAACAAGGCAAAGTTCAGGCCAGAAAACCTGCTGATCTTACAAATATGCTTGTCCAAGGTGGCAGCTACAAACCAGGAAAATTCCAGGTATTACAATGAGATAGGAGTGCTTTCAATGACTTGACTTCACTCTATTTTGTTTTATAAAATAGATTTTAAAAATTATTCGGTCAAAATATATTTTCATTTCTTTTAGTCACTTTCAAAATTAAATTTATTACTATTTTTATGATATAATTTTCTTTTGATTTGCAGGAGCCACAATTATCGTCGTCTTATCCATTTGATGTCAGTGAGACGCCCTTTTATTTGTGATGGAGGCAGGGTTGGAATTTTGCCCGTCATGAGGCATTTTGACTGTATTCTACGTTTAAAAATTTGGAAAAAACTTTTGTTTCTATGGGATTTCAAAGGTATAGAACGTATTTTGGACGGTTCACTTTTTAACAAAAACGTCATTACTACCCTGTCAAACAGCTAAAAACATGCCCGGCAGCAGTACTGAAATTTGATCGCACGTATTTACCGGTAATATATTTTATTGACGGGTAAATAATTAAGTGCTGTAATATTTGTTTTTATGGAAATAAATTAAGTTGTTTCTGATGAGATGTAATGTCAAAATTTTATGAATGAATATAATGTTTTTTTTCATTTGGAAAAAAATTAAGTTCATGTTATTTAAAGTTATATGTGTATATTTGATGGCAAGTATTTATTGGTAATATATTATATTGGGCAATCTGTAATATTTGGAATTCACATTATAATATTTCTTTTTATTTAAATAAAATAAGTTTATGTTGTTTATATTTAAATAAATTAAGTTATTTCATTGTGTTCGTTTTATTAAAAATTCAAATTTTATATAGTTTTTGAGATGAACATTTTTTCCCGGGAATTTTTTTTGGTTTGAATTAGCGAAAGAAATTTATTTATTTTTATTGAAATTGCAACATTTGATAATGAATCCAAATTCCAACCCTCAATTAAAAATATTAACCATATAAATCAATTCCAAAAATAACAACATAAAATAAATAAGTGTGTATATTTATAGAATTATGAGAGTAAGATTCAAAATGATGATAGGTTTGTGTTCTTACACTTTGATAAAAGAGATAAAAAGTATTAATAAATAATATTATATTAAATTTGTACATTAAAAATTTATTTTATTTAAATTAAGAAAGACTATTTAGTTTTCAAAATTATTTATGATGTATGAAGGATTGTTAATAATGGCTTGTTGTTTTTTTAATATAAAAAGAATAATTTACCATATTTAAAATATTTATTTATCATAAAATTTTGATAATTTTATATGTTGTATGGTATTTATTTTGTAATTTATATATAGAAAAATGTGAAAAATCATTTTAGAAATGATGGAAAATTATAAATAAACATGGTAGTTATTCTTAGAGTCCTAGATATTTGTGCTTATTGTTTGAAACAAAATTATTTTAAACTTATTTTCATCGTATAGTTCCAATATTAATAGTGTTTTTTCTCTTTGAACATATTTTAACTATTAAATATCGAGTGACATATTGATCCCTATTAAGCTTAAAAACAAAGGTTAAATAATCAAATTTTAAAGTTAAATAATTGATCACAAATTTTGAATGGTAAGACTAAATATTAATTTAATTTTTTTGGCAAAATTTATTAAAATGATATTGTAAAATGATGTAAGATTTTTTTTTTTTTTTTCATCTTTATTCTTTGTAATTTAGTTTATTGATTTAGTCTTTACTAATATTATTTGGATTTCATCATTTAGATTAGTGAAGTAGACCATAGTCTAAATGATTTTTATCATGCCTCTTATTTAGTGGGGGAAATCATGTAGTGGGGGAATTCATGTGAGTAAGAGAGGAATGGAAACGTTAAATTCATAGTCTTGACTATAGTTATATATACATCACACCTTTTCAACCATAGGATAAGGATATTTGTTAATGATATAGGTTTTAATATTGTTGGACATATAATGCTTTTGTATTTTTGTGTCATTGTGAATCATTTGAAATATGAATAGATAGGTGAATATGAAATGTCAAACAACTTTTTGAAAGATGATATTAAGAGTCATCTTAGTGTATTAAATATGTATTTACATTTTTGGAATATCATTCAAGTTTTGAGTTACATATCTATCTAACATGACATCAAACATCTGCTTATTTTGATTAGACCAACACTCTAACTTAGAATTGCCTCTCTACCTATCTAACATTCTCTACCCAACAACTATATTTGACATGGTGTTCAATTCCCATGATGTTCAAGCTTCAAGGAATTAGTGAGGTGGATGTTTGAGCTTGATGGAGTAAAGAATCCTCTTGATGTGTTGAGTGGATGTGACCCTCTTCAGAGATTTAAATAGTGTGTTTACACTAATTTCACTCCTTATATCTAATACGGGTTTTCTCTTGAACACATCATGTCTCTTATAATAATCGTCCAAATCACTCCTCCAATGCTATACTAGTACCGATGTCTATCATTTCTCTTTAGCTTTGAGGAATTTTCAATTATATTAGGTTGACAACTCTCCACTCCAACAATGGTAGGTTGCAAAGTTCAAGCATAAAAAAACAAAAGTTAACATTTAATTGGGTTCCCATTAACCCTAGATGGATATATTTATTATTGGGATGTGATTATGACTTGGTCACAATTTATGACAAAACTATTATAATTTTGGCTAAATATTCATATGAAGTGAATACTATTCTTTTAAAGGAAGAGACCTACTAGTTTTCTAGACATTCAAGTTATTTATCCATTTTGTTATTTAAATTCTTTATGAGATTGTCTATTGACCTTTGTCATAATTTCAACAAAATTGACAACAAAATTTGAGTAGTGGTAGTCCAACCAAGGAGAAAATATGTCAAGTATTGGAATTTATATACATTCAAGTTCTAGCCACAATGGTTCATAATGATCACCTAATATGTTAAGTTAGTTTCTTCCTCTCTTAGTTCATTCTTGTTTGAGTAGTGGTATTCAAACTAAGGAGAAAATATGTCAAGTATTGGGAGTTATATATATTCAAAATCTATTCATGATGGTTCATAATGATCACCTAATAGGTGAAGTTAGTTTCTTCCTCTCTTAGGCCATTCTTGGAGTCAAACAAAATATCCAATGTTTCAAATCCTTGACTACAATGTTCTTAACATTGTAATTGGGTAATGCCTCTAGCAAAGCTTCATGATGCATTTATACAAGCTTAGGTTCAGTTGTAACTAGAAACTACCATGTTTATTGATGGAAATTTAAAGGAATTTGTTCACCCTTTGAAAGAACATCACTTATAAATGGTATCCAACATTTTTATGCTTCAGAAAGATTTGTAATGACACTTTTACCAGGTGAGAAATGTAGGTTGTGTATAATGCACTTGGTAGAATAAAATGATTCTAAAATATACTAAGATAACTACCAAAAATACCACTGCTATGGAGCACCTAGAGATTGCGAGAAACAAGACAACCACTGCATTATTTCATCTCCAATGTTTATGTGTGTTGACTGGTAGGGAGAAGTACAAAGATTTTTCTAGACATAATGTGCAATAATGTTTATCATATCAAATTATTACAATTCACATGAATATAATACACAAATTATTTATAAACAAATATACACATTAGTATTTATTAACAAAAAAATACATGAACATATCACATTAAATGTTCAAAATTACCTCTAGTGCTCATTTTAGTATGTAAAAAAATAAATAATCAATACACAACAGTAAGTGATTTATTTACGTTTATGATACTGTATATTTTAAAATGAAAAGAATGGGTGGATTTGTACAAATTATATGTGAACCTATGTGCCAAAAAACATAATGGAATGAAGTAGTCCATAATGTGTGTCATATGAAAAAAGAAAAGAAAAGATGGAAATGGTGTTTCTTAATTATATGATGACAAATGCATGTAGTTTTATGTATGCATAGGCGTGTGTTAACTCAATATGCACCAATTTGTGTAACCAATATGAGCATTCAAGAATAAAAAATCATCTAAGACATTTGATTACCTAAAATATTTTAGTTATAGGCAAGAGCTGTTAAAATATGTCTTAAAATCTAGCCATTAAAAATGGCTAAGATTGTCTTGAGTGGAAAGAGGGGGAGGGAATGGATTTTCATTAATCCCGAAGGAATCATTGAATTTAGTTATGCTTTGGGGCCAGGCCAAAAGACTAATAACCAAGATGAAGCTTATGGAATGCTCTTGGGAGTAATCCTAGCACAAAGAAATGGGATAAAAAAGATTCAGGTGTTAGGAGACTCCATAATCATTATAAGGCATATGATTAACTCTTCAAAGGCTAAGATCTCTAACCTGAATCAAATCATTATGAGAGCCTAGAACTTTCTCCTTTCTTTTGACTCGGTGACCTATTATCATGTCTTGATGGGAAATAATCATGATGCTAATAGACAGGCCAATAAGGCAATCTATCTGGAGGAGGAAAAATGTGTAATAAATGATATCATGAGTATGAAAAAATTCCTTAAGAAAATGAAGAGAGATATTTGTAGGCGGGAAATAAAGTCTCAAAGGATAGCTATGGAAGTGCAAAAGTTTCATCTAACATACCATAATGATATGAAGCCGCCCCCCTTATCCCATAGATCTCTCTTGGCATCTTCCTCCCCCCACCTCCCCCTTCCTATCCTTACCCCCATCCATCCCGCCTCCCTTCACCTTCCTCCCATTCCCTCTCCCCTTCCTCATTACCCTCCCATTCCCCCTTCCCTATGGCCCCTCCCCTTTCTAACCACCACCTCTACGTTATAACCACCACCCTGGGTTCCTCCTCCCCCTGTCGCATCACCCTCTACAAGCTCTTGCTAGCCATGTGGACTTGTGGCAAGCCGGACATCCAGACTCTCTTGAAACATGGCGTCCTATGGAAATTGTGTACCACACTTGTTTCAAGATTAAATCACGGCATGCGACATCACCATTTTTGCCCTGGTTCTTGGAAAATTGGGCAGCGCATCACCTCGAGCATCTGCAAGGATTTGATTTTTACGGAGAAATATTTAATTCAAGACTTGAGTGAAGTCAAGCTCGCTCATGGGAGAATTGTGGGGATGCTTGATAGAGATCAGGAGCTTGGAGGAAAATTAATGGAGGAGGGTGGAATTATGATGGAGTACTCATGGGATCTTGATTACAATAATCTCCTCGATCTTCTCTGCATCACTTTGTGGTCAGGCAACAGGAATAAAGTGTAAACTGGTATTTGGATTTTGTATGTTTTAAGGTTTGAGAGTGGAGCAACGACCTCTGCGAAAGCCTAGTGGCTAGAGGCTAGGCTGAAGTGTATCAATTTTAGTGTCACGGAGGCTGGGAATTATGCTGTGAAGAGTCGAAATGAGGGTCAGAAGGTCTGTCTATCTGAGGTTTGAAAGGAAAATAAAGAAATTCTGAGTATAATTGAAGGTTGCACATGTTGGGCTTCAATTTTTCTGAGTGTTTGTAGTAAGAATGGATATGGAATACCAAGTCGGTACATAACTCTCTTCGGAAGAGGAAGGAGAATTGGATTAGGCATGAGGTTGGGCGGTGTATACTTGCCGAGGATCAGGGCAGTCTGTTGTGGGTGAGAGAGGGTGTCTGGTTGTGGAAGATCGTGAAAAAAGGTGCCAATTTATGGAGCTTGATAAAAAGTGAGGTTTTGGAAGCCAACATGCAGGGTATTGAAGACAGTTCTTGGTCAAGCACGTGGGGAAGCCATAGGCCGAGGTCTGGTGGGCTGAGGGCCAGTTCCACGATGCACGGTGATAGATATAGACCCGCCTGTCTCACCTATGTTCATGATCATTAGGACGTGTGTGAAGCACTGTCAGAACTCCAACATTGCATGCCTCAGCAAATGCATGAGAACATGACCATGCAGGAAAGGGAAATTGAGAAACAAGAACACATTAGGCAACTTGAGGACAAATTGGATGCACTGTGCCATCATCTCGAAAATTTGAATATCAAGGTGGAAGCCATGGAGGAAGGTATGTAGGCAAATGTGGAGGGTGTGACAAACCAGGAGAATTCCAAAGACTCAGAAGATGCCTCCCAGGCCTGGATCTAAACAACCCAACTCTTATGGATATCTAACCACCTTTGTATTGGTTTTGTTATTGCTTTATCAAAATGATGAACTATAAATGTATATATCTCTTATTTCATTTATGTCAAAGTTATAGTTGTATATATCCAAGAATGGGAAATTTTTTGTAAGAAGGACAACCATATCTACTGTAATAGTCTAGATCAACCAAGATTTTGTATCAACTTGTTGAAGCATGGATAAATTAATGTAAAGAACCGATTTTGTTGCGAATGGGCATGACTTTTTTAATATGAAATATAGTCATTCCAGTTAAAAAAAATGGCTAAGGTTGTAGAAGAATTTTTTAAAATTTAACTAATATTATAAGACTAAAAACCTCCTGAAAAATATCCACTACGAAGTGCTTTCCTTGTAGTGAAATAGAATGGTTTAGTAATTTATTCATTTCTTTGGTGAAGTTTCCAAAGATCAATAATTAGGGGAGAATGTGAATTGATTTTCATTTTGTTTATTGGTATATCTTATTTGGAGATTTCTTCAAATTATGTGGCAAGTTGGCAGCGCAATCTATTTGTTACCATGTTTTGTGGGTAGCAATGTTACCAACGAGAACTTTACCAAATATTCATTTTATGGAGGTCATATAAAATCGTCATTTTGATGTTTATTTATTAAAAGTGGTGATGCAAGGTCTACTTTTTTTCTTTATTGTAGGGTAAAAATTCCAAGATTTGTCAACTATCACATTAAAAACCAAATAACCTTATTACAAAAGGCATGAAAAACCACATTCAAATGTGAAGGTGGGGATGCAACATATATATATTTTTTATGGTTAAAATTAAAATATTTTCCAAAGATGAAATTAAATAGCAAACATCATGACTATGAAAGCTTGAAAAATGATGCTAAGATAAAAATTTGGTGATATAACATCACACATTTTATATGGTTAAAATTAAAAAAAAAAAAAAAATCAACCATAGCATTAAATAACAAATATCATGACTATTAAAACCCCTAAAAATCAACAGTTTCATTTTATCTATCATCCTTCCTTTTCTTTAATTCTTGTTATTTAAATGTTTTTCCCTTTTATTTTATTTTGATTTACTTTTATATTTAAAATAACTAATTAATTAAACATTTTTCCCTTGAATATTTGCACCATAGAAAATAAAAATATGAAGTCTACAGTAAATTTACAAGTTTCATTACATAATTTTCATTTATTTATTAATTTTTTAATAAATTACAATAAAAAATTTGAGAGAAGCTTAGCGCTCTCTCTCTTTCTCTCTCTCATTAAGAAAAACATTTTTTTGGTCAAATCGTGATCTTTGGTTATTTAAAATGCATTTTGGATTGCATTTATGGAATTAGGACCTTCGAAAACCCTTATGACACTTATATTATGCAGATTTCACAATTCAACTAGTGATTCCAACGATTCTATGCCAATTTTTTGGCAAAATCAACTTGGAAATATGCCCTAAAATGATCTAAATATATAAGCAATAAACTACGAGGAAAGAAAACTTCAAAATAAAAGATGAAAGATTAGGACTCTTTTTCACTCTCTTTCCCCCCGCCCCCCCCCCACACACACACATTAAAACAATTTTAGAAAAATAAATGCTTAAAAAAAAACACACTTAAAATAATTTATAAAAAATTATAAAATTAAAATTAAAAATAAATAAATAAATAAAATTTATTTATAAAATTGTTAAATAAATAACGAAAAAAACAATGAACAATGTTGTTGTGGTAGGCGGGGAGGGGGGAAGGGAGGTGCAATGTCAGGCATTTCCCCTCTTCCCACACAACCAACCTAAAGCTGCTACATAGCTAGAGCATTCCCAACAATGCCCTCCCTGTGATGACACTATTTGTTTTAATTTACTTTTGTATTTATAAATAATATTTTATATTGTTTATCTATTTAATTTATAATTGCTATGTATACATGTTAAAACTATTTTTTTCTTTCTCTATTTGTTTAATTAAATGTGTTATTTTTAATGTGTGTTGTTTTTTAATTTTTAAATAATATACTATTGATGGTGCTACACCCGCCAACATTAAGGGGGTATCCCCGACATGTGGTCCCAATTAGATCTCACATTGTTTGGGATAGGAGAGCCTTCCGGAATATGGCCCGATTGTCAGTTATCTTAAAGATATTCCTTGGTTCTGACTATCAGCAAGAGAGAGGAGTGCAAATGTGCCTTCAAAAGAAAGGGGTGTGCCTAGTGAGTGTTTGGTCATATGTGTGTCAAAGTTCTTTCACTGCAGAGGGGACGAGAAGTAAGCCTCTAAGAGGGAGGTAGTAGTATCATCCTAGTAGAGACACACATAAAGAGGAAGGATCTATACAAGATTAAGTGGAATAGTCCACAAAGATGTGATGGCGATTGCAACCATTCTAAGAAGGAATATTTGTCAAATATCTAGCGGAATAGTCCACAAGGATGCGACAATGATAATAGAAATTACAACAAATTCTCAATATGATAAGTACCAAAATAATCAAAATAGCTAAACTAGTTTAACACAAATAAAAGCAAACATGAATTACAAATATTCACATAATAGGTTTACAAATATCCATATTCCGTGCATGAATAACGTGTTGGCCATAAGGCTTCCTATATTAAGGAAAAGTTCCAAGACACATGTATACAATGAACACCACTAGCTCCAATAGTGGAGCGTTGGAGCCATGCTTTGCTCCTCAAAGGAACTAGCTTATCTCTCTAATGCCTTGTGGTAAGAGCCAAGGTGAAAAGTCCCTTTCTCTTATAATGAGGTTGTATATATAATAATGAGGAGGTGATGCTTCACATTCCTTGTGACTCTTCATCTACCCTCATGATTGATTGACTTCCTATGAATTTTCAACTTTACATGACTCTTCATATTCCATACATGTTCTTTAGACTTTCAATTGACAATACATTTTCAAAACATGAATTACATAATCCACCATAATGGTGTGGCATGTGGCAACTCATGACATGGCATGACATGAAACTGCTGACATGGACTGCTTGATGATGTGGCAATGTCAAGCCACTTCTGTTGTTGTGTGTTGCGTATCTGCTTAAGAATGATTTTATTTCCACCTCCACATGGTTTGGTGATAACGAATCTTCAATGGTATTAAGTCTTGAGTTGTGATCACAAACCATGCCCATTTTCTTTCTCTCGGTTGATCACCTTGCGTACTCAACTACAAAGATGTCTTTCAACATGTTTCCCTTCTTGATATCCTTCTTCATCATCTCTCCATGGTATCATAAGGTACATGCATGTACAATTTACTCATGATGAGATGACATTAGTATGAAAACCCTTATCCTAAGATAGCGCATATTGGTCCATTAGCTGAGACATAACTAGGTGACAAGATGGGAGACGGGCTCAATGACTATGCAGTTGTGTAGTTCAAGATGCCAGGGGTGGACATTGAGCCTTAAGACTCTGCCATGCGTAATCCAATCTAGGTTGAGGAAGAAAAGTATGCAATTATGGAAGCTAGTGTGATGGGTTGAAGGGATGAGCATTGGATCATTACATTGCATAGTTTTAGGAGACCAAGGAGAATGGACCATTTTTCAATTATGTGAACTAGGGGCTCAAGGGATGAGCTTGCGGCTAGAGATTGTGCAATGCGCAGTTAAGGCTAGGTTGGGAATATGGATTGTGCATTCAAGGAGCCAAAGTCAAGGCTTGAGCACTCGAACTACGCAGTGCAACAATCCTGGGAGGTGGGAACTACGCATTGCATAGTTTCAAGAGGCGAGTTCACAACTAGAGGACTAAGACAGCGCAATGCAAAGTTCAGGGATGTCAGGTGAAGCTAGGTTGCTTGGTCAAGAAGATTTTTAGAAATTGGCCTAGTGTGGGATTCCTAAGGTTTATGTGAACAGTAATAAGGCTTCAACTGTGACCACACACTTAGAATACTTGATGACACAATAACATATATCATCCTGGACACATGAACAATGTGTTTCCCTTAGTGTGATAACTTTACAACAACGTATGATAGGTGCAACACTAAAGATACACTTTTCAACGACTGTGACGACACTTGTTCGACAATGCTTGAAACTTTCGAAATGAGAGTGACATATGTTTACATGGATAGATTAACCAATATGAAAAAGGGTAGCCCCTTGAAACCACAAGAATAGGCTTATACATATTGTGCGGCAGTTAACATGAGAAAAGATGAAAATTTTCCTATCTTACAAAAGGGACCAAAACAACTCAAAGAAACACATGGAATGAGTTTCATTATTTGCAACGACAATGCACAAGACCAAGGAAGGCTCCAAAATTCAGTGTGTTGGAAATAATACTGAGAGGGGGGGTGAATCAGTATTATCTAATTCTTTTAATAAATCTTCTTTATTTGTTCTTTGAATTATTTTTGCATGTCAGTACCATAAAATAATGAGCATGAACAAAAGAAAACAGACAGTCACACCAAAGAACACAAGATGTAAGGTGGAAAGCCAATGTGGGTGAAAACCACCTGCTGCAATATGTCTCTATCTTCTTTCAAATTAGAAAATCCTTTTACAATGGTTTTGTACTGGTGCAGTCCTTTACCAGTACGCAGGCTGCAACCTGCAGAGAGCTAAAACTCTCTCTCTCGTTTTCTAGTCTCTCCTGGAAGGGAGCTACAACCCCCTACTTCTTTTCTTACAAGGACCACTTTTCATAAATTTTCAAACTGGATCCATAAGCATCAAATAATCATCAAGTATAAGAGAATCACCCAGTCAACTGTAGTAACCAGATCAACAATAATAGGACCAAACCCAGAACACAACAATGATAAACAAAGATTTTAAGAGAAGTAAGCACCCTGCTCAACTGCTCGCCTGCTTACGTAAGCACCCTGCTCAATTTTTGGCCTGCTTACAGTACTCACCCTGCTCAACTGCTTGCCTGCTTATAGTACGCACCCTGCTCAACTGCTCGCCTGCTTACGTACGCACCCTGCTCAACTGCTAGCCTGCGTACCTCGCTCTGAGTCCATTGAACTGCCTGCGGACCTTCGCACCTGCAACCTTTCTGTGCCTGCATATCGGCGCACCTGAAACCCTTCTGTGCCTGCGTACCGGCGCACCTAAAACCCTTTTGTGCCTGCGTACCGGCGCACCTGAAACCCTTCTGTGCCTGTGTACCGGCGCACCTAAAACCCTTCTGTGCCTGCGTACCGGCGCACCTGAAACCCTTCTGTGCCTCCGTACCGTCGCACCTGAAACGCTTCGTTCCTGCGTATGTACGCACTTTTCTCTCACTGTACCTGCGTACCTTCGGGCATAGATGATTTCAAGACTTCAGAAATAACCCAGACAGTCAGATCTACAGATCTGAACAGGCGCCGAAAAGATCTCGGTCCATCAGTAGATTCGCCTTATTTAGATCTAGACCAGATGTAGCCCTCATAAGATATTCAACCAAAAACATGCTCAAGCCAAATGATCTCCTTTGCTTTATATAGGAAAGCTCTTCCTTAAATCATGGATCAATACCACGAGCCGACACCATAATAACACAATACCGTCGGCTAAATACCAAGAGTAAAACATAAGAAAACCCCACATGTGAATTTCTTTGCCTTGAAATGTGTGCACTGGGGGTACGCACCTCCTGAATGGGATAACTGCGGGTATGTACGCACTTTATGTAACACTGACCTGCGTGTACGCACCTTATGCAAGGTGTACCTGCATACCCCTTATTTTCTTCAATATTTGATAGCTGATCATCAATCTCTGCTGCTGACTTGAAGTACTGTGATCCATCACCTTAATGGGTTGCCATCAAGGACAACAGCTTAGCCATAATGCCAACAATCTCCCCCTTTGGACTTGATGGCAACCTCAAAGCTTTAGCTTCATTCTCCCCCTTTGACATCAAGGGCAAAGGGTTATGCTCCCCCTAAGAACATGCTCCCCCTGAATATGAACCAGATTTGCAACAAAGAACCATAATCCACCATGAAAGAGATAGAGACATATTGCAGCTACTTCCAAGATCTCCTTCTGCACATCCTCCATAATGCCAACAATGCATTATATGCTACCCCTGAACCTGTACCATCAATCAGAAGAGGTTCAGCAATAAGATGATGCACCAACAACCCCCAGCTTTTGCCTGAGGTATTCAAAAGTGTCCCTGGGCAATGGTTTGGTGAGAATATCAGCAACTTGTTCCTTAGAAGGAACATACTCCAACTTGACCTTCTGTTCAAGCACTGTTCCCGGAGAAAATGATACTTGATTGGTATGTGCTTGGTTTTTGAATGCATAACAGGATTCTTTGAGATGCTGATTGCACTTGTGTTATCACATAAGATGGGGATTGGTGGTTTACAAGTGATTTGAAAATCCTGCAAAGTCTGCATCATCCAAGCTTCCACTGTACAAGTGATTTGAAAATCCTGCAGCAACATATTCCGCTTCAGCTGTAGATAAGGCAATCGAACTCTATTTCTTGCTGAACCAAGATACCAGTCTGGAACCCATAAAGAACGGACCACCACTTGTGCTTTTCCTGTCATCCACGCTTCCGGCCCAATCTGCATCTATATAAGCATGAAGTGTAAGATCTGTATCTCTAGGATACCATAAGCCATAATTTTGAGTCCCTTGAAGATATTTGAAAATTCTCTTCACTGCCTGAAGATGAGTCTCCTTCTGATTTGCCTTAAATCTTCCAACTATTCCAACTGCATGCATGATGTCTGGTCGGGTACCTGTCAAATAAAGTAAACTTCCAATCATAGATCTGTAGGTTGGTTGATGTACTGCTGCAGATTCATCATTTGCACTGAGGCTACATCCTGTGACCATGGGTGTACATACTGGTTTTGCATCTTCCATACCATATTTCTTCAAAATCTGTTTGAGATACTTGGTTTGAGATAAAAAGATTCCTCCTTCTTTTTGTTGGATTTGCAAACCAAGGAAATATGTCAGTTCTCCTAGCAAGGACATTTCAAATTCTTTCTGCATGACCAAGGCAAATTTTTGACTCATAGCTTCTTCATTGCTCCCAAAAATAATGTCATCTACATACACAACAAGTATTAGCAATTTGTCATTTTCAACTTTTATATAAAGATTTCTATCTGCCGATCCTTTTGAAAAGCCTTGTTGATGAAGATATTTGTCCAAACGGTAGTACCAAGCCCTTGGAGCTTGTTTGAGACCATAGAGAGCCTTTTTCAATCTGCATACAAGATTTGGATCATTTCCAAGAATGAACCCATCTGGCTGTTCAATGTACACTTCTTCTTCCAAGTCTCCATTCAGAAAGGCTGATTTCACGTCCATTTGAAATACTTTGAAGTTTTGAAAACTTGAGAGAGCAAGGAACATTCGGATGGCCTCAAGTCTTGCAACAGGAGCAAAGGTTTCTTCAAAGTCTATTCCTTCTTGCTGCGCATACCCTTTACAAACAAGTCTGGCTTTGTTTCTAATTACTTCTCCATTTTCATTCAATTTGTTTTTGAAGACCCATTTTGTCCCGATAACATTCTTATCTTTTGGTCTAGGAACCAGCTCCCAAGTGTTGTTCTTTTCGATCTGCTCAAGTTCTTCATCCATTGCTTTCACCCAACATTCATCTTTGCATGCCTCTTTCACATTTTGTGGTTCAGTAGAGGAGAGTAATGCCAAATAGATTGAAGCTTCTGCAACTGTTCTTCTTGTTTGTACACCTGCTTCTTTCTGCCCCATAATCTGAGATTCTGGATGGTTCTTATGAACATATCTAGATGGAGTCTTTTCTTCTATTCTTGTTTGCTCCTCAGGTTCTTCTTGAGGTTCTTCTTGAGGTTCTTCTTCTTCATCATTCTGTCGTTGGGGGTAGCCTTCATCTTCTTCGATGTCTTCATGATGTACTTGCCTAGGAATGTATCCCTTCTCATCAACCACTACATCAATGCTGTCAACAATTCTGCCAAGTCTTTTATTGTAGCATTTGTATGCTTTGCTATGTGGAGAGTAACCAAGAAGAATGCCTTCATCTGCTCTAGGTTCAAGTTTGCCAAGCTGCTCATCAGTATTCTTGATATAGCATTTGCTCCCAAAGATTTTGAAGTGCTTTACTGAAGGAGTCCTACCACTCCAGAGCTCATGAGGAGTTTGAGTGCTGTTCACTCGGACATTTGTTTTGTTGAGAATAACAACTGCAGCATGTGCAGCTTCACCCCAGAAAGTTGCGGGAGTTCCTGACTCATCAAGCATAGCACGAGCCATTTGTTGGACTGTTCTGTTCATTCTTTCCACAACTCCATTTTGCTGAGGAGTTCTTGCTGTAGAGAATTCTATTCTTATCCCATGTTCTTCACAGAAATCGAAAAATTCATTTGAAGTAAATTCCCCACCTCTGTCGGATCTGAGGCACTTAATTTTGTGACCTGATTCATTTTCAACCAAGGCTTTGAAGGATTTGAATTTTTCAAATGCTTCATCTTTGTGCTTCATAAGTCCTAACCAGACAAACCTGGAGAAATCGTCAATGAATAATATCAAGTATTCTTCTCCTCGAGGTGTTCTTTTCCTGAAAGGACCGCATGTATCTGTATGTACTAGCTCAAGAGGCATGCTAGCTGATCCTTCTTTCTCTGGAAAGTTAGTTCTGGTTTGTTTTCCAAACTGACATGATTTGCATATGGTGTTGTCAGGAATTTTGATATCTGGAAGATCGCGAACTGCCTGATATTTGCATGCTTTCCTTATTTGTGAAAAGCTTAGATGTCCCAACCTCCGATGCCATAACCAGTGCTCATCATCCTTGCTCAGATAGCATTGTTGTTGTCCTTCTTCAAATATGTACAGATTATTTGGAGTTCTTTTGCCTTTGATCACTGTTTTACCTGTATCAAGATCACGAACAAGACATCCATTTGATCTGAATATAACCTCGGTTCTTTGATCACACATCTAGCTGACACTTAGAAGATTATGCTTCAATCCATCAACATACAAAACATTTCCAGCCTTGACCTTTTCTTTTAACTGAGCAATGCCTTTTCCTTTTATAGTTGCAGGAGTATCATTTCCAAAAGAGACTTTCTTTCCCTTTTCTAGAGTAGAATAAGACTCAAGTTTTTCTTTATCACCTGTCATATGCTTTGAACATCCACTGTCAATGTACCATAGATTTTCCTGTCCCTCTGCATAAAATGCTATCCCACATCTTTCTGTTTGAGGTTCCTTTATTCTCCATGTTTTGGTGCTTGAGGCTTGTTCCTTTTTCTGCTGAAACCTGCTCCTGCATTCAGAGTCTTCATGACCAAAGTTATTGCAAATAGAACATTCAACTTCATTTTCAAGAACCGAAAAGTTGTTATAGGTCCTTTTTGTAATCCCCGTCATACTTCTTTGTTTTTGAGCTTCCCTAGTCATGATCGTTTTATATGCAACACATTGAGCTGCTTTGTGACCAAAGTTATGGCAAGAAAAGCATTGTCCATTGAAGAAACTTCTGCGGTTATCGAATCTACCAGCCAATTGATTGTAATTTCTATTGTCATCTATTCTTGAACCAAATTGAGAAGATTTTACCTGTGGCTGGTTGTAGCTTTTGTTCACCCTTAAGATGGATTTCCCCTGATAGTTTTTGTTTGTAATTCGTCCCTGCTTTACCTGATGATCTTCATTGTGCTTTTGCTCATTTCTTCTTGCTACATCAAGATAATTTTTTGAGGTGGATGCTTGAGAAGTTTCTCCATTATAGCCCAGACCTGTCTTGTTTAGTGGAGACCGCTGCACATTGATAATCTCATCCAAAGTTTCAGATCCTTTGACAAACTTGAGATTAATAGCTTTTGTTTTCTCAATCTCTTTTCTAAGACCAACAATTTCACCTTCTAATTTTTCAAGATGTTTTTCCTTTTCATCAATTTGAAATTGTAGAGTATCAATGATCATGTTCTTTTCTTCTATACATCTCTTGAGTCTAGTAATTTCATCATAAAGGTTATCCACATCTATAGCATCCATATAATCATCATCTTCAAATGCCATTAACAACTTATATTCATTACCTTGTTCATCTTCATCACTGTTTGATAGACCATCACTATCTTCATGAGTGTAGTAGCTTTTCTTATTTGCATTCTGTTTCTTGTTCCATCTAGCAGGTTCGTTTCCTTTATCCTTATAAGGACATTTTGTAGCATAATGACCTACTCTTCCACAAGCAAAGCATTTAAAAGGTAACTTACCTCTGAACCTTCTAGAACCCCTTTGAAGATTTTTGACAAAATTTGATTCTTCTTCCTCTTCTTCTGGGACGTGGCTCGCTTCATAATAATCTCCTTTGCCTGATGCCTTGAAAGCAGCTTCTCTTCTGTCTGATGGACCTCCCTTTCTCATTTCATAAGCAGTTAGAATTCCATGTAGCTGAGACATAGTAAGAATTTGTAGATTTTCCTTTTCTTCTATTGCAGATACTTTAGATTCAAACTTGGGGGACAATGATCTTAGAACCTTTTCAACCACAATAGCCTCTTTTATTTCTTCACCCAAATTTTTCATACAGTTAACAACCTCATCTACCCGAAGAAAATAGTTAGCCACACTTTCATCGTTATAGATTTTGAGAGTCTCATACTGAATTCTGAGAGTTTGAAGTTTAGCACGCTTTACCTGTTCATCTCCTTCATAGCTCGTGACAATTTTGTCCCATATCTCTTTTGCAGATTTATAGTGCATTACCTTCATGAATTCTGATTGAGATATACATCCTAATAGAGTACTGACTGCTTTCGCATTTTTTTCATACTTCTTTTTCTCGGCTGCATCTGTAGGAGTAGCTGAAGGAAAAGCGTAGCCTGTCTCTACGATGTCCCAAACTTCTGTACCAAGAGATTGAAGATAGGCAGTAACTCTTACCTTCCAATAATTGAAGTTTGTCCCATCAAAAACCGGTGGCCTGATTGATGCTTCTCTCTCGTAGTTGCTCATGATGAACGATCTACCTTCAAGCGATCAAGCTTCTCTGAAGGACCTGCTCTGCTACCAATTGTTGGAAATAATACTGAGAGGGGGGGTGAATCAGTATTATCTAATTCTTTTAATAAATCTTCTTTATTTGTTCTTTGAATTATTTTTGCATGTCAGTACCATAAAATAATGAGCATGAACAAAAGAAAACAGACAGTCACACCAAAGAACACAAGATGTAAGGTGGAAACCCAATGTGGGTGAAAACCACCTGCTGCAATATGTCTCTATCTTCTTTCAAATTAGAAACTCCTTTTACAATGGTTTTGTACTGGTGCAGTCCTTTACCAGTACGCAGGCTGCAACCTGCAGAGAGCTACAACTCTCTCTCTCGTTTTCCAGTCTCTCCTGGAAGGAGCTACAACCCCCTACTTCTTTTCTTACAAGGACCACTTTTCATAAATTTTCAAACTGGATCCATAAGCATCAAATAATCATCAAGTATAAGAGAATCACCCAGTCAACTGTAGTAACCAGATCAACAATAATAGGACCAAACCCAGAACACAACAATGATAAACAAAGATTTTAAGAGAAGTAAGCACCCTGCTCAACTGCTCGCCTGCTTACGTAAGCACCCTGCTCAACTGCTGGCCTGCTTACAATACTCACCCTGCTCAACTGCTTGCCTGCTTACAGTACGCACCCTGCTCAACTGCTTGCCTGCTTACGTACGCACCCTGCTCAACTGCTAGCCTGCGTACCTCGCTCTGAGTCCATTGAACTGCCTGCGGACCTCCGCACCTGCAACCCTTCTGTGCCTGCGTACCGGCGCACCTGAAACCCTTTTGTGCCTGCGTACCGGCGCACCTAAAACCCTTTTGTGCCTGCGTACCGGCGCTCCTGAAACCCTTCTGTGCCTGCGTACCGGCACACCTGAAACCCTTCTGTGTCTGCGCACCGGCGCACCTGAAACCCTTCTGTGCCTCCGTACCGTCGCACCTGAAACGCTTCGTTCCTGCGTATGTACGCACTTTTCTCTCACTGTACCTGCGTACCTTCGGGCATAGATGATTTCAAGACTTCAGAAATAACCCAGACAGTCAGATCTACAGATCTGAACATGCGTCGAAAAGATCTCGGTCCATCAGTAGATTCGCCTTATTTAGATCTAGACCAGATCTAGCCCTCATAAGATATTCAACCAAAAACATGCTCAAGCCAAATGATCTCCTTTGCTTTATATAGGAAAGCTCTTCCTTAAATCATGGATCAATACCACGAGCCGACACCATAATAACACAATACCGTCGGCTAAATACCAAGAGTAAAACATAAGAAAACCCCACATGTGAATTTCTTTGCCTTGAAATGTGTGCACTGGGGGTACGCACCTCCTGAATGGGATAACTGCGGGTATGTACGCACTTTATGTAACACTGACCTGCGTGTACGCACCTTATGCAAGGTATACCTGCGTACCCCTTATTTTCTTCAATATTTGATAGCTGATCATCAATCTCTACTGCTGACTTGAAGTACTGTGATCTATCACCTGAATGGGTTGCCATCAAGGACAACACTTTAGCCATAATGCTAACACAGTGTCGGCCAACAATTTGGATGGTATTATAGTAGTGAAAAAACTTGGTGACGCACTAGTAGAATACCATCTTCTTTGCCTTGGTTAACTCCTTTGTGCAAGGCTTCATCTCTTTGGGGAGTATTAATTCATCATGTATATTACTTTGGGCTCCCAGCTTCCTGCATGAATAAGCATGGTCCCCTTTATTCCTTTCTCGATTGAACACAACATAAGATTCAATGGTATCACAATGTTTCCAGTTGGGAAAGGTAGTGTAGTTCATGAGCTTTACATTTTCAGAGTATGATTTTTCATCTCTGGTGTTCGTCCACTACTACTAGGCCTAGAGATACCCTAATGAAGTCATTATAGGAGTACAAGCATTACATCGCTACCAAGAACCCTTGAAAATACACGAAAAAGTTTCTTTCTTCATCTCTCTCAGCACGAAGCCTTTTTTTGCTTTCACCTTTATTTATTTATTTTATAGGACTATGCATTGGCACTTATTCATTTTATGGATCAAAGAGGGACCTTAACTTATTGAGAGAAGGAGAGATTGTTCCTTAATAGAAGCATATAGAGACTTATCATTTTGGTTTTCTCCTTTAGATTTTCCCCTTTTCCTGTTTTACGGATTGGATAGGCATGAAAACACTGAAACGTAAAACCCGAGTGTGGGAATAAGGCTTCCTGAATAGACACAAGTTCATTGTTTAACGAAAACTCTCCTCACGGATGAATCATATTTTCCGCCAGAACTTCATTGACCAAAAGATATAACTAAGATAAGGAAGATGGACCAAAGGTTAGCCAAATGCTTAAGTTTCACAAGGCTTAAATTTTATTCAACCACACACAAATAAGTCAGACAACATGTTGAAATGCAACATTTATTTACATGATGAAAATAGAAACAAAAACAAAAAAATCAAGCAAAAAAGAAAATACTATGTACATAGTGTTGGGCACAACCCTTGTTCATCAATGAAAGTAGTGTTTTGAGTCTTGGTCATTGACAGTGAGAGAGTCAATTTTCGCATCTAGTGATTGTTGAAGATATATGTGTTGGGAAAGATTTTTGTGAATAGTGAATGGTCCAATCTACAGGGATTGAAATTTGGTGTGTTTTCCTTTGTACTCATGCGCTTTGTCCCACTTCAAGGCTAATTCACCCACAATAAAGTTATTTTTCCCTACAAACTTCTTATCAAACCACCTCTTGTTGTGGCTCCAATGAAGGGAAAAAATTATTTCTTTTCAGCCTTTTTTCCTATATCTTATGTAGAGTGTCCATCCTATGCTGAACTAATAAACATGACTTTCCCTGGGATTCCTTCGAAATCTAGAGAGTAGGAAAGTATATTTTAGGAGGAAGGATGACTTCTTTTCCATACACTAGGATGTAAGAAGAGGTTTTTAGAGAGGGATTTGGCATGACTTGATCAATCCATAAGGCATTTACCAAAGAAGATATTTTTGATGATACAAATAAGTTTCTTATTTGTGGACTCAGCAAGACCATTCCCCCATGGATAGTAGTTACCATAATGTTTCAATACAATTCCATTTTCTAATGAAAAATCATATAATTTTAGCGATGAAAAATATGTTGCATTATCCAGAACAAGTGAATTTGAAATGTCAAACCTGGAAATGACATTCTACCTAAGGAAGTTGATGACTTCTTGATCATTCACCTAGTCGAGCAAAACTACTTCTATCCACTATGTGAAGTAGTATGTAGCAATTAGAATATAGTGATTTTGATTTGAAAAATGCAAAAATATTTCAAATGAAATCCAAGCCCCGCTGTAGAAATGGTTATTCCATTATCATAGGTTGCAATGGGTCAATTGAATTCTTGTTTCGGTTGACAAACCTTTAACAAACCAGAAACTTGCAGCCATTATCATGAGAATCTTTGGATAGTGTAGGCTAATAGAGACTGACCTGCATAACCTTATACACTGTTGTGCTACCCAGAAAGTGTACCCTGGCTGGTCCATCATAGAGATCACGCAATACTTTTTCTAAATCGCGCGCTTCTAGGAACTTGAGCAATTCACCATTATGATGCCTTCTAAAAATTACCCCATGCACCAACTGATAAGATAATGCTTCTAAGTTCCCGCTTCTACGGTGTTGATAAATGAGAGGGAACGATGTCATGCTCAAGGTATTGGAAAATGTACACATACCAAGAGTTTGTGATGATAGTGGGGGAGGCTTTCTCAACATTGTACATTTCATTGTCCATCTCCCATCCTAAAGGATCTTCTTTTTTTGCATCCACTAATTGTTCTACTCTCCGTCAAGGAATGTGGCCCTTGATTGTGAGAAATAGTTTGAACTCCAAGTCGTACTCTCGTAAACCGATCATCCAGTTCACTCTTCTTTCTCCTATCTCTTGTTGAATGAATAGTGATATGACTGCTAGGTGCAGAACAACAATGATACAATGAATTTTTAAGAGATAGGGTCATAAATGCTTCACCACCTTATAAACTACATTTTCTTGCTTGTCAATGGTAGGATAGCTTAGTTTGGGTCCCTAGAGGCTAGCACTCATGAAATATATTGGCCACTCATTGTTTTGATCATCCTTTTGCGTAAGAACAACAATGAGAGAAGTGTCAGAAGCGAAGGTGTATAGCAAGAAATATTTTCTGAAATATGGGTTGTACAAAGTGGGTGCTTCTACAATGGCTTGCTTAATACATGAGAAATCATTATTTTCCATTTTAGTTCATTTGTATATCACATCCTTCTTAAACATCTCCTGTATAGGCTTCACGATGTGAGCGTAATCGGAGATGAATTTGCAGAGGAAGTTGATTTTCCCTAGGAAATACTGCATATCTTTCTTATTCACAGGGAATAGAATCTACGTAATTTCTTTGAACCTCTCTAGGTCTATTTTAATCCCACTTTTGGAAATGATATGGCCTAAGATATTAACTGTATACAACGTAGAAATACTCTTTTTCGGATTAAGCTATATCCCATATTGGCGACATCACTCGAAAAATTTCTTCAAGTGCCATTTATGGTCAGATCTCTTATTGGAAAATACTATGACATCGTTGAGATAGACCACTACAGTCTATTTTATCAATCCATGGAATGCGATGTCCATGGCATGTTGAAATTTTGCACCAATGTTGATAAACCCAAATGGTATTCTTTTAAATGTGAATGTACCCCACTTTGTGTGGAAAGTTATCTTTAGTCTATCAGGATCTGAGACTAGAACTTGGTTATAACTGCAATACCCATCTAAAAAAGAAAACATCTATGACCCTGATATTTTTTGCAGTATCTATTTAATATATGGAATGGTATAATTATCTTCGTCTGAGGCACGATTCAATTTACGAAAATCAACACACAAGCGGATTTTCCCAGACTTATTTCTCACTAGCATAAAGTTCGATACCCAAGTATAATTTCTCACTTTGTATATAATCCGAGCATCTAACAATTTCCTTAACTCTTTCCGAATCAAGGGCTCAAGCATCGGATGCACCTTCCACAACTTTTGTTGAAATGTCTTGGCCCCTTCTTTGATTGGAATCACATGCTTGATTATTCATGTGTCATAAGTTTTGAGCTCATCGCATGTCCATGCGAATACATCTTGGTATTGCTTGAACAAGTGGATGAAAGCTTGTCGCTCATGTGGTTTCCAGCAAGTACCAAGACTAAAAAACTTCATATCCTTTTATGTTCTAAAAATTATTTTCTCATGTGACAACGTTGAGCTATCGGTTTTCATATTAACTGTCCCCTGGAAGCAATTTTACAACTCATATGACTTTTCCAACGATACCATGCCTTTCGGCATGTGGTTCTCTTTGCTTGTGTAGGCTACATCCTGTAACACTTTAGTAGGCTCGTCTTCGCCAATAGCTGCTTCTTTCAATACATTATTATTTTCCATAAAGTGAAATATTTACTTGTCATCATTAAAAATGCGTTAATTAGTAATATTGTTAGGGATAGATGGTTTATAAATAATCTCTACAAAAACACCATCCCTAAATGGTGAAAACCTTACATCAACATCTTCCAATTCATTTGCAGCTGTGTTGCATATTCTAGGAACATAAATAATTTTAAAATCTTGGAAATGCGAAATTAAACGCCATACCTCTTGTTGATAATTTTTCAGATGTGGTGACACACAATGTATAGTATCACGTAGATTCCATATGACAACTTCTGAGTCATCTACTGCTTTGAGAACCACAACATTGAGGTCGATGGCTCTTGTAATTTACCCAAGATGAGTGCTTCTTATTATGCGGTGTTGTTTGTGCACTTGAATTCCAAGCGGCTGGAGATCAGAGGTTTTCTCTGTCGTGGGTCTACTAAAACACAACCAGCTCTAGATCCCTCCTATGTTTTTGAACCATCAAAATATAATGTCTAAGAATCATATGTACCAGGACTATGTGTTACACTAGTACTACTATTACTACTACTACTAACTATATAGATGTCATTTTCACCAGTTTGACTAGGAAGGAGGTCCAATTGTGTGTCTTGTGGAACTGAGGATGCCGAGCAAGATAACACCGTAGATCAGTTTCCAAGAAGAAATCTCCAAAGATGAGATTCAAAAAAGGCATTGGCTCATTTTCATCTTCTAAGGGAGTTACCGTGTGCTTCATGTACTGCTGTAAGTAGACCCAAATATGATTGTTTATGCCTTTGTATGGAAGCCAAAAATGTCACCAATCCATCGCAAAATACCCTCATAGCTTGTTGGACCAGTATCTGCTTAACAATACACCATATTCTTTTGGAATGTCCAAAATTACTATATTTATACATTGGCGAACTCAGTGATCATATGATAAAGGAATAAGCACATTCTCGAGTTCATCAATTCATTGGACAAGAGCCTTGTCCAACTAAATGATCCATGCATCCATTTTATCCCACTTTGCATTGATTTTCTTTGCGACAGATAGAGGAATTACATTTACTAATGCACCATAATCAACTAAGAAAGTGTGTACATTATAACTGAAAATTTAAAAAGTTAATAAAAGGTAGAGGGTAGAGTTTGTTTACATAAAATGTTCAACCATTAAGTATAGAATTTTGGGAACTAGAGGACTTACCAGGTTCAGATCCCTTCTGTGAAGAAGCATCATTACATGAGATGAATTGTCTGAGTGCACGTCGAAGAATGTATCGTCGCCTCACAATCTTTGTCAATTTGAAAAGTGAGATATTGACGTGAACTTTCCTCATCTCTTTAACTATGTTGTGTTGTAATCCAATATTGAAGATATTGTCAAAGTTTATGGGGGAGTGGGCTTGTCTGATTATTCCAGAGTGATGGACTTACTCTTACTGCCTGTGAAATTACTTTTCACCATAACTTCATTTTAATACTTTCTCTAAGTGCTTTGCATTGAGTTGATGGGTGGACTGGTCTTCCTTAAGAAATTCTCTTTCAATTTCTATTTTGTCAATTCTTGTGTGGAAGATGGCCCTTGGATTCTTAAGTTATATCGAGTGTTATGCTTCTAGGTCGAGATATCACTCAGTGGCCACTTTTCGGCATTGCTATTTGTTAGAAATAATACTGAGAGGGGGGTGAATCAATATTACTAGATCAATAATTTTATTTCCCAAATAAATTTATATACGCTACTTCAGTGAAGTGAACTAATGTGTAGATGTGACTGTGCTTAAAGAAACCAACGTATATGCAGAGAACTTGTGGTTTAGACAATTTATCAAGTGTTGAGCTTAAACCAATATATCAAAGATTTATTAGACAGTGCAGTAAAAGAAAAATAAAGCAACACACATGAACACCAAGATCTAAGGTGGAAACCCAATGTGGGTAAAAACCACCTGCTTTTGTTGTCTCTGTCTTCTTTTAATAATAATAAAATCTGTTTACAATCTTGTACCGGTGTAGACTCATACCAGTACATAGGCTTCTACCTGCAGAAGGTTACAACCTTCTCTCATTTTCCAGCTTCTACTGGAAGGGAGCTACAACCTCCTAGCTCTTGTACTAGCCAATATGTTTACTAGTATGTAGGTGCCAGCCTACAGAAAACTCCACTCTTCCACCAGGGACCATGTTTCATGAATTTTTATATTGGCTACTCCTGGACCACAACACCACAATATGAAGGCCACGTTTCATCAAATTTTCACACTGGACCCATCAAAGCTTTTTAAAACTTAAACTGCATCAACCAATATTCAGTTAATCTGAACAATCAGATCACTGATACCAGAACAGTGTGCTGAACCTAGAATCATTCAGAACCAGCGGTAACCTCAAAAATCATGCATTAGAGTGTATACACTACTTGAAAGAACCGAACCTGCTGTACACACTCTTTGGCCAAGACGAACCTACATACAGATCTGCAAATTTTGACTCAGACCTTTGTTGCAATTCCAAACTTCAGACAAACCCAAATCATGATAGATAACAAATAGAACAGGTGCAAAAAATTAGATCTGGTCTCAAACAATATCAGATCATTCAAGAATAATTCATTTCAAGTCTCATGATTCCTGATCCACTATTGAAATCAAGGTGCACATGAATATTTCAGATCCAGTCCCAAACATAACCCTGCAACATAAAATATACTTCAGATAGAAGTATTCCTTAGAATCTCATTGCTTGCACATCTTGGCCTAATGATCTTCTCCTCCTTATATTCTCTTAGGCCTTTCTCAATACCTTGGACCAAAACCACTTAGGACCAATACCTTGGACCCAATACCTAGGGTCAATACCTTGGACCAAATACCTCAGACCAAATATCTTGGACCAAAATACCTTGGATCAAATATGTTGGACCAAAAATTTGGTTTTCCAACATGTACATGATTTTCCTCTTGTGAAAGTGTGTGTATATGTTATAGCCTATTTTTTTTCTGTTAAACTACGTGTATATGTGCCTTGGACATAGTGAACCAACGTATACCTCTCTTTCTTCATTCTTTGGAGTTTGATCTATAATCCTTTGTTGTTGACCTGCTACACTGTGAACTTTCATATGAGTGAGTTTCCATCAAGGACAACACCTGTATCATAATGCCAACCATCTCCCCCTTTGGAATTGATGGAAATAACAACACCAAGATGTTGGCATTATGATACAGGTGTTGTCCTTGATGGCAACTTACTAAGATGGCAGATCACAGTTCAGGCTCACAGAATGAAGAAAAAGAGATATACGTAGATTCCCCTTGATAAAGCCGCGTATACACATGGGTTAGCCGACCAATAGGCACGTGTACATATACACGCACTTTCATGCAAGGGAAGGCACGTACATTGGGTTTTGGTCTGTGGTATTTCGACCATGGTATCGTGATCCATGGTATTTGGTCCAAGGTATTGGTTCTAAGTGGTTTTGGACCATGGTATTGAGTAAGGCCTAAGAATATAAAAGGAGGAGAAGGTCACTAGGCAAAAGAACTCAGAACGTCTTGAATATCTGATGAATTATGAGATCTAGTATGCAGGTTGTGGGTTCATAATGCTTTGCTTGATATGAGCTAAGGAGGAATCTCAATAGTTGATGGAGAACAAGACCTAAGGATAGATTGGGATCTAATGGCTTGGAATGAATCATCTATATACGGTTTGATCATGTTTATTCTAGATCTATATACTAATGCATGTAATGTTCTGTAAATATTATGATATGGGTATAACTCAAGTTTGGAATAGCTGCAAATCATGAATGAATATTTACAGATGTATACAATGGTTAACTATGATAAAAACACATACATACGCAGGTTAGATACATCTAAGTAGCGCATACTATATGAACTATGATGTTGGAAGTTACAGGTGGTTCTGGTTGTTGATGAGTTCTGATGACTGTTTATTGGTGTCAGAATTCTGCATATTCAGTTTGGTTGATTGTGTTTAGCTTCAATGTTGATGGATGAGATATAATAATGGATCGTGATCATAATGACTTATCCTTATGTGATCTGATGGACTAGATCTGGTTGTTAACACACATATTATCATTGTATATGTAATGATCTACTTATGTCTGAAGTTAGGAAGTGCAGCGAAGACATAACTAAGTAATTAATGACATATACGCTGGTTCTCTTTGGTGAAGTTGCGTATACATGCTGGTTCGGCTCTTCCAAGTAGCGTATGCACTCTGATGCATGGTTTTTGATGATACAATTGGATCTGAACATTGTTGCAGAGTTCTGTGTTATGCTCTGTGTTCTGGTGATTGTTGTTTGTTGACAGGGTTTCAGTGATTCAGTTATTCAGAGATTGATGATGCCAGTGTTGATTGATTGTGTGGTTCAATGATATTGATGGGTCTAGTATGAAAATTGGTTGAAACATGGCCTTCAAATTATGGTGTTGTGCTTCAGGAGTATCCAGTCTGAAAATTTATGAAACGTGGTACCTGAAGGAAGAAAGAGAAGGTTGTAGCCTTCTGTAGGTCGGCACCTACGTACTAGTACATCAGCTAGTACAAGAGCTAAGGGGGTTGTAGCTCCCTTCCAGTAGTAGCTGGAAAATGAGTGAAGGTTGGAGCATTCAATAGGCCAGCGCCTACGTACTGATAAAAGGATAAGCTAGTACAAGATCGAAAGGGGTTGTAGCCAGAGAATGAGAGGAGGTTGTAACCTTCTGCGGGTAGAAGCCGGAGAATGAGAGGAGGTTGTAACCTTTTGCAGGTAGAAGCCTGCGTAGTGGTATAAGGCTGCACCAATATAGAAATATTTTGAAAATAAGTTTCTTATTAGAAGAAGATAGAGACGAATTGCAGTAGGTGGTTTTCACCCACATTGGGTTTCCACCTTACATCATGGTGTTCATGTGTGCTTCTTGTGTGTGATGATTTGTTCTATTTTACTACACCTGTTTACTGTTCATATGGTTAATAAAGTTCTGATGCACTAACTAAAGATCAACATTTAATGGATTAACTAAATCATAAGTTTACTGGATATATGCTGGTTGCATTAGACACAGTTGCATGTACACACAGGTTCCCTTAACTAAAGTAGTATCTATGAATCTGAGTATGGAAATGAAAAAGTGTTTGATTTGAGAATAGTGATTCACCCCCCCCCCTCTCAGTATTATTTCCAACAATTGGTATTAGAGCAGGTCCTTTGGTAGAAGCTTGATCGCTTGAAGGAGATCTGTAGAACAACGGGAAAGAAGCTTAAGAAGAAAGCACCTAAGAAGAAGAAGACATCTTAGAAGAACTATGATAGTGGGAGAATCGATTGGGGAATATGTGGAAGAATCACTTCAGATTTAGAATCACTTCAGAATGAAGATGAACAAGCAAGAGAACTATCAGGTATGAATTTGTTATCCTCTTGTGATACCTTTCTCCATCCATTTGAAGATGATGAAAGTGATAGTGAAACAACTGAATTTTCTCTGGTGGGTGAGAAAGAAAGATATCAAATAGAGGCAGAATTTAGAAGGCTTACAGACAAAATTAGAGATCAACAAGATCTATTGCACAAAAGGGAATGTATCTCCAAAGGAGAAGTTACCAAACTAAAATCTCAACTAGAGGAAGGAAACAAGGTAAGGAAGTTATTCAAGGAAAAGGAAGATCAATGTCAAAAGTTGCAGGATGAAGTGACATCATTAAGAAACGAAGTAAATGAAAGGAGCACAACAATCAAGAAACTCAGAGAAAGATCCAGTTACTATGAAAGTCTTGAAGCTACTATCCTCTCGCTAAAAGAAGATCTTGAAGAATCAAATAAGCAGAATAAAAAACTACTCCAAGCTCTTGAAAAACAAAAAAACAAAGTTAATGAATTAAAACATCAGTTGGAAGAAGGAAGAAAAGCTAAAGAAAACATGAAGAAGCAGTATCATGAAAAGGAAGAGCAACATCAGGTTGAGGTAAATATTCTAAAAGATAACTTAGAAGAAAAGGATAAGCTCTTACGATTTCAAGATAGTACTAAGATCTTGGATGATATTCCTGGTAGTTAAAGGTCTCCTGCTATCAAAACTGGTCTTTCTTTTCATGAATCTATTGAAGGTGAATCTAGTTCACAAAATGCACAATCTGAAATGCTCAACAAGGAGATGAAAGGTCAATTCCATCAACAACCAAGGAAAGAAAATCTTCAAAGAAAATCTTTTACTCCTCCGATGAATAATTTTGAATGTTATTTATGTCGTAATATTGGACATGTTGCAGCCAGATGCAGAAGTAGAATGGTTCAAGACCATCACACAGAAAGATCATTACGTTCCAGGTACTTTAAGGGATATTGTTTTTCTTGCAATACGTTTGGTCACAAAGCTATTGATTGCTACAGAAGGAGGATGAAACATGTAAGATGTTATGCATGTAACAAGCTTGGACATATAGCAAAGGAATGCAGGAACAAAGTACGTGCACCATACCAAAAGGAGAAAACGTCATCACATTTGAAGATATGGAAGAAGAAGGAAGTACAGTCAAAAAGATGTGACACAGCACAATGTATAGACATAACAGACTTAGAGGAAGCTGAAAGTGTAAAAATTCAGTGTTCTCAATCTCATACGCAAGTTTGATAAAGAGAAGTCGCGTATATACTTGAGTTAGACAGTGCATAGTCATGTATATGTCAGTTTTTTAAAAGTAGTGGGACATGCTTAGGAAAAGGGTCTGATATGATTCAGTCCATTATTTGCTATGTTTGATAATGGTTACAATCTACTGATGATGTGTGGAAATGTCTAGTAAACAAGATGGCACAGGTTCAGGGGGAGCATATACTTTTAATAATGCATTATTGGCATTATGGTTAGTAGTCGTTGGTGATGATGCTTATATGGCTAAATGATACATCTTGCTATGATATGGTTATGAGTTGTCCATGACAAAATCTCATATGATTCTTGGGGTTACATAGTTGGTGTTCAGATTTGATTTGTGGTTGATTCTCTAATGATGCATATATGGTGCTTACATGGTGATCTTCATAAGGATAAGGAGAAGTACAAAGCTTGAATACACAATTTCATTACTTGATGATGAGTCACTCGTATGCTGTTGTCGACATACAATACAGTGATGAAGCAGGATTCCTATAGTTCTTGGCGCTCACATGGATGAGGATTGTTGTTGTTGATGATATCAAGAAGCCTTGACAAAAGATCTTAAGCTCAAGATACATAGTGCTATTGGTCCACTGCTTTATAGGTAGATAAAATTACGGAGTTGGGGCCATGTGTGCCTAGGCAGGGTCGGAAAGTGCTAGTTTAATATTTGATAATATTGAGTAGGCATTGCAAAGTCCATCTAACATGGGAATCTCAACGATGTTTCTATTCATGGGGCTATTAACAGATTCAATAATTGAATTTACTAGTCGATCATTGAATCAGAGAATTCTAATTAACAAACTCACAATGAATCTCGACATCAGATGCAAGAAAAGTGGATCTTATGTGAACAAAAATAGATTTCAAATTAAATAGGATATTTTGCGTATAATTTAGAAAGGCATGGCTACCTACAATTTTCCTATAATTCAGAGATGTATGGCTATGTACAACGGTAAATTTAGATGATGTGTTTGATAAATTATTTCATCATCAAAGTTATTCTCAACATTACTAGTCACTAGGTTTCATTCTATGATTGGGTTGTTCCTTTCTTTGTCTGGTCCTTAACGAAATTGTTTAAGTTACGAAATGATGAGTTTGGTTTCTTTTCTTTTCAGTACGAAAAAATCATATTATATTATATCGTAGGATCAATGTACAATATTTAATCATCATCTGCCAAATCCATTGCATCCTAAAGTCCATCTGGGTGAGCATATCATGCATCCCATCCAGAAATACTATAGCGTCCATAATACAAAAAGAACAGTCCATAGGTCCACGGTTGTTGAGCAAAAAAGAAGAGTAGACATAAGTGTTAACAACAGAGCATGTCCAAAAAAGTATGTACATGGATTATCAGATATTTCTCCATTCTATCTATCCGTGCAAGTGGGAAAGTAGCTTGTCCATCCTTTCATGCGAGAAAGCTGAGAAAAGTGACAGATATTACACTAGTAGATATGAAAATAATACAAAAAAAATTAAGGGATACAGAAGTTACCAGGAAATGGAAATTCTCCAATATCTAAAACATTGTAACCCAAAGTTATTTCCATGTGCATATTACCAAAATTACCTAGTAGCCCCTTCTTTGAAAATTCATTAGCTTTCTTGTTCTGTTATCTATCAATGTGCATAATTGTAGAATTGTTGAGTTGATTCCATAGAAGACCAATTCTCCCTAGCCATCCAAGTAGCAAAGGATTGTTGATATTTGCACTACCCTTTACCTGATCTATGATATTCTTGGAATCCCGGTAGATATGAATGACAGGGATACCAAGGAAATTGTTGAACCATAAAAGTCCCCATAAATCCATTGCTTTTGCCTTGGTATTGGTGCCACTTCCCCCATTCCAGTGAATCATGTATGACAAATCATTTGAAATGGCAATCCAAAATCCACAACCACAAGTATTCCTTTGCACAACACCATAAAAAAGCCCATTGGATATTCCATATGAAGTCTATTATGCTTGTGTTGAGACTTTTTGGAGCATGAGTCATGAGGGGTGAGCATGGATAGATTTGTTATAGTTCTTTCAAATACGATATAGAAATATTCTATGGAATTCTGAAAGATGCACTTATTTCTCCATTTCCATATAGCCCGGAAAAGTAAAAGAGGAATGGTTCTCCATATAATATTTTGAGTGCTCCACAATTTCATACCTTCCATAATGCAATCATGTTGTATATAAGGAAAACCAATATGACAAGTATCTATTTTTTTCCTTGAACCATATGATGGCACTGAAGAAATATGTGAGTGTTGCTCTCGTCATCCAATTTTCATATAGAACAAATACTAGGCCCATGCCACTACCTCTTCTGCAAATTTTCCCATGTGAGACTTTTGTTATGGAAGACCAACCATGAGAAGAGGATGATTTTGTTTGGAATTTTGGTCCTCCAATAGGCATATAAGACATGATGCTCCCCATATCGAGCATCCTTGATACAAAGAGATAAATATGTATCAGCAACAATGATGTCCTCATATTTCATCTTCCCCATCCACATAAGGTTGTCATGAATCTCGTTAGATTTCATCTTCCCTATCCACATAAGATTGTCATGAATCCCTGCTCGGCAAATACCAAGATGTTTCATGCCAACAATAATCCGGTTCCATTCGTGGTCCATTTAACCAAACAAACCCATCTCTAGTGCACTTTCTCATACGGGTTAGGGACCATGCCAATGAGCAATGACTTGATTCTAGAAATATATGCCTCAGCCATTTAAGAAGTGTATGAGCCCCACAGAGATATTACAGTCAATGCCAACACCCAAGATCTGGTCAAAATCAATAAGGATCATGTGCCCCGATCCCATCTTCCTTGCAAGATGTAAGAAAATTTTACCAAACTTATGAAAGCTAAGCCAGATTGTCGACCCATGGAGGGATCCAATAATACCTTTATGTTACCCAAACAAAAAAACATGATGAGCCTCATTTCTACAATCGTCATCGTTCTTGTGGATTCATGGTTTCTATAAACAAGCCAAAATTAATGCCAGGACTCCTAATTGCCCCTCAAATAGACGTCGACATTCAATATGAGCATTCAAGAACGAAGATCAACAGAATCTTTGCCCTCTAGCTCCGTTGCGATCAACAAATGAATACTTACAGAGAGAAAATGCAGAGGTGTGGAGAAATCACCATTCTCTACACTCCCCCACTTCTACATTCAGCAACAATTACCCACCACACCATCTTTTATTTTTATACACATTTAAAAGCATCATCACTGATCAGGAGATTGTGAACTGAAAATGCTTGGTATGAATTTGTGAATTGGAAGATTTCTATCTAAAGAAGAATTCATCGCGGTTGTAAAAAACATAATGGACTAACAAAAATACCCCACTGTAAGCAACGTATGGTGAACTTCATTCCTATTAAGCTAACATCTCTTATCGGTGGGAGGTGTGCCACCATGATCCAATTGTGCCACAATCTCAAGTATATTTCAACAAGGACTGCATGCCGCCGGGTGTCCCTTCTGTCAGATAAACAAATATTACTTTTTCTTGATAAGATTGAAACATATTTATGGGTTAATAAAAACATGGGCTATGAGAGTTGAAAGCAACATAACGTTAATTTTGTTGGATAAGATTGAAATATATTTATAGGTTAATAGAAATTGGCGCTATGATAGTTAAAAGGACCATAAGAAAGATGAAGTATATACATAATTTTTCTATTTATTATTTATATAAATCTTGTTTATGAATTTATAACAAATTTATAATATATATTTATATAATTATGTATCTATTTATTATTTCTTAGTTATTGGTTAGTCCATAATCAAAAAGTTAACTCAAATGATAAAGATTATATATAAATAAAGAAAAAATTAAGTGGAGTTTTAATAATTGAGAATAATTAGAAAACAATATTAGTTTATTAAAAGTCAATTTTTTTTCTTGGTTGGTTATTCCATAATAAATGGATAAAATTCAAATGAAAATAGAAGAATAATGAAGATTTTTTTGTAAGTTTGGCAAGACTACATTTTAATCATGTCTAATATATCAACTCGATTGGGGCAGAGAATGACTTCACATCAAAGAGTGCCTTAATAGAGCCATACAATGGCCATCTTTACAAGACCTGATGGAAAAGCAATGCATAAAAGTTAAATATAAATAAAAATTTAATTGGAGTTTTAGAAAAGAATTAAAATAAATAAAGAGTCAATTTGTGTTGGTAGTTGACAATTAATTATGTAAATTTGGGTCAAATTTATTAGTGATTAACAAGTTAGTTTTATACCGAAACATTGGTTATGTAACTGAGGAGGCTCATATAAAACTGATGAATGCCCGAACTATTGTATGGAGAATCGTTTTATTGATTAAATAGAGATTCCAATCCCTTGCCCTGTGGATGTTACCTTGACACTCTGTCAGGGTTCTGCCACGTAAATCTTGAGTTATTACTTGTGTGTTTGTATTCAGTTTTCCTGTCAGTTACATTCCTTCCTTGGTTAATTTATAACTGTAAATGCCTCAATGCCTCTTCTTTCTTGATTAGTAACTCACATAACAACAAATGGCATCAAAGTGAATGGGAGGTGAATGTTTGTGAAAAAAAGGGCTGCATAAAACCATCGAGGAAGCAAGCCAAAGCTGGCAACATCTGTTGAGAACGTAGCGTAGTTTGCCCCTATCCAGAGCCCTGTGGAGTTGTTGTTGTTGATGGCTTGCAAACCATCGAGGGTTGCGTGCTGGCTGGTGGAGTTGAAACTGAGGACTGTGCGCTAGCCGGTGGAGTTGTTGCTGGCTTGGAAGGTTACTTGCTAGTCGAGGAAGCCAGAGCCCGAGGAGCGTGTAACCAACGTCCTACATGTTTTTCTCTATAAGATTTGTGTAGAAGAGCTGCGTGTTATCCAACGATATGTGCTACGTAAAACCCTACGTGTTTTTCACTTGCCGCCAGAGCTTGAAGATTTCCACCCTCTGCGTGTGAAGACCAGAGTCATCTGCTCTCTGCGTTGGACCAGAGGTGATGACTAGAGCCATTTGCATGAAGTTTGCAAGGAGCAGAGAGGAAGAGCCTGTATGGTGCATGTTGGAGCAGAGAGGGAGCCATTGAGATCTCTGTGTGCTAGGGCAGAGAGGAAGAGCCTCGTGGAGTACTGAAGCCATGCTGAAGGGCATAACCTGCCATGGACCTGCCATTGAATGTTGCTGCCAGAGCCATCAAGGAGATTACTGAAGTAATCCGGGTATATCTGCGTGGAGTAAGTAATTCAAGTATTTGCGAAAAAATATTTGTTTTCTTCAAAAGAAAAGTTTCCAGATTTTTTTAATTTGGGAAAAAACCAGTGGAATTTTTTTCTAGAAATTAGATTTTTTTTCTCTGAGAAATACAACAAAATCCATAAAATTGAAATCAAAATCAGATTTCAAGATTCATAAATCTGTTTTGAATAAATCTCTGAGAAAGGTAAACAGAATTTGGAAAATTGAAATTTGGATCAGAGTTTTTTTTTTTAAGGGGAGATTTAGGAATTTGTAAATAGGCTCTAGGCTCAAATTTTAAATTTATAAACAGGCTCCAGACTCAAATTATTAAAAAAAATACTCATAATTTTTTAGAAAGGAGGAAACCTAGCTGAGAATCCCTAGGAGGAAAAATGGCCAAGATGTCGAATGCAAAATTCGAGGTGGAGAAATTCACTAGCAATAGAAATTTTTCTCTTTGGAAACAAAAAGATAGATATCTACTAGTGCAACAAGGGTTGCACAAGGCATTGGACGGGGCAAATAAGAAACCTGCAACCATGACTAATTAAGACTGGGAGGACTTGGATGCCCGAGCTCTCAGTACCATCAAGTTATGCCTGGTGGATGAAGTTCTCTTCAACATTGTTGAAGAGAGTACAGCTTTAGCTTTATGGGAAAAACTGGAAAAACTATATATGACAAAGTCATTAACCAATAGAATTTATCTGAAAAGACAGTTGTACAGTCTTCGAATGAAGGAGGGTTCAAAAGTTGCAGAACATTTGAATGTTTTTAATACACTTATATGCCAATTAACAGATATAGAAGTTAAAATTTAGGAAGAATACAAAGCTATAACCTTGATGTGTTCTCTACCCGAATCATGGGATCACTCCGTAACTTCAATCAACTTGAGCACCATTGATTCTTTGAAATTTGAATAAGTTGTGGGAGCTCTCTTGTCTGAAGAAGTACGAAGGAAATCTAGTACTGAAATAGCTGCATCAAAATCCATGATATCTAGAGGACAGTCAAAGGAAAGAGGAGAAAAAACAAGGGGGGTCTTCTAGATCTAAATCAAAGGGAAAGAAGTTTAAGGCAAACTATTGGCACTGCAATAAAATTGGACACATGAAGAAAGATTGTTGGAAATGAAAAGAATCTGATAACCCGAAGAATTATGTATGATAGATGAAACTTCACCTGTATGTAATGTCTCTCAGGGTTTAGAAAGCTGGCTATTAGTCTCTGGTGTTTCTCATCACATGTGTCCACACAGAAATTGGTTTACTTCGTATGAAAATGTAAATGGTAGTTCTGTGTTTATGGGTAATAATGTATCATGTTAGACTATTGGGATGGGAAATATCAGGATTAAAATGTATGATAACACAGTTAGAACATTAACTAGTGTTATACATGTACCTGATTTGAAGAAGAATTTGATTTCTTTAGGAGTGTTGGATTCAGATGGTTATAAGTTTATGGGTCAGAATGGCATGCTGAAAGTCTTTAAAGGATCCCTAGTTGTTATGAATGAAGAGAAGGTTGGAAATCTTTATAGACTCAAATGAAGTACTCAGATCAGTGAAGTAGTGATTGTGTCAGAAAAAGAAGAAGCAGGTACTCTCCTATGGCATCAGCGTTTGGGTCACATGAGCGAAAAATGTTTTCAGACACTTATGAAACGTAAATCTCTTCCCGATCTGAAATCTTTGAAGTTGGATTTCTGTAAACATTGTGTGTATGGAAAATAGTGTAAACAGAGATTTAAAACTGGAAATCATAATAGTAAAGATATTTTATACTATATTCATTCTGATTTGTGGGGACCATCTCCTGTTGTATCATATGGAGGTGCTCTATATTTTTTAACGTTTATTGATGATTTCTCTCGTAAAGTTTGGGTCTGTATGCTAAAAAATAAAGTTGATGTATTCAATGTCTTTAAACAATTTAAAGCAATGGTAGAGAAAAGAACAGGAAAATAAATTAAATGTTTAAGAACTGAAAATGGTGGTGAATTCACTTCAATAGAATTTGAACAATACTGTAAGGATGAAGGAATTATTAGACAAAAAACTGTTGTTTATACTCCTCAGCAAAATGGTGATGCTGAACATATGAATCAGAATCTTATGGAAAGATCCAGAAGCATGATCATCAATGCTAACTTGCAAAAGGAGTTGTCAGCAGAAGGAGTATCCACTGCATGTTGTTTAGTTAATAGATCACCTTCAGTAACAATTAATTGTAAAATTCCTGAAGAGGTTTGGACAGGTCAGTCTTGTGATTATTCACATTTAAGGATATTTGGCTGTGATGCTTATTCTCTTATTCCTAAAAATCAGCGTTCAAAATTAGATCCAAAATCGAAATGTTATGTCTTTGTTGTGTATAACTATGCAGTGAAAGGATACAGGTTGTGGGAACCTACATCATGGAAGATAGTAATTAGTAGATATGTAACATTTAATGAATCTTATCTTTTAAAATCAAATGTTGAAAGAATTGAAAAGGAATAGGTATCGCCAAATCAACAAGTTCAGTTGGAGGCTAGACCTTTCGGTGACAGTCAAAAGGAAGAAGAGACTTCTTGGGAAAAAGGTGTTGAAGATACAAAGGAAGTTGTTGAAGTTTCTGAACTAGTTCAAGTTTCTGAACCAGTTCAGAAACCAGTCACTCTAAGAAGGTCTACAAGGGAAATAGAAACTCCCAAAAGGTATGAAGATTCTGCTTCATCTTTTGCTTTGATTACTAAAGATGGGGAACCTTCTTGTTATCAAGAAGCAGTAGATGATACAGATAGTGCAAGATGGAAAACGGCTATGGAAGAAGAAATGGATTCCTTAGCCAAGAACAATACTTGGGATCCCGTAGAACTTCCTGAAGGGAGAAGTGTTGTTTGATCCAAGTGGGTCTTCAAACTGAAATGGAAAGTTGATGAAAGTATCGAAAGGTATAAGGTGAGACTGGTAGCAAAAGGATATTCTCAGGTTGAAGGTATCGACTTTCATGAGATTTTTTCACCAGTTGTAAAACTTGTTTCTATTTGTACTGTGTTGGCACTAACTGCGTTACTTAACCTTGAGTTAGAACAGTTAGATGTTAGAACACTTTTCTACATGGTGATTTGAATGAAGAGTTATATATGGAACAACCAGAAGGTTTTGTACAAGGTTGCAGCAGAATATTAGTTTGCAAGCTGAGGAAATCATTGTATGGTCTGAGGCAGTCTCCCAGACAATGGTAAAAGAAGTTTGACTCCTTCATGGTAAGCCAGAACTTTATTATAAGTGAGTATGATCATTGTGTATACTTCAAAAGTTTCAATGGCATATTCATTATCTTAGCTTTGTATGTTGACGATATGCTTATTGCAAGCAAAAGCATGGAAGAGATCAATAGATTAAAGTCTCATCTCTCTAGGACATTTGATATGAAGGATCTTGGAGTAGCAAAACATATCTTGGGCATGGAGATACATAGAGACAGGAAAAATGGTAAGCATCGGTTATCACAACAGAAGTATGTGGAGAAAGTACTTGAAAAGTTTTGTATGTACAATGTGAAACCTGTTAATGTTCCACTAGCTTCCCACTTTAAGCTGTCTTTGCTTTTGAGTCCTAGAAATGATGAAGAAAAGTAGTATATGTCTCATGTACCATACACAAATGCTGTAGGAAACTTAATGTATGTGATGGTATCTACAAGGCCTGAAATTTCACATGGAGTTGGAGTTGTCAGTAGGTTCATGGCAAATCCAGGTGAAGAACATTGGCGAGTAGTGAAATGGGTGCTTTGATATCTAAGAGGCACAAGTGACCATTGCATCATCTTTAATGGTAGTGAAGGATCAGTTTGCGGATATGTAGATGCTGATTATGCAGATGATTTGGACAAAAGAAGATCTACTACAGGTTATGTCTTTACTCTTGCAGGTGGAGCAATTAGTTGGATGTAAAAGCTTCAAGAAACAGTTGCATTGTCCACTTCCGAAGTAGAATATATAGCTACTTCAGATGCCAGTAAAGAAGCAATCTGGTTAAAAGGTTTACTTGATGAGATTGGAAGGACGCAGGAGAAAGTGAATGTACTTTGTGACAGTCAAAGTGCTATTCATTTGGCTACAAATCCTGCTTATCATAGCAGAACCAAGCACATTGATGTAAGGTATCATTTTCTGAGACATGTGATCGATGGTGGAAAAGTAGCTCTTCAAAAGGTCCATACACGAGAGAATTATGTAGACATATTCACAAAGCCAGTTACAGTAGAGAAGCTGCGATGGTGTTTACCTTCTCTTGGCTTGCAGAAAAGATGATGAATGGGCATGGGCAAGGGATTAGGAAATTTTTTGTCAAGGTGGAGTTTGTTGGTAGTTGACAACTAATTATGTAAATTTGGGTAAAATGTATTCGTGATTAACCAGTTAGTTTTATATCGAAACATCGGTTATGTAACTGAGGAGGATCATATAAAACTGATGAATGCATGAACTATTGTATGGAGAATCATTTTATTGATTGAATAGAGATTCCAATCCCTTACCCTGTGGATGTTTCCTTGACACTCTGTCATGGTTTTACCATGTAAATCCTGAGTTATTACTTGTGTGTTGTATTCAGTTTTCCTATCAGTTACTTTCCTTTCTTGGTTAATTTATAACTGTAAATGCCTCAATGCCTCTTCTTTCTTGATCAATAACTCACCTAACAACAAATAGAACTTTAATAATTGATCATAACTATAGATCATTTCACATTTTATTACTAGTAACCAATAATAAAAAGAGCTATGTGCAATGAAAATATTAGCCAGAGATTCAATTTAATTACTAAGTGGTTTAAAAATGCATTAATTTGTTGGGATAGCGGTACTATTAAGAGTTTTAATAATGGATTTTTAATAATTGAGTAAACTATACACCATTTCGGTCAATAATAATAAAGTTATGCATAATGAAAAGATTAGTGAGAGATTTAGTTTAATTACCGAGTGAACTATACATGATTTCACATTTTATTACTAGTCAATAATAATAATAATAAACCATTGCACATTTTATTACTAGTCAATAATAATATTAATATAGCGATACATAATGCCACTCATTCAGTTTAATTACCGAGTGAGTTAAAAATGTGTTAATTTGTTAGGGTAGTTGTACTATTAGGAAGTGCCATGTTCTCAATGTGATTTCAACACTCAATTCCATTTGTTCGTTTCACTTTACACTTGTTGACGTAAAAAACTGAATGCCTAAGTTTCATTTTTTACATGCCATCCTTAGCCACCTACTCAATGGCTCCTACATATTTCTAGGTACCAAGGATGTGAGTTACAGAGGTGTGAGAAAGAAACCATGGGGACACGGGTGGTTGGATACATTTGATACTAGTGAAGAGGCAGGGAGTGCATATGATGAAGCAACCAAAAATATGAAGGGAGCCGAAGCATAGACCAACTTCCCAGGTCCCTCTCTCTATCTTAATGCTATGCAGAACGAGAGTTGCATCACCACTACTGCTACCGAACATTGGACCCCAAGATTTCCCTCTCTGCCTATTAATCACAATAACTAGATAAGATCTTTTTGCACAATGATCATTTTCTGATTGCTTGACTAAATTTAAGGTGTTTTCCTCAAGTAAGAAGCTTTGTTTTTTGTAGGAGAGATGATAAATTACTTCTTTTTGTTTTGGCACGTGGTAAAACATGATATGCATTATTTTTTTAGTGATGTATGCTTTAAACTTGTAACAAAATTTAAATTTGAAATTTTATTTTTGATATGTCTAGAAAATAAATATATGCTAAAACTATAATTTAGGTTTAAACATGAAATCATTGAAAATAAAATTGCAGGTTTAAATTTGTCCAAAAAATAAATACATGCTAGAAACAACGAATTAAATTGTAAGTTTTATTTTTGACTATGAAAAAACTCGTTATCCCTTTTGTGCACATTTTCTGTGGAACACTTTTAATTATTTTGAAAAGTGTAATGCAAAGTAAACTTTGTTTCTTTGCAAAACTTTCATTAGAAGTTGTTTTGGATATGAATTTTCTATAGCGACGATGACTGCCTTTTATTCTGGCTATGGATTTATCAAAGGTACATATATGAAACTATAATAATTGGTAATTTGGTCTCTAGTCTTATACTATAATAACTAATAGTATGGTCTCTAATTTATAAGCTAGTAGACAGAGTTGTTCAAGTTAATCTGGTCTCTAGTATTATACTATAATAACTGATAATCTGGTATCTAAAAAAATAGTGGGGGAACCTTTTTTTATAAGCTAGCACGGGGGAACTATTTTTTATAAAATAGCAGGGGAATCAAAATAATAAATGGAAATAACATCAAATTCTCTATAAATATGTATATAATAAGAATATATAGTGTATAATAAAGCTTACCATGCAATATGTTTTGATTTAAATGCATTTTGCAGATAGAAACAACCATGTTTGATTTTTCTTTGAACTCTTCACCTCTACCTGATTTTGTGTTTGCAAAGGACCTTATAAAAAAACAAGACTCTTTTATCGGGCTTCTTTGGTATCCACGAATAGGGAAACATGGTATCCGTGAACATGCAAACATGGGGAGAACAGGCAAACGTGGTGAGCGAAATGCCAGAGAAAGAATACCAAAGCCCAGATGTGGTGGTGTTAGTGAGTTTCATTTGTGGAAAAATGCATGAAAAATGCAAGTGTAGTTGTTGCAAATGTTGCCTTATACATTAAATGAACAAGCTAGCTGAACTTATATAAGATGTAATCCAACCTTGAGACTTATATATAGCATTTAAACTTATATATATAGCATTTTTAAGTAATTCTAACTCAAAAATAACATTGAATTATGATGGAATTGAAATTTTAAACTCGTTATCCTAAGTTTTATGAAAATCAGAGTCTCCTCGACAATAAGAGGTCCAAACTGAAACTTTGGATAAATGTTTTTTGGCTAAATTTTTTTTTGAAACATTGAATAAAGCATTAAATATATGAGTTGGGAAAAGAAATTTAATACTATGTCAATTCCTATCACTATAGCCCCTCTAATTCCGAAGGCAGGGACTAATAAGTGTGCTCTCGACCCAACTCACCCTTGTCTCTTCCTCTATAATACTAGAGTACAAATGTTGAAATCCCTTTCTCTGAAAGTAAGAAACTCTTTTTAGACAAACAATGCATTATTGTTGAAAATTACCCATCAAAATAAAGTGATATTTGTTGGAATCCATTTTTGTCTCTACTCATACACTTTTCATACTACTTTTTGCCCTATTTTAACCTACAATTGAACTCTTTTCATGTCATTTTGACCTCCTTGTGCCTAGACTATACCAAATTCCCATCCAAGGTAAAAGCATTAAAAATGGTGTTGTTTTAGCTATTTTGATGATCAATATCAAGTAGTTGAATGTGTACTTGTCTGTTTACTAATAATTATGGGTGATAGATGTGAAGATTTCTCTCGCAGGGACCCAGGACTTCTCCATCAAAAGAGAATTTTGCACTCAAAGAAGGAATTGTACTTAAGCAAGCAATCCAGAATTACACTCTAGGAAATTACACTTGAAGATTTCCACTTAAGGATGAGCAAGATGGTCAATGTGGCCTCATCGAATTAAACGAGGAAGATCAATGCTTCTTATGCATAGCCAGCTTTCAGCTTCCAATATAGAATTCTGTCTTATCATCTAGATCTTGTATAACAAACTGTTGGTTGCTAAGCCTTGATTAGAATGGAAATCAGATTGGCATCTCCATGATTTGATTTTTATTAATTGTAATATGTAAGATGGATTATAAATCCTATACAAAACAATGTGGAAAAGGAGAGATACATGCATACATACTCAGGAATCTAAACTCTTTTGTTTTACTATTGTTCAACTGAGATTTATCAATGGAAATGATCTTTTCCTTGGTTCTACGTTGAAGATGAAGTTGTGATTGCAAGAGCTTGTAAATGGTTGATATAGTTATTTGATCCTCTTCATCTTACTGTAAGTTTCATACCTAGTAGTGGCAAGGGCCGAGCACCACTAGGCAATCTAATCCTCTCGCTAGTAGATGATTTGTTGCTTTAAGTTTTAATTCATTTCTTTGAATTTTTTTGAGAAGAATCTAAATCTAGTTTGCAGCATTTGATTGATTGTGTTAATTTATTTCTAGAGCATCTGAATCCATTTTTTTTATAGAGTAACAACATTTTGGCATTTTGGCATATCTTGCTTTGGTCTCTGAATGAGCTATTTTTCATAAATAGCCTCGATTCTTTGCTTATGATCTAAAACACATTTCATAACCTTTGTGTGATTGTTCCATCCCTTGTTTTATTACCCTATCGCAGCTTTGTTGGCATAATCCACCATTGTGAGTGGGCCAAGTCCGTGAGTGGTTGACATCTCCACGAAAGTTCTATTACATAGCAGTGTTGCCTAGTCGTGGGTATAACCCAAATCACAAGCTTGTACACATACCTTTCTGAGTGAATTACACAATGATCATGTAAATTCCTCCATAAAATACCAATTACAAATACTTATATGAGCTTGAAGAACACTGAATGAATGTTGTGTGTAAGGTTTATGCAGCAAGAAAATTAGAATTCACAGTGTGGAGTATTGACTGATCGATCTCATAAGATCATTGAAATTTAACATAAAAATCCCAGAACTGTCAATTGAACTTGGTTTTATAATGATAATCTAATAATCCTTGGGATAATTGAGTTGCTAAGATAGTTAATTCCACACTCTATTTTCCATTCATAACTTGCAAACAAAGTAGAGCATGTGTTAAGAATTAAAAATTGATTTCCAGAACAGAGTTGAAGAATAGTTAGTTACTGGAGGATTGTTTCTCTCTTTGATTGATTAGATCAGGCAGAAGATTACTTTTAGATCAAATTTCTATTGTTTTGGAACAGAATATAGGTTTGGAGTGACATAGGTTCACAAGTTTGAAGACAAGCTTTCATTGGTTTGATAAGAAGAGTTGGCACCTCATTTAGTTAGGTTTTCCTTTCATGATGGTTGAATGCAAGTTTATAGGTTGTATTTTGTTAAGCTAGGGTTTGATAGCAGATTGAAAGTTATTGTATCCTTTTAATTTCAGGCATAGGATTTAGATTTGTATGGTACTTAGTCAAACAAGCAAGATGATTGAAATAGGTTTTTAGTTGGAAATTCTTCTGAGTTGCGCCCAAGAGTGAAGCTTATCATAGAGTCCTAAAGATTTAAAGTTATCTTTGAAAAGTTTAGTCTCAAGTCTACTTTCATTTGGAACATGCTTGAAGTAAATTAGAATTTGCAAAATTTCATTCAAAAGTAGCATAGGTAACAATATTGTGGTTTTTAAGCATATGTAACAAAATTAGGGTTTCTTAGGGTTTTTATGGGATTTGAGTTATTTTATAAAGTGTTTTAATGAGAAGTTCTTTCTTATAATATATCTTGTGCTTCATAAATAATATTTGGATTTCATTTCAGTATAATAGTTTTAAAGTACAGATTCATTAAGAGTTTCAAAGTTAAAATTTGATTATTGATTTTGCTTGCTAGAATTTGATGAATTGTGTGCTAGATTCAACTAAATCATTTTATAAAGGAAACCATTAGAACTATGACGAAGAGCTGATCTTAGAAAGAGCAATACAACTCATGTTTACGATCCTAGATTGACATATAGATGCAAGAGAATTAATACACCCATTAAATCTCCCAACATTTTTGGTGTCATTGCCGAGGAAGTTGTAATTTCTTATTAAGGTACCTATTATTATCAGTGTTTTAGGATCTTTCAGGACTGTCAGAGGGTAGAGAGTGTACAGTAAGACATGAGTGAAGAGCCATGCATCCACTTTGGTGGGGTTGATCCAAAGTCTGACCGATTATTGCCTATTCTTGAGTTTCTATTTCCTTTCCTTTATGCGTAGAAGTAGAAGCAGTTTTATTTCATTTCCGCATTTCATGTAATTCGCAAAGTTTGTAAATCTTAGAGACTTAGTAAGACACATCTACAGGAAACATAGCTAAGCCACACAAGCAACATAGGCTTTAGAATAGTCTGAAACACTGTGAGATATTTAATTTCTGAATTGTTTTGATTTTAATAAATTAAATAGTATTCTAATTCGCTCTCAAGTGTCATGACCTTTAATTCAGTCAATATAACTTTTAAATTCATCTTCATATTCCAATATTTAGCGTTATATCATTTTGGGGTGCTGTAAGAACACCTGTTACTAATATGTGTGTGGAGATAGGGGCTATCAATCAACCAGATAGACTTGAAGATGATAAATATGAATGACCTCTCACAAGTCCTAGCAGCTATTGGGATATTGACCTCTACCTCTGAGGAAGAGAAATTCTTGACAATAGTCAAGAACTTGTCCATTTCTCGACCACCACAAGAGGATTTGGAAGTCTCTTTTGATTTCCCTTACCAGTCATCTAAGGAGATGAATGAATCATGCACTATAATCAATGGAAAGCATCCACTGGAACCTAAAATCGAGGAGTTCTTGACATGTCTATCAGCAGATCCAGAATGTAATCAAGAGACTACTCACCCTACAAAGAACAGTCAACATGACATGGAAGAAGAGGATGAACAGCATGGGCCAAATCAAGAAATTGACCATGAATACCATGATTACATCGAACATTGGTTCCGAACAATGACTCAAGCGAGGCAGTATTCTCCTCTTCTAAAAATCTTGTTGTTGTATCAAGTACATTTGTTGGTTTTTCATGCTCATGTACACTTCCAAGTTTATATGTTAAATCTAAGCATGAATATCTATTTGTACCTTCTCCGCACATGGCTTCATTGGAAGAAATCCTTCACTTGAAGGAGTTATCTCCATTTCTTTAGCAAAATAAGAAAGTTTGTATTGTAAGAATAAATGAAAATAGTAAAGAGAAAATAAGTGCTTTTGTGAAAACTAGCTTGTTTCACGCAACTGGGCAGGGACTTTGCTTGAAAACTAGGTAACTGGTGGGCAAAGTTCCAAATAATGTTTGTAAATTTGTATGAGTTCTTCAAATCATGTATATTTCAAATCATTATGTCTTGTACTTGTGTTAGTTGATGTCAGATAATTTAAGGCCCACCTTCCAACAAGATTTGTCCCATCGACATCAGCAAATTATTTGGGACCAAGGCTAGCGTTAGATCAGGTACTTACGAGCCGACATGCCTTAATGGCACGTATCTTTATCATCTACCAAGGGAATACATCAATGTTTCTTGGCGGATGAATTCTGTAGTCCATTCGACTTCGAAAAATCTATTCATGGCTAGTAGAATGTACCTAGTGACTTGGTTCCCATTGGTATCAAAGTTGGGATATCTTGCATTTGTTAAAGGCTTCCTCAATGGTCGGTAATCCAATGATTCTTTCTTATGTTTGATATCAACACCATTTATTCACATAAGAAAGATTTCACATTGTGTGTAGCAGTTCAAGACTATATGGTTTTTTGATCTCAATACATATTTGCAGTAGTGTGAACATTTGTAGCAGCATTTCCTTTTCCTGTAAGTGTCATAGTTTCAATAAAGGTTTCCATATAGCATCTTGATCATCATTTGCAACAGTCATCTTCCTTCTTTGTTTGGGGACATACAACTCCTCAGGCATGGGGGAGAAGGGGACCTTCATTTTTTAGCCTCCTTTATTATCTCTAGTTCAGCCTTCTTCAACAGATTTGATGCCAATTTGTTAAAAGAATTACAGATCGATGTTCTATTTCCTATGTTTAACTAGTTTTGTTCTCAAGTACTTAATGTTGGGCTAGAGTTTTCCCGAGAATCATTTTGTTTCAAGATTCCAAAATATTTGTAATGATATGTGTTTTCAAGTGCTAATCCTGATAGCAACACAGTAGTCTCTTAAAAACATATCAGTCTCTCAAAATTATGTACACTCTGCTGCTAAAGCACCAAGAAGTCTTCTTAGATGTTGGATCTCTCAGTTCACTGCAAAAATCATTGTTCTTTGCACAGTAAGGAAACATGTTTCAACCAATGGAGATGGAAGGTATTCACACCATATTCTATACCCAAGATCATTATAGTAACACATGTATTGCACTTAACTTACCTAAGTTGGTCTTGAATAGTTCTAATGCTCACCAAATGTAATTGTATTTTACCTAATTTCCTAAAAATCAGGGCTCTATTCCTATTTCCACCTCAACTTCCTAACATATTCCTGGATTTGATTGAACCACTCACCATTTCGGCTTCCTCATGATTATGATCCCTATCCTTTCCTTATGTACGTTCATAATTCGGGCATGATTTCCCTTGATGGGAATGACATACGTCGATCCTTGGGCCGGATGCAGGGTATTATTCCTTAGAGTACGCATAAGTGTTAGTATGATGTGATGAGCAGTCTTTGGTTGAGGTCGACGCTGAGTCTATTCCATATCAGCAGTCCTTTGCTGGCTTTTGTTCACAGGTATGATGCCATAATGATGAACAATTGTCACCTCTCGCTCTAGAAGGTGGCCAAAACATTATTGCTCTTGATGGCCATGACTCCAGCATGAAATACACATTCCTTTCTAAGTGCATTACCTTAAGTTCCATTCCCGAATTTTTAATTGTTGCATCATTCCTATTTATTCACAGTCACTACATATGAATTATTCTCACCGAAGAGGTGTCTTGTAATTTCGATTGGGTGTTAATTGTGGAGTGACATTTTCTATAATAGAGTCAGTTCGTTAGTGCAATTGGTCACTTGTCTGTGTCAGTGAATTCTATAGGTGCACTCATAATTTGACCATGGGGGTGGATAAGCACGAGCCAACATTTGGCTAGTTTTCACGGACCCTTGAGTATTAGTATTGTAAGGTGGTCATCGAAGAGAAAGGATGGATAGTTTTTCTCCAAAATTTTCAGGGGGGCAATGATGCAGTTTCTTTAGCCTTTGCCTAAACATCTTACGGGAAGAGAGCCAAAGTTGGAAACCTACAACTCAAGATCACATAATAGTCTCTCAGTGAATAAATAGGGCTACCTTCAAGTGGGGAGCATTTCTTCAAGGGCGAACAATTACACATTCCTAATTTTGTAGAATTTCTAAAATTGGCTTATCGGTTACTACGTTGGACAAAAGGAGTATTGCGTACCTGCATTCAGGATCAATGGCATCCATTCCTAACTATGATATAGTGTCTCTTAACCTGTGAAGGAAGGTATGTCATCATTTTTCTATATCATATCAGGCTCTTGATGCATTTTACAAAGGACTTCTCCATAAATATTCCCCATTTCTTGAAATTAAGCCTCCACAAGATGGCGAGGGGAGTGCAATTTGAGGGTAAGAAACCAGAGACTTCCCTCTACCACCATAGCTTGATTAAAATTTTGATTGTGGCTGAACTGAGTAAGAGAAAGAAGTATTTGGAAGACTTTATCATAGAGAACTTTCCAGGAGAAGAGACACACGTCAAGTGGAGACAGAGGCCTATTGGTAGAACCTTGAAGTCTAGGAGAGAAACCCCTGCACCTACCTCACAAAGTACCCATACCTCCCCCACTTCTCTTGCCCATTCTGTGTCACCTCCTCCCAAGAATTTTAAAATTCTTGATCCCTCTTCTAGCCAGGCAATCGAGCCTTCAAAAATACAGTTAGAAAAGAAGCAAAAGGAGAAAAGGGGAATGGAGACCTTAACCTCCATAGATGAGCCAGCTAAAATTCCCTCAACAGGTCAACAAAGTCACCAGCCCAAGAGCAAGGTTAGGAGAACATTGTTTCTTGTTTACAAAACTTCACCTCCTACTATAGAAACTTATATACAATGTAGAAGAAGGACTCTAAGCATGAACAAACCTCCTCACACCCCATATACATCTCGAGTTGCCAGTCCTCAACAAGTGTTTGTAACCTCATCTCCAGAGTTCGTTGCTTAATCTCCATTATCTCTCCCTTAGTCTCCTTCACCTCCATTGTAGTCCCAAATTCCCGAAAACATTGCCTATGATTTACACACTTCCACTCAGCCTTCAGCTAATAAAAATCAATAATTATCTTCACCTAAACATAGTGTAAGTCAAATGCCTGGAGGAAGTCCTTCCCAACAATCCAAAGCTCCAACAAGGACAACTATTTTTGAAGAAGAAGAGAACCTAAGAATTAAGTTGACCAGACTCGAGAAAATGATTTGCAAACTCAAGGATCAGGATCATAAATTTAAGGTACTTTTTCACTATACCAGAGGAGTGGATAATCAACTACGTGATCGTAACTTGAGACTTTTTAGTGAAAATCATGCTTTGAAGTGAAGGAATAGATATCTCTTGACATGGAAAGCAACCAGGACTCGTCCTGCAAAAAGGATCAATGCTAAAAAATTAGTTAGGCAGTTCACCAAATGTTTAGTCCCAGTGAAAAAAGGACTTGAAGCCTTGGTCAAGGAAGCTGTCCTTTGACCAAAGACTTAGGTGATCCAATTTCTTTTTGGTTTGAGATGCATGAGGACATGCATCACCTCAAGCATGGGGGATATGTTGGACTCAATTTTTGTCTCTACTCATACACTTTTCATACTACTTTTTTCCCTGTTTTAACCTATAGTTGAACTCTTTTCATGTCATTTTGACCTCCTTGTGCCTGGACTATACCAAATTCCCATCCAAGGTAAAATAATTACAAATGGTGTTGTTTTAGCTATTTTGATGATCAATATTAGGTAGTTGAATGTGTGCTTTTTTGTTTACTAATCATTATGGGTGATAGATGTGAAGATTGCTCTCACAGGGACCCAGGACTTCTGCATCAAAAGAGAATTTTGCACTCAAAGAAGGAACTGTACTTAAGGCAACAATCTAGAATTGCACTCTAGGAAATTACACTTGAAGATTTGCACTTAAGGATGAGCAAGATGGTCAACGTGACCTCATCGAATTAAACGAGGAAGATCGATGCTTCTTATGCATAGCCAGCTTTCAGCTTCCAAAACAAAATTATGTCTTATCATTTAGATCTTGTGTAGCAAACGTTTGGTTTCTAAGCCTTGATTAGAATGGAAATCAGATTGACATCTCCATGATTTGATTTTTTACTAATTGTAGTATGTAAGTTGGATTATAAATCATGTAGAAAACAATGTGGAAAAGGAGAGATACATGCATACATACTCACGAATATAAACTCTTTTGTTTTACTATTGTTCTATTGAGATTTATCAATGGAAAGGATATTTGCCTTAGTTTTGTGTTGAAGAAGAAGTTGTGATTGCAAGAGCTTGTAAATGGTTAATGTAGTTATCTAATCCTCTTCATCTTACTGTAAGTTTCATACCCAGTAGTGGGAAGGGCCCACCACCACTGTGCGATCTAATCTTGTAGCTAGTAGTTGAGTTGTTGCTTTAAGTATTAATTCATTTCTCTAAATTGCTTTGAAAAGAATCTAAATCCAGTTTCTAGAATTTTACTGATTTTGTTAATTCGTTTCCAAAGCATATGAATCCATTTTGTTTATAGAGTAATAATATTCTGGCATTTTGGCATATCTTGCTTTGGTTTCTAAATGAGCTAGTTTTCATAAATAGCCTTAGTTCTTTCTTCTCATCTAAAACACATTTCATAACCTCTGCATGATTGTTCCATCCCTTGTTTTATTACCCTGTCACAACGCTATTGGCATAATCCACCGTTGTGAATGGACCAAGTCTATGAGTGGTTGACATCTCCACAGAAGTTCTGTTACATAGCAGTGTTGCCCAATCGTGGGTGTAACCCAAATCACAAGCATGTACGCACACTTTTCTGAGTGAATTACACAATGATCATATAAATTCCTCCATAAAATCCTAATTACAAATACTTATCTAGGCTCAAAGAACACTGAATGAATGTTGTCTATAAGGTTTATGCAGCAAGAGAATTAGAATTCACAGTGCGGAGTATCAACTCATCGATCTCATAAGATCATTGAAATTTAACATAAAAATCCCAGAACTGTCAATTGAACTTCGTTTTATAATGATAATATAATAATATTTGGGATAATTGAGCTGCTGAGATAGTTAATTTCACTCTCTATTTTCCATTCATAACTTGCAAATAAAGCAGAGCATGTGTTAAGCGTTAAAAATTGATTTCTAGAATACAGTTAAAGAATAGTTAGTTACTGGAGGATTGTTTCTCTCTTTGATTGACTAGATCAGGTAGAAGAATACTTTTAGATCAAATTTATATTCTTTTGAAACACAGTATAGGTTTGGAGTGACACAGGTTCACAAGTTTGAAGATAAGCTTTCATTGGTTTGATAAGAAGAGTTGGCACCTCATTTAGTTAGGTTTTCCTTTCGTGATGGTTGAATGCATGTTTATAGGTTTTATTTTGTTAAGATAGGGTTGGATAGTATATTGAAAGTTATTGTATCCTTTTAATTTCAGGCATAGGATTTATTTTTTTATGGTACTTAGTCAAACAAGCAGGATGATTGAAATAGGTTTTTAGTTGGAAATTCTTCTGAGTTGCACCCAAGCGTGAAGCTTATCATCGAGTCTTAAAGATTTAAATTTATCTTTGAAAAGTTTAGTTTCAAGTCTACTTTCATTTAGAACATGATTGAAGTAAATTAGAATTTGCAACCTTTTATTCCAAAGTAGCATAGGTAACAGAATTAGGGTTTTTAAGAATAAGTAACAAAATTAGGGTTTCTTAGGGTTTTTATGGGATTTGAGTTATTTGATAAAGTGTTTTAATTAGAAGTTCTTTCTTAGCATATATCTTGTGATTTGTAAATAATATTGGGATTTCATTTAAGTATAATTGTTTTAAAGTATAGATTCATTAAGAGTTTCAAAGTTGAAATTTGATTATTGATTTTGCTTGCTAGAATTTGATGAATTTTGTGCTAGATTCAACTAAATCATTTTATAAAGGAAACCATTAGAACTTAGACCAAGAGATAGATTTAGAAAGAGTATTACAACTCATGATTACGAGCCCGGATTGACATATAGATGCAGGAGAATTAATGCACCCATTAAATCTCCCAACAATACGTTTAACGAGCCCATTTCAATATATCACAGTGTCACTAGGTACATTTTTTTCCGGCTCATTCTAGGCTTACTTTAAAATATCTATTATGTTCATATATTTGTATTTTCATTTTGGTGGGGGAGAATAATTGTAGATGTAGATAAATATGTAATGCTCCAGACATAGATAGATTGGAAGGTATGAAACTCATCTATGGGACAATAGTTGTAGGAGATAGGGACAAACCCATAAGAGTGGACAAGGTGAGCTTTGTAATCTATTAAAAATATTTTCTCATATTTTGTTTTTGTTGTGATTTATGTTTTAGTGCATTTTAGTTTAGCTGCATTTGTTTCATTGTGAATACATTAGACATAGTGCTTTTTTGTGAATCGTTAATTTTCTTGTGGGTCTAAGAATTCATGTGAAACATTTGGGGTAACAGGTATCCATTTGGAATATTTTTATATAAGGATCACATTGAAATTTTTTGATGTTCACATTATTTGAGTTTTTGTCAGAGATAATTATTTCCCCACCATCACACCGCCATCCACTTCACCCACTAGTCTTGTTCTGTTTCTAACAGTCACCGCCACCTACAACCACACCACCTCAACTTCTCAAATTTGAAAGGCTAACATCGACTTAAGTTATTCAAATGTGAAGGGGAAACATTGCTTGGAAGAATCATTATTTGACTGATGTAACCGACTATATTTTTTGTAGAAATAGAAATGCTTAGCTAGAGGCAGATATCCCGCTATCGACTTTTATATTTTCATGAGTAATTTAGCAGTTGTAGTTGTGGTTTGTATTTTTTGTGTGCTCAATTTCTTTCAACTTGTATTAGAGCTAGTTTGTAGATGTTGGAATCTCTAAGTGAGGTTCAGAGAATTGAGGATTTTTTGCTGTGTGAATTAGAAAAGAGTTGTTGCACAAAGCGCTTGTGATTAAATTGTTGTTGGTTTTGAATTGTTGAGTATCGTGGAGCTGTAGTGGGTTGAAAAATGAATTCAAGTCAAGTTTGTGTATGCAATTGAATGTTTATGTTGAAGCATTGACTTCCCATCTTCATATTTTAATTGGAGTGTGAAACCCATGACTGTAAGTTGTTGGAGCTATTTAATGCTACAAGAATCATCACCGTATTGTGAGCATCACTTGGATTATCAAATCACTACACTGAAACTGTGTACGTACCTTAGTATTGTATGCTATTAGTGTGTTTTAACATTTCCATTCAAGGAGGGTCTATAATTTGGTGTTAAATAAATATTGATGTAGTATTTTATTTGTGGAAGTTAAGGAGTTCAGTGAGGAATATAATGTTTTGTCAATAGATAAAAGAAGCAAAATTTATTTATTGTCTTTGGTATTGCTCTAAATTTTTAATGAAAAATGTTTTGAAGGGTATTTGACTTAGTATTGGAACCATTTGATTTCTCTATAACTTTGTATAGTTTGCTTTGAAGGAAGTGACGGTAATAGAGTGTAAAAGTACTTTTAACTTTCGTTTGAAGATTTCTGTTATCTATGAGACATGGTGACAAATACCAATATTACTCATTCATCAATTCTTATTTTGAATGAGAAAAACTATTATTCTTGGTATATTCGAATGAGGACAATATTGCATTCTCATTATCTTTGGAGAGTTGTTACTGATGGGTATCCAGAGCCCCTCGATCAGGAAGCAGAGATGACTCTGACAAATGTTGAATGAACATTGTTGAGGGAGAACAGAAAGAAAGAAAAAAATTCTCATGGCCTTATTCAACAAGACTTAGATGATGTGATATTTTCAAAGGTGTTAAGTGCAGAGTCTTTGAAGACGGCATGGGACACTCTCAAATATTGTCATCAGGGTGTGTCAAAAGTGAAAAATGTCAAGTTGCAAAATTTGAGAAGAGATTTTGTGAACATGAAATGAAAGAAAATGAAATCGTGGATGGTTGTATGACTCAAGTCAAGAATATTATTAATCAATTGAGACAATATGGAGAAGACCTCTGAAATAAAAGAGTAATCAATAAATTCCTTTAAATTTTTCCAAGGAAATTTGAGGTTGTTGTTGTATCCATAGAAGAGTTCAAGGACACAAGTCAAATGAAAATTGATGAGTTGATTGGTTCATTTATTGCACATGAATCTGGGATGTCAAGATATCATGATAGTGCATTGGATAATTCTTTCAAAACTCAGCTGAAATATAATAGAGGAAGAGGAAGAAGAATATCAAGTAATAGAGGAAGAAGTGACATAGTAGCCGATCAAAGATGTCTACGAGATAATTATGAGCACGAGGATAAATCTCAGCAATATCCTTCTAACTTAAAGGGGAGTAATAATAGAACCATACGTCAAGGAAATAAAAGGTACGATGTGTCTAAATTTAAGTGATATTATTGAAAAATATGTGGCCATTTTTCTACCAAGTGTTTGATGAGGTAGGCGGATGTTGGCAAGAAATATTCATACATCTTAAAAGAGTTTGAAGATAATCGGAAGCCAGTGTTTTTGACTTGTAACGTGACTCACGAATGTTCAAATGATATTTGGCTTTTGGATAGTGGTTGCATCAATCACATGACTAGATACAAAGATTTGTTTTCAGTGTCGACACCAGTATTTAGCCTGAAGTCAAGTTGGGTAACGATAATAAGGTATGCATTAAAGGTAAAGGAGTGATTTCTATTTATACTAGAAATGGTGAGAGAATAAAAATTGATTATGTGTATTATGTACCTAGTTTAAAATGCAATTTTTCGAGCATTGGCCAACTGATAGAGAAAAGGTACAAAGCTCTCTTCAATAATAATGTGTTTACTATCATTGATAAATATCCAACGAAGGAGCTAATAGGAAGTGTGAAAATTACAAAGAAAAGGATGTTCCACTTATAATGAGAAATGAATTGTCTCCCTCCTTGAATTCTTATGAAACTAATAATTTGTATGAATGATGGTTATGGAATTTAAGATATGGTCATTTATATTTTGGTGGCCTAGACGTGTTACGGAAGAAATAGATGGTGAAAGGGTTACCCAATATTCAATAGCTAACAAGCTTGTGTGAAATTTATATACTTGTAAAGCATCATAGACATAAATTTGTATCTCAAGTTTTATATAGGGCGAAACATCCATTGGAGATTTTTCACACAAATTTGTGTGTGCTTATGCAAACACCTTCATTGGTTGGTAATGTTTCCTTTTTTACCTTGATGAATACACATGAAAAACTTGGGTTTATCTTCTAAAATAGAAGTTTGAAGGATTTTTTGTATTTAAAATATTTAAAACTATGGTTGAAAAGGAAAGTGGAAAGAATATTAAAATTTTAAGATCATAGAGAAGTGGTGAATACATGTTGAATGATTTTATTGAGTTTTGTTAGTTTTATGGCATCATGATACAATTTACTACGCGTTATACCCCACATAAAAATGGAATAGATGAAAAGAAAAATCGAACTATTATGAATATGGCTTGAAGTATCTTGAAGGAAAATCATCTACCAAATGAATATTAGGGAGAAGAAGAATCTTGTTTTTTTTATATACTTAACACAAGTTTGACTAAAAGCATGAAGGACTAAGTTCTTGAACAAGCCTGGAGTGGTAAGAGTTGACATATATCTCATTTAAGAATTTTAGGATGTGTTTCTTATGCACATGTACCTAAAGAATTGAGGAAGAGGTTAGATAATAAAAGCGATAAATGTATATTTATTGGATACAGTGAGGAGTCTGAAGCATATAGACTTTATAATCCCATTACCAAGAAATACATTATCAATAGAGATGTTGAGTTCAAGGAAGCAGAAGATTTGGATGGAAGCATAGATAAATTTGTTACAAAGGGAGTTTTATTATTTCATGGAGATGATGATGAGGATGAGAAAGAAGTAGAAGGCGGAAAATCAATTCCATATACACCTATTGCAAGCACTTCAACAAGCCAATCACTAAGAGTTAGTCCTTTACAATTCATAACACCAAGAAATTATGGAAATGGCGAACCATGAGGTTATGGTAGGAAACAAACAATAGGATAAGAGACAATTAAAAGTTAGAATACTAGAAGTTTAAAAGAATTGTATGAGAAGAATGTTGAAATAGTTCAAGTTTAAAATTTCGCATTAATTGCATATGAGCCAGTAAATTTTGATGAAGCTATGAAAGAAGAAGTTTGGATAAAATCTATGGATGAAGAAATTGATGTTATAGAAAGAAATAATAATTTGGAGCTTATAGATTTTCCTGAAGGTAAAAATACTAGAGGTGTTAAATGAATTTACAAAACTAAATGAATGCTAAAGGTGAAATTGAAAAGCATGAAGAAATACTGGTAGCTCAGGGGTTTAATCAACAACTTGGTATTCATCATAATGAAATTTTTGCACCTATAGCTAGACATGACACATTAATAATGGTATTGGTTATTGATGCAAAAAATAAATGGATAATATACGAGATAGATGTTAAGTCTGCATTTTTAAATGGTTTTTTGGAAGAAGAGGTGTATGTGAAACAACCTCATGGATATGAAATTAATGGAAAAGGAGATAAAATTTACAAATTAAAGAAAGAATTATATGGATTAAAATACGAACTACTAGCATGGTATAGTAGAATTAATGAATGTATGCATAAAAATGGATTTGTTAGGAGTCCAAGTGAGCCAACTGTGTATGCAAATGTAAACAAGGAAGGTGAAATTTAGATTATGTGTTTGTACGTTGATGATTTGATTTTCACTAGAGATCTTTAAATAGATGATTTTAAGACACACATGAGAAAAAAATTTGAGAGGAATTATTTAGGCCTAATGAGATATTTTACTGGTATTGAAGTAACTCAATCTAAAGCTGCTATTTTCAATTTTCAATCTACGTATGCAAAGGATATATTGAAAAGGTTCGGGATGAAAAATTGTAAGCCAGTTGTAACACTAATTATAATTGGTACAAAACTTAGTAAGAATGATCAAGGTTCAAATGTTGATCTAACCTTGTAGAAGAAATTGGTTGGAAGTATTATGTATTTGACTACAACAAGGGCTGATATAATTTTTGTTGTAATTTTAATTTCCATATTCATGGAGTCTCTAGAGTGTACCCAATTGCTAGTTGGGAAAGGGATTTTAAGATATGTTGTTGGAAAAAGAAATTATGGTATCATGTATGCATCACATTTAGATTTTAAACTAAATGGATATACATATAGTGATTATTTAGGCAATATTTATGAAAGGAAGAGAACATCTGGGTGTGTGTTCAGTTTTGGATTAAGTGTAGTGTCATGGGAATGAATGAAGCAATCCATTGTGACTCTATCATCCACTCAAGTTGAGTATGATGCAACAACAATGGAAACATGTCAAACTGTATGGATGAGAATAATTTTGATTGAGTTGTTTCATGAAAAAAAAGAACCATCTCATATTTTCTATGACAATAAGTTTGTTATTGCATTATCAAGGAATCATGTTTTCCATAAGAAGAGTAAACATATTGATACAAGGTATCACTTCATTCGAGAATTAGTAAACAATAATTAAATTTGTATGGAATTATACAGATCAAAAGATTAGTTTGTAGACATATTTACAAAACACTTAGGAAAATAATCTTTTGAAACTCATAGGGAAAATATAGGAGTATGTATGATGTAATGGCATTTTGATGTATTTTTTTTTTGTGAAATAATTAAGGGGTAGAATATTGGAGATAATTATTTTTCCACCATCAACTTCATGACCTTTCCTCATTCAGTTTCTAACATTCACCATTTCCTGCGACCACACCATCTCAACTTCTTAGATTTGAAAGGCCAACACTGACTTAACTTACTCAAATGTTAAGAGGCAAAACCACCTTGTAGAATCATTATTTAATTGATGTAACCGAATTATTTTATGTATAAATAGAGATGATTAGCCAAAGGTGGATATCCCACTCTCAAATTTTGTATTTGTATGAGTAATCTAGTAGTTGTAGCTACAGTTTATTATTTATGTGTGCTCTGTTTCTTTCATTTTTCAACTCATTAGTTTCAAGTCTTTTGCAACATAGCTCCTGTCATATCTATCCATTTTCATCGGCTTTCCTAGGGTAAACATGAGCTGAGGGGCTACTATGACATAACTCAACCTCAATGATGAACTTAAGGAAACTGAGCTGACATAACACAACCTTACTGAGTTCCCTTAGGTGCTACAAGATGCCCAGGAACTAACCAACCATTCTAGGTGTCTAACCCATGAGATAACATTTTCCTTTAGTGAACTAGCCGCCTAGTCTCTCCCATGATAAGGCCTCCAATCGATTGTAACCCTCCAGTCACTCCCACACGCCTGCTTCCTAGTGACTGTAGTCTCTTCCAAGCAATTATGCCAGCGATTGTGAGATTTAAGCCACTTTTTTCATGGCTAGGATCTAGACCCCTGCTGAGAACATGATAAAACTTCCTGAAACAATAAATAACATAGAGACACACCATTTAACACAACTTACTCAAGGACTTGATCTAACCTTGTGTAACCATGACAATCATTTCATCAAGCACATAGTGAACATGCAACCTACAGGTCAGGAATGCATATATGAACATGGAGATTTGAAACTTATTTGATGTCCACTAAGAAGGACTAATGCCCTCTCAGACTAGCTTCCATGATATAAATTAGGTCATGCATTCATTAACTATTCATTCATCAATTAAAAGGTGTTAAGATCCATACTTAAAACTTTCATAAAACCATGCTTCTAACTAGAATATAACCAAATAATAAACAATAATAGAAAAATCATTAAAGCCACATAATAACAAGTACATCTACTCATAAATAAAATATGAACTTAAATCTTATTAACCATATGCAAAATCCAACCAAGTTAGGGACTTTCACGTACCACCCAACCATAGATTGGGATGAACCGAATATTTCTTTCATCCAATCACCCTTGTGCCATATTACAAGCATGAATGTGGGATCTCATGGGATAAACCAATCCATAAACAAGCAAGGGAATCCAAAGGTTAAACCACCTCCACCCTCACACTATTGTGATCTCACTTAAACTAGTCTCGAGATCAAAAAACCATATGGAGCTTGGATGCCTTAGAATTCCTTCACCATCCTTTGAGAAATTTTCCTCTCTCTACCCATCTATTGAGGGCTTCCAAGAAAACCATTTTCACCCCCAACCCTTGGGATTTTCATGAGACCACCTCTCCCAGATCCAAAACCTTCCAACAATCCAAAGCTAAAATAATAATGAATCCCATCAAGGCTAAAACCATTGTCAAAACCCAACAAAACCCATTCCAGTGATAGAAAATGAACCAACTACACACATGCATATACAATTCCTACTAAAGCCAGTTAGGAAATCATACATGAAACCTATTACATGTAAGTATTCTTGTTGAATCCACTTGATCCAACTCTTCCTTCCTTGATCCTTGCTTTCCTTGGCTTTCTTGTCCTTCCTTTGATTTCCTTGTCCTTCCTTTATTTTCATTGTACTTCCTTTTATTTCTTTCTTTCCTTCTCCTCTTGGTGCTCTTCTCCTCTCTAAGTCTAATTCCAAAAATAAAATGAAAAAAGGCTAACTCAAAAGCTGTGAATCGATCCCCAAAAACCTTTTTATCATTGAGGCTTCTAACTTCTTCATTCTCCTCTCCTTTTCATTCAATTTTCCTCTGATGGAAATTTGCGACTTTTCACCTTCCTTTTCTCTTATTTTCCTTAATTTTCATAAAATAAATCCCAATAATGTCTTATTTCCTTTTCAAATCCTTTGCCAATTTCCCCTTAGCTATAATAAACAAAAAGTGATGCCCTCTAGGATGTGCTTCCCAAGATTCAACCTGGAATACATGTCCCATGACCTTGGTCTTACTTTTGCTTTATCAACTTTACTACGTGAACTTTCAACCTGGTGTTGTTACAGACCCCTCCCCCTTAGGGGAACACCATCCTCAGTGTTCAATGACAACTACAACTAGAAAAACCATTGAAAAGAAAATGTACTTCCCATGGATCTTTATAACCAAACTCGTTGCATTATTTACAATAAAAAACATGCTCAAAAATAAAACCATCATGAAAAACAAGACAACGTGACAACAATACCGCTTATTGGAGCTTTATAACACAATTTATTGTGGTATTTACAATAACAAACATACATAAATATGTAAATATACCAAAACTTATTTGCCTCAAGCAACAAACAATGAAGGATACATATCCCACATCCAATCAACCATCTCCCATGTAGCTTTATCAAGACCAAAGTTCTTCCACTCTGCTCTAACTTGCTCGATTGCTCTGTTCTGGATCTTAAGTTTTTTCCATTGCAATATGCACTGAAGTTCCGACTAGAATTATCCTTCTGGTTCCACCTACAATATAAACCAATGAATAACATGATCAACATGCTTTACATATATTTTAAAAAATAAAACATGGAAAACATCATGGAATTTCACTATTAGAGGCAATGCAAGTTTGTAGGCCATTGGTCCAATCCTCTGATGGATCTTGAAAGGCCCCCAATACCAAGGTTCCAACTTCGTACATGAACTAATCCTCGAGGATCTATTCTTGGGATAGATGTGCAATTACACATGCTCCCTAATCTGAAACTCCTTTAATGCCATGTGTTGGTCTACATAAATTTTCTTCATGTCCTGTGGTGCCTTTTGATTCATCTTGATAACCTGCATTTCTTGTGCCATATGTGCCAGCATGTCTAGTCCAATCAAAACCCTTTTAATTGGATCACTCCAACATATGGGACTATTACAACTCCTCCCATAAAGTTCCTCAAATAGACTCATCCTTAGTGACTCCTGATAACCATTTTTGTAAGCAAACTCAACCAATGGAAGATGCTCCTCCAACTTTCATTATTGATGGATGACATACATATTCAGCATATCCTATACAAACCTGTTGACCCTCTCTATCTATCCATCTATTAGAGGATGATAAGCTATATTGAAGGCCAACTCTATACCCAAACCTACAAATAAATCCTTCCAAAACCTGGAGGTGAACTTAACATCTCTGTCTAACACAATTTTATTTAGAACACCATTCAAACGCACCCTCTTTGATGAATAACTATTCCACATCACTAGCCAAATAAGTAGACTTCACTGGAATGAAGTGTGCTACCTTGCTCAACCTGTCAACCACAACCTTGATGGAATCGTGCTGCTTCAATGTCCTCAGTAACCCTATAATGAAATCTGTGGAATTTACCTCCCATTTCCACTCTAGAATTAGAATAGGTTGTAACAAACCAACTGGGTGCTTACACTCATCTTTCACCTACAGACAATCCAAGCATTTAACAACAAATTCTGTAATTTCCTTCTTCAGATTCAACCAATAGTAGAACTTATTCACCATTTTCAATGTCTTCTGACATCTTGGGTGACCTAAATATTGATTGACATGAAACTCCTTCAAGATAAGCTTCTTGAACTCACTTTCATCTGCCACATCAATCATGTCCCTGAATTTGACCAAGCCATTTATTTTGAGATGAAAATCCACATCCTAATCACCTGTATCCTATTGTAACCTATTCCTAATCTCTTGGTACTTTTCATCCTATTATATTACTCGTAAGATATGATCTTGTAAATTTGTCCCATATCAACTCATAACTACTATGTGAATTATCTGTACTCTTTTGCTAAAAGCATATGCAACCATGTTTCCCTTCCCTTTAATGTATCTAGTCTGGAAGTCAAGCTCACTAATGGTATCCAACCATCTAGCTTGCCTGGCATTCAAATTCAATTAGTGAAATAGGTACCTCAACCCACTATGATCACTCAGCAATACAAACCTCATGCCAAGAAGATAGTGGCTCCACATCTTCAATACATGAATGATCACTTACAACTCAAGATCACGTGTCCCATTGTTTCACATAGGTTTTTTCATGCTCATTTAGTTTTTGTGACTCATAACACACTATTTGTCCCTCGTACATTAGGACTCCACCAAGTACTCTCTTGTAGGAATTTGTACACACCACATAATTTTTATCTTGATTTGAAATATTTAACAATGGAGAATTTGCCAACAACTACTTCAACTATTCAAAACTTGTTGTGCATTCTTCTGTCCATTCAAATTTATTTCCTTTTCACTGCAATGCTGTAATAATATATGAAATCCATGAGAAGTTCCTGATGAACCTCTTGTAATAACCTGCTAACCCCATGAATGATCTTACTTCATCCACATTCTTAGGGGCTTCCCACTCCATGATAACTCTTATCATTTACAAGTCGACCGCTATGCCTTCCTTGGAAACAACATGTCCCAAGTAATGTACCTTTGCCTAAAAGAAGTTGCACTTACTAAGATTGGCACACAAATGATGGTCTCTTAGCAATCTCAATACTACTCCGAAGTGTTTGGCATCCTCTTCCTCATTCTTATAATATATCAATATATCATCAATGAATACAATAACAAACTTTTCCATATAAGGACACAACAAACTATTCATTAAACACATAAAAGGAGCAAGAGAATTAGTTAGATCAAAAGGAACTATGACAAACTCATAATTCCCATACTTGGTACAGAAAGAAATATTGTAGATGTCCTATTCTTTAATGTGTACCTGATGGTATCCCGATCTCAGATCAATCTTCAAGAGCATTGTTTCTCCCTTCAACTGATCAAACAAGTCATCCATCCTCAACACCATGTACTTTTTCTTTATGGTTACCTTGTTCAACTACCTATAATCAAATTCATAACGTGGGAGTACCATCCTTATTATTCACAAACAATGTTGGTGCACCCGATGACGATATAATTGGCCTAATGTATTTCTTATCAAGAATTTCCTTCAACTACAACTTCAATTCTACCAAGTATGGAGTGTTCATCTTGTAAGGTGCCTTCGATGTTGGTGCCACTCATGGTACAAACTCAATAGAAAAGTCTACTTCCATGTGAGGAGGTAGCTCTGAAACTTCTATTGGAAACACATCCTAAAACTACTGTAATACATGGTACCTCTTGAAGATTTCTGCATCCTCAACATGCTTGCCCTTGTCATTAGAAATATGGACGGCAAATAGTACACACCCCTTTATTTGACTGCACTTATCCGACATTGGTGTAATCATCCTAACTGATGTAGGCTTCTTCTTTCCCTGCAATATTCTCTTTTCCTCATTATCATCGAGGTAATCAATAGCCTTGTCATAGAAATCTGCTTTGGTCATGTGGAGTTACATCCAATCCATACCCAAAAGCATCCGATATGACCCTAATGGAAGTAAATTTAGATGCACTATTGTAGCCATAACATTCGGCTAAAATGCACAAGCTCTTACCCAATGATGAACCCTATTCTTAGTACTTGTAGCCAACTACACCAACCAAGGCTCTGCATGCACTTCTTTTATCAAACTACACTTATCCACTAGGGCAGGATTAACATAACTATAATTAGATCTAGGGTCAATAAAAATAGAAACAATTTTCCCACAAAGCTTACCTTCCATCTCAACGATGGATGCCTTCTGATATGCACGCTTCTTGTCCACAATTGCATAAATCCAAGGAATTCTATGGCCAACATCTCATATTGTCTATGCCTCTTCAACACTATAAAGCTAAGGTCTACCACCCTGGTACAATGGACAACCCTTCTTGCGATAATATTTGTCACATATCCAATACTGCAATGGTCCCCTACCATGACCTATATTATGTTTCTCTTCTAGTTGTGACCGATGTCCCTTCTCAACTACATTAAACTTCTTGTAAGGGGAAACATTTTATTTCTCACCTGCATCCTGAGGTCTTCCCCGCTTTAGTGGCCACTTCCCTTTAACTTTCTTACTCCCCTTCAATTCATTCTTAGGCTCAGATTTAGGCTCTCACTTCTCATAACAATGTATTAATTTCCTTATGGATTCCTCAAACGACCGTGGCTCATCAAACTCAATTCGGTCTCTATATGTTGCTGGAAACCCATTGATGAACCTTTCAATATTTTCTTTTCATTCTTGAGGTAAGACACATACCTCAACAACTCGAGGAACCTGTTAGCATAATCATCATCTTTCATAGAACCCATATGTAACTCATAAAACTCTTTATATTTCTCATCATAATATCTCTCAGACATGAAGAGTCTCTTGAACTAATCCCAAATCAACTCTTCCTCTCGAATGATTTTGACACTATTCATATCTTCCCACCAGATATTTTCTTTCCCTTTAAGACAAAAGGTGGTTATTTTTTATTTCATTTTCTCTAAGTAGTTATGTAATCTGAAGAATTTCTTCATTCCACGCAACCATGCCTCTGCTTCTTCTGACTTCTTAATATCTCCATAAAATGTAGGCGGCTTCACTTTCTTTAATTCCTCATGCAAGTACTCACTCCTCCTATAAGGATGATGGTAGTGATGATGATGTCTCCTAGATGAGGAACTAGAGTGATACCCATACATACCATTCCTCCTATCAGGTGTGTCCAATGATTTACCACCTTTGATTGTGTCCCCTCTATCCAACTTGTATCCTAACTAAGACCTGCTACCATAGGCACCATTAATCTTTTCTTCCTACTCTTGTATAATCCTTAACTATCTTTATCTCTGTAAGTCTGACAAACTATGAAGGATGAATGCATTAACCTCTACCTATTTTTGGTGAGCCCTTGCAAATCTTTCCTAAGCCTCAACCAACCTGTCATTGTCCACTTTACAACCCTCATTTTTTCCTTCAAACTCCTCAATGTATCTACCATATCAGGAGAATATCCATATCCTTGTTGCCCAATTGATTTGTAGGGAGAGTCACATGAACTATAGTCTACCATTTTTCTCGTCATCTTTGATTATCTTCTTCCTGCAAGTGTACCATGTCAGATAACCAAATAGATACCATAATCAAAATCATAACTTAATGACATTCAATGGAGGCTTATCTCATCTACAAAATCAGTCCACATTATCATGTACATGTATAATCATAATCATATCAATATATTAACATCATGCATGACAATACCAACTGCATACCATGACCTCATGCATGACAACCATAACCATGACAATGCATGCATAACCACATGCACCTAGCCCATCAGGTCCAAGTATTTGAACCATGCTCTAATACCACTCTGTAACACGCCTCCTCTCATATCTACCCACTTTCACCGACTTTCCTGGGGTAAACATGAGCTAAGGGGCTACTATGACATGACTCAACCTCCTAGATTACCTTAAGGAAATGGAGCTGACATAACAAGACCTTACTGACTTCGCCCAAATGTGACAGGACCCCTAGGAACTAACCGACCATTCCAGGTGTCCAACACCTGAGATAACCTTCCTTTTTTTAGTGAAATAGACCCCCAGTCACTCCCATGACAAGCCCTCCAAGAGACTATAAACATCCAGTCGCTCGCACAAGCCTGCTTCCTAACGCCTATAGCCTCTTCCAGGAATTTTTGTGCCAGGGACTGTGAGATTTAAGACACCTTTTCAGGGTTGGGATCTAGAACCCTACCCAAAACTTGATGAAACTTCTAGAAATTATAAATAACACAAAGACAAAGCCTCGAACAAAAAAATTAATAAAGGACTTTACCTAACCCATTATAACCATGACAGTCATTGCATCAAACACATAGTGAACATGCAACCTACAAGTCATGAATTCATATATAAACATAGAGATTTGAAACTTATATGAGGTCTACCAATAAGGACAAATGCCCTCTCACACTAACTACCATGATACCAATTAGGTCATGTATTCATTAACCAGTCATTCATCAATTAAAAGGGGATAAGAGGCATACTTAAACCTGTCATAAAACCATGCTTATAACTAACATATAACCAAATAATCAACAATAATAGAACATCCATTAAAGCCACATAATAACAAGTACATCTACTCATAATTATAAGAGGAACTTGGCTCTTATTAACCATATGCGAAAGCCAACCAAGTCAGGGACTTCCATGTACCACCCAACAACAGATTGGGTTGAACCAAATATTTCTTTCATCCAATCACCCTTGTGCCACATTCCAAGCATGAATGTGGGATCTCAAGGGATAAACCAATCCATAAACAACCAAGGGAATCCATAGTTTAAACCATATCCACCCTAACACTATTGTGATCTCACCTAAACCGGTCCCGAGATCACAAAACCAAACTAAGCTTGGATGCCTCATAATTCATTCACCATCCCTTAAGGAATTTTTCTATATCCACCCACCTATTGAGGGCCTCCCATAGAAAACCATCTCTACCCCCAACCCTTGGGATTTTCCTAAGACCACCTCACCCAAATTCAAAACCTTTCGGTAATCCAAAGCTCAACCATGAATGAATCCCATCACACCATGTCTATCCAAAAAATGGAAAGACAAGGCTAAAACCATTGTTGAAACTGAGAAAAACTGATACCAACGATAGTGAATGAACCAAATACACACATGCATATACCATGCATGCCAAAACCGACTAGGAAATCATACATGTAACCTGTTACCTACAAGTATTCCGAGTGAAGCCACTTGATCCAATTTTTCCTTCCTTGATCCTTTATTTCCTTTGCTTTCTTGTCCTTCCTTTCCTTTCCTTGTCCTTCCTTTACTTGCTTTCTTTTTTTTCCCTGTTGGTGTTCTTCTCCTCTCTTAGACTAATTCCAAAACTAAACTGACAAAAGACTAATTGAACTGATCCTTAGAAGGCTTTTTATCATTGAGGCTTCTAATTTGTTCATTTTCCTATATTTTTCCTTCAATTTTCCTCTCATTCAAATCTATGACTCTTCACCTTCATTTTCTCCTATTTTCCTTTACTTTCATAAAATAAATGTCAATAATGTCATATTTCCTTTTCAGAGTCTTTTCCAATGACTTTGCCAATTTCCCCTTAGCCATAAGAAAGAAAAAGTGATGCCCACTAGGACGTTTTTCCCAACATTTAGCTTCAAATATGTGTTCCATAACCTTGGTCTTATTTTTCCTTTATTAATTTTATTCCATAAAATTTTAACCCAAGAGTGTTACATATTTCTATTCTCACAGTCGAAAAATTAAAATACAATCAAATTGAGATAAAATTTGATATTTGTAGGAGTTTTCAATAATTATCACTCTACTTTAGTGTTTATGCATTTTTCAGTACACAATGAATTTTGACACATTGTTTTTCAAGACCTTGAAATAAGATTATGATTTTTTTTTGGCATGCTATATTAATTTATGGTGGAACTCATTAAATAATCAGGATGTATGCATGTGAGATCTAAGAAATTCTATTATATTTATTGATTATATGGAATGCGTGTTTTCCTACCCTTTGAACTAGTGCCATGAAATATCCTAAAAAATATCTTGGAAGAGCATACAAGCAGTTCTAACCATGTGAGACCATGTTATAAAACAAAAATTACATGTAATGTAGTAAAATCATTGTGTCTTTTTGCAAGATTATGTCACAATTTTGGATTATCCTAGCTTTCCCATGTTGACTTGATTCGCTTTTATTTATTTTGATCACATCGATAATTTATTTAACTCTTTGGTTAATGAAAATATGTTGGTTATGCATTGGATGAAGAGTAAATTAATGACTATTTTTGCATTGTTTTCTGTGGTTCCTACAAATATTTTTATCATCAACATGAACCTCTTCCTGTCAATACCAACCAATATTTTTTATGGGATTTGTTAATCTCAGGCTCATAAGTAAAATCGATTGTTTTCTACCAGATCAAAGACCGGATATAGTATGAGCATGCTTGAGGAGATATTGATGCAAAGAGACCAGAGAGTTAATAGATAAAGATGTACCAAGATAATATATAAATTAATTACATAATCATTACCACATTTATCTGGGTTTCATGAAATTAATACAATTAATATCATATCAGTAGGTGATTTTCTAGAAATCTAGTCCTCTCTCTATGTAATCATTTTCACATTTATGTAGGTTTAATGTTTTGGTGAGTGTGGAGGTAGTTTTTATTGTGAGTAATGTGAAACTACTTCTATCTATTTTGTTTTCTAACTAAAATATTTAATTTATATTTAAATTTAACTTAATTATGAAATTAAAATGAAATAATAAAGTACTTGGTAAGGATAATAAAATAAGGTATGAGTAAATGCCTGATGTCAAAAAAGCATTTTCAATGGCATAGAAGCTGAGATAAAATTCATGATAATGGATGGTAAGGAGCTTTATACTGGAAATTGCACCAGATGTTGCAAAGGAAACGCCATAAGGCATAAATTCGTGAAGCATTGTGACATATAGAGAATCATTGAAGTTGAAAATGAGTAAACAAAATGTCTTTCAAAAATAGAAAAAATTGCAAAATTTGTATGTTTATCATGTTTTTAATTTACATAGACCATATTTACCTGATTGTAGATTCTAAATATTTTGAAATGCAACATTATGATTAAAGTCAACTAACATATTCCAAAATCTGGAATCAAATTAAGCTAACCTTGATCCATAAGTAACAGTATGGTTGAAAAAACACCTCCTCAACAATATGATGTGCCAACATCTTTTTTGCAAGTTGGACAACACTTGTGGGATTTCACAGCTGAAATTTCTTTTGTGACCATGGGGTTATCGGCCTATCATTCATGCCAACTACCATCTCAGCTGCAGATGCCTCAGAATGCAGAGAATGCAGTTATACCCACTGCATCGACCCATCAAAATAAATGAAAAATTGCATCTAATTTTATTCTCTTTATTTATAAGTCATAAAATCTTTTACATTTCTTCACAATGATAATTCAGATATCAATATATAAATGGTAATCCAAGAAATAATATGATTTGAAAAATAAATATAAATAATTAGTTATGTAGAAAAAATTTAACTGATAAAATTTATATAATAATATCAAAGAAAGCACAAAACTCAATGTTTATTTATAATGTACAAAACTATCTAAAATCAATATATATAAAACTAAAATAAACCAAAAGACCAATTACCATAAACATAAATTATGGAAACCTCAAATATAATTAAGATACACACAAAACACAAGGAAACTTCCAAAAGCTCAATTACTATAAACATAAACTCTTGAAACTTCAAATATAATTAAGATACACACACAGAACACAAGGAATCTTCCAAAAATCTCCACTGGTCATAGATGTAAGTAGGATGTAATGCCACCACGCATGTTCTAAAATAATAATAATAATATAATCTAGCATATTCTTTGGTTTGATGTGGTCACAAAAGGAATTACAAAAGGCTTCGTCGTTATTGGACCAAATCAGGTCAAGACAAAAACAACGATACAGTTTACACATGCCAGATCATCATTGTCTTCAAAAACTTCATTGCTAAGATGTATTTCTAAGACTATGTACCTGCAACGCTCTCTTTCAACTAATTAATCACCATTATATGGAACAAAAGTGTCAGTAAAAATTGTAACCATTCAGCTTTTACTGTTATTTGTGTTTCCGATCCATAGTCCAATAGTGGTTGGAGTCCTTAAGAAACCATCACATATTTCCAAGGAGAGATTGTGATTGCAAAATCCACCTTGAACAATGAAGGAAAACATTATGAAACAAATCTCATTGCTCGAATGGCTATATCAGCTCTTAACTAAATGCAAATGTTGAACTTAAGAAATATTAATTACATTACTTATAGCCCAAAATAGCAAAAAGTTAACTAAATTTAGAAAGTGGAATAAAAATTACATTCTTGAAAGCTCCACCCCATATTGAGCTCTCTGCTGAGAATTTGGTGCCCAGCCTCTGATCAAATTTGCTCTACAGCAGGTTCCCATTTTACCCACTTTGTTCGGAAGACAAAAGGGTCCTGCCTAAAACCAGCTAGAGGCAGCATTATTGAGCCTGTAAGGTTATATCAATACAATTTGGGTTGTGAAGGATTTAACCCAGAGGCTTCCAAGGATGTAGCATTAGAGTCATTGAAGGAAAATGAGAAAGAGATTCTGATAAACCAAGTAGATGGTACAATTTCTGATCATGAAAGTCTGGTTCACAGAATAAGGGCCATGGAAGACTTATTGAAGGAGACACTTTCCACTGTATCTCATCTGAAAACCTCTTATGAAAAGCTATAGGAAGCCCATATACCTTATGACACAGAGAAGCTACAGGTGGCTGATAAGGAGGTGATCAAGGAAATGAAAAAGCTCTCATAACTGAAGCAATATTATAAGAAAAATATTGCCAATGGAGACTCCAGTGGTTTTGAGAACCAGATTGGGTTAAGCTATGTGGAGACTTCAACAAGGGCTCTCCAGATTGAGATTGCACAGAAGAATTCTAAGATTGAAAATGGCATTAGAAAATGTTAACTGAGAAAGGGTGAGCATAGAAGATCAGACGGAAGGAAAAGTGTTAGAGATTCATCGTCTCTGAATTTTGGGGATGGTCCTACAATTAAATTGTTGGAGACAAGCGTGCAGAAGATCGGAGAATCAGATAGGGGTTTCACCAAATCCCTGATTTCTTTGATGAAATCTTTTGAGTGGGATCTAGATGTAGCAGTTAACAGCATAGAACTAGGCATAAACTACACCATGTAAAGCCACAAATAACTGGCATTTCAATCCTATGTCTTCATGAGAATGTTTAGTGGATTTGAGAATGAGAATTTCTATTTGACTGGGAGCCTTTCGTCCATTATAGATGATGAGAAGCAAAAAAATGATTGTTTCAGACAGTTTTTGGACATGCAAAACATGGAGCCATCAGAGCTGGTGTCCATTCTCACACCAGACAGCCTGTTTGGGAAATTTTGTATGAAGAAATTTCTCAATGTAGTTCATCCCAGGATGAAAGAATCCCTCTTTGGAAATTTGGAGCATAGGGACTAGGACCAAGCATAAGCTCTAGCTCCACTACATTACATGATGTTTTAGTTTCACTAGTTTTGAAATTACTGAGTGTTAAAAAGTGATGTTTGAATTCATAAAAAACATCCACTGCTTAGCTCTATGAAAGAGAGTCTGAACCAGGAGAGTCTGGCTCTACAGAATGCTCTACATTGTCCATGTGCATCACACATTATATAGTAATCATAGATTTAGGGAAGTTAGAACCATAACCTAAGAAATAGAAACTAATTCTTACACTGAGGTCTCGTGAACCAACTCTTACTATTTTAGGATATTATCCATTATCTCTAACACTCCCACTTAATGGAGAAGGGGTTCACAAATATGCCTAACATCTCCTTAACATTTCAAACTTAATTTTTCTAAGAGGCTTAGTGAAAATATCTGCGACATTATCACATGTATTACAATATGCCAGATGGATTTCTTTTCATTTCACTTTCTCCCTGACAAACTGGAATTGTGTATCAATTTGTTTAGTGTTCTTGTGAAACAACGGATTATTAGCAAGTTTGGTTGAACTCTGATTGCCGCATCTAATTTTTGTTGCATCTTTCTATTCTTCCCCAACATCCTGGAGAAGTCTTTGCAACCAAACTACCTCACACATTGCTACACACATGGCTTGATACTCTGCTTCCGCTGAAGACAAGGAAGCTGTGTTCTGTTTCTTGCTGCTGCATGTAATCACCCTTGATCTAATGCTGAATGCATAGCCTATATGGATTTTTGGTCGTCTACATTTCCAGCCCAGTCTGAATCTATAAATCCTGTCAATCTAACATCAGAGGACTCAGTATAAATAATGCCATAGTCTATAGTACCTTGTAGATACCTCAAAACACATTTCGCTGCATTCCAATGAATCTCAAGTGGCTTGGACATGTATTGACTTAGCACGCTGACTGCATAGGCTAAATATGGTCTAGTAGTGGTTAGGTAGATTAAGCTCCCAACTAGCTGTGTGTAAAGTGTTGCATCTACCTCTTTAGAGCCATCGTCACTCTGAAATTTAATGTTTTGTTGTAATGGTATTGCTGCAGTCTTACACTGATCCATTCTAAATCTTTCTAGTAGACCTTTGACATACTTACCTTGGGATAGAAAAGTTTGTCTTGAATCTCTCATGATCTCAAGACCCAAACAGTATCTTAATGCACCAAGGTCTTTCATTTGGAATACCTGTGACATTTGTTGCTTGATTTCTTTGATTAGAGCAATAGCATCACCTGTAATAATTAAATCATCTACATACAAAGAAATCAACACTACACGCCCATGTTCATCTTTCATGGTATACAGATTACAGTCATTTTTACTTCTGTTGTAGCCAAGTTATAGAAAAAATGAGTCAATATTTTCATACCAGGACCTAGGTGCTTGCTTTAATCCATAAAGAGCTTTCTTTAATATACAAACTAAATGTTCTTTCCCTTTTTGGACAAACCCCTTAAGTTTCTCTAAGTAAACCTCCTCTTTCAATTCTCCATTTAAAAATGCGGACTTTACATCTAGTTGGTGAATCATCCAATGTTTCTTAGTAGCTAAAGAAATCAACATTCTGATGGTATTTAGTTTAGCTACAAGGGCAAAGGTTTCTTCATAGTCAATGCCTTCTTTTTGTGAATACCCCTTTGCTACCAATCTAGCTTTTAATTTATCTATGGTTCCATCTACATTAATCTTTGGTTTATACAACCATTTACAACCTATGGTTTGTTTCCCTTTAGGATGTTCAACTAGCTCCCAAGTGTTGTTTCTGATTATAGATTCATATTCCTATTCCATAGTTGTTTTCCATTCACTACATTCATTTGCTTCCTTATAACTAGAAGGTTGAACAACATTCATCATACTAGTTATAAAAGCATTTTCCCTGTATCTAGCAGGAAATTGAGTCTGCCTACCTGATCTTCTGAGCATTGGTATAGCCTCTAACCCATTCTGAGTCCCCTTTGCTAGACTCGGCTTGACTGCTACATCTAAATTCTCTTCCTATTGCTACTTTTGTTGCTCATTTCCATCACCTGATTCATCTCTTCCTTTTTCCACCAAGAACGGAATATCCCATTCCTCATTGCACTTATCAATTTTTTCATGATCCTTCTCATGGAATATGACATCTCTACTAATGAAAATCTTGTGAGTAGATGGATTAAATAATCTATAAGCTTTATATTGTGAAAAATACCCTATATAGGTACATCTTATGGCTTTTGAATCTAGTTTTCTTTTGTCCTCCTTTGGAATATGGGCAAATTCTTTAGACCCAAACACTCTTAAATGCTTTACTGCAGGTTTAAATCCATATAATGCTTCATAAGGAGTTTTAAACTCAAGGCTCTTTGTAGGACTCCTATTTTTCAAAGAAACTATAGTATTCAATGCTTTAGCCGAAAAACCATTCGAGAGATCGATACCTTTCAACATGCTCCTAACACATTTCACCAATGTTTTGTTTTTTCTTTCCATTACTCCATTCCGCTGAGGAGTATGGGGTATTGTGAATTGCTGTAATATCCCATGGTCTTTACAATACTTGATAAGTTAATCCTTCCTGTATTCTCCCACTTGATCGGACCGGAGAATTTTTATATGTTTCCTTGTTTGCTTGTCAATCACATTTCTAAGCTGCTTAAAGTGTTCAAATGTGTGACTTTTCTTACTGAAAAAATATACCCAAGAAAACTTTGTGCAGTCATCAATAAACCATAAAAAATACAGTGCACCTCCTAATGGTCCACAAAGATCTGTGTGCACTAATTCAAGGATGTCTCTTTGTTTCCTTTCTACTCGAATAGGGAATTCTTCTCTATGCATCTTTCCTAAGCACAAGCATCACAATCATTATGCACTTATTTTAATATAGGAAGATCTCTTACCATTTCCTTTTTCTGAAAGTAACAACAAATCATTATAGTTTATATGACCAAATCTCTGTTGCCATAACTCTTCTGTAGTCAAACTCGCTATTGTCAAGGCTCGAATCGGTGCTGGTCTTACATCCAATTTGTACAGACCTCCTATTCGAATTCCTGTAGCAATAGTCTTCATGCCATCTAAGAGATCTTTAATATAATAGTTAGATTTAAAAATTTCAACTTTAAGATCTTGATCTGTAATCATGGATATGGAAATCAATTTCTTTGTTACACCAGGCACCTACATGACATTATGAATTTGTCTTACAGTACCATTAGGTAAAATGATAGAAAATTTCCCACACCCTTTGATCTGATGACTTCTATCATCACCTAGGTAGATTTGTGCTTCGTCATTGATTTCTTTAAAATCTTCGAACCATTGCTTGTTCCTCATCATATGTGTTGATGCTCCCGAATCTACATACTAGATGTCTGCATCAACATTTTCATCAAAGTTTGCCATGAACAATCTGAAGTTCTGCTCATGATTATCATTTGTGAGATGACCTACATGTCTTTTTTGCTTCTGCTGTTGTTCATGATATTTCTTCTTCCTGAACTCCTTAGCTATATGACCAAGTTTTCCGCAATAAAAAAATTTAATTTTAGAGTTGTTTCTATTCGGATGCATACCTTGAGTCTGATTTGGTCTTTTCTGTGAGTTTCCCCCGTTTTGTTGTTGCAGTTTTCCTTTTCCTTTGAATAAGTTATTTTTCGCCATCAACGCAAGATCTGCACTCTAGGGCTTGAAAGTCAATATTCTTTCTTCTTCTTGCATTAATATTACTATCAGTTCTTCAAACTTTGGGATTTTCTCTCTCGCATATATCTCAGTGATAAACATTTGGTAGTCGTCGGTCATACCATTCATGGTAATTGTTACTAGATCTATATCTGCAACTGTTTCACCAATGTCTGTCAATTTATTCTTCAGATCTTTGATCCTCGCTATGAAGGAAGCAACTGTTTCATTTTCCTCCATCTTCAGGGATAAGATATTTCTCTTTAATAACAAAAGATGATTTGTATTCCTGATCTCATACAAATCCTTCAAAATTCCCCAAAGTTTTCTTGCTGATTTGCATTCTCTGATATGTGGTATGATGCAATCTTTCACTAACATCTTCAGCAGTGTCCTTGCTTTACCTTCTCGCTTCTCCCAATCTGGGATCGATGTTGATCTAGCTCATCACCATTTGCAATCGTCCAAGCACTCTGTACTTCGAGAAGATTCTGCATCTTGAATTTCTAATTCGCATAATTGGAGCCATTGAGCTTGTTATGCTCATTCAATTATCCTTCAATCATTTGGTTATTCATCTTGGTGATTAAAAAAATTTGACAGGTAAAAAAAATACATATGTTAGATTTACCCCAGATCTTTATGAAAGAGTCTTTGTGATAAACAGTCTCCAATAGTGTTTGATCCCACAGCACACATAAAAATCACCGTGGCTTCCTTTGCGGCCTCTATCACGGCCTCCACCATGACCCCCTCTCGGCAGACCTTGGCCTCCACACAGCCTTTTCTCAACATCCACTACCAGGACGCAGCCCCTTTTTTGTTTGCACAGTCGGTGCGATTTAGCACCATGGATTCGCGACAGTCAGTGCGATTGTACACCACAGATTCACAACAGAAAAATAAAAATACGTGCAAGTCTCACAGTGGGATCGGTGTGATTTTTCCCTCAAATGCACGCAAAAATTTCACCTCAGACGCAACTTTCAAATCCTTCACTCAGCATATAGGTTCCTCGACCCTACAGCTCTAATACCATGTTAAAAAGCGATGTTTGAATTCATAAAAAACATCTACTGGTAAGCTCTATGAAAGAGAGTCTGGCTCTGCAGAATGCTCTCCATTGTCCATGTACATCACACATTATATAGTAATGATAGATTTAGGGAAGTTAGAACCATAACCTAAGAAATAGAAACTAATTCCTCGTGAACCAACTCTTACTATTCTAGGATATTCTCCATAATCTCAATGGCTCTTACTATTCTAGGATATTCTCCATTATCTCTAACATTAAGATCTTGCATTTTTTATGAATGAAGAGAAATGTATTCGAGTCAGAAGGAGGAGAGCATTTAGTGATTATTATTCTAAGAGGCCAATTTATGTGGTGAGTTGGAGCACATAAAAGTAGATAATAAATCCAATGAAACTATAATCCCGCATCGCTTACGAAGTTAACCCCTATGGAGATGTGGTAGCGTGTAGGAAGTAGAATGAAAACTTCCTCCACACTCCTCACAATATCCTTGAATTACCATAGCTTTCTTAGATGCAAAAGAAGGTTTCATTATGCTTCCTCTATACTCCTAGACAGTGGAAAAATATGAAAGTCTGATTGAACCAAACTGCAATTTGGATTTTTGTGATTACGGTGGTTGTGAAGAAACTGATTCGTATTAAATGAACCATTTTTGTGATTATGGTGGTTGTGAAGAAACTGATTCATATTAAATGAACATAAATTATCTTTGAATATTGTGGGAATTTAAATCATCTATTTCCCAACAAATTAGTGACATTATTAAACAAGAGCCGCATGCAGTGGTGGTCCCTGCTGGGAATGTTTGATAAAGAAGTTTTAGATGTACCTTCTGGACCTATAGAACTTCTAGACTGGGCAAATGAGAAGAATGCTTTAGCAGTTGTTGTCCATGGTTTTAGCGGACTGCGAAAGAGTACCCTTGATAATGCTTTGTGCGAAAACTGTATGAGACCATAGAAGGTTTCTAAGTACTGTACGATTAATTATTTGATGCCATAGAATCAAGTCCAAATGTAATAAATTTGCAAACACGAATGATGAAAGATTCGAGCAGGGGGACAATACAAGAACCGAGGCTATTCCAGATCTCAAAAAATTTAAAGGACAACGAGAAATTAGCCTTCAATTTTACCCTTCCAGTTATTTTAGTCTTCAATCCCAGTAGTGATATGTACAGTAGCGCTCTGACATTGACGTACACTAGTGCGTCCGAAATGTTATTTATCATCCATCCACCGACTTTTTAGAGGAGTAGAATCCACAAAATTCATTCAATTATTTGGTATTAACATTTTTGAATATGAATGGTCAGGCAAGAAGATTAAAAACTTCAGCTCGTCGATCCGTATCAGGATATCGACAAGGAAGACGATTTTTTTGAAGCTATAGAAAAACGTAGAAAATTTAGAAATTTTAATTATCATCACAACTTCAATCTTTAATCGTTGTTGAGATCCCGCATGTTAATTTCCCAGTCATACGACTGGGAATCAACAGAGAAGAGTACGTCAAAAATCTCCAGGATGCCCACATTTACACATGCAATAGCTGAATGATGCGTACGAAGAAGGTTTCGAGGGAATATTCTTTAACACCGCATTTAAGTTTTGTCTTTATGATCGCCATTTTGAAAAGAGGATTTTTACAGAGTTTGACAAGCATCAAAGGATTTTCTGATGCAAAGATCGACAAAATATGCGAAGCTGCGGAAAAGCTTGTGGTAAAAAAATCTATAGAGCTCGTTTTTTTATTATATGTTAACAGTAAAATCATAATCTATCATTTAAATCGTAAAATGTTTCTCTTTCTATCATTTAAATCGTAAAATGTTTCGCTTATCTTGTTCGATCAACAGGTGGCCTACATTTATATCGACAATGTTTCGCGATGAACACGGAGATGCACTCAAACAACTTCTCCCAAAGAATATGAGGAATGCAAGAAAATTGAGGTTGCTTCACTACACAAGATACAACAGCCACAGACAGCATAACCAGTGTAAAACGAGACAGCATAACCAGTGTAAAACGAGAATTCTGCCCAAGTACAACCGCCACAAACAGAATAACCATTGTAAAACGAGAATTCTACAGAGTTGTACCTTTGCAAAAGACACCTGTAATGCATGCAGAGATGTCACATACAAAGTAGAAATAAATCACCGAGTTTTTACGCCGTGCGCAATTTTACCATTTGTATAACTCTTTGGCCCACTACCCAACAACTTGTCTATCATGCGATGGCCCAATCTGCAAGATGGACGACACAAAGAGCAGACGCTTTGATGATGGCCCAATCTGCAAGATGGACGACACAAAGAACAGACGCTTTGATATTAGGATGTAATGCATGTAACCCCAATATCAAATGAGAAACTTATTGTCACGAGGTGAGGCGGCTCCAACGGAACCATGAGCCACTCAGAGAAGTCCGGCGAGGCCTCCAACGGAACCATGAGCCACTCCGAGAGAACCCCACAAGGCCTCCACTAATGAGGGGACCGACCCAGTAGATCCAGTGGTACCGCCATTTCCGGCTAACAAGAGTAGGCTCGAAGGCCCACGCAGGATTCAAGGCAGCCCCGCCTAAGGCACCGCCGGCCAGAATATTCACACCCAAAATAAAACCGACCCCGAGGGGCGCTATGGTTCCCCTACTCCCCATTTTCACATCGATGGCTGTGGCGTACTGGGTGTAAACCAACTCCAACGTGATCACGATCTCCGGCATGACAACCTTCTAGGAGCCCATGTCGGACGAGACCACTAAAGGCGACGTGGACTGCAGCGAAATAAACATATGCACAATGAATATATATATATATATATATACATAAAGTGGGGTTGTTTCTTGGTTTACCGGGCCATTAGTGGCGGACTTGAGCCGGGCCATTGGTGGGGGACTTGAGTCAGAGAGAGGCAATGACAGCGCGTACAAGCTGCATGATCCAGTACAAAATGGCCCTTAGAATTGATATGCGATGACCCATCATAGCGCCGAAGTTCACCGCCGGGTTGACATGGCCGCCAAAAATGTTGATATCGACAGCCACAGCTATGAACAAGTCAAGCGCATGCGGGAGAGCCATTGCCACCAGACTGGCTAGGGTGGTGGCATCACAGCCGGTGAGCTTCGCTGGAAAATCAAGAAACGACGAACCGTGTTATGATCATAAATGGAACAAGCTTACGAAAATGGAAGCTTTGGGCTTTAGGGTTTCAAGTGTGGAGTTTCGTACCTTAAGCCATGAGGTATGCTTCGTTGGCGAAGACGAATATGAACGTGGAGAAGAACTTGGCTATAATAAAAGTTAGCTATGAAAAATGGATTGGACTCCAGTGATGGCTGGCCTTTGGGATGGAATTACCTGAGGCAATTTTACAGGTATGGTTATTATTGTTATTCAAATTGTACATAAACTAAATTTATGAATAGTTCATGGTGGATGAAGTCTTGCCTCCTGAGCCGTTTTGTCTTTTGAGCTTTCTCTTCTTGTTCAATATCATTAATATCTTTTGGGATAAAGAGACGCAGTGAAAGCATAAAAATGACACAGTTAAAGCACAAAAAATGGATGCATTTAAAGCACAGGAAATTAAAGAACCACAAAAATTAGCAGTTAAAAGCACAGAAAATAGATGCATTTAAAGCACAGGAAATTAAAGAACCAAATTGATGCATTTTCTGTTGAGATTTTGAGTAAGGTTGCGGTAAATTCACCTTGAAATTGTTGTGCTAAATTTAAACTTGAACAAGTTTTGTGTCATCGTGTTGTCTGTCAGTCATAATTAACATAATTAACAGGTTTTCCATCATCGTATGCAGTTAGAGGAATAGCGTATCAGTCACAATTAACAAGTTTTCCCCAAATTGATGCATTTTCTGTTGAGTTTTTGAGTAAGGTTGCGGTAAATTCACCTTGAAATTGATGTGCTAAATTTACACTTGAACAGGTTTTGTGTCATCGTGTTGTCTGTCGGTCATAATGAACAGGTTTTCCATCATCGTATGCAGTTAGAGGAATAGCATATCGGTCACAATTAACAAGTTTCCCATCCTCGTATCCAGGGAGAGGAATAACATAAAATAAGAAGTTGAGAAATAGAAGAATTTCCAGAATCTCTGAAAGGCACCAAGCTACATGCAAAACAATTCTTATGCTAGCAAGTGTCAGACATGTGGCATCAATAACCCTGTGGGTTGGCAATCGTTTTAGATATGCTGTAGCATGGGATATCATATGTATGCATTGCAGGGAGAGAACAAAACATGAAATGTTTTCCAAGTAATGCTAAATAGAAATTAGCATTAAAGTAGCCATGAACTGAAGTTTAAAAATTATTATCCTAACTTCTATAAAAATATAAGGTTTTCTTCGCAATAAGAGGTCGAATCTGAAACATTGGGGAAAATTTTCCTTGATCAGATATTTATGTTAAAACATTACATAAAACATTCAATAATGTGGTTAGTCAAACCATATTAATATTGGGTAAATGCCTATCGATATCCATAGTCCCAACTCTTATGCTAGAAAGTGTCAGACATGTGGCATCAATAATGTTGTGGCCTGGTGATGTGGGTTGGCAATTCCTTCAGATACGTTGTAGCTTGGGATATCATATGTATGCATGGTAGGGAGAGAAAAAAACGTTAAATGTTTTTCAAGTAATGCTAAATAGAAATTAGAATTAAAAGTAGCAATGAATTGAAGTTTAAAAATTACTATCCTAACTTCCATATAAAAATATGTGGACTAAAAATATGCGGATTAAGTAAAATTTTGCTTGATCAGATATTTATGTGAAAACATTACATAAAAAAACTCAATAATATGGTTAGTCAATCCATATTAATGTTGTGTCAATGCCCATCGATCACCATAGTCCGCCGAAGGCAGGGACTAATAAGAATTATGCTTTTATTCTCTGCTACAAATATGTTGAACCAAAGGAAATAGTATTTTGCAAATATGCCCAACCTTATGTTTCAAATTCTACTGCTTTGAAAATTGTATGACGATGGTGGTTTTTTTTATTTCGGAAGAAGCTCGCAAGTCGATACTCCTTGTTAGTCCTTACCTTCGGCATAGCAGGGACTATATCGTTCAATATGGCGTTGACTCGCTATTAATTCTTGCGTTGATCGTCAATTTGTACGGGTTAATTACTCTTTAACCAAAGTTTATGCTAGGCACTTTCTCTGCAAGAAAATTTTAACCAAAGTTTTCAATTTACCCTCTTATTGCCCACATCACTTGCCCCAATGTTATTTTAGTGTGCGCAACTTAATTTATCCTAAGTTTTCTCAAAACAAAGTTATTCTAGTGCCTGTTCTCCGTGCCTTACATGCAGCACCCTGCATGCTGCAAGTGCCAGATGTTTGATGGCTGTGCAGAGGCATCCACGTTTGTCCAGAAATCCTTCCTCTAGAGGAGAGGAGCAGGGGAGAGAGTGAGTTTCAGTTTCGAGCTAGTTTGAGGAGCAGAGCAGAGAGTGTCAGGAGCAAAGCATCCTTCCTTGGGCTGTAAGGTGATAGTTGTTGCTCGTTCTTTTCTCTCCTACATGACAGTAGACACTGTGCTGTGACATCAAAGTGAGTTCATCAAGATAAGCTACACAACCTGTTGATGCTTCATGTTTCACTGCTGCCCCTGCAATCAAAAGGGGCCATCGCTTCGGTTCATAAACAAATTTTCTGAAGGAAAGGTCATCGTAGGGACGGTAACTCTCTTAAGAACAATTTATGTTAATTTAGCTGAAATCCCATTAGAGCTTGCTTTGAATTCTCTCTTTAGATATTTATACTTAGAAAAAAGGGCCTCTTCACCTCACTGTAAGACTGTAACAAACATTCAGATTCATGACTTGAAGGAAGAAACATTCATAAACATTCAGATTCATGACTTGAAGGAGGAGATGCAAGAAATATTCAGATTGCATAGACACATTCAGAAATAAAGCACAAGCTTACATGCTAGCGTTTTCCTTTTTTATGCAGTTAGCAGAAGTGTGAGCTAAGGTTGGTTTGTACCCCACTTGATCTTGTGCCATATAGGCGCTGAACCCCAAGAAGCTGCTCCACCATGTCTAGCTTGCTGAACCCCGGGAAGCCGCTCCACCATGTCTAGCGCTTGGAATAGCAGGCTTTAAATGCTAGACTTGCTTGGAATAACAGGATTTAAATGATGGACTTCGTCTAGTGCTTGGAATAACAGGATTTAAACGAACCTATTTTAGTTAGTCCTGGTTACGTGCATTATAACTACTAAACAAACCTGTTGTGTTGTCCATAAACCTACACCAAATACATTTCTCTGCGAGTTTTCCCTCAGAATGTAAGATCCAGGATAGTTTTGTGCGCGATGGGCTGAGTCCTGTGCTGAATAACAAAAGTGAGAATATTCTGTGGAGCGACAACAGGAAGAGTCCGGTCATGAGGGCGGTCTCTCTCAGTGTCAATGTCTCAAAGGAGAATGGTTTGATTGCCTGCAAGTGCTCTTTGCCTTCACTAAAGAGGAAACGCCTGCAGAAGATGGATATTCCGCCCCAGTTTCCCGGCATAAGTTCGTTGTTCTCAGCAGTAGAGTAGGCAACAAAGGTCAATGTGCAGGGTCTTCATTATGTGGTTTCAAGCAAAAAGGGTCGGCGAGAATTGATGGAGGACACCCACAAAGCCATTCTTAATGTTCATGGTGATTCCAAACAGGCCTTTTTTGGTGTCTTCAACGGTCATAGTGGTCAGAAAGCTTCAGATTTCGCTGCCGAAAATATTAGGCACAATATTGTGGATGTTATGCTGGGCATGAAAGACGAAACAAAGAACCTTCTCGAAGACAAGTTGTCCATCTTGCAGTTTGAGCTATTGCATGCGAGACAAGTTGTAGGGTAGTGGGCCCAAAGAGTTAGACAAATGGTAAATTTGTGGGCCCACAGCGTAAAACGTAGTGATTTATTACTACTTTGTATGTGACATCTTAGCATGCACTCCAAGTGTCCTTTGCAAAGGTACATCTCTACATCCATTATAGGTTTTTCATAGGCTCCAGAAGATGTTCTTAGTCCAGAAGATGTTCTTAGTTTTATAGAAGGCATTCAAAATGCTCCCTTCAAAGATATTTTCTTATCAAACGTTCAGTTCTGTTTTAACTCAGAGCCTTGCTGCAATTGTTCCTTCGTGAAAGAATTGTCAGTGGTGGATGCATATTTCTGCCATGACCCTATGAATTCAAACATAGCATTAAATAGCCCATATGGGATTTTTCCTGATATGTTGAGTTCCTGATTGAATTGCTCTGACATCTGCAAACATTATTTCCACAACAGGCTATGGCCACCTAGCTTCTTCATTCTGTTTTGAGCTTTCACGATTTCTGCTTTTCTAATTAATTTGGAATCTGGATAATGCTCACTTTTTGTTGATCTGCCTAATTCATATGTTATTTATAAACTGCACTAGAATTTTCTATGTAAGTAGTTATTTGCATCCATGAGCACACCATTTTAAGAACTGCACTAGAATTTTCTAAGTAGTTATTTGCATCCATAAGCCTACTTAGCTACAAGCAAAACAACCCCTGTCAGCTTGTCTATTGAAAGAGAAAAAGGTTAGCTACATATGGGGGAATAGTACTTACAAGGTGGGCTTCGAGCATATTATAGAATAAAAAAGCATTTACATGAGGGCAAGTTGCTGAATATATTGCAGGCTGATAGAAATATATTTTGTTGTTATGCAGGACTACATTGTAACTGTGTACTGCCTTTGGGTCTTCATGTTGCCACTGTTCAACACACCCCTCAAACTCAGTTGGATGAAGGGGAAAAGAAACAACTAAGGAGCTCATTTAGTTGGTTCTCAGATTCTTTTTCTATGATGAGGACAAGACAAAGGCCTATTTCAGTTCCATCTGTGTGTATTGACTCATCCATGAAAGGAGGGGTGCTTCCTTGGGGTATGAAAGGTGAAAACATGGTGAAGTAAAGGTAGGGGAGCCTGTGATGAATTTTCTTTGTATTTGGGCTTGAGCAGATTGGTCAACCTAGTGTATAAGCGTTCAAGAGGAAGTTAACATTTTCATTGCAGAAGAATGCAATTCTTGTTAATTAATTGGTCAAGGGAATTGAAGTTCCTGATTCATGACAACTTGCGGCAAGAGGTATCAGGACACCTGAAATGTCCTAGTTAATTGTGGGCTTGAATAACTGTTTCATCTTTTCCCTCAAGTTTTTCAATGCCAGGGAAATCTGTGAAGTAACTAGTTACTTTTCATTTTCATAATATAGTTGCCTGATTTCAGTAAGAAATTGATCTCACTTTGGGATTCAGATTCTCTGTCCCTGTTGATCTCAGAATCTTCAAGACACTTAGAGCTGATGGGATATATAGGGTGCCTAATATTGTATATGCTTGTAAATGTTGCTATTTTACAAAATACTTCTCAAAATTTTCTTTTTAACCATTTTCCTCCTGATTCCAGTTGTAAATTCTCATTTAGGTAATTTTCAATTTAAAATTGAAATGTTTTTAGATAGCTGCGTATCTAAATTTACAAGGGCTTCTGTGCATAAATTAATCTCTTTTCTTGTTTAGAGCAAACCAATTTTCTGATACATCAGATTGTAAGATAAGATTTTCAACTTCTTCAAGAATCTCACTGGCTAATTTAAACTTTCCAAAACAAAAAAATTGTTGGTTTGTCAAATGTATTGATACAATTGTCCTTGACAGGGTTTTATACAGTACTGAAAACTTGAAGTTCTTAAAAATATATGCTGGTTCAAAGTAGCCTTTAATTGGTTGTAATGTGTTTTTTGCATCTTTTAGAATTACTCTTGACCTGAAGTATGGTCTTGGCGGTAAAGCTTTCTACAAGAAAACCAATGCGGGAGCGTATTCTCTTATCTAAAGATGCCTGACCATGCGAGAGATTAGGGGTCCATTGATATGGTGTTTGCCATTGTATTGCACCCATTCCCGGCATCCGCTTAGATGCTTTCAACAGTTCTTCCATACCAACTTGGCTGCCCAGCACTGCTCACCTTTTGCCTTACCTTTTTTCCAGGAGCCTATAGGCCTTACCTTTATATATGGCTCAGAAGTTTAAAGCCTGTTATTTCTCTAGCAGGTTTGGCCTTATATGACGGCTATCCACTTTCTCCCTCAGTTGTTTTGTCTCATCTTCATCACTTACAAGGTCCCTCTACTCCACTATGAACCCTACGCCCTGCTTTCCCATAAAACTTGCTCATAACCAAGCCCCTTTGTACCCCTATTTATCATTGGACACCTCTACCAAGTCACCCTTGTTCAACTTCATTTTTTCTTCCTCACTAAACACTACAAAATCTAGCTATGCTCACACTCATACAAATTCCTCCCCTAATTCTTCACCTGACCAGCTTCCAAACTCAGGCCTCATGAAACACTAGCCATCTACTCCTCCATGCATATGTTATTCAACCCATCGATCCTTCAGTTGAAAGAGTCAATATATCAACCTGGGAATTATGCCATGATTGCTATAATTCATGGAGGAGGAAGGAAAAGTCTTGTCGATCCCGAGACTGCAATGTGTAACATTTATTGTAGCGTTAGGGCGCGTGGTGCATCTCGAATTCACAGAAAACAAATGGGTTGAAGCATCAAAGGTATGCACGGTACTTAGCTACTTTCACTTCCCTGTAATAGTTATTGTTTTTCTTAATGAATGGTAGGATTTTTTTCCTGGTCGTGGTCCTCAAATGGATAAAGTTCTTTTAAGTTTGGTTTTTTCCCATTGTTTTGTAACTATTCCGGAGTGCTTACATCTCATTTCTTTCATGGCTCAAGGTTACCCTGTTCATATGTCTAATGATATTGTTAAATTTGTTTTGAACACATTAGACCTTGTTCCACGCTGACATACTTTTAGGTTTGTTGTTGGGCTTTTAAGTTAACTATAGCGTTTTGGGCCCCTTGTCAATCAGGACGCTGAGGTTCAGATGGTTGCATTATGAAGAAGATGAGTAAAACAGGGAAAGATTCATAAATATGAAACTCAGTCCTTACTCAATATGAACACAGTGTAAACTACAAGCATACTCATCCATTTACTGGGCAACCTTGATATCAAATCATTAGATGTTAGTTTCTACCACAACAAAGATATCAAATATCTATAAGAATTTTGAACTCGTGGCTCAAAAATGTGTAGCTTAATAATTCATACTGGGCAACCTTGATATCAAATCATCAGATGTTAGTTTCTACCACAACAAAGATATCAAATATCTATAAGAATTTTGAACTCGTGGCTCAAAAATGTGTAGCTTAATAATTCAGAATACACAATTGCAGAAGCCTCAGACCTGTTAGTAGTCTCTTATAGGCAGGGACTGTCGCTACGCAGTTGCCTTTGTTTAAAATAGTGTGCAAGCTCACGATATGTATCATATTGAATACAAAGAAAAAACTATTAGTATATTTTGGTAAGTTTGATTGTGCAATTTCAATGCCTTTCAAGGAATTTTAAAGATTGTTATGGAGAGTGTGAAGGTGGTAAAGATTGTTATGGAAAGTGTGGAGGTGGTTTTCATTGTGCGAAGTGTGGAGTTATAGAGGCTTTTATAGAGTTAAGATTTTCCAGTGAACTTTACCATTGCTTGCACTTCTGCATTTTTCATAATGAATTATTCCTTCTCATATTTGTTTAGCACCTTGGTATGCCACCACCCCCAACTCTGGCTTAGGAAGGGACTTATAATCCTATCATTTTTGGCTTCACTGGGAAGAGTAGTATCAGTGTAATATATGATAGTGTTAGTGTGAGAGTCAGAGCACTCATTGATGGAATGACCACTCACAAAATTAACATTTTTTTTAAATGTTTTTTCAAGCACTAAAATTACGGAAAGTAAATCACAATCCACTAGGGGAATTATGTCACATCAAGACATGCTCAACCAATGGAAAATTAGAATTAATAAGATTTCCAAAAATTAAAAATTATTTTTGAATTTATAGAAAAATAGAGATATTCAACATTTTCTCGAAACTTTAGTTAAAATTTCTATAACAACTGCAAACTAATTAAAATTCAATAAACTTCGACTTCCAAGTAAATGCTATAGTCTCTCCTAAGGTAGAGACTATTAAATTAGTGCATCCCATTGTAAGAGTGAATTAAATTTGAATGTTTTTTAAAGTGAGTTCACTTAACATTTTTGTGTGCACAAGTTATGTTCTTGGATTCATTTAAGTATTCATTTTGCATTTCAAGAAATCAACATGAAATACAAATTATTTGTTATAATTAACAATTCTAATAAATGATGAGGAATGTATGAAGGTTCAAGATGGAGATTGAACAAGATGAGAGAAAACGACAAAAGAAACCAAAGAGAAACTTGTGAAGAAGTAACGCAAAAGTGACACATAGTAAGAGATGGGGATAGGAAGGGTTTGTAATTTTTTGGGAATCTAGTAAATCAATTTTAAATGTTTGTTGTATTTGATATGTATTATAAGGTGGCGCATGATCAGTTGTACCAAAGTTTCTTGTTTAATGTTGTAAAAGTATATTAATACAAAATTATTTCTCTAGGTGTTTTGTAAGCCATGTCTATATAGATTAGTGTGCTAACACATATAATCATGTAACATTCATATGTCTTATGTATAAAGTGGACATGATATCAAGTTGTGGAATGAAACAATTGGATAGGTATGACGGTAGAAAGTGGACTTGTATCTAATCTTGATGTGGAATCAAAGAAATTGAGTATTCAATTAATGGGGGAAATGTGAGATGAAATCATCTCAAAATATGAGGGACCAAGTTAGAGAGAGTTTAAGGCTTTGATGAACCATGTAGGTGAAAAGGGGTCCTAGAGAGCTAAGAAGTATAGTAGATGACATTCATCTATTTCAGTAGATGGATTTCATTTTATATGTATATCAATGATAAAAAAGATTTAGGATGAAGAAGAAAGATTCTATCTATATGTATATGAGAATGAATAAGAAAGGCCATAATGAAGAAAGAATATATGAAGACACAAATGTGATCATTGATGTATCATAAAAAAATAATTGTTGATAGTGCACGTGGAAGAATTATGACAACAATGATATTGGTTATGAAAGCAATGGGACTCAAATGATGTCGATAATGAATGTAAAAATTGTATAAAGTGTTTTCAAATGGTGTCAAGATTATATTGTTATAATGTGATCCAAACGTTGTATCATGTTGACTTCTTGTAGTGGTTTTAGAGAATGTTTGAGAATGTACCTAATATCTCTATCAACGGAGTTTTCTATAGTATGCACTTTATTCAATGGTGATTTAAGCCTAATGAGGAAATGTGTACCCCCATGTACTTTGTGGTAATATAAAAACCACATTGTAGTACAAGTTTACAGTAAGTTAGAAACCAAATTACAAAGGGAAGTTTGTGGTGAACAAGAAATCAATTGGTGTGATTGTCCTTTAGTTCACAAAGGATCATGTGTTGCAGAGGACAACATAATGGTGAAGACCTTAGGTGATTGAGATTAACACAAGTAGTTGTTAAGGGGGAGTGTTATAGTATATAAATCCAATTTTCCTAGGCTTTATCATTAGTTTCAATGGAGATTGTTCCTAGTATATAGGACATTGTGAGAACCAGATGGCATTGGGGATTATTGTCAACTAGTTACAAGATTGGTGTGACATTGAGAGATTTTCTCAACTATTTGATTGGGTGATCAAGATAGTTTCTATATCATTATATAACATACATGTATCTATATTTGTAACATTATTTAATTATTTAATTGAAAGTGTTCTTACGCAATTCTATTTCTATCTGAGAGTCTTCATAAAAACACACACATCTATACATATCCAATATTATCCTAAATATAACAAGTTACAGTCTTCTACAAAATCAAAGAGTGGTCTAAAGACCTATTATAATAGTATAAATAAGAGCATAGTAAAGTGTAAATTGAAGATATGTCTCTGTTTAGTAGTAATTGCATCGATAATCTCCTTCCACTAGATTTGTTTAATAGGTAAATTAAGATTTGCATACCAAGTACCATTGGTGGCATTTAAAGTAAGCAAAATATTTTCAAAGAGTTCTAAATTCTCCTTAACTTGGGATATGAGTGGAATAAGAATGATACTTTGGAAATCCAGTTCATAATTCATCATCCACTTGAGAACCATGAGGGAGTCTGCAAGTATCTAGAGATTATGTATTCCTCTAATCATAACTTTCAACCATAAGCATCATAATGGTGTGGATTCACCATAGCTATTAGTACCTCTTCCTAGATATTCTTTATATTGGACATAATCATTATTTTGTCATCTAGAATGAATCTATTAAGAAAAATATAAAAATGCATTGTCTAATTGTTCTACATTTTAGAATTTTGGGCCGACACGATGAAACAATTTTTGGTCAAATAAAGATTTTTATTATTTAAAATGCATTTTTGAAAGTGTATATAAATCTAGTGCCCTAAAAAAACCCTCGAACACTAAAATTGTACACAATTTATACTTCAAATGTGCAATTTTAACAAATCACTACTAGATTTCACATAAATTTCACTTAAAAAATTCAAAACATAAAACAATTATAATAAAATATATTAAAATAATAAAACCACATACTATATCACATTAACAATATACCATAGGACAACATTACATTAAGTTAAATGTATTAACTAGTGAATATGAATGGACATTTTCTCATTAATAATAATTTTTTTCATTAATAATACATTTTTTAAAGTAAATTAAATTGGTATAAATTTAAAAATCGTAGTTCAAAATAACAATGATAAATTTATATTTACATACACTATATATATATATATATATATATATATAACATTTATTATTTTTATAAATATAGTTATAAACTTATTTTTGCTACAAATAAAATAGTTATATAATATCATTATATGATTATATTACGATTATAATTATTATGCTATATTAAATTGGTTATTATATATATTATACATTTATTAGATGTCTGATATATAATTTAGTTTTATTTTTATTATATAATATATTTGTTATACTTTGAGTAGATACGATGATTAAGGATACATGTTTTTTTATAAAAAGGGTATAATTTTAAATTTAAAGGGTGATAAAATATGTATATTTCATGAAATTTTAATAGTGTTGTATTTTATTTAGGATATAAAATAATGTTAATGATGATGATGATGAAGGTGGTGGTTAACGTCCATTGAGACTAAACTTTGGTCTATCAGACCTAAAGAAACAAATTATTTAGTTTGATTTAAGATTTTATTCCTATGCTCAAAAAGCTTGGAGAGAAGCCTCCCGAGCTCACTATAATTTTGACATCGGAAAAGGCTAGGAAGGTCAGTATTGTAACAGAGATTATGAAACTGAGATCTAATGTGGTTGTACGCGGGGCACTCTAAGAGGAAGTGGTTTTCATCCTCGATGTTCCTATTCTCACAAAGATAGTAGATCCTTTCCATCCATGGTCTTTTAGGAACTGCCCAACGACCTGTTTCACTGTGGAGCTCATGAGAGTTCATTCTAATCTTTGCTATATTAATTTTCATCTTTGAGCTAGTTAAAATAAAGAGATACTTTTGATCTTCTAGGGTGGGTTTGATGACCTTCTTATAATAACTTAATTTTCTTTTAGCTGCTAAATCTTTCTCACACCACATTTTTTCTTTGAACTTAGAAGTAACAATATTTTTAATGTTATTAATGTTTTGCAAAGCATCATTCTCATTGATCTCCTAAAGGTTTAACCAAGCCTTCATGTCTTTATACCACCCCCACTTGAGCCTTAAGTGATTTTGTCCGGAATTTAAAGCTAGCTTAGGAAGTCTATGATCTCCTATGTTATTGAGTTTGTGCTCGTACAACAGAAGTCTACTCATAGCTAGGCTCTCGATAGGGGAAAGACCTATTTCTATAAGGAGAATAGGATAGGGTGTATTGCTTTTAATTTTCAAATTATACGTTATAAAATGCTTCTGGATTTGCTCAATCTTTCTCAAGGATTTTCTAGAGATGCTGCAACCCTAGAGCTCACATCCATATATGATAACAAGAGTGACTAAAGTTTCAAAGAGGAACTTCTTTTTATCCCACATTATGAGGTTTTCCATTTTACAATTATTTTCAAGACCAAAATAAGATTTCCACCCCCATTATGTTGGCATTATGATTCTGGTATGGATGTTGTACTTGATGGCAACACCCTCAAGTGGCAATGCTATGATCAGGCTCTCAAAATGTTGAAAATCAAGAAGTACACAAGAGCACAGTTCAGCAGATGCGTACACGCAGGTACACCATGAAGAAACTGCGGCCACCCACGCAGGTCACCCATTCAGAGGGTGCGTACCCCTTGTTTCACTTACTTCAAGGCAGAGAAGCGCGTTCACGTGGGGTTTCCTGGTTTTGGCCCGTGGTATTGTTTTATATTATTATTATTATTGAGCCCCATGTTTTTTGGGCCCCTGGTTTTGGTTATCTATGGTATTGATCCATGATTTTAGGAGGAGCTTGCCTATATAAAGCAAAGGAGATCACTTGGCTATGTATCTTTTGCAAATTGAATATCTTAAGATCTGAAATATTGGGTTATTGCTTAAAAGCTTGATCTATATGAAAGTGAAGTTGAAAGCGAATCTGAGAAGGGTGATCTCTCGAGCGCATGATCAGATCTGGACATTTGACTAACTGTGGCACACTGGTGAACTGCCATTTTGGCCCTAAGTACGCAAGTGATTAACAGTGAAAGTGCGTGGGTACGCAGAGGCAAAACAGGAGAACTGCGTGGGTACGCAGAGCAGAAGAAGGGGCACTGCGTGGGTACGCAGAGCAGAAGAAGGAGAACTGCGTGGGTACGCAGTGCGACAGTGGTTCAGGTGCGTACGCACAGTAAAGATACGTGGCGCGATAGTGTCTCTGGGTGCGTACCTGCTGTAACAGTACGCGGCGCGATAATGTCTCTGGGTGCGTACCTACTGTAACAGTACGCAGCACGATTGAAGAAGCAGTGCATGGGTACGCGGTGCAGCAGAAGGCTCTCTGCGGGTATACGCAGGGAAGCAGAAGGTGAAGTGCGTAGCGACGCAGGCCAGAGAAAGAAAAACTGCGTATCTGTCTTAAGATCTTCTGTTGACTGAATTTTTCTGTTGATAAGGTGTTCTGGGTTTAGTTCTGTTACTGTTGATCTGGTTACTGCAGTTGACTGTGTAATTTACATGTACTTGATGATCAATTGATGTTATGGATTCAGTTTGAAAATTTATGAAAAGAAGTAGGGGGTTATAGCTCCCTTCCAGGAGAGACTGGAAAACGAGAGAGAGAGTTGTAGCTCTCTGCAGGTTGCAGCCTGCGTACTGGTAAAGGACTGCACCAGTAAAAAACCATTGTAAAAGGAGTTTCTAATTTGAAAGAAGATAGAGACATATTGCAGCAGGTGGTTTTCACCCACATTGGGTTTCCACCTTACATCTTGTGTTCTTTGGTGTGACTATCTGTCTTTCTTGTTCATGCTCATTATTTTATGGTACTGATATGCAAAAATAATTCAAAGTATAAATAAGGAAGATTTGTTAAAAGAACTTGATAATACTCATTCACCCCCCCTCTCAGTATTATTTCCAACACATTAATCATTTTCTCAATGCTATAGTTCCCGTTGAGCTTGTGATGAATATCGATTTCTAGATACTTGTAAGAATACGCTTCCTCCAAGTTATTATTGTCATACATTAAATTAGCGTAAGTGTCCTTCATAGATTTGATAATCATAACTTTATTATATATAATACTTTATTTTATATATATCTATCTATATATATATATATATATATATATATATATATATATATATATATAAAATAAAGTATTACATATATAATACTTTATTATTTCCTTAATATTTATCATATTATCAAATTGATAATATCAAAATATTAATTAAATTGAGAACTATATATAATTAAACTTTTTCAAATAAAATTTAATACATAATTTCACTAACCCATTTTTTTATAAAATGGTATAATTTTAAATCTAGAGAGCAATAAAGTATGTATATCTCATGGAAATTTAATAATAAAGTATTTTACTTTAAAAACCTAAAATCGTGTTAATAGAAGTATTATATATTTATTATTTCACAAATATTTATCATATCATCAAATTAATAATATCAAAATATTAACCAAATTAAAAATTATATAGATAAAAATTTGATACATAATTTCACTAACCTAATTCCTTGAAATTTTAGTAATTTATAAATACCAACTTATTAATATGATATTTTGAAAGTTTCTTATAAAACCCATTTTAAACTACAATAATGTAATATAAATATATATAATACTATTTGTAAAATTAAGCTCAATCTCAAAATTTATCGCATAAAATAATTGCAACTCAACTTCATAATTGTATTAATAAATAATGAGTTCATACAGGTGAGAAAAAATTTAAATGGTGAAGGAATAACATGTTAAAGAGTTTTAATAACAACATTTTGGACTACCAAGTGAGTCCATCCTCAGGGGATACGTCAATAGATTAAGAAGATATTAATGATATATCCTGAGCTACTCTTGCATGTATATATATGAATTATGAAGAGGATTAATATAAGAGATGAGCTACTCTTACATGTATATATATAGATTACGAAGAGGATTAATATAAGAGATGAACTACTCTCGCATGTATATATATGGATTATGAAAAAGATTAATATAAGAGATGCGCTACTCATAATTGTATCAAATAAAATAATTGCAACATACCTTGTAGTGCAGTACTGACTTAAAATATTAAGATCTCATAATGTTTGTTCTATTGTTTAAATGAGAAATTATTTAATTAACATTATTATGTATCATGTGTCTAGTTTGAAACAATGGAATCCACTAATATAAATATATAAATTTTCAACTTCCACTATTACTATTCATAAGGCTATTTCTATTAATTATCTTGGTACCATTTTTAAACATGGTTAAAGCTATGTTATTTTAGTCTTTTCATAGGTTGAGGGATGACATTCTTATGCTTGTTTAATCTCATTGACCTATAGATATTGATTATGGTAGGAATAAACATTATCTTATCATTGAAATGATTGAGAATATGAAATTAAGAGAACATAATATATTTAATTTATTATTAGTCTTTGTCATAGTAGAATTTTTAGCAATATATTAATTTATTAATCATTATTAATTTAGCATTGACGAATCCAAGTTATAATGTTTAACTTTGAAAAACAATTTTTTTTTTTTCAATATTATTGTTTTTTAAACATTTCATTGGACCATAATTTTGAAGGTATAATCTTTGCTTTATATGGATACTTGTCTCAAATTGTTTTGTCATAATTTGGATGTAGTTACAATATTTATGTCATGATTTTTAAATGTTTGTGCAATGATTTCTCATTCTTAAGATTTATAATTAGAATCCTTGAAAATAGCTCATACTCACAAGCGGTTTGCCATCATTTATGACCCACTATAATTTAAGAAAGTATTCCCATAACACCATTAAACAAAAATAACAAAAAAATTAATAATATAAAACGATTCTTTTATTTTTAATTAAAAACATTGAGATTTTATTTATTAAAAAAAAAAAAAAACTAAAAATATATTTGTGAACCTATTTTAAAAATAAATAAACAATGTTTAAAAAAAAAAAATCCGACTTTAGAAACAAATTTAAATGAGAAAGTGGTTAAAAACACACAAAAATAGTAGGACAAAATTGAGATCAACATGAGATTTATTTCTATTCACAAAGACATACATATTAATACATTGACCTAACCATTGGTTTCATATTCCAAGAGGTCTATTGGATATTTTTGGCTATTGGAACTCCTTCACACCAACTCTTACGAATTAAGTGTCCAATGTTTCTCCCTTAATCTGAAGGGTGTATGGAAGTCCAAGCGAAGAGATAAAACACAAAGATGCATGGCATCTAATGGATAGAAGTTCTCTCTAAAATGGTGGTTTAAGGAAGACCAGAAACCAAAATAGGTAGAATAACTTGAGAATTGTACCCCTAATTATTTAACATTGACCACCAACTCTAAAACTAAATATCAAAGCGGTTCCTGGGATAGTTCTGAATCTACCTAGAAGTTGAAGTCTTCTACGAAATAGAAGTGATTGCTGATGATGGTTTCAAGATGACCAAAAACTAATGTAGTATAAACCAAATGCTTCTATCAGTGGTGGTTTAGGGCAAGACATCAACTAAAAATATGATCTTGGAGCATGATTTTATCAATGGCTACAACTATGAATATAGTTATGGTTGACTCTTGCTCTAGGTTGTGGCTCAGGCTATGACTCAGGCTCTCTTGATAAATATTCAAATAGGGTAGTTGAACATCAATTCCCCCTATCATATAAAAGGTTAGAATATGAAGAAATATCTCCTACAAGATGTGTAATTACTTGAGAATGAACTCTGAAGTATGATTGAAATATATTGTTTGCTATTAAATACCATTGCCAAGAAGTGATTCATCCAAGGTGAATCTTTGTCCTTGCAGAAGTCTTGTTTTTGGAAAATTTGTGTGAATGATGATTGTGTTTACAAAAATTGTCACATGGGTGAGGATAAAAACATTGATCTTTCACGTGGCCAACTATGTCACAATGTTGGCATTTGAAAATATGTTATGGAAGTGATGTACGACGTGGAGTAGGCAAATATGAATCATCTTGAAGAAACCCAACACTATGAAACTACATTAGCATAGAATATTTTTGGATATGAGAGGATACATCCATATCATATCCAAGATTAGTTTTGTTCTAGTTGCTAATAATTTCTTCCCAGGTTTCGATTATGGGCTTGGGAAGTGCAACATGAACCTTTACATTTTCATGAAAATTTTCTCCTGAAATTGGTACTTGATGGGAATTAACCTCAACTTCACTATTTTGATCAATTTATGGTTGTTTATGAGAGTCAGTCTCAAACTTAAAAATAGGTTTTTTATAAAAATAAACTAGTTGAAATGATTACTCTTCTATTTTATCTCATTTTGTTGTAGTTGTAACTCAAGTTGGAGGAACTCATTTTTCTCATGTTCATCTTGTAGATATATTTTAATATCAATAATACTGGCTTCACCAATTTTCATTGTGATTTCAATAGTATAAAGGATTAGAGCTTTGCATAACTCTAATAATCCATCAAATCTAACAATTTTCTCAAAGAACATATTACACTTGCAATCATCTTTGAAAGTGTGTCTACTTCAACCAAAAATGCACCTGCTTACAATGTAAAAGTAATAGTGAACTTGCATATAATAAGACACCATACACATTCAAATAAAACTCCTCTTCAAAGGTGGTATTGCAAGAAGACAAAATCTAAATAGACTTAAACCATTTGAATCCAAATAGTGTGGGGATGGTGTTCAAACCAAATGAAGTAATTCTACTCTCAAAGAAATTATATGTGTCAACATAACCTATTAAAACGCTACCACCAATATCATGTGAGAGTGGAGATGAAGAGGTGTCACCAATATTTAACATGTATATGATAATATATTCATCAAAATGTATCATCTAGTTTACTATTTGACCATCTAAATGACCGTGGATGGTTACAAATGATTCAAACAATACCAATTCAAAGTCTTGCATGAAAATTTTATTCCTTTGAATATTATTTTCTTTAAGAATATTTATCCACACATGTGTCACATGTTTCAAGTTTGGGATGTATCTCTCATTCGTGTGCCTAAATGATATTTTCTTTTGTCTGTGATCAAATCATTCGAATAAAAGCACAATAAATAAAGGTGATGGTATTATTAAAGTCTCACACAAAAAATTTTGATGTCAATGTTCTTTTCTTCCCCTGGCCTTGAAGATGTTTCCTTTTCCCAAAATCATGGCTTCAATGACACTGATGCTTCACTTTGATAAGAAGTGTGTGTATATGCTGTTTTGAAAAAAAATCCTAATCCCGTTCATGACCATGGTGATGGTACCTATATGGCCACATATGTATTTTCTAAGTGCATTGATTACATTATCGGCATGGAAAATGGAAAGCATTGCATTTCTAGTTTACTTTAGTGACGACAAAAAAAGGTGTTGGAAAGTGGTCCGTCATAAGCAAATTGAGTCTAGGATGCACAACTTTGGGAGGAAGAAGTAAATTAGAGCTAGAATTTCTCATTGATTTCCACTTCATTAAGGACTAAATTTGATGAAGAAGGCTTTGCAATTCTAATAGTCACTAGGTGATAAAAAATTCAACAATATTTAAACTGAGGTCCTAAGATCAAAAGAAATCATGTATCTAGTCCCCAACAATGATAACTATTTTCTTGACCTCATCTATGTTGAGAAATTGAAGGATATCAACCATGTTTCCATGACTATTTATAGAAATTATAGGTTCTCAACATGCACTCCATAAAATACTTTCTAAGGTTAGAATATAAAACCCGTGTGTAATTTTGCTTCACATAAGTGAAAATAAAGAGCATATGTTTTAGGAAGGTGCCTTAAATTTTCAATTAATGAGTGCCATATCATGTAAAAACACTTATGATTGAATGAATTAGAGGGGAAAACCCCTAATAATGCTATCATAAAATTGGAAAAAAAGAACCAGAGGGACACAAGAGGGAAATTATTCTTTACATGTGTGCAAACATCGGATTAATTTGATTCCTTTCTTTGAACAAGACCTATTTCCAAAGAACAAACAAACCCACAAGTGTAGTTTTCATAAACCATTGGTACAACACAAATTTAGAACTCTACTCATATTGTAGGCACGAACATTGTTATTTAAAAACAAGAGGAATGAAATTATTAAGCCTATCCATTACTTGAGGCCATTCATAGTGAAAATTCTGCAGAAGCATGAGCATCCCAAAATAACTATTCTAGTGCCTAGAACAATAGCAACCAAGGTTGAGATTTAGGGATTAAAGGGAATTTTTAAACATAATCACCATCTCTAGAGAAAAAAAAGGAGACAAGGAGCTTGGGGTAAGAAACCCCAGATAAGCCAAACCTGAAATGAAATTACCTTGGATAACCTAAAACTATACAACAAAATAATATTAGTTAATGAATAACACTAAAATTAAGTAGGGGAACATGATAAAAATATTAATACTCGTTAGGTAACTTGTAAAATTACCTTCAAAAGAAAACGATATATATTACCTTGTATTGGCAACAAGAAGAATCCTTTGAGAGAGAAACCATACCAGGAAAAATAGAACAACATCCCTATAAGTTAAAACCATAGCTGGTAGTCGACAATTCAAATGAAAAATGAGAAATAACTAAAAATTATGGAAGAAAAGGGTAGTCAATATTAGGGTTTTTACCCTCACAACACTCCAACTATTCAATTTTGAGGAGTGATATGAACTATCCACAAGTGATCTTGTCACATGGATGCATCCTAACCCCTTGGAAAATGTCACATGTAAAGTGAGGATACCCACAAAGCTTTCTCCTTGGTGATGGATGGTCAAATAATCTTTTGTGTGCATGGTATAAACATTATCACTAATGCATGGGGTAAGTTTTACTAGTGAAGTCCTAAGAAAAAACCATATGTTTTTGTAAGATATAAGATATACATTGTAAACCAAGGTAATAGTGACTTGACGTTAAGACAAGCCGTGTGGGTATTATGAACCCAAGGTCCAAGCACCAAAACTATAATTGTATAAGAGATATATATACAAATATATGGATTACATCAATGGAAATTCAAAAGCAAGAACAGAGAGTAATTAATTATTAGGTGTTGCAGTCAAACAAATATCTATAATAATTTTTGATGTGAAGCCTGTATATCCATAAGCCTCAAAGATCACTTATAAGAAATATTGGAAATAAAGATCAAACAAGTGATTTTATAAAGTAACATATCAATCTAAGAGGTACTCTCATTATAGTACACCAATGCTGATGCGTCGCAATTTAACTAAGAAAAAGTATAGAGAATTCTTTTTTTAGTGTGTTTTTTGAGGTATATTATAGTCGCGAATTTAAAAATTTCAAGATTCCATATATTTTTTTGTTAAAAAAATAGAAATATATCAAGGATGGAGTAACAACTTAGGTGGTATCCAATTCTCTTGAAATGAAACTTGTTGGATTCATGGGGCTTGACCCAGGTTCAGAGTTAACTATCTAAAAAAATCCCTACACTATTAGCCATTTTGTCATTAGCCGGCAGGGCGCGGACTAAAGTCTCACCCAAAGCAATATGGGGGGGATGTTGGAACCAAGTTTCCACACCCTTGAGATGTCTGAGGTGTCAAATTAGTGCAACTGTGCCTACCTTCGTATAGGTCACTTCGCGTATTGTGCTGACCTGCGAGACCTTCGCATTCTATTATAATCACCTTCGTGCAACCCTAACTAGGGGCTGAGGTGCTTTCACGCTAATATGGCGGTGATCTACGCTATTTCCCCAAACTAAATTTTGGATCTTACTTATCTTCTTAAAGATCTTAGTTAACTTTGTGTAAACAGATACTTTATCTCACATTCACTTAATTATCACAGTCACATATTTTTGTGCATCATATAAACAGTAGAATTGCAATTCATACCCAATACATTCAATGTAGAAAATAGGAAATAAATACACAAGAATGTTATAAAACTTCTCTTTATTAATGCTTCCAACTATTACAGAGTTGACTCACCTTGTGCACTCAGCTGCAAGGGTCCGCACACTCAGCTGCAGACTACCAGGCCTCTGCGCACTCAGCTGCAGAGCCTTCTCCTACTCTATGACCCAAAACTAGACTTTATACTTCAGATACTCCACTATGCTTCTATTCCATGATCATCAATTGATTGGTTCCATGATTGATTTACACTTAGAGCCTTGCTCTATTTATACAATCCCATGGTCCCCGGACCATTGGTAGATCTCTACAACCGACATTACATTACAAAATTAAGGGCGGACATCCCTATGACTCATTTACAAGCTACGCGCTCCCCCCCCCACAAAGGCAGAGTCTTTTACATCGTGGTTACACTTTGTGACCAAAATCTAGGCTCTAAGCCCCAAAACTTCCCTTAGGGGATCCCGCACCCAGCAAAGCTCAAGGATGACTTGGAATGCTTGCAATGGCACCAAACCATTTTGGTCTTCATCACTACTAAAGCCTTCAAGTGCATTGACAACACACAAAAAAACACAAGTCACAGTGAAAAGAAAATCGATCTGTCAAAAATAATTGAACATGGAAAGTATCACATGCACGAAGACATGTTTGGGAAAGATAACACATATTGGACTAAGCACCAAAAATTAAATGTATTTTTGTAGAGGAACAACTCGAGTGGTTACACAATATTGGTAGACCTAAGTGATGGAAGGATCGAGTATATGATAGTGATGGAAAAATCTGGCGTGGAAAAAAATCTTCATTGGATTTTCTATATGCTTTAGTTACTCAACTTGTAAAAGTTACTATTTCAAGGAGAAAAGTATCTAACAAGCGCAAAGAAATAACAGAGTAACCATGATTACCTAGGTTCATCAGACTATAAAAGCATGGTTGCAAAAAGGCCACACCATGGCTTACAAACCAATTAAATTTCTATGAAGGATACAAAAATGTGGTTTAATCTTGAATAGGGCAGGAATACAGCTACTCTAATACTATGTTAAGAACACACAAAAATAGTAGGTGGAATTAGGATCGATGTGAGATTTATTTCTATTCACAAAGATGTGCATATTAATACATTGGCTTGACCTTTGGTTTCACCTTCCAAGAGGTCTCTAGGACTTCCACGAATATTGGAATTCCTCCACACCAACCCTTACATAATAGGTATCCAATAAAAGCAAGAAACTAGATTACAACAATTTTAGAAAGAAATATTATATATATATAAAGGAAAAAATTTAAATATATGTTAAAAAAATATGAAAAAATTAAAACGAAAAATCGTAAAAAAAATAAAAGAAAACAAAAAATTTAGAAATAAGACACTCACACACACACACACATACATATGTTGTCACTGCTACAACATCCTCCAAAATGTTGGCCGACACTCAATTTTGTAGCCTTCCTTGGTCTTGTAAATTGTCATCGCAAACAATGAAACTCATTCCATGTGTTTTTTTAAGGTGTTTTTGTCTCGTTTGCAAGATAGGAGAATGCTATTTTTTCGCATGTTAGCCATCACACAATTTGTATAAGCCCTTTTTCGTGGTTTCAAGGGGATAAATTTTTATAAATGATTTAATATAACCATGTAAACATTCGTCACACTCATTTCCAAAGTTTCAAGCATTGACAACCAAGTTTCGTCACGGTCGTCGCAAAGTGTATCTTTAGTGTCGCACTTGTCGTAAGTTGTCGTAATGTTGTCAGATTAAGGGAAACACATTGTTCATGTGTGTAGGGTGATATATGTTGTTGTTTCTTCAATTATTCTAAGTGTGTGATCACAGTCCTAGTCTTATCATTGTTCACATCAACCTCACAAATCGCACACATAGCCAATTTCTGAAAAGCTTCTCGACCAAGAGGCATAACTTCACCAGGCCTCCCTAAACTGTGCATGGCACAATCACAGTATTCTAACTACGACCTTGGCTCTTGCCACTATGCAATGTGAATTTCATACCTCTAAGAACTATTGCATTGTGTAGTTCCAGTGCTCAAGCACCGACCTTAGCTCCCATAATTGCACAATCCATTTGCCCAACCTAGCCTCAACTATGCATTGCACAATATCTAGCCTCAAGATCATCCCTTGAGACCCTGATATGCATAATTTCACAATGGCCTAACCTCCTCTGCCTCCCAAAACTATGCAATATGCTAATCTAGTGCTCATTCCCTCAGCTTGTCACAATGGCTTCCAGGATTGTGCACCTTTCTTCCTCAACCTAGCCTGGACTACACATTGTGAAGTATCAAGGCTCAAGTTTCACTCCTAAATTCTTGAAATGCGCAATCACTGAGCCCTTCTCCCAACTTGTCACCCAGTTTCAACTCAACCAATGGATCACTATGTGATATGTTAGGTTAGGTGTTTTCACACTGATGTGATTTCCTCATGAGTGAATTGCAGATGCAGGTACCTTATCATAACATTGGAAAGAATATGAAGAAGGAGATGAAGAATGGAAACATGTTTAAAGACATCTTTGTAGCTGAGTACGCAAGTTGATTAACTGAGAGAAAGAAAAGGGACACCAGTTTGTGATCACAACTCAAGACTTGAGATCATTGAAGATTCCTTATCACCAAGCCATGTGGAGGTGGAAAGAAAATCATTCTCAACTGTACACACACCACACAACAGTAGTAGTGTCTTGATATTTTGACATCATCAAGCAGTCCATGTCAGCAATGTCATGTCATGGCATGCAACGAGTTGTCACATGCCACACAATTATAGTAGATTATGTAATTCATTTTTTGAAAATGTACTGTAAAGTGAAATTCAAAAGGACATGTATGAAATATGAAGATTCATGTAAAGTTTAAAAGTCATAGGAATTCAAACAATCATGAGGGTAGATGAAGATTCACAAGGAAGGTGAAGCATCACCTCATTTTTGTATATACACCCTCATTGTAAGAGAAAGGGACTTTTCACCTTGGCTCCTCCTACAATGCATTATAGAGATAATCTAGTTCTTTTGAGGAGCAAGGAGTGGCTCCAACACTCCACTATTGCATCTAGTGGTGTTCATTGTATACACACATCTCAAAACTTTTACTTAATATAAGAAGCCTTATGGCCAACACAATCTTCGTGGATGGATTATGAATATTTGTAAGAATATTTTGTGAATGTTTTTAATTCATGTTTTCTTTCATCTGTGCTAAATTAGTTGAACTATTTCAGTTATTTTGATACTTATCATATTGAGAATGTGTTGTAATTTCTATTATCATTTTCGCATCCTTGTGAACTATTCCACTCGATATTAGACAAATCTTCCTTGTTACATTGGTTGCAATGACCATCACATATCTGTGGACTATCTACTTGATTTTGTACAGATCCTTCTTGTTTATGTGTGTATATACTAGAGTTGTACTACTACCTCTCTCTTAAAGGCTCACCTCTCCTCCCCTATGTAGTGAAAGAACTTTAACACACATATGACTGAACAATGAATAGGCACACCCTTTTCAAAGGCACTTTTGAACTCCTCTCTTTTCCTATCGGTTAGAGCCAAGGAATATATTTAATACAATGGGGCTCCTATCTCAAATGATGTGAGGTATATGGGACCACATATCGGGGATACCCCGTGAATTTTGGCACGTCCAACACCATCAACATTTCTGGTGTTAGAAGGAGGGCAGCCAAATTTTTACAGTTGATAACCTCACTCACCCAAATCTTACTTCCTCTGGTCAAGGCAACAATATTCCCAGCACCTCCCCTGTGCATATTCCTAAATTTGGAAATTATTCCCAGCACGAGAAAGTACAAAATTGTGAAATCTCTTACACCTGTATCCAGGACATCTGCCCTATCACTCGTAAGTTTGCAAGAGATATTGGATTGATACCTAAAATACATAATCTTCCATATTTTCCAAAGAAGAACCAAACCACCTCCACCAAGATCATGGTCTCAAAACTTGAAGATTTGGTTCTCACCACCCTTGAAGAGTTAGCATATTCTAAATAAAATGAAAAAAATCCATAGCCGCATCCATCCTTCAACAATGTTGATGGTCATAACATTGTACTCTTGGAAGATATGTTCTGCAGGTCAGGTGGTGAAGAAGAGGAAGAAGAAGAACAATCATACTCTGATGAAGAAAGGAAAATAATGATGAAGACATGTGTTACACTAAAAAATGTCACCATGACTATTTACAGTTAGTATGGCTCTATCAACAGTCATGCTATCCTCCTGGGCAAGTCTTATGCCTCTGCTCTCCATGTCAAACTCCAAAAAAGAGAGAAAGTCTTTATAAATGTATTTATCTCTGGGTACGCAGGTTCTCTCAACCTTACCTGCGGATACGCACCTAATGTTCACAAAAGCTGCGTACTTGTACACTCTGTATGTAAAGGGGCAGGTGCGTACCCCTGTAAAGGTCAAAATGCACAAGTTTCATCTTTAAAAGGTTACTTGTGGTCATTTCTAGAGCATTCTAGAAGGTTGTTCGACGTGTATTGAGCGCCTCCAGATGGTTCATGTACCCCTACCAAAGAGGAACTTATCCCATCAATAAGGGAGCTATCCCATCCAAAGAGGGGATTATCCCATTGATGGTGGACCTGATTAACTTCCTCTTGAGCACTATAAATACAGGCATTGGGCCAGAAGGAAGAGAGGTTGGAAGCTAAACATTTCTAAGGGTAGATGTTGCTGGAATTAGGACTCCCATTTAGAAGCTTGTGAGGAGAGATTACCATCTTTGCTTGTTCTATTTGGAAGTGGGTGAGCTTTGTCAAAGTAAAGGAGAACTCTTGATGGACCCTGGGAGGGACTTGCACAACACCAAGGCTCAGGTTGTAATTGTTCCTTTTGTTTCCTATTAATGCAAATGAGTCCATTCTTCTCAATAACTTGTTATTTATGAGTTGTTTTATGTACTCCTTGGTCTATGTGTTAAATATGTTTTACTTTATGAGATTATCAAGTGCTATTTAATCATTTGATTGTTAGTGAATGCAGGTTTCGAAGTGAAGGAGGAGCTCATTCGGATCAGCGAGGCTGGACTGCTACAACAGCATTGGATTACAGGTAGGATCTAAACACTTGATTTCTCATATAGTAAATGCATGTTTAGAGAAGGATTGCTCTTATTTGTCTTGTTTGTCACTAGAGAGTCTTAAGCTCCTAGGGAGGTTGGTTGTGTCCGCACTATCGACTCTTTCCACCTGACAAATTGGCGACTCCACTGGGGACTCCATTGATGAGAAAGTTTTTTCCTTTGTATGCAACTTTGATCTGAGAAAAGTCATTTATTTTCTGATTTTTGGCTCTGTGACTTTGTATTTGGGTGGGTTAGCTTAAGGTTAGATTGAATTTAGTTTTTTTTGGTTTTTTCAGTAGTACGCACCCTCTGAGTATTGCACAGTGCGTACCTGTACGCACTATTGCTGTGTGCACAGAGCGGGCCCGCACCTGTCTTAACAGGTTGCCTGCGTACCCTGCTAAAAATTAAGAAATTTCCATTTTTTGCATTTTTCCTCTTAGATTTTGCTTTTTATTAGTTTTTACTGCCCAGATCCATTAGTCTCTTGTCAAAGATCTTCACCTGAACTTGTTTCGATAGCATTGAGTGTTTTAGTGGATTTCATAGAAGTTTAAGCCCTAGGGTTTGATTTTTGAATAGGTCTTGTAGTGACTTTGACGATAGAAGTTGTCAAGCCTTAGATCTCTCTGGTTTTGTCAGCCTTCTTAGGAGTCAGACCTGTCATAAAGTCTACCTGTGAGAGCAACTTACCTTTGAGTTGTCTCTTTGGCAAATTTCGAAGTGCTTGTTGATTGAGTATTGAATTCCATTTTAAAAAAGAACAAAAAGATTTGAGTTTTGTTTTGACTGGTCTTTTGATTCTGCATTAGTTGGTCCTTGGCTTGATTGTGGTCAAGTAAAACAACCTAGAATCATCCTTGTAGGCTTTTGCCTCGTTAGGTTTGCTTTAGAGTAAATTTCTTTTTGATTTGCTTGTGAGTCAATTTTTCATAGATTTTATAGCTTTTGAGATTGATTTTCGTTAAAATAGATTTATATGCTTTATTAAATAAGAGAAAATACAAAAACATCTCCTTTGAAACGTTTTGTTTCAAGTAGCTTTGAGGGATTTTGAAAGAAAAAGAATTTTTCGTGCATGTAAGGAGTGGTCATGTTTGTATGCTTGGAAAGATAAAGAGAATTGTTTCTTTGATTGTCTTTACTAAGAAAGTTGTTTTCTATAAAATTTGCATTTTCCAACTCTCTTAGTTAGGAGTTTCATTGAAAGAGAAAAGTAGCGTAAATCATCTTAGGTGCATCTTTGTAGTGGTTTGAGTCGAGTCTACACACCATTGGTTTCATTTCCGCTACCTTTTGTCTTTAAGAAAAACCATAAAATTAACGCTTAAAATAAAATCAACGTAGTAACTTTTATTTACTAGGGCTCTGAAACACCAATTTAGATCAGGCTAGTGTCTTGGAGTAGGAGAGTAATTAACTCTCCAAGACAACAAAACCAAACAAGTAGCTTATCTTGTGATAGAATAAATCCAATTGTCTCATTTGTACTCTGGGAAAGCTCCTCTTAAAGGAGAAGCACGAGCTCGTGTCCGAACCAGTGAGGGGATCAATCCTCCCTCGTTGGGAACGACGCCAGACACGCACGTATTACAAACGGTAAACCTCAGATTAACCATTGTCGAGGAGCCAGGGGTCACTTGTCGGTAAACCTTGGATTATTGTCAAGGAACCGGCAAGGGGATTGAGCTTGATACTCTGCCCTTGCGTGCTGTCGGAGTGTAGACTGTTCCCCCAGGTGCATTTGTTGCGGTTGGTAACCTTAGTGACCATTATCTTTAGGATTCTACCGAGGTGACGGTGGAGGGAAGATCCCACTGTACCTGGAGCAGACGTCGGCTAGACTCACTTGGATTTTCCGGGGGGTTCACTTCACTCGAGACGGTTAAAGTGGAGGAACTTGTGCCGGTCTATTCATTAAGCAGGTTGTCGGGGTAACTGTTCCACCCACCACTTCTGTACTGAATCCGGCGATGTTGGGTTTCATCTCCAACTAGCGTTTTCGGTCTGGAAGGCTACTGTTTGTGCTTGGTTTGACGCCCTAGATTCTTTAGGCGTGTGATTCAAATTTGTTTGGTTCTTTAGCGACTTTAGGTGGTTTGATTTGAGATTTTACTTTGTTTTCGTGTGTAGTAGTTAAAAGTTTTTAGCTGTGGTGGAATTACCGAGACAGTCCCGTAGACTTCGGGGCCAGTCTCCTGAAGTTGTTTCTGTGGCCGAATTGTTGAGGAGATCCCGTAGACTTCGGGGTGAGCCTCCTCGAGACGACCCGAGTAATCTAGAAGGTTTGAAGGTCCTTGTAACTCCTCCTAGTGGCAGTAGAGTAGGTTCACCTGAAGAAGGAGAATCTTCCTTGGTAGTCCATCCAGATTACCAAAGTCTAGAGACAGGTTATAATCCCGAAGCTGTTACAGTTTCTGAGCTTGCTGGTAGTTTTTCGTCTACTAGTGATATAAGCGAAGAACCTGAAATATCTGAACCTGTTACTCCGACTTCTAGTGTTCCAGATTCACCAAGAGTAGAACAAGTTATCACCGAAAATCTTCCTACTGGTTTGATTGCTATTGAAGAACTTGCTCCAGAGGAAGAAATAGGTGTCTCTAACCTTGAAGATCAACTTACTATTGAGCTCAGGGAGCGTGAATCTATCTTTTACAGTCCTCCTAGAAGTACTACTTGGTACCTTTCGTTAACCAATTATTTAGACAACTCAGGGATAGGTTTTTCTACACCTCGTACTCCTTTTCCACCTGGAGGTATTTATACTCCTGTAAATATGTCTGGTCAGTCGTCCGTGTTTACTCAAACTCCTGAATCTTTCTTACACGGCGGTCCTTCTGTTCCCACCAGGTATCAATCACTTTTTGGTACCTTTGCGGGGGCATCTCCTCAACCCATTGATCATGGGTTATTAGCTGGAAACAATGGTAATGTACCGTTGGGTGTAGGAGACATTTACATGATGTCAGGTTCAGTTCCCGTTTCTCAACCCCAAGGTGGCCAATTACCACCTGGGGGGCAGCCTCAGTTAACGCCTGGGGGGCAACCTCAAGGTACACAAATTGTGTCTGGGGGGCAGCCTCAAAGTCAGTATGTACCTATGGTGCAATACATGCCTCAAGGTCAACCCCAGCCTCAATATGTACCCCAGGGTCAACCTCAGTATCAATATTTACCTCAAGGGTATCAACCCCAAGGGTATCAACCTCAAGGGTATCTACCTCAAGGTCAAGGTCAACCCCAGTATCAGTATTTACCCCAAGGTTATCAACCTCAAGGTCAATACTCGAGTCAAGGTTATCAACCACCTCAAGGTCAGTCATATGTTCCGGGTATGGGAACTGTACCTTTCAGTTATCAATCCTATCCTCAATCCGGTTATGGATCTCAGTATTCTCAACCTGTTACGGGTCAATACCCCGGAATGATAGTGTGGGATCCATCACAGGGTCAACAGGTGTTGCAACCAAGTATACAGTTGGTACCTCAAGCTGGACAACCTGTAGTTTCTGGTCCACCCCAGCAACCGCAACCTGTCCAGTCAAATGTTCAAACTTCTGTAACTTCGGTAGTTACTCAGCCGCCAATTGCACCTAGTACTCCATCTCAAACAGCTGCTGCAACTACCGCTACATCTGCCGCACTTACTTCTGGAGTATCGACAGCTCCGGTTTCTACTGTCTCTACAACCACTCCTCAGGCATCTTTACCGTTGTCTGGATCTACGATTCAAACCACGGTCCAGATGCCTACAGGTCAGCCTGGTATAAGTACGGTTGTCACTACTCAACCTCAATTTGTTCAACAACCGTACCAGGGACAGTACCAACATGGGCAAGCTGTCCAACAGCCGGTTTACCAGTATCAACCGTATCCTGGGTACACTTATCAACAACCTCAACAACCCCAGTATGGTCCGGTTAATCCTGGTTTTCCAAGAGGATATAATATCCCTAATGCGATTCCTGTTCCTAGTTATCCTGGATATCCTCCTCCTGGGACTGGTCTTGTGACCCAGAGTTTTAGAGATCCTAACCGGCAATTACTGTTTATCGCAACTTTGGATTTACCAGACTTGACGCGCCTAACGAATGATCCAATTCAATATCTTCAGTTCTGGCCGCCAATGCCAAATAAGTTGCCCAGTGATATACCCAAGTTCGAAGGTAAGTCTGGAGAGGATCCGTCCAATCATGTGATGACTTACCACCTCTGGTGTGCTTCAAATTCTATCTCGGATGATTCGATCCGCTTACGTCTTTTCCAGCGTACACTCATTGGTCTCGCGGCCAAGTGGTACATTGAGTTGCCACGGGCCTCTTTTTACAATTTTAGCCAGTTAGCTACCTCGTTCTTAACTCACTTTCAGTTGCCGGTCAGATACGATAACGGCACGGAGTTATTAACTTCACTAAAACAATCGACGTCCACGTATATTTCTGATCACATTCATGAGTGGAGACGTCGAAGAAGGTTAGTGAAAGTTTTTATCCCGGACCAAATCTTAGCTGAATGGTTTGTTAAATCATTATTACCGAAGATTACTGAAGATGTAGCTAAGGCCGGAGTAGTTACTGAGGAGCAAGTCATTGCTCAGGCACAGTACCTTGACTTAGTTTATACTCAGTCAGGTACGTTACACGAGAAGATTCCAGATCTTCCAAAATCGAATCAAATCGCTGCTGCTCCTTTGGGATCTCATGCCGCTGATGGTATGATTGGCATCGTGAACACAAAGAGCAAGAAGAAATCTTCCAAGACTTCTACTACTCCTATAATCACCTTGCCTGATTCCCCGACAGGAGAGTCTTCTCCTGAACTTTCCGCCGATATTCACGCTGTAGAGTCATCTACGGCCAAATCAAAAAACGGTGGAAAGAAGAAAGGAAAGAAGAAAGCTAAAGCAGACAAGGCTCCGAAGGAGAAAACGGAAAAGTCGGAAACCAATGACGAAAAGCGCAAACCTCGATATCCTTGTCTTATTTGTGAAGAGGATCATTTTACAAGAGATTGCCCTCATCGGGCCGAGGTTGTGAAAATAGTCAAAGGTTCTCCCACTCCTACTGTGTTAAAAGATCCATTTCCAAAGCAGGAGAGTAAGATGATAGGTTCTTCCTCGAGTGCCAGTGAAGAACCCATTTTGATGATGTCTCATGTGAGGATTGCGACTCGGTCGCAAGATTATGGTAGTAAGAATCCTGTTGATGGTAAGGAAGCAGAATCTTCTCATTCTAATCCATCAACCTCAGCTCCTGGTTCCGATCCACTACAGATCGAAAAACCTAACTCAGACTTAGTAATCAAACCACCCGCCAAGGGTGTACTTCGAAGGTTTGCTTTTAATCCACATGCGAGAGCAGCCCAGAATTACAACATTGTTGAGGACTTAGCTGTTTCACCCTCAGCAATGTCGGCTTTAGAAGTGCTGCAATCATGTCCAGCACAGCGAAAATTACTTTTGTCGGCTATCGGAGCTGTTGATGTTCAGGACCCGAATCTGATAATCTTCGATCTAGAAAATAGTACACCACGCCTTCCCCATCAAATGGCTTTCCAGATTCCAGTGATAGTCAAAAACAGGCCTATCCATCGGACTGTAATTGATGAGGGAGTTTCCACGTGTATTATGTCGATTCAGTGTTGGAGATCACTTGGTTCTCCTTCGCTGAACCAATCCCCGACCATCCTTAAGGCCTTTGATGGCCGTGGGTTCCGTCCGTTTGGTATTCTACAGGAATTGCCTATAGGGGTAGAAGGGAAAACCGTTAGTCTGGATGTGGAGGTGGTTGATGCCCCTCTAGACTACAACCTTCTTTTGGGTCGAAGTTGGTCATATGCTATGACAGCGGTCGTTTCATCGGTCTTCAGAGTAATAAAGTTTCCACATAACGGTAAGATCGTGACAATTGATCAGCTGACATACTTTTCATTCGACCCAGCCTCTTCAGAGAGTATCCAGCATGTCGGTAAGACGACAATCCCTTATAGGGACGTTGGCGTAGGTTTAGTTAAAGATTCCAGTTTACTGGGAAGTTTTCCTTTCCGTCCAATCAACGCGGACCCTTCATTTGCATCAATTCATATGATTACATCAGACACCATTATTTATGATGATCCTTGATTGTCCCATCTGAATCTGAGCTAGACTCATTCGGTGATGCTATGCCTTTGAGTCCATATGAAATTGCTTATGAAGCCGTCATGTCTTTTACCGACTCGCATTCAACCCAAATCGACCAAATGAATGTGGTCAGTGAAGAATTACTTTTCACGTCAACCTCAGAACGGATAGCGTTTCCCGAAGTCGTGTCATCTGACAAACAACTTCGCGAAATCCTAAGTGTAGACGATCTACCATGGGAAGATCTCCATCATAGATCTTCGTTTTTACCTGAGGATGATGCTTTTGAAAATAATTTTTCATCTATCTTTACCGCTGAATATGTTAAAGACGCTCAGAATCCAACGAAACATTCTGATTCAGAGATGAATTTAGGGAATATTTCTCGCACTATTCCCATTGACATTTCAGTGAAGCCCGGAATTGAGGAAAACATTCATATAGGTGCCTCATGTACAGAAGATGAAATTCAAACTTACAAGGCCCTATTCCAAGAATTCCGCGATGTGTTTGCCTGGTCTTACGAGGAAATGCCAGGAATCGATCCTGCCATTGTTGTTCATGAAATAAAGACCTACCCGGACGCTAAACCCGTCCGGCAACGGTTGCGTCAGATTCACCCTCGGAAAGCGGCTGCGATTAAAGCAGAAGTCGAGAAGCTGTTGAAAGCAGGTTTCATTTATCCAATCCCGTTAACGGATTGGGTATCAAATATTGTTCCGGTCAACAAGAAATAAGGAACAATAAGAATCTGTATCGACTATAGGGATATAAATCGAGCTTGTCCAAAAGACAACTATCCAACGCCTTATATCGATCAAATAATTGATGATTGTGCCGGAAGTGAAATGTTTTCCTTTATGGATGGTTTTTCGGGCTATAATCAAATCAATATTCTACCTGCTGATCCACCAAAAACGGCATTCATTTGTCCATGGGGGACATTTGCTTACTGCAAATTACCTTTTGGGCTTAAGAATGCCGAAGCCACTTTTCAACGGGCGATGTCTTACGCATTTCATGACATCAAGCACATTGTGCAACCGTACCTCGATGATTTGCCTACTCATTCTTTACATCGAGCTGATCACCTTGTCCACTTACGAGCAATCTTTATGAGGTGTAGGCATTATCGAATTCGGTTGAATCCCCACAAGTGTGTATTCTGTATAGAGACAGGTCGATTGTTGGGATTTGTTGTTTCAAAAGCCGGCATTCGCGTCGATCCCTCGAAGTTCGAAGCTATCATCAAATTGCCTCCTCCTTCGAGTTTGCGCCAACTCCAAAGTTTGCAAGGGAAAGCGAACTTTTTACGCCGATTCATTCCAAACTACGCCGAGGTCACTAAAGGTTTTACACGGTTGTTGAAACAGAATGCTCAATTCTTTTGGGATGAGATTGCCCAACAATCTTTTGATGCACTTAAGCACGCGTTGACCCATGCACCGTTGTTGCATCCTCCCAACTACAACCAGGACTACTTCTTATACCTCGCAGCTTCGCATTCCACTATTGGAATGGTGTTAGTTCAAGAAGATGAATTCGGAGCGGAACATGTGATATATTATCTTAGTAGGACATTAAACCCCACTGAGCTAAAATATTCGCATGTGGAGAAATTGGCCCTGGCAGCCGTTCAAGCTGTCCAGCGTTTTCGTCACTACATTCTTCTCCGTAAAACTACAGTTATTTCGGATTGCAACCCTATGATTTATATTTTGACAAAACAACTGCTAGGGGGCAAGTAATCTAAATGGATCGTTATCCTGCAAGAGTTCGACTTGGAGTTTGAGAAGTCCAAGTCTAAGAAATCCTTAGTTTTTGCGGAATTGATGTGTGATTTCCCGCGTACTGACACAGAAACTGTGGCAGAGGAGTCCATTGCGGACGAATCTTTGTTTCTTATCAGTACTTTAGATCCGTGGTACGGGGATATAATCATCTATATCCAAACCCAAACCTTTCGGCCTGAAGCTTCAAAGTCGGAACGTCGAAAAATTCGGTTTCAATCCCAGCAATACAAAATTATTGGAGATACACTTTATCGCCGGGGGGCAGACTTAGTTTTTCGACGTTGTTTAACTCACGAAGAGGCTGAGAGGGTTTTGAATGATTGTCACTCTGGAGCATGTGGCGGTCATATGTCTGGGTATGCCACAGCTCAGAAGGTGTTGCGCGCTGGCTATTTCTGGCCGTCCATGTTTAAAGATTGTATCATTGCGGTCCGAAAGTGCCACAACTGTCAAGTGTTTGATCGCAAGATGCGCGCATCACCTGCTCCTCTCCACCCTATAATTGCCGTTGGTCATTTCGCCAAATGGGGTATCGATTTTATTACTTGTAGCCCTCACTCGGCCCGGGGGCATGCGTATATCATCCTCGCGGTTGATTATTTTACTAAATGGGCCGAGGCGATGCCTACATTCGACGCAAGCGGCAAAATAGCTGCAGTTTTCGTATTCAATCACATTATAACTAGGTTTGGTGTCCCACAAGCAATCATCACTGACCATGGGAGCCATTTTCGAAACATCATGATGACGGAGCTTACAAGCCAGCTTGGTTTGCGCCACGATAGCTCTACTCCTTATTATCCGCAAGCCAACGGTTTGGTTGAGTCTATCAACAAAGTTCTGGTCATCATGATCCGACGAATCATTGGTATTCATCGGTCGAATTGGCACAACATGTTATTTTCAGCGCTATGGGCATACCGAACCTCAGTGAAAACTTCAACAGGGTTCACTCCTTTCCAGCTAGTTTATGGCTTGGAAGCTGTGTTACCCATTGAATGCGAAATCCCATCACTTCAAATGGCTGTCGAATTACTCCCAGCTACTTCCGAAGAGGAGAAACGTTTATTATACTTAGCTCAGTTAGATGAGACTCGACGTGACGCTGCATTGGCAATCGAGACTCATGCGAAGCGAATGAAAGCTCAGTATGATAGAAATGTGACCCCTCGAAGTTTTTCGGAGGGAGACCTAGTGCTATTATATGATCAAGCTAACGATAAGCTAGGTGCTGGAAAATTCGTTCCTATGTGGCATGGACCCTACATTGTAAAGCGAAAGCTAGCAAAAGGGGCCTATGAGCTGGTAGATTTTGATGGGGACTCTTTGGGTAAACCCAGAAATGGACTTTACCTTAAGAGGTATTATGCTTAAATGATGGGAATGGAGAATTTTAGTTAGGTTAGGTTTTCTTTCTAGCTAGTATGTTTGTTAGTTTAGATAGTGTGCTTAGCTTAGAAAGTGTTTTTTTCGTCGTTATTCTGGCTTATCTTGGTTTTACTCTTGATATTGCAGATGTCGACGCCTCTCCAAACGTACATTGGATTTGCTGATGGTGCTTGTCGTAGTACACAGAATATCTCTTCTGCAGCTTGGGTTATCTATTCGCCCTCTGACGAGTTAGTTTCTATGCATGGGGTGAGCCTCGGTCAAACGACGAACAACATTGCAGAATACAGTGCAGTGGTTGAATTATTATCTGAATCTATTTCATTTGGAATTCGACGTTTGATAGTGAGGTTAGATTCTGAACTCGTTGTATTACAGCTTAATAGAGTATATGCCATTAGAAATCCTGTGTTATTAAGGTTGTTTTTGAGAGTGCGTCTCTTGGAACGTGAATTTGATTACATTGAATATCAACATATTCCAAGGTCTTTAAATACATTAGCAGATGCAATTGCTTCTCGAATGTTGGACAGACATTTACGATAATCATGCAAGTAAATTTAAAAACATTTCATCACATATGTTAAACAAAATGAGCCGGTAATAATGATATATATATAGATAGGAGTGTGTCAAAAATATACATCCTCTTCGATCATAGGTTTTAAAACACCTTATGATCGGCAAAAATGATAAGTACAAAAAACCAAAAATGTCATATGTGTCTACAAAAGTGACTAGTCAATCACTAGTGGTGCTCTCTATACGAGACCACTGCCCGCGCTACTCTACACAAGAACCTCCTAAAAGGTCCTGGGACTGCAACCACATAGTGCTAAAGTTGAATGGGAATATCATCTATGGTGGTCTCTGGTATATCCACCGTCAGACGCTCTAGATCTTGTTCCAGCTCGGCTAAGGTCTCTGCGGCCGCATCCTGTGGGGCTGGTGCTGGTACAGCTGGTACTCTCCTCTCAAAAGCCCGGAGGTTGGCTGGACGCCGTGGACCTACATCTGCATTTTGAAAATTTGTGCTGTCAGTTTTGAGACGATATATAAAAACAAAAAAAATATATATATAATTTGAAAACTCGTGGAAAATGAAATACCTCTGTCGTCCCACTGTTCTCCCTGTGGAAGAACCATGTCCGGATCATTCCGAAAATCCATTCCGACATAAGGAAAGTCCTGAATAGCAAAGACCTGGCTCTCTAGCCAGTGAAAGTAACCATCAAGAAATCGAACAACTGTTGCGCCCTCATCAGGATGCCAGGCCATTACCGCAACCCATCTTGTCAACTTAGGCTCCCGAGGTGCCCCAACTGGAACTGTAAGATGCTGGGGGACCAGCATTGGAACCCTCTCTAGGGCAAAGCTCACGACTATAGGCCCATATCCAAAGGTCTTTAGTTGTCCTCTCTTTGCCCTGGTTAGTTGGCCCTTCAAATTAGCCAACAGAGCATCGCACCAGTTGAAAATGGTGCCGTGGAAGCAGTCTATAGCCATCCGCATTTGGGACCCAGTGGCTTGGTGCAAAGCGGCCACGCCGCAAAGTCTGGTAACAGTAAAGGCTATCACCATAAGTTCAGGTCGGGATATGTACTTGATTTCTATCCCCTTCTCATGGTTTTGGTTGTTGCACCACTCTAGCCGGAGACTAGCAAGGGATTGGCCACCCGGCCTAGTCCCGAATAGAGAAAGTTGCTCGCCCCTGTTAGGCAAGCCAGTGAGAAAATATATGTCGGAGGGCTCTATCTCGAGCTGGTGCTCTCCGATGTAGAAACATTGCTCCTGAATGTTCCACCTTTCAACCAGCCACTCAAGAAAAGGCACTTGGCCCCTCATGCCAGGTATGGCCCAGTATTTGTACAGTCCGCATGCTTTTAATGCATCAATGGAAGGTTGATGACCTATCGCGGCCAAATCAACGTCCTCGTGCTCTCTTTCACGCCAATCAAGCATGGTGTGCTCCCTGCACATCATAAAACATCAGTTAGGATCCATAAAATTTAAAAATTTTGGTCTATTTTGGAGGTATGAGGGTTTCAATTTGTGTTTTGCGGGGTACGCACCCCGGCCTTTAGGGACAGAGCGCCCGGACGCAGCTTCCCTTAAGGCCGGGTGCGTACACCCCGTAATTTTCCCATTGGGAAAATATCGGGGTACGCAGGTCAGCAGTGCATGACCTGCGTACCCCAAAGTGCGCATCTTGAAACCCCAAGACCCCCAAAAAATCAAATAAAAGCTTAAAAATGAATTCTAAACGGATGGAAATCAAGAGAGGGGTGTTGTAGAATACCTGGTGAAACGACGTTCGATTCTGACGGTCGGATTCTCCGCAATCTCCACGGGAAGTTTCTTGTCAAAAGCCCTTTTCTCAACCTCAACAGTAAAATGGTAAAAATGACGTGGTAAAAAGTCTTTTTATAGGTTTTTTGGATGAATGAATGCTAAGTTTGTTTATTTTTCACCATGAAAGGACATTTTTCAATGTATTTTTACCCATCTTAAACAGGTATGAGTAATGTGTTGTTTCTGTGCAGGACAAAGGGACTTTAGGGTAAATTATCATTTTTCACGTCAGAGTCATCTTTTAAGCTCTTTTCTGACTCCTAAAACATGAAAAGATTGCCGAGCGTTTCTTTTACACGCGTTAAAACGAAATTAAAAGACGGTCCCCTTATAGCTCTTTTCTGACCGTAAAAACAGGAAAAGATTGCCGGGTTTTTGTCGTTTCAAACTCGATATGGAAATAAAACGACGTGTCCTTGATCGCTTTTTACTTTTCAGGTCAGAGACTCTAATCATGAAAGTACTCCTTGGTCGCAAGATCAAGCGGTTCTCCCAGGTATTATTTTATACTTTTTCGGGCTTGGGGGACACAAATTTATGAAAAAGTTCAACCTGGAGTCTTCTTAAGTTTTTCAGACTCTCTAAAATTGAAAAACGCCGAGTTTCTCCTATACTGGGCTCGTTAAAATTTCACAGTAAAGGACCTGTTCAATTACAAACAGGAACGAACCACTCCTTCCTAGGGTTCGAATCAAAACTAGGTTGGACTCATCCGAAGGATGAGCTTATAATCAAGCATATGTTATCCTCCTCAAGCTTGTTAAAAATAAAGAGGTACTTGCCAGAAATGGTGGGGGAAAAGAGAGAAGAATGAGCCTATTTGTTATCTTTTGTCTCAGAAGAAACTTTATTACCACTCTTGGACACGACACTTTTCATTTACCTGGGTTGGGAAATCCTTTGCCTCACAGTTGATCAAACCACATTGAAAGTCTTCAGCCGGGTTCCGGGGATTAACTTTGAGTCGTTTATCACCAAGCCATCTATTGTGTCGTTATGTGTTCAAGAGGTCTGCAAGCAAAACTTTCATCTGCAAAATACTTGTCATCCATTTGACCATCCCTGAGTCAGTCCTTACAGCAACATTTCTTCAACTTGAACAATGATTTCGTGTTGTGGGCTTGCCTGCAACGGGTCGCTTTCTATCGACATCAGCACATTATCTAGAGAGATGACTTAGAAATCGTTAGTACCTTGAAGTCTGCATGCATCAATGGCAGGTTTCTCGCCTTTGACATCAGTTTACATCATTGACTTTCGATCGAAGGATTCCGTGAAATGTTCGACATCAACTCATTCATTCACATCTCATGGATTGTACTGGGTACTTTGAGAACCATTGACATTACTGGTGGTTTCTCTCACACTTGTTAACAGTTTACATCATCGACTGGTAATCAAGTGGTTTCTACCATGTTCGACATCAACTCATTTATTCACATGGCTAGAATCGTACCAATTCGGGAAGTAGAAATGAAGACTCTGGATCTAGTTTCCACCATCCAGGCTGCGAGGAGTTTTGTATTCATTATCTAAGTAGACTAATCATAAACAGATGGCTGCGCCCATACTGTGTCTACAAAAGTCTATGATTATGATGTACTGCAAGATCATTCCTGTATCAGAGTAGTTAGTCTGTTAGTTAAAGTTTTGATCTGAGTATGGGAATGCCTACCTCAGCGATGATATAATCTTATACATGTATTTTGTGTTGAAAATTGCAAGTTCTGACCAGGCTCTCCACGAGATAATCCTTGAAATGATAAAGCTCTTCACCCTTCCTAGATAATACAAAACCCTAATCTACTACAGGCTTCGCATTTTAGGGGGCAATCTGTTACACTAAAAAATGTCACCATGACTATTTACAGTTAGTATGGCTCTATCAACAGTCATGCTATCCTCCTGGGCAAGTCTTATGCCTCTGCTCTCCATGTCAAACTCCAAAAAAGAGAGAAAGTCTTTATAAATGTATTTATCTCTGGGTACCCAGGTTCTCTCAACCTTACCTGCAGATACGCACCTAATGTTCACAAAAGCTGCGTACTTGTACGCTCTGTATGTAAAGGGGCAGGTGCGTACCCCTGTAAAGGTCAAAATGCGCAAGTTTCATCTTTAAAAAGTTACTTGTGGTCATTTCTAGAGCATTCTAGAAGGTTGTTCGACGTGTATTGAGCGCCTCCAGATGGTTCATGTACCCCTACCAAAGAGGAACTTATCCCATCAATAAGGGAGCTATCCCATCCAAAGAGGGGATTATCCCATTGATGGTGGACCTGATTAACTTCCTCTTGAGCACTATAAATACAGGCATTGGGCCAGAAGGAAGAGAGGTTGGAAGCTAAACATTTCTAAGGGTAGATGCTGCTGGAATTAGGACTCCCATTTAGAAGCTTGCGAGGAGAGATTACCATCTTTGCTTGTTCTATTTGGAAGTGGGTGAGCTTTGTCAAAGTAAAGGAGAACTCTTGATGGACCCTGGGAGGGACTTGCACAACACCAAGGCTCAGGTTGTAATTGTTCCTTTTGTTTCCTATTAATGCAAATGAGTCCATTCTTCTCAATAACTTGTTATTTATGAGTTGTTTCATGTACTCCTTGGTCTATGTGTTAAATATGTTTTACTTTATGAGATTATCAAGTGCTATTTAATCGTTTGATTGTTAGTGAATGCAGGTTTCGAAGTGAAGGAGGAGCTCATCCGGATCAGCGAGGCTGGACTGCTACAACATCGTTGGATTACAGGTAGGATCTAAACACTTGATTTCTCGTATAGTAAATGCATGTTTAGAGAAGGATTGCTCTTATTTGTCTTGTTTGTCACTAGAGAGTCTTAGGCTCCTAGGGAGGTTGGTTGTGTCCGCACTATCGACTCTTTCCGCCTGACAACATGGTGGAACAAGATATGGATTGGATGACTAAGGGCCCACTTTCACTGTCGAATGTGTTACAAAAAATGTCAAGGCACCCAAAGATGCTACTAATGAAGTATGACCCTGAAAAGAGATAAAAGCCAAGGACCATCTAGCAAAATTCTACCTACATCTGCAAACACTTGAGGTACGTTACAAAGATGTTGCATGTATAATTTTTCCATGTACCTTAGATGGTAAAGTGGTTGTATGGTATCACAACCTTCCTTTAAAGTCGATCCAGAATTGGAGGGATTTTAAGAAATTGTTTCTTGAGAAATTTTTTGATGATAAAACCCCCACCGTGCTTTTAAGAGGGTTGGGAAGTCTCAAGATGGAGCAGAAAGAAAAAGTAAAGAATTTCAATCAAAGTTTTAACTGTATCTTGAATAGATTATCAGAAAACATGAAACCTCTGAATCCATCAATATTTATTATTTCAAATTGTTCTTATTAATAGGAATTGTGCAATTCCTGAAAAGCGCTGCGAAGCCAACTTTGGATGAGAATTTTGAAGAGGAAATTGTAGTTGAAAAACACTTCTATGTGATTGGAGGCATCATAGATGACGAATCAACAAAGGAATCTAAAAACATGGGGAAAAGGTCTCAGGCCTCTGTAAGAAAGGCCAAGGAGAAGTAATTGACATTGATAGCTTGATCCACACTATTAAGTCTCTGTCTAATGAGTTGGAACAATTGAAAAAAAGGTAAAGCGAGACCACCTTACAGGTATCCGAAGTTAAATTTGCTAAGAAGGACTACCAAATCCAGCAGTAGTAGTAACCAACTGAATAAGTTTGCGCAAATCTCAAATGTTGTGTTCAGTATTGAGAGTATGGTCATGGACCAATACTATTCATTTCATCAAGATAATTCAAAAAAGATATTCCCACAATGGAACCACAACATGAATGCTCTTGCTACACATTTTATTGATAAAATGCTGACTGATGAGCTGAACGATCATGCAGAAGAAAAGTAAGAAACTTATATGACCGAGGAGACTCCAAGCATGGGGGATGCAGTGAACACATTTAGTTTCATACTTGCAGCTAGAAATAATGTTGCATTATGATGCAGGTGTTGTCCTTGATGGCAACTCACTCAGATGAAAGTTCACAGTGCAGCAGGTCAACAACAAAGGATTATAGATTAGACTCCAAAGAATGAAGAAATAGAGGTATACGCTGGTTCACTATGTCCAAGGCATGTATACACATGGTTTAACAGAACAAAAGTAGTGTATAACGTATACACACACTTTCACAAGAGGAAAAGCGTGTACATGTTAGAAAACCAAGTTTTTGGTCTAAGGTATTTGATCCAAGGTATTTTGGTCCAAGGTATTTGGTTCGAGGTATTTGGTCCAAGGTATTGACCCTAGGTATTGGGTCCAAGGTATTGGTCCTAAGTGGTTTTGGTTCAAGGTATTGAGAAAGGCCTAAGGGTATACAAGGAGGAGAAGATCATTAGGCCAAGGTGTGCAAGAAATGATATTCTAAAGGATACTTCTATCTGAAGTATATTTTATGTTGCAGGGTTATGTTTGGGATGAGATCTGAAATATTCATGTGCACCTTGAGTTCAATATTGGATCAAGAATCATGAGACTTGAAATGAATTATTCTTGAATGATATGATATTGGTTGATACCAAATATAATGTTTTGCACCTATTCTATTTGTTATCTATCATGATTTGGGTTTGTCTGAAGTCTGGAATTGCAACAAAGCTTTGAGTCAAAATTTTCAGATCTGTACGCAGGTTCGTCTTGGCCAAAGAGCGTGTACACATAGGATCAGTTCTTTCAAGTAGCATATACACTCTAATGCATGATTTTTGAGGTTACAGTTGGTTCTGAATGATTTTGGGTTCAACAAATTTTTCTGGTGTGAGTGATCTGATTATTCATATTAATTGAATATTGGTTGATGTAGTTTAAGTTTTTAAAAGATTTGATGGGTCCAGTGTGAATTTGATGAAACATGGCCTTTAGATTATGGTGTTTTGATCCAGGAGTATCCAGTCTAAAAATTCATGAAACTTGGTCCCTAGTGGAAGAGTGGAGTTTTCTGTAGGCTGGCACCTATGTATTAGTAAACATATTGGCTAGTACAAGAGCTAGGGGGTTGTAGCTCCCTTCCAGTAGAAGCTGGAAAATAAGAGAAGGTTGTAACCTTCTACAGGTAGAAGCCTACATATTTGTATGAGTTTGCACCAGTATAAGATTGTAAGTAGATTTTCTTATTATTAAAATAAGACAGAGACGACAGCAATAGGTGGTTTTTACCCACATTAGGTTTCCACCTTAAATATTGGTGTTCATGTGTGATGCTTTATTATGATTTTACTACACTATCTAATAAATCTTTGATATACTAGTTTAATCTCAACACATGATAAATTGTCTAAATCACAAGTTCTCTGCATAAACATTGGTTTCTTTAACCACAGTCGTGTGTACATGCTAGTTTACTTCACTGAAGTAGCATATATAAATGTGTTTGGGAAATAAAATTATTGATCTGATAATACTAATTCACCCCCCTCTCAGTATTATTTCCAAGAATTGGTATCAGAGCAAGTCCTTCAGAAGAAGCTTGATCACTTGAAGGGAGATCCATCAACATGAATAATCAAGAAATCATGGGATCCATCAAACCACCAATCTTCGATGGGAGCAACTTTGTTTATTGGAAAATAAGAACCACAACCTATCTACAATCACTTGGAACGAAAGTCTGGGAAATTGTGGAAAGAGGATATACATTTCCAACAACAATTCCTACAGACGCAGCAGGTAAAAAGCAATATGAAACCAATGCCAAAGTCGCCAATACTTTATTCTAAAGTATGTCATAATCAGAGTTTTTTAAAGTCATGCAGCTCAAATCAACCAAAGAAATATGGGACAAAATCGTTCTGAGCTACGAAGGAGACTCTCAGGTGAAACGTGTTTAGCTTCAAACTCTCAGAATTCAGTATGAAACTCTTAAGATGCATAGTGATGAAAGTATAGCTAGTTACTTCTTATGTATAGATGAGGTTTTCAATTGTATGAAGAATCTGGGTGAAGAAATTAAGGAAGTTACCTTAGTTGAGAAAGTCTTGAGATCCTTGTCTGTTATATTTGAATCCAGAGTGTCTGCCATAGAAGAAAAATAGGATCTGCAAAGTATCACTATGATGCAGCTTCACAGATTCTTAACTGCCTTCAAGATGAGAAAAGGAGGACCATTAGACATGAGAGAAGCCACATTCAAAGCTTCAACAAAAGGAAATGAATAACAAAATGAATTGGGACATATTTCAGAAGAAGAAGATGAGGTAAACTTTGTCAAGAAGCTTCAACGGGGTTCTGGAAGGTTTAGAGGTAAGTTACCCTTCAAATGCTTTTCTTGTGGCAGAGCCAGTCATTATGCTGCCAGATGCCCTCATAAAGGTAAATTTGAAAAAGGAAATGAATATGAAAAAGGGAATAGAAAACAAGTTGTGAATAAAAGGAGTTACTATACTCATGAAGATAGCGATGGTTTATCTAATAGTGATGAAGATGAAACTGGACAAGATTATAGACTTCTCATGGCTTATGATAGTAATGATTTTTGGAATACTTTAGAAGAGGATAGTGATGATTATAGACTTCTCATGGCTTATGACCATGATAATTTTTTGGATGATTTAGAAGAGGAAGACCTTCATGAAGAAATATCTAAACTCAAAATATGTTTAGAAGAAAAGAATATGATTATAGATACCTTGACATACCAACTTGCTGAAAAGGAAAAACACAATAAAAAACTAGACTGTAAAATTATGGGTCTAAGACAGGATCTTGAGAAAATGAAATCTCTCAATCTTAGATTTGCTAAAGGATTAGAAACTTTAATGAAATTATCAAATTTCGGTGTTCTCCTCTGATAAAGAAAGGTCTTGGATATACTGAAGAAGCATCTCAATCACAGAAGTCGTCGACCTCCACCAAAAGCTATCTTGATGCAGCAAAGACCAGTGAACAGTATGACAATCGTTAGCAAAGGCATAAAGTAGATCACCAGGTAAATCATTCTCAATTTACTCCAAGGATGAATAGAAGCCACAACCAACCTCAGGTAAATCATACTCAATTTTCTCCAAATATGAATATCAATAGAAACTACAATCACCAGGTCAATAGATCTGATAGTCGCGGGAACTTCTTTAATGGGCAATATTTTTCATGTCATAATTTTGGACACAAAGTTGCTCAATGTTTTGCTTACAAAACCATCATGACTAGAGAAGCACAAAATCAAAGGAATGTAACAGGGATCAAGAAAAGTTCCTATAATAACTTTTCTCCTCTTGAAAATGAAATAGAATGCTCAATCTGTAACAACTTTGGTCATGAAGAATCTAAATGCAGGAGAAAATTTTAGCAAACATCTCAAAAGGAGCAACCTCTATTAAATCGCAAGATATGGAGAAGGAAGGAATCTCAAACAGAAAGATGTGGTATAGCCTTTTATGTAGAAGGACAAGAAAATCAGTGGTACATTGATACTGGATGCTCAAAACACATGACAGGTGACAAAGAAAAACTTCACTCATATAATGCCTTAGAAAAGGAAAAGAATGTCTCATTTGGAAATGAAATTCATGCTTTCATAAAAGGTAAAGGGTCTGTTTTCTTGAAAGAAAAGGTTAAAGATGGAAATGTTATGTATGTAAATGGTTAAAAGCATAACCTGTTGAGTGTCAGTAAAATGTGTGATCAAGGAAATGAAGTGGTGTTTCGATCAAACGGATGTGTTGTTCATGAGCTTGATACAAGAGAGACTATGATCAAAGGTACAAAAACTCCAAACAACTTATACATACTCAAGGGAGGACAAAAACAGTGCTATCTAAGCAAAAATGATGAAAACTGGTTGTGGAATAGAAGATTAGGACATCTAAGCTTTTCTCAAATAAGAAAAGCATGCAAACTCAAGGTTGCTTGTGATCTTCGAGATATCAGCATCCTAGAAAACACAATATGCAAACCATGTCAAATTAGCAAGCAAACCAGAGTTCACTTCATTGAAAAAGAAGGGTCAGCTAGTAAACCTCTTGAACTTGTCCATACTGATCTATGTGGACCATCAAGGAAAAAGTCACCTCATGGAGAAGAATAAATTATTTTGTTCATTGATGATTTTTCCAAAATGTATTGGATAGGTCTTCTAAAGCATAAATATGAAGCATTTGAAAAGTTCCAAGCCTTGAAAGATTTGGTTGAAAATGAATCAGATCAAAAAATCAAATGCCTCAGATCTGATCAAGGAGGGGAATTTACATCGGATGAATTCTTTGAATTTTGTTAACAACATGGAATAAAAAGGCAATTCTCCAATGCAAGGACTCCTCAGCAAAATGGTATAGTAGAAAGAATGAACATAATAGTTCAACAAATGGCTCAAGCAATGCTAGATGAATCTGGAACTCCTGCAACCTTCTGGGGTGAAGCAGCATTTGCTGCCGTAACTATTCTCAACAAAACAAATGTTCGGGTAAATAGCACTCAAACTCCACATGAACTTTGGTCTGGTTAGACTCCTAATGTAAAATACTTTAAAGTTTTTGGAAGAAAATGTTATATCAAAAGGACTGATGAAAAACTTGGTAAGTTTGAACCCAGAGCAAATGAAGGTATTCTTCTTGGTTACTCTTCCAGAAGTAAAGGATATAAATGTTATAATAAAAGACTTGGAAAAATTGTTGAAATATTTGATATTTTAGTTGACGAAGCATGCAAAAATCCAAAACAGATAAAAACAAAAGATTATGAAAATGAAGAAGATGGGGATTATTTTCCCACATCAAATCAAAATGATATTGAAGAAGAAACCAATGAAGCACCAGAAGAAGAGACAATGGTAGAAGAAAAGACTTCGTCCAGGTATGTTCAGAAAAATCATCTAGAAACTCAAATTTTAGGGGAAAAAGAGGTAGGTGTACAGACAAGAAGAACTATTACAGGGACCTCAAGCTATCTAGCATTACTATCCTCCACCGAACCTTAAAATGTAGATGAAGCATGCAAAGATGAATGTTGGGTCAAGGCCATGGATGAAGAACTTAAGAAAATTGAAAAGAATGATACTTGGGAATTAGTTCTTAGACCTCATGATAAAAATATTATAGGAACTAAATGGATATTCAAAAACAAGCTGAATGAAAGTGGAGAAGTCATTAGAAATAGGGCCAAACTTGTTTTTAAAGGGTATTCTCAACAAGAAGGCATAGATTTTGAAGAAACTTTTGGACCTGTTGCTAGACTTGAAGCCATAAGGACGTTTCTTGCTCTTTCTAGCTTTCAGAAATTCAAAGTATAGCAAATGGATGTAAAATCAACTTTCCTTAATGGAGATTTAGAAGAAGTGTATATTGAATAGCGAGAAGGATTCATTCTTGGAAATAATGCAAAACTTGTATGCGGACTCAAAAAGGCTCTCTATGGTCTGAAACAAGCTCCAAGGGCCTGGTATTACCGCCTTGACAAATATCTACACCAACAAGGTTTTACAAAAGGTTTAGCAGATAACAATCTATATACAAAGATTGAAACTCATAAACTGTTGATTATTATTGTTTATGTTGGTGATATCATTTTTGGTAGCAATGAAGAATCCATGATTCAGAATTTTTCTTTAGTAAAGCAACAAGAATTTGAAATGTCCTTGCTTGGTGAACTTACCTATTTCCTTGGTCTACAAGTTCAACAAAATAAAGATGACATATTTCATTCACAAACCAAATATCTCAAACAGATTTTGAAAAGGTACAAAAGGGAATATTCTAAACATGTATGTACCCAAATGATAACAAGATGCAATCTCAGCTCAAATGATGAATCAGCAGCAGTACATCAACCAACTTACAGATCCATGATTGGTAGTCTGCTTTATCTAACAGGTACCTGACCTCACATCATGCATGCAGTAGGAATAGTTGGAATATTCCAAGCAAATCCAAAGGTATCACACCTTTAGGCAGTCAAAAGAGTTTTCAAATATGTTCGAGGAACTTAGGACTATGGTTTTTGGTATATTAGAGATGCAGATCTTACTCTTCATGCATACACAGATGCAGATTAGGTAGGAAGTGTTGATGATAGAAAAAGAACTAGTGGTGGTGCATTCTATATGGGTTCTAGGACAGTGTCTTGGTTCAGCAAGAAACAAATTTCAATTGCTTTATCTACAGTTGAAGCAGAATATGTGGCTATTGCATCTTGCTGCACACAACTACTTTGGATGATGCAAACTTTGCAAGACATTCAGATCACATGTACTCCACCCACCTCCATTCTATGTTATAATACAAGTACCGTCAGTATTTCAAAGAATCCAGTCATGCACTATAAGACCAAGCACATGCCCATCAAGTACCATTTTCTTCGAGAACAAGTGCTTGAACAAAAGGTTAAATTGGAGTATGTTCCCTCCAAAGAATAGGTTGCTGATGTATTCACTAAACCACTACCCAGAGAAACATTTGAATATCTCAAACAAAAAATGGGAGTAGTTGCTGCATCATCCTACTGTTAAAATCCAATTTTTCAGAGAAAGGTTATTATACGCAGGTTTCATGAAGTATATTCGCGTATACACGTGGGCTGTTGTGGGTGAAGGAGAGTATATGTTTTTTGGATAGAAAAACAATAGGGCAGACTCTGATATGGGCGCTTTGTCTAAGATTGATGAATAAAGTTTATTGATATGCTCTGTTCATTAATTTTTATCTGACTCACAAAGATGCCTTGATCATTGAATTGTTAACAATGCACAGGTAGCACAGGTTGAGGGGGAGCATTAGCATTCACAATGCTTTCTGCATTGTTGGCATTATGGTTACTGAGTCCAGCTATGGCTTCAGATATTTATACCTTTGTTGCTTAAGTCATGTAAAAGTCTAGGGTGTGATAATTCTTCTCATACATTTGAATGAGTCCTATTGGACAAATGATTTAATTTGTATGCCCACTTTTCATGGGATGGATGATCTAATTGTATTTCTTTCATGTATAAAAAATTGGTATATCCCCACTTGGTTGGCTAGATGAGTCAAATTTGGTATATCCCCACTTGGTTCAGAGATGGATGTATGTATGAGTCATTGGTCATAGGAAGGTCATACTCACATAGTTGAGTTATAGAGTCATGTTATTATTTTCGAGAATATTTTTGTAGACTTTGCTTGTGCTCAGGGGGAGCATGGTCAATTTCAGTGCATATTAGCATGTACAAAGGGGATCTCAATCAGAGAATTCAACATGTACTCAGGAGGAGCATGAACAACATAATGTATCTCAAATGGAGAGAATATCTTGGTCCGCCCTTTGCCCTTGATGTCAAAGGGGGAGAGTGTCTTGTGTTGGAAATAATACTGAGAGGGCGGGGTGAATCAGTATTATCAGATCAAACACTTTTTCATTTCCATACTCAGATTCATATATGCTAATTTAGTTAAGGGAACCTGTGTGTACACGCAACTATGTCTAATGCAACCATCGTATATCCAGTAAACTTATGATTCAGTTAATCCATTAAATGTTGATCTTTGGTTACTGCATCGGAACTTTATTAACCATATGAACAGTAAATAGGTGTAGTAAAACAAAATAGATCATCACACACAAGAAGCACACATGAACACCATGATGTAAGGTGGAAACCCAATGTGGGTGAAAACCACCTGCTGCAATTTGTCTCTATCTTCTTTTAATAAGAAAATTCTTTTTACAATATTTCTGTACTAGTGCAGCGTTATAACAATATGTAGGCTTCTACCTGTAGAAGGTTACAACCTCCTCTCGTTCTCTAGCTTCTCCTGGAAGGGAGCTACAACCCCCTTAGCTCTTGTATTAGCTGATCCTTTTACTAGTACGTAGGCGCTGACCTACTGAATGCTCCAACCTTCACTCATTTTCCAACTACTACTGGAAGGGAACTACAACCCCCTTAGCTCTTGTACTAGCTGATGTACTAGTACGTAGGTGCCAACCTACAGAAGCCTACAACCTTCTCTTTCTTCCTTCAGGTACACCGTTTCATAAATTTTCAGACTAGATACTCCTGAAGCACAACACCATAATCTAAAGGCCATGTTTCATCCAATTTTCATACTGGACCCATCAATATCATTGAAGCACACAATCAATAAACACTAGCATCATCAATCTCTGAATCACTAAATCACTGAAACCCTGTCAACAAACTACAATCGCCAAAACACAGAGCAGAACACAGAACTCTACAACAATGTTTAGATCTAACTTTATCATCAAAAATCATGCATCAAAGTGCATACGCTACTTGGAAGAGCTGAACTAGCGTGTATACACAATTTCACCAAAGCGAACCAGCATATATGTCATTAATTACTTACTTATGTCTTCGCTGCACTTCCTGACTTCAGACATAACCAGATCATTACATATACAATGATAATATGTGTGTTAACAACTAGATCTAGTCCATTAGATCACATACAGATAAGTCATTATGATCCTGATCCATTATTAGATCTCATCCATCAACACTGAAGCTAAACACAATCAACCAAACTGAATATACAGAATTCTGACACCAGTAAATAGTCATCAGAACTCATCAACAACCAGAACCACCTGTAACTTCAAACATCATAGCTCATATAGTATACGCTACTTAGATGTATCTAACCTACATATGTACGCGCTTTTATCATAGTTAGCCAGTGTATACATCTGTAAATATTCATTCATGATTTGCAGCTATTCCAAAATTGAGTTATACCCAGATCATATTATTTACAGAACATTACATGCGCCAGTATACATATCTAAAATAAACATGATCAAACCATATAGAGATGATTCATTCCAAGCCATTAGATCCCAATCTATCCTTAGATCTTGTTCTCCATCAACCACTGAGATTCCTCCTTAGCTCAGATCAAGCAAAGCATTATGAACCCATAACCTCCATACTAGATCTCATACTTCATTAGATATTCAAGACTTTTTGAGTGCCTTTTCCTAATGATCTTCTCCTCCTTTTATAGTCTTGGGCCTTACTCAATACCATGGTCCAAAAACACTTAGAACCAATACCTTGGACCAAATATCATGGACCAGAATACCATGGTCCAAATACCCCGGACCAAAACCCAATGTACGCACCTTCCCTTGCATGAAAGTGCATGTATATGTATACGCACCTTTTGGTTGGCTAACCCATGTGTATCTCTTTTTCTTCATTCTATGAGCCTGAACTGTGATTTGTCATCTTAGTAAGTTTCCATCAATGACAACACCTATATCATAATGCCAACAATCTCCCCCTTTGGAATTGAAGGCAAAGTTAACTTGCCATACTCAGAACTGTCATCTTAATGAGTTGTCATTGTTCATTACATCTGAACTGATTCCTTTAAGATGCCATGCATCCCATCTATTCTATCGCATCTAATCTCTCTTCTGTAGATTCATCTAGTTATATATAAGTGAGATGTTCTGCTACAAGTGGGTTGCCATCAAGTACAACACATGCATCATAATGCCAACAATCTCCCCCTTTGGACTTAATGGCAACAACCATACCAAGTCACTCTCCCCCTTTGACATCAAGGGCAAAGGGCGGACCAAGATATTCTCTTTCTTGATATATATTCTGATGTCCATACTCCCCCTGAGTACCTGCTGAAATATGTGATTGAGCTCCCCCTTTTTATATGCCAAGGTGTACCAATCTATCCATGCTCCCTCTAAGTACATACTGAAATCTCTGCTCTGCTGAAGTGTGATTTTCATGCTCCCCCTGACTGTCAGCAAGGTCTGCAAAAAGATGTTCTACAAGAAGAACATGACTCTATACATCATAAGTGACCTTCCTATCACCAAAGACTCATACATACATCCATCCCCCAACCAAGTGGGTATATACCAATATTGACTCATCCACCTAACTAAGTGGGGATACACCAGATACCAATAGTTTATACATGATTGAAATATTACATCATCCTTCCCATGCATAGTGGGGGTACAAATTACTTCATATGACCAAAAGGGATTCATCAAATGACTACAATAGATAGAGACAAACTATTACATCATGAGTCTTGATATGACCTTTACATTGAATGATATATATGACATTTATAACATAGACCAAATATCTAAACAGGACCATGATAGTCATCAGCAACTATCATACACACTGTATGATCTGCTCCATTCTATCAACAACCTCCAGACCAGCAACCTGTATATGTCCATTAGTGTATAAGTCATCAACCTGTAACAAGGTATGTCTACACATAGATATCAACTCATCCTTTCGAACATTATCATAATCTTCTAAGAATGAATTCTGCATATGACATATAAAATCATTCACATTATATCATATGTGAAAAACACCATAGCCATCTCATCAACATCAAGATCTACATGATCTTATATATCATCCATGTATCATCACTTGGGAACATCTGCATCAATCAACATATGTAAGTATCAACCTATCATCATATAGGTAAGAACTCATCATCATCATGTCTCCAACAATGCAACTTTGAGTAATCATCCATGTATCCAGCATACTGTATATAGCACTATGTATCTTGAGCTCAAGATATTTTGTCAAGACTTCTTGATATCATCAATAGCAACAATCCTCATCCATGTGAGTGCCAAGAACTATAGGAATCCTGCATCATAACTTTATTATATGTTGACGGCAGCATATGAGTGACTCATCATCAAGTAATGAAATTGTGTATTCAAGCTTTGTACTTCTCCTTATTCTTATGAAGATCACCTTGTAAGCACCATATATGCATCATTGGAGAATCAACCACAAATCGGATTTGAACACCAACTCTGTAACCCCAAGAATCATATGAGATTTTTTCATGGACAACTCATAACCATATCATAGCAAGATGTATCATTTAGCCATATAAGCATCATCACCAAGGACTACTAACCATAATGCCAACAATGCATTATTAAAAGTATATGCTCCCCCTGAACCTGTGCCATCTTTTTTACTAGCCATTTCCACACATCATCAACAGATTGTAACCATTATCAAACATAGCAAATAATGGACTGAATCATATTAGACCCTTTTCCTGAGCCCGTCAGACTGCTTTTCTCAAACTGACATATATGCAACTATGCATTGTCTAACTCGCATATATAAGCGACTTCTCTTTATCAAACTTGCGTATGAGATTTAGAACACTGAAGTTTTACACTTTCAACTTCCTTTGAGTCTGTTATGTCTATACATTGTGCTGTGCCACATCTTTCTGACTGTACTTCCTTCTTCTTCCATATCTTCAAATGTGATGATGTTTTCTCCTTTTGGTATGGTGTGCATACTTTGTTCCTGCATTCCTTTGCTATATGTCCAAGATTTTTACATGCATAACATCTTACATGTTTCATACTCCTTCCATACAAATCAATAGCTTTGTGACCAAACATATTGCAAGAAAAATAATATCCCTTAAAGCACCTAGAACGTGATGATCTTTCTGTGTGATGGTCTTGAACCATTCTACTTCTGCATCTGGCTGCAACATGTCCAAGATTATGACATAAATAACATTCAACATTATTCATCGGAGGAGTAAAATAATTTTTTTTGAAGAATTTCTTTCCTTGGTTGTTGATGGAATTGACCTTTCATCAACTTGTTGAGCATTTCAGATTGTGCATTTTGTGAACTAGATTCACCTTCAACAGATTCATGGAAACCAATACCAGTTCTAATAGCAGGAGACCTTTTGACTACTAACAATATCATCCAAGATCTTAGTACTATCTTGAAATCATAAGAGCTTATCCTTTTCTTCTAAGTTATCTTTTAGAATATTTACCTCAACCTGATGTTGCTCTTCCTTTTCACGATACTGCTTCTTCATGTTTTCTTCAGATTTTCTTCCTTCTTCCGACTCATGTTTTAATTCATGAACTTTGTTTTCTTGTTTTTCAAGAGCTTGGAGTAGTTATTTATTCTGCTTATTTGATTCTTCAAGATCTTGTTTTAGCGAGAGGATCGTAGCTTCAAGAATTTCATAGTAACTGGATCTTTCTATAAGTTTCTTGATTGTTGTGCTCCATTCATTTACTTCATTTCTTAATGATGTCACTTCATCCTGCAACATTTGACATTGATCTTCCTATTCCTTGGATAGCTTCCTTACCTTGTTTCCTTCCTCCAGTTGAGCTTTTAGTTTGGTAACTTCTTCTTTGGAGATACATTCCCTTTTGTGCAATAGATCTTTTTGATCTCTAATTTTGTTTGTAAGCCTTTTAAATTCTGCCTCTATTTGATATCTTTCTCTCTCACCCATAAGAGAAAATCTAGTTGTTTCACTATCACTTTCATCATCTTCAAATGGATGGAGAAATGTATCACCAAAGGATAACAAATTCATACCTGACAGTTATTTTGCTTGTTCATCTTCATTCTGAAGTGGTTCTGAATCTGAAGTGCTTCTTCCACATATTCACCAATCGATTCTCCTACTGTCATAGTTCTTCTGAGATGTATTCTTCTTCTTAGGCGCTTTCTTCTTAAGCTTCTTTCCCATTGTTCTACGGATCTCCTTCAAGCAATCAAGCTTCTACCAAAGGACCTCCTCTGATACCAATTGTTGGAAATAATACTAAGAGTGGGGGGGGGCTCGAATCAATATTATCAAATCAAACACTTTTTCAATTCCATACTTAGATTCATATACGCTACTTCATTTAAGGGAACCTACATGTACACGCAACTGTGTCTAATGCAACCAGCGTATATCCAGTAAACTTATGATTCAGTTAATCCATTAAATGTTGATCTTTAGTTAGTGCATCGGAACTTTATTAAACATATGAACAGTAAACAGGTGCAGTAAAACAGAATAGATCATCACACACAAGAAGCACACATGAGCACCATGATGTAAGGTGGAAACCCAATGTGGGTGAAAACCACTTGCTGCAATTTGTCTCTATCTTCTTTTAATAAGAAACTTCTTTTTACAATATTTCTGTACTAGTGCAGCCTTATACCAGTATGCAAGCTTCTACCTGCAGAAGGTTACAACCTCCTCTCATTCTCCAGCTTCTCCTGGAAGGGAGCTACAACCCCCTTAGCTCTTGTACTAGCTGATCCTTTTACTAGTACGTAGGCGTTGGCCTACTGAATTCTCCAACCTTCACTCATTTTCCAGCTACCATTAGAAGGGAGCTACAATCCCCTTAGCTCTTGTACTAGCTGATGTACTAGTACGTAAGTGCCGACCTACAGAAGGCTACAACCTTCTCTTTCTTCCTTCAGGTACCATGTTTCATAAATTTTCAGACTGGATACTCCTGAAGCACAACACCATAATCTTAAGGCCATGTTTCATCCAGTTTTCATACTGGACCCATCAATATCATTGAAGCACACAATCAATCAACACTAGCATCATCAAGCTCTGAATCACTGAACCATTGAAACCCTGTCAACAAACCACAATCACCAGAACACAGTGCATAACACAGAACTCTGCAACAATGTTCAGATCTAACTGTATCATCAAAAATCATGCATCAGAGTGCATACGCTACTTGGAAGATCCAAACCAGCATGTATACACAACTTCACGAAAGTGAACCAGCGTATATGTCATTAATTACTTAGTTATGTCTTCGCCGCACTTCCTAACTTCAGACGTAAGCAGATCATTACATATACAAGGATAATATGTGTGTTAACAACCAGATATAGTCCATCAGATCACATAAAGATAAGTCATTATGATCCCAATCTAGTATTATATCTCATCCATCAGCATTGAAGCTAAACACAATCAACCAAACTGAATATGTAGAATTCTGACACCAGTAAACAGTCATCAGAACTCATCAACAACCAGAACCACCTGTACCTTCAAACATCATAGTTCATATAGTATGTTCTACTTAGATCTATCTAACCTGCGTATGTACGCACTTTTATCATAGTTAACCAGCGTATACATCTGTAAATATTCATTCATGATTTGCAGCTATTCCAACCTTGAGTTATACCCAGATCATAATATTTACAAAACATTACATGCATCAATATACAAATATATAATAAAAATGATCAAACCATATATAGATGATTCATTCCAAGCCATTAGATCTCGATCTATCCTTAGATCTTGTTCTGCATCAACCGCTAAGATTCCTCCTTAGCTCAGATCAAGAAAAGCATTATGAACCCATAATCTGCATAATAGATCTCATACTTCATCAGATATTCTTCAAGACTTTCTGAGTGCCTTTGCGTAATGATCTTCTCCTCCTCTTATAGTCTTAGGCCTTACTCAATACCATGGTCCAAAACCACTTAGAACCAATACCTTGGACAAATACCATGGATCACAATACCAAGGTCCAAATACCACGGAACAAAACCCAATGTACACACCTTCCTTTGCATGAAAGTGCATGTATACATATATGCGCCTTTTGGTTGGCTAACCCACATGTATACGTGGCTTTATCAAGGGAAACCTGCATATATCTTTTTTTCTTCATTCTATGAGCCTAAACTATGATCTATCATCTTAGTAAGTTTCCATCAAGGACAACACCTATATAATAATGCCAACAATCTCCCCCTTTGGACTCGATGGCAAAGTTAACTTGCCATACTAAGAACTGTCATCTTAATGAGTTGTCATTGTTCATTACATCTGAACTGATTCCTTTGAGATGCCCTGCATCCCATGTATTCTGTCACATCTGATCTCTCTTTTGTAGATTCATCTAGTTATATATAAGTGAGATGTTCTGCTACAAGTGGGTTGCCATCAAGTAGAACACATGCATCATAATGCCAACAATCTCCCCATTTGGACTTGATGGCAACAACCATACCAAGTCACTCTCCCCCTTTGACATCAATGGCAAAGGGCAGACCAAGATATTCTCTTCCTTGATTGATGATACCTACCCTATTGACCGCAACCTCTGTATTCATTATTGCTTTCATCGCAGCTCCTCCAGTAGATATTGATGGTATTCGTGAACCGGTTTTTGGTTCTCTTCTTTATGGAAACAATATTATCTCCGGTGCCATTATTCCTACCTCTGCAGCTATCGGTTTGCACTTCTATCCCATCTGGGATTTACATTCCGTTGTCCATACTCCCCCTGAGTAGCTGTTGAAATCTCTGATTGAGCTCCCCCTTTGTATATGCCAAGGTGTACCAATTTGTCCATGCTCCCTCTGAGTACATGCTGAAATCTCTGCTCTACTGAAGTGTGATGTTCATGCTCCCCCTGACTGTAAGCAAGGTCTGCAAAAAGATGTTCTACAAGAAGAACATGACTCTATACATCATAAATTACCTTCCTATCACCAAAGACTCATACATACATCCATCTTCCAACCAAGTGGCGATATACCAATATTGACTCATCCACCCAACCAAGTGGGGATACACCAGATACCAATAGTTTATACATTACTGAAATATTACATCATCCTTCCCATGCATAGTGGGGGTACAAATTACATCATATGACCAAAAGGGATTCATCAAATGACTACAATAGATAGAGACAAACTATTACATCATGAGTCTTGATATGACCTTTACATTGAATGATATATATGACATTTATAACAGAGACCAAATATCTAAATAGGACCTTGATCGTCGTTAGCAACTATCATACACACTGTATGATCTGCTCCATTCTATCAACAACCTCCAGACCAACAACTTGTATATGTCCATTAGTGTATAAGTCATCAACCTGAAACAAGGTATGTCTACATATAGATATCAACTCATCGTTTTGAACATTATCATAGCCTTCCATGAATGAATTCTAGATATGACATACAAAATCATTCACATTATATCATATGTGAAAAACACCATAGCCATCTCATCAATGTCAAGATCTGTATGATCTTATATATCATCCATGTATCATCACTTGGGAACATCTGCATCAATCAAAATATGTAAGTATCAACCTATAATCATATAGGTAAGAACTCACCATCATCATGTTTCTAACAATGCAACTTTGAGTAATCATCCATGTATCCAACATACTGTATATAGCACTATGTATCTTGAGATCAAGATCTTTTGCAATACTTCTTGATATCATCAACAACAACAATCCTAATCCATGTGAACTCCAAGAACTATAGGAATCCTGCATCATAACTGTATTATATGTCGACAGCAACATATGAGTGACTCATCATCAAGTAATGAAATTGTGTATTCAAGCTTTGTACTTATCCTTATCCTTATGAAGATCACCATGTTAGCACCATATATGCATCATCAGAGAATCAACCACAAATCTTATCTGAACATCAACTATGTAACCCCAAGAATCATATGAGATTTTATCATGGAAAACTCATAACCATATCATAGCAAGATGTATCATTTAGCCATATAAGCATCATCACCAAGGACTACTAACCATAATGCCAACAATGCATTACTAAAAGTATATGCTCCCCCTGAACCTGTGCCATCTTGTTTACTAGACATTTCCACACATCATCAACAGATTGTAGCCATTATCAAACATAGCAAATAATGGACTCAATCATATTAGACCCTTTTCCTAAGCTTGTCCCACTGCTTTTCTCAAACTAACATATACGTGACTTTGCACTGTCTAACTCCCATATATACGCAATTGTGCAATGTCTAACTCACATATATACGTGACTTCTCTTTATCAAAGTTGTGTATGAGATTGAGAACACTGAAGTTTTACACTTTTAGCTTCCTCTAAGTCTGTTATGTCTTTACATTGTGCTGTGCCACATCTTTCTGATTGTACTTCCTTCTTCTTCCATATCTTCAAATGTGATGATGTTTTCTCCTTTTAGTATGGTGTGCATACTTTGTTCCTGCATTCCTTTGCTATATGTCCAAGCTTGTTACATGCATAACATCTTACATGTTTCATACTCCTTCTGTAGCAATCAACAGCTTTGTGGCCAAACATATTGCAGGAAAAATAATATCCCTTAAAGTACCTAGAACGTGATGATCTTTTTGTGAGATGGTCTTGAACCATTCTACTTCTGCATCTGGCTGCAACATGTCCAAGATTATGACATAAATAACATTCAACATTATTCATCGGAGGAGTAAAATATTTTCTTTGAAAAATTTCTTTCCTTGGTTGTTGATGGAATTGACCTTTCATCTCCTTGTCGAGCATTTCATATTGTGCATTTTTTGAACTAGATTCACCTTCAATAGATTCATGAAAACCAAGACCAGTTTTGATAGCAGGAGACCTTTGACTACTAACAATATCATCCAAGATCTTAGTACTATCTTGAAATCGTAAGAGCTTATCCTTTTCTTCTAAGTTATCTTTTAGAATATTTACCTCAACCTGATGTGCTCTTCCTTTTCATGATACTGCTTCTTCATGTTTTCTTCAGCTTTTCTTCCTTCTTCCAACTCATGTTTTAATTCATGAACTTTGTTTTCTTGTTTTTCAAGAGCTTGGAGTAGTTCCTTATTCTGCTTATTTGATTCTTCAAGATCTTATTTTAGCAGAGGATCATAGCTTCAAGACTTTCATAGTAACTGGATCTTTCTCTGAGTTTCTTGATTATTGTGCTCCTTTCATTTACTTCATTTCTTAATGATGTCACTTCATCCTGCAACTTTTGACATTGATCTTCCTTTTCCTTGAATAGCTTCCTTACCTTCTTTCCTTCATCTAGTTGAGCTTTTAGTTTGGTAACATCTCCTTTGGATATACATTCCCTTTTGTGCAATAGATCTTGTTGATCTCTAATTTTGTCTGTAAGCCTTTTAAATTCTGCCTCTATTTGATATCTTTCTCACCCATAAGAGCAAATTCAGTTTTTTCACTATCACTTTCATCATCTTTAAATGGATGGAGAAATGTATCACCAGAGGATAACAAATTCATACCTGATAGTTATTTTTCTTGTTCATCTTCATTCTAAAGTGATTATGAATCTCAAGTGCTTCTTCCACATTTTCCCCAATCGATACTCCCACTGTCATAGTTCTTCTGAGATGTCTTCTTCTTCTTAGGCGCTTTCTTCTTAAGCTTCTTTCCCATTGTTCTACGGATCTCCTTCAAGCGATCAAGCTTCTACCAAAGGACCTGCTCTGATACCAATTATTGGAAATAACACTAAGAGGTGGGGGTGAATCAATATTATCAAATCAAACACTTTTTCATTTCCATACTTAGATTCATATACACTACTTCAATTAAGGGAACCTGCGTGTACACGCAACTGTGTCTAATGCAACCAGCGTGTATCCAGTAAACTTATGATTCAGTTAATCCATTAAATGTTGATCTTTAGTTAGTGAATCAGAACTTTATTAACCATATGAACAGTAAACAGGTGCAGTAAAACAAAACAGATCATCACACACAAGAAGCACAGATGAACACCATGATGTAAAGTGGAAACCCAATGTGGGTGAAAACCAGTTGCTGCAATTCGTCTCTATCTTCTTTTAATAAGAAACTTCTTTTTACAATATTTCTGTACTGGTGCAGCCTTATACCAGTACGCAAGCTTCTACCTACAGAAGGTTACAACCTCCTCTCATTCTCCAGCTTCTCTTGGAAGGGAGCTACAACCCCCTTAGCTCTTGTACTAGCTGATCCTTTTACTAGTACGTAAGTGTCGGCCTACTGAATGCTCCAACCTTCACTCATTTTCCAGCTACTATTGGAAGGGACCTACAACCCCCTTAGCTTTTGTACTAGCTGATGTACTAGTACGTAGGTGCCGACCTACAGAAGGCTACAACCTTCTCTTTCTTCCTTCAGGTACCACGCTTCATAGATTTATGGACTGGATACTCCTGAAGCACAACACCATAATCTGAAGGCCACGTTTCATATTCATATTGGACCCATCAATATCATTGAAGCACACAATCAATCAACACTAGCATCATCAATCTCTGAATCATGAAATCACTGAAACCCTATCAACAAACTGCAATCACCAGAACATAGAGCGGAACACAGAACTCTACAACAATGTTCAGATCTAACTGTATCATCAAAAATCATGCACCAGAGTGCATACGCTACTTGGAAGAGCTGAACCAGTGTGTATACGTAACTTCACCAAAGCGAACCAGGGTATATGTCATCAATTACTTACTTATGTCTTCACTGCACTTCCTGACTTTAGACATAACCAGATCATTACATATATAAGGATAATATGTGTGTTAACAACCAGATCTAGTCCATCAGATCACATAAAGATAAGCCATTATGATCCCGATCCATTATTAGATCTCATCCATCAACACTGAAGCTAAATACAATCAACCAAACTAAATATGCAGAATTCTGACACCAGTAAACAATCATCAGAACTCATCAACAACCAGAACCACCTCTAACTTCAAACATCACAGTTCATATAGTATACGCTACTTAGATGTATCTAACCTGTGTATGTACACACTTTTATCATAGTTAACCAGCGTATACATATGTAAATATTCATTCATGATTTGCATCTATTCCAAACATGAGTTATACCCAGATCATTATATTTACAGAACATTACATGCATTAATATACAGATCTAGAATAAACATGATCAAACCGTATAAAGATGATTCATTCCAATCCATTATATCCTGATCTATGCTTAGATCTTGTTCTCCATCAACCGCTGAGATTCCTCCTTAGCTCAGATCAGGCAAAGCATTATGAACCCATAACCTCCATACTAGATCTCATACTTCATCAGATATTCAAGACTTTCTGAGTGCCTTTGCCTAATGATCTTCTCCTCCTTTTATAGTCTTAGGCATTACTCAACACGATGGTCCAAAACCACTTAGAACCAATACCTTGGACCAAATACCATGGATCACAATACCATGGTCCAAATACTGTGGACCAAAACCCAATGTATGTGCCTTCCCTTGCATGAAAGTGCATGTATACGTATAGGCACCTTTTGGTCAGCTAACCCGCGTGTATATGCAGCTTTATCAAGGGGAACCTGCGTATATCTCTTTTTCTTCATTCTGTGAGCTTGAACTGTGATTTGTCATCTTAGTAAGTTGCCATCAAGGACAACACCTATATCATAATGCCAACATCTTGGTGTTGTTGTTTCCATCAAGTCCAAAGGGGGAGATTGTTGGCATTATGATATAGGTGTTGTCCTTGATGGCAACTCACTCATATGAAAGTTCACAATGCAGCAGGTCAACACCAAAGGATTATATATCAGACTCCAACGAATGAAGAAAGAGAGGTATACGTTGGTTCACTATGTCCAAGGCACGTATACACGTAGTTTAACAGAAGAAAAGTAGCATATAACATATACACGCACTTTCACAGGAGGAAAAGCGTGTACATGCTGGAAAACCAAGTTTTTGGTCCAATATATTTGATCCAAGGTATTTTGGTCCAAGATATTTGGTCTAAAGTTTTTGGTCCAAGGTATTGACCCTAGGTATTGGGTCCAAGGTATTGGTCCTAAGTGGTTTTGGTCCAAGGTATTGAGAAAGGCCTAAGAGTATATAAGGAGGAGAATATCGTTAGGCCAAGATGTGCGAGCAATGAGATTATAAGGAATACTTCTATCTGAAGTATATTTTATGTTGTAGGGTTATGCTTGGGACTGGATCTGAAATATTCATGTACACCTTGATTTCAATATTGGATCAGGAATCATGAGACTTGAAATGACTTATTCTTGAATGATCTGATATTGTTTGAGAACAGATATAATTTTTTGCACCTGTTCTATTTGTTATCTATCATGATTTGGGTTTTTCTAAAGTTTGGAATTACAACAAAGGTCTGAGTCAAAATTTGCAGATCTGTATGCAGGTTCGTCTTGGCCAAAGAGTGTGTACACACAGGTTCGGTTCTTTCAAGTAGCGTATACACTCTAATGCATGATTTTTGAGGTTACAGCTGATTCTGAATGATTCTGGGTTCAACACAGTGTTCTGATGTCAGTGATCTGATTGTTCGGATTAACTGAATATTGGTTGATGCATTTTAAGTTTTAAAAAGCTTTGATGGGTCCACTGTGAAAATTTGATGAAACGTGGCCTTCATATTGCGGTTTTGTGATCCAGGAGTATCCAATCTGAAAATTTATGAAACGTGATCCCTGGTGGAAGAGTGGAGTTTTCTATAGGCTGGCACCTACATACTAGTAAACATGTTGGCTAGTACAAGAGCTAGGGGGTTGTAGCTCCCTTCCAGTAGAAGCTGGAAAACGAGAGAAGGTTGTAACATTCTGCAGGTAGAAGCCTACGTATTGGTATGAGTCTGCACTAGTACAAGATTGTAAACAGATTTTCTTATTATTAAAAGAAGTCAGAGACAAAAAAAACAGGTGGTTTTTACCCACATTGGGTTTCCACCTTAAATCTTGGTGTTCATGTGTGTTTCTTATGTGTGATGCTTTATTTTTCTTTTACTACACTGTCTAATAAATCTCTGATATACTGGTTTAAGCTCAACACATGATAAATTATCTAAATCACAAGTTATCTGCATATATGTTGGTTTATTTAATTACAGTCGCATCTACACGCTAGTTCACTTCACTGAAGTAGTGTATATAAATCTATTTGGGAAATAAAATTATTTATTTGATAATATTAATTCACCCCCCTCTCATTATTATTTCCAACAAATAGCAATGCCGAAAAGTGGCCACTGAGTGATAACTCGAACTAGAAGCATAACACTCGATATAACTTGAGAAGCCAAGGGCCATCTTCCACACAAGAGTTGACAAAATAGAAATTGAAAGAGAATTTGTTAAGGAAGACCACTCCACCCATAAACTCAATGCAAGACACTTAGAGAAAGTATTAAAATGAAGTTATGGTGAAATGTACTTTCGCAGGCAGTAAGAGTAAGTCCATCACTTTGGAATAAGAAGACAAGCCCACTCCCCCAGAAACTTCGACAATATCTTCCATACTGGATTACAACACAACATAGTTAAAGAGATGAAGAAAGTTCACGTCAATATCTCACTTTTCAAATTGACGAAGATTGTGAGGTGACGAGACATTCTCCGACGTACACTCAGACAATTCATCTCATGTAATGATGCTTCTTCATAGAAGGGATCTAAACCTGGTAAGTCCTCTAGTTCCCAGAATTCTATACATAATGGTTGAACATTTTATGTAAACAAACTCTACCCTCTACCTTTTATTAACTTTTGAAATTTTCGGTTATAATGTACATACTTTCTTAGTTGATTATGGTGCATTAGTAAATATAATTCCTCTATCTGTCACAAAGAAAATAAATGCAAAGTGGGATAAAATGGATGCATGGATCATTTAGTTGGACACGAATCTTGTCCACTAAATTGATGAACTCAAGAATGTGCTCATTCCTTTATCATATGATCACTGAGTTCACCAATGTATAAATATAGTAATTTTGGACATTCTAGAAGCATATGGTGTATTGTTAAGCAGAGACTAGTTTAATAAACTACGAGGGTATTTTGCGATGGACTGGTCACATTTTTGGCTTCCGTACAAAGGCATAAACAATCATATTTGGGTCTACTCAGAGCAGTACATGAAGCACACAGTAACTCCCTTAGAAAATGAAAATGAGCCAATGCCTTTTTTGAATCTCATCTTTGGAAATTTCTTCTTGGAAACTAATCTACGGTGTTATCTTACATAGCATCCCTAGTTCTGTGAGACACACAATTGGAGCTCCTTCCTAGTCCAACTGGTGAAAATGACATCTATATAGTTAGTAGTAGTAGTAATAGTAGTACTAGTGTAACACATAGTCCTTGTACATATGATTCTTAGACATTATATTTTGATGGTTCAAAAACATAGGAGGGATCTATAGTTGGTTGTGTTTTAGTAGACCCGCGACAGAGAAAACCTCTGATCTCAAGCTTCTTGGAATTCAAATGCACAAACAACACCACATAATAAGAAGCACTCATCTTGGGTAAATTACAAGAGGCATCGACCTCAATGTTGTGGTTGTAAAAGTAGTAGGTGACTCAGAAGTTGTCATATGGCATGTACATGATACTATACATTGTGTGTCACCTCATCTGGAAAATTATCAACAAGAGGTATGGGGTTTAATTTCGCATTTCCAAGATTTTAAAATTATTTATGTTCCTAGAATATGTAACACGACTGCAAATGCATTGGAAAATGTTGATGTAAGGTTTTCACCATTTAGGGATGGTGCTTTTGTAGAGATTATTTATAAGCCATCCATCCCTAACAATATTACTAATTTACGGATTTTTAATAATGACAAGTAAATACTTCACTTTAAGGAAAACAGTAATGTATTGAAAGAAGCAGCGATTGATGAAGACGAGCCTGCTAAAGTGTTACAGGATGTAGCCTACACAAGCAAAGATAACCACATGCTGAAAGGCATGGTATCATTGGAAAAGTTGTATGAGTTGTAAAATTGCTTCCAAGGGACAGTTAATATGAAAACCCATAGCTCAACGTTGTCGCATGAGAAAATAAGTTTCAGAACATAAAAGGATATGAATTTTTTCAATCTTGCTACTTACTGCAAACCACATGAGCGACAAGATTTCATCCACTTGTTCAAGCAATACCAAGATTTATTTGCATGGACAGGCGATGAGCTCAAAACTTATGACACGTGAATAATCAAGCATGTGATTCCAATCAAAGAAGGGGCCAAGCCATTTCAACAAAAGTTGTGCAAGGTGCATCCAACGCTTGAGCCCTTGATTCGGAAAGAGTTAAGGAAATTGTTGGATGCTCGGATTATATACAAAGTGAAAAATTATACTTGGGTATTGAACCTGGTGCCAGTGAGAAATAAGTCTAGGAAAAATCTGCTTGGGTGTTGATTTTTGTAAATTGAACCGTGCCTCAGACAAAGATAATTATACCGTTCCATCTATGGAATAGATAATGCAAACAATATCAGGGTCAGAGATGTTTTCTTTTTTGGATGGGCATTCCAGTTATAACCAAGTTCTAGTCTCAAATCTTGATAGACTAAAGATAACTTTCCGCACAAATTGGGGTACATTCGCATTTAAAAGAATACCATTTGGGTTTATCAACATTGGTGCAAAATTTCAACATGCCATGGACATCACATTCCATGAATTGATCAGATTGACTGTAGTGGTCTATCTCAACGATGTCATGGTAGTTTCCAATAAGAGATTTGACCATAAATGCCACTTGAAGAAATTTTTCGAGCGATGTCGCCAATATGGGATATCGCTTAATCCAAAAAAGAGTATTTCTATGTTGTATATAGTTAATATCTCAGGCCATATCATTTCCAAAAGTGGGGTTAAAATAGACCTAGAGACGTTCAAAGAAATTATGCAGATTTTATTCCCTATGAATAAGAAAGCTATGCAGTCTTTCCTAGGGAAAATCAACTTCCTCTACAAATTCATCTCTGATTACGATCACATCGTGAAGCCTATACAGGAGATTATTAAGAAGGATGTGATATACAAATGAAATAAAATGGAAAAGAATGATTTCTCATGTATTAAGCAACCCATTGTAGAAGCAGCCACTTTGTACAACCCATATTTCAAAAAATATTTCTTGCTATACACCTTCGCTTCTGACACTTCTCTCATTGTTGTTCTTATGCAAAAGGATGATCAAAACAATGAGTGGCCAATATATTTCATGAGTGCTAGCCTCTAGGGACCTAAAATGAGCTATCCTACCATTGACAAGCAAGAATATGTAGTTTATAAGGCGATGAAGCATTTATGACCATATCTCTTAAAAAATCATTGTATCATTGTTGTTCTGCACCTAGAACACATATCACTATTCATTCAACAAGAGATGGGAGAAAGAAGAGTGAACTGGATGATTGGTTTATGAGAGTACGACTTGGAGTTCAAACTATTTCTCACAATCAAGGGCCACATTCCTTATCAGAGAGCAGAACAATTAGTGGATGCAAAAAAAGAAGATCCTTCGAGATGGGAGATGGAGAACGAAATGTACAATGACGAGAAAGCCTCCCCCACTATGATCGCAAACTCTTGGTATGTGTACATTTTCCAATACCTTGAGCATGACATCGTTCCCTCTCATTTATCAACACTGTAGAAGAGGGAACTTAGAATTAAAGCATTATCTTATCAGTTGGTGCATGGGGTGATTTTTAGAAAGCATCATAATGGAGTATTGCTCAGGTTCCTAGAAGCGCGTGATTCAGAGAAAGTATTGCGTGATCTCTATGATGGACCAGCCAGGGTACACTTTCTGGGTAGCACAATAGTGTATATGGTTATGCGGGTCAGTTTCTATTCGCCTACATTCTCCAAATATTCTCATGCTAATGCCTGCAAGTTTCCGGTTTGTCAAAGGTTTGTTGACCGAAACAAGAAGTTTGTTGACCCATTGCAGCCTATGATAATGGAATAACCATTTCTATAGTGTGGCTTGGATTTCATTTGAAATATTTTTGCATTTGTCAAATCAAAATCACTATATTCTCACTGCTACATACTACTTCACATAGTGGATAGAAGTAGTTTTGCTCAAATAGTTGAATGATCAAGAAGTCATCAAACTCCTTAGGTAGAATATCATTTCCAGGTTTTACATTTCAACTTCGCTTGTTTTCGATAATGCGACATATTTTTCATCGCTAAAATTATATGATTTTGCATTAGAAAATGGAATCGTATTGAAACATTATGCTAACTACTATCCATCGGGGAATGGTCTTGCTAAGTCCACAAATAAGAAACTTATTTGTATCATCAAAAATTTCTTCTTTGGTAAATGCCTTATGGATTGATCGAGTCATGCCAAATCCCTCTCTAAAAACCTCTTCTTACTTCCTAGTGTATGGAAAAGAAGTCATCCTTCCTCCTAAAATATACTTTCCTACTCTCTAGATTTCGAAGGAATCCCAGGGAAAGTCATGTTTATTAGTTCAGCATTGGATGGACACTCTACACAAGATATAGGAAGAAAGGCTGAAAAAAAAAAAAAATTCCCTTCATTGGAGCCACAACAAGAGGTGGTTTGATAAGAAGTTTGTAGGGAAAAATAACTTTATTGTGGGTGAATTAGCCTTGAAGTGGGACAAAGTCCAAGAGTACAGAGGAAAACACACCAAATTTCAATCCTTGTAGATTGGACCATTCACTATTCACAAAAATCTTTCCCAACACATATATCTTCCACAATCACTAGATGTGAACATTGACTCTCTCACCGTCAATGACCAAGACTCAAAACACTACTTTCATTGATGAACTAGGGTTGTGCCCAACACTATGTACGTAGTATTTTTTTTATTTTTTATTTTTTATTTTTTATTTTTTTATTTTTTTTATTTTTATTTTTTTTATTTTTTTAATTAACTTATTTATTTTATTTTTATTTTTTTCATGATGTAAATAAATGTTGCATGTCAACGTGTTGTCCAACTTCTTTGTGTGTGGTTGAATTAAAAGGGAGCCTTGTGAAACTTAAACATTTGGCTAACCTTTGGTCCATCTTCCTTATCTTGGTTATATCTTTTCGTCAATGAAGTTCTGATGGAAAATACGATCCATCTGTGAGGATAGTTTTCATTAAACAATGAACTCGTGTCTATTCAGGAGGCCTTATTGCCACACTCAGTTTTTATGTTTCAATGTTTTCACGCCTATCCAATCCGTAAAACAGGAGTAGGGGAAAAATCTAAATGAGAAAACCAAAATGAGAAGTCTCTATATGCTTCTATTAAGGAACAATCTCTCCTTCTCTCAATAAGTCAAGGTCCCTTTTTGGTCCATAAGATGAATAAGTGCCAATGCACAATCCTATAAAATAAATAAATAAAGGTGAAAGCAAAAAAAGGCTTCCTGCTGAGAGAGATGAAGAAAGCAACTTTTTCGTGTATTTTCGAGGGTTCTTGGTAGCGATGCAATGTTTGTACTCATATAATGACTTCGTTGGAGTATCTCTAGGCCTACTAGTAGTGGACGAACACCAGAGATGAAAAATCATACTCTGAAAATGTAAATCTCATGAGCTACACTACCCTTCCCAACTGGAAACATTGTGATACCATTGAATCTTATGTTGTGTTCAATTGAGAAAGGTATAAAGGGGACCATGTTTATTCATGCAGGAAGTTGGCGACCTAAAGTAATATACATAATGAATTAATGCTCCCCAAAGAGATGAAGCCTTGCACAAAGGAGTTAACCAAGACAAAGAAGATGGAATTCTACTAGTGTATCACCAAGTTTTGTCACTGCTACAACACCATCGAAATTTTTGGCCAACACTAAATTTCGGAGCCTTCCTTGGTCTTGTACATTGTCGTTGCAAATAGTGAAACTCATTCCATGTGTTTCTTTGAGATGTTTTTGTCCCTTTTGTAAGATAGGAAAAGTTTCATCTTTTCTCATGTTAACTGTCTCACAATATGTATAAGCCTGTTCTTGTGGTTTCAAGGGGCTACCATTTTTCAGATTAGTTAATCTATCCATGCAAACATATGTCACTCTCATTTTGAAAGTTTCAAACATTGTCAAACAAGTGTCGTCACAGTTGTCGCAAAGTGTATCTTGAGTGTTGCACCTGTCATACATTGTTGTAAAGTTATCACACTAAGGGAAACAGATTGTTCATGTGTCCAAGATGATATATGTTATTGTGTCATCAAGTATTCTAAGTTTTTGATCACAATTGAAGTCTTATTACTGTTCACATCAACCTTAGGAATCCCACACTTGGCCAATTTCTGAAAAGCTTCCCGACCAAGCAACCTAGCTTCACCTGACGTCTCTAAACTCCACATTGGGCTCTCTCAGTCCTCTAGCTGTGAACTTGCCTCTTGAAGCTATGCAATGTGTAGTTCCTGCCTCCCAGGATTGTTGTACTACGTAGTTCAAGTGCTCAAGCGTTGATTTTGGCTCCTCGAATGGGCAATCCATATTCCGAACCTGGCCTTAACTGCACTTTGCACAATCTCTAGCCTCAAGCTCATCCCTTGAGCCCCTAGTTCATGTAATTGAAAAATGGTCCATTCTCCTTGGTCTCCCGAAACTGTGCAATGTGATGATCCAATGCTCATCCCTTCAGCCCATCACACTAGCTTCCATAATTGCACAGTTTTCTTCCTCAACCCAGATTGGATTGTGCATGGTGGAGTCTTAAGGCTCAAGGTTCACCCTAGACATCTTGAACTACACAACTGCATAGTCACTGAGCCCGTCTCCCATCTTGTCACCTAGTTATGTCTCAGCTAATGGGTCAATATGAGTTATCTTAGGATAGTGGTTTTCATACTAATGTCATCTCATCATGAGTAAATTTTACATGCATGTACCTTATCATACAATGGAAAGATGATGAAGAATGATATCAAGAAGGGAAACATGTTGAAAGACATCTTTGTAGTTGAGTACGCAAGCTAATCAACCGAGAGAAAGAAAATGGACATGGTTTGTGATCACAACTCAAGACTTGAGACCTTTGAAGATTCCTTATCACCAAACCATGTGGAGGTGGAAATAAAATCATTCTTAAGCAGATACGCAACACACAACAACATAAGTGGCTTGACATTGCCACATCATCAAGCAGTCCATGTCAGCAGTTTCATGTCATGCCATGTCATGAGTTGCCACATGCCACACCATTATGGTGGATTATGTAATTCATGTTTTGAAAATGTATTGTCAATTGAAAGTCCAAAGAACATGTATGGAATATGAAGAGTCATGTAAAATTGAAAATTCATAGGAAGTCAAACAATCATGAGGGTAGATGAAGAGTCACAAGGAATGTGAAGCATCACCTCCTCATTATTATATATACAACCTCATTATAAGAGAAAGGGACTTTTCACCTTGGCTCTTACCACAAGGCATTAGAGAGATAAGCTAGTTCCTTTGAGGAGCAAAGAATGGCTCAAACACTCCACTATTGGAGCTAGTGGTGTTCATTGTATACATGTGTCTTGGAACTTTTACTTAATATAGGAAGCCTTATGGCCAACACGTTATTCATGCACGAAATATGGATATTTGTCAACCTATTATGTGAATATTTGTAATTCATGTTTGCTTTCATTTGTGCTAAACTAGTTGAACTATTTTGATTATTTTGGTACTTATCATATTGAGAATGTGTTGTAATTTCTATTATCATTGTCGCATCCTTATGGATTATTCTGCTAGATATTCGATAAATATTCCTTCTTAGAATGGCTGCAATCGCCATCACATCTTTGTGGACTATTCCACTTAACTTTTTATAGATATTTCCTATTTATGTGTGTCTCTACTAGGATGATACTACTACCTCCCTCTTAGAGGCTCACTTCTTGTCCCCTCTACAGTGAAAGAACTTTGACACACATATGACCGAACACTCACTAGGCACACCCCTTTCTTTTTGAAGGCACATTTGCACTCCTCTCTCTTGCTGATAGTCAAAACCAAGGAATATCTTTAAGATAACTGATAATCGGGCCATATTCCGGATGGGTCTCCTATCCCAAACGGTGTGAGATCTAATTGGGACCACATATAGGGGATACCCCCTTAATGTTGGCAGGTGTAGCACCACCACTAATATATTATTTAAAAATTAAAAAAAAAACACACATTAAAAATAACACATTTAATTAAACAAATAAAGAAAGAAAAAAATAGTTTTAACATGTACACATAACAATTATAAATTAAATAGATAAACAATATAAAACATTATTTATAAATACAAAAGTAAATTAAGACAAATAGTGTCATCATAGGGAGGGCATTGGTGGGAATTTCCTTTCCACTCATGTGGTCAACCCCATGCCCTAGCTATGTAGCAACTTCAGGTTGGTTGTGTGGGCAGAGGGGAAATGCCTAACATTGCACCTCCCTTCCCCGCTCCCCGCCTACCACAACAACATTGTTCATTGTTTTTTTCGTTATTTATTTATAAATTTTATAAATAAATTTTATTTATTTATTTTTAATTTTAATTTTATAATTTTTTATAAATTATTTTAAGCGTGTTTTTTTTTAAGTATATATTTTTCTAAAAGTGCTTTAATGTGTGTTTGTGTGTGTGTGTGGAAAGAGAGTGAAAAAGGGTCCTAACCTTTTATCTTTTATTTTGAAGTTTTCTTTCCTCGTAGTTTATTGCTTATATATTTAGATCATTTTAGGGCATATTTCTGAGTTGATTTTGCCAAAAATTGGCATAGAGTTGTTGGAATCACTAGTTTGAATTGTGAAATCTCCATAATATAAGTGTCATAAAGGTTTTCGAAGGTTCTAATTCCATAAATGCAATCCAAAATGCATTTTAAATAAGCAAAGATCATGATTTGACCAAAAATTGTTTTTCTTAATGAGAGAGAGAGAGAGAGAGAGAGCGCGTGCTAAGCTTCTCTCAATTTTTTTATTGTAATTTATTAAAAAAATTAATAAATAAACGAAAATTATGTAATGAAACTTGTAAATTTATTGTCGACTTCATATTTTTACTTTCTATGGTGCAAATATTCAAGGGAAAAATGTTTAATTAATTGGTTATTTTAAATATAAAAGTAAATCAAAATAAAATAAAAGGGAAAAACATTTAAATAACAAGAATTAAAGAAAAGGAAGGAAGATAGATAAAATGAAACTGTTGATTTTTAGGGGTTTTAATAGTCATGATATTTGTTATTTAATGCTATGGTTTTTTTTTATTTTTTTTTCTAATTTTAACCATATAAAATGTGTGATGTTATATCACCAAATTTTTATCTTAGCATCCTTTTTCATGCTTTCATAGTCATGATGTTTGGTATTTAATTTCATCTTTGAAAAATATTTTAATTTTAACCATAAAAAAATTATATATGTTGCATCACCACCTTCACATTTGAATGTGGTTTTTCATGCCTTTTGTAATAAGGTTATTTGGTTTTTAATGTGATAGTTGACAAATCTTGGAATTTTTACCCTACAATAAACAAAAAAAAGTAGACCTTGCATCATCACTTTTAATAAATAAACATCAAAATGACGATTTTATATGACCTCCATAAAATGAATATTTGGTAAAGTTATCGTTGGTAACATTGTTACCCACAAAATATGGTAACAAATAGATTGTGCTGCCAACTTGCCACATAATTTGAAGAAATCTCCAAATAAGATATACCAATAAACAAAATGAAAATCAATTCACATTCTCCCGTAATTATTGATCATTGGAAACTTCACCAAAGAAATTAATAAATTACTAAACCATTCTATTTCACTACAAGGAAAGAACTTTGTAGTGGATATTTTTCAGGAGGTTTTTAGTCTTATAATATTAGTCAAATTTTAAAAAATTCTTCTACAACCTTAGCCATTTTTTTTAACTGGAATGACCATATTTTATACTAAAAAAGTCATGCCCATTTGCAACAAAATCGGTTCTTTACATTAATTGATCCATGCTTCAACAAGTTGATAAAAATTCTTGGTCCATCTAGACTATTGCAGTAGATATGGCTGTCCTTCTTACAAAAAATTTCCCATTCTGGGATATCGACAACTATAACTTTGACATAAATGAAATAATAGGTATATACATTTACAGCTCATCAATTTGATAAAACAATAACAAAAGCAATACAAAGGTGGTCAGATATCCATAAGAGTTGGGTTGTTTAGATCCAGGCCTGGGGAGGCATCTTCTGACTCTTTGGAATTCTCCTGGTCTGTCACATCGTCCACGTTTGCCTACATACCTTCCTCCATGGCTTCCACCTTGATATTCAAATTTTCGAGATGATGGCACAGTGCATCCACTTTGTCCTGAAGTTGCCTAATGTGTTCTTGTTTCTCAATTTCCCTTTCCTGCATGGTCATGTTCTCATGCATTTGCTGAGGCATGTTGTGTTGGAGTTCTAACAGTGCTTCCCACAAGTCCCAATGATCATGAACATAGGTGAGACAAGCGGGCCTATATCTATCACTGTGCATCGAGGAGCTAGCCCTCAGCCCACCAGACCTTGGCCTGTGGCTTCCCCATGTGCCCAACCAAGAATTGTCTTCAATAACTTGCATGTTGGCTTCCGAAACCTCACTTTTTATCAAGCTCCATAAATTGGCACTTTTTTTCACGATCTTCCACAACCAAGCACCCTCTCTCACCCACAACAGACTTCCCTGATCCTCGGCAAGTATACACCACCCAACCTCATGCCTACTCCAATTCTCCTTCCTCTTCTGGAGAGAGTTATGTACCCACTCGGTATTCCAAATCCATTCTTTCTGCAAACACTTAGAAAAACTGAAGCTCAACATCTGCGACCTTCAATTGTACTTAGAATTTCTTTATTTTCCTTTCAAACCTCAGATAGACAGACCTTCTAACCCTCATTTCGACTCTTCATAGCATAATTCCCCGCCTTCGTGACACTGAAATTGATACACATCAGCCTAGGCTCTAGCCACCAGGCTTTCACAGAGGTCGTTGCCCCACTCTCAAACCTTAAAACATACAAAATCCAAATACCAGTTTACACTTTATTCCTGTTTCCTGACCACAAAGTGATGCAAAGAAGATTGAGGAGATTATTCTAATCAAGATCCCATGAGTACTCCATCATAATTCCACCCTCCTCCATTAATTTCCCACCAAGCTTCTAATCTCTATCAGGCATCCCCACAATTCTCCCATGAGCAAGCTTCACTTCACTCAAGTCTTGGATTAAATATTTCTCTGTAAAAATCAAAATCCTTGCAGATGCTTGATGTGATGCCCCGCCCAATTTTCCAAGAACCAGGGAAAAAATGGTGATGTCGCAACCGTGATTTAATCTTGAAACAAGTGTGGTACACAATTTCCATAGGACACCATGTTTCAAGAGAGTCTGGATGTCTGGCTTGCCACAAGTCCACATGGCTAGCAAGAGCTAGTAGAGGGTGATGCGATAGGGGGAGGAGGAACCCAGGGTGGTGGTTATAACGTAGAGGTCGTGGTTAGAAAGGGGAGGGGCCATAGGGAAGGGGGAAGGGGAGGGTAATGAGGAAGGGGAGAGGGAATGGGAGGAAGGTGAAGGGAGGCGAGATGGATGGGGGTAAGGATAGGAAGGGGGAGGTGGGGGGAGGAAGATGCCAAGAGAGATCTAAGGGATAAGGAGGGGGGGGGGGGGGGGGGGCTTCATATCAATATGGTATGTTAGATGAAACTTTTGCACTTCCATAGCTATCCTTTGAGACTGTTATCACAAAATCAAGCACTGAAGGCTGCCAATCAGTAAGACTCTGTGTAACTATTTCAAACCAGGCTTTTGACTAAGGCTTAGCCTCCTTAGTCTGAGAGGGCTCTCTCAAAGGTTATGAATGTTGACTAATGACAAGATGGCTAACTCTTATAAGACCCATGAACAAGTATGCTGGCTGGACAACATTGAATTGATTCCCATTGGGCTTATGGAGTCACTCATATCTCAGTAAACAATAACACTATCTTTTCATAGAAATCAGGGCACTTAACATCTAAATGTTCAAACATAACTTTGAAACCACAGTTTGCAAAGGCATACAGGAAGTCAGAGCATGATCCATGAGTTCTGAGTGATTATGCATTAACAAAATTGTAAAAGAACATTAAAGAAAATATACCATCACACATTTGAACAAGAAGATCCTTTGTGAATCCTGAGAAGAAAAAACATTCATTTGCATTACTGGAATCTGTTTATAAATAAACCAAAAACAGTCTTCTCCAAAACATCCAACCAAAACTACACATTTAGCTCTAAAACCAATCACAATGAAAATATTCTGTCAACCACTACAAACTCTTTACTGCCTTGTTAGACATCAAAAGAATTTCTTAGGTCTTTGCACTAGCCTAGGATACAAAGCACATCAGGTTGCTTTCTGAAAAATGCTTTCACAGCCATCAGACCACCTTCATTCCCACTATCCTTTTATTGCAAGCACAAGAGCCCGCTAAAACTGCAACATAGCAGAACTCATTGCTGCACCTCGTCCAGCCATGCTTCATGATATTAACAATTCAACACCTTTCCCAGCTGTTCTTCATTCATTTACTTTTTCTTTTGTCACAATGGACAGAGTGGTACGACTACTAAAGTAGACAAGTTGACCACAACCATGTCTGGATGCAGATCAACATGCACAAAGAGGAAGGTTCTAACTGGAAGTTAAACCCCACTGAAACAATATAAATTATTGAAATTGAATTACTTCGATCTCACATTTTACCATACTGCCGCAGCACTAGTGTCAGGCATTCATGTTAGATCTTCTGCCATGCTTGCATGACGAACAAGTAGCTAGTGAGTATGGCCAAAAACAGATGTGAAATAAGACTTGCACAGACCACCAAAGTGCCGGAAACAAACACCAGATAATAATGTAATCCGCTCTCTGTAGCAATAGCATCCACAGCAGAGAGATTCCATGCTTCCCACATTTCCCAAAAGATAGAATCGTTCCAATGCAGATAACAGACCAGCTTCAAGTGGCAAGAACTGCTTATGTTCTAAAGTAAGTACCACAAGTGTCCCAAAACTTTGCAGTTTAAATATAGCACGCCACATTGCATGAATTGAAAAAGCCTCAAATACCAAAAATACTCCGATGCCGTTGCAGAAATTGTCTGTTATAAAGCGTTTTCAAAACCTTGATCAGTCTTTAATGTGCTATACCCATGGCGAGGCCCTGAAGCACCAAGTTTCTTCCTACACAAGGTATTCCACACGTTAATTGTTTTCTACATCCCTTCGATGCGCAGAAGATTCATTTTTGAGGAGAACTATGAGCTGCTTAACAAATCCAGAGGACCTCAAAAGGTTTCTAGATAATATGAATTACGAGAGGCTGTGGATTCGAACAAATCCCCAATTTCGTAGCGCAGTTAGTACAAAGTCGGTGTTTTCCGCTACGAAATCACTAAAACAGGTTGCGCTGCGAAACTGCTAAAGGATTTATGCGCTGCGAAAACACTTTGTCCTTAAGCTAGTCTGAGCAATTTTGGCAACAGAATTTTCAGTGATAACAGAGACTTTATTTCACACCTACAAATATCTCCCTTCATTTTCTTAAGGAATTTTTTCATACTCACGACATCATTTATTACACATTTTTCCTCCTCCAGATAGCTTGCCTTATTGGCCTATCTATCAACATCATGATTATTTCCCATCAAGACATGATAAAAGGTCACCAAGTCGAAAGCAGGGAGAAAGTTCTGGGCTCTCATAATGATTTGATTCAGGTTAGAGATCTTAGCCTTTGAAGAGTTAATCATATGCCTTATAATGATTATGGAGTCTCCTAACACCTGAATCTTTTTTATCCCATTTCTTTGCGCCAGGATTAGTCCCAAGAGCATTCCATAAGCACCATCTTGGTTATTGGTCTTTTTGCCTAGCCCAAAGCATAACTAAACTCAATGATTCCTTCGGGATTAATGAAAATCCGTTCCCTCCCCCTCTTTCCACTCGAGACAACCTTAGCCATTTTTAATGGCTAGATTTTAGGACATATTTTAACAGCTCTTGCCTATAACTAAAATATTTTAGGTAATCAAATGTCTTAGATGATTTTTTATTCTTGAATGCTCATATTGGTAACACAAATTGGTGCATATTGAGTTAACACATGCCTATGCATACATAAAACTACATGCATTTGTCATCATATCATTAAGAAACACCATTTCCATCTTTTCTTTTCTTTTTTCATATGACACACATTATGGACTACTTCATTCCATTATGTTTTTTGGCACATAGGTTCACATATAATTTGTACAAATCCACCCATTCTTTTCATTTTAAAATATACGGTATCATAAATGTAAATAAGTCACTTACTGTTGTGTATTGATTATTTATTTTTTTACATACTAAAATGAGCACTAGAGGTAATTTTGAACATTCAATGTGATATGTTCATGTATTTTTTTGTTAATACTAATGTGTATATTTGTTTATAAATAATTTGTGTATTATATTCATGTGAATTGTAATAATTTGATATGATAAACATCATTGTACATTATGTCTAGAAAACTCTTTGTACTTCTCCCTACCAGTCAACACACATCAACATTGGAGATGAAATAATGTAGTGGTTGTCTTGTTTCTCGCAATCTCTAGGTGCTCCATAGCAGTGGTATTTTTGGTAGTTATCTTAGTATATTTTAGAATCATTTTATTCTACCAAGTGCATTATATGCAGCCTACATTTCTCACCTGGTAAAAGTGTCATTACAAATTTTTCTGAAGCATAAAAATGTTGGATACCATTTATAAGTGATGTTCTTTCAAAGAGTGAACAAATTGCTTTAAATTTCCATCAATGTAGTTTCTAGTTACAACTTAACCTAAGCTTGTATAAATGCATCATGAAGCTTTGCTAGAGGCATTACCCAAGTACAATGTTAAGAACATTGTAGTCAAGGATTTGAAACATTGGATATTTTGTTTGACTCCAAGAATGGCCTAAGAGAGGAAGAAACTAACTTCAGCTAAGGTGATCATTATGAACCATCATGAATAGATTTTGAATGTCTATAACTCCCAATACTTATATTTGCTCCTTAGTTTGAATACCACTACTCAAACAAGAATGAACTAGGAGAGGAAGAAACTAACTTAACATATTAGGTGATCATTATGAACCATTGTGGCTAGATCTTGAATGTATATAAATCCCAATACTTGACATGTTTTCTCCTTGGTTGGACTACCACTACTCAAATTTTGTTGTCAATTTTGTTGAAATTATGACAAAGGTCAATAGACAATCTCGTAAAGAATTTAAATAACAAAATGGATAAATAACTTGAATGTCTAGAAAACTAGTAGGTCTCTTCCTTTAAAAGAATAGTATTCACTTCATATGAATATTTAACCAAAATTATAATAGCTTTGTCATAAATTGTGAACAAGTTATAATCACTTCCCAATAATAAATATATCCATCTAGGGTTAATGGGAACCCAATTAAATGTCAACTTTTGTTTTTATGCTTGAACTTTGCAACCTACCACTGTTGGAAGTGGAGAGTTGTCAACCTAATATAATTGAAAATTCTTCAAAACTAAAGAGAAATGATAGACATCAGTACTAGTATAGCATTGGAGGAGTGATTTGGACGATTATTATAAGAGACATGATGTGTTCAAGAGAAAACACATATTAGATATAAGGAGTGAAATTAATGTAAACACACTGTTTAAATATCTGAAGAGGGTCACATCCACTCAACACGTCAAGAGGATTCTTTACTCCATCAAGCTCGAACCTCCACCTCACTAATTCCTTGAAGCTTGAACATCATGGGAATTGAACACCCTGTCAAATATAGTTGTTGGGTAGAGAATGTTAGATAGGTAGAGAGGAAGTTCTAAGTTAGAGTGCTGGTCTAATCAAAATAAACAGATGTTTGATGTCATGTTAGATAGATATGTAACTGAAAACTTGAATGATATTCCAATAATGTAAATACATATTTAATACACTAAGATGACTCTTAATATCATATTTCAAAAAGTTGTTTGACCTTTCATATTCACCTATCTATTCATATTTCAAATGATTGACAATGACACAAAAATACAAAAGCATTATATGTCCAACAATATTAAAACCTATATCATTAACAAATATCCTTATCCTATGGTTGAAAAGGTGTGATGTATATATAACAATAGTTAGGACTATGAATTTAATGTTTCCATTCCTTTCTTACTCACATGAATTCCCCCACTACATGATTTCCCCCACTAAATAAGAGGCATGATAAAATCATTTATACTATGGTCTACTTAACTAATCTAAATGATGAAATCCAAATAATATTAGTAAAGACTAAATCAATAAACTAAATTAAAAAGAATAAAGATTAAAAAACAAGTCTCACATCATTTTACAATATCACTTTAATAAATTTTGCAAAAAAAATTAAATTAATATTTAGTCTTACCATTCAAAATTTGTGATCAATTATTTAACTTTAAAATTTGATTATTTAACCTTTGTTTTAAAGCTTAATAGGGATCAATATGTCACTCAATATTTAATAGTTAAAATATGTTCAAAGAGAAAAAACACTATTAATATTGAAACTATACGATGAAAATAAGTTTAAAATAAATTTGTTTCAAACAATAAGCACAAATATCTAGGACTCTAAGAATAACTACCAAGTTTATTTATAATTTTCCATCATTTCTAAAATGATTTTTCACATTTTCCTATATATAAATTACAAAATAAATACCATACAACATATAAAATTATCAAAATTTTATGATAAATAAATATTTTAAATATGGTAAATTATTTTTTTATATTAAAAAAACAACAACCCATTATTAACAATCCTTCATACATCATAAATAATTTTGAAAACTAAATAGTCTTTCGTAATTTAAATAAAATAAATTTTCAATGTACAAATTTAATATAATATTATTTATTAATACTTTTCATCTCTCTTACCAAAGTGTAAGAACACTAACCTATCAACATTTTGAATCTTACTCTCATAATTCTATAAATATACACACTTATTTATTTTATGTTGTTATTTTTGGGATTGATTTATATGGTTAATATTTTTAATTGGGGGTTGGAACTTGGATTCATTATCAAATGTTGCAATTTCAATAAAAATAAATAGATTTCTTTCACTAATGTAAACCCAAAAAAACTTCCCAGGAAAAAATTTTCATCTCAAAAACTTTAGAGTTGATTAAAGGCTATCCTCACATTACCCATCGTCTTTGCCATAATAATCACATAAAAACTAGATAAAATTTGAATTTTTAATAAAATAAACACAATAAAATAACTTAATTCATTTAAATATAAACAACATAAACTTATTTTATTTAAATAAAACCAAATGTTATAATGTGAATTCCAAATATTACAACAATTAATTATTGATTACCCAATATAATATATTACCAGTAAATACTTGCCATCAAATATATACATATAACTTTAAATAACATGAACTTATTTTTTTTCCAAAAAAATAAAAACATTATATCATTCATAAAATTTTTACATTACATCTCATCAAAAACAACTTAATTTATTTCCATAAAAACAAATATTACAGCAATAATTACTTAATTTATTTCCATAAAAACAAATATTACAGCAATTAATTATTGACCAGTCAATAAAGTATATTACGAGTAAATACGTGCGATCAAATTTCAGGACTGCTGCCAGGCATGTTTTTAGCTGTTTGACAGGCATGTAATGACGTTTTTGTTAAAAAGTGAACCGTCCAAAATACGTTCTATACCTTTGAAAACCCATAGCAACAAAAGTTTTTTCAAAATTTTTAAACGTAGAATACGGTCAAAATGCCTCATGACGGGCATTTTTCCTGTCAAATTCCAACCCTGCCTCCATCACAAATAAAATGGCGTCTCACTGACATCAAATGGATAAGACGACGATAATTGTGGCTCCTGCAAATAAAAATAAAATTATATCATAAAAATAGTAATAAATTTAATATTAAAAATGATTAAAACAATATAGAATATATTTTAACATATTAATTTTTGAAGTCTATTTTATGAAACAAAATAGAGTGAAATTAAGTCGTTGAAAGCACTCCATCTCATTGTAATACCTGGAATTTTCCTGGTTTGTAGCTGCCACCTTGGACAAGCATATTTGAAAGATCAGCAGGTTTTCTGGCCTGAACTTTGCCTTGTTTATAGCCGGCTCCTTCGATAACCTTATCTTTCGCTTTTGCTTGCTTATGGCGTGCTTCACGAACTGTATCAGTCATAGAGCTTAACAAACTCCCATAAGTTTTCCCTTCTCCACTCTCAATTGCCTTTATAAAACTGTAAGTCATGGCACCTGTTGATGTAATCTTGGAAAGCGCCTGTTCACAACATTCCCATTAGAAAATTGACTGCGTAATCTTAAAGTTTTTGTTTTACTGGCCATCAATAATTATAAAGAATCACACCGATTTTATATATAGAAATATTTTAAATAAGTATATAATAATAATAATTCATTTTTTAAACGTATATTTGTTAGGCATGGAAGCTTCATCACTCACTTTTCTCCCAATATACCAATAATTAATTTTATTCTTATCTTCCATATTTCCAAAATATTTCATTATCAAAAATATTCTAACCTCTTAAAGATAATCTTACCTTAGTATCTGCAGAGGTCTGGTCATCATCACATCCACTAAAAGATATGGCTTCACCTCCCATTGTTCCTTTGCGCATACCATTTTGAGGTGTATGGTCCTCCCACGCACATTTTCCTCCGCTAAATTTGTCAGCGTAGTAAAATAATAACAATTAATTTTAGAAAACAGATGGATATACTGCTAAAGAAAAGTTGAGAACCAGACATGGATTTAATCTTAGAAGTACTGACCTGGGGTTGAAGACGCAGACGTAGGGCAAATCTAGAACAGTACCACTATGGCAAGCATCGATGATTGCATGCAGTCGAGCCCCAGGAGGAAGGGGTTTTACCAGCGTATCGTTGATCTCATTGTCCACAATCATCCCCGCCGTCTCAAAGTCAAGAGGCAACAGCGTTTCGTCGTAGCCATCAACTTCGTGGCCAGTGTAATCTTTTTGCTGAGAGCCATGCCCAGAATAATGAAACACAAGAGAATCCCCAGGTTGACAATCCTTCACCAGCCAACTCATCCACCTCTGGATGTTTCGTTTTGTAGGGATTCTTTTGGAATCATTTTCTTCCTCTGCAAAAATTCAAACTACACAGCTCAGGTAATGAACACCAGATAACAATAACAGGTGGGTATGAAATTGATATATGAGACATCTGGAAATTAGACGAATTGAAACCATTTATGATAATTGAAACAGTTAATAACTAAATACCTGTGACAGTAACTATAGACTCTTCCGGGAAGTTGAATTTAGTAGTGAGCAGATATTTCATACAGTTCACATCGTTGATGCAGCCTTTCAGCTCGTATGGCGTATTTTTGTAACAAATCCCACACAGAACGGCTCTTTTCTTACTGGAGACTCGAACCACATGAACGGGACTAACAATAATTGGCTCATGTCTGGGTTTGTTAAAATTTAGAGCACCTGGCAGTTTCCTGACGGGATTCGGCCGCCAGCGGGGTTCTGGTTGGCGAATCCCGACATAAACACCGCAGTATTGACAGCGAAAACCAGCAACTTGGGGATGGAGCCATACCTCAGCTCTGCAATTCGGGCAACCCACCAGCTCGGCTTGTGCCATAACAATCTCTCTTCCGGCCAAGCTAATTAACTCTCCTAATACGAGCGTCTGTGTCTTTCAGATGGATCCAAGGAGGACTATATATAGGAAACGTCTGTAATCGTATTTGTGAATTCTTTGCGGTGTGGAATCGTAAAAGGTTTAAGCACACATATTTAGTTTGCACAAATATATGAATTGGGTTCGATCGAATACGCGACAAAGGCAGTCGGTGGGTAGTAGTGTCTCCTACCGGTCCAAGATAACCCGATGCGAACCCCACCCGTTATTGTTTAAGTAGATTCTAACGAAGTGCTTATCATAAACCCTACCTGGCAAGGGAATAAAGTTGACGATGAAGTGTTCAAGAAGTAACTATCTGCTAGTGTGGTAAAGAGATCGAGAAAGGATGTTGAATTTAGACTCACAAGGGCTGAGATCACCATGCATCTGGTCAGTTTTGTTAATCTAAGCACATTGATATTCTTATGATTCTTGTGCCAATAAGTTTGCACTTCGTTCTTTGGGGAACATAGTGTTCAGTTCATCCTTTCACGATTAACTCCATACCTTGTTAATTTACTTTTAATTTAAGTGATTGAACTTTATTTATTAATCTCATCCTTCTTCCATCTTAGAGCTTTCTTATTCTTATATTTTCACTGTATGCTAAGGGGATTTCCTTTCTCTCGATCGGAATAACCCTCCTCACATGCATCTAAGCTTATACCTTGACCATGCCTTTAAGTTTATACCTTAGAAAATGGAAATTGGAGTCTTACCAATGCTCCTTTATGTTTATTACAGCACTTTGTCAATGTTGGGATTATATTTTTACTATCCTAAGGGGATTTCCTTACTCTCTCTCGATCGGAATGACCCTCCTCACATGCCCCTAAGCTTATACTTCGACTATGCTTTTAAGTTTATACCTTAGACAATGGAAGTTGGAATTTTACCAATGCTTTTCTATGTTTATTACAGCACTTTGTCAATGTTGAGATCAATAATACCTTATTGACACTCTCATGTGTTAAAGTTCTTTCTCTACCAATTTAATTGAGAATGTTGTTACCTTCCCAAAAGTTCCTTATGCTTATATTGATACTTTTTTATTGTAAGCAAGAAAGGTGGCATCATATCAACACCCAATAGATTTAAGTGTTGCTCTTCCTTGCATTCTTATTATGGAATGCATTATCCCCCTCAACCTCTCACTCTTAGATTAGTATGTTACTAGAGTATGTAAATAAGTCACTTAACATATTAACACTTTCTCATACTCCAATACCTTGTTAGTGCTTAATGGATTTACTTTCCGTTCTCTTAGTACCTGGGTTGGAAGACGATATTCCTCTCAACTTCCCACTCTTAGGTCAGTACTTCACCAATGTATATGAAGAAGTTGATACCTTACTAGCACTCTAGTCCCATGCTTACAATCGTACCTTGGAATGTTGATTGAATTCTCTTGCTCTTCCCTTGATTCCTATGATAAAATGTTATATTCCCCTCACTCTGAGTGCTTAAATTGTTACTTGCCCATTTATGAAAAAGAATAGCACATATGTCAACACTCTCATGTACTTATATTAATACCTTATAAATTTGAGTGATACATTATTTTCCTTTCACTTCCTCTTATTTTCAAATGGATATCAATGTCATTAATCATAATAATCATTCTTAAACACACCATCCTCCACACTTAAAACTAGTACCTTGTCAACACTTAAACTAGTAACTTATCAATTTTAAAATATTAATACTTACCAGTAACTCATATTGATATTTCACCTTTCACTAATTAGTTCCTTTTTCTTTTGAAATAAAAAATAATACTTTTAATAATAATAATTAATAATAATTCCATAAACTGATGAAACATAAGTACCCATCCTTTTTAAATAAAAGATACATTAAATAAAACATATCATATTACTAAATTGTAGCTAACCAAATTATACCTTAATCATTATTATAATAATTATATAGCAATCTTCAGCGAATATTTTTTTGGGATGAAGTCTCGGAATAAAAGAAAATCGATACGTATCTTACATATTCAAAAATAAGGATACTTTACCAACTACCCAAAAACATAAAGCAAATAATTCATTGTGCCGTGATATAATAGAAAACGAGAGTATAGAATAAAGTGAAATACAATTAGATTTGTTGGTCTGCTTTTTCTTGGTCCGTGTTGCAGCTTTCTCTTTCTTCTTCCCGAGCATAATTCATTGTTTAATATCATTTCCTAAATCTTCTCCGTGAAATAAAAAAACATAGATAACGTCAGGGTGCTGGCGATATTATACGTAAGATTGTATCATCCGTTTTGTCTGAAGCAATTTGTTTGTCTAAATGATTTTTTCACAATGGTTTACTTAATGATGTAATTGCTCTTTTAATGGATGTAGAGTATACCGAGAGAGTTTTTTTTGTTTGAGAGAGTGTATGAGCTATAACTACTCATTTTTCAATTCAAGTCTGATTTTTATCTTAGTATCAGAGCAAAGAGTAGGAATAGTCTTAATTTTTTTTTAGGATGCATTATTGATTACAGAACTGTAATGGCGGTGGGGTGTACAGAAGCATTTGTAGAAACAGGTGCACTGCAGTAACACCTGAAGATAGGTCTCAGATCACTGATCATCTCTGAGGGAAAAATAGGGTTGGTGCGGTTTCGTCGCGAACAATCGCGCCATTTTTGAGCAGAAGAAAGGGTTGGCGTTGTTTATTAAGGAACAATCGCGCCATTTGGTGCGGTTTTGAGAGATATAGTTGCGCCAGCGCGCCAGAAAGTGCTATTGTCGCGGAAAATCAAGCCTTAATCGAAAAATCCGCAATTTTTTGCAGATCGGAGTTGCCTGGTGGTGGCGCATTGGAGTTCCTGATCTACTCGGTGGCAGCAGATCGGATTTGCCCGGTGGTGGCGCATTGGAGTTCCTGATCTGTTCGATGGTAGCAAATCGGATTTTCCCGGTGGTGGTGCATTGGAGTTCCTGATCTGTTCGGTGGCAGCAGATCAGACTTGCCTGGTGGTGGCGCATTGGAGTTCCTGATCTGTTCGGTGGTAGCAGATCGGATTTTCCCGGTGGTGGCGCATTGGAATCCATGATCTGTTTGGTGGCAGCAGATCGGACTTGCCTGGTGGTGGCTCATTGAACACTTATTCATCATAGGATCAGAAATTTTATCAGTCCAATATGAATAACAGTGATGAGTACTCTCTTAAGCCAGAAAAGACGTGGTCTATTATCAGGCCAGTAGATTATTTGCTCAAGGAGCAGCCGCTACTGTTTATTTTGATAGGAATCGCCATCGCATCGACTTTCTTTATCCTTCAGCCTGGTTTTTTGGCTTCTAATGTTAATGAAAATGGAAGGTTTGTGCCCGACAAACCTCATTGGGTTGTTTATGAGACGCCTGTTTCTCGGTTTGCTCAGTATCATTCGGGTTCGATGGTGAATTCGGGGGCTAAAGTGTGATGCAAGTCTACCCTACAAACCCAGAATATTTACTCTTCTCATGCATATAAAAATGCATCTCTAAACATTTGCCCAGATAAGACTCCTTCTAGCAATTAGTACACACCTCAATTGCAGAAGCTCCTCAATTTCAAGTCATAAACTCAACAATCTTTGTTGTGGTACTCGTTCTGTACCAGTTTTCCCCAACGCTGAACTGTGACTTCCATTCATCCATCATCCTCGAATTGATAGTTCCTTCTCTGCGCCCTTGACTCCTGGCGTAGGAATTCTAACACAAACGAGCATCGATTTATGTAAATCGATCTATCTTCATCCGTCGAATCTGCCACTTCTGTAAAACATTATTTCAGCAATTATATAATTTGACCTCTGCCTCATCATGTCTGGCAATAAATACAAACGACCTCAACTGCAGTTCCCACATGGAATTAGACATTTCGTTATCACACTACGACTTGTCAACTGTTTGATCGACCGCCTCATTCGATGGCACACCCAGCGACAACTTCGATTAAGCCAGCGCTACTCCATTACCCTGTTCTACATGTCAATGGTTCAATCTCAGGCTAGAACTTAACTTATCAAGCCAGATATAAAACGTTGTTTAATGTTTAACAAAGTTAACACATTCCAATACTCAATGCCTACGATTCATAACAGGAGATTTCCATTTGCCAATTAAACTCTCAGCAATCATTATATGTCCTTCCATTCAAAATGTAAACTTCTCTCCGCCTGTAAATCAATAGTGGTTCTAACATCGAATTTCAAACCTCTGTTCCTACTTTACGCTTTTCAAACCAGAATTATATTGCTACTCAGTAGCATGAAACATGAAACGGTCCTATTCAAAATAGACAGAGCTTGAAACAGATATGCGCCCTTTTAGTGCAAACAGAGGTTTAAATTAACAATGATCCATCACTCCTTGGTTTCTCATTCGGTTCACATGGATTCACCATTCAAGCCAAATTACAGGAATTTAATACACAATTTCTGAATTAATCAATGCAGTCCTAAAACACAGTCTTCAATGAAAATTACTTACAAACTTTGTCTTTTCCAGACCAGATATTCAACTTTCATGGCCTTTTCAATTGCGTGGAGGCTTACAGGCTTTTTGGCTATTCCAGCCTCACCTCTCCTCTCTCTCCTATTCTACCTCTCCTTTTTTTTTCAAAAAAAAAGAAGTTATACATCAGTCATACCTAACTACTTTTTCCCACACATGAAGAATTAGTTATTCAGTTATAACTCATCATCATTTAACTAAACTAGACAACTTTTAACTACCTACCCTTACTGAAATTAACACAATTTAATAACTAAGTCTTCCTCAAGTCTTGCATTTAGCGACAACATGTGACCACCCTGTCACATTGCTGGCCCAAGTCTAGATGCTCCTGCATCAGACTCTCACGCTTGAAAACATTCATGATCCCCTGATCATGTGCTTTCAAGAAGGAATGAAGAAAAATTCCTCCTGGATCCCAGACTTTTTCCTGGAGTTGTCTATATGCTCTGCTCCTCCATTTAGGCTGCATGTCAGCTGCTTCCTGCTTCATCTTCCCTCCCTGGTCACAATAGTTTGGAGCTGAAATAAGTTTTCCAACATCTTCAATCTCATAATCTTCTTCTTTAGCTTCATGAGTCCTGACCACCTATGCAAGATTGTTTTCATGCATAAATCTCTTAGTCACATCTTCTCCAAAAGACAAACCAACCTCGCATTCGCTGGGTCCACGCCCTTTATGGAGCTGTGGATTGCTACAAAGTATTCTACACATCAAACCCTCTTTAGGGGGCCCGCAGAATTGAACAATTTCTGTGATATCTTCCAGTCTTATACCATCAACGCTAAAAGGACTTTGACAGACAACAAAAATCTTGTCATGGAGGATATGAGCCAAAGGCATGCAGCAAAATGCTTCAGCAAAAAGCTCTACCATACTTCAAAACTATAAATCTGGTTCATACTCCTTCTTTCACAGTTTCCTCTTGCAAAATAGAGTTCAGTTGGACACATACACTTGAATATGAATAGCACAAGCACGACTTCAACTGAAAATAATCCTCGGTCAACAAAATCATCATTAAAAAGATAAGGATTGTTCCCCGAAGGAAACCTACTAACCTCAAAGATGTTAAAAATGTCATAATACTGACCATGGATGTCATCACAAATAGTAAATTGCTTCCCATTTGGAATATCGATGTCAACCAGCGATGGCATCGCCTCAAGAAAATCCTTTACTTGCAATAATATTTGAAATGCACACCTTCTGCGTATGTTTTCCAGATTCTTGAAGTCTCCCATCACCTTCTTTATAAATTTCAATGTTTTATTTTCTCCTTCTATTCCATGTTGTTGCTCCACCTTCATTGAATGAAAATCATTGGGTTCAACAACGGAATGATTCACAAGATCATTCACCGAGATGGCCTTAATAAATTTAACTTTTTTCACTGTTGTTTCAGTCTCTTCAAGCTTTTTGGTGGTGTCAGGATCATTTGGACAAATTCTCTTACACTGCTGAAAATATTTGTGTACTTCGCTGATCACTTTTTCTGATGCTGCCAGCCTTTGCCTTCTAGTCTGCTTCAACATCAGTTCCTTTATGTTCTTAATCTTCGTTTCCAGTCGATCTACTTGCTGGTCTTATTCATTAATTCTTCCTTCCTGCTTTAACTGGTTGCTGCTGTCCAGCTGCATCTTCCTTTGTCTCACACATCTACACGGTGTGTCTCCTTCCAACAGAGTTTCAACTTGCTATTCTGGACTTTTTTCTTTCATCAACACTTCAGTGTGTCGATTTAACTCCTTCAAAGAATTTTCAAATTTTTCCCCTGCATCATCTATTTTAATAATGCTTCTTTGCCTAGGTTCACAGTTGTGAACTTCCTCCCCTGCTTCTGCTTCTTTTACTGCAAACGTCTTGCAGTCTTCATCAGGTACTGGTGCTTTTAGCCATTTCTCCAGCAACTCTAGCTCCTTCTCCCATACATTAGCTTCTTGATGAGCGCTTCTTTCTTTTCCTCCTTGATCATGTCGCTGACTTCTTGTCATTGTCAGCGCTTCTTCTTTTTCTTCACTTTTTCTAGGTGAACCTCTGCTTCATGTTGTCTTCTTTGAGGTACGTTGATCAACTCAACGTCTTCCATGGCTGACTCAATCGTGCCTATCATCATGACAGCAGGATGATCTTCTGCTAAGCTTTCAGAAGTCATGGTCTTTTCTACATGAACTTCTTTGACAATCTTTGTTGGCTGTCCCTTTTCACCTTTATTCACTAATATCTTTGGGCTCTCGTCTTCTACCCAGTTTTCGCTTCCAGGACTGTCAGTTATAGTCCGTGTGGGTGACATTGGATCGTTTGAAAACAATGTTGAGGAGCCATTGGACAGAGAGGAACAATAGCCAGGACCACATTCTTCCTGCCAAGAAACGTCCCTACCAACTATGGGCAACCCTCTATCACTGTGAAGACAAGACGTCGGCAATTTAACCCTTCCTCCAATTGATTTTATGTCTCCGCCTGCTAACTTCTCAAGTGAACCGGCTTGATATGCATCCCAAACCACGGGAGCGGAACAGGGCTGATCCCTACCTTTGATGGCTTTTCCACCAGGTTTTCGTTGGCCAACAAATAGAAAATTAAACGCTGACTTGTCTTCCCCTGCCTGTCGCACCGATATTCCCACGCCATTTAAACCCTCTTTGACCTCTTCTGTCTCTCTCAGGCTGCTCTTGGAAAGTTGCACCTCCTCTGAACTTCCTTCGAGCGACAACATCGTAGCCAAGGGCATATGCAACAAATAGCCATCAAGCTGTTGTGGAGCATCAATTATCTTATTTGTGTCTTTCCCACCATTTTTATCTTCTGTCACCTATTTCTCTGAATCTAGTCTTCCTGTCAACATTCCAGTACGCTGATGCAAGTTCTCTTCTGAACTTTTGAGACCCTCATACGATCTCACCACTTCCTCATCATCATCCAGAGATATTCCTTCCTCTAGCTTGCAGATAACTTCATCTGTTTCATCTTCTTCCCCTACTTCTTCAAGCATTTTCCTCTGAACAAATTTTCCTGCGGCATCTGCCATGATCTTTGTCTTCATCCTTCCTTCTTCAGCTCCTCTCTCTACTGCAACAGCTTCAAGTACAAACGTATCGCTGCTTCCTTCTTCCGAGTATTTATCTCTCGAAAGATTCTTCTCCATACTTGTGATAGCTTCACAAGATTGCGCGTCCTCCTCAGTAAAACCTGTAATCACATTACAATTGTCAGCTATAAAAGCACAAGATTTTATGTCATCCAGTTGATCTGGATCTGCCCAATAACCCAAGAAATCATCAGTGATCTCCTCCTCTGTTTCACTAATGGAAACCTCCACTTTCAACTCAGCTGCTCTGAGTTCTTCACGACTCAACTGTATACTCATCCTCTGCTCGCGCTTCCTCAGGTCTTTTGTTAACTGCATGTTTATCTATTGGTCTCTTTTCTGTTGTAGCCTCTGCCACTTCACCCTCTTCCTCATATTCCAACCATGTCTCTGGTCTCTCATATTTTCCCGTAACAACTCCATCAATAACTCAAGATGCACTGCTATCTCAGCTTTCTCTTTCTCATACTCTTCATCAGTCAACTGTTGTCTTATGCCACTTACCTTGGCATCTTCTTTCTCCCTCTTTCTACTGTGGCCTCTTTCTGAACCTCTGCTCTCTCCTTTATGACTTTCAATAGTCATCTTCCTCGCCATGAGTTTGTCACCCATGAGTTGCACCAAGCCTCTGCAACAGCAAATTCTTCTGCTGCCACTTACCTCACCAATCCCTTCCTCCGAATCTGGTCTTTTGGTAATCACCGGTCCTCTACTGGAACCTTTCGAGAATTTCCCCACTGCTCCTTCAGGCTTCACTCATCTGCAACTTTATTCAACCTCTGTTGAATCTTCAAGTTCTGCCACATTCACTTAGAATCCTTTGTTGGACTCCTCTATCACTGCTCTATAGCTGTGATCTGCTCCTTCCCGCTGAGACTTGCTTCAATCTGTTTGCAACCTGAACTCTGCAAACAACTTTCAAACCAGAGAAAATATCATCTAAGACCTCACCTTCAAGATCCTGTTGATCTTGCTTCACTTCATCAACTGCACTTGCATATCTGCGCTGCAATCTTCATCAGTTCCAAAATCTGGCATTCATTCATCTCATGCAATTAACTCAATTAAAAAAAAAACTTGCTTCTTCACACAGAGCTATTCCTGCTCTGATACCACTTGATGTAGGTCTACCCTGCAAATCCAGAATCTTTACTCTTCTCATGCATATAAAAATGCATCTCTAAACATTTGCCTAGATAAGACTCCTTCTGGCAATTAGTACACACCTCAATTGGGGAAGCTCCTCAATTTCAAGTCATAAACTCAACAATCTTCGTTGTGGTACTCGTTTTGTACCAGTTTTCCCCAATGCTGAACTGTGACTTCCATTCATCCATCATCCTCGAATTGACAGCTCCTTCTCTACACCCTTGACTCCTGGCGTAGGAATTCTAACACAAACGAGCATCGATTTATGTAAATCGATCTGTCTTCATCCGTCGAATTTGCCACTTCTGTAAAACATTATTTCAGAAATTATATAATTTGACCTCTGCCTCATCACGTCTGGAAATAAATACAAACGACCTCAACTGTAGTTCCCACATGGAATTAGACATTTCGTTATCACACTATGACTTGTCAATTGTTTGATCGATCACCTCATTCGATGGCACACCCAGCGACAACTTCGATTAAGCCAGCGCTGCTCCATTACCCTGTTCTACGTGTCAACGGTTCAATCTCAGGCCAGAACTTAACTTATCAAGCCAGATATAAAACATTGTTTAATGTTTAACAAAGTTAACACATTTCAATACTCAATGCCTACGATTCATAACAGGAGATTTCCATTTGCCAATTAAACTCTCAGCAATCGTTATATGTCCTTCCATTCAAAATGTAAACTTCTCTCCACCTGTAAATCAATAGTGGTTCTAACATCGGATTTCAAACCTCTGATCCTACTTTACGCTTTTCAAACCAGAATTATATTGATGCTCAGTAGCATGAAACATGAAATGGTCCTATTCAAAATATACAGAGCTTAAAACAGATATGTGCCCTTTTAGTGCAAACATAGGTTTTAATTAACAATGATCCATCACTCCTTGGTTTCTCATTCGGTTCACATGGATTCACCATTCAAGCCCAATTACAGGAATTTAATACACAATTTCTGAATTAATCAATGCAGTCCTAAAACACAGTTTTCAATGAAAATTACTTACAAACTTTGTCTTTTCCAGACCAGATATTCAACTTTCATGGCCTTTTCAGTTGCCTGGAGGCTTACAGGCTTTTTGGTTGTTCCAGCCTCACCTCTCCTCTCTCTCCTATTCTACCTATCCTTTTTTTTTTTCAAAAAAAAGGAAGTTATACATCAGTCATACCTAACTACTTTTTCCCACACATGAAGAATTAGTTATTCAGTTATAACTCATCATCATTTAACTAAACTTGACCACTTTTAACTACCTACCCTTACTGAAATTAACAGAATTTAACAACTAAGTCTTCCTCAAGTCTTGCATTTAGCCACAACATGTGACCACCCCGTCACATTGCTGGCCCAAGTCTAGATGCTCCTGCATCAAAGTGCCCCTAGGTTTGAAGAGAAAGTCCCTGCGAGTTGTTGTGACGGGTGGAGCTGACAGGCTCATGGCAAGAGGCGACAGTGTTATTGTTGTCGACAATTTCTTCACAGGAACGAAGGAGAATGTTTTGCATCATTTTGGCAATCCTAGGTTTGAACAGATAAGGTATGATGTTGTGGAACCCTTATTGTTGGAGGTTGATCAGATCTACCATTTGGCTTGCCCCGCTTCCCATGTGCATTACAGACACAATCCTGTGAAGACTATCAAAACTAGTAATGTGGGAATCTTGAACATACTCAGACTTGCCAAGCATGTTGGGGCACGTTTTTTGCTTACAAGTACTAGTGAGGTTTATGGAGATCCTCTTGAACATCCTCAAACTGAAGCTTACTGGGGCTATGTTAATCCCATCGAAGTCCGCAGTTGCTATGATGAGGGTAAGAGAACAACCGAAACTTTGACTGTGGATTATCACAAGGGAGCAAATGTTGAGGTTCAGATTGCTCGAATCTTCAATACATACGGTCCGCGAATGTGCCGTGATGATGGTCGGGTTGTAAGTAATTTTGTTGCTAAGGCTTTGCGCAAGGAGCCTTTGACAGTCTATGGAAATGGGGAACAGACACAGAGTTTCCAATTTGTTTCTGATCTGGTTGAAGGCCTTATGTGACTTATGGAGGGCAAACATGTTGGTCCTTTCAATCTTGGGAATCCTAGAGAATTTACAATGTTAGAACTAGAACAGGTTGAAGAACGAAAGGATGACTCTAATAGTGATTGGGACATTCCATTGCTAATGGAAGAAAACAGTGAGGAAGATGAAGAGCATGAGCAGAAACAAGAAGAAGAAGTAACAGGAAATGTAATCAATAATGCAAGCCCAGAAAAGGCTGAAATAGACAGATTTGAGGTAAGTCCCCTACCAAGGAGGTCAAGTAGGAATACTCGATTACCTTCTAAATTGAAAAAATATGCATTAATGTCAAAGTTTTTAAACATTGTAGAACCTGCAAATTATGAGGAAGCAAGTAAATTTGATGCATGGAGGGCTGCAATGTATGAGGAAATAGAATCAATAAATAGAAACCATACTTGGGATTTGGTTGAATTCCCTGAAGGTAAAACCCCCATAGGATGCAAATGGCTGTATAAACCAAAAATAAATGCAGATGGGAGTATAGAGAAACTTAAAGCTAGACTGGCAGCAAAGGGTTACTCACAGAGAGAGGGAATAGATTTCGATGACACCTTTGCTCCTGTAGCCAAATTAAACACCCTTAGAATGCTAATTTCCTTAGCAACAAAACACAAATGGCAGCTACACCAGCTAGATGTTAAGTCTTCATTTCTGAATGGTGACTTGAAGAAAGAAATTTATTTAGTACAGCCTGAAGGTTTTGTGAGAAAGGGGTAGGAACATCTTGTGTGTAAATTGAAAAAGGTACTCTATGGTTTAAAACAGGCACCCAGGTCGTGGTATGAGAAAATTGACTCATTTTTTGTACAACATGGCTTTCATAGGAGCTTGAATGATCCAAATCTGTATACCAAGTTTAATAAACAGAGGAAAATTATTTTGATTTCTTTGTATGTAGATGATATGATCATAACAGGGAATGCTAACAATCTGATCAAAGAAATTAGATGTCACAAGTGTATGAGATGGAAAGACCTCAGAAACCTTCATTATTGCTTGGGATTGGAGGTATGGAAAGACTCTGGACAAACCTTTCTTACTCAAGGGAAGTATGCCAGAAGCTTGCTGGAAAGGTTCAAAATGGAGCAGTGCAGATCAACAACAACACCATTACAACAGAACTTAAAGTTGAGCAGTGACGACGGTACTAAAGAGGTGGATGCAACCATGTACAGACAACTAGTTGGCAGTTTGATATATCTGACTACAACTAGACCAGATTTGGCATATTCTATTAGTGTGTTGAGCCAGTTCATGTCAAAACCACTCGAAAGTCACTGGGTCGCAGCAAAAAATGTGTTGAGGTATCTTAGTGGTACTAGTAATTATGGCATTTTGTACACTGACACTTCTGATGTTATTCTAGCAGGTTTTTCAGATTCTGATTGGGCAGGTAACTTGGATGATCGAAGATCTATCACAGGTTACACATTCAGCATTGGATCCGAGGTCATAGCATGAAGCAGCAAAAAGCAGAGCACTGTAGCTCTGTTTCATCGAGATAAACCACTGTCAAAAGAGATATGTGTTTAATATTGTAAAACTTGTGTTAACATGGCTGATATTTTTACTAAGCCTCTTGGGCATGTAAATTTTGAATTGTTTAGAGGGATGCTAGGAGTTCAGGATAATCCTTTCTCCATTAAGGGGGGGAGTTGAAAATAATTAATATTATTTTGTATTAATGGAGAAATGGTTACACAAGTTGTAACGTATCTCCTTAGTTTAGGATTTGTTCCTAGAGTGTAGGAGTTTGGTTGCAACTTCCTGATCTCTAGTAATGTACTTAGTGATGTAATTGCTCTTTTGATGGATGTAGAGTGTACGGAGAGAGTTCTCTTTGTTTGAGTGCAGTCTCCAGGTGCAGTACTCACCTATGAGCTGTAACTCCTTCTTTTTCAATTCAAGTCTGATTTTTATCTATTATACGTAAGACTGTATCATCCGTTTTGTTTGAAGAAATTCGTTTGTCGAAATGATTCCTTCACAATGAAGGATATGTTTGCCCAATTATTCCTGCAGAATGAGTTTGCCGGAGAATAATTCAACAAAACTTCATTCATTTATATTTTTGCAAATACATTTTTATAATTAATAAGTTGTTAATAAAATTAAATTATCAAATTTAATGTCTAAGTAGACTTGAATTTAATTGTTTTTTTGGTTGCCTAATCAAATCCGAAACTTCATCTTGATGGGATATAATTCCTCACCACCAAGCTAATCGTTGATCGATATATTTCTATAGACATAATTTAATTATTGTTAAAAGTATTTATGCGGAAAAATTTAATTATCGTTAAAAATATTTATGTTTTTTCTTTTTTGGGTTTAGAGTATGCATTAAAATTATTTTTGTTTGGTTAAGAGTTGGTATTTTTTAGATTTAAGGAAAGAGGTTAACAAACTTATAACCCAAAGTTATCTAGCAGGAGTGAAAGCTCTCCCTCTTACGGATCTTATGATTTTCCTTGAATAATGGCCATGAATTAAACTTCATTAGTGAATATGCCTTTACTCTTGGGTTTCATGTCGATTCATTATATCAGGTCGATGGAATTCTGCTAGGTGTCATGTCTTACGACACATCTCTTCAGTGCAAACTTTGGCATCAGAGGTTTTCCCAGATTCATTATAAAGCTCTACCCGAGTACAGAAAGAAGGTGCATGTGTTGAAGGAAAGCTCAAAAGGGACCCATTCCCCTCAAGCCAAAGAAAGACCTCCAATATATTATAGTTGGTTCACTCAGGCATCACTGAGCCTAGCATTAAGAGGGAGACTACTACTCCACATACTCCTGAGCAGAATGGTGTGGCGGAAAGGAAGAACCGTACGATTGTGGAAACTGTCCAGAGACTTCCGAAGCTTCTATGGGTAGATAATGTAACAATGCCTGATGTGGAGGAACCCATGGATCCTATTTATCCACCTGAGCATTCCCCTTCTAGGAAGAGGCCTTCATGGTTTAGGGGGGTACTTGATGATGCTGAAAGACATGCTGCACCCCGAGGAACCTTCCATGAAAGTAAGAAACCTAATAGGTATCAGGGATACCTGACCATCATGAGCACGATCATACAAAATGAGCCTTCATCATTCTCAGATGCCGTCAAGCATCAAATATGGAAGGATCCTATGACCGAAGAACATGAATTTATTATGATGAATGATGTCTGGGAAGTAGTTCGCAGACCCCCGGACGAGAAAGTTGTCACTTCTAAATGGCTTTACAAGATAAAGCATGTTTAATTTTTTTAGACAAATTAGAGAATACAAATCACAATTTTCAAATACCCAAAACACTACAAAAAAATTAAATATATGTTTAATTTTTTTGCAGTGTTTTGGGTATTGCAACTCCAAACTTTGATCAACATGGACCTTCAAACCTCCTCTTCTGAACTGCGCTGTAGGTTCATCTGGACCTCCTCTGAAGGCTGCAACTTTTGGTGGTGGAATCAAGCCGATCCGACAGTCGGTTTGCGAGATATCAACTGCCCTAGTTTTGATGATGAAGCTGCTAATGCTGATGCTGCTGATATAGGGTTTTCTACTGCTGATATAAATCAGATTTATTGTACTATTTATCTCTGCTAAATTATTGAAGATAAAAGAAGATTTGATCAAAGGGTTTCCCCACAAATTGTGGGGTTTGTCCCTGGCTAGCTGCCACATCTTGCGTCTCTTGTCTTGGTTTGTTCTCTGTTGATCATTTAATGTTCTATCTGCACTTTAATTATGCACATGTGATTGCTAATCTATGAATAATAATAAGAAAGAAAAGTAAATTGCTCTAAGCATAGAACATACCATAACTTAACATGGTATTGGAGCTGAGGTGAAGACAAAGCCCGAGCAAGAGCAAGAGCAATCACCGAAGAGAAGATTGGCAAGGCTATCCTAAAAGAACTATGTGGTCCTCAACACTCTTTCCTACCGAAGACAAGCTCCGTGAGAAAGCTGACTATCATGGATGGAAGATGTCTATCAATCTAACCCTAGAAGATCAAGGAGTGTTGGATCATGCGAGAGACAATATTGGTGAGCCTCCATCAAATGGATTCGTTGCTGCCAGGAACAAATAGAAAATCAGAGAAGTCAAAACAAAGAAGATAATTTCGGGACTAAATAAAAAAGAAAGGCTAGATCTAAGGGTGGAAGAAAAGGACAATGTTACATCTTCGATAAATTAGGTCACTATGCAAGGGAGTGCCCTGATAGAAAGGACTCACACCGGGATGATGATCAAAATCCCTCTGATGGCAATCAAAGAAATGAAAAATTATAGCAAAGGTAAGAGGAGTGCTGGGAATTAAGGAAAAAGACAACCATTCAAGAAGGCTAGAAATTGCAGGATGTATTAAATGCACTTGACCTCAAAAAAAACACCTTGTTTCCATCTGAATACAATTAGATTTGTGGGTCTACTCTTTCTTTTTCTTCCCAAGCATAATTCATTGTTTAATATCTTTCCTAAATCAAAACCTTGTTTCCATTTGAATACAATTAGATTTGTGGGTCTACTCTTTCTTTTTCTTCCCAAGCATAATTCATTGTTTAATATCTTTCCTAAATCTTCTCCGTGAAATAAAAAAACATAGATAACGTCAGGGTGCTGGCGATATTATACGTAAGACTGTATCATCCATTTCGTTTGAAGCAATTCGTTTATCTAAATGATTCCTTCATTGTGAAGGATACGTTTGCCCAATTATTCCTACAGAATGAGTTTGCCGAAGAATAATTCAACAAAACTTCATTTATTTATATTTTTGCAAATACATTTTTATAATTAATAATTTGTTAATAAAATTATATTATCAAATTTAATATCCAAGTAGACTTGAATTTAATTGTTTTTTTGGTTGCCTAATCAAATCCGAAACTTCATTTTGATGCGATATAATTCGTCACTACCAAGCTAATCGTTGATCGATATATTTCTATAGACATAATTTAATTATTCTTGATGGGATATAATTCCTCACTACCAAGCTAATCGTTGATCGATATATTTCTATAGACATAATTTAATTATTGTTAAGAGTATTTATCTGGAAAAATTTAATTATTGTTAAAAATATTTATGTGTTTTTTTTTTGGGTCTAGAGTATGTCTTAAAATTATTTTTGCTTGGTTAAGAGTAGGTATTTTTTAGACCTAAGGAAAGAGGTTATAACCCAAAAGTATATAGCAGGAGTGAAAGCTCTCCCTCTAACGGATCTTATGATTTTCCTTAAATAATGACAATGAATTAAACTTCATTAGTCAATAAAAAATGTCCTACCAATTTAACCACTAAATTATGATAAATTTTCCATTAATTAAAAACAAAAAATCTATTATAAAAAGAATAACACAATTAGAGAATAAAAATCACAATTTTCAAATACCCAAAACACATTGCAAAAAATTAAACATATATTTAATTTTTATATACCATTTAAGAATTAATAATAAACACTTCAAAATTATGTTGCTCAAAAGAGGAATACAAACTTTTGTCTATGAATTTGTCTAAAAACATCAATATCTATAAGTATTCAATATCATTTTAAATATAATAATTTAGAGTCTTCAAACAAATCAAAAACGAGTTTAATTATTTATTACAATACTAAAAACAAGTGCTACATAATAGTTAGTAATATAATAATTTAGAGTCTTCAAACAAATCAAAATGAGTTTAACTATTTATTACAATACTAGAAACAAGTGCTACATAGTAGTTAGTATCTGCGGTTTCATTTAAATATACTAATATTACAATTTAATAAGTGGATGATGGATTTGTAACAAATATCAAATATAAGGAAAACTTAATGAATAGTAAAACTTGGTTCACCAAATTATTGAATATATAATGTTTTCACTCTCAATAATAACTATCCCAAGTAATATTATAAAAAGGTTGTAGAAATGGTAATCATAAAGCAAAATAAATAAATAGTAAAATTTAGTTCTAAAAACTACTCAATATGTAATACCTAACAATTATTATGTAAATAGATATTGCATATAATGAAAATAATTTATATTTTTATTCTTTAAAACATTTAAAAAAGAATTATCATTTTTAATTACAAGTGAAAAAGAAATTTAAATTTAATATATATATATATAATATTTTCTTTTCACTTGATAATTTAATGATATTTTTAATGCACTATAATTTACAATGAAAGCCCAGAAATTAATATCTAATTTGGCTACTCATATCTTAAATGACAATCAATTAATTTGAAAACCAAGAAAGAGATTATAATTTGACATTTCGATTTTTAATTTAACTTGCATGTAAAACCATTGATTATAAGCGAAATGGAAACGGACCGGACCATGAATTATGTTGCAGACTAGCCAACGAATTGCTAGATTATAAGCAATGAAATAGAATTTCAATGACGCAATATTTACTTTTGTTCAGACTCAGATTTATGGTATCCAATCGTGCATAACTATAAACATAAATAATTTGGATTTTTATTTCAAATTTCTTAAACAACCTAACTGTCAAGCTGAGGTGCAATCGAAATCTCATTGCCCTTCAATGGCTATCTACAAAACATTATAGTTGACATTGGTATCATGTTAAACAAGTACACTCCATTGTTGAATTGAGGCTTCAACTTGCCCTGACGATGATACACTCCATATTAATTGAATTTAGATCATTGTGAAATAAGTTGTTCACTTTAAAGTAATAAGCAACATTTGTGTTTAGTTTAAAATAATACGCAACATAGTGTTTACTTTTGTCATGGATTTAACAAATTACAGTAAGAAGAGTATGCTCTAATAATCTAGAATCAAACAATAAATAAAAATTGATAAATGTCATTTAAAAGTATAGTCCATGAACGAATGAGATACTTGCTAGCAAATTCTAAAGTGGATCTCTGTACATACACTCAGTAATCAATTAAGTTGAAGTGACAATAGGTGCAGTGTTCGGAAGAAGTACGTCATTATCTAGAGGAAGTATGTTACTCTGTGGAGGAAGTACGTAAGTAATCGGTTACAAAAAAAATATTATAGTAAGATATTATAGAATAGAAACAATCATATTTTAGAAAAATAAATTTAATTGTTATTAAATCATAATAATAAAATATTTATCTCCCGATCGGGATGAGAGAGGGTGTCAGAGGCGATAGGCCTTGAGATGACATGGTTAGTACCAGGGGAATAATTATCGCCACCACCCACATGCTCAAGGCAGGGGGTGTGGTGTCCTTAGCCATGAATGCATGAGCAGTGGGCTGACAAGGTGGTAGAGGGAGGAATAAGGAAGGGTGGCAGAGATGAGAATGGCATTCAATGTGCTGGGCAGGGGAAATTCGTAGTGGAGAAGGAAGGTAGTTCAAAGTGGAAGAGAGGCAGACGATTCTTATTTGCGGGTTAGCAACGACTCTCTAGTATGTACTCCAGTTGCACTCATGTATAATTTATATGTTCTCGTTGGGTTCTTGCGGAAATTACATGCGCTGGTGGGGGTTCTGCTGGGGGGAAGGGAGAGGCAAGAGGCCATCCCAATTGGGCTTAGCACTGTGAGGGAGAAATAAGGGGAGGAAAGGGAGGGCCATGGCCCGGCTGTATGTTTTATTTATATTGATTTTAAGCCAAAGTCTTGGCAATGACATGGATAACACTAGGTCAAGCCGAGATACAAGCACTTACCTGTTTTCTCAGATGGGGGGTATCAGGGATAACCGGCATGTCATGTGTGGGGGGGCAAGTAGTGCTAGGAGAGGAAAGAAAGAGTCACGGGCAGGGGGTGGAGACATTAGCAATGTCAACAATTCGCTGAGAAAACCCTAGCATTTCCATATGCATGGTAGCAAGGGCACATCCAGGGACATCGGGTGGTATAAGGGACAGAGGGGCAAGCAAAGCCTTGGTAGGTAACTACTCGATGAGGGTGTGGCATGCGAGTATGACAACAATTGCAAACTTAGGATCCAGATAGGCTTGAATTCCTGGCTCCAGCTATAGGGGGATGACAAGCAACTGCACCATGGCAAGGGGGAGGGGCATAGTGAAGAGCTTGGATAGCCGTGCTTGAAACCCAATTTCCCTGGCCACTTGTGGGCATAAGGATACCTTGACCCACCGCAGTCCAAACAGGGCAGAGACGTAAGGCATGAGAAGTCACGTCTGTATGATGCAAATGGAATGATTAATCTAACATTGTTTGATTGTCTATAGGGCATTGAGGAACAGGACATGGCTCCAGCAAAAAGAGGGTGTGGTCATGGCATTAGGGGCCCAGCCCCCTGGGCAGTGAAGAGACCGAGCACGATGGAATGCTGCAGGGGTCACAAGCCTGTTGAGAACCTCATAGCACAAGTAGCTGCAACTTATAGGGATGAAACAGATGAAGGTATCCATAAGCTGATTGATGACTGGGAAGCTGAGATAAAACAAGAAAGGGAACCAGATGAGGAGATAGAATGGTGGAGGACGATGGTTCCTGACCCAGGGAATACATGAGGTAGAATTACGCAATTCAAACACACCCTGTACTTGTACTTCTTGATGAAAATTATGCTTGGCAAAGCAATGGAACAAATTTATGTGGGGATGGCAGTCACATTGCAGGGCTTGCCCAATTATAAAAAAGACATGGAGAAAATCCTATTTCAGTTGCACAAACAGGACATCAGGATGGATCATATTGACCGTCACATCCCTTGCATCATGGAGCTATATGGAACACCAGAGGAAACTGCTAAAGATCCTGTGCCTGTAGCCTCAGACTCCAAGGAGCAAAATGTCAAGAAATATTAGCTTCATTATGCTTGGTTTTCGTTTATGTGGGTAGATTTTAAATTTTTTGTTGTTTATGCAGTTGTTATAGTTATATAGTATTTGGACATGAGACTGAGACTTACCTAGCTTTGCTAGAAAGCCTTAAGCAATTTTGTTTTTGGACGGTGTATAATGCTGACTGGTGGCCAATAGACTAGGTTTCCCCTTGGGGCAAGTTGAGGCCACTCGGTAAAACTGTGTGGTGTAAATTTGCCTTATATATATGTAAAAATTGGAAAATAGGGCCAAAATTCATGTGGTTCATCTTATTCATGGCTGATAATATGTTCATTAGATTCCTCTCATTGAAAGGTGGAGGATTGATATAAATATCATCCGATTCCGATAAATATTCATGGAGATATGAATTTATTTTGATTACGGAATTATTATCAAGCCGACCTACAACTCATGTAGGCTCAAAAGCCCAACAATCGCATCTATTCAAACATCAACAATTGTGTATAAATACAAGAGGACTTTTCCTCATTTGCACTCACTCATCTCATCACATCTCTCTCTCTCCTGCATAGAAAAGGGGCTCTTCTCTGCTACATAGAAAAGAGTCTATCTCTCACACATGTGGAAGGAAGCTGCTGAAACTAAAGCTGCAACTGCAGATCCAAAATTTGACCAATGTGGACCATCAAACCTCCTCTTCTGAACTGCACTGTAGGTTCATCTGGACCTCCTCTGAAGGCCGCAACTTTGGTGGTGGAATCAAGCCGATCCGACGGTTAGTTTGCGAGATATCCACTGCCCTAGTTTTGATGATGAAGCTCATAATGCTGATGCTACTGATATAGGGTTTTCTACTACTGATATAAATAAGATTTGTTGTACTATTTCTCTCTACTAAATTATTGAATATAAAAGAAGATTTTGTCAAAGGGTTTCCCCACAAATTGTGGGGTTTGACCCTAGCTAGCTGCCACATCTTGTGTCTCTTGTCTTGGCTTGTTTTCTTTAGATCATTTAATGTTCTATCTGAACTTTACTTATGTACATGTGATTGCTAATCTATGAATAATAATAAGAAAGAAAAGTAAATTTCTCTAAGCATAGAACATACCATAACTGAACATGGTATCAAAGCTGAGGTGAAGACAAAACCAGAGCAAGAGCAAGAGCAATCACTGAAGAGAAGATTAGCAAGGCTATCCTAAAAGAACTATGGGGTCCTCAACACTTTTTCCTACCAAAGACAAGATCCATGAGAAAGCTGACTATCATGGATGGAAGATGTCTATCAATCTAACCCTAGAAGATCAAGGAGTGTTGGACCATGCGAGAGGCAATATTGTTGAGCCTCCATCAAATGCATCCGCTGTTGCCAGGAACAAATGGAAAATCAGGGAAGTCAAAACAAAGAAGATAATTTCAGGACTAAATAAAAAAGAAAGGCTGGATCTAAGGGTAGAAGAAAAGGACGATGTTACATCTGCGATAAAGCAGGTCACTATGCAAGGGAGTTCCCTGATAGAAAGGACTCACATCGGGACAATGATCAAAATCCCTCTGATGGCAATCAAAGAAATGAAAAATTCAATAACAAAGGTAAGAGGAGTGTTGGGAATCAAGGAAGAGGACAACCATTCAAGAAGGCTATAAATTCCAGGATGTATTAAATGCACTTGACCTCAAAAAAGAACCTGGTGTCCATCTCAACAATGGAAGACAAAGGCTACAAGGTAACCTTCAGCGATGGAAAGGTACGTATATGGAAAAATAATATTAAATATGCCTTTACTCTTGGGTTTCGCGTTGATTCATTATATCAGGTCAATGGAAGCCTAATAGGTGTCATGTCTTATGACACATCTCTTCAATCTGAACTTTGGCATTGAAGTTTTTCCCACCTTCATTATAAATCTCTACCCGATGTAAGACAAATGGTGACAGGGGTTCCCGAATTCCGAGTAGAGAAAGAAGGTGTATCTATCGAAGGAAAGCTCAAAAGGGGCCCATTCCCCTAAACACAAAGCAAGACCTCTGATATATTATAGTTGGTTCACTTAGGCATACCTGAAGCTGGCATTAAGAGGGAGACTACTACTCCACATACTCCTGAGCAGAATGGTGTGGCAGAAAGGAAGAACCGTACGATTGTGGAAGCTGTCCAAAGACTTCCAAAGTTTCTATGGGTAGATAATGTAACAATGCCTAATGTGGAGGAACCCATGGATCATATTTATCTACCTGAGCCTTCCTCTTCTAGGAAGAGGCCTTCATGGCTTAGGGGGGTACTTGATGATGCTGAAGGACATGCTGCACCCTGAGGAACCTTCCATGAAAGTAAGAAAGCTAACAGGTATCAGGGATACCTGACCATCATGAGCATGATCATACAAAATGATCCTTCATCATTCTCAGATGCCATCAAGCATCAAATATGGAAGGATCCTATGACCGAAGAACATGAGTTTATTATGAAGAATGATGTATGGGAAGTAGTTCACAGACCCTCGGACGAGAAAGTTGTCACTTCTAAATGGCTTTACAAGATAAAGCATGCAACAGATAAAATTATGGAAAAGTATAAGGCTCATTTTGTTTCTCATGGCTTCTCCCAGAAGGAAGGTATAGACCATGATGAGATATTTGCACCTATTTCCAGATATACAACCATCCGCTCGATCATAGCCCTTGCGACTTCACAAGGATGGAACCTACATCAGATGGATGTAAAGACCGTGTTCTTGCATGGTTCGATCAAAGAAGAGGTCTACATCGAGCAACCTGAAGGATTTGAGATTTATGACTGAAAATCTCATGTATGTAGGTTAAAGAAGGCTCTCTATGGGCTGAAGAAAGCACCTCGAGCATGGTATGAGAGGATCGATAGCTACTTGATGAAGCTGGGATTCACTAGGAGTGAATCCAATCCTAACCTTTACTTTAAGGTTGAAGATGACAAACCTCTCATACTGGTGCTGTATTTGGATGACCTCTTTCTAACAGGTGCAGACCCTCTCATTCACAAATGTAAGAGGGAATTGGCTTCTGAATTTGAAATGAAGGACCTAGGACTGATGCACTATTTCCTAGGACTTGAAGTTTGGCAGAAGCTAGGGGAAATTTTCCTATCTCAAGTAAAGTATGTGGTGAAGTTATTGGAAAGATTTAGTATGGTAGACTGCAAGCCTGTAACTACCCCGATGGAGCTTGACTTCAATAAGTTAAGTGGTAGTGCTGCTAGGCCTGTTTTACAAAATGCTACTGAGTATCGGCAACTCGTCGAAGCATTAATGTTTTTAGTGAACTCTCATCCAAACATATGCTTTGCAGTCAACACATTGAGTCAACATATGGTTGAACCTCACCACATACATTGGATTGGTGCCAAGAATCTATTGAGATATCTTCGTGGCACAATTACTTATGGGTTAAGATACACTACCGGAGATGTGAGACTACTTGGATGTACTAATGCTTATTGGGCAGGAAATGTGGAATTCCATAAAAGCACTTTTGGGTGTTGATTATCCTTAGGATCGACTTCGATATCCTGGATGAGTAGGAAGCAGAAGTCGGTGGCTTTGAGCGCCGCCGAAGCAGAACATATTGCTACTAGCATGGCCTCCTGTGAGGCATTCTGGTTGCAAAAGCTCTTCAGTGAGCTGTTTGGATTTACATTGGATACCATCGTGATCCTATGTGACAACCAGAGTGGGATTCGTTTGTCGGAGAATCCCGTATTTCATGATTGCTCCAAGCATATCGATATCAGGTATCACTATATTCGAGAAATGGTGCAGCGGGGAGCTATAAGGCTCTAACATATCGGTACAGATGAACAGGTTGCTGACATTCTAACAAAGCCCCTAGGGAAAGTCAAATTCCAGAATTTTTGAGAACAACTTGGTGTTGTTCAAAGATCCTCCGATGAGGGTCCTGTATGATGCATTGAGCTTTGGGAGCTTTAGGGGGGTGCGGGGTACTTCTTGGAGTGATGTATGACCACAGGGCAATTCACCATCCCCTAGTGGTGTACATGTACACCCCGTGGCGAATATGTAGCAGGATGATTGGTTCTCCTGTGAGGTTTGGATGATGTGTTCTCCATGATGACTATGTAGCAGGATGATTGGTTCTCCTGTGAGATCTAGATGATGTGTTCTCCATGACAATTATGTAGCAGGATGATTGTTTCTCTTGTGAGGTTTGGATGATGTGTTCTCCACGATGATTATGTAGCAAGATGATTAGTTCTCCCGTGAGGCTTGGATGATGTGTTCTCCATGGCGTTTGTGTAGCAAGATGATTAATTCTCCTATGAGGACGTGATTGATTAAGTTCTCCTGTCGAGGCATCCTACCCATGCAATCTGGAACTCATGGGAAGTACCTCTCATCTAATAAATGAGTAGGGAAATAAAGTTAGGGACCATAGTAGTACCGATGGACACATCGTTGTATCTACCGTAATCCCTGTGCTTGGATGACCTTCATTGATCTGGGATCAATGATACTAGTCTAGGACCAATGGTAGGAGTTGTACCAACTATGATGCTGACTTCAGGTCGGTTGAGACTGGTCTAGGACTAGTGGTACATACTCCGGGACTGACTTCATGTCAGTGCAGGAGTAGTCTGGGACCAGTGAGAGTGGTACATACTATGATGCTGAATTCGGGTCGGTTGAGACTGGTCTGGGACTAGTGGTACACTCTCTAAGCCTACGATACTAGTCTGGGACCAGTGGTAGGAGTGGTACCTACGATGATGCTGACTTCAGGTCGGTTGAGACTAGTCTGGGACCAGTGGTATGCACTCTGAGACTGACTTTGAGTCTGTGGAGGATGATACTGGTCTGGGACCAGTGGTAGGAGTTGTACTCACTATGACGCTAACTTCGGGTTGGTTGAGACTGGTCTGGGACTAGTGCTACATACTCTGAGACTAACTTTGAGTTGGTATGATACATCCTCGATCATTTCTTCTTCTTCATAATTCAGACAAAAGAAAAGCATAATAGAACAAAGCAGAGTAGAGCAGAACAGAGCAGAGACATACAGATCAGTACAGGGCAAAACAAGACAAAGAAGAATAGGAAAAATAGAGCAGAGCAGGGCAAGGGTTAGGTTGTACATGGCAGTGCATTTGATGGATGAATAGTAGCGACCGACAGACAGATTGCAGATGAAGTTCTCTCTAGTTGAGAGGGAGTGTTAAAATTGTCAACTAGGGGAAAACATCATGTGGATCATACTATTCATGGCTGATAATATGTTAATTAGATTCCTCTCATTGAGAGGTGTAGGATTCATCTAAAGAGCATCCGATTCCAATAAGTATTCACGAAGATATGAATTTATTTTGATTATGGAATTATTATCAAGCCGACCTACAACTCATGCAGGCTCAGAAGCCTAACAATCACATCTATTCAGACATCAATAATTGTGTATAAATACAGGAGGAATTTTCCTCATTTGCATACTCATCTCATCACATCTCTCTCTCTCCTACGCAGAAAAGAGGCTCTTCTCTACTGCGCAAAAAAGAGTCTTTCCCTCACACATGTGGAAGGAAGCTGCTGAAACTGAAGCTGCAACTGCAGATCCAAACTTTTACCAGCGTGGACCATCAACCCTCCTCTTCTAAACTGCATTGTAGGTTCATCTAGACCTCCTTTGAAGGCCGCAACTTTTGGTGGTGGAATCAAGCCGATCCGACGGTCGGTTTGCGAGATATCGACTGCCCTAGTTTTGATGATGAAGCCGCTAATGCCGATGCTGCTGATATAGGGTTTGCTAATGCTAATATAAATCAAATTTATTGTACTATTTCCCTTTACTGAATTATTGAATATAAAAGAATATTTGATCAAAGGGTTTCCCCACAAATTGTGGGGTTTGTCCTTGGCTAGCCGCCACATCTTGTCTCTCTTGTCTTGGCTTGTTTTTTGTTGATCGTTTAATGTTCTATGCACACTTTACTTATGCACATGTGATTGCTAATCTATGAATAATAATAAGAAAGAAAAGTAAATTCCTCTAAGCATAGAACATACCATAACTTAACAATATATAATAGAAAATGGATAGTCCTGCCAAGATTTACAAAAAAAATAATACAATATTTATAAAATTAAACTATAAACTGGTTTTTAATTTTTTTTTATAAGAAACACATTATTAGGTAGTAAATTGCAAAGCCTAATCCATTACACTACCTATCGCTAATGCGTTACACTGCCTACCATAAGTATAATAAATGAATGTCTCTACCGAATCGCAATTTTATCAAATTTCTCCTCGATTTAGAGATCTATTACAATAGTAAGAGTAAAAATAAAAGAATTTCTCTACTTAATCACAATTACGTCAATTTTCTCTTTCCACCAGAGTGGTTTAATAGGTAAAGTAAGGTTTATTTTTATAAAATATTAGTGGCGGTGTTTAGTTTTCAACAAACTTAATAGCTGTGATGTAACATAGTCATTGCCTCTACTGCTATTTAATTGATTTTTTTTGCTTGAAGCTTTTCACACAATGAAAGTTGTTATTTTCATACTTAATAACGTCTTTGAGTCAACCTTATTATTAATTGATAAATACACTCACATTAAAGGCTTTTATTGCTAATATTTGAAGTATGTGATATTAACAATAATATTTTAAGCCTAAATAATACTTACCTTCATATTTATGAATATCTCTTTATTTAGGCTCTTATATGGAAGTGCAAAGGAAGTCCATTGTGTGGAGAAAACTTTCTTACACAGTGAAAGATTCATGTATATGATATTAATGGTAGTATTTTAAGTGTAAATAATACTTACCTTCATATTTATGAATATCTCTTTATTTAGGCTCTTATGTGGAAGTCCAAAGGAAGTCCATTGTTCGGAGAAAGCTTTCTTACACAGTGAAATACATTGAAGGTAGCTATTACCATATTTGGTTAGCCATTGACATTGGAAGTTGTTATTAATTGATAAATACATTTCGACTAAAGAATTTTATTGTTAATATTTTAGTAAGTGGTTGATGTATGAATTATTGGTAATATTTTCATCGTATTTTTTAATATTTTGAATATTTGTTTGTTTGTCTCTTGTGTGAAAGTGCTCGTTGTGCTAATCTCCGCACTTTGCACTAAATGTTTCTATTTTAATATTATTGGTAATATTTTAGTTATAAATAATGCATATCTTTGTATTGCCCCTTGCTCAAAGAGCCCTTCGGAGATCTCTATCTTTTATAGATATCAGTAGTCAATCGAGTAAAAGTTATGTAGAGTGCACACAAAGTTCTATATAAAACCACGTTTCAAGAGTAGAAGCCTTGATGTTTCTTATTTAATGTTTATTAAAATTATTATTGCAATAAATTAATGTTTTTTTAAAGAAAATAGAAATATTTCTTATTTAATGTTTATTAGATTTCCTATATCCCCAATGAAATACAAATTCCAATGAACAACTCTTGTAGACCGTGTGTGGTTTCTACACTCCAGCACAATCAACATTGTTTGCACTCAAGACATTGTTGATCAATTAATTAAATGTTCTTTCTCTCTGCACAGTGAAATCTTTATTTATGATTATATTTGTGTAAATAGGTATATGTCCAGACCTCCCAATTTCATCGTGTGGATCTCTGCACTTCCGATAATCATAGACCTTCCACATTATTCATGCATGGATGCACTCATAAACACTTTTTTTAGTCACAAAATTTACAAAAATTGCTTTTGTTCATGTCGACACCTGTAAACACTATTGGCCCCCACTACTATGTTATTAGGTCACTTGAGGAGGATCCGCAGAAGTGAAAACAATAGATTTCAAATTTTCATTGTGTGGATCTCTGCGTTCTACATTGAAGGCTTTCATTGCTAATATTTTAGTATTAAAATAGAATCCATATTTTTTATTCACAATAACATTGTTTATTCTTACATTATTAAATGTTTTAATTTTAAATAATGTATACTATTGTTATTTAATTGATTATGTACAAATTCGCATTTCATTGAGTAGAAGCTTTGTTTATGGGATGTGTGGAAGTGTGGAAAATGTTCATTTTGTGGATGAAGCTTTTAGGCTTTCATTGTGTAAACCTTCACATTCTGCATTGAAGACTTTCATTGCTAATATTTTAGTATAACATAATCTATATTTTCTATGTGCAATAGCATTGTATATGCTTATATTATTGATACTATTTTAATTTCAATGAATGTATGCTATTTATGTTTAATTTATTAATTGCACAGAGGATGCTTTCTAGTCTTCATTATGTGAATTTCTTCACTTTTCATTGAAGGCTTTTATTGCTAATATTTTAGTATTAAAATATAATCCATATTTTCTATTCATAATGAATTGACTTCCTTCAGTTTACCATACAATGCAACTTATTTAACACTCCCATCTATGCAAAGGAGCCCCAATTCCTTTTTGATAGTGAAATTCCTGGGCACTTTAGCAGATAAATGTTACAGATCCATTTGGGCACATCAAATCCCAACATCCAGATCAATGTTTTAAGGCTCATCAAACCCTAATTTCAGTTGTTTCATGCCCTAAACAAGTCACCCCTTTGAATGCCTCCTTCCGAGACAGTTGCATGACTTGAAGACATCCAGAAATAGCCTCTAGAGGGACCAGCGCAGGTAAGCCCTTATGAAGGTGCGTTGCAGAGCAGTTAAGTCCACTGTCAGGGTGATCTGTAGAGCACTTAGACTTCCTTTCACCTGCGCTGGGCGAGAATGAGCGAAATTCACATAGGGTTTTGGGAATATTCTTATCTTTTGGAGTCATCTAGAAGTTTCACTCACTTATCAACTCTTATGAGCTCGCAAATGGATGAGGAATGAGTTAAGGTGCATCCTATCCTCTCATCCCTTCCTCCATGGAACTAATTCTAAGTATGGACGGCCATTCAATGCCACCATTAATGAAAAAACCTCCATCATCTTCCTATAAATTGAGCACTCATCTAAGTGATCAAGGGCTGGATTATGTTGAATTGTAAGGAGATAATGCTGTTATGAGATTTGGCTTTGAAGCAAGTATTGTGATGCTACAAGTTTTTCATGCTTTTGATGTGATGTGGATGGGATCCAAGCTGGAGGAATGACGTTGAATCAGACACCAATGGTTGTAATTCCTTATTCTATCTAATAAAGTGTTTGAACCATTTTCCCATATGTTTGTATTGTTTTATAATGCTTATGTGTGTGAATTGTATATGATTCATTTCACTTATATTCAATAGATCATATGCTTTAATCGGTTTTTGTCTTCCGTTGTGTTTACACGGTACTTCTTAAGCGGTTTAAGTATGGGAAGGAGCAATGGAATCGATACAAGGGAGATGAGAGGAAAGCGGAACTATAGGTAGGCCTTCTATATTCTCATCTTATCTATTGCTTATAGGAAAAGTCTAAAAAAGTTTAAACTTTTGTTCTAGATATAGCTACTTATATAGGGAATTAGTATTTATCCATAGATACCAAATTCTCCAAAACAAATTGGCGACTCAACCTCGCTAAAAAATTAAACAAGGAATACGAGGACAATTACTTGTCTTGTGTCAACCTTGTTAAAAAAGGAAACAAGGAGTATGAGCATAGCTTCTTGTCTAGTGTCAAGCTCATTAAAAAATGAAACAAGGAATCTAAGAAGAGTTCCTTGTCTTGTGTCAATCTCATTAAAAAATGAAACAAGGTCCCAAGTTCCAATTCGAGTCTTTGATTAGATATTGTAAAATCCTAATCGAGTCTTTCACTTGATCTCATAAGTAAACATTCATTCCATCTACCTCATAGTTGCAAGTAGTCTACTTAGGTGAATGTAATGAAGCTTGGGGGGCATGCACCTAGTAGTAAAGATAAGTTTCCCCATTCACCTTTGCCCCTATCTGGACGAAGCCAAAAAGTTGTTGGATAATCATCCTACTTCACCACAGCGACTTCCATTTGGTTACAGGAGACTCTCCCTTTCATCATGATGGGGGCATGTAAACCAATCTCAAGCATAGTTCTTCGTTCAAGCTTGTGTAAAAATGAAACTAAATCCAAGCATAGTTTTTTGTTTCAAGATTGTGTAAACATGAAACTGAATCCAAGCATAGTTTATTTTTTCAAGCTTGTTTAAACATGAAACTGAATCCAAGCATAGTTCCCTATGGTTCAAGCTTGTGCAAAAAATGAACCCATTTCCATTTTTAACCCTCGTTATTACCATTCTATCAACCTTCTTCGTCAGATGAACCTTGGTTGTTCTCATCCCATTGCCACCATCTTTTGGCTGATCATACGCTTTCACTTGGTTGTTTTACCCCTTTTGAGGAACAGTTGCAATGAGTGGTCTTATTAGCTAGCCTCTTCACATAAATCAACATGTTTTGAGAAGTTCCAACATCAATGGAACTAGTTGCTATCCTAGACACCACTTGTTCCTCAAAGTGGAGTCCTCTTTAAGCTCTTTTCAAACTCAAGCGCTTGTCCTTTCCAGCTCATTAATGGATTGGAAGCGAGATCTCTCTTGTATTATTTTATGCCTTTTTGGGCTTGAGAGATTAATTTACGAAAAAGAACTTGTGGAGTTTTCTTTTTATCCCTTTCCAAACTCTATAAAGATGAAAAGGACCGAGTTATCTTTGTCGTTAAACTTGTTAAAACATCAAATAGTGACAAACTTGTCCATCTAGACAAGACCGAGTTTCACCTTCGCTAGACTCGTAAAACATCAAATAGCGATGGATTCGCCTGAAGAGTGAAATTATATAACAAGCATATGTTATCCTCCTGAAGATTCATAAAAATAAAGAGGTATTGGTCAACAATGACTGGGGGAAATGGGAAAAGGGGAAAACCACTTTATGGTAGCAGGTCGCTCTTGAACATGACACTTTCACTCCATCACTATGACTATTTGGTTTGGGTTATTAGCTTGATGGTTATCACACTGTTGGTCTATCATACCATCCATCACTTTGTTTTGGGTCAATGCTACCAATTCACTTTAGTGTCACCGACATGTTCAAGAGAAGTCATTCAGTCAAAATTCATCTTTTGCAATACCATAAGCCTTCATTTTCATGACCGCCATTCCTGAATCTTGTGTTGCCAGTCAAATTTAATCTCTAAAATCACTACACTTGTTTCATTTCATCGATTAAGGCCCTCCTGCGATGAGTCACTTCTTGTCAACATCAGCACATTATCCAAGAATATGACTTAGAAACACCCATTCAATACCTTGAAGCTTTCATACATCAATGGCAGGTTTCTCGCTTCCGGTGATAGGTATACATCAATGGTCTTCGACCGAAAGACTTTGTATGGTGTTCGACATCAAATCATCCATTCACACCATGCGAAATGTACTACAATACCTTAAGGATCATTATCATTATCGGTGAGTTCTCTCGCATCTGTTAACAAATTACATCATTGGCTGGTAATCAGATGGTATCTTCCCATGTTCGACATCAGATCACGTATTCCCATGGATAGACTCGTACTTGAGCGAATGGTTGAATGAGATTGAAGATCTCAGATCTAGTTTCATCCATTTGGGTTGCGATTTCAGGAGTACTAAATCATATGTACAATGGATTTACATATATGGTCATTCTAATCATGGGTCTATATCGGTAGACGACTATTTATGTACATGTAATGGAAGTTTATAAGTTGAGCATGGGTATTCCTTCACTCAGCAATTCAGGAAAAATCAAATATCATGATATATGTATTGTAATTGATGCAGGTCACCTTCCACTTTGATACCTCCTCATCATAACGTAAAGCATTTCATTCGAAATTGCCATTTTTCTGACTTCATGCTTTAGGGGGCAGTTTTTACAGATCCATTTTTCCACATCAAATCCCAACATCCAAATCAGTGTTTTAGGGCTCATCAAACCCTAATTTCAGTTGTTTCATGCCCTAAACAAGTCACCCCTTTGAATTCCTCCTTCCCAGACAGTTTCATGACTTGAAGACATCCACAAATAGCCTCTAGAGGGACCAACACAAGTAAGCCCTTATGAAGGTGCACTGTAGAGCATTTAAGTCCACTAGTAGGGTGCTCTATAGAGAACTTAGGCTCCCTTTCACTTGCGTTGGGCGAGAATGAGCGAAATTCACATAGGTTTTGGGGAATATTCTTATCTTTTGGAGTCATCTAGAAGTTTCCCTCACTTATCAACTCCTATGAGCTTGAAAATGAATGAGGAATGAGTTAAGGTGCATCCTATCCTCTCATCCCTTCCTCCATGGAACTAATTCTGAGTATGGAAGGCCATTCAATGCCACCATTATTGACAAAACCTCCTTCATATTCCTATAAATTGACCACTCATCTAAGTGATCAGGGGCTGGATTATGTTGAATTGTAAGGAGATAATGCTACTATGAGATTTGGCTTTAAAGCAAGTATTGTGATGCTACAAGCTTGTCATGCTTTTTATGTGATGTGGATGGGATCCAAGCTAAAGGAATGGCTTTGAATCAAACACCAATGGTTCTAATTCCTTATTCTATCTAATAAAGTGTTTGAATCTTTTTCCCATATGTTTGTATTGTTTTATAATGCTTATGTGTGTGAATTGTATCTGGTTCCTTTCACTTATATTCAATATATCATATTCTTTGATCGGTTTTTTTCTTCTGTTGTGTTTACAGGGTACTTCTCAAGCGATTTAAGTATGGGAAGGAGTGATGGAATCGATACAAGGGAGACGAGAGGAAAGCAGAACTATAGGTAGGCCTTCTATCTTCTCATCTTATCTATTTCTTATAGAAAAAGTCTAAAACACTTGAAACTATTGTTCCAAATACAACTACTTATCTAGGGAATTAATATTTATCCGTAGATACCAAATTCTCCAAAACAATAACTACTACACAATAACACCTTTTGGTAAGATTTTGAGTATGCATTGCAATTAAAATAACTGTCTACACTCTCTAATTTTGTACAGATTATGCACATGCATTTGTTCTCTACATAATCTCAACATGCTCATAACACAGTGAAATATTAGTACTACTTTCCATTTTTCTGTGGCATATAATGTTATATTATTTCATTTAATTTTACATATATGATATTATTGGTAAAATTCTCCCTGCACACCCGCCATCCCCTCCCCCCAACTCCTCAACAAAGATTGATAGCTCTATAAAATAAGAGCTCTATTCCATTTCTCTCTCGCACATAATTCATCCTCCACACTATAAAATCTCTATATAAGGACATATTTTAACATTAATTTCTTCCTTGCCAAATAAAGTTCCTTATGCACCCTCGTTCTCCCGCGCATACCCCATTTTGTGCACAGTAAAATATCTGCACAATGAAATATAATAATATTCCCTTCTCTTCCACAAATACCCCATCTTCTATAAACATTCATATGATATACAATACATGATGTGGAAATTTGTAAAATTAATATTCATATCAGCACATTATGCATCATTGCATTGCAAAACGTTTGTGCAATTATGCGTCAAAAACATGGAACATAATACTCATTCTTCAGCAATTTGCATATTGTGCATAAATCTTTTGACAATAATTTTGTTCGTACCAAATAAAGTTCACTATTCACCCTCATTCTCCCATATGTACCCTGTCCCACACATTATAAAAGATCTTCACAATGAAACATAATAATATTAATTAAAAATTTATTCATAGCTAAACAATTTAAATTTTCTTCTACATCCTTGTGAAAAGACTCCTTTGTATTAATCTCTGCACATAGCACTAAAGGCTTCTATTTAAAAATAATTGATAATATTTCATTTGTACATAATGCATATGTCTATGTTTCATTTTTTTCTTGAAGAGCCTTTCTAACATCTCAGTGTTTTATAGATATTAGTAGTCAATTGAATAAAGTTTGTTCGGTGTGTGGACAAATTTTTGTACAAAAATGCATTTCATTGAGCATAAGTTTTGTTTATGGTTATGTTCTTGAAATTAGGGAGATGTGTTGAAATGCATAAAAGTTTCATTGTGTGGCATTTTAATAATACCTTAATATTAAAATACAATCCATATTTTCCGTTTGCAGTAAGATTGTTTATGCTTATATTATTGATATTATTTTAATTGTTAATAATGCATATCTTTGTATTTATGCAAATGTTTGAAAGTAGCCATGTGTAGAAGTGTGGAGAAAGTCCATTGTGTGGAGGAAGCTTTCATTGTGCAGAACTCCATAGTTATGCCATCACCAATCACTTTCCCGTTTGAAATAAATGTGGGGGAAGAATCTTATCAGAATAACTACTATGTTGATGGATATACTCGATAATTGTAACTAATATTTTAGTATTAAAAATGCATAATTGATATTTATATTATTGATGAATTTTAATAGTAAATATTTCATATCTTCATATTTCAGAGTGTGTTTCAAATTAAGCACATGTATGAAAGTGTAGAGGAAGTCCCTTGTGGGAGGAAGCTTTCGTTATGCAGATGTCACTCTTTGCACTAAACACTTTATTTACTAAAATTTAGTATTAAATAATCCATATTTGTTGTTCGTAGTAACACTAAAGGAAGTGCTAGACTTATATGATATTGTTCCTAATATTTTAGTCATAAATAATGCATATCTCTGTATTTTATTTTGTTGCAAGAGAAATTCGAATTATTTTTCATAATATAGAGGTACTCTTTGCTTATCAAGCAGATAATTTTTTGCATCTTTGACCACAACCTTTGTTTAAGGTAATTTTCCTAAAATTAGGCATAAGTCTGGAAGTGTGCAGAAATTCCATTGTGTGGAGAAAGTCGTTAAGCGCCCCCATATACGCAAAGGGCCCCCGTTTTTGCAATAAGACTGAAATAAGTGGTGCACCAATACAATATTTTTGGTAACGTTTTAATTATAAATAATTCTTCTATCGCTAGTATTTTATTATTTAATAATCCATATTTTTTATTCATAATATTTTAGTTATAAATAATGTAAATTTCCATATTCTCAAATATCACTAGTCAATTGAGTAAATGTTGAATTTTTTTGGAAAGAAAAGAACCTGTAACCACATCAATGTTCGGATCATTGAGAACAAAATTTATTTATTTTTATCTTAATGAAATTAGGCAGACGTGTGGAAGTGCAAAGGATGTCCATTGTGTTGAGGAAGCTTTCAAGCTTTCATTTTGTGGATTTGTGCACTTCACACTAAATATTTTTGTATATTTTTTTCTCAAAACATGTGTGTGAATGCGGGGACTAATTGTAGAAAATTCAAAGCTAACATACAATGCCACAGAACCACTTGAAAGCCAATATACATTATCAATTTCCATTTATCAAATTTAATATTGCATACTGTACTTGTTATTTTTTCAGTGTAACATTATTATTTATAGCATATTTTATTACGTAATTATTGTAATGATAATAGTTAAAGTAGAAAATGTTGGAAGCATTTGGTTTTTCTTCAAAATCAAGTTGTGTTAACTGTGCATTATTTGGTTATGTTTCTTACAATTTTAACCAGTGTTTCAAGGGAAATGCCCAATATTTCTATTTTTGCATATATTCAAAACAATTATCAAAATTTCAATAAATGTTATTTCTAATTTCATATTGGATGACAAGCTTTGGTTATGGTTATCTTTATGAAATTATGCATGTGTGCGAAAGTGCTAACTAATTTCATTATATGGAGGAAGGTTGGAAGTTGTCATTATGTAGTTTTGTGGACTTTGCATTAAATGCTTTTATTGTTAATATTTTAGTATTAAATAATCCATATTTGTTGTTTTAAATAACAACAAGAAAAGCAGTGGACCCATACAATATGATCAAGTGATCAATATTCAGCTCAAAAATCAAAGTGCTCATAATCACTCAAATAGTGAATGACCACTTCCTTCTCAGTGATACGATCCCAATGCAACTTGTTTCACTCAAAACTAAGCTCGTATGAGGAAGATATCGCGTTATGTCCACTTTGCCAAACAAAAGAATTTTTGAAAAAAAAGGTACAACCATTGCACAATGAGCAGTCCGTACCGCTAACATGGCAGGTGACTGGGCAAGTCAAAGTTGGTTAATGTCTAGTAAGGTCTCACCAAGTGGCACATTGTGGTTGGTTAATGGTTTGTGGAGTTGGCTTCATTCTATTGGTCGAAGGATGGACCAATGAAGAGGGGACAACTAGAAAGCTCAGAGGCCACCACGCGTCCCTCCCTAAAGGACTGATAGTATCAAAATGCTTTATCAAAATTATTGGCAGGTCAGCAGAGTCAAACTCGTGACCTCACCTGTATCATTTCCATGACATACCACTACACCCTCGCTTTGGTTCTTATCATACTATGGTCGTAAGTATTATTTAAGGTTTAACAGTTGGTGGTTTGAGGGGAGGATTGGGCTAGCCCCCTCCCATGTGACCACTACCAAGAACCGACGGCCAGCGTAAGCTATAACCATTATCTTAAATCGTCTAGTAATATCACATGTGAACACTATCACACAACCGTCAAACCAATGTTTAGCATAATTGTGTGAATTATGTTTTAATCATAGTTAACCCCTAATTAAACATGAGATTATCACTAAATTAAGCGTAGTTATGTTTGCAAAGTATTTGGAGGAGCCCCTAAAATTCAGCACTAACTCCATATTTATTGGACTTAACTGTAGTTCCTCTAGCTTTAGTGGAGAATTCCTAGGAGAAAATATTTTGGCCATAAATATTGCAAAAGTCAACCAAATTAGGATCAAGAAAAGGAATTCCTAGATGATTTTGATGTTATGAGCACATTGAAGTAGGTTTCAATAGTAGTAGAGCATTGTAAACAACACTTTTGCCATTTTTAGCTAATACAGAGGCCCAAGCCATGGAAGCTGGACCAATGATATGTAGCCCAGGAGGGGTGAATTCTTTCATCAAAACATTGTGTTAAGTGTTCATTTTGATGGTTTGTTGTACATTTGTTTTTTGTTGTTTAGAAAATTACTTTCATGCTATTTTTCTCAAAAATTTGACATAAAAATTCACAAAAAATTACCTGTTCATTCAAAAACACCATAAAGGAAACCTATGCACATGAAGCAAATGATAAGCAGTTGTTTTTAATTCTGAAGTTGAAATTAGCACATAAAAACTAACATTCAACAATAGATCATGTTTGTATCAAAGAAAAGATTATTTGCTAAATTGCTTGAATTTTGTGCAAGTAGGGTTTCAATGGTTGCAAATTTGTGATGCATACAAGGTTGAGGTTGCAAAGAGGAAAAGGGAAACTATTGGTTGCAAATCCTGAGTTAATTCCGAAAAGAAGGAGAGAAACAAGGTCACAATCTCCACCCAAAGTTTCAATCCCACCAACACTTGAAGCACCTCAAGTTTTACATTCAATTGAGATTGAGGAGGTACAAGAAACACCAGAAGCTCAGCTTGAATCCAAATCCATCATGTCTAAATGAGGAGAGACTAAAGGTATTTCAAAAGAGGAAACATTCAAGAAATCTTTCTATGACTTAACTGACATGGTTAGAGTCCTCTATGAAGAGAGGAATACTAAAATGGCTGTAGAGAGTTCTAAGTCCTCACTAGATAGGGAAGCTTAGGAGATTAAAAAAAAAAAAAAGAAGATGAAAAGAAGGATTCAAAGGGTAATGGAACAAATCCTCATCCATCTCCACCATATTCATCATCTTCCTCATCATCTTCATCATCCTCATCATCTCAAACAACACCATCTTCCACTTCCAACATAAAAATTGTTCATACTCATTCAAAAACCCCCAAAGAAAATACTCCTTTACTCAAATTGGACATTAAGTTTGAACTTCCCATGTACAATGGTGAGGTGAATGTAGAAAAGTTAGACAATTGGATTCAAAAATTGGAGGTTTATTTCAGAATGCTGAACCTTCAAGAAGATGACATAAAAATCCAGTTGGCTTCATTGAGGCTAGAAGGAGCAACAATAGTTTGGTGGGAATCAAAGACTCAAGAGGAAATGCGAATTCATGGTAAGATATCCATTTCTTGGGTTGAATTCTTTTCTTCAATTAAAAGACAATTTTATCCTTTAGCTTGTATGCCAAAATCCATTATGAGTGGGAAAAATTTTAGGCAACTCAAGGGCCAAAAAGTTCAATACTATACCCATGAGTTTAGGAAGAGGAATTTGTTGTTAGGATTAAACTTGAATTCCCAAGATACACTCTTGAAATATATTGGGGGTTTACATTACTACTTAAAACACACTATCCTTATGTTCAATCGAAACAATTTAGATGAGGTATGTCTGCAAGCCACTCTTCTTGAAGCAAGAGGAAAGAACATTCAGGAACAAGGTAGTAAGAAGAAGCCATTCAAGGTTAAGGAGAAAGAGAAGGGTGGAAAATGGAAAGGAAAGAATAATGAAAGTGTGAAGAAAGGAGGGGAGAAAACAATATGCCAACATTGTTCCAAAGCGAGGCATGATGAAACCCACTGTTGGAAATTACATCCCAAACTAAGGCCTAAGAAACCAAACAATAAGGGAAAACAAAAGATGAAACCTACCACACAACATGATCTTGGATCTGATTCTGGTGATGAGACCAAGATTTCAGCCATGGTAACAAAAGGAAAGGAATCTATTGCAAGCACTAGTTCCTCAAATAGGCATAACAACACTCCAAATGAAGAATCAAGGATAGAGTTGTTCCATGTAAGGGTAATTTCAAATCATACAAAGATTAATGCATTATTTAATAGTGGGTCACAATCGAACTTAATTTCAGAAGACTTGGTCAAAAATCTTAACCATGAGATTGTACCTCACCATTAGCCATATCCCTTGGGTTGGATATTCAATAATGCAAATTTACAGGTTACAAGGAAATGCTTATTCAGGTTTTCCATTACTGAAAAAAACATTGATGAAGTTGAGTTAGATGTAGTTCCACATGAAATCTTGGGAATAATTTTGGGAAGCCCATATTTGTATGATAGGAAAGCGGTATTTTATTTCCATGAGAAAAAATACCAATTTCTCAAGGATGGAGTGGAATATATTGTGAGAGTCTATCACAAAATGTTAAGCATTTCTTTGGTTAATGCAGGGTAGATGAAGAGATTAGTAAATGCAAATAAAAATTTTGTGCTTCTCATGATCAAGAAAAAGGATGATATTGATTATGAATCTTTTGAAGGTTTTGATGATAAGTTAAAATCTGATTTGTTTGATGTGGTAAGAAAGCATGGAGAGATGTTTCAGGAACCAAAGGGGCTACCTCCCAAGAGGGGAATTCAGCATTAGATACAACTGCGAAAAGATGTTCCACTTCCAAACATTGGCATGTATCTCATGTCGATTATGGAGAGTATGGAAATCAGGAAGCAAACTCAAGAATTTCAAAGCAAAGGTATCATATGCCCATCTACTTCACCATGTGATTCACCAATTGTTTTGGTGCCAAAGAAGGATGGGACTTGGTGCATGTGTCTGGATTTTCGTGCACTAAATAAAATAATGGAAAATAATCGTTATTCACTCTCAAGAAATGATGATTTTCTTAATCAACTGAGGTATGAAAATTATTTCACTAAGTTAGACTTACGAAGTGGTTATCATCAAGTTATAATCGCTGAAGAGGACATTTGGAAAACCACATTTGAAACTAAACAAGGATTGTTTGAGTGGCTTGTTATGCCTTTCATTCTTACAAATGCTCCAATTACTTTCATGAGAGTTATGAATGATGTATTGAGACAATTTCTAGATGAATTTGTCATTTTTTACTTAAATGATATTCTCATATTCATAAAATATAGATATGAACATGTCATGCATGTGAACAAATAACTTGATGTCTTGACAAAATAACAGTTGTTTTTAAAGATGTCAAAGTGTGAATTTGGAAATATTTCTTTAGTGTATTTGGGACACATTGTTTGAGGCATTGAGTTGAAGATAGACCCCTCTAAGGTTGAGGTCATTGTGAATTGGCCCAAGCCTAATACAGTTACAAATGTAAGAAGCTTTCTTGGTGCAGCACAACATTGGAGGAAAATTATTGCTAATTTTTCTTCCATTAAAGCTAAACTGCATGAATTGACTAGTGTCAAGAAATTATTCCATTGGGGATATGTATAGCAAAAATAATTTGATGATTTAAAACAAAAGATCAGTTCAACACCGATATTGGCTCTTCCGGATCTTAGATATCCATTTGAGATTCAAACAAATACTAGTGAATACACCATGGGAGTAGTTCTTATGCAGCATAGTAAGCCCATTTCATTTCATTCGAAAATTTTTAATGGTGTCTTGAATAACTATCCCACTTACGACAAAGAACTTTAAGTATTAGTACAAAGTTTTAAAAAATGGAAACACTACTTGATGAGGAAGGAGACCATTATCCATACCGACCATCAACCATTGGAGTACTTACAATCACAGTAAAAGTTGCAGCAATCATGACACTTCAAATGGATTGGTTTTCTACAACAACTTCATTTGGTTATCAAGTACAAAAAGGGAATGTACAAAAAGGTAGCTGATATGCTTCCTAGGCCTATTGTAAATTCATCTATTATCCTCAAGCACAATTTTGTTTTACATGAAAGTTACATTGAGAAATATGCATAGGATAATGACTTTCAAGATGTGTATGAAAGTTTGAGGCAAGGAAACCAAATTGAAGAGTTAGATTACCATGTACATAACATTTTGTTGTATCACTTGGGAAAGTTATGTATTCCACAGGAGGAAAGAAATAGTATAGGCACACACTCCATTGATTGTTGGACACTTTGGTGGAGGCAATACAGTTGAAAGTCTCCAAAGGTATTGTTATTGGCCACACATGTTTGATAATGTATCTCATTTCATTAGAGGATGTTATTTGTGTGTAACAAGTAAGCCTAGAAAAAGGAAACTAAGATTGTACACTCCACTTCTAGTAACTTCACGTCCATGGGAGAGTATGTCAATGGATTGTGTAGGAGGTCTTCCATTGTCAAGGAAAGGTCATGATTACTTGTATGTAGTTGCAGACACAGTCAAAAATGTGTGTATTCTAACGCCATGTAAAAAGAAAATTACAACTGAACAAATAGCTCATCTTTTCTTTCAAAATATTTGGGTTCATTTTGGTCTTCCTACTTCCATTTTAAGTGATCGAGATTGTAGATTTTTTGGGAATTTTTAGTCAAATTTGTGGGACATGATGGACACTAAGTTGAAGAAGAGTACAACCTTTCATCCGCAAACAAATGGAAAAACTGAGGTGGTCAACAACACAACATTCATCTTCTTAGAGGATATTGCAGCAAACATGGGAAGTTGTGGGATGAATAGTTGCATTACATACAACATGCATACAACAGGGCAAAGCATTCTTCCACAAACACATAGTCATTTGAGGCATGTTTTAGGTTCTTTCAAAGATTTCCATTGGAATTAATATTTGAGAAAGATGTCACCATTGATGGTCATAGCGACATCGATAAGGCGAGGAAGTTCATTGAGAAAATTCAATTGATACATGAGAGAGTACAAGAACAACTGGAAAAGAGTCAAGGCACCTACAAGTCAAGGCATGACAAACACCATGTCGATCATAAATTTCAAGTTGGAGACAAAGTTTGGTTATGTATTAGAAAAGAGAGACTTCAAGAGGAAGGTAAAAAGATCAAACCAATCCGTTATGGTCCTTTTAAAATTTTGTAAAAGATTGGTAACAATGCATTTAAGCTAGATTTGTCTCCTCATATGGAAATATACTCTGTTGTTAATGTTGGAAATTTGAGATTGTTTGAGCCTCCTTTGATTTATGATCAAGGAGATCATGTTCATATGACATCAATAGATTATTTCTCGCAAGAATATCTTGTTGAAGTTTAGGAAGATCTCATACATGACAGAAGAACCAGAACTTCGAAGAGTGGGAATGTCGAATACCTTCGACTCGGACTGAAGGGAATAAATCATTCCAAGGGCAAATGGTTGCATATTAAGAAGGTGATGGAGCTATACCCTCATATGTTGAACAATTTATAATATCTTTTGGGGTCCAAAAGGCTTCTAGTGGGGAAGAATGTTCAGGATATTAATATTTAGCTCAAAAATCAAAGTTCTTATAATCACTCAAACACCAAATGACCACGTCTGCCTTAGTGATACGATCACAATGCAACTCCTTTCACTCAAAACCAAGCTCGTATGAGGAAGATATCACGTTCTGTCTACTTTGCCAAATAGAGGAATTTAAAAAGAAAAAGGTATAGTCACTCCACAGTCAGAAGTTCGTATTGCTGACGTAGCAGGTGACTGCGAAGGTCAAAGTTGGTCAATGTCTAGTAAGGTCTCGCCAAGTGACACATTGTGGTTGGTTAATGGTTTGATGAGTTGGCTTCATTCTATTGGTCAGAGGATGGACTAATGAAGAGGGAACAAGTGGAAAACCCAGAGACTGCCACATGTCCCTCCCCAAAGGACCAGCAGTATCGGCATCATTTAGAAAAATTATTAGCAGGTCGGTAGAGTCGAACCCAAGACCTCACTTATATAAACTCCACGACATACCACTACATTCACGCTTTGGTTCTTACCATACTATGGTCACAAGTATTATTTAATGCTTAATTGTTCATAGTTTGCAGGGAGGAGAGGGCCAACCCTACGAGCTAGCACCATCCCATGTGACCACTACCAAGAACCAGCGGCCAACGCAAGCTATAACCGTTAGCTTAAACCATCGGGTAATATCTCATGTGAACACTATCACATAACCACCAAGCCAACAGTTACAATAATCACGCGAATTATGTGCTAATCACAGTTAACGCCTAATTAAACATGAGCTTATCACTAATTGAATGTATTTAAGTTGGCAGAGCCCCTGAAATTTGGTGCTAACTCCAAATTTAGCGGAGTTAACTTGAGTTCCTCCAGTTTTAGTTGAGAATTCCTAGGAGAAATTATTTTGGCAAAAATTTTTGCAAAAAATCAAACAAATTGACATCAGGAAAAGACATTCCAAGATGATTTTGATGTTATGAGCACATTGAAGTAGGTTTCACGAGTAGTAGAGCATTGTAAACAACACTTTTTCCATTTTGAGATAATACATAGGCCCAAGCCATTGAAGCTGGACCAAGGTTATGTAGGCCAGGAGGGGTGAAATCCTTCATCAAAACACTGTGTTAAGTGTTCATGTTGATGGTTTGATGTACATTTGTTTGTTGTTGTTTAGCATTTTACTTTCATGTTATTTTTCTCATGAATAAAACTTGACAAAAATTTACTTTTTCATTCATAAACACCATAAAGAAAACCTATGCATATGAATCAAATGATAAGAAGTTGTGTTTAATTCTAAAGTTGAAATTAGCACAACAAAACTAACATTCAACAACATATCACAATATTATTGATAATATTTTAATTATAAATAATGCTTTTATTGCTAATATTTTAGTGTTAAATAATCCATATTTTATCTTGGAAATAATTTAATTATAAATACTGTGTATCTCCATATTCCCGAATATTAGCAATCAATTGAGTAAAGGTTGTATGGAGTGCGAAGGAAATTGGATCATTGAACACAAGATTTGTTTATGGTTATGTTATTGAAATTAGCGAGATGTGTGAATGTACGAAGGAATTCCATTGTGTGGAGGAAGCTTTCAAGATTTGATTCTATGAACCCCCACATTCTACACTAAAGGATTTTGTGTATGTTTTCTCAGAACACATGTGTGAGTGCAGAGTCTCACAGTGGAAAAGTTTGAAATTAATGCACAATATCAATTTTCATTTATCAAATTTAATATCACATATTATACTCATTATTTGTTTAGTATAACATTAGATTTTATAACATATTTTATTACATAATTATTTTAGATTTTTCTTCGTTAGTTGCAAGGCATAGTGCAACATCAATGAGACACAATGGTTTAAATTCCAGGCCCACCTAGAAGGGGTTGTTACTAGTTGATTTACACAAAGCTCTATTGTCATCAGTTTCAAATGTTGGTGATAAATATTTAAATCCACACCTATAAACAATGCACTAGCACATAGGTAGTGCACTAGGTTGTAGGAGAATTGATAGTTATGCAAATTGACCTGATTCCATTTCTTCAATTTTAGATTAAATCTAGTTTGAATGTTATTTTTTGACTAAATAGTTTCATACTTATTTCTATTATGTTATGCCTATATGAAAATGCAACATGGAAATGGATAATGTTATTCAACAATAGCTTTGTGGAAATGTTCTCAAAAAAATGATTTATGGCAATGCAATGATCCTGCAAGTTTTTCGAATGTTGGAAGTTTTGTTACACTATTGAAGAGTTTACAATCGAAGCTTTTGTTGTGAAAAATAGCTTATAATATTTTTGGAATGCTATCTTTTAGCTTAACACAAAATGGCAGAAACCATACAAAGTTATAAATCGTTACCTAATTTACTTATCTCAGTTAATAGAGTTCATTTAATATTTGGATAATCCACTAAAGGATAAAAGACATTCAAGTCATGAATTGACATCTAGGATTTGAAATTACTTTTGCAAAGTAAAGGTTGGATGATAGTAAGGCAAGTATAAATACTAAATGTGTTGAATACACATTAGTTGAGTGAATTATTATGAAAAATACTTTTGTTTATTGGAAAAATATCTTTAGTTAACGAAAATAGAATGTGATTTATGATATTAATAAAATAGTATCTCGATATCAATTTCTAAAGCATGTAATATGGATTAATCATGAAACATAATCATTTCAAATGGACTATGTTAAATTTGAATTTAGGTAAAACGTTTATGATTTAGAGTAAAAAATTTCACAAGAGTCTTTTATAATCAAAGATTAGTCAAACCAGTATTATCCACATTGATGATGATTACTAGTTAGTGGATACCATTAAAATCGATATTCATTGAATGTCATTTCAGAACTTAGATGTCAACTTGTGATTTATATTACTTATTTCCTTTGACACATTATATATGCTTGTTTCCCATAAAATCAAACTGTGAATGTTAATTTCTTTCTAGAGTCGTTAATAAGTTATAGGAAATATGATCTCTTTTTTATTCTGAAACTATTGAGTGTTGTAAGGTTTTTCTTTATATTTTGCCTATTGTTTTTACATTTTTATTAATAGTTAAGATATGGACTAAAGAAACAATGGTAAGAGAACATAGGAAGAGGTACATCCATGGAGGCAAGATATTGTAATGCTTAGCCAAGATATCTTAATGCTTAGCAAATATATTTTAATGCTAATGGATAAAATACTCGAACATCAGCAAATGCTTAGGTATATTGAAGATGGACTAGAAGTTGTAAGAACATTGTCATTTTAAAGCTATTGCAAAACATGTACAAATGAATCAATTCTTGATTCCGGGAGAATAATCTATAGAAGTGTTAAGGTACAAAAACAATGGTTAATTAATAAAGAAATATTTACCAATTTTTGTTATTTACTGAAACAATTTTGAAATTTAGTATATGCTAAAGATTATGCATTGTAATATTCTCGACAAAGTTAAAGCAAAAATACATATAAGACTATTCTCAATTAGAAATATATGTATAAATGCAATATGTTTTATAAGTTATATTATAACCTTAATTAGTTTAAAATTGTGTTCCAACTTTGTATGACAATGACTTAGTTATATTTTTTTTAAATCTTTTATGGAACAATTGTTTAAGTATAAAAAAATACTGGATTGGTCGACACTATAAATAAAATAATCCATGATTATAAAGTAGTCACCGAAAATTACAACATAACCAACTTATAATATTTTTGTAGTAGTTATAGAATTTTCATATTTGATAAATCAACAAAACAATGTAACAAATGAGACGACAAGAAATAAAAAAACAACATAGCATAGTATAAAACATAGAGCCAGAACAAAAATAGTTCATTGGATTATGTTTTTGTACAATTTCATGCTAGCATTTTCATTAGTAGAAGAAACCATCTTGTTTGATCTAATGATTACATTGTTAAAAATTTTCCCATGGGTATAGTATATTGACTGATAATGTGAAATAACATCCCAAATATTGAGTAAAACGAAAGAGTTGTTTGACAAAAAATAAAAATAAAAATCAGTTCCTGAACCAGAAACTTTTAGGCAATGTTAGGATGCTTTGTAATGCAAGGAAAGAGAATTGTTTTTTTACCGATTTTTTTAACAACTTAAACAACGAAACTTGTCATCGTATACATACAACTATGTCTTGATGGTCTACTGTAAATGTGCCATGTGTCTCCAAGTAGGCCAATAATTCAATAACATATATCTTTTATACATCATATTTGGTTGTAGGAAATTTTTCGTAGTGATGGTGGTATTCTTTCTAGTTCAACACCCCTCAAAATACATCATATTTTAGTCCTATTACTTGCATGTATGGTGCAATTTCCATGATGAAAATAAAGGAAGTGAGACTCTTGCTTGCAAGCGCCATGATAAAGCATAGTTTTGTTCATAGTTCTAGTAGTTGTAATAGGAGTACTGCATCTCAGGCATACAGTCTCGAATTGATTTCTATACACACTAATCTCTCTTAGGTATCCTTGGAATTTCTGTAAAATTGATATAGAAAACAAACCCTTAGTAACATGAAATCAAGTGTCTTGTTTATTTCTTGTTCTTTATCTACGTCTATTTAAACAATATGATATAACTTATCATGCATATTCCACTTGGCGAGGAAATAAAATTCCTTGGATTTGCATATTTATTTTGTGTGTTCAATGCACATAAGAATGGCGATTGTGAAGTTCAAAAAACTATTTCTTGTTTCTTAACTATATTTTTCAGCAACATGAGTGAAAAATGTTTTGTTGCAAATGTCTTTAAACTAAAACACTTGTCGAAACAAGTTTAACGTGTACTTGAAACTATTACATATGTAAAATTTGTAACACAATACATGGAAATCATAAAAATATTGGGATATATAGATCTATGCATATGTAACTCATATTTTATTTCAATGAAAATTGGGTTTTCTGGTGGGGAAAAAAACATATGGACAATAAATTTGTAACAATAAAACATTTGAACAAAACAATTAATACTATAGCCTTACCCTATTCTTGATTTCCATCTTTGGTTTCTAGTACATATTGCATTGTTGTTTCCATTACCAAAATTGCAATATATGTGATTGTGCCCACTGGAAATGCATTGTCATTATATGAAATATTTTCAATCATCATGTTTCGAAAAAATCAGTACTCTACACAAAGAGGACAAATCTTTGCTACATTACCAAAACTATTTAGGTAAATCGTTTTCTCACAATCACCACTAGTTTATTTATTCTTTGGAAAAATTTTGAAATATTAAATAGAAATATTGGCATTTGTAATCGGATTTGACTGATGTTGTTCGATTAATGGTGTTGGCACTAGTAATGTTATTGTCATTTCCACTTTATTATTTGGTAAGTCTGCCTAGAGTACTAGTTTTGACTTATTTTCTTTGTCCAAAAATGTTCATATGTAACTAATACAATTCCATGAAAATTATTCCTAGTTATATTGTTACTCATATCTTCAAAAAAAATTGGCATAAACTCGACCTCTTTTTGCCTAGTCATGAGCATTGAATTGAAATACATTTTTTTAAGAAAATGACAGAAAAGAACAGAAAGACAAAGGGGAAAAAAGCGAAAAATAAAGAAAGAAGAAATTTGATATAGAGTTAACTGAATGTGCACAAAAGTAACTATTTGCATTTTTTTTCTTCTCTAGTTTTTGTTTCTTTTGTTTTCTCTATTATGATATCTATTTTTGTAGTACATATCATTGCTATCACTACACTCTCATCGATCTGTACAGTGACATCGCTCAAATTCGATAACTTTTTCCTGTTCAGAAATAATACACTAAAATCACTGCCTAAAAGGACATTATAATTGAAACTAAGTAAAAAGTGTTTAGTGAAAACATAATAAGATAAGGTAATGTTATTTCTAGTGCACAAAAATACTAGATAGAGTTTATTTTTAGTAAATACAAAAGTTTTTTAGAAATGTTCAAAATACTTTTTCCCTTGTAACTATTGTGCTAGATCTAAATCTCTAAGTGTCATATCTTCCATACTAATTTAAAAATATCTGATTTATTTATAGTAAATCAGAAATATGGCCCAAAAATAAGGAGGGAAAAAAGAAATGACAGAGTTGTGTCATTTAATGAAAATATAATCAAAGTATAATAAATAAAATGGAAACATGGCTCTTATAGGAGTTATCATTGTCCTTAATAGTACCTGGTCTACTTGTATTCATTTTCATTGATATGGCGATATGAATTGGATCAAATATACATAAATAAGAAAATTAAGAGGTTGTAATTCCATAGCATGGAAGTACTTCAAAAATAAGAACTATATGACAGTAAAATATTTTTTCCAAACATTTTTAGTATTATTATATTATATATTATTTGTACTTTGAACATATTTTCCACAAGACTATAGTGTATATTGTATAAACTATCTTAGTACTCACATACAGAACAAACAATGCATTGTTTACCTTTCAATAATGCTACACATTTTGCAGTTTCATTCTCAACGATAACCCCTCATAGTGTGAAACTACAAGAATAATATCATACAACCCAAATGAGGCTTATATTTGTAACCAACTCCTATGAAAACTAATCTAACTTGCATCCATGACGTGTATGTTAAAAGGATTTCATGATGAACACTTGGTGAATGCTTCTATGGATAACACAACCAAAATTAGTTGTTAGCATATGAATATTGAACATATGTATTAGATACTTAATAAAGTTGGACCAGTGGATAGAAAAGATTGTAATAATAATAAAAAACTAATTAGAAGTCAACATATTTTGACCACGAGTGTTTAAGTTTAATTCCTTTTAAAAATAAATAAAAGAATCAACACCATGTGTTATTAGATGCTTAATTTTTTTACATGCTTTGAAATAAATGATTGATGGGTAATATGATTAATTTCATTAACAATTAAATAAAATGTTAAAGCTATAATTTCAATAATGTCATTACCACTGTGGAAATTTATAAAATTAATAGTCATATCTTACTCAGCTCCCTAGTTGACACTAACATATAAACTTTAACTAAAAATATTTCCTAAACTGTGCATAGCTTTACTTATGCAGATCTTTTACTGTGAGAGCTCCGGACACTACTTTACATGCAAACCACCATAAATTGTTTGAAAACTTCAAACAAAAGTTGGGAAAAAATAATTTAGAGTGTTTTAAGAATATTTCTTTGAGACTAAGGATATGTTTATTTTAATTTTTTGTGAGGAGCACAATATGTTGAATAGTAGTTTAAATATCTAGAAAATTTTCAGGAAATGTTGTTAGAGAAAATCAAGAGATCATTAGCTTCTTTTCGTTGTTTGGATTATGCAATCGATTAGTTATATTATGAGTGCTCTGACAGTGTGATATTGTTCTACCTAATGGTGCTAGAATTGACGTGTTTGGAAGGATTTTACAAAGTCAGAGTAAATGGGGAACATTGAACAAATCTGCAATAAATATTATTATTTTTGCTTCTATGCAGTAGATGACAATGTATCTATCGAAAAACGGGGATGAAGACCAAACAATTCTTATTTGAAATCTTTTCTCCAACAATTCCTTGCCCAAATAGTTTGAGATTCATTTCCATTATGATGTGCTTATATGAAGGTGCAACATGGAAATGCATAATTAGTTTTCTTGAATTGCAATTTGTAGAGTACTATTTATTGTTAGCTTTCTGATAATGTTTGGAGAGAATTTTTTTTCACAATGTGACAATGTCAAGAGTTTTATGCATCCTCAAATGTTTATTAATCTTTCATCAATACTCTAGGCTTCCTCTTCTTTTCTTTTTTTGGCATACCCTATTATCTTGTTACATTTACAAATGCAAGAGAAAATAGAATACATACATATGCATTATTTATAATTAAAATATTAGCAATAAAATTATTTAGTGAGAAGTGCAAAGATCCACGAAAAAAAAACATTTTCTGCACAATCGACTTCCTACGCATGAAATGTGGATCCCGTGTTGTTTTGATCAATTAATTAGCAGTAGAGGCAGGGACTATGTTGCTTCGTAGCTTTTGCAAAGGGAATTTTGAATCGATATTATTATGTTTCATTGTATGAAGCTCTAACTATGTGGAGGGCGGGCTATGTGTGGGAAAATGGAGCTACATATGGAACTTCATTCACACAGATGGAATTAATTTTAACTACGTTTACATTTAATTTTTTTTTAAATTCATCCAATAATGTTAGTAGATAATGTGTCTGTAATGTCTTGTTTTTGTTTCTTCGGTTATTGTTTTCCTATGTAGAAATATAAGCCACCCACATGCATTTTGCAAAATGTACTCTACAGAATCTATTAAGAATAAAATAAGCATTTTTCTTACACCAAAGACCTCCACGATCCATACAATCTACAAATATCAAATTACAAATACACTAACTCCAAATTCTCATAATCGCATTACAATTAAAACATACTTCCACACTTGCATCAATCTACATAAATTTCACAAATACTTTATTCCACACATGAATTTGTTCACTTCCCAACCTCCGCGCACACACAACCTCCTTCGCACAGTTACTTATATACTCGATAACTCCCTTTGATTAGTAATTGAAATTCAAAACTCTTATTAATTGATATGGGTTTCAAATATCTTGAATGGGGAGGAATTGATCATTCTAAAATATTTTCCTAAATAAGAATTCAAAAAGAGATTTGTATGTTTATTGTTTTAATAAACTATTACTAATGCTTTGGGCACAATGAAACCTTTGCACACATGCATTTTCTCTGTGTGTGCACTTCTTCTGAACAACCATCTCCACATAACCACATCCGCATAGCTACTTTTGTACTTGTAAAATATGTTACTAAATAATAACAAAAATGAGATTTGTATATTTATTATTTTAATAAACCCTATGAAATTATTTTCTTGAGCAGAACTTTCACTCTACAGGTAGCTTCGTACACTACTTGTTTGCACAAAAAATGATTCATAAAATCCTTATTCCTCTTGATAAAACTTGATAGTTATGGTAAAGGGACTTAACTTTTGTTTTTTAACTCTAAACTGAGCAACTTCATTCACACTGTGAGTAGGGTTTCAATGGGAATCCAATTCAATACATACAAAAAAATGGTTATCACTTCACAGTGTTGTCTGGCTTGGCATTGTTGCAAAGAATTAAAATATTAAAACTAAAATCATGATTGTCAAAGCATTGAAATATCAATATTATGTATATTTTAAAAAATAATAAAAATGCAAAGCTTTGAAGATTTCATTATGATTTTGAAAGGATTAAAATATTAATAATATTAACGTATATATTGTTACTAATTGACTTAATCGATAGAATGGAAAGGTCCATTCAAATTCAAAACCGTAACACATCTAATGTTGATTCTTATTAATAGCCTAATGTTCATATTTGTTTACTAATTCTGTAATGTTAATACGATTCTAGTGCAAATTGCAGAAGTAGAGTCCAAATTTTTATTGTACTAAGCATTCTTATGGCTTTTTTACCTCTGCATGTGGCTTTTATGTGAAAATGTAGAAGCTTAAATTATGCAATGGAACAACCCTCAGGCATAAGCAAAAATGTCAAAAAACACCTCTTGCAGACCGAGTATGATTTCCACACTTCAAAAAAATTAACTTCTTATGCATTAAAAACTTTGATAATCAACTGATTAAATGTTGTGCTCTTCATACAATGAAATCTTTGTTTATGGCTATCTTTGTGTAAATAGGCATATGTGTGGAACTACATATGAATTCCATTGTGTGGAGAAAGATTTCAAGCTTTCATGGTGCAGACCTTGACACTCCACACAATGAAATCTTCTTGCACAATGAAAATTGTTGGCAGAAAGCTCCACCGCTAATTAATTGGTTAAAGATTATGTAGTGCAGCACAGAACCAATCGAAATTAAAATCATGTAAAATTAAAATATTTCTTTCATTTCAAAATATAAAAAAAAGTTTTGATTATGTACAATAGACATATATGAAGAAAACATAATAAAATCCATTCCTAGAGTACCCTAATCTTGTCAAACTTAAAAATATCATGAAAATAAACATTATTCATGTTTCATAGCAAACAAAAATGTTTTCATGTTTCGTGTTCTTTCCAAATATGTATCAATGACATAATGCAAGTGCTAAAAGCATAAGTCTGTGACATTAAGCAATACAATCATAATCACAAGAAAATATCAAGTTTCAAATTAAAATCATCATAACTATGAGATAAATAAATAAATAAAATACAAATGCATAGAAGGTCAGATGCAAAGCATTAAGAACTCCGATCCTCAATGAGAATTGCCTATATTAGTAATGAAAATGCTCAATGGTTCAGTTTATTGTCTCATTCACTATACTATTCTAGCATCTTCTCTTTAAATACTTGCTCCTACATTTGGGAAAAGTAAATGCATGAACCATAATATGGAAAGAGGGAACTAAAAAAGAAAATAACGAACTTCATTTAGAAACTAGACTATTTGACATTAATAAAATTAAAAAATCATGATGACTGAATACTAGTAAATAGAGAACGAATGTGAATATTTAAGCATAGTTATAATTTTAGAAATCATATACACTAATTGTTTCGCTATCAACTGCCTTCTAGATGCATGGCATGTTGAACCAATGTCTTCAACTTAGCTTGAACGAATTCTTTCATTGATCCCATTGTAATATCTAGCCTTGCATGTTGATTGAACAATTACTTTTCGATCTCCATCGCCTCTTCTTGTAACTGAGAAGTTAACAATGATTTCCTGTCATTAATACTAACAAAGCCAATTTGGCATTTGCTAATTTCTTCTGAAGTAAAATTAGTTATATCTTCAAATTGTTTTTCCATTAACTTTTTTCTCTTATCTAATTCAAATGTTAGCGTACCTTTCTTAATCGATTCAGAATTTCGTATAATGCATGGGCCGTCTAGATCTTGAAACTTTTGCATCTCCTTTAGAAACACATCACTTCTCCTATTATTTATGCTCCCACATTTAGAAATAATTGTTTCTAGTGTGCTAATTTTTCTAGACCATCCAACTTCGATTTTCCTGATTCGATTAGCATTTGGTAGTTCTCTATTTTTCATGTCTACATTAGACAACAATTCAAGATTTTGACTAAAAGCAAGTCTTGGTTAATGAAATGCTTGTCTTTGTTAATATTACATCTCACCAAATCGACAAATGAGTTGATTTCTTGTTCTAACCGTAGCATAATAGAAACCGTTTTCCATGCATGTTCAATGATTTATAACAGAAAGCATATATTACCAATAATATGACATTTGTTGCATTAATGAGTTGTAGAGCTCTAATAGATCTATGAAATGTGGTAGCAGTGAGAATTTCATATAGTTGTGTCTATACTACAAATAGATTCATCAATAAAGGACCCATATTTAAATCATTTTCCAACATTTCTATTTTTTCTTTCAGTAATAGGTTCTCTACTTCCTGTTTCTCAATAGACACTGTAAACACATTCCCAGTAGCTTCATGAAATTTCAAAACACCTATGGTTGCAATTTCAGAAATTAAAATTCATTTCCTCTTTACCATTAACATTTTTATCATGCATCCTTACTCTTTCAATTTTCAATATTTTACCGTTCCTCTTAAAATTTTCATCTTGAAAAGTGGCAAACAGATCATTGAAAATAGAAAATTATTTGGCAATTTCCTCCACTATATTTTGATTTTCATTCCGAGTAGTATTGGCCCAATCAGGAACTAAGTTTCAATGTCCTCGTTGTAGCTTCTTGACTACTTCTTGTTTGCAGGGTAATTTTGCATTTTTCAATTCATTCATGTAAATTTTCTCTAGATTTAACATTTGATGAGGCTCCTTTTGATCTCTAGTAGCTAATAGTTGATCATGAATCAGTTGTATAACTTCGGTATCTTTTTATTTTCTTTCACTTGAAGATGAAGCTAAAGAAGTTTTAGATATGCAATTCGAAGACTGCACATATTTTTCGTTCCTTGTTTGCACTTTTTTCCAGTTCTAATACTTCCTTCTTCAACAATTTCTCTAAGAGTCATTGCTCCTTCTTGATTATTTCTTGGAGCACTATGAATATTTTTTTTGTCACTTGCAAGTTTTCTGAACAAGAGATTGCATTTGATGGCACCAAGATGCGTGATAGATAGGTCTCTTGAATCAACATCTCACCAACCTTCAACTTATTTTAAATTAAAACAATGTAATGACTTCAAAAGCTCTGCAAGTTGGCTTCCATTATTCACGGTTACTTGTCGAATGGTAAATGTGAAAGATACAAATTTTTTCTTCTTTTTTCTATTCAAATTTAACATGCCAATCATAGTATTATCTATAGAATTCAAGAACAAAATACTTGTCCATAACAATTCTTCGAAGAAATAGTGGTTTACCACGAAACCCATAAACTTGAATAACCATATTATGCCCTCTTTCTTCATGTGTCCCTTCCCCTAGAGGAAAACTTGTGCTTCACCAAGTATTCGATGGGGCTCTCATCCAGTTCTCATGCAAATAAATTTATTTACAAACATATCTTGAATTGGACAAAAAATTGAAATAGCTTCCTACTTCCACAATATAGGATAGTGAAACTGCATCATCTCTTTTTCAAAATTAAAATTAGGGTTATGTGGCAACTCATCAAAAGTATGACTTCACATTAGGGTTGTTATAAGATATTCCATCAAGAAGAAACTAACTCTCTTGAACAAATTTACTAATTGAAAACACAGTCCATTAGAAATAAGATCAACCGAGTTAAATAAACAATTTATTTATATGAATAATGGAGCACATAGAGAGTGGATATTGGGACACTGGTCATAGTTTCTTGGTCCATTAATTGCGCATACGAGGAACATAACTCTCAAAACGGTTCTCTAAACAAAGTAATATCCAGAGAGGAAAGATCAAAATGAAACTTAGAAGCTAGCAAAATGAACTCTTGTATCATTTTCAAGTCACCTTCTTGTGATACCTAAAAACTATTTACTTTTGACAAATCTAAGCGCATATCTAGAATATGTAGCTTCAATATCCACCTAAATGTCTATGAAGGCAAATATATATGAGTATATTTGGTTGATAGACTAATTGTTTTTTTTTCTTTTTTTTTCAAATCTATTTGCACATAAATAAATGATTTCTTTGAAATCAAATACTTCTGGAACACATGTAGCATTCGCTAATCTAGTAGACCAAATTTTATCGCTACTCTTCTCCTCCATAGAAAAATTCACATATTGTTGATATGCATTCAACCACTGAAAGCGTTGATCGATGAGTACAAGTGAGCTAATAGTATTAAGGCAAACAACTTATTTCCATCCCCTCAAAGCCATTTCTTCTTTGTACTTTTAAAATATTTTGTTAGCCAACAACATTTTCACTGCACTTTAGGTATAAATCATCGATATGCTAAACAACCACCAATAATTTGCATAATCTAAATGTGCCATAATTATGGCTAAGAAACAGAGAAATTTTGACATAATTTTTAGAAAACCAAGAACTTGTTTTTCGAAAATCAGATCACGGTTGTTAAGCTGTAGGATTTTTGATACAAGTGTAATTGTTCGTAGTACTAACTTTTTTTTTCCTATTTTCTCTATTTATTACTATTCTGTGTATGAAATTGTTTGATGGAAAATTTTGAATCAATAGAAAATCAAAATAAACAAATCATATGTATCCAAGAAAAAGCATAAATAATTTAAAAACAAATCTCAAAATTTAGAAACTAGTTAATCCATGTAAGCAAAAAATTAAATGTGAATATTTTATAATAATTATAGCTAGCTTACAATCTTTCAACAGTCGCATCCACTACTATATCAATGTCATTTTAGAGTTAATAACATTTACACTCTCGATTATGTGTCAAGTTGTCCATTCATGAAAAGGATATCAAACCATTAATCTCATTTTTTCATGTATGAAAATGAGGAAATCACACTCCACACAATGAAAGTGTTTATTCTCCCTCTTCTTTTTCTTCTTCTTCTTTCTTCCACTTCTACATAATGTGATTTCATAATTCTTTATCTTTTCCATATGCAGTGCGCGCCTCTCGCATTGATTACAATCACTTGTAAAACTTTAGACACAACATTATTAATTGTTTCTTGCAATTGATCAAATTTATTGTTAAATAATTTTATTTAATTTAGTTTTATGATTTTTAAGTTTATTTTTGTTTAATAAAATCTTTCATCATTATGGGATTGAGGTAAGAAAAGCTTTGTATGTTGAAACCAGTTTCTATATATAGCATGAGTTATATAAATACTTACTTATGCAGATGCATTTGTTCTTCACATAGCTTCTGCACACATATAACCACTTCCGCACAACTACATTTGTACTCAATAACACTCTCCAAATAGTCATTTACAATTAACTACTGAAACTTTTATCATTTACAATATAAGCTTTAATACGTGTTTCAAACAAGAATAACTCTCCATAATAAAGCAGGTTTCAATATGCAGTAGGACTAATTTAAAAAAAATTATTTAATTAAACAAATTGTATATGTCTACGACCAAATTATTTATAAAGACTGGCTTACAATTAACTATTGCAAAATGAAATATGGATATTTTTCATAATGCTTCGAAAAAAAGATCCCATAGTTCAATGTATTATTATTATTATTATTATGATTATATGTTATTGCACATAGATTTTACTCCATGCAAGAAGCTTCCTCTGCATAATGAAAAATTGCACTCTAATCCTAGCAGAATGGAAACTATGTACAATGGAACACTAATGTGTGCAATTCTCGCTTTTGTATATGCATTCATAAATAAAGAAAACTAGAACATAATCGTCAATCTTTTTGGTTTCACGACCTTCAATAGTTATCAACATAGTTACATCAACTATAATTGTATCTAGATTCAAATTTTAGTCACAACAAAGCAATGGAAATCTAACAACCAAAAAAAGTTTCAAGCGTCCATCTCTATTGTAAACAAAAATGAAATAGAATAAAGAGTCTTTGTGCATCACAAGCATTGAACAATAACAAACATAATTGAAAAAACGACAATTGTTTTCAAATTCAAATCCTAATCACTATATCTATCATTCAAATAAACATTACAAATGCTATGGGTATCTCTAAACCAAAGCTGATGTTAAATGTTTACTTTCATTGCTAGTAATTTTCATACCATTACATAGAATATAAAAGTTCAAAATCTTAGTCTCATGAACTTATGTTCAATCAATGATGCTGATAAATACTAAAGAATCCATAGTAATACAAGTTCACATGTAAACATTCACTAAAAATTATTGATATAACTAGTAAAAAGTTTCAGTATTAGAACAAAGGAAACACAAATCCATTTTAATTATCATTCATTACATAAAATTAGCTAATATATAAAAGTCTAAAGAAAAAACTAGAAAATAGTTTCTCAATTATTGTTTTCCATACAACATTCAAGAACTCGGGTCCATACAACCTCCCATGTGAAATTTTATCTCAGAATATTTTACATATATAGGAAGCATGCTAAGAGATAGAAAAGACAATAATAAGAATTCAAATAACCTATGATTACAAGTCCATGGTCCAAAAAATAGATCTTGTTGCGTAAAGAATTTATGAAAATGTTAACACTTCACTAGAAAAGATAAATGCATTCATCCCAATGAGGACTTCGATTGGAATCCCATTGACCTTAATTTATAAAAAATCATCTACAACAAATAACAAGGAAATTCATTCAATAATTAGACCATTCCATCATAGCACACACGTAAGCTTTCAATAGTAAAATGATTTTATGACAAAAACAAATGATGTAATGTATTAAAACACTTACAATATGAAAAATCACATCGTGATATTCTTTACCCCTCAACTATCTCTTGAAATTAGACTTCTTGCAATGAATTCCTTCACTTTAGCTTCAATGAATTCTTTCATTACATAAATGGTCATGTCTTGCTTAACATGTTCATTGAATATCTCCTCATCAATTTCTTTTTCTTCTTCTTGAAATTGTAAAACCAAGGTAGAGTACTCTTCGTTAGTATTAACAAAAGTAATTGACATTTTGTAAATTTTCTTTGCACTAAAAGCAATTATATCATCAAAATTTATTGCATGTGAGTATTTCAGCTTATCCAAATCAATCATCAACTTGTCCTTTGAAAATAATCCAGACTCATATGTAATAGATGAACCATTTAAATCCTAAAAAAATTCTCCTGCCTTGAGATACACATCTCATCTTCGATTTTCTTTGTCTCTACACTAAAAAATAATGTCCCCCAATGTTCTAATTTTCTCATGCAATGCAGCCTTGACCTACCTCATTTGATCAACATTAGGCATCCCTTGTTTATATTTTTTTGTTTCGGACAGTAAATCAAGCTTCTGACTAAAAGTTAATAGGTCATTGTTTACAAATTTTTTGTCACCCTCTAGCTCACTTTTGACCAATTCGACAGAAGGCCTAGTTCTTTGATTTAAATGCCATAGATAAAAATAAAATTTCCATGTAGATTCAATAATACACAATATTTTGGATATATAACTAATGATATATGGTTTCACTACACTCAAAATATTAACAGGTTTCTCAAGTCTATTAAATATGCTAGTACTAGAAATTTTCAATGGTGGTCCACATATCACTAGCAGAGTCTTCAGTAAAGGACCAGGGCTCAGGGTGTGTTCTAGCCCTTTATTTTTTTTCCTTCAACTTCATATTTTCTTCTTTTCATCAACCAACAAAATTCATAATCACTTCACCACCAGCTTGATGTGATTTCATCAGCCCTCTCATTGGAACTGAAGAAAGATCAACATTCAATTCTAACTCATCAACAACCTTTCTATTGAAAATTTATATCCTTTTAATATTCAATGTCTTACCACCCATTTCATAATTTTCATCCTCCAATGTGAAAAAAAAATCATAGAAAGCAATGTCCTCTTCAACAATCTCCTTCATTTTTTTCCAATTTTCTTGCAAACAATTACTAACCCAATCAGGTAACACAACGCTATCAACTTCCATGTCCATGGATTCATCAATTATTTCCATTTCAAGCGCACTGTTGGATCTAAATGATTCAATAGTGTGAACTCTTTCTAGAGTTACTCTACGAGGAGGCTCTTCATCAACCCCACCACATGATAGTATATCAACAACCAATTTTTCACTTACACTAGTTATTTTCTTTCTTTTGTTGGACAATGAAGTCACATTAGTACTACATGTGTAGGATTGATATTTCCTCATAGGAGTTGTTCCTCTTTGCTTAAATATTTCTCTCATCCTCATGATCTCTTTTTCAATGATCTATTCAGAATTTACTAGTTCTTTTTAATCTTTTGTTGATACATTATGACTTTCCTCACTTTTCTATCTACTTCCTGGAAACAAGTTCTCGTACTTCATAGACTCAATATGTTCCATGAAAATTCTTCATCTATCAAATTATTTAATATATTCGGCTTCACTTAAGTTAAAAACATATAAATACTTTGTAAGTGTGAATCAATCATTTTTCCAACAATAAACAGAAAGTGAATAAATTATCTTTTCTTTTTCTATTCAAATATGGATATCCAATGACAATATTTACTCCAAACTTCAAAAAGGAAATACCTATATAGAAAAAAACATTAGCAAAATCAATGACCTATCTTGAAAAACATAATTTCGTATAACCATATTGCTTTATGTTTCTTGATATTCCCCTCTGCCAGATAGGAAAGTCTCAACCTTTGCAGATATTTGAGAATGATCTTGTCCAGTTACCATGCGATATACGTGGCTTAAAAAAACATCTTCAATAAAACAAAAATTTAAAGATGCTTCATGCTTCCACAATATAGGATACTAGAACTACATTGGTTCCTTGCGAAATTTCAATCTAGGATTACAAGGTAAACCATCAAAAAAATTCCTTGACATGAAAAGTTATATCATACATTCCATCATAAATAAGTCATTTTTCTTGGATAATCGATGTAACTTAACATATAATTCATTCAAAATGACATCAACCCAATCGAAAATACAATTATTTTTGTATGTCTCATAAAGAACATAAATTTTCATTTCAGAGCGTGTGATGTACTTTCTATCCCTAATACACAGGAAACAAGCCAAAAAAGGTTCCTAAATGATCACCTAAATAAATAAATATCCATTAGAGAAACATCGAAAGGAACCTCAGAAGTTGCAGAAATGAATTCCCACACAATGTAAATTCCTTGTCCTTCTAGCTCGAGGAAACAATTCACAACGGACAATTCTAAACACTCATTTGGTTTCAGTAAGTTGAATAACCATATGAATGCATTAGGATTTAGAGGAACCTTTATAGCTCCTATCTTAATTTCCCTCTTTCTTAACTCAATTTTTTTTTCACATAGATAAATTTTTTTTGTGGAATTGAAAACCTCTTAAACACACCAATCATTTGCTAATCCAGTACTCCAAATTTTGTTACTTGTTCTCTATTCCATTGATAGATTCACATTTCACTAATATATTCTTGACTAGTCAAAGCTATCATCAATCTTAGTAAGTGAGTTAACCATATCACCTTAAATATCTTCTTTCCCTCACCTGCTACCCATTTTTTCATTTGCAACAAAAAAATACTCTATTCAACATTCAAATACCATTTCACTTTACACTTCTCGAGTTTCTTCACAAACACTTGCTGTAATTATTACTCATGTGAAAATCATTACACGTGACACTATAAATAAAAAGCAATTAAAGATACTAAAGAAAACTTTTACGTATAGTAATAGGAAAAAAATTAAAATTCGAAAAGGATCATTTGAATGTAATCTGTACACATTCCTCTTGCTTCAAGATCATTGATATACATGTCATAAGAAACAAAAAATTAATATATAACAATAAAAGTTGTCTACTGAAGCAGTAATTTCACCCCGCAACCATTTTTTGGGGGGTTTTTAATAAAAACCCAATAGCACAAGTGTTTGAATAATTTTTTGTTATATCGAAAATGGATTCAACATCATCAAAAACACCATTGGCAAATTCACCTATACCGGAAAAAATCATTGCAATCTGATTTTTTTTTCGTTTTTATTTTTTCAATAAAAATATGACAACACAACTGTTGACACCCGATTGACAACCAATTTCATGAAAGTTGACAACTGTAACCTCAAGTTACAAAAAATGACCACCATATTTTACCAATGACATGCTAGGATTTCCTTTGTTTTACCTGTCAAATTTGAAGACTTGTAAAACTATAAATAATAGATAGAAATATAAATTGCACAAAGAAATTCACAAATAAATACTATGCCAACATGTATTCAAGTACTTTATATCACAAATTGACTTGACAGCTAGTTCCACTACTTTGTAAAACTGAACCAAATTTGATTTATGAATAACTTAACACAACTATTTCTCGGAAAATTTGACATGTAGTTACGAGGCAGTGGGGTCCTTATTCCCATCAAACAAATTTAATTTTAAACTCTTTGGTGTTTGTAGACGTGAAAATAATTTGATTACTGAAAGTTAATGGTCGTAACTGAGTTACTTTTGGTCAAATTTTAATGCTCATAAAACTATCAATAATATATAAAAATAGTAAAGTTACTTTATATGATGAGTCAAATTGCCATATGCTCCCCACCACTTTGTAAAGTTGAACCAAATTTAATTTACGAATGACTTGACACACCCATTTCTCTCAAAATTCGACACCTAGTCACAAACGATTTTAGTTTTAAACTCTTTTATTTTTGCATACACGAAAATAATTTAATTACTAAGAATGTAAACTTTAATTTGTAATGTAACAAGGAAAACTACAAAAATCCATTTGTGAACTAGAAATAACAAATATTTTCTCAATTAAATACTTTTTACTATTACGCAATATTACATTAAGTCTCCCTTTAACATGTCCCAACAAGTACTGCTATGCGATAAAATGTATGTGTAGAACAAAGACAGGAAACATTGATACCTTATGTGTATCGGTATACACAATAAATTGAGTCTTTTCTATTAATAAAAGAATAGACATTAGAATGATTAAAAATAAATAAATAAACAAACAACTTTGACTAAACTACATAAGTGAAGCAACAAAAACTAACACTATGACATATATTTTCATCATAACGCAAATGAATATACTATTATGTGCGTCAAAACTGCTGCTCACAACATTTTAAATAATTAGCAATCAAACAAACCAAGGCTAGTCAAAATCCACTTATTTAATATCAGTGTTATACATGTCATAAGAAAGAAAAAATTACATACAAAACAAATTTGAACTAATTGTGATCATGATAATCATATAAGAAACTACCAAATGCGAACATGGAACTGAGAAAGGTGAAGCTTTCAATATTTTAGAGCTTATGCATTTCTTCACTATTAATATTGTCAACAATTTGACATAAACACCATTGAAGATGCAATCTCAACTTTGTAGATAACAGTTTATGTAAGGAAATAGAAGCTCAAAAAATACTTCGAGGTCTTAAACACAATTTACAAAGAGAAAATGATACACAATCCACTACTTGAATTATGTAAATGATTAGAAAATTCTCATGTTGATATTATCAAATAGATTCCTTCCTTCCTCCATCGATGATTTCAAATTTCTTGTCGACTCGTTTCACTATAAATCACCACCTATATGACACAAGATCTTTGTATCATAGATAAAGCCGACATCTAGATCTCTCTATCATTCCAATGTCTATCTCCTCAATGCAAGTTGACTGCAAGGAAAATGCTATAGTGCTTGGTGAGGAAGGGAGTAATAATCACGAGTGAAGAAAATTTTGTCAAGAAAATCTAAATTCTCCTTAAGTTGGGCTACAAGTGGAAGAAAAATGATATTCCAAAAATTCAATTGATTGTTCATTGATAATATCTAGAGCTTATACATTCTTCTATTCATATTGTCACCAACAAGAATCTTAATGCTATGGATTCACTATAGTTATTGCAGCAAGATATGTGATGTTATAATGTCCAATTATGTTTTATTATGTGATCTAAACATTTTTACTTAGTCAAATTACATAAAAATAAAAATTAAATAAAAATATATAAAGAAATAAATAAATAAAGTAATTAGTAATTAGTAATAATTGAAATTAATTAAACTTTTTTAGATCCATCTTAACTCCAAATCAAATATATGGAGGTGGAAACCTATCCTCAAGTTGTGCACTCAAAAAAGAGGATTGCGTCTGGAGAGATTTCATCTCTCAACACTTAATAGATACAGAGCTCAGATAAATATAACTTGATTAATATCTCTTCCTAAATTTTCCTTATATTAAAATAATGAATATTTTTTAGTTAAAAAAGAGTCTCATAAAATATATTAAAATAATAAATAACCATGTAACATATCACCATAATTGAAAAGTAATATCTAGCGAATTTTAATAAAGGTGTTATCACAATAAATTGAAATAGTATTATATATATATATATATATATATATATATATATATATATATATATATATATATATATATATATATATATATATATATATATATATATATATATATGACATGTCATTATTACATTATTTGTTTTTTATATAGATATATATGTTATTTTAAAAACCTACCACATTTATTTCATTAAAATTTTGTTTTCAGAGAAAATAAAAATAAAAATTATAAACTTTTTCCTTGAGAAATTATTTATATAGTATTATGTTGATGGTGCTAGACCCGCCAAAATGTCAGGGGATCTTCCCATTAAGAAGTCCCAATTAAACCATTTGGTGTAGGAGTCCTAGTAGTGGGTCGTATGCTAATTCCTTGACCAAGATTTAGTAGAAAGGAAAGTAAGATAACTCTGTTGGTAGCAAGGGTGTGACAGATGCAGCGAGCCAAGGAGGTGCATGAGAGGTTCTAACACATGGGGGTTGAGATGAGTGTGCCCCTTGGCAACCTGTGATACTACACAGTTGAGAAGGGAACACACGAGAAAAGTTACATCACAACACGGAAGGCAAGTTAGCAAGAAATCCAAAGTGATGGTTAAACCAACAACACATTTTAGAAAAATTCATACATACATACACATATAGCTATACATGCATTTATAAGAAAACTAATACATATATCATTTAGAGTAAAGCAGATAACATAGAACATACAACATATGCATGAAACATGATGGCTCTTGTAATATTAAGAAGTGTAAGTTCCAGTCATACAATACATCCATGTCCAACCACTAGTTCTGATAACGGAATGTTACAGCCAAAACCGTCTGCTTCTCGAAAGAGATGTACTAGCTCTGCATAGTGGACAAGCCAAGGGTTGTTACAACACTATCCAAGCTCTCTCCAAGATAGTCTTATCAGATGCTTGACTAACCAAAATCCCTTACAATGAGTTATGAGGGACTATTTATAGGAAAGGGTGGGGTGACCCTTGACATTCCTCTTTGTGACAGTTCAATTACTCTCATGAATATTCATCTACTCCATGACTATTACAGCCAACTATCGACCCTTGACTTACACTTGACATGATGTTACATTACAATGCACATGTACCCATATGAGACAAAATGGATTAAGCAAGCCATGCTAGACATCACTGTGACTTAGACAACCATGGAAGTCCAACTCCCCAACATCCTTGCGATGATCAATAGTAACATACTGATGCCAAGATCGGTAGTCCTTGATGGTGTCCATGTGCTCCAAGGTGACATCTTTTTGGAACCTGACTCTTGCCTCCATAACATCCAGGTACACTTCTCAGGCTCCTCTATCCAACTCGTCTGTAAGCATGTGCATCATTGTCTTCAATGCGGTTGGACTAGAAACATACTTGTGCATGATGTCTACACTAATGGGCAAGTTTGTGCTGGTAGTAATGTTCATCAACTCGTCGAAGTATGAGTCAATCTCTAGTCAAACCTGTGCCTTTGTCTTCACCTGGGTGAGAGGCCCAATAGATGGGATCGCATGTGCATGCACCACAACATCCATACTCTTGAACACACGTGCATGGGAAGCCTGTATACTAGTGACGAGATGTGAGAGCTCTTCATAGTTCCAGATCTGACTCTAGATATGTGCCTTCAGCTCAACTTCACTGGCCTTCATCATCTTAGGCAAGCGAAGTGGGGCTCCCTTGTATCTCATCATCCATGCTTGCATGTAATCAACAACAACATGCAAATTTGTCAAGATAATTGCTCTTATAGCACATCATTACTGCCATTCATTGAGATGGACTACTGCCTTATGCACTGTGCCAAACTTGGAGTACAATGCTCGCATAACTTCATCTAGTATCGCCTTCTTTAGTTTAGCTCGGGCCAACGCCATCACCAACTCTCCTCCTTACTTGCTCGTCTATAGTTCCTTATCCATTCAACCATTCTCAACTATCAGAAAGCGAACACTTGAGCTAGTGGCTTTGGAATACACTCTAGTTGCATTAGCCAAGGCTGTTGGATGTTTCTGCACGTCAGACATGATCACTCATTCCTCAAATTGTGTTGGATATGTATGACCATATGGAGTAGACACTCTACGAGATTGCACAACTCTATGTTGAGATTCATCGAATGAGTTGTTGTGCATATCTTCTTCTGGCTGATCTCTGAGGATCTCAGTACCTCCTCAGTCACTTAAGACTTGCTCATCATATGTATGCGGTGAAGCATGTAAGTTGACCTCTTGGTGGTAAGACATAAGGTCGATATCTTGTTCTGATTCTCGTTGCTCCATAGCCATATCCAACTATTGAAGTGCTTGTTCTATCTCATGAGCAAAGTCCTGCTCTTGCGATGGTTCACCCTGTGTGACTGATGCCAGTTGTTTTGATGAATCCACTACCTGTACATGTGTTGTTTCATCTGTTTGCACATCTTGCGCCCCATGTTGTACTTGTTTTCGTTGCGCTTTCCTGTTGGGTCCCTATAATACTAGTGATTACCCCATTACTATTGTAGTTATACCCCTTATTTATATTGTTGTGCCCCTATTACCCCCATATTGTTATTTCTGTGCCCCATAGAATCCCTCTATTGTTATTTTTGTGGCTTTATATTATTATTGTTAGGTCGGCTGGATTATATTGTGACTCCTTAGACTCCTATATATAGAAAGGAGGTTTTGTCATTTGAATCATCGAAGAATTGTTCATTTATGTAATGTAAAGGAGGTTTCCCCCTCGAATAGGCTGAATTCTAAGGCATTGATCTATGTTTTCTATCTTTTCTTGAGCTGGTTTCTTAACATTTGGTATCAGAGCTTTGGATTCTAGGGTTTCGCTGCTCTAAACCGGTCATTGTGGCATTTTCAGTATAACTTCGTTTCTGTGACATTTCAGAAGTCGCAAAAAAAACCCATTTGAGAAGAAATCGCGCTGAACCTGGGGTCCGTATTTCAGAGCTTTTCACCCGATATTTTCGGAGATATGATCTGAGGAAGTTGGTATTTTTGCAGACTCTTGAATTACATTCAAAACAGGTGACCTGGGGAAAATCGTCATAACTTTCTCTCTGAGGATCGGATTGAAATTTCGTAAGAAGTTATAGAAATAGGACGGACTGTAGTTTGTTGTATGCATTTTTTAGATACATAGGTCGAAACAATGACTCGTGGCACGTTGTACAAGTTTGCTCTACTAAACTAGTCTATAAGCCAGTCACTGTGGGCGATTTCGCATAACTCTTCATTGGAGAAACCAATTTGGGTCAGACTTCTGGCATTGGAAAGAGGACGCATAAGGATACTACAGGTCAAAATTTCAGAACTGAATGATCCGAAATTATAGAGATACATCAGATTCAATATCAGGCTTCTACAAAGTGAAAAACGGTGTGTAGTGTTTGTTTTAAATTTTTGCATAAGCTTGGTTTGAAGGAATTCAAAGGGCATAGTAAAGCATTATTATCGGTAATTGATGCCCTGAGGAAAGAAAATGCAAACACCTAGTAAGGAACCTAAAAGCTCTAGCATGACTCATGAAGAAGAGGAAGAAATGCTACATGATATATCAAAATTACAAGAACAAGTGCAACAAATGTCACGCTCACAAAAGCTAACAGAAGCTAAGATAAATGGCGTGGAATATAAGATAAAGGGTATGGAAGCTAAGATGGATGATTCAAACATAGATTTGAAGAGAGACATGGCAGATTTGAAGACAGACATGGACGAATTGAAGATAAATATGAATAAGTTGCTACAAGAAATGGGCACTAAGGATGAAAGGGTACTAAAGGAAACTCATGATGAGAATAAAAGAAATGTTAATCATGATTCCATAGATGCTAATGTTGGATCGAAGACTCACCATATTCCAAAAATCGATATGAGGAAGTTTGATGGCAAGGATCCTGCCACATGGATATTACAGATGGAGCAATTCTTCGATCTCAATAATGTGCAAAACACACAAAAGGTACGTATGGCAACTGTATATTTGGAACCAAATCAGTTTGTATGGTATCAATGGCTTTGCTCTCATAAACAATTTATCACTTGGGCAATTTTTACGGAAGAATTGATAGCACATTATGAGGATACAAAAAGCAACACTTTTTTTAGCCAATTGATAAGTCTCAAACAAAAGGGTTCAGTAATGGAGCACATTGAGGAGTTCCAAAAATTGAACATAAGGGTAAAAGATATTCCAGAGGAGCATAGGATTGATGTGTTCATAGGGTCTTTAAAGGATAATATCCAACATGATGTTCACCTTTGGGAACCTGATTCATTAGAGAAGGCATTCAGTTTAGCAAGAAAAATGGAAAGCAAAATTATGGCAACCAGGAAGCATACCACTCACAACTATAAAGATGGAAGTGTTGTTGCCCCTAGTCTTCCACAACCTATAAGGTTGACACCACAACAATTGGAAGAAAAAAGAGCAAAAGGGCTTTGTTACAGTTGTGATAGCAAATACACTAAAGGTCATAAGTGTGCTGAGAAGAAATTATTCTACATAGATTGTGAAGAGGAAGAAGAAAAGGAGCAAGAAAGGTCAAAAGAAGAGGATATACTCCAGGAACAAAGCCTAGATGAAGAACAAATAAATCCGACCATATCTTGTAATGCATTGGCGGGAATTACCACTCCTCAAACCATCAAGATAGAAGGACAAATCAAGAAAAAAAAGGTAATAGTGTTGATTGATTCAGGAAGCACCCACAATTTTATTCATTGTAGGGTAGCAAAAGAATTGAATTGCTTCCTATATCCAGCACCAGAGTGTCAAGTGATGATTGCAAATGGAGGAACAATAAATTGCTCTGGAAAGTGCCATAATATCAAGCTATCCATGGGAGAATATGTATTGACTAGCCCAATGCTTTCCATTCCAATGGGAGGTGCTGATGTTGTACTAGGAGTCCAATGGCTACAATCCTTGGGTACAATAGCTTTTAATTTTCAAGAACTTTTCATCAAATTTTCTACGGAAGGAAAGGAAGTTGAATTAAGGGGTATTGCAGGGAAACCAGGAAAGATAATCAGCTCTAATGGTATGACAAAGCTTCTAAAAAAGGAGCAAAGAGGTGTAATTGCACAATTATGTTCGCTAGATGTTTCCACATCGGAATCATCTATTTCTCCAGATCTCCAAAAAGTCCTGGACAATCATTCCAAGGTATTTGAGACTCCCAAAGGTCTCCCACCTATGCGTGATCATGATCATGCTATTCATCTGATTCCAGGAAGTGTTCCTCCAAACATCAGGCCGTACAGATATCCCTATGTCCAAAAAAGTGAAATTGAACGTATGGTTGCAGAAATGCTAGAGGCTGGTATAATTCAACCGAGTCAAAGTTCTTTCTCTGCTCCAGTAGTATTGGTGCACAAGAAGGATGGATCATGGCGCATGTGTCTGGATTATAGGGAGCTCAACAAGCTCACTATTAAAGATAAGTTCCCCATTCCTGTCATTGATGAATTACTGGATGAATTGCATGGATCAATTTACTTCACCAAGTTGGATCTTCGTTCGGGATATCATCAAATCAGAATGAAGATTGAAGACATTCCGAAAACAACATTTAGAACTCATGAGGGTCATTATGAATTTTTGGTCATGCCTTTTGGCCTTACCAATGCACCTTCAACATTTCAAGGTTTGATGAATTCAATTTTCAAACCATTCCTTAGAAAATTTGTGTTAGTATTTTTTGATGATATACTAATCTACAGCAAGTCTTGGAAGGATCATGTTGAACATGTTGACAGGGTGCTACAACTATTGGAGGAGAAACAATTATATGCAAAAAGATCCAAATGTTTCTTTGGAGTCCAGGAGGTGGAATATTTGGGTCATATTGTATCTCATGAAGGAGTTAAGGTAGACCCTAGCAAAATTAAAGCCATTAAGGAATGGAAAATCCCCACATCCATAAAGCATCTGCGAGGATTTCTTGGGTTGACAGGGTATTATCGCAAGTTTGTTAAGAATTATGGGAGAATAGCAGCACCTCTAACAACATTATTGAAGAAAGATGCATTTTCATGGACTCCAGAAGCAACAAAGGCCTTTGAACATCTTAAAGAGGCAATGTGCCAAGCACCGGTCTTAGCTACACCGGACTTCACAAAAACCTTTATTGTGGAATGTGATGCTTCAGGAAATGGAATTGGTGTTGTTCTAATGCAAGATGAAAGACCCATTGCTTTTGAAAGTCGTCCAATCAAAGGAAAGTTTTTAAGCAAAGCTATTTATGAGAAGGAAATGTTGGCAATACTCCATGCACTTAAGAAATGGCGACCCTACCTAATGGGAAGACACTTCAAGGTAAAAACGGATCATGATAGCCTTAAATACTTTTTAGAACAAAGATTATCCTCTGAAGAGCAACAAAAGTGGGTCACAAAGATGTTGGGTTATGACTTTGAAATCATCTACAAAAAAGGGAAGCAAAATGTGGTGGCAGATGCACTCTCAAGAAAGGATGAGGATGTGGAAGCATTGTTGTGTGCCATTTCTATTATCCAACCAGATTGGATAAATGAAGCAAGGGAGGAATGGAAGAATGACGAAGAAGTGTGGGCACTTATTCGAAAGCTACAACAAGATTCCAGTACGTCTGATACATTTAGCTGGCAAAATGATTCGTTATGGTACAAAGATCGCTTATACCTCTGTAAGAATTCCCAGCTAAAACAAAAGATTCTTATGGAATTGCACACTTCTCCCTTAGGAGGGCACTCAGGATTTTTAAAAACTTACCACAGGGTTAAGAAGGAATTTTTTTGGGATGGCCTTAAATCAGATATTCAAAAGTTTGTGGCGGAATGTTTGGTTTGCCAACAAAATAAAGTTGAAACAATTAAGACACCGGGTCTATTACAACCTTTATCCATTCCAAGCCAACATTGGGAGGAGGTTTCAATGGATTTTATCACAGGTTTACCCAAGTCTGAGGGAAAAAGTGTCATCATGGTGGTAGTTGACAGACTTACCAAGTATGCACACTTTTGTGCATTATCACATCCATTTAAAGCCAGTACAGTTTCTACTGCATTTATGGAAACAATTCAAAAGCTACATGGAAAACCAAAGATTATTGTAAGTGACAGAGATCCCATTTTCACTGGAAATTTTTGGACAGAATTATTTTCTTGTCTTGGTACTCAGTTAGCTCATAGCTCATCTTATCATCCTCAATCTGATGGGCAAACTGAGATAGTAAACAAATGTTTGGAAGGATATCTTCGTTGCTTTGTATCTGATAAACAGACACAATGGGTCAAATGGTTGCCTCTGGCTGAATGGTGGTATAACACTTCCTTCCATACAGCAACAAAAATGACCCCATTTATGGCACTTTATGGGTATCAACCACCATCCATCACATCATATTTAAGAGAAAATTCTAAGGTTCAGGCAGTGGAACATCACATCGAACATCAACAACAAGTCCTCCAACTCTTAAAGGATAACCTCGTGTTGGCACAAAATAGAATGAAACAACAGGCAGATCAACATCGCAGTGAAAGAAGTTTTGATGTAGGTGATTGGGTATTCCTACGGCTACAACCATATAAGAAAATGTCCCTAAAGCAAGCTAAGAAGGATAATAAATTATCACCAAAGTATTATGGTCCGTACAAGGTGTTGCAAAAGATTGGTACTATGGCATACAAATTGGAGCTTCCTGCAGCTTCTCGATTGCACCCAGTTTTCCATGTTTCATGTTTAAAGAAGGTTATAGGCGACAAGCTCCCAGTTCAAACAATATTGCCAGAACTTGACGAGGAAGGAAAAATTATATTGGAACCGGAAGCAGTCACAGAAACAAGAACTCGACAGCTACGAAATCGATCAATTTCAGAGTATCTTATCAAGTGGAAGAACTTATCCACTGAAGATTCCACATGGGAGGATGAGAATTTTATGCAGAAGTATCCAGAACTACTCAAGCGTTGAGGACAACACTTTTTTGAAGGAGAGGGGCATGTTGGGTCCCTATAATACTAGTGATTACCCCATTACTATTGTAGTTATACCCCTTATTTATATTGTTGTGCCCCTATTACCCCCATATTGTTATTTCTGTGCCCCATAGAATCCCTCTATTGTTATTTTTTTGGCTTTATATTATTATTGTTAGGTCGGCTGGATTATATTGTGACTCCTTAGACTCCTATATATAGAAAGGAGGTTTTTTCATTTGAATCATCGAAGAATTGTTCATTTATGTAATGTAAAGGAGGTTGCCCCCTCGAAGAGGCTAAATTCTAAGGCGTTGATCTATCTTTTCTATCTTTTCTTGAGTTGGTTTCTTAACATTTCCTCTCCTGTTTGCGCAACTTTTGTTCCTTCCAGAGTTTCTCCTTCAACTCATGCAACTCCTTCTCTATTGTTGGTGCACTAAGATGTCTTTTTACAAATAGTCTTAGTTCCTACATTAATTGTCAACCCAACGTAAGTCTTTTTATCTCAAGAGTGTCAACACTATATGTGCAGTGAATTCATAGGTTATCTAATGATAAATCATTGCAATCACTAATAACTATTTATTCAACTTACTCCAAACAATTCTGAAAGAAATAACTATGGAAGAAATAACTCTGAAAGAACTCTTAACACACTATTCAACTCTATTTAACTTGTTCCGAAATCTAATGAATATTAATGAAAATGAAAAGAATCACGCTTGAAAATCTTCAAATAGAATTAAAACTAACTCACTCAATCAAGAAAGAGAATTGTAACAACTTAACAACAATGATAATCTATACCAAATCTGAATTGAACAACAAATCTAATTGAAGGGCAAATCCTAATCGAACAGAAAATCTCAATTGAATGACAAGTGATAATTGAATAGAAAATGAGCATATAATGATAAATGATATCTAAAAAGAAAATGAATTATCTAAGAAAATTATGGAAATCAATTAATGTTATCTCTAAGATCTATGATAACATAACTCAGAATGGACAACAATCTACTACTGAAACTAACATAACGAATCCAATCAAAGCATTACTAAGATATATCACACAGCTAAGTCTGAATGTAAATGAACAATAGTATGAATCAGAATCGTCAATGTTCACAATAAGCAAAATGCTACTAACGTAATAGTAACAATCAGTAAAGACTAAATAGAAAATATTATAACACAATAAAGTAGCAGAACTTCTTTTGACCGGTCCCAGATTCACCAAGAGTCTCTGCCAAGAAATACTCAGAATATAAGTATGGATCAAACACAATATTTCTTCATTAAAATAAGCAACAAGGTTACAACATGAAGAGATAACGGTATTATATGTCTCAAAAGAATAATTACAAGTTATGAAATTCTTAACTCTTCTCGTTTGCCTTTCGGCCTTATATATAACATTAAAAGAGTAAAATAGATAAAAGTAAGTCCTCAGGATCAAGGGATCCTAAGGATTTCACAATACATAATCTGATTCTGTCATGAAATAATATCGGTCTACGTGGTCTCTTGCTACCTTGCCTACCTCAGATGTTGTCTTTTTCCTTTTACGACATGATGCTACTCTGTCGATTGAACGACTATTGTCCAATCCATGTCTTCTGCATATATATAGCAATAAGTCAATTTCTTGTGCTAGATTTATTTAATTTGTTACCAAGCTCTTTTACCCATATTTAGTTGTTATTTCCTTTACTTTGATCCATAAACAAAGATAATCATGTGATGATAAATGTTGAATAAAGCTATTTACAAAGAGAAAACATACCTTTTTCCTGACCCAACATACTCCACGGCTTACCTTGTTGCACGTCCTCATGCAATTAAGTAGTTGATGTGTAGCTGAGTTAGGGAATAAGTAGGATATACCTCCTCCTTATAATTTTTGAAGCCATTTTTCTTCTTTAGTATAACATATTCCAGGGTAATGTCTTGATCCTTCAAGGTGTAGTCACAACGATACTTCTTTAGAGGATACCATATGATTGGAGTCCTATATTGACATCTCATCCATTTAGGCCCCATGGTTAAGACCATGTTACTATACTTGTGGAAATGAGAGGAGGCAGCTTTAAAGTTCTAGTATCCAAATGGTTCTCCAATTATAACAGTAATGTTGGAGACTTCCCACCTTTTTCTGGCTGCAGAAAAGGCTTCCTCCTTAATCTCTTGGAAGTACTCCTTTCCAACTTGTATAATATCTGTGTGAAATTGCCCCAGTTGGCCCACAACACCATCTCGCTTCATGAATTTCTTGTGTATGAGTGAGAGATGCAAGGGTTTGGTTGGTTCCCCTCTCACCCATAGGTCAATTCCTTCTTCATGCTTCCTAAAAGTATTGTGTGCCTTGTCCCACTTTAGTTCAATAATAGCAAAAGAGAGAAATGCCTGGAGTTGTACATCCCCTATAAAGGGCCCAGGGTTGTTGTCTCTGTCATCTTCTAGAAAGAAATTGTGCATATAAAGTTCATAGAGGAGGTGTTGTACCTGCTCATCCTGTTCTCTAAAGCACTTGACAAAGTCCGGGGTAGTTTTGATTTCTAGAGACTTCCTAGCCTTAACAAATTTGACTTTCAGCATTAGGTATCTCTCTAGGAGGAGTAAGGAATAATTTGTAGTAGGGGTTATGCATGACAGGGTGTCTGAATAAAGAGAGAAGATAGTGTTGAACTACTCTTTAGCCTTCTGTAATTTGTCCCATGCTTTCTCAACCTTTTTCTATTCAGCATTGTACTAAGCAAAGGTTTCATCCTTAGTCACCTTGAGTGCCTCAAACTTTTTGTTTAACTCTTGATGTATGTGTAGGGGCACTAACTCCTCCTTGTGCTGGGCTAATTCCTGTTGAACCTTCAGTAGTTCATTCTGTAGTTTGCTAATAAACTCTTCCCTTACTATGTGAATATAAGCAGGTGTCTCCTCTATTTGGGAATCATTATCTTGTGTCTCTATAGGCTTAGCTTGGACAACATCCTTGGGTGCTTCTTGAATTATGCAACAATCAATTGGGATGCTTCCTTCAACATTATTCTGAACAACAACGTTCACAGTAGGGTAGTCTATTTGGGTCTCCTATGAGGAAACACATGGGTCTTCATTATGCATTTTAGTGTCTTCTACAACACATCACTGTGCCTGAGATTCCTTTGGACGGGCTAGAAGATCCTTAGTTTGGGTTTAGCATCCTTTCCAGAACAATGTTCTGTCTATGTGCTTGTGGTCTCTTTTTCTACTTTCAAATTCCTGGTTCTAATGGCTTCTTTTAACCATTGCCTTAGCTACCTAATTATTCATTTATGTTTTTTATACTTCTTAAGCATTTTTCTGAGCCTATCATTGTAGGACTTCTTTATTCTGGGACTTCCAATCAACGGTCAATTGACTGCATTGTCGTCTGGTTCATGTATAGGTTGTATTGTGTCAACATCAGGGAGGGTTCCAACTAGAACTGTATCTCCCGATGGAGCCTCACCTTCTAGCTCCTCTTTGTCATGGATTTATCTTTCAGGAGATCCCAATACTATGGTGTCTCATAAACAATTGTCATTCTCTGAGTTTTCTTCTAGGTAGGCCTCATCCTCAGGGGACATAGAAAAAATAGTATTGCCTGGTTGATTTACATCTCCCGAGGTTTTATCTGCAGGATTTTCTTCAGCTCGGGGGTCCACTGGACCGATGTTTATTGTCTAGTTTTATTCTCTAATGGATTCTTCTTCATGCATCTCGGCTTCAAGGGGTTTTTCCACAGAAGGGACTGGTTCCTCTTGTTCTTCTAAGAAACCAGTAAATGGTAGGGTTTGATCACAACCAGGGATATCAACAGAGGCGGACTGGTTGGGGGTACAATTCTGTTCTTCAAAATTCTCAGATTGTTCTTTTCCCTCGCCAAACATTCCCATGTCTTCCAATACCCTGCCCACCTCTTCTTCATAGTCTCGCAAAGGGGTATTCTACAGACTTGGAGGTGGTGTGAGTGATGGACCGACCTCATTTGTTTAAATTGGGGTGTCCCACTAAGACTTCACCTGCCTATAGCATCTGTGTTTTGTTGGGTTCAAAGGCACAGAGGAATTCTTCTCTTCTGCATCCTTCTCAGACCTGGGGTTCTAAGCCCTTGTTTTTCTACTATTGGGTTTTCTAGAGGTGGGGCTATAATATGATTTACAATATTGTGTCAGGTTAACTGTTGCTGGGCTAGTACATGTATGATAATAAATTTAATCAATCCATGATGACTAATGACAGTGCATCAGTCCTTAGCTTTCGTAACTCATCGAGTGACATCATGCAATAGAGAATTCAAATAAAACAACAAATTAACTGAGTTTTTTGGTTTTAGGATGGCTAATAATTTGAGTTGATGAGGCTTTACCACATCCTCGTGACCATCACATGTGATATACTATTACACAATGGCTGCCAACTCCTACCAAGACTGTCTTAATGCTAAAGGGTGAATCCCTTTCCCTGTTTGAGCTAACTGCTCATCTGGGTCCTGGAACACTCCAACTGCATTATGCAGAAGGACGCGCTTTTTTTTCGATTTGGTTCCCTCAGCCAGAAGTCCAGTGACTTTAGCTATGACTACTTCAGAAACTGTTATATCCTTGCCTTTGAATGTGGTGCTACCATTTTGAAATTTCTGCAAGAATTCGACTGTCATTTCTTCGTGAAATCCATGCAATTTATTCAGATATTGTAACCATCCTGTGCTTTTGAGAATTTCCTGAGCCTGGTCCGATAACTTGAGTACTGGGGGCTCATTTCGGATAGCTCTACCTCCCATGGCTGCTATGTTCCTGTGACCGGTTATCCTGTATGGACTTCTCCTGTTCTTTTGCAAATTATAACATCAACAAAGATTGTTAAAGCAATTAATAGGAAAAATGATGTTGATTTGGGAATTAACAGCATATAGAGTCAAGTCATTTGTCTCATCAACCTTTTTTTACACATGCCCATAATTAAATTGCATGCCATCCATAATGGTCGCAGTAATTTCTCCAATCAGAAATACCTTGCTAATTATTGTGCATATCCAATCATTTTGCATCCTATACCTGAAAATCCATTTAATAATTAGCATTCAATTATCCATAACTATTTCACATGTTGTTGACACACAGACCATCCCCCCTCCAATGTGAAAAAGGATGTCCATGTCTGTCGAGCATGTGAAAAGAAAGTGCATGAATTTAGGACTCATAAATGTAGAAAATCAATATAGAAAAGCAGTGCAATTTTTGACAAAGAAATTAAATCAAGACACATATCAGTGGTAAAAATGGCCAAAAAAAAATTAAAATAGAGATTTTAATTCATTATGTCAAAAGATTTTCACCGTAAGCAATATTAATAACAAAGGCATAATTAGCGGTATGTATTAATGACTGTCATAAAATTATTGGACAATTAGAATATGATGAATATATAACATAAGTTACCATGCAGGACAACTTGTACGAGTGTTGTTCAAATGGGAATTTCACTTTGGAAACAAATCCATAGGTGGAAATAGATAGAAATCATTTGGCAATGTAATATCATACTCCAATACCACAAGCAGAGCTGTTGCTGCCAACAGGCATTCATAGCCTTGACAGGGTTTCTTTTTAACCCCATAAATGAGCCAGAGTCCTCCTTTAGCATGTAGATGGTTCTTCTTTTCTTGTCATAAAGAGACCACTATGCTGGCATGGTGACCAAATGACCATAGTGCCATTCACCAGGATATAACAAGTTATCAGTTTGGCTCGTGATGAGACTCCCTGTCCTTCTGACTGTTTTAGTCATCAAGAAGGTCATTACCTTGGTTTGGTGGCCAAATTGGAATGTCACCCATTACATCCTTATGAACATGGTAGGATGGCTCGAGATGAGACCCCTATCCTATTTTGATGCATTTTCATACTTCATTATTTCCATTTCTTCTTTTCAAATTTTTATTGTAACAAGAGGGAGGCTTATTTTCTCCTTAAGAGTTAGGGATGGTGTAAGTAAAAAGATGCCAATGAAAGTTTATACTATTACTCCTATATCATCATATCAACGGGATTTATCCATTTGAAAGTGTAAACATAAGCTAGCATGGTTTGAAAATAATTAATCATTTTATGATGTGTCCAAAGAAGAGATGTTCCACTGATCATTATAAATATACATCGTATCAAATTTTGAATACAGATAACCATCAAAATGTTTCATAGGTCATAATGATATTATCATTACTATTTTTTATTATATTAGGCACAAATCCATTCAAATGGTGTTTATTCAAAACATAAAAGAAAAAAGAAAGATGAAATAATGATCAATAATTAAAGAATTCATAGTTTGTCCTATTTAAAAAGAGTAAAAGTGTTGTTCAATGGATTGAGCACCAATCGTTCAATCGATTGAACATTAGAAATTGAAAGAAAAAACACTCAAAAGTTTTGCTCAATTGATTGACCAGCCATCGTTCAATTGTTTGAACAACAAAAATCACAAACGTAAAAGTGTTGTTCAATCGATTGAACAACAATCGTTCAATCGTTTGAACAAAAAAATTCACAAAATGTAATAGTATTGTTCAATCAATTGAAAAACAATCTTTAAATCGTTTGAACAACAAAAATCATAAAAAATGTAAAAGTGTTGTTCAATCGATTGAACAGCAATCGCTCAATCATTTGAACAACAAAAATCACAAAAGAATGTAAAATTGTTGTTCAATCAATCTAACAAAAATCACTCAATCATTTGAACAAAAAAAGGCTCAAAAAAATGTAAAATTATTGTTCAATCAATTGATAAACAATTGTTCAATCATTTGAACAACAAAAACAAAAACCAAGAAAGTGTTGTTCAATCATTGAACAACAATCGTTCAATCTATTTAACAACAAAAACCAAAGACGTAAAATTGTTGTTCAATCGATTGAACAGCAATCGCTCAATTGTTTGAACAACAAAAAGCACAAAAAATGTAAAATTGTAGTTCAATTGATTGAAAAACAATCATTCAATCCTTTGAACAATAGAGATTGAAAAACGTAAAATTATTGTTCAATTGATTGAACAACAATCGTTCAATCATTTAAACAAAAAATAAATAAATTGAGAAAGCAGTGTTCAATCAATTGAACAACGAAAACCAAAGACGTAAAAGTGTTGTTCAATCGATTGAACAACAACTGTTCAATCTTTTGAACAACAACAAAAAAAAAATTTAAAGTGTTGTTCAATCGATTGAACAACAATCATTCAATCGTTTGAACAAAAATCATTCAAGCATTTGAACAAAAAAATCAACAAAAATGTAAAAGTGTTGTTCAATCATTTGAACAACAATCATTTGATCGTTTGAACAAGAAAATCAAAAGATGCAAAACTATTGTTCAATCGATTGAACAAATTGGTCAATCGTTTGAATAGAAATTGGCCAATTGTTTGAGCAACAATTGTTCAATTGTTGGAACAAGAAAAAACAAAAATGAGAAAGTGTTGTTCAATCAATTGAACAAAAATTATTCAATCATTTGAACAACAACAAAAAAACGCGAAAAGTGTTGTTCAATCGATTGAACAGGAACCATTCAATTGATTGAATAACACTTATCAAGCACTCAAAGAAATGAAAATCCTCATATTTACATGGTGATGCCTAATCCAATTTGCAATCAATCAAAAAGAATATATACATTATTTACAATTTAAAGAAATCTCAATTTTTTGAAAGAAACGTTGCTGGGACATCACTCCCTGCAGCTAAGATTTGCATGGAAGGGTCCTCGTGTACCTTCTCACAGAAAGACTCCTTGATGAGTGGTTTTTGATAGAGATGCACTCGATGCCCATTCACCTTGAAAGAGTGGCCAAATCCATTAATGGTAGTCAAGGTAAGAGTACCATTGCTATGTACTTCTTGAATCTCATAAGGCCCGAGCCATCCTGTTTGCAACTTGCCCGGGAAGTCCTGGAATCTGGAGTCGTAAAGGAGTGCCCAATTCCCTTTTTGAAATTTCTTCTTTTTGATGAGGCTGTCGTGCCACTTTTCCCTTTGTTGCTAAATAATTGAAGTCAGTTGCAAAGCTAATAGTCGAGCTTCATCTAGTTCATTGACTTTTTGTAGTCACTTGGTTTGGGCTTTTGTTAAATCCAGCCCCACTTCCTAAGCCATTCTTAGAGTCCTTATTTTGAATTCAATTGGAAAAATAGGTTCTTTTCCGAACACGAGCTGGTACAAAGAGTATCTAGTAGTATTCCTCCAAGTCGTGCAATAGGCCCACAAGGCCTCTGGCAGTCTAGCATCCTAGTCTCGGCGATGTGTTGAGACTGTCTTGCTTAGAATCACTTCAATGACCTTATTGGTGCTTTCAACCTGCCCGTTCAGCTATAGGTGATATGGGAAGTGATCCTGTGCATAATATGATGGTTTCTGAGAGTGGCAGTAATCTTGTGTCCTACGAGTTGCCCTCCCCAATTTGTGATCACTTCTATCGATAAACCATATCGCACAACTAGCCCAAAAAGGAAGTTAACCATAGCTTCCTCTATGGTTCTTGGTAAATCTATTGTTTCCAGCCATTTCATCACATAATTCGTGGAAACGAGTATGTAGGCCTTCTGATTGGATGGAGGATGGAATGGGCCAACAAAGTCCAATGCCCATTTCTCGAAGAGTTCTATGACTAGTTGGGGTTACAGAGGCATTTCATCAGATTGGCTAGGCTTGCCCATCCTTTGGCAACTATCACAAGCCTGGGCATATTTCTTAGCATACTTAAAAATAGTGGGCCAATAATAGCCCATATTTAATACCTTATGCCCTATCCTACGATCTACGAAGTTTCCCTCGCAGGGCTCGTCATGGCAAACCTTCAGGATGTCATAAATATCATCCTCATGAATGCGTCTGTGTATACACATGTTGGCCACTGTGTGAAAAAGATATCCACCTATCTAATAGAATTGGGCATTGCGTTGAACGATCTGTTTCCTCTCTCTTGTTGTCAAAGGCCTAGGTAGGTTCCCTACTACTAGATAATTTCCCACATATGTATATCATTGTGTCTTGACTACTACGGCAAACAAATGTTCATCTGGAAATTCGTTGTCTACCTCTAGTGGATCATTCACGTTCGGGATTCGAGATAGGAAATCAGCAACTAGGTTTTCCTTCCTCGAACGATTCTTAATAGTAATGTCGAACTCCCACAAAAGAAATAGCCACCGTGTCACTCGACCATTTGTGATAGGTTTATTAGCTAGATACTGAATGGAAGAGTGATCATTGTACAGAAAGACTTGGTAGCCAGTTATATAATGTCTAAATTAGTTTATTGCATAAATGATAACTAAGAATTCTTTTTCTGTTACTGTATAATTAATTTCTACAGAAGTGAGAATTTTTCTAATATAATATATAGCATAAGGTTTCCTCTCCTCCTCCTGGCTGAGGACAACACCTATAGCTACATCTGATGCATCCATGGATATGTGGAAAGGTAGATCCCAGTTTGATCCACGTAATGTTGGTGCTATTGAGACTAGTTTCTTTAGACCTATAAAAGTTGTGTCACATTTGTTAGACCATTTGAAATCAACATTTCCAGTTAAAGCATATAAAGGCGCAGTAATTTGTGAAAAGTTTTTAATAAACCTACGATAATAGCCTGCATATCCCAAGAAGCTACGTACCTCTATCTAAGTGCAGGGCGTAGGTAGTAAAGGAAATACCTATATTTTTGGTGGATCTACATGTATCTCTCCTGCAGAGATATAACGTCCCAAGATTACGCCCTCGGTCATCATCATGTGACACTTGACATTTCTTAAACATAACCTAGTAGCAATTCATCGTTCTAAGACTTTTTCTAATGTTTGTAATGCTTGGTCGAAGTCATTCCCATGTGGAGTAAAGTCATCCATATACACCTCAAGTCCTTCATTTATCAAATCAGCAAAAATGCTGAGTATAGCTCTTTCGAATGTAGCTGGGGCATTACAGAAGCCAAATGGTAATACTTTGTATGCGAATGTACCCCAGGGACAAGTGAAGGTTTTTTTGTCTTGGGCTTCAAGGGCGATCTGAATCTGATTGTAGCTGCTGAAACTATCTAGGAAGGAAAAGAACTGCTTCCCTACCAAAGTATCAAGGACTTGATTGATGAATAGCAGGGGGAAGTGATATTTTTGTTTTGCCTTGTTCAACTCTTCGTAGTCTTGTTGTTGGGAAAAGTATCCATTCGGAATGCCCCTATCCCACTCTAAGGTGTGATAGTGCCTTAGCAACAAACAAGGAAAACTACTTGAGTATTCTTCTTTATGAAATGTAAATGAAGAGGAAGGATGTAACTAACCTGTGTCTTTCGCTAGTTTGTTGATCCAATCTCTCCTCTCTTCGATAGCTCCTAGCTCCTTGCTCCCTTACCGGCCCAGCTTCGCCGAATTCCTACAAGATCACAAGAGAGAGAAACTACACGAAGATATAGATATACATTGCTAAACATGCAAATATAACAAAACATCATTGATACACAGCATGTAGGAGAAACTCAAATAATTTTATTGATAAGATAAGAAAGTCCAAGAGGAGATACAACCAAGTGAGTCCTGATCCAGCATCTACCTCCCAGCAAAGGAATCCCTTCCTCTCCTCCAACAAAGCATAAATCACCCAATGTACTAATCTCCATCTCAAACCAACAGCAATTCTCTGCAAAGTAAAAAATTCCAGCCTCTGGATCTCTGGGATGAGGGATCCATATATAGATGTAAGCAGAGAGGATGAGTCAGCTTATGTTTTGACTTGTGGCTTCTCTCTGTCAGTTCTTGCTTCCACTTGGAGGCTGAGAGCCTCTTACTCATCACTGGTCGAATTCATTGAGGCAAGTGTCATTGAGGAAGATTCTGGAAGCTTCCAGTGTCTGTACACCTCGCGGAATGATACTGCCATTTGGCATTTCTCGCTTAGCGCACCCTGGTAATGCATTTAGGTGCGTTGAATGCACCTAGCTAGTGTACTGGGGTGCATTGCAACGCAGGCAGCTAGTAGAGCATCTGAATTGATCCTGAATTGACTGTTTCTAAGTGCTTTTTGGTGGAGAACTTCTGGGAGAAGCTGTCATTGGTTGACCTTGTTCCTTTAGGGGCAAAAACAACACTTTTAGGGACTTTGGATCCCTTGGATTATGGACATTTCATGCTTAAAGCTGTAAGGCACAAAAATGTCTATAACAGTTGCCCCTTAAAGTATGAGGTTGTTTATCGGGTGAAATGCTTTATTAGGAGGATCTGAACTTCATTCAATGTTGGGAGGAGACCTGTAATAAGATACAATACAATACATTATTTTTCATACTGTTTTCATGATCTAGCTAAGGCGGGCATTCGCATGCTCAGCTTTATAAATTCATTTTTATGTACATAGGACAGACAATCGTCTGATGGTAGACTGATGATCCTGCTGAAATCATCATCCCTTTGGTAGGATGATTGTTTGTGCTGCAATGCTGTACATGTCAATGTCTTTATTTTTCCTGAATATATATCGCATCCCGGATGGATGAAACTAGATCCGGGGTCTTCAATCTCGTCCGATCTTCACTCTAAGTACAAGTCGATCCATGTGAGAAATGTTTTGAAGTCGAACATGGAAAGACATCGCTTGATTACCAGTCAATGATGTAAACTGTTAACAAGTGCGAGAGGAATCACCGATAATGATGATGACCCTCAAGGTACTGCAGTACAATTCACGTGGTGTGAATAAAGGACTTGGCGTCGAACACCACACAAAATCTTTCGGTCGAAGGTCATTGATGTATACCTGTCGCCGGAAGTGAGAAACTTGCCATTGAGGCATGCAAGCTTCAAAGTACTGAAGGGGGTGTTCCTAGATCAACTTCTTGGATAATGAGCTGATGTCGACAAGAAGCGATCTGTCAGAGGAGGGCCTTGATGTATCCCACATCAGTGACACGGAACGGAGCAAATGATTTTGATGGAGGTGAAAACGATCTGATGATATATGGTTCAGGGTGGCGGTCATGAAAGAATGAAGTATAATGTATGGTAGTGGATGGGACACGGTTGACTTCTCTGGATGACTTCTCTTGAACATATCGGCAACACTTATATGATGGATTGGTAGCGTTTACCCCAAAGGTGGATGGTATGGCGAGACCATGGTGATGTGACCGGTGAATGAAACAACCCAACCCGACTCAGGCACGGAGCAGAAGTGTCATGTTCAAGAGCGACTTGCTACCAATAAAAGTTCTTTAAGTTTCTTCCCAATTTTTCCCCAGACATTGCTGACTAGTACCTCTTTATTTTTGTCAAGCTTGAGGAGGATAACATATGCTTGTTCTATAATTTTCCCTTCGGGCAAACCCATCGCTATGTTTTAACGAGCCTAGCGATAGTGAAACTCGTTCTCGTCTAAAGACAAGTTTGTCGCTATTAATGTTTTTAACGAGTTTAACAACAAATATAACTCGGTCCTTTTCATTTTTAGAGAGTCTGAAAAGGTACGTAAAGATAACTTCGGAAGTCCTTTTTCATCATCTAATCCCTTAAGTCCGAAAAAGTATAAAACAATACAGAAGGGATGAATTTTCGATAGTTTTAACGAGCCGAACAAAACAAGCGCTCGATCTTTTTGTGCAATAATCCCTCAGGTCCAAAAAGATTAAAATCTAGAGGAGGGATAGAATTTTCGGTCGCTTTAATGAGCTGGAAGGCCAAAACTCGGCAATCTTTTCATATTTTACGAGTTAGATGAAAAGAGCTTAAAGAAGACTCGTCTTTTGAGGAACGAGTGATAAAACGGATAGCAGCTGATTCCAGGTAAGGGTTGGAATTTTTCCAATCACGGCAGTGTCACAAGGATGGCTAGTGCAATCACTCTTCGCAGTTGTTCCTCAAAATGGGTAAACAATCAAATGGAGGTGAATGATCGGCCAATGGAAAAGTGGAGGTGACGGTGCAAACACGACCAAGGCTTTAATGGCTGATAATGTTACATTCACGATAGTTCTTTTTTTAACGAGCTTAAACGTGGGTTGAAACACTTGCTCGATCTTATGTTTATTTTTTAACGAGCATGAACTATGTGCTAAAACTGCTCGATCTTATGTTTATTTTTTAACGAGCATGAACTATGTGCTAAAACTGCTCGATTAAGTTTGCATGCCCCCAGCATAATAACGCAAATCGAGGTGCATAAGTTCGCATGCCCCCAACATAATAACGAAAATCGAGGTGCATGCCCCCCAAGCTTCATTGCATTCAACTTAGTGGTTGGAATGAAGGTTTACCTTTGAGATTTGGAAAGGGGGTTTGTTTCATTTTTTAATGAGGTTGATACAGTAAAAGAACTATCCTCATGACTCCTTGTTTCATTTTTTAACCAAGACAAAATCGGTCACATGACCCAAAAACTCAAAATGCTAGGGGGCACCCTAGTCTAATGATGCTCGTGATAGCAAGTCACAGCCTGTGCGATCATGCGTAAGAGACGAGTCCATCGTCTAGGCACACCAGTAGTATGTCGCTACAACTGCACAAGGACATTATAGATAAAAACAGTAAACAGTGATATGGTCAAAAATTTTACCAATAGCGCCCCACTGCTCGCCATCCGGCAGTACTAAATACGGATCACCCCGGAAGTCCATGCCAGCATATAGATACTCGGCATAAGCCATCTCCTGCCGATCAAACCACCTGAAGAAGGTATCGGAAAATGAAATCTGAGACTAACCAGCATGCCTAGACATATGGTAAAATCAAGGGGGAAGAGGCACCTCCAAAGCTCCAACAAACCAAGTTCAAATGAAATGGTAAAAAGAGAGGTAAAAACACTTTTTAATTGCTTTTTACGTAGTTCAAAGTGAAATATTAGCGTTTTAATCTCATTTTCAAGCAAATGTTATTCATTTCTAACTAGTTTGATGCAGCAATTGAGGGTACAGTACTATCTTTGAAAAGGCAAAGCTATTTATGGTAAAAATAGACCAAGTTATCGAGCAGTTTTAGCACATAGTTCATGCTCATTAAAAAATAAACATAAGATCGAGCAAGTGTTTCAATCCGCGTTTAAGCTTGTTAAAAAATGAACTATCCTCTGGTAAATAACCACCGTGAATGTAACATTATCAGCCATTAAAGCCTTGGTCGTGTTTGCACCGTCACCTCCACTTTTCATTTGGCCGATCATTCACCTCCATTTGATTGTTTACCCATTTTGAGGAACAGCTGCGAAGAGTGATTTCACTAGCCATCCTTGTGACACTGCCGTGATTGGAAAATTCCAACCCTTACCTGGAATCAGCTGCTACCCGTTTTATCACTCGTTCCTCAAAAGATGAGTCTTCTTTAAGCTCTTTTCATCTGACTCATAAAATATGAAAAGATTGCCGAGTTTTGGCCTTCCAGCTCGTTAAAGCGACAGGAAGAGCTATCCCTCCTCTAGATTTTAATCTTTTTGGACCTGAGGGATTATTGCACAAAAAGATCGAGCGCTTGTTTTGTTCGGCTCGTTAAAACTATCAAAAATTCATCCCTTCTGTATTGTTTTATACTTTTTCAGACTTAAGGGATTAGATGACGAAAAAGGACTTCCGGAGTTATCTTTACGTACCTTTTCAGACTCTCTAAAAATGAAAAGGACCGAGTTATCTTTGTCGTTAGACTCGTTAAAAATATTAATAGCGACAAACTTGTCTTTAGATGAGAACGAGTTTCACTATCACTAGGCTCGTTAAAACATAGCGATGGGTTTGCCCGAAGGGAAAATTATAGAACAAGCATATGTTATCCTCCTCAAGCTTGACAAAAATAAAGAGGTACTGGTCAGCAATGACTGGGGAAAAATTGGGAAGAAACTCAAAGAACCTTTATTGGTAGCAAGTCACTCTTGAACATGACACTTCCACTCCATGCCTGAGTCGGGTTGGGTTGTTTCATTCACCGGTCACATCACCATGGTCTCGCCATACAATCCACCTTTGGGGTAAATGCTACCAATCCATCATATAAGTGTCACCGATATGTTCAAGAGAAGTCATCCAGAGAAGTCAACCGTGTCCCATCCACTACCATACATTATACTTCATTCTTTCATGGCCGCCACCGTGAACCATATATCATCAGATCGTTTTCACCTCCATCAAAATCATTTGCTCCGTTCCATGTCACTGATGTGGGATACATTAAGGCCCTCCTTTGACGGATCGCTTCTTGTCGACATTAGCTCATTATCCAAGAAGTTGATCTAGGAACACTCCCTTCAGTACTTTGAAGCTTGCATGCCTCAATGGAAAGTTTCTCACTTCCGGCGACAGGTATACATCAATGACCTTCGACCGAAAGATTTTGCGTGGTGTTCGACGCCAAGTCCTTTCTTCACACCACGTGAATTGTACTACAGTACCTTGAGGGTCATCATCATTATCGGTGATTCCTCTCGCGCTTGTTAACAGTTTACATCATTGACTGGTAATCAAGCGATGTCTTTCCATGTTCGACTTCAAAACATTTCTCACATGGATCGACTTGTACTTAGAGTGAAGATCGGACGAGATTGAAGACCCCGGATCTAGTTTCATCCATCCGGGCTGTGATATATATTCAGGAAAAATAAAGACATTGACATGTATAGCATTGCAGCACAGACAATCATCCTACCAAAGGGATGATGATTTCAGCAGGATCATCAGTCTACCATCAGACGATTATCTGTCCTATGTACATAAAAATGAATTTATAAAGCTGAGCATGGGAATGCCCGCCTCAGCTAGATCATGAAAACAGTATGAAAAATAATGTATTGTATTGTATCTTATTACAGGTCTCCTCCCAGCATTGAATGAACTGCGGATCCTCCTAATAAAGCATTTCACCCGATAAATGGCCTCATACTTTAGGGGGCAACTGTTATAGACATTTTTGTGCCTTACAGCATTGAGCATGAAATGTCCATAATCCAAGGGATCCAAAGTCCCTAAAAGTGTTGTTCCTGCCCCTAAAGAAACAAGGTCAACCAATGACAGCTTCTCCCAGAAGTTCTCCACCAAAAACCACTCAGAAACAGTCAATTCAGGATCAATTCAGATGCTCTACTAGCTGCCTGCGTTGCAATGCACCCCAGTACACTAGCTAGGTGCGTTGCAACGCACCTAAATGCACTACCAGGGTGCGCTGAGCGAGAAATGCCAAATGGCAATATCATTAAGCGAGGTGTATAGACACTGGAAGCTTCCAGAATCTTCCTCAATGACACTTGCCTCAATGAATTCGACCAATGATGAGTAAGAGGCTCTCAGCCTCCAAGTGGAAGCAAGAACTGACAGAGAGAAGCCACAAGTCAAAACATAAGCTGACTCATCCTCTCTGCTTACATCTATATATGGATCCCTCATCCCAGAGATCCAGAGGCTGGAATTTTGTACTTTGCAGAGAATTGTTGTTGGTTTGAGATTGAGATTAGTACATTGGGTGATTTATGCTTTGTTGGAGGAGAGGAAGGGATTCCTTTGCTGGGAGGTAGATGCTAGATCGGAACTCACTTGGTTGTATCTCCTCTTGGACTTTCTTATCATATCAATAAAATTATTTGAGTTTCTCCTACATGCTGTGTATCAATGATGTTTTGTTATATTTGCATGTTTAGCTTAATCTGATATTCAGCTTTTTATGAATGTATATCTATATCTTCGTGTAGTTTCTCTCTCCTGTGATCTTGCAGGAATTTAGTGAAGCTTGGCCGGTAAGGGAGCAGGGAGCTAGGAGCTGTCGAAGAGAGGAGCGATTGGGTCAACAAACTAGCAAAAGACACAGGTTAGTTACATCCTTCCTCCTCACTTACATTTCATAAAGAAGAATACTCAAGTAGTTTTCCTTGTTTGTTGCTAAGGCACTAACACACCTTAGAGTGGGATAGGGGCGTTCTGAATAGATACTTTTCCCAACAAGGTTGACACGAGATAAGAACCGTCCTCGAAGTCCAAATCCATTAGATATAGAAGGTTTCATATTCCGTTGTGGCCATTTCCGCCAGATTACCCGGAGGCGGTAGGGCAAAAGTACCCATTAAGGCAGGGTGTTTTAGGAGACCTACTCCGATATTTTGGAGCGAATGATTGCTTCCATGGATCATTGGAATGCTTCCCGTAACTTGTGAACTGTTGGGGAGAAATGTTTGTTGGTCGACGATTGTAATTCCTCCTTGGAAGGGAAATGCAATCTTCCTGAAGTAGGTCGACACAACTGCGGCCATGGCATATATCCAGGGTCTTCCCAATAGGATGTTGTAATCAAGGTTTCCGTCGATTACTTCAACATCAATTTCTACTGTTTTCCCCCCTAGTTCAACCTTCAAGTTATTTAGGATACCATACGGGGTATATGTCCTTCGGTCAAATGCTTTTAATGTCATCGAAGATCGCGACAAGGTTGGAGATCCTAAAGTTTTCGAGCAACTCATCGACATAATACATGTAGATGCCCCCTCATCAATAATTGTCCGATGAACAATTTTGTTGAGGGCTTTCACTTGAATAAGGAAAGCTAGTTGGGCTGGTAACTGAGGATCGTATCCTTTGTGGTCGAAGGATACAAGATTGGAATCCTTAGGATCAATCCCACCAATGGCTGATAACAAAGCCTGCCTTTGGGATGGGAAATTTTGTAGTACTTCAAGAGTCGACATAGCGGATGGCGATTGGGCCAAATCTTCCACTATGTTATAATGCTGCATCGCTCTGGCGCGAGGATTAAATGTTGACTTGTGTACTACTCCCTTTGGCGGTTTTATTGTTAATTTAGAAATGATGGGTGGTACAACTTGTGTCGAAGTTGTTGTCGAACTACTTGGTTGATCTTTACCTTTGTCGTTTGACAGCTGTGGATTCCCGTAATCTTTGTTCCTTGTTGAAATCAAAGCATCATTTTGCTGTTTCGAAATCGACAACATTAGCACTTGCGACGGGGAAGAATTCCCACTATCAACCAGATTTGTTCCTGGATTTGGAAACGGATCAGTTAACACAGCTGAGGTTTGCGAACTTTTAAAGAATCTTTTAAGCTCAGCTTTGTATGGACATTCTCTCGTCCAATGATCCTCCTCACATATCTGACACCCAAAGGGGGGTTATCTATTTCCATGAGGGTCTGAAGAAGTTTTTTCGGGAGATGACTCACCCTGTTCCTTCTTCTTCCCTTTGCTTTGTTTCTTCTTGCTTCCTGGTTGTTTGGTTTCTTTGCCCTTATCTGCTGATACGACATTTACTTCTGAAGCAAGAATTTCGTCTTTTGCATTTTGATCTGAAATCTTACGGGCTTTCTTTGACGTAGCCTTTGTCGATTTCGCGTTTGTCGTGCCAATCACGCCATTGCCGGCGTGAGAGTCATTGTTTGATTTAGGAGGAGGAGGAATTGAGAATTCCGGTCTAGGGGCATCAGGTATTTTGTCGTAGAGCGTGCCAAACTGAGTATAGACCAAGTCTAGATATTGCGCACGAGCGATAACTTGCTCTTCTGTTACGACTCCCCCCTTCGCCACATCTTCCGTTATGGCAGGAAGTAACGACTTGATAAACCATTCAGCTAATAGCTGATCGGGAACATACGTTTTTACCATCCTACGACGACGTCGCCACTCATGTATATGATCAGATATGTGAGTGGCCGTTGTCTGTTTGAAGTTGGTTAAGATTTCCGTTACCGTTTCATACCTTATCGGTAATTGAAGATGGGTTAAGAAAGTCGTGGCTAAGGTGCTGAAATTGTCGAACGAAGCTCTAGGCAATTCAATATACCATTTTGCCACTGGACCCGTTAACGTCCTCTGAAAAAGGCGAAGCCTTATCGAATCATCGTTTAGGGTGTTTGATGAACACCATAGATAAAATGTCATCACGTGATTCGATGGGTCTTCACCTGGATTTCCATTAAATTTAGGAATATCTTATGGAAGTTTATGAGGGATCGCTGGCCACCAAGGGGCATAAGAAATTGGATCGTTTGTTAACCGGTGTAAATCGGGTAACTCTAAAGTTGCCACGAATGGTAACTGTTGATTCAGGTTAGGTGAAGCATACCCAGGATACGATGGAATTGCCTGAGCAGTTGGCCTTTGCATACCAGCATAATGTAGTTAATGCTGGTACGACTGATACGGTTGGTGGACATGACCATTGTAAAGTGGTTGATCTTGACCGTTTTGAATGTACGGTTGTCCACTGTTTGCAAAGATCTGCTGCTCAGAACCTTGGTATACTTGTTGGAATTGTGGTTGTTGGTATTGCACCAGCCACGGTTGTGAAGCCATGTTCTGTTGCGCTATACTAACCGTTGGGCCAAGGTGTGGGGTAATTGTACCCGTTTGGACTTGTGTCGTCCCACCAGTTGGCTATTGTGGTTGAGTCACAGGGTCAAGGGGCTGTAGCATTACAACCTGAGAAATCTGAGGTTGACATACAACAGGCAGCGTTTGAACTTGTGACACTGCCACAATAGCCGGTGTAGTAGGTATATTCGACACAGGTACGCATTGTTGCATCGAATATACAACCCTTGGTTGTTGGGGTAGTATACGTACCCAACCACTTGATGTAACTCCAGTATAACCTGAATACTGTTGTGAACTCCCGTATGGATATCCTCCCGGAGGGGGTAATGAAAGGGCATACTGCCCCCCATACGGTGGTAACCCGGAACTCAAGGGGATTGTCTGCCCTTGGGGACTAGATTGACCAAACTGACCTCCAAATGGATCAATTTGTCGAGTCTCAACATAAGAGTTGCCGGATATTATTCCGGAGGAACAAACAGGAACGGACCATACTGTCGAAATAGCCCCTGGATGGACTCCTTCTAGCAGTTGTGAGCTAGTCGGGACAGATGGTACGCCGGCAAACATTGTCGGAGTGACGGCAGGGAGTTCTGTTGTCGCTGTGTCATTCGACATAGTCCTAGATGTTGACGGTTGTTCAGACATTTTGAGTCTATCCAAAAGATTACCTAGCGATTCTACAGGAACTTCCACTGGTGGTAGACTAACTTCTGATGTCGAAGGAAATAGAGTGACCCCGACTCCAAAATGTGTTGGAGTACTTGCTTGCAGATCTTCTACAATTTCCTCTATCGCAATCAAACCAGGTGGAAGGGGAAGACCGTCAGGTCCGTAAAATATTTCTGGTGCCGAAGAAGGGGTTGAATCGACAGCGACAGATGTTTGAGGAGCAAGACTCTCTGAACTGGTTGCAGATGGAACAGGTTCAGTAACGCAAGTGTTTGCTCTCAGACTAGGATCAGTATCACTGTCCCTCTGTGGCTGTTGACCTTCTTCTATAGAGGCAGGGTTTCCAGAAACGTTTGGAGTAACCGGAATCTCGGATGTTGTTGGAACACTTGTTCTAACTTTAATAGGAGATTTCGAACCGGTTAAACGAGTTCGCTTTGTCCGTACTGTTTTCGATTCCAGAGACAAAGACGGTTGACTCGTAAGCCTCCGCGAACGACGGGGTTTCAATTGAATTTCTTCCACGATTGCGGATTACTCGATCAACTAAAATACAAAAGGGGAAATGTGTTTCTGAATTAAATGAATTTTAGACGCTTTAGACACAACTTGCTTTTTCAATTTTAAAGAGTCGAGAAAAAGCAAAAGATGACTCTAATCTCCTTCAATTTTTTAATGAGCCTGAAGTGACAAGTGCTCAGATGGACCTTTTCCGTTGAGGAGTCTGAAAAGGAACGAAAGGGACTGCTCTGGAGTTCTAGGTAGAGGGTGTGCCAAACTTTTCGCAAAACCGCAGAATACTTTTTAAGGTACGGGAGGTCAATCTTCCCGAATGCTGTGTTCAGTGGATTGCGATCAGTAGGGCGGTCGACACGGCTTCCTATGGATAAAGGTTTTATGCCTATAGGGTCTCCCAATATATACTCGACAATACGTGGGAGCACAATCCGTACTGGCGCTTATCGTCTCTTAGGAGGAATCACCCAACCATCAGCGAGACCGACAGTCACCAGGTTTTACGACGCCGGAACACGTCTCTAGCCTAGACCTCTATGTTGTGCGTTAAGTTACAAAGCGTTGTTAAGTTCATTCAATTAATTTTAGGTTGATCTTTCTTAGAAGTTTTCCTTTTTGGATCACCACGAGATGTAGATACAATTCCTAAATGCAGTCTAAAGATGATAAGCAAGCTTTTATCTCTTTTCAACAATGAAAATCCTAGCTACAAGGGGAAAAGAAGGACACAATCTTTTCTCAAAGAGCATAGAGCACACTGTAAATGCACTTTTCCTAAATCAAACCATACAAACTATCAATATGCAAATGCACAAATGCATGTATTTGTTTTCACTTTCTTAATATTAATGCCTAGAAAGAAAGCTGTTGTACAAATTTGAATTTGATTTCAAGTGAAAACACAAACAAGTTTCTTTTGAAATCAAAATGACGATTACGACACTTTATGATTTTGAAGTAAACACTTGTTTCGACACTAGAAATTCACAAATTCAAACCAAAAGACAAAAGTAAAAGCGCAATCAACTGTCAACAGCAAACAAACTTACTCCTAAGATCAAAACGACACTTACGACAGGTCTAGATCTAACGGCGACAGTATGACTAGTTTACTTTTGTAATGGGAAACTGTAAATGATGTAACAAATACACAAAAAAAAATACAGTTTCTTTTATACAACTGAGGCGGAATTAAGGCAAAGAAAAGGGGTTTTCAGATAGGTACACACACTGATAACAGGCTGCAAAATCAGAGACAAAACTGAGCAAAAAGAGCTGCACAAGGAAAAGGCTGATCAGCGCACCCCCAGCACAGAGAAACTGAATTGCAGCGCAGGTAGCCCTCTCGGGACCTGCGTTGAAATGCAGAACCTCTTCACAGAGCCTGCGCTGAAGCAGAAACGAGAATTGTCTCTGGGTTCTGGGTCACGGTTTGCAGTTTAATCTACGGTTTTTGGCCGGATAAAAGCTATCAATAAGGTACAATTACGAGGATGATTTAAAGGAGGACTAAGAGCTATCACAAATGTAAGTTAGAGAATTTTTGGATCAGCTGTTCAGATCATAAACAGGCCCAATGAGTGGACTAGAGTGGCAGATCTCTACTTTACATTTGTAAATGGAAAATGCAGTTCGATTCTCCACTCTTAAGTTTATGAGAAGAACAACAATAGAAACACAAATAAACTAACTAGATACGATCCCCAGTGGAGTCACCAATTTGTTGTTGGGAAAAGTATCCATTCGGAATGCCCCTATCCCACTCTAAGGTGTGATAGTGCCTTAGCAACAAACAAGGAAAACTACTTGAGTATTCTTCTTTATGAAATGTAAATGAAGAGGAAGGATGTAACTAACCCGTGTCTTTCGCTAGTTTGTTGATCCAATCTCTCCTCTCTTCGATATCTCCTAGCTCCTTGCTCCCTTACCAGCCCAGCTTCACCGAATTCCTGCAAGATCACAAGAGAGAGAAACTACACGAAGATATCGATATACATTCATAAAAAGCTCAGGATCAGATTAAGCTAAACATGCAAATATAACAAAACATCATTGATACACAGCATGTAGGAGAAACTCAAATAATTTTATTGATAAGATAAGAAAGTCCAAGAGGAGATACAACCAAGTGAGTCCCGATCCAGCATCTACCTCCCAGCAAAGGAATCCCTTCCTCTCCTCCAACAAAGCATAAATCACCCAATGTACTAATCTCAATCTCAAACCAACAGCAATTCTCTGCAAAGTACAAAATTCCAGCCTCTGGATCTCTGGGATGAGGGATCCATATATAGATGTAAGCAGAGAGGATGAGTCAGCTTATGTTTTTGACTTGTGGCTTCTCTCTATCAGTTCTTGCTTCCACTTGGAGGCTGAGAGCCTCTTACTCATCACTGGTCGAATTCATTGAGGCAAGTGTCATTGAGGAAGATTCTGGAAGCTTCCAGTGTCTGTACACCTCGCGGAATGATACTGCCATTTGGCATTTCTCGCTCAGCGCACCCTGGTAGTGCATTTAGGTGCGTTGCAACGCACCTAGCTAGTGTACTGGGGTGCATTGCAACGCAGGCAGCTAGTAGAGCATCTGAATTGATCTTGAATTGACTGTTTCTGAGTGGTTTTTGGTGGAGAACTTCTGGGAGAAGCTGTCATTGGTTGACCTTGTTCCTTTAGGGGCAGGAACAACACTTTTAGGGACTTTGGATCCCTTGGATTATGTACATTTCATGCTTAAAGTTGTAAGGCACAAAAATGTCTATAACAAGTCTACACAGATACACCACTTCCAATTTTTCTTGGGGACGACCACCAATGGAGAGACCCATTTACTACCCGAAATACGATAAATGAAGTTCACATCTACCAACTTCTGTAACTCTTCTTCACAATATCTTTGAGATGTGGATTCAATCCTTGTTGACGCTACCGAATGGGTTGAGCATCCTTCTTCGTATAGATGTGGTGTGTACATAGATGTGGGTCTATACCCTTTATGTCAAGATAATCCCAAGAAAAATCCCCTTTATATTTCTACAGGACCTTTATGAGCTCTTGTTGTTGATCGCTATCCAGACTATCATTAATATTTATAACTTTTCCTGGTTCAATCTCAATAGGCTTGCTGTTATGAACATCGGTCGTCTAGATATGCTGGTTATTGGTATCCTTCAAACGATCCTCCATGGATTCATTATTAAGGATTGCTTTCAACATTTGACATTTTACATTGCTTACATCAACTCATTGATTCATAAAATTGTTGATAACATCATCTTCAGTATGATCTTTGAATTCCTGTGCCTCTGCTACTGTGAGAGGTGAACAAATTCTTTCCTCCAAGAATGTTGGTGGTTGTTTACATATTTTTACAATGGGCAGACTTGGCTTGGCAGGAGGATATAACACAATATTTTTTACAGCATCCCCCTTTGCAATAGTCATGTTGCCTTCTCAGCAGCTGATATAAGCATCATTTGTCATTAGCCAAGGTCAGCCCAGAATCAGAGGATGCCCATCCAATTGACTCTTTGGGTTTATGACAAGAAAATCTATGGATATTCCCATGAATCAACAGAAACTGTAACATACTCTGAGGTCCCTTCTGGCCTTACCACTAAACGATCAGCTAGTTCTAATAAAGTGGTGGTTGGTTCCAAGGCTGTAATCCCAAGTGTTTGACAGGTTTCTGCGGTTAAAATATTAATGGTTGCACCCAGATCAACTAGCGTATTGGGAAAAGAGTGTCCATATATCTGTACTGTCACTATGGGTTTTCCAGGATCTTCATACTTTATTGTAGTTTCCTCTCCCAAGAGAAAATCAAATAAGGTTCCTACAACATGAATGGTGGGTGAAGTTTTTTCTTTCCTCACAGACTTATTTACACATAACTATTTAATTGTTTTAGCATAGATGGGAATGTCCTGAATATCCTGGAGGAGTGGAATTTTTATACAAAGATTTTTTAGTTTCCCTACGAGATCAAAATCTTGGTACACAATCGGTTTAGGTACCGTTAACCTTTCAGGGAACGGAGGAGAAGTGACTATGAGTTCCTTTGGATCTTTCTGTTGATTTGTCTCTTCTCCTCATTTTAGTTTAGTATTAATTACAAGTGTTGGTATATGTATAGATGGTGGTATATGTACAGGTGGTGTTTCAATCTCAATTGATGGTTTTTTCCTAGGGGTGATGATACGTCCTGACCTCAATCTAAGTTCATTACATTATTTTTGCTCTATCTCATAGTCTGAGCTTTCTACAATTTGCATCAACTGGACCAGTCTGTTATTGGGATTTGGATTCTCTTGGGATGGTAGTTGAGGGTGCATAGGAGGCTAGGGATTTTGTTGTAATGGATAAGGAGTTGATAATGTGGGTTGAGGTTGGGGACCTATCCCCATAGGAGTGTTAGATATTCCCAAAGGTCGCTGCCAATTTGTAGAATAATTCGGGTTTTGAGAAGTGGAGGTAGACCAATAAGATTGATAGGGATTGCCTTGCTAAACAGGAGTAAAAGGAGAATTTGGCCACCCACTTCCCAGAAAGGATTGAGTTGACAATGGTGTCATAGGGAAGGGATGAGGTTTCCGATTTGAGTAGGGTGATTTACCTTGCCATGCTGCCCCAAGGTTCCATTGCTGATTAAACTGTGAATAAGGAAAGAATTGAGATGCATCTTGTGACATTCTTGGAGGTTTTGCCTACCACTGTCAACTTTGGTTCATTATATATACTAGCTTTGTCTCTTCTTCTGCTTCCTTGAATAGTGCTTTCAATCCTGGGAGCGATGAACATTGTTCAGTGGCATGATCCTTGGTACAGATAGCGCATGTCTGAACCATGTCTAGTGGACACCCTCATTGGTTGTGCTTCTTCCGATAGCGTGGACAAAAAATGCCTAAGTTTTGTTCTACTAAATCTTGTTTTTGTTTAGCCTGTAGGATGTGCAGCTGCGTCATGATGGTGCCCAGGATGTCTGTTTTGAAATCTTCTAGGAGGCTTCCGATCTCCATTCATGTTACTCCTCCACTGTGTGGTTTTCTTCCCTTGCTCATGGGCTCTCGATGTGTTTCTCCTGTGCGTGATCTTCCTCACGAACAACTGATACACAAGCGAACAAATTCATCAGAATATTCCTAAGAAATATCCCATTCCCCCATTAAATTTAAAGTTTCTAACCATTCCTCTTTAATTGCTTTGATCAAGATAACTCTTAGGACTTATTTTGGTAGGGAAGTGTGTGGATATGTCTACAAGTTATAATGAAACCATTTGACATACTCTTCTATAGTTTCATTATCTTTTGCAACCATGTCAAAAATTTCATCCTTTAGCTTCATATTCTTGCAAAAGTCCTAGTATCTAGTGAGGAAGGTAGTTTTCATATCGTCCCATGAATTAATAGCACGCCCACCCAGATCCATGAACCATCTTAAAGCTGCTCTTTTTGCAGTAGAAGGGAATTTTTTTAGCTTTTTGGGGTTAGTGGTGTGGTCATACCCTCTGCAGAGGATATCAAATTCCAACTGGAAGTCATTGGGATCCTCTGTGATCATCCCATGAAAAGTTGGGATGATCTGCAAAGGAATAGCCTTCATGGGGGCATTGGCCACATGCTTGATTATGGGGTATTCCAATGTCGAGGTTTGACCTTGATGTGGTTGGTTTTCCATTTGGTCAAAGATGTGCCAATACTCTTCAAGAATTTCATGGGATGTTTTTCAAGTAAGTGGTGGATTAACAACACAAGATGGCTTTGCAACACTGCCTAGAATTGAGATCACAAGAGACCCTTGATCAGATAGCTGAGGTCCTGCCTTAGTAGTTCCACTAGTTTATCGTTCTCCTTCTCTTAAATTACAAGATTTCCCCTCTTTTAGAAGATCAAAATGTAGGCTTATTGTAGCTTGAAGAATCTGTTCAGATCCTCCAATTTGGCTTTGAATATCAGCATGAGCTGTAGATGGTGAGCCTGCTACTTGAGGGATTATAATAGGAGTTTTTCCAGTTACAACCCAAAATCCTATTGATGCTTGTGAATCTACTTTCCTCACTATTTCATATATAAAGTTCATTCTCCCAAGGTTCCCGATCCTTTGGATTTTGTGGATTTAGGTGAGGGGTTTTGGTCTTTTTCTATCTTTCTATTCCTAGTCATTCATAAAAACCAATTTCTATTTAACCTCTAAGATTTTGCTAAAACAGAGGCTAGTAAGAAAGCACTTTACATGTTAGGTACCCAAGTTCTTACCTTCTTCTTTTAAAACCCAGTTATTTCACAAAAAAATAAAAAGGAAATCAGTTTGAAACACTCTCTCTAGCAATGGCACAAAAATGTTGGTGCACTAAGATGCCTTTTTACAAACAGTCTTAATTCCTACGTTAATTGTCAACCCAAGGTATGTCGTTTTATCTCAAGAATGTCAAAACTATATGTGTAGTGAATTCAGAGATTATCTAATGATAAATCGTTGCAATCACTAATAACTATTTCTTCAACTCACTCCAAACAATTCTGAAAGAAATAACTATGGAAGAAATAACTTTGAAAGAACTCTTAACACACTATGCAACTCTATTTAACTTGTTCCGAAATCAAATGAATCTGAATGCAAATGCAAAGAATCATGCTTGGCAATCTTCAAATAGAATTAAAACTAACTCACTCAATCAGGAAAGAGAATTGTAACAACTGAACAATAGTGATAATCTATAGCAAATCTAAATTGAACAACAAATCTAATTGAACGACAAATCCTAATTGAACAACAAATCTCAATTGAATGACAACTGATAATTGAACAACAAATGAGCATATAATGATAAATGATATCTATACAAAAAATGACTTATCAAGCAAATTATGGAAATTGATTAATGTTATCTCTAAGATATATGATAACATAACTCAAAATGGACAACAATATACTACTGAAGCTAACATAACCAATCCAATCAAAGCATTACTCAGATGTATCACATAGCTAAGTTTGAATCTAAATGAACAACAGTATGAATTGGAATTGTTAATCCTCACAAGAAGCGAAATGATATTAACTTAACAGTAAAAATTAGTAAAGACTAAATAGAAAATATTATAACACAAGAAAGAAGTAGAACTTCTCTTGACAGGGCCCAGAGTCACTAGAAGTCTCTGCTAAGAAATATTCAGAATATAAGTATGGATCAAACACAATATTTCTTCATTAAAATAAGCAACAAGGTTACACCATCACTGAGATAACAATATTATATTTCTCCAAAGAATAATTACAAGTTATTAAATTCTAAACTCTTATTGTTTGTGTTTTGGCCTTATATATAACATTAAAAGAGTAAAATAGATAAAAGTGAATACTCAGGATCAAGGGATTCTGAGGATTTTGGAATACATAATCTAATTCTGTCATGAAATAGCATCGGTTTGTCTGGTCTCTTGCTACCTTGCCTACCTCAGATGCTGTCTTTTTCCTTTTACAACCTGATGTTGCTCTGTCGATTGAACAACTATTGTTCAATCCACGTCTTCTACATATAAAGATGGCAAAAATTCAGTTTCTAGTGCTAGATTTATCTAATTTGTTACCAAGTTATTTTACCCAACTTTAGTTGTTATTTCCTTTACTTTGATCCATAAACAAAGATAATTATGTGATGATAGATGTTGAATAAATCTATTTACAAATAGAAAACATACATTTTTACTGACCCAACATCCGCTTCCTCCACTCTTCTCTTCTCCCTCTGCCTTTGCACGATTTTCTTGTCGCTATGTTGCCTCTTCTCCTCTATAGCCATAGCTACTTTCTCCACAAGTGGATCTGCTTGGAACTTGCAGCTTTCCTCTTCCTCCATGTGATCAATAATCTTCCTCTTGCCCTTGTCGCGCACTGGTATGCTTGTCTCTGCTACTACTACTGCTAGTGCTGCTACTCTCTCGGATGCTTCTTCACATTGCTTCCCTAACCACTCCGCAGCAAAGCTGACCTGTTCATTTGGTCTGGAGAAACTATAGCAATATCTCCATGTGTCCTTCTCGACCCAATGAAATGCCCTATGGATCCAATTGAATTGTACTCTCTTGCAGTGATCTTTCACAGTACAATGTGGGTCATACAGATTGTAGCTTCAAAGGTTAAATGGATACTTCTTCATTATTTCTACTTTTACATCCGCTTGCTTGATACTCTAGATCTCATATAACCCAATTCACAATACAAGAGTAGGCCAAGGTGCCTTCTTCTTTTAGTGCGGTCTAACTGTCAATCCATCCGAGATGTGAAATGCTACTTCCTACATGATGAGTATGTCCAAGGAAAACTTTGGTAGAACATGCGGAGGCTTCTCCATGTTGAACATTTGGATGAAGGTTCTGGACGGTGAGGTATACCAATCAACAATGTATATCAGTGCCTCCATTTCTTCCTTTGACATGTAGGGTGGATCATGTTCGAATATCATCTTGTAGACTCGGGTGACAAAATGATCAAAAAACCATGTGATTACTCCTCTGAAGCTGCATTCAGAAAACAACTCGTAATATTTGTTCACAACAGTCTCCACTAGTGACCATGCCCACTCCAAGCCCAGGAACTTCTGTTGGGCACATATTGCATCTAAGATTTAAGCCGACATGTAGATCTATGCTTGTATACCTCTGGGTTATTTTTGAGCCTTCATTACCTGGTCCTTAAACTAATGAGCCAACATGTCGAACTAGTTACATGGTTTACCCTCTCTAGCCAGTTGGTCCAGCGGGATCACCCAACTTTGTGGAAAGTTTTTCATGCTTTCTTGGCCACATAGTCAACATGAAAATATGACCAAGTATTGATATGCATTTCACATTATCCTCGTCTTATTGATTTGGTTGGGTGTCATCCTGAATCTAGCCGGCTCCTTTACACAGTTCTTCAGAATGTCTCTGGAGTTAGCACTATTGCTGGGCAAGATGAAAAGAAAAATCAGGTCTAGCAGAGCATTGCATGTTCTTCCTCATACTATATTTGTATGGAACAAGCAAAATTAATTCACAAGGAAGACCATTATTTAAAAACAATGGTGAAAGAGGCAATTGAAATTGAAAAATACTCCAACAACATGAATAGAGATGACGGACTAAAATTAAGTAGCACCGGAAACCCTTATTAAATAAAATAAAAAAGCAGTAAATCCAGATATACAAACATTCATATAAAAAAAAAAGAAAAAAAAAACATAAATAAATAAATATAACCAACCCTATCTAACTCTCTTTAAAATATAATTTAATAAGTCAACATAAATAAACCTTCAAACTAGTACTTTAAAATAACATAGAATCTAAAAATAATAATAATACTAATAATAATAAAATAATAAATAAATTTAAATATATGCATAATCAATCACTAATTAAACCAATAACATAAAATAATAATAATAATAATATTAAATAAATATATATATATATATATATATATATATATAAACAAATATATAAATATATCAATAAATAATTATTAATCAGTTAGTCATTTGAAAGTCGACAATAAAAGAAGACATCAAAAATTTTCAATTAACTATTAATAGCTCCATAATTTCACGCTCTCTTTTCTCAAAACACAAATCACATTTCCCTGATGATGGACTCACTAAGCTAGTCCAAAACGTTGGTTTCAAAAACTATTCACAGGTTTTTCCACAAACACAAAAAAAAAAAGATGAAAGGAGTCTCCAAGATAGTCACGGGCTTGGACATCTGATACATCTCATCATAACCCTGTGCCCATAAGGTGGGAAGCTTCTCCGCTAACACTGCTCAGAGTCATCATATCGAGATCAGTCTGTGAGATGATCTAGTGTATCATGTCCGTGCATGGGAACGCATGGTATCTTCATGCAATCCGATATAAGCTGGACTTATGAATGTTCACATACACTTGACGGTCTTCGAGGTCTTCCCCAAAAGTGCCTGCAACTACTTCATTCACCTCTTGCCATTTCATCTTGATTTCCTTGTCTAGAAACAGTTTGGTATCTTCATAGATCAATAGACATTTGGGTGCCTTCTCAACTGTTGCTCCAGTTGCACTTCCATTAGTGTCCTTTGATCCTTCTCTCTTTGAGGCCATTGATTATGTACTACTAAGAGGTGGATGAACACCTGAAATATCTAGAGACAAAGCAACATGCATGGCAAGAAATCTATTAGCGAAAACCAAAGAAAATTTGGGTAATGACTTAAAACATACCTAGGGAATGATAGGAAAAGATTACGCAATTTTCTTTGGGAGGCTAGGTGACTGGCTGCCAGAACTACGCAAAAGGAAGTTTGGGCTGTCTGGGAGGCAAGACTGGTTGTTGTATTTACACAATGTGCAATCGAGGCTAAGTATTGACTGTTGGGATTATGCAATGTGTAATTCGAGCTGGCAATGACTGCAAGCTTAGGGACTGCATTGCACAATTTTTTGGGCCAGCAGTCATTGTCCCTCAAAAATGCACAAAATAGTCTTGGAGGACAGTTTCTGGGAAAAAATGTGCATTTCTGGAGAGGAATACATAGCCTTCCTTCCCTAGATTTCATAATGTCCTCTAGGCAAGGCAGAGTTGAGCCCAAGGCTGCCTAGACCCGTCGACGGGAAACTGAAAGAAAATCTAAAAGTGAATGCATGGCCACACTAAGTGAAAGTAGAAGTGATTGTTCATGCATGCAAACATTGAATGAAAGATTCAGTAAATAGATTAACATGCATGTGGGTGAAGCGAGTTGTTGAATCAACGAGCGTTCATGCAAAACAGTTTCATGCATGTGACAGCAATGAGATAGAAACGAAAACTGAAACGGTGCTAGTAAAAGCTAGTATGCTTGTAAATGACAACAATAATTTGAAGAAACTATACAAACAACCCTCACACAACCGAAAATATAAAAAGTGACAAAAATGCTAAAAAAGACAAGTTGAGACCACTTACCCGTGAATAGCTGAGTTGGATGTGTCAAAGAGTCCTGGATATGTTGTGGGATGTCAGAGCTCCAAGATCGATGTCAAAGAATGAGCTCTGATGTGTCGAATAAATAAGTTTGATCTCATGACGTGCATGCCACAAATCTAGGAGAAAGTGACACTTGGAAAAACGTTTCTGAAACAAACTTTGTATGTAACCTCCAGTTGCTAAAAATAGCTCCCTTAATAAAGGGATGCTTTTTGCATGTTTCCTTTTTCTATTCTGAGAGAAAGCAAGACATGCATGCAAGTCAATTTTCCTTCATCCCGGGTGGAACTGGTCAACCCAATTGCTCATCCATGAGGCTGCTCAACTGCTTGGAGAAAATGCGCATTTCTAGCTGGGAGCTAGGCTGGCTGCCCAGGAGATTTGCACAATTCATGGGTAGAGAAGCTGACTGCTACCCAAGATTGCACAATTCCTAGGCTGAGCAAGCCTGTTGGGAAGGATTTCAAATTTTTATGGGTGAAGCCTAACTGGCAGGATTGCGTAATTCTGGAGCTGAGCAGGCTGCCAGACAGGATTGCACAATTTATGGAGGGAATGATGATTTCCCTCTAGAATTGTGCAATTTCTTGGGGAAGTTTCTCAACCTACAACTGGACCAAGTTCAGGTGATCAGCCTGTGAGGGGAATGCATTAAGGTTTGATCGACATGCTATATTTCTGCAAGAAAAACAGTGAAGCTTATGTACTTGACAAAGCAAGACAAGGTGTTTTGAAAGGTTGGTAGGGAGGCTCCAATATGAAGCTAAGGAAACATTTTGGAGGGTGGTTTTAGCCGCTACAACATATTATTATATTGTTATAATATTATATCTGTGATTGTATTATTATTATTATTATTATTATTATTATATTATATTATTATTACATAGCTAATACGTTATATTAATCAGTTATTGTATATATAGATATATATATTACTAATCCCAATCCTCTGTGCTTGCCTCCCTCTAACGAATTAATTTCGATTAGTCAACTCTCCTCTGAATTCATTAAGGCATGCTCCGTAGATAAATATTCCCTTTTTACCCTAGTTTCTTTCAATCAAGCATTTCTCAATGATCAACCCTCTAGTAATCCCTCTAATCAATGCATGGCTTCGAACATTGATCTTGATCTTTGACCCTCTATTTTTTTAGTCCCCAATTTTCCTCTACCCTCTCTCATCAACAGAATTCTTCCATCCCTAAAATCCTGTTTTTCCCCCATTAATAACCAGCTTGGCATTTCTTTAGTCCGCAAATTCGTGTGAGGCCCCTTTCATTCCACCTGTTTAAGCTCCTCATCCCATTCCTCCCCTTTTAAGTCTAATGATGTATTATACCATGGTTATGACAACAACATAAATGTTATTCATATCAATAACTACTATACTAATAATAATCTCTCTTTTAATAACAATATTAATAAATCCTCTTTTAATAATAGATTCGTAAACCTTTCCAGTTTTTTTTTTTATCCTAATGTTTATAGCCTTTTAGAGAAAGGTTTAAATTTTTCCCTTGCTCCTAGAAAAATCCTTGTTAATGAGATTATCTGTGACATTGAATTTGGGATTAGGGACTTACCAGATAGTACTAATGATATCATAAGACAAGATTGTGTGGGAATCCTTAGAAAGGCAAATACCCCTAAGAACAACATGAGCAAACTCGAGTTTAAGGCTCTCAAAGCTTTGAATAATAACAAGGACATAATTGTTCTTAGAGCTGACAGAGGGAGAGTTGATGTTATCTTAGATAAGGAAGATTACCAGAGTAAAATGTTAGATAACTTTTTTAATAGCAGGAGCTACATAAATCTTAATAAGAATCCTTTAAATAATATTTCCAAAATAGTTTTTCTATCCATAAAATCTAATAGAAATGTTAGCTCCTTTAGGCATAAGCTTATTGAGAGTAGCCCTCTCACTCCTAGGAATTATGGTCTTCCATAGATACATAAGGAAGGGGCCCCCCTGTGACTCATTTTCAAAACCATAGGTGGGCTTACCTATCTTCTATTCAAGGTTTTAGCCAATAAGTTGAAACCTATTGTTGGCTCGATCGAATCCTTTATCAAATATTCATCTTATTTTTTCAACGAACAAAAGGGTATAAGGCTAGATCCTGGTGATCATCTAGTAATTTTTGATGTGGTCTCCTTGTACAGTAATATTTCCATTACCGAAGCCATTGAAGTCATCACACACATTACGAATCCAAACGCAGCTCATTTGGTTGAAATTTGTCTTATGTATACTCTTTTTAGTTTTGAAGGGTTATTTTATGACCAAATGTTTAGCGTTGTTATTGGTTCTCCCCTTTATTTTGTAGTCACTACTATGTTCATGTCATAATTTGAATCTAAGGCATTGGCCTCTACTCTATTCCAGCCTAAGTTGTGGAAAAGGTTTGTAGTGACACTTGTACCATTTGGTTTAATGATTTGGAAAAGTTGGAACTCTTTTTCTAGCATCTTAATAATCAATATAGTTCCATCAAGTTCACTATGGAATGTGAAATCAATGGTAGCCTTCCTTTCCTCGACATTCTCGTTAAAAAAGAGATGATGGTTATTTCTCCCAATAGGCTTTTTAGAAGGAAAATCACATTGAGCAGTATCTTCATGTTAATTCACATGATTTCCCTGCTTAAAAGCAAGGTTTTCTCAACAACTTAGCCACTCATGGGTTATGTGATTATGATGAAAAGCACCTAAAATATGACAAAATCCATATCCATATTGTTCTTATTAGGAATGGGTATAGTAGGCACCAGTGTCTTAGAGATTTCCTTAAGGCTAAAAAAGGTCTCAGGATTACGAAATACTTGAAAGATCGATTTTCATGGGTTTACCTTCCATTTATCCAAAGGAGCACGGACAATATAGATAAGATCCTTAAGAAGAATAAGGTCCCTTCGAAATTTAGGCCCTTAAACACTATTCGAAGCTCCCTTAGATCTGTGAAGGACCCTATGGACCCTAAATATGGGAAAGGTGTTTATGTCATCCCATGCTCATGTGGGACTTGATACATTGGTGAAATTGGTTGCTCAATAAATCAGAGAATTCAGGAACACGCAACTGACATCAAACATAGGAGGTCCCACTCCTCAACTTTAGCAAAACATATGGAAAATACAAAACATCACATCTAGATTGAAGAGGCTAGAATCATTGCAAGGGTTGATCATTATCATCACCGTAAGTTCAGGAATACCATGACAATTGAAAGGAGACCTAGAAATCTAAATAGAGATGATGGTTTGAATATTAAGAGGTGTTGGATCCTTGCCTTGTATTCTTATGTTTTAGAATTTATATTTTTTCTTTATTATTTTATTTTATTTTTGTTTTATTTTCTTTTCGCTATTTTTTTATTCATTTATTTATTATTATTCTTCTTCCGTTTTTCCCTTTTTTTCTAGTTGGAATTTCAAATATTCCTTTTACATTTAATTATTTTTATTTATTTATTGTATGCTATGTTATTTTTATTTTTAATTTTGCTTACTTTATTTATCCATTTTCTTATTATTATTTTCATTATTTTATTGTTTGATTATTTAGGTTTGACCATTTTATTTCATTTATTTTTTGAACTTTTGAGTTATTTCAATAAGACTTTACGTTTGACTAAAAAGAGTTAATTTGATTTAAATTTCTAACCATTACTTACTTTATATTATAGATTTATTTTTAATAGGTATCTATTTTTTGGTCTAAACTAGTTCTTATATTCTAACGGCTACTAAACATTTCTCTTCGTCTATTTAATTTGATGCCAATATCTACTTCATCATCTTATCTTGACGATGAACCACATTTCATGGTTTGAAACACGTTGACTAAAAATCTCCTATGTGATTTTTACCAAAAGATCTCTCAAAACTCATAATATGGATCAGAGAAACCTAAATTATAATAAATATACTATTTTAAATACATACAACATTTATTTCATTACCATTTTCTTTTTTGAAAAAAAATTATAATTTTTTTCATTGAAATTTTAATTATTTAATATTATTATATTGATCTAATATTATATTTATGATTAAATTATAATTATAATTATTATATTATATTTTTATTATATAAAATATAACTTATTACTTATATAATAAGCTATATTTATAAAAAATAAGCTATATTTTTTATATAATAAAATATATAATATATATTTTCTAATATTATAAAATATATAATATATTTATTATAGATTTTGTGGACTTAATAACATGAGTTGTTTTCTGAAGTTCAGGATGTTAAGTATTCACACTTAATAAACATTAGTAGGAAAATAAATATAATTAAATATTGTGAAATAAATATATAATATTTAGCTACCTAAATTGAATTTTATGATTTTTAATGGTTAGGTTTACCCCATTTTTTAAAAATTTATTAGTTTTTCAATTCAACCCATTTCTTAAAAATTTATTAGTTTTTTAATTCAACTCATCTCTATGGAAAAAAAACAAAATTATAAAGCGCATTTTACCTCCTAGATTTATTTTAATGTGATATTTCAAATTTCTTATTTTATTTTATACCATTAGTTATGTTACTAATTTAAATTAGACACTGGTGTATTTTCCTTAAAGTATTTCAAATTTTTTATTTTATTTTATACCATTAGTTATGTTACTAATTTAAATTAGATACTAGTGTATTTTCCTACCTATGGGACTTAATAAAAGTATTTTGGGCCATTTAAGAAACTTGCTAGACCTTCCTAGATTTATCTAACATGGGGTTTTTAATTCAATATTGTAATTTCAATATGTTGTTTTCTCTATCATGTTATGTCACATAAGGAGCTATATCATAGGGTTTCAATTTAATAACGCAATTGTAATGTTTACATCTTAGTATTTTAATGTTATGATTGATAGGTAATTTCTTGTTATTATTATTATTATATTTACCACACATGCATATGTTAGCTACATATCCACATCTTACATGAAGAAGATTATTATTAGTTTTACTAATGATTAAGCTTATAGCTAGCCTTAAGCTCAATTATGGATTAAGCTTAATTAGGATTTAAGTATACCTTTATGATTAATTTAGTATTAAATTAATTTAGTCCCTCCCACGACTCTTTGACATTAATTATATCACTGATTGTTTGATTATTTTATTATGTATTAATTATTATTTAAGTTGGGTGGTTATTATCTTGTCTTATCCTAGGGTGCAATCTAATACCTGACCTAAATAAGTAGGTAAAGCTTTTGGGAGTGGGGTAAGGATGTTGATTACAAGAATTAAAGAATGGGTAGCTTAACCATTAATAGGGAACATATATTTTGGGAAGGATGGTGATAAGTATAGGGGGAGAGGATGGATAAGGGAACTTTGGTCATTTTATGATATTAGGTTTTGTTGAAGTGATTGTGGAGGAAGGAGAGGAAGCAACTTCAAGGATTTTCAAGACACTAAGGGTTTTTTCTCTCAAAGGATATTGAGCACTTAGTTTATACATAATATTAGTAGCAATTGTATGCCTGGGAATGTACTTCCAAGGAATTTATAGAGGTTACCTGGGGATAAGAACCCATGTCAAAATTTCCTAATTAGCTAAGTAGAAAAATTACTAGAGTAGGTTTGAAGGTCATAAGAAGTAATGTGGGCTTCAAGGACCTCACAAACTCCCAGGTTCGTTTCTCTTATTTGATATTATCTAAGTTAATTTATGAATATTATATTCTAAAAAATAGTAAAAATGTATATTTACATAGTCGTGATATGGGATTAATGAAAATGGATATACTGTTGAAACAAGATTAATTATTTTCTTTATTTTATTTTATTTAGAATAAAACTTAGGTATACACACTCAAAATGTTGAGGTTGTGGTTAAAAGGCCTCAAACATGGTATAAGAGCATGGTATCAAAAATTGGGACCTAAAATCCACCATAACAGTATTTAACCACCCTTAATAGCCTAAAATAACCTAGAAGTCTCGGAATACCCTTGAATAAACATAAAGAAATCTATAGGAAGGAACTAGTAGGAAAAGAGTTGATGTAGGAGCATCAACTCCTAGTCAGACACAAGGGGGTCATGAAAATTCTCCAAAGGGAAAGAAGTTGCCCTTCATTTGTATTTTTTGTAAATTAGAATTAGTGTATTTCTGATGCAGTTACATGTTTCTTGATTTTAGGAGAATCAGGAACTACTAAGTTCTTAGTTTTTTTATGAGTTGGTGTTTGGTCCAAGTGCACCTTTGTAAATTTAGCAAGTTTCAAAATTAGGTGTTAGTATTTTGGGACAGATGTCCAACTTAACTTTATTATGTTGGGATATTTTCTAATCCAATAGTAAGATATACATATCTATACAGTTAGAGCTCAATAGAGAGGGGTATAATGGATTTAGAATTGAAACAACTCAAGGAGAGCATAGCTCAAGAATCCTACAAAGGAGAGATTGGCTAGAGAGCCACGAAACTGCCTATAAATATTTCTCAAAAATTAACAAAATTCTTCTTCTTAAGTGTGTCATTATACTTGTGCGCATGCATTTTATTTCATGTAGTTGATGTAAATCCCTCACAAGGGAAGGATGAAAGTTTGGTGTCGATATAGTGGCTAATGCCAACTGTAGAATTCATTTATACGTCGTGTAAGCTTGAGCATTTATATCAGGGAGAAGGGTGTGTCTAATTCATGTTTGAATGAATATATCGAGAGTGAGTAGGGTATTTATGTGTAGACAAGAGGGAATGAGAACCTAAGCCATGACATGTTCAAACATAATTTGAGCAATCAAAAGTTGAGGGATGTTTAAGAGACAAGAGTATGAAATTTGGACATGAAAAAAGAGTTTAGTGTGAATAAAAATATTTCCAAGGTTCTATCAACTTGGAAACACTCAAAGGAAAGAGTTTAATGAAGGTATTGAAATCACGTTATAGGAGAAGTGGAATCATGAGTGAACCCCCCCACCCCCCCCATAGGGGCATCACTGAGTCATACCATGTGCATTCATAAAAGGGAATATATATATTGAGGGAAAATGATATAATATATTGAGCATATAATAGAGGGTGAAGGTTGTTTATATTGGAAGGTATAAAAAATGGAGCTCAAAGTTAATGAAAAAATATAAAGGGGTATAAAAAATATTAACGAAAAAATCGAAAAGGTATACAGTATCTAGTGAAAGTAGGGGTTTCTTAAATTGGGAAGGTGTATGATGTCCTTATTGGTAGGGGGCTAGATAATGTGATTTTTAGACATATTTTCAATATCTAATCAAATTAAGGGTATTTTTTAATATGTCATGAACGCACATGATATCTCAGAGGTTCATTGAATGAAGCCCTTGTGGGAGCCCCCCTTCCTCACTTACATCATAGGGGGTGCCCCCCATAGGCTGTTTATTCCCTTAATCAAATCCCCATCATATGATCAAGTGAAGGAACTATGCATTGGAATCATGAATACAGAATCCCATATTTTTCTACTGACATTATAAGGGAAGTTGTCCCAAAATCTACCCACATTTTAGATCTGTAACTTCTAATTGTAGCCATTAAGAAGTGAGAAAAGAACAGGAAAGTTCCAACTAACGAATGGGGATATATTAAGAAGATTGATCATGAATACCAAAGATAGAAAAGAGGTAGAGAAACCTAAGAAGTGTATCATGCAAGGGAATATGAGAAAGAACACAAAGAGAGTGTTAGCACTTGAAATTTCACCTCAGGCTGAGAAAGGTAAACCTCAAGGCAACATCAAACCATTTAGCCTCGTAGCTAGCCCTACGGGGCAGGAGAAGGCTCTCTCTGGTCTATCTCGTGAAATCTTCAATGGGATGAGATGACCAACAAGGTAACACTGATATTAGGCTAGTAAACTATTAAAAAAGGTTGATTTGGGGTTTTTTGGGTTTTTGGTGGCAAATTGAGGAGAGGGCAATTTTGGGTGCGGGGATTGGACACAGTTTCTGCAGGGGGTTCCTTGGGGCGAGGTAGGAGATAGTGTTGATGCCTTTGATTGAGGTGGATGGTTAGGAATGAAAGGTGAGGAGCTAAAGAGAGCAAACAATAACTTTGAATTCTCTTTAGACAGAAGAAAACATTGAAATTAAACAAACTTAAAAGCAGAGCATGGCAGGCATGAATTCTTACTTTAACACTTCATTTGTTTAATGTGCAGAAATAAAAGAAAGGAAATGAGTCACATAACAAGCTTACAAGTACATTGAGAAACACACCATCAACACATGAGTCCACAAGAATCCCAAAGAGGACTGCAAAACCCTGGTCTTCCTTAGCCAAAAATTGCAGAGATACAGTGAATAATACAATGATAGCTTCTCCCTCAAGAGTCCAACCATGAAAATGAGCAAGAAAGTACATAATATAGATGATCTAACCTCTTTCCCTGCCTCCATGGGTCGAGCTCACTATCCTAGGAGATGTTTCAACCACTTCTAAACTAAGCACTACAAACTAGGCAGTCAAAACAACTTGCCTCTATAAACTTGGAAACCAATTCATTCATTTAATATTTACCCTTTTCATGAATGAATCTTCTAGAAATGTTACATAAGAGTAAAAGTGTCTTAAAAGTACCATAATTACATCAAAGAGAATCATCTTCCACCCCAAAAAGTCAAACTAGGTCAAAACTGTATTTTCTGGGCTGTACAATGCAATCTGGCAAAAACCGCCTGACGGGTCGCGCGCCTTTGGAGCGATGTTTGAGGCACTTTCAGGTGTCCAAATTAAGCAAAAGTGGGCTTGTTGGAAAGGTCTGTGAGTCTACTTTCCAACCCACCTAGAATATTTGAATTTGGAGGTCATTTTCCCTGTCAAACCGTAATGCTCCCAAGACTGGTTTCTGCAACTCAAAAAAGGGCCAGAAAGTCATTTTTTGGTAGCTTTTTGACCTTTTGGGGGACCAAAATTGCACAAAATCTCAAGTCCATCCATGGGCATATGTAACTTTACATGACAAATCTAGAAATGCTGAGTTTTTACCAAACTGAGTTGCCATGATGTAGGGTCGCGCGCGGGGTGAGACCCGTTAATGGGAAAAACCTGCAAATTGCTAAAAATTGCCAAAATTCACCCAAAATTCTCAAAATTTTTTGGGATTTGTGCTGTGGCTGAGCTAATTAGTGCCTTGATCTTTGAGGGAAGCCTCAGCCAAGATACGGAGTGGATTGGTCTTCTTTTTCCGTTTTAGGGCCTCGGACAACCGCCTTTGAAACATTTTCATCTTGGCCTTGCACACATGCATTCTCGCCCAGTAATGGTTTTTCATGTTCCTCAGCAATTTCTTCTCTTGGTTGGCCTTAGCCAACAGCCTCTCCAAGTGTGCGTTCTCCTGGATGAGCATGGACTCTCGGTCAGCGGGCAATGGATCACCGGGTCTTCTTCGGTTCAAGACTCGGTCACTACGAATCCTCCATAACTCATCAAGTGCCTGCTCATCTTCTAACTGTTTGTTGCGCTGCTCAAGGTAAGTGATGGTCCATTGTGCCCCCTCTAATCTCCTCTGCAAGGCATCATTTTCAGCTCTGAGATGCTGAATGGTCTCCTTTGCTTCTTGGCTCGGAGAACTAGCCTCTAGATCAACAAGCTCAATATCTGGAACTCCGGATGGACCCTCATCAATCATGGGCTGTTTTCCCCTCTCTGGTACCTGTGTTGGTGAAGAAAACGAGGCCCCTTCCACCTGATGTGGAGATAACACTCGCTGAGCCAATGATGAAGGCGAGACCCCTTCCACCTGCTGTGGAGATAGTACTCGCTTAGCTGCTGCAAATAAGGCCCTCGGGCCTTTCTGATATGTAACCAGAGGTGAGGAGCTGACATGTCTAGTGACAGGGATGTCATGCTGCTGTGATGGTCCTCCCTCCTCGTGAATAACCCCATGATGTGGTGAAGGTGGTGCTGTGAAAAAATCTCGAGAGATGAACTCATCCCAAGAGATGCCCTGCTAAGTCAACTGATGCAATACCACTAGCTGAATCAAACCATAATGATAAAGGCTCCTGTACTGTTGTGCCGGGCTCTTCCTCTGCATCATGGACACCATCTTCTTAATGTTCTGATAAAAGAAGACCGAGATGTTCATCATCCGCACTCGAGTGAAGTGCATCAAGAGGCGAATGTGATATGAGTATACCTAGGAAAATCTGCCCTCACAGGTGAAATAAAGCATAATGAGTCTCATCATGGGGGTATACTGACTCCGGAGGAACCTGAAAGGAAACACAGCGGCCAAATGTCTCATGAATGGTGGCCGGACAAAAGGCTCAAAGTGAACTGTATCCAATACCTTGCGTTTATTCCAAATCTCCCTGACATTTGGAATCCCTGTAGCCTGTGCAATGGTCTCGGGTGTCAAAATGAAATCCACCCCAGCAAGGTTAACATGACCCTCATGCAAGTGCAAGACAAAGAGGCGGGCCAATTCTCGGTGATGCTGAATCCCAGAGATCCTCTCACAAAACTCATAACAGGACATGTACTGAAAGCAAGAAACTGCCATAGGACAAGCTTGTAGACCTGCCAAAGAAGTAGGTTCCTCTCTCCTGTGATGGCCACCTTTCCACCCCTATGTGGCCTCCTCTGTCCCTCAATCTCTGGGGATGATGAATGGTCATCACTCTGCTCATATGTTTCAGTGTCTGACATGTTTGAGGAGCAAAATGGACAAAATGTACTGCTGTTTCTGCCTTTAAAAGTGCTGAATTCTACGTTGTTTCAAGGGGACAATGACATGAGGGAAATGTTAGGGGAGGGACCTCTTGCACAAGGAATTGGGAATATATGAATAACAAGGAATTTTGGGAATACATTGCAAACAAATATTTGCATATATACAGGCATACATGTACATAACAAGGATATAGGGAATCATTTACAAAATCACTGCATATAGGAATACATGTATAAACAGTGAACATAAGGGAATACATGTATGTAACAAGGGAACATTTGGAGACTTATTTACAAAACCTTTCACATATTCACCAAGAAATTTTTATGTTTATAGCATGCATATGGTGAAGCAAGAGTAGGGTTTGAGTTTTGATGCTTTGGGAGGGGAGTAGGGTTTGTATTTTTGGTGATTAGGGAGAGGGGAGGGTTTGCAATTATTTACAACATAGCATGGGGAAAATAGATATGAATGCAAATATGAGTACAAAGGGAAGGAGGGAAACAATTTACAAAGGGAAATATCTTGAAACAACACAAACCCTAGCACATTTAAACATTAACATTACAGTCATTTGAAATTTCATCCACTTGCACAATTTAACTTTTAAACACAAGCATGAGGGTCATCAATCATAACCAACCACCAAACTGAAGTGTAGAGGGCCTACCTCGAACAATCTTGAAGATTTGAGGGAGTTTGAGCGATTTTATTTCGAGTTTGCAGGGGAAACCTTGATGGGTCGCGCGCCACGCCCAACGGGTCGCGCGCGCTTGACGGGTCGCGCCCGTTAAAAAACTGAACTGCTAGATGGCCTCTGACGGGTCGCGCCCTCCTGACGGGTCGCGTGCCTGTCTTGACGGGTCGCGCGCCTGTGCTGAGCCCGAAATTCAACTAGTTTTCACCTAACACTCTTGATGCTTGCTCACTCTCTCTCAACGATGCCTTGGATGCATAATAAGAATAATAGGAGGGAAATTGAGCTTTTGTAACCTCCATTTGAAAAAATTTCATGCTCAAACCCACTTTCTAAAGTTTATCTTTGACACTTTATAAAACTGACTTTTTGGCTTCCTTTGTCCTGAAATTGACTCTTTTAGTGCTTTTTCTTGATTCTTTTTGCAGGTAGATCATCTGAGGGATCTTGGCAAGGGGACCAGGGTTTCATGATGTCTGTTGCAGTCTTTTGAAAATTTCATCACTTTTTACAAAAATTCAAAAAAATGACCTTGGCTTTAAAAAAAAAAAGTTTTTAAATCCAAGGTGAAAATTCACTGTACAAGATAAAAATATCGAAGCAACATGTTTACAATCCTCCCTCTGGCTTGCTGAGCACTCATGGACTTTCAAAGACATGACCTTGCAGAGATAAATGACCAAAACCCTAGACCTAGGACTTTGACCTCAAGACAAAACAAGACAAGCTTGAAAGAGCTTAATGACTGATATGACTGATCCAGCAAAGCCAAGAGGGGTATAAATACACTAGCTCCTCCATCAGGGTTATGGCATGCCTAACGAGATGCAAAACTTGACACTGATGAGACACCTACCTATGCAAATGCAAAGAGTTTTGATCGCTGATGGAGGGCTTCAAGACCGACACTAACAGAGAGATCAAGATATTAGAACTCAGAATATAGTAGGATATTCAAACAGATTAAAGAAGCACTAGACAAGGAGTAGAGCTAGGAAAGTTACTACAGCAAGGACTACATAAAGTTGAGAATTGTAGTATAAGGAGACCTGGTAGGTAATTTGGTCTTTAAATTTTGTTTTAGATTTAGCAAGAAGATAAAAAATTGCAGAGGTAGAAGCGTTGGAAGAAGGTATGGTGACATTGAGTACATCTAGGAGAGATGTAAAAGAAAAAAATTAGTGTTCTTAGGATTGTGGCAAAAAAACCTTGCGACATGGAGGCTAGAGAAAGAGAGAGAAGCTCCAATTAAGGTTGGAAGAGATAAAGGTACAAAATAACTCCTTCAGTGAAGTGAATAGAACAAGTTAAGTTATCAAGAGGTGAGCAGAGTGCAACATCCAGAGGAGTAAATAAAGCTCAACAAGTTCCATAGGAGCTAAACCTATGATACCGAAAGTCTAAGACAATGAAGAAAAGCTTGGTGGTATGCCTTGTGGAGGTTTTTGAGCCTAGTGGTTCATTCTACAACCCAATATGAGAGAGATGTGTAAGTATGTATTTGTTCAACTTTGAGTTGACATGTGTCCCTTTTAAAATTTTAAAATATATATTTAAATATAAAAAACACCATATATAATAAAAAACAAAAATGAATATACATGTTTGGTTTGCTTAACTAAAAATATTATAAAACATCAATAATCTCACTCTCAATGGCCATATTAAGGAGAAGTGGTACAAATATTTCACTCACTCTCAACCATAAATAAAATATTTCAAATAGGATTTAAAAAAAATAAACATGAATATATTTGCTTGGTTTTTTAATTAAAAGTCTAAGATAACATCAATAATCTCACTCTCAGTGTTGATACTAAGGAGAAGTGGTAAAAATATTTCATTCTCACTCTCAACCATAGAAAAAATATTTCAATGGCCATATGAAAGAACATAATCTCATATCAACTTTATAGAGAAATATAGTAGATAAAAATTAAAAAGAAAGTATATATACATTATATAAATCAATTGAAAAAAATATATATTTAAAACATTTTGAGAAAACTCACTATTTTATGAATCTCTCTCTCTCTCTCTCTCTCTCTCTCTCTCTCTCTCTCTCTCTCTCTCTCTCTCTCTCTCTATATATATATATATATATATATATGATAGAATTTTTCGAAGTGTAAACATTTTATTCAATTTTTGCACTCTAAACGAAGTTTATACCTCAAGGAATTTGATCCCTCTCAACTCTTTTGATAGATCTGTGGTTAAGATGGATCTATATTTGTTTGTAGATCACAATGAGCATTGAGGAGCTTGGAGAGAAGCAAAAAGAGATGTGGATGGGATCTGGAGAAGAGGATCAAATGCCATGTTAGATACTTTAATGTCAGGGAGCTGAGAAGGAAGCTAAAGAACCTCTGGAGTGCCTATTGAGAAATGGAGAACTCATAACAACTAAGTATGAGGAGGAAGAGAGACTTCACTATTGTGACCCAGAGTAAGGAAAACTATTTTGAGAATAAGTTAAGAAATATATTGAGAATATATCTTTTGTGAGTTATGAATGGAGTGAAATGTCCATTTAAGTAAAAAAAGATGATAAGTGTAGTGGTAGAAGCACAAAGTGGAGATATAAAGCTTCATTATTTTTATACTAATGTTTTAGGTATGCTTGCACATGATAAAAATACCAAATAAATATAGTCATCCATAGCTATCATAAATATAAAAGACAATAGAGGAATGATTTCTCAAATCCTTTATAATATTCTTTGTAAATTTTCTTTACTTCAATATAAACAAGAGGAACATGTAATTTATTTTTTTATAATTTTTACTAGTGAACATATACATACTTGAATCCTTTAATACACACTTGAATCTTTAATGGGTAATAATAATTTTTCCTGCACTTTCCAGTTTTTTTTTTTTTCAATAATATCACTAAATTACTACGAATTTCCACCAAAATTATTGTCCACGTTAAATGACCACCCCCATGTAAGACATTTCTCTTTGTCCCTCTTATATTGATATTTTTTCACTTCATAGGTATGTTTTATATGGTAACGATTGCATCAATTCACTCCTCCTTTACTCTATTTGCATATATATTTATATTTAAACAAGAATGGCTGCGGAGCAGCAAGTCCCTGCCAAAGTTGGATTAGGAAATAGAGGCTGGTGTGGACCTAGTAAATAGATTGAACTCCTTTGAATTCCACGATACAAGAAGCCCCTGCCCCTGGCTCCTTTGACCTACCTTCAAGAGGCCTTTAAGATTCTCTTTGATCAAGGAAACATTGGTTATCCAGCGAGAAGATAATAGTGACAAGCCAGGAGGAGCAGTTGAAGGGATTAATGGGAGATTGCCGGCGTGCGGTATTCATATCGAATTGATTTCCTGTAGTGTCGTACACAAATAGGGATAAACACCCAGTGCCTACTGCTTATCCGTTCATGCAAGGTTGATACTTCCTCTAAAAAAGTAAGAAGCCAAAGTTCCAGGAAGTCCAGTTAGAGGGGTGCAGCTTCTTCCTAATAAGTTGGATGATCCTGCCACCCGATGCTGACTTTGTCTGATTGCTCAGTTTCCATGAATTCAAGCGAAGTTGCAGTTGCTTTTGATTCTCCTGCTACCTTCTTCTTCTGATTTTGCATTCTACCCCACTCAATGCAGGGACTTAGATTGAAATTCTTATACTGCAACTGCTCCGGGAACTGCTTAGAATAAGGCTGCCAGTGAAACTGGTTATGCTTAGACTTGTTATGTTGGGAATTACGATGATCGGAATGAAGCTGCTTCTGCTGGTGATACTGCTGTGACTTTCACTGCTTATGGAGATGCTGCTGGTTCGACTGATGGAAATGCTCCTAGTTCTAATGCTGTCGGGAAGGCTGCTGGGAATCCTTGTTCTGGTTGTTTGAGACTGCCGATGTGGGAATGTTGTTGGGCTATATATTCTCCTCCCTCTTACTTTGCTGGTTGTGCTGCTGGGAATGCTCGTGTTCGAAAACCGTGTTCGACTGATGCTAATGGGAATAATTGGAGGAATAATGGGGGGAATAATGCTGCTTATGGAAAATCCCGTGTCCAACTGCCCGTGTTTGAATGCTGCTGGTTCTAATGCTTGCTGCTTACCTTGTTAAATCAAAAAATTCGTTCTGATCCTCTTTATTCTTATTCTTCGTGGCTAAAATGTATAGCCATGTTACAATTATCGAAACAAATATAGTGATCATTAAATTCAGTTATTGTGCCAAAGAATACACCAGCTTTAGAGAAAAATACTACAGAGCCCATTCAATAGACAGTTCCACCAGTAGCATAGGTTTAGGCACTAGCATACTCGCCTTCACTGTCTCAAACTATTTCTACAGTAGTGTTGTAATTTCTGAGGATTTTTGGGATAGAAAGCTTTTATTTCCCATCTATATTTAGAAGCTTTTATTTCCCATGTCCAAAAACGTTAAATTCGAAAGGAGTTAGTAAACATCAATTTTGAATGAGTTACAAATACTAATTTTATGGCATTAAATTATATGGAAAACATTAAACGAAATTGATACTTCATAAATCTATTATCTACAAAAGAATTTATAAGCAAGATTAATCTTTAGAATGCTTTTCAATATAAAAATAAGAAATTGAATTTGAGTTCACCGACTAAGCATCATATTTGAGTAGATTGCATGGTAGTGGGCACTTACCCCTATAACTTTCATTGGCAGTTGTTTATACGCTTTTGAATTAGCTACAACATCGGGAGCAAGCACCTAGTCGACTTGACCTGGCATGCAAATTGCACGTCTAATTTTTAAATAAAATATTTTGTAAAACTGATGCACCTGTTTTATAAAAAAGCCTCAACACAGCCACGTATCTCTCATGCATATCAAATGGCTTCTTCCGGATCTGGGCTGCATGCATACCAAATGTCCAGGTTGGGAGGCCCGTTGCCGGTCCTGAAAATGCTATAGTTCCAGATCCAATTCCAAGCGCATATCTAGTAGCAAAACCTACAGATTGAGATCGAGAACCATAAAAACCAGAAACGGAAATAGAGTCAGCGGAAGTAACATAGAGATATGCATCTAGAAGCTCTGCATCACGATGTTGAATTGTTAGTACTAGCATTCGACCTGGGAGGGAGGTTACTACTTCAAAGTGGTCAATCGGCTTTGCCTTCACCTCTGTGGCTTTACCTAAATCTCCAATGAAAGAACCTGGAGCTGCTTGCTTGGATCGTCTGATACCACTTGAACTTACTACGTTCGACCTGGCAACCTTGAAAATGAACCACGCAAGACTTACGGTACACCAGACAATCCTTTGATGTTTTAGGGGGGAGGACCAGGACCCTCGCTGCTGCTGGCTTTGAGTTAGTGGTGCTTCCACTCGTTTCATTGGCGCAGGATTGGGATCTTAAACAACGGGCTTTGCTACTGAAGCTGCTTACTTAACAACGGTGATAGATTCTGCTAATGGCACTGAATATGGGTCACCTTGACCTCTGCTAGCGGATCAGCTTCTAGTACTGGATCTTTATTCGCGCTTAGGTTTGCTACCTCTGTGGCTACTATTTATGTTTTATGGTCAACCTACTGCTTACGGGACGTGAAGGTATGCTATGTAAATGTACATAGATCTTACTTAAAATTTAGATTTCAATGAAAATTTTGAAAAACAAAGTAAATACAAGAGGTTTGATTTAACTCATTGTAATATTTTGAGAATGGTATCCAAAACTAGGCTCGCTGTAATTAAAATCTGTTGTCATGAAGCCTTTCATTTTTATCTATTTTTTGTCATTACATCACTGAAAAGGCGTTGGAACTGCCGGTTTGAGGCACCGAACAACTTCTAGGCAGGTAGCCGAAGTCAGAAATAGTGCAATGTCAAAACTTATATATCAAAGGCTTGCTATCGCTCTATCTATAGTGAGCTGTAGAACTCGTTTAGGTGGTTGTTCGCCTTTGGATCTTCACTTCAATAGTTGTCTAAGATAGCAACGATGGTAGATTGGGGAATGCCAATCTCATGGAGGAATTCAAATCTTTCTAGGAAAGCCTCTTCTTTCTGGTCTACATCAAGTGGATTCTTCGCCTGGACAAATCTAGAGATAGAATTCTGGAGAGAATTGATCGTATGCTCGTAAGTGAGGAGCAATCACATCAGTGAAGTCAGAGAAGAGTGGCAGTCGGATGAAATAAAAGAAAAAGCGGAGATACATATGATCAGACTATGGATAGAGAAAGAAGCGGAGTGTATCTATAAGCTACAAAGCCTCAAGAGATTAGAAGAGAGAATCAGAAAAAAATCAAGGAGGGGAGACAGATGTTTTCACGCCCATTTTCGAAATCAAAAAAGAGGACAGTCACATTCCTATTAGTAGGTTGAGGCCAATACCCACAATCAAGTCATACTCAACTGCAAGAAAGTAATAATCACCAACAATCAAGTAAGCATCAACTGCTTTACGGAGTTCAAGAAGAACAATTCCTTGAGTAGATATGATTGCAAATATTCTTTATTCATCTTCTTGGTCTGCTGAATGAATTGATCCTTGTTGTTCGAGCACCTGCTATTCTTTTGCAGTTCCCGCTGGAGTGACGTCTTGCAGTCTAAGGGTAGCTACTACTGCTGCAGGAACTAGAAAGATCAGAAGTTGGTTCTGAGTCGGCTGGTAATCCAGAAAAGGCTGCTGAACAGAGTGTCGAAGGGACACAACCTACCTAATGTGTTCCGGAGTCCGCGGTTCCTTTCACCAAAGCTTATAAAATACGACTCTTCAGAACTATCATTGAAACGCCATGGAGGTTCCATGAAACAGAGATGAGATTTCTTGTTTGAGAGGGCATTACTTATCAGTTTGCGCACATTTTTCACGCGGCCAGTGACCATGGCCGTAACATTCCCGCTGGTGTTGAGATCTTGGAAGCCAGTGAGGCAGGATTCCAGGTCTGTGAGGGCCGCGCTCATCCATGTTTGCACGTTGCTCATATGAAAGACCAGTAGGAGATGCCAATGAAGGACAAGGACCAGACACGACGACAGTACTGCACAGATGTCAGATTACATGCAAGGGCAGTGCTGCGCAGATGTCAGATTACATGTAATGTGACTGTTGGCAAATGTCATATTACATGCAAATATGGGCTACGTGGTTGCACTATTAACCTGGTCACATAGAGGTATAGTCAATAGGCAAGTCATTAAATCATAACATTTAATGCTTTCAGGTAATGCCAACATTAGTTTCCTGATTTGAGAATGCCAAGGAAATGCGAAGGAAATGGCCCATTATATTATATGGTAATATCCTTTGGCCTCGAGAAGAGGCCAAATAAGATGGCTAAAAAAATTTGCGCTGTTGAAAATTCACTTAAACCTAAAAGCATTGCTTTTTCCCTGTCGAAACATTGCTTATGAGTTTTATTGCTTCTAATGAACGCTCGAAACTAATGCTAATAACTTCTATTTCGATTTCTATAGTCCCTGGCCATTGCCAGATGGCAGGGACTAGTAAGGGGTCTTATTTCCTTCTTATTTCCCTCGTAGAAAATGTATGCAATGATATGGTTCTCTCTTTATCCTAAGATATGATTATATTGTCTCATGGTGTCAGACTTCCTATGTTTTCAATGGTTTTCAATTGCAACGTTTAAATTACCCATGATCCTTAAGATATTATGGTGAGTCAATGTAATTAATCACTTCTCGGTAACGTTTATCACAATATATAAAAAGAGTGCATACATGGTTATAGCATTGATATGTTGTTTGAATAATGTATCTGTGCGCATGGGTTGGTATTAAAAGCTTGGTTAACCACCTTGGAAGCTTTTATATTTATTGTATGAGGTACAGTACATGGAGGTATGCTCCAATAATGCATTTTGTGGAACTTGAGCCACATGACTATAAGATGATAATACATGCAATAAGTTGGACATGCATTGTTATGTGTTTTAACAAGCTATATAGTAGTGAGTACTTGTATTTTAGTTTAAATAGAGTTAAATTAGTAAAAAATGATGAAGAATTGGTAAAATTGAAGTTTATGTAAGTGCATGTGGGAAACCAGAACTAGAAAAAAAAGTAAAATTGGAAAACAAAAAAATTAGAATATATATATATATATATATATATATAAACAGAGTCAAAAGCTACAATAGTGTCTTGTATTTTTTTAAGATTAGAAATAAATATTTAAAAAATTTATTTTATAACTTTAAAAAACACGCTTCACAAGTGATAGCCAATAAAAAAAATGTCATTTGATGACCAAAATAAGTTATGAACATCAATTTCATTGTCAAATTCTACCCTTCATAGAGATATTAATTTGACTTATTAAATGGACAATATCTATCTACCATGTAGAGCTTTTGCTCATAAAGTTAAAGAATTTTACATTCAATTTGAACTCTTTTTTAATGAATGTAGTTATGCAATTTGTAAATTTTAAATATTTCATTGACAAATTTTTAATATTTTCCTTTTATAAATATGCCCCATTTTATGAAAAAGTTTAATTAAATTTTTTTTTTCCATAAAATGTAAATTACCTAACACAAATAAAGTTTATTCGAAGTTGGAATACACTAATATGTTTTGTTTATTATTATTTTAAGGCTTTATATTTTTAAGGCCCACATAGATCAAGTATTTCACATAAATGTAGTTGATAAATGAATTTTAATGTTATTACTCATTTCTATGTATGTTATTTTTTACATATGGCTTTCTTGCAACCTTTATTATATCTTTAAGTTTTCTAATTTTGGGTTTGTGATTATTGTCCAACACACTCATCTTTTTTTCTCATATATATATATATATATATATATATATATATAAACACTCATAATTTTTTCATATATATATATATATATATATGAAAAAATTATGAGTGTTTATATATATATATATATATATATATATTAACAACTCGATGAATTAAAAAGTTTAATATATTAATAAAAATATATATATTTCTTTTATAATTCTTCATTTGCCTATGATTTTTATTTTGACTTAGAAAATTTTACTGGACTAATGGTCCATTTTGGCCCATGAGTGCCTCAACTCTCTACTCACATGCATGCATTATTAATGTTTAATTATTTCTTAGAGAATATTTTTGTACATAAGCACATATCAAATTTGTGAGCACTCTATTGTAAAGTGTATAGTAAAAAAATCTTAGAGAATGAAATTCATGATATACTAGGTACACTAATAAGTAGGTAGCATGTAGTTGAAAGATTGAAATAGGTGAAAATTGTCTTCAAACGTCAAGGATAAATGCTAACTAGTCCATCTTTCAATAAATAATAAAAATAATATGGATGGTATAGTAGTAATTAATGATGCAGTACATTGGAGTCATTACTAGGTACACTAATACATAGGTGGCATGAAGTTGAAAGATTGAAATAGGTGACAACCCTCTTCACGCGTCAAGGATAATGCTAACTAGTCCATCTTTCAATAAGTAATAAAAATAATATGGATGGTACAGTGGTAATTAATGAAATAATACATTGACATCAGTTTCTACCATTGTTACACAATAAGAGGTGAAATTTTTCAACAAATAATATTTGAGATAATTGAATTTAAATTTCATTTCATAATGTTAAACTTTGGATAAAACTCAAATTCTTTTAATCAAAGGGAAATTAATAGCAAGTCAATGGAAAATTGAATACATTATATCATGCCAACAAGAAGTATAATAAAGTCTAATTTTAATTTGGAATATTTATTACAATTAAAAATAAATTTGAATGTGATAAGTTAGTTTAAGATTGTTAAAGTTTTGATAAATTTTTAATATATATTTTTAATCAATTTTGTTACAATAGTAAATTTGATTTATGAAGTGTTAGAATAATAAATTTGAGTTGTTAAATTTGTATAGACTTTTTAAGGTTTTCAAATTTACTTACACTTTTAATTTTTTTTTGAAGTTTTCACTAAGAATTATATCTACATCACTAAATTAAGGTGAAAAAATATATAAGGCGGAAGTCATTCAATAAAATATTATCAAAGTTCATAATTAAAATATAAAACAATTATTATCTCATAATTAAATTAGAAAAAATTACAAATTCAACCTCAAAATCTGATGCATACATTATTAGGATGAAGTTATGCTATTTTGAAAAACTATGTCCAGTTTCAACTATGATTAATGCATTAGGCTGCAAACAACTTTTCTGTGTAAAGCCTTGCAAACAATGAGAAAAATCCAGTACTAAGATGAACTACAATGAAAAAATACCTAGATGTAAACTCTAGTGGACAAATGGTCTTGCTTATAATTTTGTTCATAGTTTTGCCATACCTGACAAAATTTTTAATAACAATTTTTAATAAAATAATTTTGTTCATAGTTCTATCCTATAGAATTTTGGGAACCTCAAAGAAAAATTGAATAACAATTTTTGAAAGTTTTCAGTTTAATGTGAAGTTTTTTTAATATTAATTGATTTATTAATGTGAAAAGAAAAGCATTTTTTCAGTCAAATAAAACTGGGATCGAATTAAATTTAAAAATGGCAAAATATTTTATACATTCAATATGCACCTACTCCAATGTTGTCCAAGTCATGTGTCCTCATTTTTCCAGATCAAATCTCATGTTTCCTCCATATTTCCAGATCCTTCTTGGATCGAATTAAATTTAAGAATGGTAAAATATTTTGTACATTCAATATGCACCTACTCCTCCATATTTCCAGATCCGTCCAACGTCCCTGCAATGATAGGCCTACCTGCAATGATGGTCGTACGAAGAGAAAAGGGAGATGTGACATTTACTGAAGAATCATTTAGTTATATATTACCTAAATATAAATACAAAAGGTAGATTAGTATTCTCAAATATTTAAATACATAATTGTCTATTGTAATTAATTAAATTGTAAATTAGTAATTAATGATGTGATATATTTAATCTATTTTTTGGTGATGAAGTATATTGAAGTTAGTGGTTGTCATCATTATATAATAAAAATGGAACATTTTAATTAATAATATTATAGATAAATGAATTTAGATTTTATTTAAAAATAATAAATTTCATTTAATAATGTTAAATATTACATAAATTTTATTTTTTTAATAATAGCACGTCAAAAAAATTGAACACATACATTAGTTTTAGGTTTACAATTGATGATGTAGGTGATGATGTAGGTGATCCACGACCTCCCAACATTCCAATTCTCATTTTCACATTCCAATCTTGCGACAGAGCTATGTAACCTGAATTTTTTTCTTTTCATGCCTTCAAGTATTTTCCTCCCTTCAAAGGACGAACTATTTCATTTTAAGGCTCATATTTTAATCCATATAAACTTTGGTTTCCGATTTATGCAGAATGTACTACCAAGGTTCATGTTCCTTTCAATCCTTTCAAAGAAGTTGATAATGGATGTAATAGTTAATCGGTCACATTGATAATTTTCTCTTTGGTTGGCTTTTGATCCAACAAAATCTAATGCCAAGTGTTTCTTCGAGCATAACAAATTCTTGCTCGAAACTCCAACCTGAGGTGGCACATGCCTTTAGGTAATTTAAAGAAAATGTTAGAGCATAACAGTGCACAGCGGAAAATAAAAGACAAATACAGTATAAAAACCATACACAAATGACACAGTGATTTAACGTGGTTCACCCAACCAATCTGGGCTACGTCCACCAAACAGAGGCATCAACAATCTTATTATTAATCAGGAGATTACAAATAATTATTTCCTTATACTCTCTACTACCACACCCCAATATCTGTACGGGCATATATTTTATAGCTAAGAGAATCCAACTGACTCATAAATCCCCTCACAACAAATATAGGATGCATTAACTCTTTCCCAACAAAATAGAGCTAATTTAGCAACAAATCCTATTGTTGTCACATACATGAGATTTTGCCCAATTTGTTAAAACCGAAAATCTCAACAATCTCCACCTTGACAACAATTAGCCTGATACCCTGTTTCTTTATTATTTTTATCTTTTCTGCAAGCTAAGAGAAGCCAAACACCAACGTAGCTTCTCTAACAAAACTGGTTTCCTGAACATGTCTGCACAGTTCTCCTTTGTATGCATCTTTTCAAGAGAGACTCCCCTTTCAGTGATAACCTGTCTTACAAAATGGTACTTGATTGGTATATGCTTTGATTTACTATGATAGGCCGGATTCTTAGCCAAATGTATTGCACTTTGACTATCACAAAATAACTTGATGTTGTCCTGCAACCTACCAAACTCACCAAACAAACCTTTCAACCAAATCGCTTCTTTGCAAGCATGAGAAGCAGCAATGTATTCTGCTTCAGTAGTGGATAAAGCAACAATGTTCTGTAGCTTTGACATCCAGCTAATAGCTCCACCTACAAGAGTAAAGACATACCCTAATGTTGACCTTCTCTTATCCAAATCACCTGCAAAATCGGAATCAACATATCCACAAACAAATTCACTACTTTTATTATAAGTGATACAATAATCACTTGTGCCTCTCAAATACTGAAGCACCCATTTCACTACTGACCAGTGTTCTTTACCTCGATTTACCATATACCTGCTGACAACCCCAACTGCATGTGAAATATCTGGTCGAGTACAAACCATCGCATACATCAAACATCCTACTACATTGGCATATGTAATTTGAGACATATATTCCTTTTCTTCATCTGTATTAGGACATAAACTAGAAGAAAGCTTAAAATGAGAAGCTAAAGGGACTGACACAGGCTTCACATTGTTCATACCAAACCTCAAGAGTATTTTCTCAATATACTTCTGTTGTGATAGCCACAGCTTACCATTGCTCCTGTCTCTGAAAATCTCCATGCCCAAAATCCATCTTGCTGCTCCCAGATCTTTCATATCAAATGTCCTTGCCATCTGAGCCTTTAACCTGTTGATCTCCACTATGCTTTTGCTTGCTAAAATCATATCGTCAACATATAACACTAAGATAATGAACATGCCATCATTTAATTGCTTAAAATAAACACAATGATCATATTCACTTATATATTTCTGACTCAACATGAAAGAATCAAACTTCTTGTACCATTGTCGAGGCGACTACTTTAGGTCATACAATGATTTCTTGAGCCTGTAGACAAATTTCTTATTGCGATGCTGAACAAACCCTTTTGGTTGTTCCATATAAATTTCCTCATCTAAGTCTCCATGTAAAAATGCAGTCTTAACATCTAGTTGTTGCAATTCTAAATCAAGCAAAGTGACTAATGCTATCACAATTCTAATTGAAACTATTTTAACAACTGGTGAAAAAATCTCATGAAATTCAATGCCTGCTTTCTGAGAAAAACGTTTTGTGACCAGCCTCGCTTTGTACGTGTCCTCAATATCATTCACACCCCGTTTCAACTTGAAAACCCATTTACGTCCCACAGTTTTCCTGTCTTTTGGAAGTTCAACCAGATCCCATGTGCCATTCTTACCTAAGGCCATCATTTCGTCCTTCATGGCTGCTTTCCACTTGTCACTTTTCGAACCTTCTACAGCTTCCTGATAGCACAGAGGTTCATCGTCATTAGCGGTAAATGCAACTTAAGTAACATAATCATCATACCTTTTAGGAGGGCGTTTGATTCTTGTATACCTCCTTAAGGATGTTTCTGTTGCTTCCACAATTGGCTAACTACCATCTGTAGGAACTTCTTCATGATCAGCATCTGAGACCTGTTCATGATCTACATCTGAACCATGTTCATGATCTGATTCTGAAACCTGTTCATGACTAGTATCTGAACTATGGTCATCATGACTATCATTACAAGTGATTTAAAACTGAATGTGCTGAAAATCAGATACATCATCCAGTTTCAATCTATTATCTACATCTAACTGTACAAGAGAGGATTCATTAAACTTTACATCTCTGTTGATGATGATCTTGCAGGTAGTAGGATCCCACAATCTATATCCCTTTTTTCCATCACCATATCCAACAAAGATATACCTTTTTGACTTTGGATCTAATTTAGTTTGCTGATGTTTAGGCACTAGAGCATATGCATCACAACCAAACACTCTGAGTTTAGAATAATCACAAGGGTGACCTTTCCATACCTCTTGAGGAATCTTGCAACCTATCGCCGTGGATGGTGATCGATTTATCACATAACAAGCTGTAGCCACCGCTTCTATCCACAATTCCTTCTGCAAACCGACATTACTCAGCATACCCCTTTCTCTCTCTAAAAGAGTCCTATTCATGCGTTCAGCAACTCCATTTTTCTGAGGAGTATAAACAGTGGTCTTATGTCTCTCGATCCCTGCATCCTTGCAATAGTTTTCAAACTCCTTGGAAGTAAACTCACTACCATTGTCAGTTCTTAAACATTTTATAGTTCTACCAATGATGTTTTCTACCAATGCTCTAAACTGCTTGGAAATTGTAAAAACATCAGACTTCCTTTTCAACATGTAGACCCACACTTTTCTAGAAAAATCATCAATAAACGATACAAAATATGATGAGCCCCCATATGAGGTTGTAGGGGCTGGACCCCAAACATCTAAATGGATATAATCAAGTATTCCTTTACTAGTATGTTTGCCTGTTTTAAACTTTTGCTTACTTTGTTTTCCAAACAGACAATGTTTACAGAAATCTAACTTTCCAGACTTTAGATTAGGAAGTAACTTGCGATTAGCCAAAAATTTTAACCCTCTTTCGCTCATATGGCCCAACCTTTGATGCCATAAGCGAATGGAAATACTGTCATGTTCAGACACCATAGACACATGATCTGACCCTGCTCTTCCTTCTAACTGAAATAGATTTCCTACCTTCTTAGCTTTCATTACTAGTAAAATTCCTTTGTAAATTTTCATTACTCCACCTTGAATTATAGTTTTATATCCATTTGTGTCAAGTGCTCCTAGTGAAATTAGATTTTTCCTTAAATCTGGTACATGTCTTACATTAGTTAACATTTTGGTTGTCCCATCAAACATTTCCAGCTATATACTCCCTATTCCCACAATATTACATGTGACATCATTACCCATGTACACGACTCCATCATTAATTGATCTATACATCTTAAACCATTCTCTATGAATACACATGTGGTTTGATGCACCAGAATCTAACAGCCAATGTTGATCATGATTTGACAAATTAACTGATAACACTTCATCACTCATACCTGAACCAGATGCCGAACCTGTATCTGTCGTGTTTGCTTCCTTCTTCTCTGTCAAAGAATCTTCTTTAGAAGTTTGCTGTCGCTTCCAACAGTCCTTCTTCAAATGCCCCGATTTGCCACAAAACCAACACTTTACCTTACTCTTCTTCCCATTCGACTTTGACCGTGAGTCGCTTTGCCTGCTGAAGCGTCGTTCTTTAGAACGACCTCTGACCATCATTGCTTTTGATGTATATGTATCTAAATTCGACCTTCTCCTTGTTTCTTCAGATAATAAAGATGCAACTACATCATCAAACTCAAGGGCTTCTGATGAACTAAGACTTATAGAAGTAACAAAATGATCCCATGACTCGGGCAACGAGCACAATAAAGTAATAGCTTTATCCTCTGATTCAAATTTTACTTCTATACTTTCTAATTGCACCAGGAGAGTATTAAAAAAATTCAAATGATCAGTAATCGATGTACCTTCCTTCATTCGAAAATTGTACAACTGTCGCTTTAGGAGAATCGTATTGGTTAAGGATTTTGTCATGTACAGCTTCTCAAGCTTCGTCCACAAACCAACAACTGTTTTCTCAGACACGATATTAAACAAAACATCATCCGCCAAACACATCCGAATAGCACCCACTTCTCTTTCATCCATCTCGGCCCACTCATCATCTGTTATGTTGTATGGCTATTTGGATTTGCCCATCAACGCCTTTGCCACGCCTTGTTGCACAAGTAGATCGTACATTTTCACCTTCCAGATCTCGAAGTTGTTTTTGCCATTAAACTTCTCGATTTCAAAACGAGCACTCTGAGTTTTTGCCATATTGTATCAACCAAAAAACAATCTCCAATTCCAACTTGTTAATCAATCAAATTAATATCTAACAAAAAATTGCCTTTGCCTTCTACTGTACTGTCTTTACTTTATCAAAAAATCACCCTGCCTGTACAGACTGCAAATTATAAATCAAAAAACAAAAAAAAAATTGCAGTTTTACCAACACAGTCCTCGGTTGGCGCGCTTAAGGGGTTTTGGCGCGTCCTCAACAGCAGACGATCCGCGCCAGAAGCAAAATCGGTTAGAGTATGGAAATTGGCGCGACTAAACCCGTCGGATCCACGCCAATCGGGATATTGGCTCTCTGGCGCGATTATTAAGCTCGGATCTGTGCCAATTGGCGCTCTTATTCCTTAATTACCCGTGCCAATCCGTTCTCTGCCTAACATTGGCACGACTGTTTCACCTGAAACCGCGCCAATCGCCAAATCTCGGAAAAACTCTACCTGCCGCTTTGTCGCACGCACGCACTCGCTCCTCAACACGCTCTGATACCAATTGTTAGAGCATAACAGTGCACAACGGAAAATAAAAGACAAATACAGTATAAAAACCATACACAAATGACACAGTGATTTAACGTGGTTCACCCAACCAATCTGGGCTACGTCCACCAAACAGAGGCATCGGCAATCTTATTATTAATCAAGAGATTACAAAGAATTATTTCCTTATACTCTCTACTACCACACCCCAATATCTGTACGGGGATATATTTTATAGCTAAGAGAATCCAACTGACTCATAAATCTCCTCACAACAAATATAGGATGCATTAACTCTTTCCCAACAAAATAGAGCTAATTTAGCAACAAATCCTATTATTGTCACATACATGAGATTTTGCCCAATTTGTTAAAACCGAAAATGTCAACAGAAAAAACAAAAAACAAAACCATGATTCTTATTTTACAACCCTAAGGGTGAAAGAAAGAGTTATAAGCTTCTAACCATCGTCGACTTTCCCTCGGGAGTAAGGATGAGGTGCTTTGGCCTTCTCCGTATTATTCTAATAAAATCCTTCTTTGTCTATTTTTTTAATAATTTAAATTCTTGTCTTCTATGAAAATTCTCATTATATATTTCTTTCCCTGACAGGTATGTCTTTTGGAGGTTAAACACTTGTGATGGAGTTGTCTCTCATGCACGATTTACTTCGGTTCCTTATGGCCTTACAAATTATCCAGGTTCTTATATGAGTTTTTATTGTTGCCCAGGGTACTCCGCCATGGTGGCCAAGACCCTTTCAAAGCTTACATAAATATATAGGGTTTATGTGAACTAAAGGAATTGTTCTTCAAGCTTACCAATGTTCTTGAGCTCTTATGGAATTTATCGATTTATATGACAGTCTTTTTGCCACCATGCCTCTTAAATGTATAATGCAAGTTGGGCCATGAATCTACAGTTTCTATTTACATATTTTCGAAGGAACGAATACCCATAACTCCCTTCCTTTTTTCAGCTTTCTTTCCACTCTTGGGAACATAATTTCTTTGAGATTCAGATAAAATAGATGGGATTACATACGAGCCACCATTGTGTAACGACGATAAGGATCTTGATAAGTAATATAGATATTTTTCTTTACTTTAGGAGATACTTGTGTTGTTTATTTTTAGTCCCTGCTATCTTAGCATGGACTATAGTAATCAGAAGCGAAGAATATAGCATTATTTGAGTTGCTTTTATTCCCCGCTCATTAGCTATAAACAAAGTTTTATTCCTCGCTCATTAGCTATAAACAAAGTTTTGAGAGAGATGTTGATTTTTCATGTTATTTGGCCTCTTCCCAAAAAACCGAAGCTAGAGGCCAAAAACCAAAGCTAATCCGAAGCGAAAACAATAGGTTATATTTTTGTTTGTTTGATATTTTCAAATTGTTAGTCCCTGCAACCTAAACTAATGTTAGCATTATTGGAGGGCATTAAATGTTATCTCAGCATTTAGGAACACCCTAGTATATACCAACATATAAGCACAGCAGGGACCTGCTGCAACACATGGCGATTGCACCCCACATCTATATTGCATGTGAGTGCATGTTTGTCCAGTGGCAAAGGCAGGTTTCGGTGTGACGGTGAATCACAGGAAGGGCACACAGCCTGCAACAAAACACAGCTTGCAACAACCCTGAGGCACATTAAGGTCAGTTCACCGAATTGACATGGCGAATCGACATAGTCACAATGTTGTTGTTGGCGAGCTACGAGTTTCCTTGCGAGTTTCCCTATTTGCAGCCTCCGTCGTAACTTCTGTCTGTCCAGGCAGAAGCATAACTTCCATCTATCCAGGTAGAAGAGGAGGTTTCTATCGCCTTTCGTACTGAAGACGTGTCTAGGAGCATGCTGAATTACATTTCAGAATGCCATGGCTCCCCTTCCATCCATATAGGCCTGGGTTTATTCAGTTAAGGATTGCTTGATTTATGGAGCTGCCAGCCTTGCCATGCCCGCAACAATATTTCATAGGCAAATAAAGGAAGGAAATACTTACTAGCGCAGAAGGCCATGAGGTTGAACTGCCAGGAAAATCTTTAAGGTTGCTCAATCCTTCTGACTCAATCAATACTTCTGGGCTAGACGTCAAGGCGCAACTTCTTCCTCATTCATTGGGACTAGGCAGTACGCTCCTTTCGCTTCCTTGCTCTACTTATCCTCACTTTGCCTTTGTTCATCTAAGCAGAGCGTGTATAGAGATCTTCTTTGTAGAGAGCATAATGGATTCAGGGTGGTATTTGTTGCTATCTCCAATCCCTTCTATCCTTTTTTCACTTTTGTTTCCCTGTCCCTCTAGCTTCGAACCTTAATGCATGTCTCTCTCTTTTCCCAGGGGCAACTTGTTTCATTGAGGATCGATCCGAGCGGAAGCCCACCTCCATTGCCTAGCTAGCGTTCATAAGAGAACCTGGCGCGTATATAATACAATGTCTTCATTCCACATCTTTTTATATTAGGCAAAATACATAAGCAAGGTTTGGTAGCATTCGGTAGCAAGGTTTGGTTCTCTCTATCACGTCTACTAGAGACGAGACGAATGACTGGTTCCTGGGATTCTAAAAATGAGACGAATGAATAGTTCCAGTCCCTGGGATTCTTAACCTTTCCCTCCGCCCTCTGCACAACCTAGTTCGTTCAGCTCAGCCCATCTTGCCTGTATCTATCTACTCATCCGGGAGTGTTGGCAGCTAGATGAGACAAATCGCAGAAGGCCATGAAGTTGAAACTGATGCATGTGCAGTGGGCAGTTGGATTATCCTTCTGCCTCCTGTATTGACATATGACCATGATACAATGTTAAGTGGCATGGTTTAGGCCCTGCATGCTATGCCATGGAGAAGGAGGTGAGGCATGTGGCGCTCATGGGAGGGCCCACATGGAGGTGTTTTTATTTTTAGTTTTTTAAGAGCTTTGTTTCCTTTTAATGCTAAATTACATCACTAATATACCCTCTTTGGTCATTGCAGGTTATACTTCTCTTACTGGTGTACAATGACCTGGTCAAGGTTAGCTATCGCTGCTTTTCGGTGCAACTGAATATATCTATGTCATGTTTTGGTCTCTGTCTCATTTGTTTATGTCCGTGTATGGAAGCGCTTCCCTTGTGATCCGGGTGAATTATTTGTGGTTGCTTTCTTGTTTGTGCCTGTTTCATGTCATACGTCTTGTGTGTGTTGTATATGTGAAATTGTAAAGTTCTAAAGGTTGGAGGTTGAATTGAATTTGAATCTTTGGGAGCTTGAATTATATTTGTAAATTAAATTCTCTTTGTGTAGTAAAGAGTAAAATATCCATTCCAGAATTCAAGAGCTAGCTGAGCTCGTCAGCTCTTGTGTGCCAACAATGAGCTGAGAGCACAATGGCTAACCGTAAGAATTTTTTTTTCCTTTGCTTTTTAATTTGCATGCTGTCTCTTTGACTTTGAAATTTTACTATGGCATCAGGAATAAATGGCAGAGTCTCGTACCCTCTGCAAAAGCTGAGTTTCTCCTTTAATTTTTGTTCTTTATCCTTTTGTCCCTTTATCTCTGTTAAGTTGATGGTAACGGTTTCAAATCTCGTGGGTTCATTCATATTCTACAATCCGAAAATGCAATATTTTAGACAACAATTTTTTTTCTGAGAGCTTATGTTCCAAGGAAACCAAATGGATTTGGTATATAATCAGATCAATTGTGTAATCGATCATGTTGAGGCTTTGCCCTGATCATCTTAACTTTATCAATGTGCAGTTTATCCATATGAATTTGGTGTCGGGGATGACAAAACTTAAAGCTTTTCAGGAATTATTAACAAAGAAAGAAGTAAAGGCGATTCTTGAAGAATATTATGTAGATACAGAAGAAGAGATAGATTTTTAAGCTTTTCTTCCAGTGAGTTATTCGCAACTTTATCTTGTAAAAGTTTTCTACTGGAGAAGTGCAGTGCTTTGTTGGGGTTGATAAATATTCTTCAAATAACATAAGTGTGTTGGCCCTTTATCCATTGTTTGGGTTTCCTCTTAAAGGACTGAGAAAAAAAAAACCAAACAAACAAACAAACCTTTCTTTAATTCTAGGAATGCAAGTTCTGTGATCTTCAAAAATTTGGAAATCAGCATTGTTTTTGTTTTCGATGCACAGTTAAATAAGAAAAGTAACCCTTTTTGTGTCAGATTTCTTTGATGGTACATGCAAGTTAATGCCCCAAACTAGGGTAGATTTTTTAATATTTTGTCTATAATAAAAATTGTATGGTATCATTTGTTGGGAAACAATGAAGACATATTATCATGATTGTCCCTGAATTGGGTCATATATCGTTTGAGTGTAGACCGATTGAGTATTGATGATTTCGAGGTTGATGAGGATGTTTGTCCAAATTTCTCATGCCCATACTACTTTGATGACTATGACATTGCTTCCCTCTGTTCCTACTTGGAGGATGAGCACCCTCTTGAATCTAATGTTGCTGTAAGTGTTTTCTCATAATTCTGTTTTGTTTACTTCAAACCAGAGATTTATTTTTCAAGAATATTGCAAATGTTATTTATTTATTTTTTCAAATGTTAATCAATTATATACACCATTTCCAAATATTCAATAGCTTCAAAAATGCGAGTGTTCTTGAATATGTATTCTGAAAATCTATTCCAACTGCAGATCTGAATTCAATTAGAGCAGTCCCAGATTCTGGTGCAGGTGCAATGCTTGTCCTGAAATTAAGAATTTACTATACCGTATAAGATTAGAAATTTATAATATATTAATCTCTTATTTTCCTTTAATTAGTTCACTCTTGTATCGTGATTTGATTACCAAGAATTACCTGTTTCGTAACTATTAGCAGAGTTTTATGATTTTGGGCCTAAATGTTCTTTTAAATCTAAGAACCATTGTGTATATGGGATTGATGCTGTTCTTACTAGTGTACAATGACCTGGTCAGGGGTTGCAACTGAATATTCCAGGTTCTTATTAAATATTTTTGTTTATGTTTCTTGCATGGCCCATGGTTTTGATCATGAGGCTTTAAACCAACTTGGAGTGATTCAACCAAGGGTTGTACCCTTACCTGGGAGCTTAATTTTCAAGATCTTCATCCAGATTCTTATTAAGAAAATGTTTTGTATGTTATGCATGGTCATGCAAGCTTGCCACTTTATTTGGTTGTATTTTTCTTATATTCAGGCAATTCATGCCCTGCATATTGTCAAGATATATTGTAATTAAGCCATACTTCTTGGCTCACAGTTTTTTAGGAAGTCAGAATGGTATATTTTTTTGGTTGCATAATTTAGTTACTCTGTCTAAATGTATACACTTGGCATCACTGTTCTTTTGTTTTACTTTTGAAGAGAGTTACCCCTTCTGAGGGTTTGTATTCCTCTGTTACTGCTATATATTTTGGCTTAAATGATATAAGTGAGTGGGTTCTCTCAGTTATATTATAGTTCTCTATTTGTGTACTATATCGTATAAGATTAGAAATTTATAATATATTAATCTCTTATTTTCCTTTAGTTAGTTCACTCTTGTATCGTGATTTGATTACCAAGAATTACCTGTTTCATAACTATTAGTAGAGTTTTATGATTTTGGGGCCTAAATGTTCTTTTAAATCTAAGAACCGTTGTGTATATGGGATTGATGCTGTTCCTTTTTGGCTATAGGGTCGAACATTGAGCCATGTATCTCTCAACTAGGTAAAAGACCCCTTCCCTTCTTTTTTCTTACAAGTCCTTAAAGTTTGATCCTGGCTTTGTAATGACTTCAGAACTCGATCAATAATAGTTTCAAAAATATTATTTAAGGCCATTGAATCTACAAGCAGCATTATTACAATCCAAGCTGATGGGGAAGATGTCCAGGAAGCCAAAGAATAAGTCTAAATAAAAGCTTGCTATAACCAGCCTCCTTGGTATAAAGACATAGCCCATTTTCTCATCATAGGCCTTTGCCCACAAGGGCTTTACAAATCCCAGAGAATCTCTTTGAAGCTCTAGGTTGCTAGGTATTGCACTGTAGGGACTGAGCACGCTATAGGGACTGAGCTTCACTGGTATTTCCATGATGACTTTCCCTACTTGGAGTCCATAGTGAATTTATAAACTCAGTTATTGTTTTCTTATCGTACTTTATATAAATATAAGCTTAGAACCATTTCTCCATGTTGTATGCCATTAGACATCCAATTTTCCAGGCACCATATATTCCTAGAGAACATCCACAGATGTGCAAGTTGTTTATTACTATTTTTATTGAAACAAAAGACAATATATTAACATTGTAATAGAGGGCTAGCTAGATGTATCTGTGAGGCTTAAACAACATACATGTAAGTTCAGACAGATTGCTTCCCAAAAGGGAGCAGAAGAACACAAGCTTGTTCTTTCAAGAGATTTACATGCTACTTTAAAACTTGCTTTTATTTATAATAGACAAATTAACAAAGCGTTTTGATATGGCTGTGGGTTTGTCGAACCTGAGCTAGTTCCATAATCTTTGCAAGTGTTGCAATCCATGTGGGTATTTTTTCCCTTCCAAGTTTTTTGGCAATTCTCTACAAATGGGCTTCCATTTGAGCTGATGAGGCAACAACTTCAGCGCTATTCCTTGAGATAAGATGTTGGACATTGTTGACAATGGACACCACACATAGTAGAGTTGATCCTGTGTGGGTCACTCATCTAAAAATGATATATGCCATTGAAACTGCACTGTGAAATACTAACTGGTGCAAATGCCTAGCTTCAACTGTGGCATCTAGTTCTATTTGTACTGGTGTGATCAGATATCTTTTACAACCAAAAGTTTATACTCTTCAACAATCAAATACTACCATATTTACAAATATGAATAGATGGAAAAGAATATAACCTTATAAACAAAAAAAAAAAAATTAGAAAATAAAAGTTAAATCATGATACAAATCAACCCTTGTCCCAAATGCTTACATTTAAAAATAGATTCCTTTTAGTCTTGTTGCCATGAGTTTCACTTTTAGATGTGATTTCCTATGTCTTAGAAGACCATGAAAGTGAACTCTCTTTGGTTCCAAGGTGATAGAAAGGGTATCTACAACCGAGAATTACAATCAACACCAATGCCCCATTGGATTGGTTTTTCTCCCCAGATGGTCATCATGCTTGATTGACACCATTTCTGATTCATCTACGTTTGAGTTTGTTAAACATTTTGAGTGCATTGGGTGTTTTAGTTTTCAATTAGTTAGCTGATTTGGGCTCCCAGACTGTGAGATTTGAGGAAATTTAGTAGGTGGGAACTAGGAATTCCCAGAATGAATATACAGAATGGAAGAATTGAGCTTCTACTGTTCATGGTAGGCCTTACAACCTTTAGCATGACAGGCATATATTTTTCATGGATTAAAAACAAAAAAAATAGATTAGTACCAACAGGTCTGTTATAATATCATATTCGTTTCACTTCTTGAAGCATGCCTACTTCTTGGTCTGATCATATGCTTTTATTTCTCCTACACAACCTTTGAGTTCAGACATTGTGATTATGTTTAGATGATTGTCTTATTTTAGATCAGGCACTTTTTTGCCATTTTGAACATTTTTAAATGGATAATATCAAACGTGGACTCTAGAATCTAGGATACATATGTAATTGAGCACGATCTCAAGTTATTAAGATTGGGCTTTAAACTTTAAAGCCCTGTCTCTATGAAAGGTTCTCTTGAAGGTCATGTCTCTATGAAAGGTTCGTCAAAATGGTATTTTTTTTTGGTTGCATAATTTAGTTACTCTGTCTAAATGTATACACTTGACATCATTGTTCTTTTGTTTTAATTTTGAAGAGAGTTACCTCTTTTGAGGGTTTGTATTGCTCTATTACTGCTATATATTTTAGCTTAAATGATATAAGTGAGTGGGTTCTCTCGGTTATATTATAGTTCTCTGTTTGTGTACTATACCGTACAAGATTAGAAATTTATAATATATTAATCTCTTCTTTCCTTTAATAAGTTCACTCTTGTATCGTGATTTGATTACCAAGAATTACTTGTTTAGTAACTATTAGCAGAGTTTTATGATTTTGGGGCCTAAATGTTATTTTAAATCGAGGAACCGTTGTTTATAAGGGATTGATGTTGTTCCTTTTTGGCTATAGGGTCGAACATTGAGTCATGTATCTCTCAACCAGGTAAAAGACCCCTTCCCTTCTTTTTTCTTACAAGTCCTTAAAGTTTGATCCTGGCTTTGTAATGACTTCAGAACTCGATCAATTATAGTTTCAACAATATTATTTAAGGCCCTTGAATCTACAAGCAGCATTAATACAGTCCAAGCTGATGGGGAAGATGACCAGGGAGCAAAAGAATAAGTCTAAATAAAAGCTTGCTATAACCAGTCTCCTTGGTATAAAGACATAGCCCATTTTCTCATCACAGGCCTTTGCCCACAAGGGCTTTACAAATCCCAGAGAATCTCTTTGAAGCTCCAGGCTGCTAGGTATTGCGCTGTAGGGACTGAGCTTCACTGGTATTGCCATGATGACTTTCCCTACTTGGAGTCCATAGTGAATTTATAAACTCAGTTACTGTTTTCTTATCGTACTTCAAATAAATCTAAGCTTAGAACCATTTCTCCATGTTGTATGCCATTAGACATCCAATTTTCCAGGCACCATATATTCTTGGAGAGCATCCGCAGGTGTGCAAGCTGTTATAATTTCATCCAGTACAAGTGCAATCTAGTGTCATGGGCTCTACCCAATACATTGAAGATTTTATTTATGCATGTTTTGCCTCTCTGTGCACTCCTCCTACTGGCTCCATCGTGTTAGGGAAAAAAAGAATCCTAACCCACTCAATGCAGGGATTTGCTACCTCGCAGGTTCCCTTGTTTATATAGAAACCCTTGTTTTTTATATATAAAATTATCTCCCAATGTTCCTTGTTTCATGAAATATAGATAATTACCATCATAGTAATGGGCACAGATAATTTTACATCTATGTTCTCTATCCCATGTTTATATCGATGATATATATGCCAATTAATTTTCCGCTAGAGAAACCAGTTATTTTAAAAAAAAAAAATTATAGTATAAATAATAGATTTTCAGTTAGTATATTCAAAAGAAATAGTTATCCTCCACCTTTGTCTCTACATTATTTATAGATATGTTCACACACACACACACACACATATATAAGCTTTTATTTCTAGCCCGATAGACTAGAAGGTTGGAAGGAACATGTCATCGGTCTACCCACCCATTTTGTGTCCTAAGTATTTAGAGCTCAGGACTGTGCTTACTCAAGTAGGTAGACAAAACCCTTGTCTACCAAATTCCACAGTTCTTTAAATTTTTCTCCTTTTACCTTTTACAATATAACCCATAAGATTAGTTTGGGGGGATTGTTTCTCTATTCATCATAGACATGGTAAAACGTTTACCTGCAAACCATAATTTTCAAGAATTCCTAGTTCAGGCTTCTACCTTGCCCATATGGACAACTTTCACTAGGAGGAATATTTCAACTTGTCTCTCCATTGAACTATTTTAGTTACCGTATGGTAATTTTCTCTGTAATCGCAGTCTTTCACTTCACCTGTTACAGGTTACAAAGAAAATGCATGTACCCAAAACTCATTCTTTGAAACATGTAGGTTACACAGTCATAATTTTATAGTCATACATTCAAATATAGTTCCATAATTGCTTAACCTACTCCTCAACATAATTTGTCTTTCTTTCCCTCTTTTCAACTTGTTAATCATATCTAAACAAAAATAATTTAAAAATAAGACATGGCACTTATATGAATGTTTCTAGGAATATATGAAGGGATCTCATAGTCTTCCCAACCATAACTTGGCTTTCTTAACTAGCTACCCCTGAGCTCTACTCCTCTCTATTAGGAGGACAGTTCAGGAATTGTTGAGATTCTTCTCTCCTGAACCCTTAAAGTAGCATCCTACTCTATTTCCTAGGCTCAACCTAGTCTTTCTCGACCACTCGTTATGCTTAGGAACAACTTTCTTTCTCTCCCACAGTCTTCTTACACAGAGTTTTTTACATGGCATTGATCTCTTATCATGTTTTTATTTCTTGTAGTATGTCTCCGCCAAATTCTTCTAAATGATAGCCGAATGAGAAATTTTCCTTCTCTTTATCCTTGCCCTCTTCTTGGGGATAATTGATTCCAACTATTTCCTTGAGAGTTAGGACTTACCTTCCTCATGCTAGCCTTTAACACATTACCAAAAATGTTAACACATTAAAAAATAATTATTCTCTATTAATTTAAGTCAATATTCACATCATCAAATCATATTTAATACTTTTAGATTTTTTAGCCAAAATTAATGAAAGATTCATAAATAATTATCCAGGTGTCTTACATCTCACCTCCCCTAAAAAGGAACACCATCCTCGGTGTTTCATATTCCATTCTTCTTTGGAATAACATAGGGAAAACATTCCTCATATCATGCTTTATTTCTCAAGTGACCTCCTTAGGCCAAAATTGCTTCAGTTGCACTTTAACCTATGAAATGGTTCTATTCTGAAGAGTAGTTTCCCTCCGATATAGAATTGGTAAAGGTTCATTTTGGTTCAACATGTACAAGATTCCAATTAATTAAATGAGTAGGATCAAATATATACTTTTTTAACAGAGACACATGAAATACATTATGATTTATAACATGAGATGGTAGTGCCAGTTGGTAGGCCAGTCACCCTACCCTAGCCAATATCTCAAATGACCCACAAAACAAAGGAGCTAGTTTAGAACAACTCCCTAACTTTAAGTATCTCTTATTTGTTTATACTTTCAAATAAACATGCTCCCTGACTTGAAACTCCTTAGTGGTTCTTTTCAAATCAACATAGATTTTTTGCTTATCCCACACCTCTTGCAAATTTTTTTTAATTTGTATTACCATCTTGATGCCAACCTAAGCTGCATATACCCCAATGATGCAGCCTAAGCCACATATACCCACAGTATGCAAATAAATTATATGTCACACTATGTGTGTACATGTCCCAGGAATTTCAAATATTCCTTTTCTTAGTAAAACCTTCACAAATGGAAGTTTAAGGCTCCTTAATTAAACTCTACATGGAAACATTCATTTAACTATCCACAAGTTATAACTTTGGGTTAATTTTCACCTCCAACGCTTATCAACCATACCCTAGTCTTTAGACCTTGGTTAAATTCAAACTTAACCCATAAAATATTAATCCACTTATTTCTATTATAATTTTTGTATAATAGAAATATCTCATAAACCAGACTTAAACCTTACCTTTCCACAATTCCACAAACCTTTGCACATACATGAATTCTATCCATAGTGCGTTAAATCTCGTCGTCGATCTCATTCCTCAATTTGACGGTTATTGCATCACCCGATCACTAACTAGATTAGCTGATCTCCACCATTGATCTGTCTCATCCGATCCAATGGCTATTGCTTCATCCGCTCACCAACAAACTTGGTTGATCACCATTGTTGATCAATCTCGCACCAACCAACGGTTATCACGCAATCTCGCACAGATATTTGCACAACTGATATCATATTGGAAGCATTCGAGAAAAGTGGTTTTTCTCTCTCTCTCGTTTGCAACGTGTCAACTGCTAAAGGTAATCACATGAAATTTTGAAAGACTGCTTACCACATTTAGGGCACGCGAGAAACTACTTACCCCTTGTGAATACCACTTTGTCCTTCTACTAACACGCAGTGTTAATATCCGCCATTCATCTTCTTTACTTTATTTCACGCGACTTATTCTTATCCGTCTATTGCACACAATCTTGTCTGCTGACAATGGTTCTTGAAAACTTGTTGGAAATAATACTGAGAGGGGGGGTGAATCAGTATTATTAAATCAATAAAATGTTTTCATTTCCATACTTAGATACATATACGCTACTTCATTCAAGGGAAACCGCGTGTATACGCAACTATGTCTAAAGCAACTAGCATATATCCAAAATACTTATGGTTCAGTTGATCCATTAAATGTTGATCTTTAGCTAGTGTATCAGAACTTCATTAACCATATGAACAGTAAGCAGGTGCAGCAAAACAGAACAGATCATCACACACAAGAAGCACACATGAACACCATGATATAAGGTGGAAACCCAATGTGGTTGAAAACCACCTACTGCAAGTCATCTCTATCTTCTTTCAATAAGATACTTCATTTTACAATATTTTGTATTGGTGCAGTCCTTTACCAGTACGTAGGCTTCTACCTGCAGAGGGCTACAACCGTCTCTCGTTTTCCAGACTCTCCTGGATGGGAGCTACAACCCCCTTAGCTCTTGTACTAGCTAAGATACTAGTACGTAGGCACCGACCTACAATCTTCTCTCCTCTAGGTACCATGTTTCATACATTTTCAGACTGGATACTCCTGAAGCACAACACTATAATCTGAAGGTCACGTTTCATCAAATTTTCATACTGGACCCATAACTATCATTGAAGATCAAAACAATCACTACTAGCATCATCAATCTCTGAATCACTGAAACACTGAAACCCTGTCAATCAACACAGTCACAGAACTCTGCAAAATCAATCAAAACCAACTGTATCATCAAAAACATGCATCAGAGTGCATACGCTACTTGGAAGTGCTGAATCTGCGTGTATACGTAACTTCATCAAGGTGAACCAGTGTATATGTCATTAATTACTTATTCATAACTTCTCTGCACTTCCTGACTTCAAACATAACCAGATCATTACATATACAAGGATAATATATGTGTTAGCACCTAGATCCAGTCCATTGGATCACATAAATATGAGTCATTATGATCTTGATCCATATTGGTTCTCATCCATCAATACACAATCATCCAACCAAGATATGCAAAATACTGACACCATTAAACTGTCATCAGAACTCATCAACAGTCAGAACCACCTGTAATTTCAGACATCATAGCTCAAATGGTATACGCTACTATTATGAATCAAACCCGCGTACATACGCGCTTTTTCCAAGGCCAACCCACGTACAGATCTAAAAATATTTTATTATAAATTTGCAGCTATACCAGGCATCAGTCATACTCATAACATTTATATTATATGCGTCAATATGCAGATCTAGAATAAGCATAATCAACCATATAAAGATAGTTCATTTCAAACCATTTGATCCCGATCTCTCCTTAGATCTTGTTCTCCATCAACCGGTGAGATCCCTCCATAGCTCAGATCAAGCAATGCATCATCAACCCATAACCTGCATACTGGATCTCATACTTCATCAGATATTCAAGACTTTCTGAATACTCTTGCCTAATGATCTTCTTCCCCTTTTATAGTCTTAGGCCTGGCTCAATACCACGGACCAAAACCATAATAAAACAATACCATCAACCCAATACTTGGGATCAACAATTATGGGTGCAATACCATGGACCAAAACCATAGGTCTAAATACCACGGACCCAAAAATAATCTTTCCGACATGTACGCGCTTTTCCATGCATGAAACTGCGTGTATACCCTACTTGGTATATAACGAACCTGCGTATACGCGACTTGGTATATAGTGAACCTGCGTATACCTGTGTGTATACCCTACTTGGTATATAGCAAACCTAAGTATACGCGACTTGGTATATAGTGAACCTGCGTGTATACCCTACTTGGTATATAGTGAACCTGCGTATATACTCTCTGTGTGAGTTGCCGTCAAGGACAACACTTGTCTCATAATGCCAACAATCTCCCCCTTTGGACTTGATGGCAAAGCTAACTTGTCATACTTAGAACTTGATCTTCTTATTCCTTTGAGCTGTCTTGCATCCCATGCATTTAGTCACATTTGTAGATTGATCTAGTTATATGTAAGTGAGATGTTCTTCTATGAGAGGGTTACCATCAAGTACAACACATGCATCATAATGCCAACAATCCCCCCCTTTGGACTTGATCGCAACAACACCAAATCACTCTCCCCCTTTGACATCAAGGGCTAAGGGTGGACCAAGATATTCTCTTTCCTTGATAAGCATTCTGCTGTCCATACTCCCCCTAAGTACCTGTTGAAATCTCCAAATGTGCTCCCCCTTTGTATATGCCAAAGTGTACCAATCTGTCCATGCTCCCCCTGAGTACATGCCAAGTCTCTGTACTGCTGAAGTGTGCTAATCATGCTCCCCCCGACTGTAGGCAAGATCTGCAAAAGATGTTCTTCAAGAAGAACCATGACTTAAGCATCATAAAAGACCTTCCTATCACCAAAAGACTCAATACATACATCCATCACCCATCCAAGTGGGGATCATCCACCCAACCAAGTGGGGATACATCAGAAATTTACATATGACAACCAAGTTCATTACATGTTCATCCCAGGCATAATGGGGAAACCAAAATAGGTCGTTACATGACCTTGAAACCATAAAAGAGATACCACAAAAAGAGATACATGACATAGAGACGAATTATCTAGAACAAGACTTATGAAAGTCACAAGCAGCAGCATCTTTCCATCATTATTCAGATCAGCAACCAAGATTTCCTTCTATTCACCCGCTGCCTCTGTTCCACCTAAAACCAACAACAGTTGTGAACTAGAACCAAAAGCTTCTAAGATAATGCCAACAATGCATTATTAGAAGATTATTTGCTCCCCCTGAACCTGTGCCAGATGGTCTCTGTCAGACCTATATCAGACTCTCTTCAACCAGAGTCTATCCTTGCTGATTTTCTTCATAACTCCATATACGCGACTGCACCTGCATAGATCGGCATATGTACACGGATCTTCCTCATTCAACTCGCGTACACCCATTTCCAGATCAGCAACCTGTAAATGTCCTGTAGAGTATAATTCATCAACCTATAACAAAGTATGTCTGCATCAATTCATCCTTTTGAACAGAATTCTGCATATACAAACTCATTCACATTCTATCATATGTGAGAAACACCATAGCCATCCAGATCTGCATGAACCAAGTATCATCAATTGGGAATATCTGCATCAATCAACATATGTTCAACCTATCATCATATAGGTAAGAACTCATCATCATCATGTCTCCAATAATGCAATTTTGAATAGCCAACAATCCTCATCCATATATGTGCCAAGAACAATAGGAATCCTGCATCATAACTGTAATATATGATCTTTATGCATATGACGACAACAGCATCAAGTAAAGAAGATGTGAATTCAAGCTTTGTACTTCTCCTCATGTAAGTATCATATATGCACCATCTAAGAATCAATCCACAAATATGATATGAACATCAACCATGTAACCACAAGAATCATATAATGGACAACTCATAACCACATCATAGCAAGATATATCATTTAGCCATATAGGCATCATCACCAAGGACTATTAACCATAATGCCAACAATGAATTATTAAAGGCATATGATTCCCCTCAACCTGTGCCATATGTTAGATCTGATCATGCATATATCAGCAATAAGCATCAAGACATCATCATCATCAAGTTATGATCAAAACACTTCTAAACATCTTACAAGTATCAAAAACATTTTCACACATCCTCAGCAGAGCAAATAATGGACTGAATCATATCAGATCCTTTTTTCTGAGCCTGTCCCCACTGCTTTTCCTCAGGCTGACATATACGCGACTTTGCAGTGTCTAACTCGCGTATATACACGACTTCCCTTTATGAAACTTGCGTATGAGATTCAGGACACTAAAGTTTTATACTTTCAGCTCCCTCTGAGTTTGTTATGTCTGTGTTGTGTTGTATCTGAGTACATTGTGCTGTGCCACATATTTCTGACTGTACTTCCTTCTTCTTCCATATCTTCAAGTGTGATGATGTTTTCTCCTTTTGGTGTGATGTCCGTACTTTGTTCCTGCATTCCTTTGCTATATGTCCAAGCTTGTTACATGCATAACATCTCACATGTTTCATATTCCTCTTGTAACAATTAGCAGCTTTGTGACCAAACATATTGCAAGAAAAACAATATCCATTGAAGTACCTGGAATGTGATGATCTTTCTGTGTGATGATCTTGAACCATCCTTCTTCTGCATCTAGCTGCAACACGTCCAAGATTATGACATTCATAACATTCAATATTATTCATTTGAGTAAATGGCCGACCATAGTTAGGAGTAAGATATTTTCTTTGAAGAATCTCTTTCCTTGATTGTTGATGAGGTTGACCTCTCATCTCCTTGTTGATCATTTTGGATTTCTCTTTAGAGTTCCTTGCCTCACCTTGTGAACTAGATTCACCTTCAACAGATTCATGAAAACCAAGACCAGTCTTGATAGCAGGAGACCTTTGACTACTAAGAATATCATCCAAGGCTTTAGTACTATCTTGAAATCGTAACAGTTTATCCTTTTCTTCTAATTTACCTTTCAAGATATTTAGCTCAACTTGACGTTGTTCTTCCTTTTCTAGACATTGCTTCTTCATGTCTTCTTCAACTTTCCTTCCTTCTTTCAACTGATGCCTCAGTTTGAGAATCTTCTTTTCTTGTTCTTCATTCAGATCCTGCTACATTTGACGAATTCTGAAGGCACATTCCAGCTGAGATTTTAAGCTGATAACTTCATTTTCCTATTTTTCAATAGCTTGGAGTAGATCTTTATTTTGCTTCTTTGATTCTTCAAGATCTTCCTTTAGCGAGCGGATCGTGGCTTCAAGACTTTCATAATAAATGGATCTATCTCTGAGTTTCTTGATGATTGTGTCTTTCTCATTGAATTCATTTCTTAATGATGTCACTTCATCCTGCAACTTTTGATATTTTTCCTTGAATAGCTTCCTTACCTTGTTACCTTCCTCACGTTGAGCCTTTAGTCTGGTAACAACTTCTTTGATGGCACCATCCTTTATGTTCAGTAGATCTTCTTGATCTCTGATTTTGTTAGTCAAGCTTTTAAATTCTTCCTCTATTTGATATCTTTCTTGCTCACCCATAAGAGCACATTCAGTTGTTTCGCTATCACTTTCATATTTTCCAAATGGATAGATATCTGGAACATCAGAGGATTACAAATTCATACCTGATAGTTCATCTTCATTCTGAAATGATTCTGAATCTGATTCTGAATCTTAAGAGCTTCTTACACCTAATCCCCAATCAATTCTCCCACTGTCATAGTTCTTCTGAGATGTCTTCTTCCGCTTATGTGCTTTCTTCTTAAGCTTCTTTCCCATTGTTTCACAGATCTCCTTTAAGCGATCAAGCCTCTACCAAAGGACCTACTCTGATATCAATTGTTGGAAATAATACTGAGAGGGGGAGTGAATCAGTATTATTAAATCAATAAAACTTTTTCATTTCCATACTTAGATACATATACGCTACTTCATTCAAGGGAAACCGCGTGTATATGCAACTGTGTCTAAAGCAACTAGCGTATATCCAAAATACTTATGATTCAGTTAATCCATTAAATGTTGATCTTTAGTTAGTGTATCATAACTTCATTAACCATATGAACAGTAAGTAGGTGCAGTAAAACAGAACAGATCATCACACACAAGAAGCACACATGAACACCATGATATAAGGTGGAAACCCAATGTGGGTGAAAACCACCTGCTGCAAGTCGTCTCTATCTTCTTTCAATAAGATACTTCATTTTACAATATTTTGTACTGGTGCAGTACTTTACCAGTACGCAGGCTTCTACCTACAGAGGGCTACAACCCTCTCTCATTTTCCAGACTCTCCTGGATGGGAGCTACAACCCCCTTAGCTCTTGTACTAGCTAAGATACTAGTACGTAGGCACCGGTGTACAATCTTCTCTCCTCCAGGTACCACGTTTCATACATTTTCAGACTGGATACTCTTGAAGCACAACACTATAATCTGAAGGTCATGTTTCATCAAATTTTCATACTGGACCCATAACTATCATTGAAGCTCAAAACAATCACTACTAGCATCATCAATCTCTGAATCACTGAAACATTGAAACCCTGTCAATCAACACAGTCACAGAACTCTGCAAAATCAATCAAAACCAACTGTATCATCAAAAACATGCATCAGAGTGCATACGCTACTTGGAAGTGTTGAATCTGCGTGTATACGCAACTTCATCAAGGTGAACCAGCGTATATGTCATTAATTACTTATTCATAACTTCTTTGCACTTCGTGACTTCAGACGTAACCAGATCATTACATATACAAGGATAATATATGTGTTAGCACCCAGATCTAGTCCATCGGATCACATAAATATGAGTCATTATGATCTTGATCCATATTGGTTCTCATCCATCATTACACAATCATCCAACCAAGGTATGCAGAATACTGACACCATTAAACTGTCATCAGAACTCATCAACAGTCAGAACCACCTGTAACTTCAGACATCATAGCTCAAATGGTATACGCTACTATGATGAATCAAACCCGCGTACATACGCGCTTTTTCCAAGGCCAACCCGCGTACAGATCTAAAAATATTTTCTTATAAATTTGCAGCTGTACCAGACATTAGTCATACTCATAACATTTATATTATATGCGTCACTATGCAGATCTAGAATAAGCATAATCAACCATATAAAGATAGTTCATTTCAAACCATTTGATCCCGATCTCTCCTTAGATCTTGTTCTCCATCAACCGGTGAGATCCCTCCTTAGCTCAGATCAAGCAATGCATCATCAACCCATAACCTGCATACTGGGTCTCATACTTCATCAGATATTCAAGACTTTCTGAATACTCTTGCCTAATGATCTTCTTCTCATTTTATAGTCTTAGGCCTTGCTCAATACCACAGATCAAAACCATAATAAAACAATACCATCGACCCAATACTTGGGATCAACACTTATGGGTGCAATACCACGGACCAAAACCATAGGTCTAAATACCACAGACCCAAAAATAAGCTTTCCGACATGTATGCGCTTTTCCGTGCATGAAACTGCTTGTATACCCTACTTGGTATATAGCGAACCTGCGTATACATGACTTGGTATATAGTGAACCTGCGTATACCTGTGTGTATACCCTACTTGGTATATAGTGAACCTGAGTATACGCGACTTGGTATATAGTGAACCTGCGAGTATACCCTACTTGGTATATAGTGAACCTGCGTATATACTCTCTGTGTGAGTTGCCATCAAGGACAACACTTGTCTCATAATGCCAACAAAACTGTTACATTCTTTTGGTTCTTAATGTGTAATCACCCATTCGTCTTTTTGCCTGTGTATTTGTCTTCACCTCACAATCTTCACTTGTTCTGATCTTGATCTCTGCTCGTGCCTTTATGCTTCCTTCACCTTCACCGTAAGATTAAAGGCTTTCTTAATACTATCTGTGTGTAAAACCATAACACTCCTCTCTGCACTTCTTCTCTGATTCTGCACACCTGCAACCTACGTTACGCAAAATTACTCAAGTTCACACAACTTATAATTCAAATACACATCACACAAACTTAGGATCAATTTATCTGTATTAATAAACAACCATTATATAGGAATTTCTTCCTTGACCTGATTTTCAATATCAGTGGCCTTTCCTTTCCTGCCCATAAGCCTAAATGACTAACTCTCTGACTCCTGACTGACTGACTGACTCTCTACCAGACTACTATGCCTGTTAGGCTTACATTTATACAAAAGGTTTTGTTTGACCAATTCTGGTTCAAATACTTAATCTATTGAACTAAATCTTGAATATCCTCTAAGTCCACTTTTAACTCCAGTAATCCCTAAGAATCTTGTCTAGTTCCATGAATCATGACACCACTTTCTAGTCTAATACTTATAATTGATTTCCAACTCTCTCATCATCACTCATCATCACTCATGTTCTCCTACATTTATGAGCATTTACAAATATCCTCACAATATCTAATTAATTCCTATTCTAATCACTCAAAACATTAATAATTACATTAATTTGATACATAGGAATCCAACTTCCATGAAAACACAAGACCTCCTAGGTTAACTAGAACATAATGGAATTGCTGAGTTGAATGCTCTTGCATCAGACTCCCAATGTTAAAATAATGATGGTCTCGTGATCATGTTCTTCCGACCTTTGTCTTCCTGGATCCCATACTTTGTTCTGCAATTTGTCTTTGGTTGTTGCTATTGTTTGTTGTTGTTCTCCAGGTTTCCACAATTTATGTTTCTTTGCCCCACTAGCTATGCTTTCACAGCCTATTTTTGTCTTTCTCTCTCTGCTGCTTGAACTTCTTACTACTTCTTTTTTCTGAGGCACCTTTATCATCAATCTTATTATTCTTTCAATCTCTATGTCCAATTTATCTTCTGACTGATAATTACTTTGCCATTTGTTGTTGTACTCTATTCACTCATCTTCAAACTAATGTTTACTGTCTTCTCCTTGAAGTTGTTGGATTTTTACTACAGCCCTTTCATCCTTACCTTCTTGTGATTTTCCGAACAACCTCTATTTAATATCTATAAATTTACCTTCAAAAAGTAAATTGTCCTCCAATTTCCTTTATACTTGATTTCCCTCAAATACATCACATGATGTTCATTAGTTCTAGTATATTTTCCTTCCTCTTCCTTGACAACCCTCAGTAATTGTCCTTCAATTCCTTGACTGATTCTAATAATCAATTTAACTTCTTCAAGCACAGTAACTTCATGCTTTTCATCTTCTTCATCATTATGTCTGACCTGGCAACTTACAGTCTTCTTCAGTTCTAAAACTGACTCTTCAACTTGAAACATGTCTGTCTCATTTTCATCAAGTCCTTTATTCATAAAACAATTATCATAATTAATAATATAAGGCCCTTTTACCTCTTCTTCCTTTTCTGGCAACATCTCAGTATGCTGCTCTAAGTTTTCCTCTTTTATCAACACATCAGTATGCTGATTCTTCAAAAACATTTCTAAAGGACTCTCGAAACTGTCAACAAGTATCTCTTCCAGACCATCTGCTTCAATGATGTCTTTTTGCTCTTGTCCACTGTAGTGAACTCCTTCCTCTGCAATCATACTGTCATACTCTGAGTTTTCCAGCAAACATTCCAACAATTCAATTTCTCTTTGACACTTCATAAGTACTTCATCATCACTTACAATGTGTGCATTTATACAAAAATTATCAATTTGAAAATTACAAGGTTCAACAATATCAATTGTTGCTTCACATATCAGCTCTTTAGACTGATTCTCATCTCCTTCTTTCACAAGAAATTCTTCTTGGATTGTAACAACTTCAAACATCAATGCATTACTAAATTCTTTTTGGTGCAATAATTCACTATTTTTCCCATTTAAGACACAGTATCCATCCTTCTTTACTTCGGAGTATTCATCTTCTAAAAGATACTCTTCCATACTTTTGACAGCTTCAAAACACTACTCATCCTCTGCAAAACCTTCCTTTGTTAGTGACCAATCATCATATGTCCTTTCTCCCTTTGCTAAATCTTTAGCATAGACTTCTTCTTTCTTAACATATTTTAGTAGATGTCCTTCTTCTTCAATACATTTTGCCTTGTTGTCCCTCTATAACCCTTCTTCCAAAGCTATCCTTGTTTCATCATCTACATTAATATTCTCCTGCATTTGTTCTTCATCAATAACATTAATCAAATTCATTAGATTACCTCTCTCAGACAATATTCCTTCATTCTTCATCAGAATAAGATCCTGATCTTCCATCTCTGTGAAAACTTCAAATGACTGTCTTTTCTCATTAAGTAACTCATCCATCGACTCCTCCTACTATAACCAGTCAAATTCTTCATCCTCTGAGAAATTTTCTTTGTCACCTTTTACTTCAAGATCTTCATCCATCCTGAAGACATCTTCACAAAGTTGCTTTTCTCCTGCAATACCTGCAATCATACACAAACTATCAGTTTTAAAAACATAAGACCTTGTGGTCTCACTTGATGCTTCAGTCATCATATCTCCTTGTTGTCTTGAATTCTTGTAATAATTCATAAGATCTTCAACAAATCTCTAGTCTTCATCCTTACCTAGAACTTCACCTTGTTCTACTTCACAAATGGAAACTTCCATTTCCAACTCAGCTTCTTTGAGTTTTTCTGCCAGCCACTTCACTTGCCTATGTTGTAGCCTTCTCTGTAACTTAGACCACTTCACTGCCTTTTTCCTCAAGACCCAACCTTGTCTTCGTTTTTCCTCTAGTATCATCCTTAATACATTGAGTTGTTATTTTAACTCTACAATCTCCTTGTCATGCTCTTCTTGGCTCATTCTCTTGTCATTTGCCTTGGCATCCTCCTTCTTCACTTTTCTTCTACTGTGGTCTTCCTTAGAGCCGTTGTTTTCTCTGTTGTGACTACCAATAGTCATCTTCTTATCTATATTCATGAGTTCCTCACTCACTTACTATGAGTTGCATTAAAGCCTTTGCAACAACAAGTCCTTCCTGCTTCCACTTACCTCACCAAGCTCTCTTCTATACTTGGTCTTTTGGCAACCACTTGGTTCTCTATTCTCTCGAACCTCTTTGAGCACTTCTCTTTGCTCCTTCTAGGCTTCAATTCATCTACACCTTTTAAGAACACAACTATCCTCTTGTATTTCAATCACCATGAAATACTAGGTTCTTACCAGCTCTTCTTTCACTCAGAAATTCTTACAAGCTTCTTCATCCCATAGAAATTCTACCCACATCCTTTGTGGAATTTCCTTTATGATCTTCCCATGAGCTGCAACAAAACCTCTATAGTAACAAGTCTCCTTCTTGCTACACATGCCTCACTAAGCTTCTCTCCTTTGAGCCTAGTCTTTTGGCATCTCTTTGGTTCTCTCCTCTAGAACCAATTGAGCACTCCTTGGTTTAGGTTGTTGCAATCTTCTCACCTTCTTATGTCGCTGCCTTCAAGACCTCTACATGATCTTGTTCTACCATTCACTTGCACTTTGAATGGATTGTTCTCTGTTTCTTTGCATTTACGAATTCTACTACACTTTATCTTCATGTGCCTATTGCTTGTCATATTTAAAATCTGATCTCCTCTTGCCCACATACACACCTTCAAAACATAACTCTGTTCTAAGTTTTCTCAAAGAATTCTTACACATGGAATTTCCTTGTTCTGCTTTGATACCAAATGATGCCAACCTAACCTGCATATATGCCAATGATGCAGCCTAAACCGCATATACCCACAGTATGCAAATAAATTGTATGTCACACTATGTGTGTACATGTCCCAAGAATTTAAAATATTCCTTGTCTTAGTAAAGCCTTCACAAATGGAGGTTTAAGGCTCCTTAATTAAACTCTACACGGAAACATTCATTTAACTATCCACAGGTTATAACTTTGGGTTACTTTTCACCTCTGACGCTTATCAACCATACCCTAGTCTTTAGACTTTGGTTAAATTCAAACTTAACCCATAAAACTTTAATCTGCTTATTTCTATTATAATTTCCGTATAATAGAAATATCTCATAAACCACACTCAAACCTTACCTTTCAACCATTCCACAAACCTTTGCACATATATCGATGCTCTCCTTAGTGCGATAAATATTTGTCGTCAATCTCATTCCTCGATCCAACGGTTATCGCATCACCCGATCGCTAACTAGCTTAGACGATCTCCATTGTTGATCTGTCTCATATGATCCAATGACTATCGCATCATCTTCTTGCCAAAAAACTTGGCTGATCACCACCGTTGATCAATTCTGCGTGATCCAATGGTTATAGCGCAATCTCACGCAGATATTTGTATGACCGATATCAAATTGGAAGCACGAGAGAAAAGTTGTTTTTCTCTCTCTCTCGTTTGCTAGGTGTTAACTGCTAAACGTAATCACGTGAAATTTTGAAAGATCTCTTACCACCTTTAGGGTGTGTGAGAAACTACTTACCCCTTGTGAATATGACTCCATCCTTCTACTAACACATGGTGTTAATCTCCGCCATTCATCTTCTTAACTTTATTTCGCGCGACTTAATCTTATCCATCTATCGCACACATTCTCGCCTGTTAATTTGATGGATCCCGTGGTTCCTAAACATTGTTACGTTCTTTTAGTTCTTAATGTGTAATCGCCTATTTGTCTTTCTGCCTGTGTATTTGTCTTCACCTCACGATCTTCACTTGTTCTGATCTCGATCTCGACTTGCGCCTTTATGCTTCCTTCACCTTCGATGTAACATTAAAGGCTTTCTCAATATTGTGTGTGTGTAAAACCATAACACTCCTCTCTGCACTTTTTCTCTGATTCTGCACACCTGCAACCTACGTTACGCAGAATTACTCAAGTTCACACACAACTTATAATTCAAATACACATCACAGAAACTTAGAATTGAGTTATCTGTATTAATAAACAACCATTACACATGAGTTTCTTCTTTGACCTGATTTTCAGTATCAGTGGCCTTTCCTTTCCTGCCCGTAGGCCTAAATGACTGACACTCTGACTCCTGACTGACTGACTGACTCTCTACCAGACTATTGTGCCTTTTAGGCTTACATTTATACAAAAGGTTCTGTTTAACCAATTCTAGTTCAGATCCTTAATCTGCTGAACTAAATCCTGAATATCCTCTAAGTCCAATTTTAACTCTATTAATCCCTAAGAATCCTCTCTAGTTCCACGAATCATGACACCACTTTCTAGTCTAAGACTTATAATTGATTTCCAACTCTCTCATGATCACTCATGATCACTCATGTTCTCCTACATTCGAGAGAATTTACAAATATCCTCATAATATCTAATTAATTCCTATTCTAATCACTCAAAACATTAATAATTACATTAATTTGATACATAGGAATCCAACTTCCTTGAAAACACAAGACTCCCTAAGTTAACTAGAACATAATGAAATTATTGAGGTGAATGCTCCTGCATCACATCTCCTCCATCTCTTGTAGCAAGTCTGGTCCCAATACTACTTTATCGTCAAGTAAACTCTAACTTAAAGGAACGTGACATTTTCTCCCACATAAGGTTGCGAAGGGGCTCTACTTCAATGACACTTGATACCATTGTTATAGGTGAACTCTACCATGTGTAAATAATCCTCCCATTTTGTAGGTTGGTTCATTACATACATATGTAGCATGTCCTCAAGAACTTGATTAACTCCTTTTGTCTGTCCATCAATATGTGGATGGTATGCAATGATAAAGACTAGTTGTGTACCCATCCCAGTAAATAGTGACCTTGAGAAATCTAAGGTCAACTTCACATCTCTGTCTCATATAACTATTTTAGGAATCTTGTGAAGCCCGAAATTTTCCTACATGGAGATTTAAACCAAATTTTTAGCGTTTTATATGGATTTCATAGGGTCAAAAGGGGCATATTTTATTGATTTATCCACCACCACCATAATTTATTCATGTTGTTTTCGTGTTCAGGGAAACCCAGTAATAAAATATAGGGAGATCACCTCCCATTTTCACTTTGGTATAGGTAAGGGATTCGATAGTATAGAAAAGTGTTGATGTTTTCATTTTCACTTGTTGAAATTCTTGGCATGAAGCTAAATATTCGGGCACTTCCCTCTTCATCCCATACTAAAAGAACTCTTTTTTAAAGAGCTATGTTCATTTTTTGATAACCTGAATAATGTGAAAAAGGTTTCTTTTGATGTTCATCTAGTACCAATCTTTTAAGTTTTCCTGATTTGGAATACAGAATATGGTTTTAAATGCTAACAACCTACATTTACTGATTTCATAACCATTCCATGTATCTTGATCAGCTTCAGTTTCCATATTTTCGCGTATCTGATTATAAGTATGATATGTTATCATCGCCTCCTTAATATGTTGTAGAAGGTCTGTTTATATTTGACTTACTCTTATTTCATACACTTTCTTTAAACTTCAACTTAAGGCATCTGCCACTTTTTTTTATTTCCCCTTTATGTGTTTAATGTTGAAATCATACTCACTCAAGAAGGACATCCACCTGGCTTTCCTGGCATTCATATCAGGTTGACTGAAAAGAAAAAAAAAACAAAAAATAAATAAATAAATAAATAAAAATAAAAAAAATAGACTTACATGATTGGTAATTAAAGTGAAGTTTCTTCGAAATAAATAATCCCTCCACATTTTTATATGGTGAATTACATTCCAAGTCTTAAACTGCATAATTCTTCTCATGTTCCTTCAATTAACTGGACTCATAGACCACTACATGCCCTTCCTACATAAGCACACCTCCTAGACCTTCTAGGCATGTGTATGTACATACCTCAAAGTCTTTTTCTAGATCTGCTAGTTTTAGAACTAGAGCAACAGTAAATAAATGTTTCAACCTCTTAAAGGTTTTTTACACTTTTGTGTCAATTCAAATTTTACCCCTTCCTTTTGTAAATAGGTTATAAGATATGCCAATGAGGAGAATCCTTCTATCAATCTGGGGTAGTAACTAGTAATTCTCATGAACAATTTTATATCAATTATGTTTTTAGAAACTAGCTAGTCAACAATGGCATTCACTTTCACAAGATCCACTGTTATCCCTTATTTTGAAATTACATGGATAAGATATTTTATCTTATCATAGAAAAAAACACATTTGTTAAATTTTACATACAACTATTGTTATCACAATGCTTTTAGATTTTGTTTTTGTTCTTCTAGTGTCTTGGAATATATTAGTACATCATCTATAAATATCAACACAAACCTATCTAAAAATTTGTTGAACACATTGTTCATCAAGCACATGAAAGTGGCAAGTGCATTTGTAAGTTCAAAGGGTAACTCAATGAATTCATAATATGCATGCCTGGTTGGAAAAGTTACTTTTAGTATGTCCTCCTCTTTTGTTCCTCAACTAGTGATATCCAGATCTAAGGTATATTTTGGAGAATATAGCTTCCCCCTTGACTTGGTTGAATAAATCATCAATGTGAGGTAAGGTATACTTATTTTTTACTGCTAATTTGTTCAGCTAGTGATAATCAATGCAATTTGAACAACCCATTAGCTCATCTTGTGCCATAGAAACCTCTTTTATGTGGAAGCTAACTCACTCGTAATACAAGTGTCTGTGTCTTTCACATGGATTGAAGTAGGAATATATATAGAATTATGATGAAATATCTGTAACCATGTTTGGCAGTGTGGAATTGTAAAAGATTGAAGAAAAATTATTCAATTTGAACAATTGTATGAGTTGGGCTTGATCCTATACATTGATCAAATCCTAGAAAAAGGAAATCGGTACACATAGAATCTCTTGCTAGTCAAAGATAATCCAATGTGCACCTCATTTGTGCTTTATTAAGTAGATTCTAATGGGAATAAAGTTAAGGATGAAGTGATCAAGAAGTAACTATTTTCCAATGTGGTAAAGAGTTCAAGAAGGGATATTGAATTTAGATTACTTGTGGGGATGGGGTGAGATCACCATGTTTTACTAATGTAAGTGAGGACATGAATATTCTTACTATTTTATTTTAAATACGAGTGAAGGCAATATGTGCACTCTTCCTTGCTTAAGTTTATATTTTGTTCATTTATGTGAGGAAGTTAGTTTCTTACAACCATTCTCCAATGTTTATTCTTATGTTAATGTTGTGTCAACATTCTTTTATACTTATATTTTATCGGGGGATTTTGTGGAAATTGGAAGAGGTGATGTAATGACCCACCTATAGCTGTAAATAAAATACAAGTATTAGCATACATATGAGGCCTCCATACGATAGCTACGTATGCATGGACCCATATGTAACACACTATATATATATATATATATATATATATATATATATATATATATATATATATATATATATATATAATAAACCCTCAAACGAACAGAAAATGTTAGTTTTAATGTTTAAAATTTTAATTTGTAAATTAAAATTTATGAAATTAAATAAAATTAATTAAATTAAAATTATAAATTAAATAAATTAAATTAAATCATTAAAATAAATAAATAAACTTTATTAAATCAAATTTAGATATTCGAATAAAATCACCAAATCAAATCAGATTTTGTTTATAAAATCAACATGTATCAAAATTAGGACACGGAGATGGAGGAAGTCGGTGAACAGAGACTTATAAGAAGGAAGGGGCGGTTGGAGGAAGGGGGGTCGAAAGGAGGAGGAAAATTTGTAACACAAAGTTTTTCAACAGAAAAGACTGAGCCTTGTTTGTTCTGAAGTTTTTGGGCACGGGGGAACAGAGTGCAGCAATTGAGAAGCATTTTGGACTGAGTACCTAGGTTGTACTTAGTTTGGCTGGGAGGTTATGGTCTTTTGGTAACGGGAGTGAGAGCTGGAGCAATTCTGAAGCCTCTTCATCCGCAGGAAACCAGGTAGGTACTTCTCATCAAATCAATCAATTTGATATATGAAATTTTGTTAAATTTCAGAGCATTTTCATAAAGATTTCATATCTTGTTTAGAGTAAAAAGCCGTTTAAATTATTTTCAGTCCTTACAGGCGAGAAGTCTAGATTTTGGGTTCTTCTACTAGTTTTGAAGGTGGAAGAGGTGGAAATTCTCCCCAACCTACCCTTGGGACCTTTGACAATTTAAGTGAGGAAGTTGGAACTTTACCAATGCTCTCATGCCCTTACTTTAGTATCTTGTCAATGATGGGGATAATGGTACCTTGTTGACACTCTCACGTACTTCAATTATTTAACCTCCCAATTTGAGTGAGGAAGTTGGTACCTTCACAACTCTTCATTATGCTTAAGTTGATACCTTGCTAGTTATATTCCTAATATGGAATGCAATATCTACCTCATCCTCTCACTCTTACATTGGTATGTTGTCATTGTGTGTAAAGAAGTCAGTGCCTTGCTAACACTCTCTCACACTTATAACAAAACCTTACTAGTGCTCAATGGATTTCCTCACACTTCCCCTAGTTCCTAGGACGAAAGGCCATATTCAGCTTAGTCTCTAACTCTTAGGTTGGTACTTTACCAATGTATGTGAACAAGTTAGTACCTTACAATTACTCTCCAATGTTTACACCAATATTAAGTGTATTTCTTTGTTCTTCCTTTGGCTCCTATAATGAAAGATCATATTCCCCTCACCCTTCTCTACTTAAATTGATAAGTTGTCATTTGTGCAAAACAATAGCACATTGTCAACACCCTCATGTACTTATTTCAATATCTTTCAAATTTATGTCATGACATTGGTTTTCTTTCACTTCTCTTAGTTCTCAAATAGAAATCAATGCCATTAATCACAATAATCATTCTGAATCATCTCATACTCCAAAATTAAACTAATACATTTAGGATTTAAAGATATTTATACTTTGTTAAAAAATTATATTAATATTTTACCAATTTAATACCTTGACAATTTAAAGATATTTAAAAAATATATATTAATATATTGATATAGATATTTTTTAATATAATTAATTGTATAAAACTTAATAAAATAAACGCCACTTTCTTTTTAAACCAAATATACTTTCAAGATATTATATTACTAAAATTTACCCAACCAAATTATCCCTTAATCTTTATAAGAATTATATAGTAACCTTTAACGAATATTTCTTTTGTCCAAGCAGTAACCTGATTTACTTTTGTTTCCATGACTAAAGCAGTTTCCAACGTGGATGGTCTCTCGGAATAAAATAAACATGATACGCGGCTGAGGTAACCAAATACTAAAGTTAAGGCAGATAATTCAGTGTACTGTGATATAATATAAAATGGGAGTATAAAATAAAGTGAAATAGAATGAGATTTGTTGGTCTGCCTTTTTTTTTTTTTTTTTTCCCTCCGTATTGCAGCTTTCTTTTCCTCCCGAGCATAATTCCCTCTGGCATATCTTTCTCTAATTTTGCTCCAGAAACATGGAATATATAACGTCAGCGGACTGTAGAAATTATCCGTAAAATTGCATCATCCATGTTGTTTGAAGCAATCCATTTGACTATTCCTCAATCATGAGTTCGACAGAGGATTACCCAACAAAGCTTCATTTATTCATACTTAAAATTTATACCATTTTTATTAAAAGCGCTATTTGTTAATAAAAAAATTAATTATTCGTTAATAAAGAATAAAGTATTATAAAATGTAATATTTAAATCATTTTGTAAGTTAATTAGGATTCAAATTACATGTATTTTGAAAGAGGAAAAAACACTATTTTCAAATGCTCAAATCCCATTACTTCAAATTAAAGTAAAATATAAGTTTCCAATACAATTTATAAGGAATAGATAATGTTGATTTAGAATATGATTAAAATTTTTTATATGGTATAAAGGGTTAAATGGTTAAGAGTATGTGTCATAGTAAGAGGTAGCAAATTTAAATTTAGAAAGCAGCAGAATATGTATATTTATATAGATTTTAGCAATAATTTATATGTTTTTATAGATTTTAGTAGTTAAATTACTACATAGAGATAGATTTTTTATTTCACAAATTGCTGCATGTAGATGAATCCTTTATATTATTAAAGAGGTCTTATAAACCATTTTGTTGTCTAACTTGGCCAGATGTCAAAATTGGTTTATTATTTATTTATATAACTTTGTTACTTCACTGTCTCACTAGAGGACCCAGATATATGTAAAGAATAAAATAGGTGTGAGGGCGTGAAGGGACAGGTGTTCCATCCCTAACTATGGGCAGATGTCCCATCACTAACTCCGCCATCTGAAATTTTTGTGTTTAAAATTAATTTGCAAATAATCCCACCAATATCACTATTATTACTGTAAATTAAACTTTGTTTGGAAAAATACCATGCCCAAGGCAAAGGAGTCTCCCTAGAGCTAGAATCTCCTTTTGTCTTGTGAGATCGACCTGTCCTGAGCACCGAATGCCTTACACCAAAGCTTCAACAAAGTGGACAGACCGCAAAAAACTTTGCCACGGTGTATTGAATGGATTTCCTGGGAAGTGCAAACGCTTGAGGAATTACGTAAGCGAGTTGCCACGTGAGAGAAACGCTAACGAAGTAGAACAGTGACTGTGTGAATGGAAAGGAATTGAAATGCATACAAAATTAGACAACCAACACGATGCCAAGATTGGCCGCGGGATTGAAATGTCGTTGTCAGTGAATTACTATGAGGAGCGATTTACTTAAAAATTAAAACTGCCTATCTGAAAAGGAAAGGACGACGAGAGGGAGTCACCGAAAAAAAAAATGCGACTGCCATGATTTGATCTTGATGAGGGGTTCCAGCAAACGAGGGGCTCCAGCAACGACAAAGTAGGTAGGACCATTGTCTTCAATACGGGCTGCAAATCTTCATGATACGGCAACTAGACCGTTCAAGAATATCATTTTAATTTTCTTCCACAGTGATGTCCGAAGGCGTGGAGTTAAAACTAGAATATTTGCAAATGGTGGTTGATGTAATCATTACAAATTCTCGTTGAAGGGTTACTACTATTTTGATTGGTAAAACAATTTTTAGTTGTTGGCTAGAAGAATTCCTCCTCAAGGGGTATTCAGAGGGATAATTCAAAGGTGAAAGGTAAATGGCTTTAAGAGCATTGGTAAATGATACAATCAAGAGGTTTTGTATATATTACATTGTACGGAAATTTATGATTCATGAAAAGTGTTTATAATAAAGTAGCGATAGTGAATTAAAATTCAATGTGTTTTTAAGGCAGTTTGTCTGGGGGGATAGGTTATGTTTTCGGATTTATTTAAGTATTTATATTGAATCTTCCGATATAATATGATACCTAAGTTATTTGTTAAAGGAAAAATTAGAAAAAGATAAATTTGTGAAGAAGTAAAGCATAAGTAGCAAGAGATAGTGGGCATAGGAAGGGCTTGTAATTTGTTGGGAATTTAGTAAAGCAATTTTAAATGCTTGGTGTACTTGTATTGTAAGGGGGTACATAATTTTTTGCATTCGATACCAATTTTTTTTGTTGTTGTTAAAGTTGTAACAATCGAGTGATATAACACCCATGCCCATCTAAAGTGATGTAAACATATGTACTTGTTATTAGGCTGGTGAGTTGGATATATATTGTGGGCTTGCATGCCTTTCTGTTTACGACATGTGGCCTGCGTACCTATATAGATATGTTATATACATGATGGGGCTAGCGTACACAGACATATGTGACAGTTTAGAGAAAGATTTCGGCGAAAATCACATGGAATCTCATTTGTCGACGCGTTTCGAACCAACCAGTGTGGTTCATCGTCAGGACAAGTTGACAGTGTTGGTTAAGTGGTTAGAGGGTCCAAATTCTAATACAATGTATTTGTAAATATTTTAATAATAATAAAAATATATTGGTTGTGGAGCCCATTCAATGGTCAGAGTATGGCGAGTGTGCCACTTTATGGTGACAGGGAACAAAGTGTTGGCGATAGATGTCACTAAGAAAGGCACATGGGGCCCATGTGGCGTCAAGAGCGCCACATGGCAGAGGTAACCATGTAGTGGGAAAAGCATATAGATATACTTACCATTGCCATTATTTATTCATTGTTATAATGATGATATGATCATCACTCTTATGAGGATGGTGGTTCGGTCTAGAGCAACCAATTGGTGAGCCCTGAGCTTCGATTCTAGAGTAGCTAGGAGTTATGGTATTTTGATGACCTGGAGGGTGCCTCGAGACCTGGAGTCGCATGGTTGTGGCTTAAGGCCTTCGCAACTATCATGGAGGGTTCTTGGAGCCTTTGACAACATGATCATTGGGTTGGCACCTTGGCCATGGATGTATGGATGTTTTCAGTTTTTGTTTCCCATGGAGTTGTAGCCCTAACTTGGGGGTAACCCCTCGTTGGAATTCTTGAACAATGTGGAACATGGACAACACATAGCGAGTCGGTCTTTTATACAATAAGTTCCTTTGCACCCTATTGTGCTAGATTGTATGTAATTATTATATGTGCCATAGTGCCATGTGTTTATTATGTTGTATTTTATTTATAGAATTGTAATCTAAAACCCTCGGTTTAAGGGTTTTATGTTAAAATATTTATAATCCCCTTTGTACTTTGTTATGCATGATTATTTTGGGGGTGTGTGTGTGTGTGTGTGTGTAGTTGCTTAATGTGAGGATAAATAACCCTTGTGTCATCTTAAGATATTATCCTATTGTTATAAAATATTTTATGCGTAATTGGATAAAGGTATTATCGTGTACGAATTACCATACTATATTAATATAAATTGGCCATACATTTATCGAGTTTTGTTGATTATGATTTTGTATTTAAACCATGATTGTTGTGTTAATTTTTCGTTAGATATACACATTTTTAGTAAATGCAAGCAAGGTTATTAGCAATTGAATTGGTGAATTAATTTATTTATGTGCTTTTGCATGATTATTTGTAAATTAATTGAGAAACTTTTGGTTGTGGATACATGTTGCTGCCTAGATGGAGGTTAGGGACATTACAAGTGATATGCAACTATTTCCATAGGTGTTTTGTAAGCCATGTTAATTCATGCCTACGTCGATTGGTGTTGTAGCATATGTAATCATGTAACATTCATTTTTCTTATGCTTATCCTGGACATGATATCAAGTTGTAGAATTAAACACCCAAATAGGTACGAGGGTGGCAAGTGTACTCATATCTAAGTTTGATGTGGAATCAGTGAAGTTGAGTCTTTGATTAAGGGGGGCAATGTGAGATGAAATAATCTTAGGATGTGAGGGACTAAGTTAGAGAGAGTTTACTGTGTTAATGAATCATGTAAATGAAAAATATTCCTAGAGAGCTAGCAAGTATTGCAAATGACATCCATGTATCTTTGTCGATGGATTTCATCTTAAATGGATATCAATAATAATAATAAAATTAGGAGAAGCAATATTTTTCTATATATAGGTATAAGAGAATGGGAGAAAAGCCTATGATGAAGAAAGAACAAGTGAAGAAATAAATATAATCATCAAAGACGCATAAAAAATTAGTTGTTGATAGTGCATGTGTGTAATAACCCTATTGAAAATACTTTTTGAAAGACTATTATTTCATATAAACCTATAAATAATTAAGTTAGAGTCATTGGTCATGAGGCAGGACAAAAATTAAAAATTTTAAAAGAAAGATCTAAATATTTATGCACAGTTACTTGTAAAATGATATTTCTATTTGGAAAACTTTGGGAACCAACATGTGAGTAGTGAGGCTACTCTGTTATCAAGTAACTATTAAGTGGTTGAAGTCCTAGGTAGTGCAAATTTAGAGTGACAATATACTATATCAAATTAATCTACATATATTAACTAATAAATGCTAATCCACACTATCTCATTAATAGTAATTGCTTTGAGATATAACCGATAAAAGTAATAATGGTAAATATATATTTCTATAATCTATGTATATATGAATGCATATAAATGAATAAATAGAATTATAATTTTTTTGGGTAAAAATAAATATAATATTATTATATTTTTATAAAAATATATTTATATTTATAATTATAATTATTATATTATACTTGTTTATTATATATGTTATATATTTATTATAATTTGAGTATATTTAATAGTTAAGAATATGGTTTTTTTCGTAACTAAATGGCGCTAAAGTATATATACTTCATTGAACTTTAACCATGAGGTTTTTATTAACAACTTAAAATAATATTAATATAAAATATATATATTTAGTATTTCAAAAAAATTTACCATATTAAGATAATATTACCAAAATATTAACCAAAAATAGATTTATATATGATTAAATATTTCCAAATAAATATATGATACATGATCCATCTTAATCATTATTACTAATGAAATTGCTTGAAATCTTATTATTTTTTGAATTTAAAGCCGTTATATGAATTTCTTAAATTTTCTGGTAAAACTCATTTTAAACCCTAGATTTTCCTTAATGTGATATTTCATGTTTTTTTTTTTTTATAACACTAATATCATTGTTATGTTATATTATAAATTGAAACTAAATACTAGTTTATGACCTCCTTTGTTAATTATGGTTATTAACAAAACTACGTTGGGCCATTTAAGGACTTATCTAGACTTTCTTGGATTTATTTATAATGGGAATTCAATTCAATATGGTAATTTTAATATTTTCCTCTCTTCTCTTGTTATCTCATATGAAGAGTTATTATTTTATTTGTTTGTAAAACATGGTGAATTTATAACAAATTCGAGTAATATGGGTGAGGGCTAGGATGAAATCTTTCAAATACCAAAATAACATTAAGAGTATAGAAAATAACCCACAAGCCAAATATATCAATAAATTATGACTTAGTAAGAGCCGAGATGTCATGAACCTCACTACAGAGGAGGAAACTCTATCCCAAGGCTCACCTACAATTTAAATCTTATCACAAGGGGCCAAAATGTCTTGAGGATTAAACCTGGGAGGGGAGGATGACAAATATTTTTCTCACCACAATGAGATATTGTTACCAAACTATTACTTTATTACATAAGGCATTATTCTAAACACTTTTCTTAAGCACTAATCATTTTTATTACATGACTATTTCCATGATACATTCATATATACACAGTGATTACCTGTTGTGAATCATTTAAAAGATAATTTCACTTATTATGTATTTTTCTTGTCCTCCAAGAACAATTTTCCTTTTTTTCCTACTCTACAGGGTTAGATTATATTGGTTGGCTTTGAACCCAATTATGGTATTAAAAATAACATCGTTGAATTCCTAAATAGATCATATAGACTTATTCTCTATATTGTAAGCAAGAAGAAGTGAAAAAAGAGAATGAGACTACTTATCTTTTATATTAATTGTAACTGTAACATTTAATTAAGTGATTTTCTCTTTAAAATATTTTCTTATGTTGATAATAGACCATCTTGCCTAGTTTACACAAACGATTCTTTTCATAATGAATCGAACATCTAAACCTTCAGAATCACAAATTTCAGAGGTTTTATCATGCCTAAAATAATGTTGCAGTGTAACATTAAAGCTAATAATAAAACCTTAAGTTGTAACTTGTGTATATCCTTTGTTGCACTTGACACCTCACACACATAAATCGATTAATAATTAGTATATTGGAATTTCAATGCCAATATTCAATTTTATTGATGTAACCTCAACATTTATCTTAGTATTTAATTCATCATTCCACCTTAATGACAACTAAACAACCCACAATATTGAAATTTCGCAAACTATATGGTTTTTTGCAATCAATGAGTTAGGTGATCAAAGTTGATCGGCTTAATCTAAGATTCACACTAATAACCAATGAGTTGACTTCATATTAAGGAAAAAAATTGATGATTGTCCTTCACTAGTCATAAGGTTGATCATTTGGAACTTCCTACATTAATGATATGATTAGTTATTATTCTTTAATGATCTGTCCAACCCACCTATTAAAAGGTTAAGTAATGATGTATGGAATATTCCTCTATGACATAGGACTTCATCTCTCTATCTCATATAGAAGTAGAACCTACAATATTGATTTACAATGTTAAAATCTTTGCTCAATTTATTCTAGAACCTATATCAATAATAAACTGTAGGTTTGAGATTTAGATATATTGAGTTCTAGTGATCAATATCATTGATTTGTATTAGTTTTCTCACATAAATACCTCACAATTTCTATTATATTAGCTTTATAAGAAATTATTAATCAAAACTATTATAATCCAGGTGTATAATTTGCAACTATTCACTTTACTCCTTATTTAGATAAACTAATTTCGAATTTTCACTCTTTCAACTTATCCAAGGTTAAATTTGTATCTATGATCTTGTAATAGTTTTTAAACTTTTTTAAAAATATGTTATCCCTCCACTCTTCACATATTGAATGATGAAACATTTATGCCTTTTCAGTTCCATTCCATATATAACAATAAAGAGAAAAATAGCAAAATTTTAAAAATTCCTTTGAACAGAGACTAGGAAATTAAAGCAACGCATATAATATTTAATATTTTTTTTGATGAAATAGAGACAAGATGATAAAGAGAGCCATGTGTTAGTAAAAGAAGATCTTGGAGAGAAAACAAACCAAAATTTCTAGAAGTTCCTACTTTCACTTAAGTAAAAATAATTTTATATCAACTATGTGTGTGGTTATTAAAATAATTTTCGATAGACCTTTTTATGATACAATAAGCCATAATATGGTATTTATAATTATTAGTTAATTCTAATAACAATAATATGATATTTATAATTATTAGTTAATTCTAATAACAATAATATGATATTTATAATTATTAGTTAATTCTAATAACAATAATATGATATTTATAATTATTAGTTAATTCTAATAACAATTAGAAATGTGAAATCTATCTCCACATGATATAATGAAATTATTATAAATTTATGCTTAACAAAATTTCAAGCTACACATCCATTGTCACCAATTGTCACCAATAATGTACCAAACTTATCTGCAAATTTGAAAACTTCTATTCCCTTTCCTCCATTAATAAATAAACAAGTAAAAGTTTTCAAGGATTATTTTCACCATTTAAATGCATATAACAATTAGTGCACTACACACATGGAATGCTAATATTTCATAAACTCAACATACTGGAAATATATAATTAGTTTAGTTTTACCCAATATATCCTCCTTAAATTCTAATTTGGGTTTGAAATTTTAATGCCCCTAGGTGTGCATTTTATAAGATCAAGAATCGTGAATGTCAATATTACATGGACATATAAATAATTTGATAAGAATTATGTAATTCATCAAAAAAAAATTGTAAAGTTTATGTATAATACCAAGTTGTTAGCGTTTTATGTTAAACATATGAAGAATATAAACAACACTATAACATCAAACATTTTACTTGATGAGAAAATATGATTTCATAAAAATAAAAGAGAGAGAAAAAGGGCCAAATTATACTTCTAAACACTATACCTAACATATCTTTTTAATTGGAGACAAAACATAGCTTTATTTGAACAAAAACGATGTGGTGGTATGTCACCACTTTTTACATAGTTGAATTCTGTGCATAAAACAATTATAAAATGTTTATTATTGATACACATTATTTAATACCAGCGCATCTTAACAATGTGAAATATATTGTAATACACGTATTTTAATATGTATCGCCTGGAAAACGTTTAGTAAATATTTAATTTATATGATTAAATTAATTATAATCATTTTATTGAACATTTAATTTATATGAATAAAATAATTATAAAAAAATTCTATTATATTATTTTATATTTAATTTTAAATTTGAAATCCAACCAAACTTATTTAAAAAAAAATAAACTTTATAAACTTTATATTTTACAAGATTATAATAGCAATTTAAACATCCACGAATTGAAAGTGTAGCATTAGTAAGTGAAAAGTGTAGTATTAAGCAAAGTCTTTCTATAGAAATCACATAAGAGAAATTTTTGGCCGACGTGTTTCGAACCAACAAGTGCGGTTCATCATCAGGACGAGATGAAGAGGCAGACCATGACAAAGGCTTAAACAGAGAGCAATGTAGAGACATTATTTCCAAGTAACGACTATATTAAATGGCTAGTTTTTGAAAAATAATATTTAAATAATGATATTATTTTATTAATTTATTAAAAATATTAATAGGTAACAACTACGGCTACTTTTTGAAAAATAATTTTTAAATTAATTTATTAAAAATAAATATTACTATTTTTTGAAAAATAATATTTAAATTAATTTATTAAAACCAAGTATTACTAGTTTTTGAAAAATAATATTTAAATTATGACATTAGTTTATTAATTTATTAAAAAAAGTATTAATAAGTAACCGCAATATTAAACAATTATTTTTTGAGAAATAATATTTAAATTAATTTAAGAAAAAAGAAGAAAAGAAAATAATAATAATAATAAATAAATAAATAAAATAAAAATAAAACTTTAAAGGAGGGAAGTCAAAAGTTATAAAAACGAGTCAAGACCCTAATCAAGACAAGATTATTTGATAAATAAAATAATTAATGGAAATAAAATAAACTAAATTAAAAATAATTATGGAAAATTAAATTAAATAAAAAATATATATACACAAGTCAAAATAAATATTATATATATATATATATATATATATATATATATATATATATATATATATATATATTTCTTTTGACTTGTGTATATATATCTTGTTTTTGCTAAAGCAAGAGTCGGACCTTTTATTAACTTGTGACTGAAAATATTTTACATAAGTTACAACAGCCGTTAAGAGGAAGCAATTCCTCCAACAAAGGGAAGAATTGAATTAGCACTTAGTACCCGTACAAAAAAAGATGCCTCGAAAAAACATTTTTCGGACTGAAAGATGGGAATAGAGATTGTATTCAAGAGATTTCAGGTCCGCAAAGGTTAACTCGGACCCACTGACATGCTCATTGAACCTTAACCGTAGATCTGTCGCTTCCTGATCCAGCGGTTGAGAACCTGGTTTAACTGCCTCTGGCATTAAACCATTAGGTGGACTTAAGAGGGAAATAAATACATTATCCAAGAGATTTCGGTTCCGCTGACTTTCTCCCTGACCCACTAACCTGCTCAACAGTCTATAGCCGTCAATCTGCTCCCTCATGATCAAATAGCCAACGAACATATAGGATGGAGAAAAAGCTCAAGGAATACCTACCCGATGAGGGCGGTATTCTCTCTCCACCCCAAGCCACGTGTTGATAGTTGAGAGGCATCGCGTGCAATTCGTAGATACCACTTTTGGTTTTGAGGGATCTCGAAAAGGGTAGTAAACCAGAAGCTATTTTGACTCCCGTTGACTATCTCCCGGACACACCAACCTACTCACTAGCCTGTAGCTATTAATCTCCCGCTCCATGATCCCACAGCCGAGGCCAGTATCGGGCGGAGAAGAAACCGGCGGGATATCTGCCCGAAAAGGGTGGTAATCCCTCTCCTTACAGAGCCACGTGGTGGATAGTGAGTGGCATCGTTTGCTTTTCTTAAAGACCATTTCAAATTTTGACGGTGCCCGGGGACCTAGAAACCACTTTGACCCACGATGGCGCCAAGCCACAGAGACTCTGTGTCTGCTACCCTCCATGTCTCTGAGCCATCTATTGGGACTGATTTTAACCATGTTCCTAGTTACCCAATCTCTGGCCAAGCTTCCAATAGCACCAATGCAAAGGAAAACTCTGGTGATCTCCTTCAAGACCCACAAGTTCCCAAACTCTGTGTATCTTCCTGACATACTCCTATTCTTCATTGATGAAAGGTGAAAGTCAGTTGCCCTATCTATTCTGGTATTGCTCCATGTCTGTGAGGGCCCAAGATGAACAACCTTCATGCATTTGGTTGTCTGGAACCTCCTCCCACCTGTAGCACATGTTATCTCGTGTGCATCTTACCCCTTCATTGGCTAGCCAGCCTGCTACTCTATTGGCTTCCCTACGTACATGCACAAAACTAAGAGTTTTTAGAATTCTTAGGTGTGATTGAATTCTGTGATAGACCTGTAGAAGCCTCCAGTGGCTTGAGATTTTATCTGGTGTTGTTCCTGTGCCTATCCACTTGACCGAATTGATGACAAATTTCGAGTCACCCTCGATGATAAAATTATGTGTGTTGTGCTCTATTAGAATCTCCAAGCATTGCTCCATAGCCATGAGTTCAGCCATATTGTTGGTGGCTTTTCCGAGATGACTAAGAAATATGACTTTTATGTTGCCCTCCTCATCTCTTATGACTCCTCCATAACTAGCATCTCCAGGGTTACCTTTTGAGGCTCCATCTATGTTGAATTTTAGGAAACCCTATGAAGGGGGTCGCAAGAAAACCTTCCCCTCTAAAGTATGCTTTGTAGTATGATTTAGACTCTGAGGGATATGTGTCTGGAGTTCCAACCTTTCCAGAATGCGAGCCTCTCTGTGGCCCGTGTGCTTTCCTATAGAAAATCCCCCAAGGGTGTTGACTGTCTCCTTGAGATGTTTTAGGATTAGCGCTATGATGCTTCTAACTCGGCCATTTTTGTCTTTGAAGATCTTGTTGTTACACTCTTTCCAAACATTCTAGATCAAGAACCCTGGAATCAGATCCTAGGCTATGTTTATTGTCTCATTGTCCGATAAATCTCTTCTCCAATTTTTCAACGTAACGGTGATATTATTTTCATTCCTGTTTGTTTGCTTGAAGACATCTGCTACCCAGTTCCATAGGGTTGAGGTGAAGGAGCAAAGGTTGAGAAGATGATTTGTGGTTTCTTTTTGCTGGCCGCATAGGTGACATCATGAGGGGCCAGCAAAAGTTCTCTTTCTGAGATTCTCCCAGGTTAGAATCTTATCTTGTTGAACCAACCACCTGAACAGTTTGATCTTCATCCAATGTGGGTTATTCCATACGTCTATCCATGTCTTGTTAGTGTTTGGAAAGTTAAGACCCGTGGCTATTCTTTTGGCTTCTTTGAGGTTGAAAACACCCTCATTACTTTTGCCCCATCTTAGTAGGTCATCTGAAGTTGAGGTCAAAATTTGTCTCTTTTCCAGAATAGCTTCCAGAGCTTTAGCTTGAGGTTTCAGCGGGGTTAGCTCACTATAGTTTGGTAGCTTCCAAATTCTCCATTTGCCATTGTCTCTTGATTGATCCCAATAGTCACTTACTTTCTTTAATCCTTTGTTAATGGTATCAGTTTGAATGCTTGCTAATTCCTCTATGCTAAGGTTACCTTCCTGCTGCCATTTGTCCTCCCAGAACCAGGAAATATTTCCATTTCTGATCTCCCAAAAGCTATGTTTTTGTACTAAAGCTCTGTTCTCCAAGGCATTGTTCCAAATATGGGAACCTTTTATGTGTCCTGTCATTCTTATGAGGTCCTTTTCTTGCCAGTTCATTGCATTTTTTTTTCCATAGTTTTGCCCAGGGTTTTTGTATTTCCTTTAGCCATCTCCACCATAGTTTAGCTCCCAGAACTTTGTTTAGAATATCTGGGTCATGTAGACCCAAACCACCATGGGATTTGGGTTTGCAGATCTTGTCCCAAGCTACCAGAGCCCATTTCTTTTTCTCTTCCCCTTTTCCCCAGAGAAAGTCTCTTTGAATATTTCTGATTTGCTGAAGGACTCCTATTGGTGCCGGAAGGGCTGATAGCATGTAGATTGGGATATTTTGGAGTATCACCTTGGTGAGGACCAGCCTCCCTGCTAGGTTCAAGACTCTTCTTGTCCACTTGCTTACCTTGTCTTTCAATTTATTTGTTACAGACTCCCAGATGTCCTTGTTCAGCAGTTTGTTGGTGAGGGGAACTCCCAGATACTTTGAGGGTAGTGAATCTCTTTGAAAGCCTAGAATTCTGGAGAGATTTCTTTGAATAGAAATATCAGTATTGAAAAAGAAGATCTTTGATTTTGTGAGGCTTACCTCAGTACCAGCTACCATTGCAAAATCATACAGAATTTTCTTGAATGCTTTGGATTCCTTGACTGTTGGTATGCCCTGTAGCATAGTATCGTCCACAAATTGTTGATGTGTCACAGTGTCTCCATTCTGTGTGAGTCTCAGTCCCTGTATTCTTTCTTCCTCCTTGGTAGCAATGATCGCTCTGCCCAACCGTTCCATCATGAGAATGAAGAGGAATGGGGAGAGAGGATCTCCTTGCCTAAGACCTCTCGTAGGCTTGAAGGTTCTCGATTGAGAGCCGTTGAGAAGAATTGAACAACTGGCTGTGGTGACAAGAGCCATCACCCACCTTATCTAATTTTGGTCAAAGCCATATGCTTTGAGAACATCCTTTATGTAAGCCCAACTTAGTTTATCATAAGCTTTCGCTATGTCCAGCTGTATTATCATTCCCGCTTGCTTATTGGTTTTGAGGGAATGTACCACTTCATGAGCTTGAATGATGTTATTGAGAATTTGCCTCCCTTCCACATAACCCGTTTGCTCCTCTGACACCAGAGTTGGGAGGAGGGGTTTGAGTCTGTTGGCAATGACTTTGAAAATGATTTTGTACACCACATTGCATAATTCTATGGGTCTGAATCTGTCAAGAGAGGCGGCTTCCTCCTGTTTTGGGATTAAGGCAATGAAGGATTCATTAAGCGCCCTCAAAACTGATTTAGAGTTTCTTGAGTCCTCCACTACCTCCAGAATGTCTTGTTTGACAATCTTCCAGCATATTTTGAAGAAGTCCACATTGAAACCATCTGGGCTTGGAGCTTTTCCATTATGCATTTCTTTGATAACTTCATTAACATCTTCCTCCATTACTAGCCTATTGAGGTTATGATTTTCTTCCCTGGAAACTAGCTTAGGAATGTGCTGAGTAAATCTTTTCGTGAATTGGGATTTGTCTGCTATGGTTTCCTCAGCAATGCTTTGAAAATTCTAGACCAATACATCTTCCATTTCCTCATGAGTATTTTTCTCTGTTCGTTGAGGATCTGTGAGTTTCGAAATCCTATTGTTATTCCTACATGCTATGGTGGATTTGTGAAAGAATTTGTTGTTTCTCTCCCCTTCCTTAATCCATTGTACTCTGGATTGTTGTCTCTAGAAGATTTCCTCTAGAAGAAATCTGTTGTCCCATTCTTGTTGAAGTGAGTTTGCTAGCTCTTTTCTTTTCTCTGTGAAGCCTTCAGTGATGAGGATTTGGTTAATTTCCTGTAATTGCTTTTCAACTTATCCTTTAGCTTTGAAGATATTTCCAAACTCATTTTTATTCCATTCTTTGAGTTTTCTCTTGATGTGTTTGAGCAGAAGATGTAGAAGGAACATCTTTGTGCCTTGGGAGTGTAACTCTTCTTTCCACTACTTCTCAATGTTTGTGAGGAAGTCAGAGTGAGTGAGCTAGACATTCTAAGACCTGAAGGGTCTGTTTCTCGGTGTACCAATTAAGGAAGCTTCCAGTTGGATGGGCCAGTGGTCTGAGCCTCCAAAAGGGAGGATGAACGCTATTAGGCTTCGTCCAGTGAGCAGAAGTTCTTCTGAGATTATGAATCTATCTAATCTTGAGGCTATTTGGGTAGTGCCCCCTCTTTTGTTATTCCATGTGAAAATGCCATTTCTTGTGTCCATATCCACCAATCTCATGTTGTTGAGGAAGTTCTGGAAGGTAACTGAGTCTCTACCAAGTGTTTTGGTTCCCCCTTTTTTTTCTATGAGAGATTTAATCATATTGAAGTCTCCCCCCAGAATCCAGGGTATTGCTCGGTGTCTTTTTTTCATTTTCTCCAGAGAGGTGAGGAGCCTAAATTTACCTTCCAATAGTTGAGGGCCATAGGCATTGGTGATCATGTAATACTCCTTGTCGCCCACCGGTTGAATAATCAGAGAAAGGCAGTGCCTAGACGCCTCCGCATCAGGTATACCAAATTTCTGAGGATTCCATAAAGTGAGAATTCCTCCAACTAATTTAGTTGCTTTGACTTCAAGATACTTATACTTACTTAACCATTTGCTATTCTTTTCTCTGATCTTCTCTACTGAGCATTTGGTTTCCTGTATGAACACCATGTCTGGTTTTTCTTCTTTGATTCTGTTACTTAAATTTCTTTGTTTTCTTCTACTCCCTTGTCCTCTATGTTCCAGGTTGTGAGCTTCATTGAGGGGGGTTTGTAAAGGAGTAACTAGAGAGATATTTCATCTTGCTTGAGTCAATCATGAGTTTTCCACATTCTAACAGTAGTTATTTCTGTCTCTTCCTTCCTCTTTTCTTACCTGATTTTTTGGTGGATTTTCCTAATATTAATCCCATTGATGTAACCCTTCTGTTTTCTTGGTTATCATGGCCTCTTTTGACTCCTAGAGCTTTTTGATGTGACTTGTTTAGGAATAGCTGTTGCACACTATCAACTTCCTCCTGTGGTAGAGAGTTAATTCCTTTGTTTCTTCCTTGTTCTAGAAACTTTTCTAGTTCAAGGTTCTCCCTCTCAAGGATCTCCTATAAGTCTTGGTCCCCCGTACCACTTTCACTTAGGGTCATATCATGGTCCCTTTCTAGTTCCATGGTACTCAATGGGTCTATTTTGTGTTCATTCTGTTCTTGTGTGATCTCCATGCTAGCCTCTTTTCCTTTCTTGCTTTGTTGGTCCTCTGGATTCTTTTGTATTCCTTCCTCTTCTACTTCTTCTTCTAAAATTTAAAAACTATTGTGACTTGGTGCTTTGCTTTCACTAGGTATCTTTTGGGTCTTTTCCCCCCTCCTTTCCCTTTTCCTCCCACTTTAGTGAGACCTATAAGGTCTTTTCCTTTGTTGGTTTTTCTATTGTTCCTCCCTTTTATCAAGTGGATAGTCTCTGAATATGTGTCCATGTTCATGACATTTACGACATCTGAATGGTATGTGTTCCTAGTCAACTGCCTGAACTGATTACTTGTCATAAACTTATAGGATGACTTCATCTGGAAGTGCTCCTGATAAGTCCATCTCTACACATATGTGAGCAAAGGAGGTATATTTTCCTCGCAGAGTCGCCTCTGAAATATTTATGAAATGACCTAATTTGCTACCTATAGCTTTTAAAGATTTTGGCATCCAATAATCTAAAGGTAAGGAGTATATTCTAATCCATACCGAAACAGATGTGAATGTTTTTCGCTCCAGAACAAAGTTCATTGTCTAAGGTCACATATAGAGACCAACATCAACATAGAAGTATGGTCCTCCTTCAAAAATTATGTCCTTATCCTCTAGGTTTGTGAATACCACAATAAAAAAACCCTTGGATCCAAGATGTATATTTATATCTCCTTTCAGTTTCCAGGTGTTTTTTATCGCAGTGTACATTGCTTTCTCCATCGGCCAGATGCCCATAAACTTGCATTGATTGCATATGTTGTCATATGATCTCTGTGCTCTTGCAGAGCTGGATCATTTAGGATTACCCACGGTTTAATGCTAGACTTTGGTTTTCAGGGCCCCATCTTGGCTCTATTCTCGGATCCCTGACCGCTGTCTTCTACTTTCTCCTCCTGACAGACCTCTTCATGGGTCCCTGCTTTTCCATGGGGTTTGCTGCCTTCCGCCTTTTGGGTGTCAGAAATTTTTGTCTTGTTCTCCGAGGAGTTTTGGGGCTTGTTTCTATTCACTACCCTGCCTCTGTTTGAAACCACATTACAATAGGAGGGAGTGGAGCTCCCTCCTCCTTGCCCCTCCATGGTTACTAGCTTGTTTCTATCGCCCCCTGTGTCGAACCCTAGTTTTTCCGCAACTTCGCCCTCCTACCTCAACTCACAAAATATTGAAAATCTAAGTCTCTGAGAATTCATATATCTCTCTATATATATATCAACCAAAAAAAGAAATCAATAAATAAAACAGGGTCAACAATAAAATATGGGGCTCAGGCCCATTAAACAAATAATGAAACTACTAAAAGGAATTAAGAAAGAACTGGATGATAAAATACATGAAAAACACGAAGGATCAAGAAAATAAACTCTAATGAAGAATAGATCAACAAAAAATAGTATAAAAAGGATGCTAATACCTACATAAGTAAAAAAACAAACAAAATAAAACCCAAAAAGAAGCCTAAAAACTAGGAGGACAAGACAGGGACCCAACTTCTACTAATATTCCAACCATCATCTCTATTTAAATTATTGGGTTTTTTTCAATTTCTAAGGCCTCGCTCAATTTACGATGATGGAAATGACTAACCCTAGCAATGACTTGGGCCTCCTCAATGCAGATGTGATGCTTAGATTTATATGCATGCTCTACCAAAGCAGAGGAGCGGGTCCCGCCATGCTTGATTATGGACAATCTGATATCTCTAATTTTTAAATTATTTCAATGTTACAATGATATCAGATTATGGACAACTTTGACAACAATGTAATACGATTCGTAATAGATGTAAAAAAGAAAGTTAAGCTAAGGGGTCCTTCAGTAGGAGAATCACCTAATTTTGATTCTTCCAAAGATATTTTGTGTTAATTGAAGACCCTAAATGCTATAAAAATACCTGCACCCGAAAGGGTAAGGATGTGCTTGAGCAATCTCTAGTTTCGTCGAGTGAAATGGTGCCTAAATCTCTTTCCTCCTCTGATAACTCACACAGTTTTAACCAGGGCCCTTCCTCACGAATGTGAAAATGAAAAATCTTCATGTGATCACTTTATTGACAAATTTTCGAGTCCCATTAGGGACACATGAAATTTGTAAACCAAGAAACATATATTCTATATATAGTAAAGTACCTGAGAGATGGACATCGATCCGAAAATACCTATGAAAAATAATTATGTGCATAAAACCATCAATGTTGGCATGGAAACCTTGGTATGAAGGCCACACTTCCCTCTTACTTTAGTCCTCATTTCTACTAGATTATTAGTGCTATAAATTACTCTCAAATCTAGTTTAGGATAGTTCAGATTAAGGGTTGGAATTTTTCATTTTGAAAGTGATGTTTTGATAATAAATTAAACCTTCACTAATAAAAGTTTGATTAAAAATTTATCATTCAATAACATAGCTATATTAAAAACAAAATGATCATAACACACGAATGACTTATTGAATCTTGAATATTTAGTTTGAAATTGCATGTAGCACACACAATAAAATCTCCATAACCTTGAAATCAACTCAAAACTTATAACATGTAAGCTTTCTTGATGATGACATCTTGCTAGAGGAGATGTTACTTGGAGATGTATCCATGCATTTTGATGATATCCCTTGTAGTTAAAAGTACTCCTGGACACATGACACACTTTATCACTTGCTTGATGGAGGTGGTCATTTTTGGAGGATGACATCATGTTGAAGAGCCCTTGCTCCATCAGGTGTGGGGTATCAATGTCATTTCATTATGATTTATCATTTTTAAGGCTATATTTAAGCCGTCTTGTGACCTATTGGCATAGTTGAATTCTTGAAGCAATTTTTTAGGGCTTAGTTGCATTTTGTATCAAACAAGTTTCTTCTTATTATCTTAGTTGCATATTGTGTCAGACAAGTTTCTTGTAATAATTTCTAGTTGCATATTGTATCAGACCAACTATGGAACATTTTGAGTCCATTAACTATGGTGGGGTGATTTCAGTTCATTCATAGTTGGAATTGAGACAAGGAAAGAAGAGGCATGTTAGCATATTTCATCCTCACTTACTTAAAAAGTCCTAAGCCATTTGTTACACCGATTCTCCTTTTTATAATACCCACAACTACTTGAAATAAGAAACTCTACAGGAATTGTAACATTAACATATTGTTTACAAAGACTATTTTTTGTTTATCAAATTTTGATAAATATACAAGTATGCTTGATTTAACATTATGTAGGAACATCTTTGATCTTCTAATAAGTTTCTTCTATCAACATTAAATGAAGAAAAGGGGTCTTTGTACAAGCTACTTTTACATCTAAAATTTTTTTGTTCTTAATCAAAAAGAGGTTCACATTTCAACAAAAAAAGATATATGACTAAAGAAAATATAGTAAAATCAAATAAGAACTAAAAAATCTTAGACAACCTATTAAGTCACCTCAACAAAACATGCAACAACAAAAATCACGATTGAAAAATCATTTAGATAAAAGGAGAAGTTATATATTGTTGTAATGTTGAACAACATTTCTCTTTTTTTATTAGTTTAATGTAGAATTTGCAATCCATCCTAGTGAACCAAGATTTGCAAAAATTTTGGTTGATAAAGTCAAAAGCATATTCCATTAATGGGTTTGTAAAAAACAACAAAATAGTAAGCCTTTGGGGATTTCAATATGGCCATGCTAATATGTCCATGATATTTAAAGATGATTACTTAATTCTTATTCAATTATTTTATGCTAACAAATTCAATAAACACACAGGTAACTAAGTTCTAAAATGATTTGCATCCCCTAAAGGCTAGAATCATTTTTAAAAGTTTACTCCTTTCAGCAGATACAAAGAATTATGTTTGGATTCCATGTGATAAAAATTTTCTAATACCATCTATTTTGAGTTCCTCAATGAATATCAACTCCTACAATTTCTCAACAATAAAATCATCCCAAGTAGGGCAGTCTAATGTAAAAATAAACCAAACATGTATTACAGACTATATAGAGTATTAAATGGATCAGAAGAGTAACATCAAAGTTTTCCTAATAAATATTAATGTAAATAAATAAGTGAGATTATCATTTCATTGGAAAAAATCATTTTTACCTTTTATATGAAATTGATCACATATTTGAAGAAGAGAGTAATGGCTTCTCGTGCTAGTTCCATAGTTATCCTCAAACACCAAATGCCTAAATCTTGTGCTCAGAGCTTACTTCAATCATAAGTTAATAAAATAGCACTTAATCAAAATAAAATAGGAGAGGCCATTTTCCTATCACAGGCTAGACTGAACACTTGAAAGCGTGCAACATGGTTGTTAGCCATTTTGTTGGCACTAACTATACCTAATTAGTGGTTCTCATCGTGAACAAACCAGTGGTAACAAAGACCAAAAAAATTGTACTTAAACAAGTGCATCTATTGTTTCGGCGGACAGTCAAGCAAGGCCTCACCATTTGAGTTCATTATGATAATCATCAAAGAAACTAAGCACCTTTCTTTGCTCTAAAATATGATACTCTCTCATTATAGACTTCCATTGATTATTTCCAAAATCAGTAAGTTGGTTTCCAAAATAATATTTACAATTGGAATTTGCATAGGTTGGTCCTTTATTCAAATAATTTTTAACACGATGAGGGTTAATTGATATTATAGGTTTATCAGGCATGGCCTGCCTTAAATCCCACTTGGAATGACCTTTGAAATAACCACTCTCTAGCATCAAATCTGGTTTTAACCACTTTGCAATGAACCAGAGGCAAAAGTTGTGATCAAAACCCATACGAAACAAATTATTTTTTATTAGTTTTATTGTTAAATAAGCACAAATTCTTTCAGGGCATGAAGAAGGTCATGTCTCATCCAATTCACAGTAGATCCATGTCTTGAACTACCTTTATACAAAGATAGAAATGGGCATAAGATTCATATCCAATACATGAAATAAAAGACCCCAAATTTGAATTTCACAAACTTTAAGAGCACTGAAAAATAGTCATATTGATCAAGATGAGTAGTGTTCAAGTTTTTATAAAAAATAGTAATCACACAAATGCACCAAATTTCAAACGATCCAACAACTCAAACAAATAAGAATCTCTTTACATATATAATATAGCACTGGATCACAAATCAAATATCTTAAATACATGTAAATATTCCCATAATTTGGTTTAGTAAATGAGAGTTTTAGATGAGCATGTTGACTGTGTGGTCGTTGTTGAGATGGGTGTGGCCACCAAAATGACTGAGGTTTGACCCTTTATGAGAATAGAGTTCGGATGATGTGTATGATTTAGGCAAGTTTTATATCTCCCTTATTAAGGTGGGATTTATAGAAACAATAAACAGTTTCAGTTCATAGTATGTGGAATTGGGATTCATAGCTCCTCAAGGATTTACAAAAAAGTTCAGATGAACACTCTAAAAGCTAAAACTTAAATAGAAAATAGAAAAATCTAAATTTACATAGTAAAAAACAGCAGCCACGGTAACAAACATACACCATAGTAAATCCATAGATATAGATTTAAAAGGTAGATGGGTGCTTTAAAGACTAAAAGGTAAAGAGAAAAATAGAAAAAAAAAACAATTTTCACAATAAGAAGTAGTAGTCAAGGTAAGAAACCTATACTGCGAAACTCCCAGAGATCCAAAATATGTAGAAGCTTTATTTTCTGAGCCAAAATATGAAGAAGCCTCATTATCTGAGCCAAAATTCGATGAAGCTTCATTGTCTTTGAGTACCACTTTTGAATGGTGCCATATATGGGAGCCTTGTGACAAAGTTGTGTCCATTGTAGGAGAAAACCCCCAAGAATCAAACCAAAGAGAACAAAAGGCTTATAACACTCAAACTATTTATTTTTCTGCCTCTAGTTATCTCTTTAGTATTATTTTCAATTCCTAATAAGGATTAAATTAATGTATTTAAACCTATCTTAATACCTATTGGTAGATAGTGGTGAATTGCTCTCGATTTCAAACCTACTTTTTGATAGACTTTATCCCTAAATATGCTTTGGTAGAGCGGAATACCATAAAATCTAAGTTTAATGATGGTTTTTTCATGTTCTAGCAGTTGTAAACCAATGAGGCTTGAAAATATTTGGACCAACCAGGCCCGGAAAGCTTAAAAAAAATCTTTAATATTGATGGCATTTGAGTGTTATAAAGATCAATCCACTATATAGCATGTGCAATATTTATGGCATTCGAGTGTTATCCATGGGATTCGGCACCACGTCGCCCCTGAGTCAAAGGGACCCAAATTATTCACCAAAGGTCGTCCAACTAGATTTGAAGAAGTCAAGAAGGACATGACCAATCCAGCTTCTATAGGTGATATTGTGACAAGAATCCACCCTGATGGAATGTGCCCTCCAGCAATTAACATATGGTAGTAATGAAATCTTTGGAAAGATATAGATTGTCAAAAATATGTTTTATAAAATTCAAGGCACATCACAAAAGATGGTGACATAAAAAGTTTAAACGTATTTTACGAGAAAAATGGCCCATTACAGGAATTTTTTGAGTCAAATTCCAACCCTAGTCAGGATGCATGCAGAGTAAGAGTTTCGTTCAATTTAAAGAGATTGGAAATTACTTACACCTAACACATGCATTTTTCTGCATTCAAAAATATGTTTCAAATATAACACGAAATAAATAATAAATTTATGTACAAATGAAATAAATTTATGTACCAACCCACTTTTAATATAACTTGTAAAAAAATATGAGAAAAAACATTGCTGAGGAAAGCTCCGAAAGTGACCAAGGCCACTATTCATGTAAACCAATAGAGTATGGCATCATCATTGGGCATCAATTGTATGCACACGACACCATATGAATTGAAATTGTGACCAGTTATAGACAAAGGAATGACACAGGAACAATAACAAGCTCAAAAGCATGGGTGAAATTACCACACCCAAATTCATATACTTGTATTGTTTAAGAATTGAATTAGTCCTTTAGTTGTTGTACATAAGACAAGTAGCATGTTCTCTATTAAAGTTTGCAATTCAGTAGCATGGCTAGCATTTTTCTCAAGTGACAATCTAAACATTATGTGAAATTCATATTATCACTTATAGGCCTATGCTCATATAAAGACTAAAAAAAAGACTTAGAGGATCTCTCTGCAAGCAACAATGTATAGAAAAAATATTTAGCTATATTTTGCATTTTCTAACAGTAGATTCCTAACATTTGTAATTCTTAAATAACATGAAACAACTAGTTGTGTGTCATTTCCATATTTGTTGACACAACCAACTCACCTCAGTGCCCAAATGCAACTCATATGTTCATTCCATAATGTTTCCATTCCAATTCCCATGTCTTCATAATAAAACCCACTCTCATTGAAGAATATATTCATTTGGAAGGCAAGACCCACTATCATCTGAACTAAAGAAATAAAAAACTAGATGAAACCAATATTTCATTTTTCTACTCATTTTAGGGAACCTATATCGATATTAAACCTTTTTTATTCTATTTTTATTTTCTACAATCACCAACCACTCTGATACTAAAATTAAGCTTCAAAAACCCACAATGAAAATAGAAAATATGAAGGAAGAAAATTCCTTAGGGGGATCATGACTTTGTCTAGGAAATTCATAAGCTTTTATATCTCTTTTATCGTTTCCATCATCTTTCTCCTTATTCTCCTTCTTATTCATTGTGACAATTATTATTTCTTCCTCAGCATTCCATAGTGAGCTTCTGACCTTCATAGAATAGATGATATATGTCATTATCTTTGAAACGGGCTCTAGACAGACATGCAAGTAATTTATATAGATATGTCTGATATGAAAAGGAATACCTCCTCATCCTTGACTTGGAAAGATATGGAGATGAATTTAGGCCTGGAATCCTTTCCAATGGCAGAATCCTCCTCGTCCTTCTCCTCCTTATTGAGAGAGTTAATTTCACTATCTACTAAGTGTCATAGTTGGTTTTGATTCAATTGAGTTTAGTTGAGTTCAGTTGGAACCTTCTCCAGTCATTTATTGTTCTTTATTTCTCTATCCCTTATTTAGTTTATTTAACTGTTATTGAATGATGAGAATATTTTTCCATTCCATTACCAATTTTGACTCCATTATCAATGTATTTATGCCTTTGTAATATTTCTCATGGTATCAGAGTGCAAGGTTGCAAAAGAATCCAAGGAGAGAAGCATTTGAAAACATATTTGATAATAGAGAACTAGTAGAGGGTGAGAGGAGCAAGCAAATAAAAAGAGAGGTGAACTCACAATCCAGGTGAAAAAGAATCCACATTGATTGCAAGCCAATTGATTTTTATTTTTATTTTAGAGGAGATCATCGCAGCCTAGCGGAGAGAAAAGGTGCACTGAAAACAAAAAAAGTTATGAATTCACTGATTAATTACACTCTCTTTTCGTAGAAAAATGTGATGACGAGTCAAAGGAAACATTAATGAAAATGGAAGGATCACACACGTTACCTTTCTCAACATGCATCGATTTATCAGGATCATAACAGTGAAAAGGTAAAAAAGGATAGGCCTCCTTTTCTTTGAAAATTCAAGCCTCTTTAGTTGTGAAGTCCTTTCAGATATTCATAAGGAAAATTAAAGAGAAAAACAATAAAGTTCATTTAATAAACAAAAGGTCCATTCATATTTGTTTTGAAAGGGACTATTTATTTTGTTTTAAGAAAAGGGTTTGTTACAAAACAACTTTATTCAAAGATTTTTTTGCTTAAAAAGAAAGGAATTTTATGGGAATTCCATCATTTGAAAGATATCTATTTTTAAAAGGAAATTTTTTATTCAAGATATTTTGAAAAGGCATTTGAGGCAAAAAGGCATGTCCACATTAAAAATGGCTTACTCTAGTGCTTTGCCACAGACACCAATTTTTCTTGGCAAAAATTATGATTTTTGGTTTTTATAGATGAAAACATTTATGCAAGCCTAAAAGTGTCGGAATACACTTCAGAATGCCTATGACTGATAATCAGAGAAATTCCATTGCAGGACTGAGAAAGAAAAAACACAAAGCCAAATGTTGGATACATAATTCAGTCAATGACTCTATCTTCAACAAGATAGTCGACACATCAACAACAAAATAATATTGGGATATTTTAAAAGTTGCATACCAAGGTAATGATACAATGAATACTGTTAAATTTCAAACATTGTGGGATTAATTCAAAACCTTGAAGATGACTGATACAAAAAGTGTTGATTAGTTGATGACTACATTCATGGGCATCGTTAATAAAATAAAACTTATTAGTGAAATAATTTCATATTAGAAGATAGTTGAAAAAATCCTTTGAAGCCTGCCAGAAATATGACATCATCGTAACAACCATTCTGGAATCCATAGATCTTACAACTCTCTCAGTAGAACAGTTGATTAGATTTCTTCTATCACATGAGACACAACTTAATTTGGCAGAGCATTTCGTTGAATAAGATTTTAAGGAACAAGTCTCTCTTGGAAAGGTCAGAGATAGAGGATATATGTAACAACCCTGATTTATAATATACAACTAATTAGATCAATTATGTGATTTATAATCAACACACAATTATTCAAATAATTAGCATATAATTTCCAAAACACGAACAAAGAAAACTTACTTGTAGTGATGATATTCCTTACTTGTGATTTTGAAGTTGAACGTTATTTAAATCTCGCTAACTACAACAAAGTTTTGGGGATGACTCTTCACCCAACCATAGGCTTAGCTGCACGTAATCTTTCTACAATTGGCCACCCTAGAACCCTCAATTAGCATAATACTATCAGGGAATCTTTTGTCTCACAACAGTTTTCTCCTAAGAGAATGGACGAAGAAATGATGAATGTCATCTTCCTCATTGTCCATTAAATAGACCAAATAATGGAAAGGGTCTGCATGCACACATTCCATGTGTCAATATGCAACTTTTATTTCATTATTTTAAATTTTACTTAATTTAATATTTCTCTTAATTTAACTCTTTATTATTTAATTCCTTTTTACTTTTTGATAACTTTACTTATTTTTACTATTTTTATAGTTCTCTGAATTTAACACTTTCTTATTTTATTTTACTTTTTGTTAACTTAACTTTTATATATATATATATATATATATATATAACTTTCAGTATTATTATTTACTATTTTATTTATTATTATTATTATATTCTTGTCCTTATTTATTATTTATTTACTATTATTATATTTTCTTTAATTTATACTATTTATTTACCATTATTATCTTTTCTTTATTTTTTATCATTTATATTATTATTATTATTATTATTATTATTATTAGGGGACATTACATACTTCCCCTCTTTAAGGAACTTCATCCAAAAGTTAAGTTGAATCATTTAGCATTTGTTGATACCTAATCATCAAGATTGGGTGAATAAAGATAATTGATGTAAATAAATAATAAGAAATATGAACAGTGATCGAGAGATGAAGTGAACAGTCTCCTTCATGTATATAATAAAGACCAACCTGAAGGAATAATATGAATTGATTTGGTGGAGTTACTACCTAGCTTGACACGGTATCAGAGCCAGTCCTATTTTTAGTATTCCTGCCCTTGTAACTCCCTTTTCTACCTTTTCTACCTATTTTCCTGTTCTGCCCATATTTCAAAACTGACACGCCTGAACTGGTAACAATGTTCCATTGCAGAGGGCAGTTTTCGAAAACCGTTCTCTGCATGATTGAACGTTGTATACACTAGGACGGCCTCGTCCTCGGCTGAAATCCTTTGCTCATCTCTGTAAAGTACCGCCTTTGATTTTCAAGATGCTAGTCACAGTTGATCGAACTCGTGCCATAGTGTGAGTCATTTTAATTAAACGACCACTTGGGCTACGAGGACAAACCCATCTATGTACATCTTGCTCATCTGCAGCCTCCGCCCTCCGTTTCATCTACATGAAACACATTTGTTCTTGATTAATACGTCTTACTCCGTTCCCTCGTTTCATCACCAAGAAATGCATTTTCTCTTGTTAATATGACTTACTCCACCCTGACCTTCATATGTAAAAGACCCCACAGGGCTCTCCACCACAAAGGGAGTGGTAGTCATTTGACTCGGACGCAGACTCTTCCATGCCAGATTGTTGCAGTTCCCTCCAAAAGACGAGCACGAATGGGAATCGAACCCGGAATAGTTTGCTATTTTTCCCTCATGATTTTTTGAATGCAGCCTTTCACTTGCAATGGGAGCATAGTATGGAAACCTGTGAGCTGAGAGAAGGAGTCGACTAGGTATGGAGGTCGTGAAACGGTGCTCGCCCATATACTGCCATCGTCCAACAACATCACACCTGCTGTCCCAAAATACTGCTTTCTATTCTAGTGTATATATATATATATATATATATATATATATGCATTCCATTATTCTATGCTACGTTGTCTCATTTCCAAAATACACCGATGTATTAAAAAAAAACAGATAGTATAGCGTTGTTGGTCTATTATTCTCCACTACAATGTTGAAATGGTGTTACCATGCTACGAATGATTTTTAATATAACTATGGTGTAATAATACACATAGCATAGTTATGACAACGTTTTTTTTTTATTTATGACAATACTATATTGAAATAGAGTATTATAATGAAACGTAGTGGGTATTCAAACGCACTTTGATATCCTCTTTAATACCTCTATCAGAATCATTTTTTTAGCAAAAGAAGTTTTATACAACATGCATTCAATCATATCTATTGTGGGAATAGTTCTCACTGGCAAGGAGAACTATCCTGAGTGGTCCCGGATGATAAAACACACCCTAATTTTCAATGAGTTGTGGAAAGGAGTGTGTATTGGAGATGGAGACAAAGAGCCAGAACAGCCTACCTCAGACAAAGAGCTCTCCATTTGGGAAAATAAGAACATCAAATCTTATATATTAATCGCAACATCTGTAAATGAAGAGGTGAGTCGCCATATTTCGCCATTTTCAACTGCTTTAGAAGCCTTGCAAACACTGAAAGAACTCTATGACTCACATTCTACACTTGAATTTGTTCAACTCATGATTAAACTCTTCACTGTTTAATTACAAAATAATGATCCTCTTGCTCTTGCATCTGAAGTAAAGTCTATAATGCATGATATCAAAGTCACTAATGTTGAATTGGATATTCCTCTTATCGTTTTTCTCAAGGCACTTTATCCTACTTACTCTAATTATCTTAAGTCATTACAAGCAAATGGAAATCTCAAAGATATTACCTTTGACTCTCTTGTGAAAAAATTTGTTGAAAGAGAGAAAGCTTTTGGAAAGAAGACAACCCATGAATCTTCTCAAAAGTTTGTGTGCCTTTCTCATAAAGAAAAGGATCCTGCTCAAGATTCTTCCAGAGGAAGAGGTCGTCGAAGAGGAAGAGGAAGATATTTCAGAGGAAGGGGGGGAAAAAACTCTCAAGGGGAAAAGGCAGATTTGCATTGCATACGCTGCAAAAGAAATGGATCACATGATGCCTCTACATGCAAAATACCTTGGGACAAAATTGAGCAGCAAAGAAATCAACCCAAAGGTAAAGCTAATGACACAAACAAAGGTAAAGCACCTGAATCTGCTCATTATGTGGTGGCACAATGTAATATTGGAGTAAATAAAGATTTATTTAATGCTTCACTTGCTTCTTGGAAAAATGATTGGTTGCTTGATTCAGGAGCAACTTGCCACATGACTCATAGAAAATATTTTTTTGAATAATTTACTGACAATGTTGATGGAGCAGTATACTTTGCAAACCAATCAAAAATCAAGCCATTAGGGCTTGGCACAATCAGGTTTAAATTGCCTGGTCTTCCAGACTTTCTTTTGCATCATGTTCTATATCTCCCATAGCTGAAGAGAAACTTATTGTCCTTGGTCCACATCTGCCAACAAGGTCACTCCATTCATATGTTTGATGGCAAGCTTGAGGTGAGAAAAGCATCTGACCACTCACTTGTCATGAGGGGAATAGAAGAAGAAAGGTTTCTCAAGTGGCAAGGTACCTCTGCTCGTGCACAACATTTATCATACAATTCTCATTATGAAGAAGGTACACTTCCATCAAGTTTATTGTGGCATGCTAGATTTGGACATTTGAACTATGACAACCTCTGCTTGTTGAAGAAAAATGGTGTTGTTGGTTTGCCTACAATTCCTAGGAAATTTAAGTAATGTGATGCTTGCATTCTAGGAAAGCATAGCAAACAGTCTTTTCATGATTCACATTCAAGAGCACATAGAAAATTTGAATCGCTTCATTCAGATTTATGTGGTCCAATGCTTGTTCCTTATGCAAATGGAAAAAATATATGATGACATTTATTGATGACTACACCAGAATGTGTCGGGTTTATTTATTGAAGAACAAATATGAAGCTTTTCAAACATTCAAGAACTTTCATAAATGGATTGAAAATGATGCACAATCTCATATTGGGTCTATTCGCACTGACAATGGAAAAGAATACACATCAAATGAATTTGAAAACTATCTTCGCCAACATGGGATCAAACTTCAAACAACTGTACCTTATAATCCCCAACAGAATGTTGTAGCTAAAAGAATGAATAGGACAATCTTAAATATGGTAACCTCCATGCTCTTCTTCAAAAATGTAAACATAATGTTTTGGGTTGATGTTGTTCTATGTGTTGCATATATAAAAAAATATATGTCCATCTAATGCTATTAGAAACAAGACTCCATATGAAATGTGGTATAGGCACATTCCTTCGGTAAAGCATCTGAGGGTCTTTGGTTCCACCTGTTATGCCTTCATACCAAAGGTACATATAAATAAATTTAGTGCAAGAAGTCGTAAGTGTATCTTATTGGGGTATTCAAACACCTCCAAGGCATACCATCTCTATGATGAAGTCAATAAAAAGTTTGTTGTATCTAGAGATGTAATTTTTATTGAATCATCCAAAATTGACAATGTTGTTGAGCGACAACTTGATCGTTTGGATAGATTCACAAATGCAAAATCATTTCAAGAATTTGATAATCAGATTCCACATCTTGAAGGGGGGATTCCTATACTAGATCAACATATGGAATCTTCTTCTAAAGAACTATCTCCCCAACATGAAACTCCAACAACGGATGATGCTTTAAGTGATGTGATTGATAGAAATGGGAGACTCAATCTTGATTCAGTCCCAACTCAATCAATAGAGCAGCCTGGATCATCTAAGAAAGGTCCCCCAAAGTGGCTAACAAAGACCCCTGAAAGTGTTCATCCTAATGAGGTTGGAAAGGCAAGAACTAGAAATTCAAACCGGCAAAATGGAGGTGATGTAAATGACTCTAATTCACATGTTGATATGGATGTTTCTTATGATTGTGAATTGAACTTGTCTACAGATTTCGAACCAACTTCCTTCAAAGAAGTTGCTTCTCATGATGAATGGAAATAAGCGATGCAAAAGGAGTATGATGCCTTCATAAAGAATGGCGCTTGGAAGCTGGTTGATCCTCCATTAGGAACCAAACCAAATGGCTGCAAGTGGGTCTACAAGAACAAGTATAAAGTTGATGGCTCACTTCACAAGCACAAAACCAGGCTTGTGGCCAAAGGTTTTGCACAGAACGAAGGGGTTGATTATGAGGAGACATTTTCTCCCACAACAAAATGGGCCACCATCCGGACACTCTTTGCCCTAGCAGCTCAGAACGGTTGGAAAGTCCATCAAATCGATGTAAAAACTGCTTTCTTGAATGGAGATCTAAAAGAGAATGTTTTTATGTCCTAGCTTGAAGGACTTGCTGTGAAAGGACATCAACAAAAAGTATGCAAACTTTTGAAATCCTTGTATGGCCTCAAACAAGCACCACGATCTTGGTATGAAAAACTAACTGAGCATCTTCTAAAACTCAATTTCAAACATTATGATCTTGATGATGCAACTTTATTTGTCAAGAAAGTTGGCAAAACAGTTGTATATCTTGTGGTATATGTAGATGATCTTTTGATGACAGGGAACAATGAAAGCTACATTGCATCCATAAAGAAGGAATTGGGAAGAAGTTTTGAAATGACTGATTTGGGCTATGTTCATTACTATCTTGGTATTGAAGTAGCTCAACATCCGAAGTCCATATTTCTTTCTCAAAGGAAGTACATTGGAGACCTATTGAACAGGTTTGGCATGACAGAATTCAATCCTCTTACTACTCCAATCGAACAAAACTTAAAGCTCACATCTATTGAAGGAAAATAATTTGAGGATGCAACAAAGTATAGACAACTTGTAGGAAGTCTCAACTACCTGACTACTACCAGACCAGGCATTTCGTTTTCTGTTGGAATCCTCTCCGGGTTTATGAAAAAGCCTTGTGAAGAACATTGATCTGCTACAAAAAGAGTTCTAAGGTACTTTAAGGGAACTCAAGACTTTGGAATTAAGTATACACAGGTGTACGACTTCAGGATATGATATGAATCTTGGATTAGGAGTTGTCTCCTGGAGATCATGCAAATAATCAGTTCCAGCAGATTCCACAACAAAAGCAGAATACGTGGTAGCAGCTGAGGCAACAAAAGAAATTGTGTGGCTCAGGAAAATTCTTGAATATTTGCAGGTAAAACAAATACAATCAACTCCACTCATGATTGACAATACCTCTGCAATAAATTTGGCCAAGAACCCAAAGTTCCATGATCGAACGAAGCACATCAATACTAAATATCATCTGATTCAACATCATGTTGAGGCCAAAACAATCCATCTCCATCATTGTTCCACTAATGAGCAAATTGCAGACATCTTCACCAAAGCGCTTGGAAGAGAAAAGCTTGAATGATTCAGAATGCTGCTTGGACTCACCAACATACATTCAAATTAAGGGGGGAATGTTGACACCTAATCATCAGGATTGGGTGAATAAAGATAATTGATGTAAATAAATAATAAGAAATATGAACAGTCATCGGGAGATGAAGTGAACAGTCTCCCTAATGTATATAATAAAGACCAGCTTGAAGGAATAATATGAATTGATTTGGTGGAGTTACTACCTGGCCTAAAATCATTTTATTTATTTAGTTATTTATTACTTCATGTTTTCCCTAGACTCTATGTTGAACTAGTATAACTAGCAAGCATCAAAATTTTCCACAACACTCGGGAAATCCCAAGGAATATATGTCCTTTTTCTAGCTTTCGGAATTAGGCATAGATGTCATTGGTCTATATCATAGCCCAAGGGTTTCCATAAGGCTCGCGCCCAGCTCAGACCTCATCTGCCCCAAGGTAGGCATTTGATCCTAGTACTCAATGAATTTGGGCATCTCGCAAGGCTAGCCTACTCCCTCCATGCTCACTAAGGTGCATAGCCCTAGGCATCAAAGTCCTTACACCCCCACCAGACTTCTGCATCCCAATCCAATATTAGGCACTTGGCCTCCTCATGATGGTCCCATAGGCCCTCAAGGGCTATCCATCAAGAGCTAAACAAGACAAAGGAACCACTGGAATATGTAGTGTTGATTGCGTCTATCCACAGCAACAAGTGAGGCATAGGCAGAGCTAGATCTACATAGCATCATCATATAGAAGAGAATTCAAGGTCTTCAAAAAGCCAGACACAAAGAAGCAGAACATGGATCAAGTTTAATGTTCAGTGCTATTGCTATAAGAAATTTGGTCATTATGAACATGAATGAAAAAAAAATAGTGAAATCAACAAAGAGGCAGTGTCCATATCTCTAACAATGAAGAAGAATCCTCTAAAACCATGTTTCTTTCCTACCATATTTCTGAAGACAAACATACTAAGGACCTTTCATTGTTGGATGGTGGTTGCAACAATCATATGACATGTAACAAAAATCTACTATCTTGCATTGATGCTTCCATAACATCCGAAATTAATCTGGGATACCGTTCCTGTATAAAACCTGAAGGGAAAGGTATTAATCCCATTATCACTAAACAAAATCGGTAGAGACATATACCTAATGTTTATTATGTTCCACATCTGAAGAATAATCTCATTATTGTAGGTTAATTGATGGAATGTGGTTATGATGTAATATTCCAAGGGACCACATGTTATATCTATGACAAACCTCCCAATAGAAGAATAATAGAAAGGTTGAAAAAACCAAGATATGATGTTTCCCTTGACTCTTAGAATTCAAAATCTCTCACAGTATTTTTCACACGATGTGTCAAGGATAGATGAGTCATAGTTATGGCATTCTAGGTATGGGCATATTCTCTTCAAGAGTCTATGTATTCTTTAGAAACATTTTATGGTCATTGGTCTCCTTGTTGTGAATGAAAAATATTGTAACTATGAAATGTGTATTCTAGCAAAGCATAAAAGAGACAACTTTCCCACATCTTCCACTAGAGAAAAATAATTGTTAGATCTAGTCCAGACAAATATATGTGGCCCAATCAAAACATATTCCATTGGTGGTAATACTTATTTTCTTAACTTTATTAATGATTCTAGTAGGAAAATATGGGATTATTTTCTCAAAAATAAATCTAATACTTTCTCGGGATTCAAAGAGTTCAATGTAGAAGCATAAAAGAAAAGTGGAAAGCCTTCAAAATAATCAGGTCAGACAAAGGAACATAATACACTTCCAATAATATCAAAACATTTTGACAACAACAAGGAATCATCATGCTAAACACAATAATATACATTCCATATAAGAATGGAGTAGTAGAAAGAAAAAACTAGTCGATAATGAATATGGCAAGATGCATGCTTTATGAGAAGAAGTTGTTCAATGACTATTGGGGTGAATTTTTTGCCACTATAGTATATGTTCTCAACAAATATCCAACAACCAATGTCAAAGATGTAGCACCTCAAGAAGCTTGGGATTGTAAGAAGGTGAATGTCTCTGACAGTCATTTTTTTGGTTGCGTAGCATTTGCACTTGTTCTTGAGAAGCTACGAAAGAAACTTGATGATAGTGTTGACAAGCGTAGCAAGAAAGTCTCAATTTGACTTTGTCTTCGTCAAATTGAGAAAACTTGAATTTCCGCATCAACAAAAAACTTGGAGGCAATTAACATGTGTGAAATTTCTCTTGTCACTGAGTTAGCTCAGTAAATTCAGGTTAGAGGGATTGGAGTTTAGTTGATCGCTAAATTTTAGTAATGTAGGTAAGTTATTTCTAATTGTGCCTAGTTAAACTAGTTCTAATAGTTAATGGAACTAGTGGAAAGTCAATTGTGCAGTGGGACAATATTCTAACTCAATGATCATCCAATTAATTGATCAATAAGCTCACAATATCTAGTGCATGCAAGGGATTCGAGTTCCTTAGCTATGGTAGAGATTTGAAGGGAGTGTAAGAATAAGTTGTAAACTATTTTGAGTATATAGGTGTTGAATGCAGTTAGATGATCAATCCTTGGGAATTATGCAATCAACTGGAGGAAAATTCCTAAAATGTTGGGGCTCCTTCCTCACGATTTGAGAAATAAAATAGGGGCTCAAGCAGAGGCATAAATTGACTAAGTCTAGGTCAAATATTCTCATTGAGTAGAGAGATAGGTTACTTACTTACAGGTTGTGCTCAAAGAGGGAAAGAAATTTTAATACATCTATATTCATCTCATTAATGAAAAGAGGCTTGAGGGGTTTTTCCTAGCTGGTTTTCCCTAGAAAATATATTGTGCATCTATGAATTTTCTTATTGCATGTTTGTAAATGTTGTTCTAAATTGTGAATTAAATTCCATAGATTAGTAGAGTAGAATTGTTTCTCTTGATTTAAATTAGAATTTCTTGAGAAATTGTAGTTCTATCACCTTATTTATACATGGTATCAAAGCAGGATTCACATTAGAACAAGAATTTTAAAGTTTTCACTCAAGAGGTTAGAATTTGTAGCTCCAGCGTAGCAAGATCTCTTCAAAGTTGGGAGAATACCATCAATGGGCTGATATTAAAGTATGCCTTAGAAGGCAGTGTGAATTTCATTGCATGGAAGGATCACATGGAGGTGGTGCTTGATGAAAATGGATTGTTGGAATATTTCAAGACAAACATTGAAAAACCAGGATCAATTGATGCCCATAACCTAGCCGAATGCAAGAAATATGTAGACAAGGTGAGGAGAATAATAATGGAGGGATTGTGAAACCACATTGTCTCAAATATCCATCGAAAAGGAACTCCTTTCGCAATGTGGAAGCCACTGACGGATCTCTTTGAGAATAAAAATGACCATAGAAAACTGGCCCTTAAATAAAAACTTCAAAACATCAAGATGCAGAAGAATGACACTATTTTGCAATATCTTACTAGATTAACACGATTTTGGGGTGAGCTTGGAGATTTTATTGTAAATGTTGCAAAAGATTACCTGGTGAGCCTAGCTCTTTTAGGCCTTCCAAAAAGTTGCAATATCTACCAGGACTCAAGGAACGGGAGGGAGAAACTACTAGATTGGGAACACTTGTGGTCTGATTTGGTGGAAGAAGAGATCTCACAAAATACAAGAGATGGGACCTCATCCAAGGGAAAATGGAAGATATCTCAAACAAAGCTAGAGACTAACCAACGTGACAAGAAGAAATACTTATCGAAAATAAAATGTTTCAACTGTCACAAATTCAAGAACTGTGGTACAAAGTTTCCACGCAAAAAGTCAGGAAAGAAGAACTCGGGACGAGCAGTAGGAGAAGCATTGGCTTCACATTTTGAGCTTGAGTTCACCCTTATCACACGCATGGACAACACTATGAAGGGGAGTGTGTGGTACTTCAACTCAGGTTCCTCATTCCACATGATAGGTTGTAGAGAGGTTTTCAGTGACATGGAGGAGAAATATCTCCAGATGCATATTGAGCTTGGGGACAATGGAAGGTACAGTGCTATCGTGATTGGTACAATAACCTTTAAGAGGGAGTCGGTATCCCCTCTTCGCCTCAAATATGTCACGTTTGTTTCAGGCCTAAATAAGAATCTCCTCCCTATAGTAATTCTGGAAGATCATGGTGATGATGTGATCCTCAGCAAAGGGAAAGAATTCCTAAGACACATAGCCACTCGACAAGTGAAGTAGATTTCGGTTCATGTGAAGAACATGTATAAACTTGATGTGGAATATTATGTTGCATTAAACAGTAAGGCATAGAAAGTGTAGAGTCATGATGTCAGTGGGATCTAGAAAAAGAGACTAGGCCATTTGCACCATGATGCCATAAAAATTATGCAACAAATAACCACTAGCCTCCCCAAAGGAGAACTTAGGAAACATGATGTCTGCAAGAGTTGTACCTTGGAGAAGTATCTGAAATCCACATTCCATGAATGAGACAGAAAATCACATGCTGTCTTTGAAACATTCCACTCTGATGTTTTCGGACCTTTCTTGATAGCCTCCACTACTAGAAATAAATATTCTTTTATTTTTATTGATGATTTCTCAAGGAAGTGTTGGATCTTCGTCATGCAGAATGAGGATGAGACATTCTCCAAGTTTGTAGAATTCATGGCACAATTTGAAAAAGAGACTAGCAAGAAGGTGAAGGCTCTCAAGAGCGACAATGGAGGTGAGTACGTTTCAAATGACTTCAAGGATTTATGTGTGAACAAAGGCATTCAAAGAGAGCTAACAACACCCCACAACCCACAGCAGAAAGGTGTAGTTGACAAGAAGAACCAGAGCATTGTGGGAGTTGGTAGACCTATGCTACATGACTAAGGCCTACCCCCTCATTTGTTGGAAAATGCATCTAACGCAGGAGTCTACTTCTATATCCAGAGTCCTCATCAGATTCTTGGTATGATTAAATCGAAGGAGGATTTCTTCGGGAGAAAGTTGGATGTGTCTCACTTCAAAAGTTTTGGAGCCTTTATTTGTTGTCATTCCTCTAAAGATTCGAGGAAGAAACTTGAGATGACAATAGAGTTGGGGTTTTTTGTGGGTTACACCAAAAATCCACAAAATTACCGTGTTAACTTAACTTCCCTTAGAATTCCAACTATGAAAACGGATGTAAATTTTGATGAAGAGAAAGCGATACATTTCTCTCTTGACAGGGAGCTTCGGATCCCACTAGAAAAGGACCTTTTCGCTCTAAAGAAGGAGCCTCAGGGGGAGTCTAAAGAAGTTGTGGAGCCGCCATAAATGGAAGATCAGAGAGGAGGTAGATTGGAGACATTTTCTCAAGCAAAACCATCCAAAGAAGGTAGAAAAGTAACTAGGGAAGATGATAGATTGGTGCAAGATGCAAGCAAGAATGTGGGAGCTCCTTCAAACATGCACAGGAAAAGTAGGTCACCTGAGAGGTACACCAGCTACATGGATCTAATTACTGAGCTTGTACATATTGAGTCATCCCCTTTTTAGGAAACAATATGAGTTGATGTAATGGTGGAAGAATACAAATCCACCATGAAGAAAAGTGCTTGGGCAGTGGTCCTAAGACCGACAAATAAATCAATTGTGGGTTTGAGATGGATCTTCAAGGTTATGCATTCAGAAGATAGAAGCATAGAGAATTATAAGGCCATATTTGTGACCACAGGATTCTCTCAAGTTGAGGGAATTGATATTGAGGAAACCTTCACTCCTATAAAAAGGTATTCATCAATTTGATCAATTCTTGTATTGGTTGCATAGATGGGGTGGAAGATCCACTAGATGGATGTAAAAACAATGTTTCTCAATGGTGTTATTGAGGAGGAGGTGTACATCAAACAATTAGAAGGTTTTGAGACATTTGATCAAGAGTATCATGTGTGCAGACTTAGTTGAACATTGTATGGTCTCAAACAGGCACCCCAAGCTTAGTACACCAGGATCAATAGTTACCGCACTGGCTTGGGCTTCACCAAAAGTGAAGTGGGTGTGAACCTCTATCATATTTTGGTAGAAATTAAATTACTAATCTTTGTTTTATATGTTCATGATTTAATATTGACAGGTGATTATAATTTGATCAGATCTTGCAAGGAGTGCCTTTCAAGGGAATTTGAGATGAAAGACATGGGTCTCATGCACAACTTCCTCATGTTGGAAGTGTGGCAACGAAATGATGAATTGTTTATGTCTCAAGGTAAGTATTCCAATGAGATACTACAAATATTTCACATGCAAGTTTGTAACCCCATGGAGACACCTCTAGTGACTAAATGGAGGAAGGAGAATGCCACTTCAGGTGAAGACGTGGATGCTACCATTTATCGGCAGCTAGTGTGTTCAATGATGTATATTATAAACACACGACCAGATATGTGCTATGCATTTAACCAGTTGAGCCAATCTATGGTTAGGATTACCAAATTGTATTGGAAGGAAACTAATCATGTGTTAAAGTACATCAGAGGCACTACACAGTATGGATTATGGTACAGACAGATAGAGGGAGAGAAGATTTAGTTATTCACGGATGCAGATTGGGCAGGGAGTCCTGTAGAAATTTTGAATAATTTAACACATATTCAATGGAGATTATCCTGATCATGTACTATTGCGGAAAACATACACAATACATAAGCTCCTCTACGTTGATCATCAATATAGCAGCATCAATAACAATAAAACATCAAGAGCATTCACACATTAACACAGTATGTATCCCGGGGAAAGCATCTCGCTAAAAACCCCAACTATCTGTATATTAATGATTGAGTCATGTAACATTACATGGCATAATACTTCTCACAAGTATCTCCACCTCTGTTACACACAATACAGCTCAGATCTGATCTCCAAATCTCTTCCACTGCTTGCCTGCCTCCACTGCTCAATACCTGCTCAAGAACTGATGAGAATAGCTTCCCAAACTCGTTTTTCACCTGCAAAATAGTCACTCACTCTTTGTGGACGTGAGCAAAGGCTAAAATGTGGGCCAAATACGTGAGCAAACTCATTGGCATACTCAATCCCTTGATTGTGCAAGATCTGATGCACAACTATAGTCACAACTGATAGCAATCTGATTCTCTACCACCTGTCCCTGTTGAACTGAACATGCACTAACATGCAACTGAGTTAACTGATGTATTCATTAGTTGTATTATGAGTTAATAACTTGTGAATTAATTAATAACTAATTCACCCAACTCATCTCTAGTCTATTTTCCAGTTAGACTAAATACAACCAGTTTAACAAAGCTAAACTGAACACAACTCCATCAACTCCACAATCAACTCCACCAAACTCAACTGATTGAGTTCTAACTGAAGTCATGCATGCAACAACTCAACTGACTCATAAGAAAAGCGTATTTCCTTCTGACAGCTGCATGTGCCACTTCTGTAGCTCAAACTGAAGTGCTCCAAGAGAATAAGATTAAGTTTATAGTCCAAATATTATTGTGAGATAATAATATTTGACTTTTCTATTTTTGACAGCCAGTCTAAAAATAGACTTTGATCACTCACACTGTGATCACTCACACTTTCATCAAAAATAGAAGTCCATCTATTTTTCCCAACTTGATCAATCATCCATAAACATAGACATGATCCATATGTCTAAAAATAGACATAGTCTAAAAATAGACTTGCGCCAAAAATAGCCTGCGGGCCCACTTAGTGAAGGCGACTCTTTTCACTAAGCTCCATCATCTTGTTGCAATCTCAACACTCCCTCTCGACAAGATATGGATTATCAACAACCCCTATCCTACCTCGGTGGTACTCGAATTTTCTCCTAGTGAGAGCCTTCGTCAGAATATCAGCATCCTGATCCTCCGTTGGAATGTACGAAAGTAACATGATCCTCCGCTGCACACAATCTCTGATATGATGGTACCTGATGTCAATATGTTTAGATCTATCATGAAATACAGGATTAGCCGAGAGTTTAATGCAACTCTGGTTATCACAGTAAATCACAGTAGGATCCAAATGAGAACCGAACAAACCAACCAGGATCTTCCTCATCCATATAGCCTCGCATGCAGCCAAACTTGCTGCCATATACTCGGCCTCCGCTGAACTGAGTGCCACGGATCTCTGCTTCCTGTTGTACCAAGAAACTGCTGTCGATCTGATACTGAAGACCCCTCCTGATGTGCTCTTTCTGTTTGTTGGGCTCCCTGCCCAATCTGCATCCGTGAAGCCACATAGCTTCACCTCATCCTCCTGTCTGTACCACAAACCATATCCCGATGTGCCTCTCAAGTAGCGCAATACATGCTTGCCCGCCTTCCAGAAGAGCTTGGTAGGCTTAACCATAGCTTGTGAAAGCTGGTTAACTACATAGCATATATCAGGTCGTGTATTGACCAAATACATCAGCGACCCCACCAACTGTCGATAAACAGTGGCATCCACTTCTTCTCCCGAAGTGGCATCCTCCTTCCTCCAACCTCCAGGAAGAGGAGTATCAACAGGCTTGCAGCCATGCATGTTGAACTTCTCCAATATCTCCCGAGCATACTTGCCCTGAGAAACAAACAGTCCACCACTGCGCTGCCATATTTCCAATCCTAGGAAATAGTGAAGGAGGCCCAAATCCTTCATCTCAAACTCTGTAGCAAGATCCTTCTTGCATGACAGTATCAACAGCTCATCACCCGTTAGAATCAAATCATCAACATACAGTACAATGATAAGCAACTTACCCTCCACCATAATCTGGTATAGGTTCGGATCCGCCTCGCTCTTGGAGAATCCAAGTCCTGTGAAATAGCTGTCTATCCGTGTGTACCAAGCACGTGGTGCTTGCTTCAACCAATACAACGCTCTCTTGAGCCTGCACACATGCGACTCGCTGCTGAAGACTTCAAAGCCTTCGGGTTGCTCAATGTACACCTCCTCCTCAATGACTCCGTTGAGGAATGCAGTCTTCACATCCATCTGATGAATGTGCCATCCCATCTGCGCTGAGAGAGCAAGAATCATCCGTATGGAAGAATACCTTGCGACAGGTGCAAAGGTCTCCTCATAATCGATCCCCTCAATCTGTGAAAAGCCTCGGGCAACAAATCTTGCCTTGTACTTCTCCACACTCCCGTCAGCTGCTTGCTTAACTTTGTAGATCCATCTTGAACCCACCACTGATTTCCCTTCCGGTCTAGGAACAATCTCCCATGCACTGTTTCTGACAATAGAATCATACTCTTCCACCATGGCGTCTACCCATGCGGGATCCTCCACAGCTTCCTCGAAAGAGGATGGCTCAGTCACAACACACTTGCTCATAAGAGCCATGTATCCAGTGTACCGATCAGGTGACTGTCTCTGCCTGTGTTGGGCTGTAGGTGGTCCTACAACTTTCTCTGCATCTTGAGCCAGTCGCTCAGCTTCTGTCAAGCGCTTTCTCCCTCTGATGGTTGGCGCTACATGAGTGGTCTCTTCCACTCCATGAACCTCGTCCTGTGGCTGATCCACGTCCTGAAGCTCATCCTTAGGAACTAATAGCTCCTCATCTGCATGCAAGTGTAGCTCCCTCTCAAGCGAACACTTCATGGCTTTCTCCTCCTAAAATTTTATATCCCGTCGCACAACAGTTTTACCACTGTCTGGCAAATACACACGATAGTTGTGGGGCGTATCAGTGTACCCCACAAATATCCCAACCTCTGCAGTTGGCTCCAACTTCTTTCTGGCATCCTTCGTCACATGCATGTAAACGTTAGCACCAAAAATCCTCAAATGAAAAAGATCAGGCTTCTTACCAGAATAAGTCTCCTCAGGTGTACTCATGCCAAGTATCCTATGAGGACAACGGTTCTGCACATAAACTGCTGTATTGCATTCTTCCGCCCACAAGTGAAGGGGTAGGCCCTGATCATGCAACATTGCCCGTGCAGCACCCACAATCGTTCTGTTCTTCCGCTCAGCTACCCCGTTCTGCTGTGGGTTATGGGGAGCTATGAGCTCTCTACGAATCCCTTCTGCCTTGCAGAAATCCTTGAACTTGTCCGAGATGTATTCACCACCATTATCGCTCCTAAGAGCCTTCACCTTCTTCCCCGACTCCTTCTCGACCAGTGCTTTGAATTCACAGAACTTTGAATATGTCTCGCTCTTCTTCTGCATGAAGAAGATCCAGCACTTACGAGAGAAATCATCAACAAAAATCACATAATACCTGTGTTTTGTTGTCGAAGCAACTGAGAAAGGTCCACACACGTCTGTGTGAATTCTCTCAAGGATCGTCGTGGCGCGACTATCCTTCTCGTGAAAGGTGGCTTTTACAAACTTCCCCAAAGTACACCCCTTGCACTGATCTGACTGCGCAAGTGTGCCTTTAGGAAGCCCTGTAGTGATCTGCTGCAGTATCTTCAAGGCTCCATGGTGAAGGTGACCCAATCTCCTGTGCCACAACTCGCCATCATCCCGGCTCACCAATCCTTCTGCCTTGCCTGCCATTGTTGCGCATCCATATACATGCAACTGATAAAGGTTCCTCACTCGAACCCCTATCTTCCGGGTCTCACCAGTTGTCTTGCTGCGCAGGAAGGCCTTTCCCTCGCTGAAAACAACATCATACCCCTTGTCTTCTAACATCGCCACTGAGATGAGATTCTTCTTCAATCTTGGAACATGCATGACTTCCTTCAATACAAAGGGTTTACCAGACTCCCTCTCAAAGGAAATGGTACCGATACCGGTCGCACTGTATCTACCATCATCACCCATCTCGATGTGCACTCCAAGATCTTTGTCCTCCAGATCAGAGAACAAATCTCTATCTCCCGTCATGTGAAAAGACGCACCACTGTCCAAGAACCACACTGATCCCATCACACTTGAAACCAAGCATGCGATCAATGAAAAATCAAGCTCAAACTGAGAAGCTAAGGCCTCTCCCCCTGCAGATCCAGCAGCTTTCTTGTTCTTCTTCTTCTGCGGACAATTTGTGGCATAGTGTCCATGCTGGTGACAGTGAAAACACTTCACCTTGGACATATCCTGCTTCTTGCCTTTCGCACCGGAATGAGAAGCTTTCTTGTTCTTCCCCTTCTTTTCTTTGGCAACCAAAGTGCAATTCTCTTCATCAGATACCTTTGATGAAGATCCATTCTCACCTTTATTGTTACTGAGTTTATCCTTGAGCGCCAGGTCGCTCTTGCTTTGGAATAACATTTGCAATCCGTTGAAAGACATTTTCAACAACACTGGTGCAAATTCGAATTTCCACCAGCTCCAACTCAACTACTTCCAATCTAGAATTCGTGAGAACACAATATTTCTCGTACAGAGATTGACTATATGGGCATTCACCGGATATCTCACCTTCCAAAGGAAGGATGAATCCAGAGGCTACCTGGCCTGATTACAGACTCTGCCTGAAGAAATAGAATGTAAACACTTCCTGAATAGTAGATCTGATGATCAATCCTCACTTGATATCCTGTAAAAATCTCTTCTACAAATCAAGCTGCTCCGATACCATGTAGAAACTTTTTCTACAATTATCTAGCTCACTCTGATACCATGTAGAAATTTTGAATAATTTAACACATATTCAATGGAGATTATCCTGATCATGTACTATTGCGGAAAACATACACAATACATAAGCTCCTCTACGTTGATCATCAATATAGCAACATCAATAACAATAAAACATCAAGAGCATTCACACATTAACACAGTATGAATCCCGGGGAAAGCATCTCGCTAAAAACCCCAACTATCTGTATATTAATGATTGAGTCATGTAACATTACACAGCATAATACTTCTCACAAGTATCTCCACCTCTGTTACACACAATACAGCTCAGATCTGATCTCCAAATCTCTTCCACTGCTTGCCTGCCTCCACTGCTCAATACCTGCTCAAGAACTGATGAGAATAGCTTCCCAAACTCGTTTTTCACCTGAAAAATAGTCACTCACTCTTTGTGGACGTGAGAAAAGGCTAAAATGTGGGCCAAATACGTGAGAAAACTCATTGGCATACTCAATCCCTTGATTGTGCAAGATCTGATGCACAACTATAGTCACAACTGATAGCAATCTGATTCTCTACCACCTGTCCCTATTGAACTGAACATGCACTGACATGCAACTGAGTTAACTGATGTATTCATTAGTTGTATTATGAGTTAATAACTTGTGAATTAATTAATAACTAATTCACCCAACTCATCTCTAGTCTATTTTCCAGATAGACTAAATACAACCAGTTTAACAAAGCTAAACTGAACACAACTCCATCAACTCCACAATCAACTCCACCAAACTCAACTGATTGAGTTCTAACTGAAGTCATGCATGCAACAACTCAACTGACTCATAAGAAAAGCGTATTTCCTTCTGACAGCTGCATGTGCCACTTTTGTAGCTCAAACTGAAGTGCTCCAAGAGAATAAGATTAAGTTTATAGTCCAAATATTATTGTGAGATAATAATATTTGACTTTTCTATTTTTGACAGCCAGTCTAAAAATAGACTTTGATCACTCACACTGTGATCACTCACACTTTCATCAAAAATAGAAGTCCATCTATTTTTCCCAACTTGATCAATCATCCATAAACATAGACATGATCCATATGTCTAAAAATAGACATAGTCTAAAAATAGACTTGCGCCAAAAATAGCCTGCGGGCCCACTTAGTGAAGGTGACTCTTTTCACTAAGCTCCATCATCTTGTTGAAATCTCAACACATCTGACCGAAAGAGAAAATCAGGTGGAATTTTCAATCTTCTGCCCATAGCAGTTTCATGTTATAGCAAGAAGAAGAGATCTATGGTGCTCAGCTTGGTAGAACAAAAATACATAATTGCAAGTCAAGCATCATGTGAGGCGATTTGGATGAGAATGATACTTATGGGATTATTTGTTCAGATGATGGATCCAAGTGTGATCTATTGTGATAATCATAGTTTCATTAAGCTCTCTGAGAATTTGGTATTTTGCTATCGATCCAAGCAAATAGATATCTGGTATCATGATTTACGGGATTGTGTGTAGATATGGATAATGTTGTTACAATACATTCTGACATAGGAACAAGATGCTAACATATTGATAAATGCTTTGTCAAGAGGGATCTTAGAATTCCACAAGTGCAGGATACGGGTGGTTGATAATCCATTTCTTGGTAAGAGGGAGTGTTGAGAAGTGTAGCAATAAAGTCTCAATTTGACTTTTCCTTGGTAAAATTGAGAAAATATGAATTTCCACATCAGCAGAAAACTTGGAGGCAGTTAACTTATGTGACATGGCTCTTGTCACTCAGTTAGTTCAGTAAACTCAAGTTAGAGGGCTTGGAGTTCAGTTAAGCATGAGTGACTGCTAAATTTTAGTAATCCAGTTTAGTTATTTTTAATTGTGTTTAGTTGAACTAGTTCTAACATTTCATGGAACTAGTGGAAGGTCAATTGTGTAGTGGGAAAATAATCTAACTCAATGATCATCTAGTTAACTAATCAATTGGCTCAAAATAGCTAGTGCATGCAAGGAATTCTAGTTCCTTAGTTGTGGTGGAGATTCCAAGGCAGTGTAATGAGTAGTTGTAAACTAGTTTGAGTTTATAGGGTGTTGCATGTAGTCAAATGATCAATCCCTGGGAATTATGCAATCAATTGGAGGAAATTCCTAAAATTCCTCAATATTTGTGCAAGGAAATAGGGGCTCAAACAGACGTAAAATTTGACTACGTCTGGGTCAAAGCTTCTCATTGAGGAGAGATATATGTTATTCACATGTAGGTTTTTCTTAGAGTTGGCAAGCAATTGTTATACATCTATATTCATCTAATTAATGTAAAGAGGCTTGAGGGGTTTTTCCCAGTTGGGTTCCCCTAGAAAATATATTTTTCATGTGTGGTTTTTCTAATTGCATTTTTGTGAATGTTGTTTTAACTTGTGATTTACATTCTGCACAATAATAGAGTAGAATTGTGTCCCTTGATTTAGATAAAAATCTCTTGAGCAGTTCCAATTTTATTACCTTATTTCTATAGATAGAAGTGAAAAATGTATCTTTGTAGGCTATAGTGAACACTTAAAAGCTTATAGACTCTACAATCATCACTAAGAAATTTGTTTTAAGCAAAGATGAGGATTTAAATCAAATTGACGAAGCTTTAAATCATCCTATTCATCCACCACAACTCCCAATATTGTAGGCTCGAGAAGAGACATACCACTCATAAAATGGTACATATTCAAATTGTGAATACAACAGTGATTCATCATCTTTAGAAGACAATAAAAAAACTACAAGCATCAGGGAAATATATAAGCATTAGCATGACTTTGTTCAATAGAATTTTTTTCCTTTCTTTCCTCTTAACCAACCCATTTTCAAGAGGCGATAAAAGAGAAGCATTGGGTTGATGCAATGAATCAAGAAATCACATCCATAGAGAAGAAATATACTTGGGAACTAGTTGATCTTCCAGGAGATAAAACCATCATTGGTGTCAAGTGGGTATAAAAGACCAAACTAAACAAAAAAGGAGAAATTGAGAAACATAAAGCCAATTTGTTTGCCAAAGGATTCACACAATAATTTGGTGTCGAATATGGTGAAATATTTTCTCTAGTAGCAAGGTTAGACACATTCAAAACTATTCTAGCCACAATAAATCAACACAAATGGCAATATTTTCAACTTCATGTAAAATTTTCTTTCTTAAATGGCATATTGTAGGAAGAGGTTTATGTGGAGAAACCTCCTGGTTTTGAAGTTCAAGGATAGGAACATAAGGTGTATAGGTTGAAGAAAGCCTTATATGGCTTGGAACAAGCTCCCCGAGCATGGTATAGTCGAATCAACACTTACATCATCAAAATTGGATTTCACAGATGCAGCTATATTCCAACTTTGTATACCAAAATTCATGAAGATAAAATTATCATTGTTCTCCTTTTTTTTGATGATCTTCTATACACAGGTAATATGATGTTAGAAGAATTCAAAGTCACCATGCAAATGGAGTTTGATATGATTGATTTAGGGCTCATGAAGTACTTCTTAGGCATTTAAATTTAGCAATTTGTTAATGGAATTTCGTTTTCCAACAAAAGTATGCCACTAACATCCTCCAATATTCTATAATGATCAAGTGAAAATTAGTTGATACTCCAATTACTCCATGCACCAAGATGAGCAATGAAGATGAAGGACCACTAGTTGATTCTACATTGTATAAAAGTATAGTTGGTAGTCTTTTGTATCTCACTTCAACTAGACCTGGAATCATGTTTGCAGCTATTTTTGTTTCTAGGTTTATGGAATCACCTAAGAATTCACATTGGAAGGTGGCAAAAATGATCTTAAGATATGTTGTAGGAACACTAGACTATGGATTTTTCTACACACAATCTGAACATTTCTCACTCTCAGGCTATACAGATAGTGATTATGTTGGAAGGTAATATGATCGCAAAAGGACCTTAGGGTATGATTTTCACTTACGAACCAATATGATATCATGGAATCCAAGAAACAACCCATTATTTTAATATCTTCTACAGAGGCAGATTATGTAGTTACATTTTTTGCAGCTTGTCAAGCAGTGTGGCTGAGAATATTTGTAACACCCCTATATTTATTCATTTCAAACATTGACTAATTTTAGAAATGGTACTGTTATTGGATTGAATGGCTATGGATATCAAGTTTTGGTCATTTCTCCCTACCATTTGTACATATGGTATCACAATTTATTGTTACATCCCTTGCAAAGTGCTTGAGGGACATGGAAGACCCACACCTTGATATGTATGGCGATCTACTTTATGAGATTGGAGGTTCAAGAAACATCCTTTCAAATACATTACATGTTACTTGTATTTAGTCAAAATCTAAAGTGTATAAGGACAAATTTATGTCTCACATAAGATCCAAAAATCAGAATGTTGATTTTAAATATTTTCCTCTGCATTTGTTGTTATAGTTGGAAAATGCAACAAGTGATAATAATAATCACTATCTTTTCATGTTTCCATCACTTTTAACTGCTCTTGGTGTCTTCAACACTATTGAGGTTGGTATTTTTCTTGTGGGACACACTCATGAAGACATAGATGGAATGTATGGAAGAAGGTCTTCCAAGTTGAAAAGAAAAGATGTATATTCTTTACCTAAAATGATCGATACACATTGCACAATTGAAGAAATGAAAGTGTTTCCACCTAAACTTATTGACAAGGTGTATGACTTCAAAAATTTCCCTTAAGGATGCATTAAGGAGGGGATAATTTCACTATTTAGAAATCTTAATGTCCAATACTTTCAATTTCTTGTACTCAATGATGTTCCAATACTAAGATACAAAGTATCATTCAAAGATACTGAGTGGTCAGAACCAGTTGAGTTTTGGAATATAGATGCTGAAGGTCAGCCCAAATTTTCCATAGGAAGCCTTTCTTTCTTACATCCCAAAGAGAACAACCTATACTTAAAACAACTAGTGGAAGAAATAAAATCATACATAAAAATGTGGATGGATGCTATCGGCAATGAGGATTCACCAATTGTTACAGAGGAATGGAAAAATAGAGTCGATTATTGGGAAATCGTTATTGATAGATTAGATGGAATCTATAATGATCATGTAATAGTGCATAGAAGTAATTCATCTTATTAATATTTTTGGCCGAGGAAAAGGAAAATTATGTATGATGAAGACAATCTACTCCATGATCTCTCAAGTATTATGGATGGAGATTTTGATAATGTGACAAATGAACTAGTATGTGTTTGACCCAAATGTAACAAGCCAAAGCCAACACTCAATACTATGATTGCTATTAAGAAAGGAAAGATGTTTCTAGTTAGATCAAGAAATTAGGATGAAGGAGAGATGATTTGGATGGAAAAATCCACTTTGGATATCTTCAAGGATAATGTAAGTGACACTTCTCATGTAAATATTGATTGGTGGAATCTTGTTTCAAGGAAATACAATATAAATATTTTAGAACAATATTGGGTACCAAATACGAATGACATGGAACTTGGTTATATTCCAATCAGTACCATATTTTCAGCATGGAATGCTAAAGAAACAACATTTCCAGAAGATAAAGATAAATAAATGTTGTTTGGAAGTTGTTCTTAATATACTATAGATAATATCTTGAGATTGGGTGGAGATGATTCATGAATGTAATTTTTTATTTTGAAGGATCTATTAGTATACTTCAAAAAAAATCAATGTTTGTTGTATATCAAATATTTTATTCATATTATTTTTTGAGGAGTTTTATATATTTAGTACATATATGCACGACTTCGTTCAACTTTAGTGTAATCATGTGATGATACTTTATGGGAAATACATGACACTTTCATTCAATTTTTAAGTTCAAATATTTTTTAACCAACATAGCTTGTCCCTATACTAAATTTGTGTAGTCAACTTCAATAATACACTTAAAAGTAATATACTTAAAATTTATATATAAAAATAATATTGGAGTAGAGAATTTCAATATAAACCATTTAAACACTTAATGAATAAATGCTTGACAATTGAAATAAAGTTTGAAGCCATATTTTCTTAATATTTCATTTTGATCAAATAGTGATACTTTGCTGCATTCTAATTAAAATAAAAAATAAAAAATAAAAAATAAAAAATAAAAATAAAAATAAAAATTGATCATCAAATGACATAAGTAGACTTATAAAATATTTTTTCTTATAGACTTTGAAGGTGGATCAAAATTGTAGTAGTATAATAAGTTATACTACTTTATTGTTATGCTTATTCACATTGGATTATGATTGTAAAAATAATTAATAATAGATACTAGACATTATTAATGTTATTGTCATTAAATAATTTTTTAACTTTATTATTGCGCATCAATATATTATTCATCAAGTAAGCCTCAATGAACTTATCTTTTAACACAAAAATATAAATAATAAAATTGAATTTTACTCTTTCAATATATAATTTATTTTTATCTTCTTAACTATAATGTGGTGTAAATTTCCTATAATAAAACGGTGTCCATGATGATGATGATTAAAACCACTGATGTGGGAGCATAAACTTGAGGCATACCATTTTTCTTAGAAATTAAAAGGGGTCCTGTAAATTATAAGGGGACTTTTGTTTTCCCTCACTTTTAGTGTGCATAAATAAGGGATTTGGAGGATTTTGATGTAGAAACATGTGTCTTGATTCTAGAAAGAATTTGGATCATTGGGTTGTTAGGATATTTGGATGAGTTGGTGTTTTGGCCATTTGGGCCTTTGTAAATAATGACAAGTGTATAGTTAAGTTGTGAGTTAGTTTTAGGTTGTTGGGACAAATGTCCCATATGATGTTTTTGTTATGATATTTCCCTAACCTATGGGAACTTTAAAATAATAGGTTATCGTCTGATTTGAGTAACTCTCGACGGAACTAGATGACATAACTCTAATACCACTTGACGCAGGACCACCAGGGTCTTTTTAATTTTCCCAAGATTCCCCAAATATATGAAGGTGACCCATTCTTTTATTCTCCCACTGCAGGATAGTACGATGGCACAATGGTTTATGTCTTACTTATGAGGAAGGATCTCCTTATTTTCTCCTTTCTCTATGTGTAGGCCAATCAAGCCTATGCAAAATTAATCCCTTTTGCTAGCTAAAAGCACTATGTAATCCCAAAAGTTAAAATGGACAAGGAGTCTCCCTTAAGCTCTAGGGGCATCTATAAAGCCAAGCCTTGTTCCCAATGGCCACCACATTTCTTTGGCCCAACTAACTGTTATTCAGCGGATAATCTATCCGACCAATTTTCACACCAAGAAGACCAAGAAGTTGACCAGTCAAATGGGCCCCACTTCTAGTCAAGGGTCAGGTGGTCTACCCCCTTTTTTCCTTTTTCTGCAAATACGATTTAGATCAACCCCCAACTTGATCGGAAATCCTAAGCCCAGCCTCGGGAGGGGGCCAATGGGTTATCAAGTTTCTCTGTCCCGACTAACTTCTATTCGACAGTTGAGGTTGTCCTATGAATTTTCATACTAAGAAGACCAAGAAGATGACTAGATGATTGAGCCCCACTTCTAGTTGTGGCTCAGGTGGTCGGCCCCCTTTTTTCATTTTTCTTTGAATGAGATTTAGATTGACCTTGACCTTGTCCAAAGTCGCGAACCTAATCTTAGGTTGGGCCCATATAGTCTAGCCCATATTATGGATCAAATCATTGGTAATAATAATGGAGTCCCCAAGAATGTGATAATCTTAAATATTATCTAGTTTTTAGGGATAGACCTTGTAGAGGGCCATACTAGGAATTCACTTTATTATTGGTTGTTTTGCCTAAATCCATAAAAAAAGTCCATTTCTAGTTGATCAACATCGTAAAAAATCAACCTCGTTGGTTATTTTAATTATTAAATAATTAAATAAAATTAATTAATTAGTTATTTAATTATTTAATAATAGTTTATTAATTTATAATTTTCTTAATAATAATTAGTAAATTATTATTAATAACTCATACTTGTTATTATTAACCATAATACTTATTAGAAATTACAAATATTACTAATTGGTTATAAAATAAATAGTAAACCCACAGAGGGAAACTCAATTGGTAATGGTTGTGTTATGAAGTATGACATAAATGATGAGATTCAAGGTTTAAATACCCTGTGGGTCAAATAAAAAAAACAAGAATAATAATAATTAACAATAACTTATCATTATTATTATTATTATTAATTAAGGCATGAATATCTTAAATATTCTCCTCTACAAATTTATATAAATTTGTGTTACATAATTTATTACGATAATTTTATCACAAAATTAGTGAATATTATATAAATTTGTGTTACATAGTTTACTATGATAATGTTATCACAAAAATAGTCAATATATCCGTTGAAAATAGTGAATTAAGTGATTTCCTAATTCCTCATTTTAGAAAAACTCAATCTAGTTAAAAATTAAAAAATTATAGATCCACGGTATAATTAATCTAATTTTAATGAAATATGTGTTTTATGATATTATTGTTTTTGTAAGTTTGAATGTCCAGTAATGTGTGGTGAGATACCATCATTAGCTTACACCCACCAAAAAAAGTGAAAATTCAAAAAAAAATCACCATAAATTTTTTTAGCATGATAGACCTTTAAACATGTAAATAGTTTTTTTAAAAACATTTTGATTGTTGATCTTGATTGATAGAAAAATTAATAAAATATTGAAGATAAATTATCATATTGTTTAAACATGTAAATAATTAATTTGAAAAAGAAGTTTTCATATTATTTTTGTTAATTGGAATTATTAAGATATTTCAATTAAAGTGATTTTATTTGAAGTTGGTTCACTATTTTGTTGATGACCTCTTATAACAACTCTCAAATTGATGAAAAATTTGTACGTTTTGAAAAGAGAGTGTACACAAAAGTCTTATTTTATATATATATTAATTATATTATATATATATATATATATATATATATATATATTATATAATATAATATAATATAATATATGTAATCTATACTGGCCCAAAAGATACCAAACCTATCTTACCCTAGATTTGTGAAGCCTAGATTTGTGAAGTCTCGTATTAGGGCGTAAGTGATTATTAGGGCATAAGTGATCATAAAACTTTTAACTAATATTTTAGTGGCTTATGTTTTGAATCAATGATTGTATGTGATATTTCATAATTTAGTTGACTTTAACCTAATAATGTTAAAATAAAAACATCACGAGAAATAAAACCTCAAAATGAGAATACTAGATTAAAGAACGCTTGTTTTTTACCCAAAAAAGACTTGAAAAGGCACTCTCAAATTGAAGAGTGGAGATGTGGCATCACGTTCTTCTTTTTTACAGTTAAAATTTCATCATTTTTAATCCACAGTTTTAAAAATCAAAATGATGATCATGGAAAACCTTAAAATTCAAATATCTTTCAATCATGTCATTAAAGATCAAATAGAAGACTCTAAAAAATATTAAAATTCTGACATTTTGAATTGTCAAATTAAAATTAAGTATCACGAATACAAAGGACTTTAAAGTTTCAACATTTTTTAATGATGACATTATAAACCAAATGTCATGAGTTAAGAAAAGAATTAGAAAATAATGCCTAAGTCAAACTGTAACTCTACCATGAGCAATTTTCTTTTAAAGGCTAAAAGTATAGCTATTTTGAAATCTTAGCCTAAGACAACTTGACCCCTTTTGAATGAGGCAGTAAAATTAGAATATTTTTTTAAGTATGACATAACAAATAATAATTAGTGTATATAAAAACATAAAAAAATCGTTAGAAAAAAATAAAATAGAAAAAGAACAAAAAAAATTAATAACAGAAAACTAATTTTTTAATTTTTTAATTAAAAATATGGAAATTTTATTTTATTTTATTTTGAAACTCGCAAAACAATTAAAATAACTAAAATATATAATTGGGAACCTATTTATTTAAAAAAATAATAATAATAAACAATTAGTAAAAAAATATTAAGCAATTTTAAAAACAAATTTAAATAAAAAAGGTTAAAACACACAAAAATAGAACACTCAATTAAGATCAATGTAAGATTTATTTCTATTCACAAACATGTACATATTAATACATTGTCTTGACCCTTGGTTTCATAGTCCAAGAGGTTTGTTGGACTCTTTTGGCTATTGGAACTTCCTCCACACCAACTCTTATGAATTAAATGTCCAACATTACCCCCCTTAATTTGAAGGGTGTATCTAAGTCCCAGCAATGAGATGAAATACAAAAATGAATGGCATAGAATGGCTAGGTGTGCTCTCTAAAATGGTGGTTTAAGAAATACCACAAACCAAATTTTCTAGAATAAATCAAGGTTTCTGCTCCTATTGGTTTAAGATGGACCACCAATTATGAAACTAAAGCTCAAAGTAGTTCCTGGGACAGTTCTAAATATACCTAGAAGTTGAAGTCTTTTATGAAGTGGAAGTGCTCCCCGATGATGGTTTAAATATAACCAAATCCTAGTGTAGTATAAACTTAAATCTTTTTTCCGTGGTGGTTTAAGGAAGGCCACCAACCAAAAACTTGATCATGGAGCATGACTTTGTATTTGGCTTCAACTTTGAATCTAGTTATGGCTTACTCTCGCTCTAGGTTGTGGCTCGGGCTATTGTTGAGGCTTGCTTGATAAATATTTGAATATGATAAATAACCATTAATTCCCCCTTGTCATATACAAGGTGAGAATATGGAAAAATTCCCGCTCCAAGATGTGTCAATACTTGATAATGAAATCTAAAGTATCATCAAAATATGTTTTTGGCTATTAAATACCATTGCCAATAAGTGATCCATCCAAGGTGAGTCTTTATTTTTGTAGGAATCATGTTTTTGGAACTTATGTTTGAGTGATGAATGTGTTTAACATACTACTCATATGAGTGAAGATCAAAACATTGATCTTTCACATGGCTTACTCAATCACAATGTTGGCATTTGCAAATATCTTATGGATATGATGTAGGATGTCAGTTAGGATAAGATGAATCATCTTAAAGAAACCCAACACTATGAAATACGATTGGATTATAATATTATTGAATGTGAGAGGAAACATCCTTGTCATATTGAAGATTGGTTTTATTATGGTTGTTTATAAGTTCTTCCCAAGGTCTAATGATCAGCTTGATATGTGCAACATGAACCTCTAACTTTTCATGCAAGTTTTCTCTTGAAATGGGAACTTGATGGGAATCAACCTCAACTTCACTAATTTGACCAATTTATGGTTATTGATGGGATTCTGTATCAAAATGAAATAGAGAATTGTCCTAAACGAAAACCAATTTTATGGTTTTTTAGCTCGTCAAGTTGTAGTTGTAACTCAAGTTGGAGAAACTCAGCTTTCTGATCTACATCTTGTAGATATATTTTAATATCAAAACAATAACTTTACTAATTTTCACTATTATTTCAATACTAGAAAGGATTAGATTTCTCAATAACTCTAATAATCCTTGAAGTCTAATGATTTTCTCAAATAATAGAGTACACTTGCAATCATCTTTGAAAGGGTGTGTGTTGTGGGGAAAAGTATCCAACACGGAATGACCCTATCCCACTCTAAGGGTGATAGTTCCTTAGCAACAGCTGAAGCAAAGCTATCTAAAGTTACTTCTTTATGACATGCAAGAGATGAAAGGAAGAGATCCACTTACCGATGTCTTGCGCAAATGGTCGATCCAATCTCCTCTATTTGCCGCTCGCTCCCAGCTCCAAGTCTTCTCACGGGCCCAGCTACACGAGATCCTGCGAACAAGACAAGAAAAGGAAACTACAAGAAGCATGCATTCATAATTGATTCAAGGATTATCATAAATCAAATACGCAAGTAAGACAATATACCATTGAAACACATGCGAATAGAAGAACCTCAAATGCTTTATTAATATAAGGAAGTAAGGTTCAGGCGGTGATACAACTGTGAGAGGTCCAATCCAGCATCACCTTCCCGACGGAAAGAAATCTCCTCTTCACCTCCCTCAAGCAATCACCCAATACTCACAACTGTAAACCAACAGCAATTCTTTGCACAAAATTCCCGGCCTCTAGATCCCATGGGATGAGATCCTTATATAGAGTTTTGGAGTGAAGATAAGTCAGCTTGATGTGTGACTTGTTGTCCTCTTCAACTCCAGTTGTTCTTCAGTCCTTGAGTCCACTCGGAGTTTCTACCTTCCACTTGGAGTTTTAGAACCTCTTTACTCATCATTAGGCGAATCTTCTGATCCAAGTGTCATTTTGGAAGCTTCCTGGGCACTGGCACATTGAGAAAAGATTCCTCCACATGTCAAAGTATGCCCAGCGCAGGTAGCCTTTGTTGCACTTGCTATGCAGCGCAGGTACACCATAGAGCTTTGGACATTCAGCGCAGATGCTTAATGGAGCAGCTGCTTTGATCCAAAATTGACCTGTTTTTGAGTGTTTTTCAGTGGAGAACTGATCTGAAGTGCTGTGGTTTGCTGACCTTGTTCCTCTAGGGGTAGGAACAACATGTTTAGGGACTTTGGATCCCTCAGATTATTGACATTTCATGCTCCATACTGTAAGGCACAAAAATGTCTATAACAGTTGCCCCCTAAAGTATGAGGTCGTTTATCGGGTGAAATGCTTTATTAGGAGGATCCGAAGTTCATTCAATCGTCGGGAGGTGACCTGTAACAAAATACAATACAATACATTATCTTTTCATACTTTCTTTTCATGATCTAGCTGATGCGGGCATTTCCCATGCTCAGCTTTATAAATACATTTGCTGTACATAAACAGACGATCGTCTGATAATAGACTGATAATTCTTTGCTTTTAATTATCATCCTTTTAGTAGGATGATCATCTGCTGCACATGTCTATGTTTTTATCTCCTGAATATATATCGCAGCCCGGATGGATGAAACTAGATCCGGGGTCTTCAAACTTGTCCGATCTTCACTCTAGTACAAGTCGATCCATGTGAGAATTTCTTGAAGTCGAACATGGAAAGACATCGCTTGATTACCAGTCAATAATGTAAACTGTTAACAAGCGCGAGAGGAATCGCCGATAATGATGATGACCCTCAAGGTACTGCAGCACAATTCACGTGGCGTGAATATAGGATCTGACGTCGAACACCACGCAAAGTCTCCCGGTCGAAGGTCATTAATGTATACCTATCGCCAGAAGTGAGAAACTTGCCATTGAGGCATGCAAGCTTCAAAGTACTGAGGGGGTGTTCCTAGATCAACTTCTTGGGTAGTGAGCTGATGTCGACAAGAAGTGATCCGTCAAAGGAGGGCCTTAATGAATCCCACATCAGTGACACGGAACGGAGCTAGTGATGATGGTGAAAACGATCTGTGAAATATGATTCAGGGTGGCGGTCATGGAAGGACGAAAGATGATGTATGGTAGTGGATGGGACCCGGTTGACACTTTCTGAATGACATCTCTTGAACATATAACGACACTGATGTGATGGATCGCTAGCATTACCCCATGTATGGATGGTATGGCGAGACCATGGTGAAGGGACCGGTGAATGATAATAACCCAACCCGATATTTACGGAGGCAAAAGTGTCATGTTCAAGAGCGACTTGCTACCATTAAGCTTTGAGGTTCTTCCCAATTTTTCCCCAGTCATTTCTGACCAGTACCTCTTTATTTTTGTCAAGCTTGAGGAGGATAACATATGCTTGTTCTATAACCTGCCCTTCAGGCAAGCCCATCGCTATGTTTTAACGAGCTTAACGATAGGGAAACTCGTTCTCGTCTAAAGACAAGTTTGTCGCTATCTAATATTTTTAACGAGCCCAGCAACAAAGACAACTCGGTCCTTTTCATCTTTAGAGAGTCTGAAAAGGGTACATAAAGTGGACTCCAGGGGTCCTTTTTCGTCATCTAATCCCTTAAGTCCGAAAAAGTATAAAACAATACAGAAGGGATGAATGTTCGATATCTTTATCGAGCCGAACTAGACAAGCGCTCGATCTTTTTGTGCAATAATCCCTCAGGTCCAAAAAGATTAAAATCTAGAGGAGGGATAGCTCTTCCGGTCCTTTTAACGAGCTGGAAGGCCAAAACTCGGCAAACTTTTCATATTTTACAAGTCAGTGAAAAGAGCTCAAAGAAGACTCGTATTTTGAGGAACGAGTGATAAACAGGGATAGCAGCAGATTCCAGGTACAGGTTGGAATTTTCCAATCACGACAGTGTCATAAGGACGGCTAGGTGAAATCACTCTTCGCAGCTGTTCCTCAAAATAGGTAAACAATCAAGTGGATGTGAATGATCGGCCAAATGAAAAGTGGAGGTGACGGCGCACAAACACGACCAAGGCTTTTATGGCTGATGAATCTATGGTCTCAAATGGTTATTTACCGGTTCATTTTTTCTGGATGAGCTTGAACTCTGGGGGGGAAGCCTGCTCACATGCTTATGTTTATTTTTTAATGAGCATGAACTCTTGCTAAAACTGCTCGGATCTTGCGTTTATTTTTTAACGAGCATGAACTTTGCCAAAACTGCTCGTTTTTACCAGTCATAAAGTAGGAAGGTCTCCTGGTAGATTGCTCGCTATTTTTTAAGGAGCTTCATCTCGCTATGCTTTGCTCCATATACTCTCTTTATGCAAGCTGGGTATCGACTTATCCTACGGGTTAGAGGGGTTAGTCCTACCTAAAACTAAAAAGCCGCCCGTGCTTGCATTCCAAGAGGTTTGCATGCCCCCAGGTGTAAGTCTAATTTCAAGGTCGCCCCTACTCATCCGTCAAAACCTTTATTTTTAACGGGTGAGGCCTACCTCTTTCAGGTTACCCAAAGATTGTTCCGCTAATCCTTTCAAACAGAACTTTCTTCGGCGACGCCGACTAGGCGACGGTGAATGACGATGCTCCGCCACACACTTAACTTTAACAAAAGAATCTTTTTCCAGAACAACCCCACTTCCTAACAGCCCCTTCTTCCTCATGAGCGCCGGACTCTTGCCGGCTCTTACTCTTACGAAGATGAAGGAGGGGACGGGGTACGGACTAGTCATATTCTCCCGCGGAAATTCTACTTTACACCCAAGGTTTTCTCTGACCCCAGCAGACCAGGATGCATGCCCCCTGGGTTCCGACCCTACTTTCCCGAATCACTCGCACTCATCAGGAAGAAGAACCGGAGGTAGAGACCTTTCTTGATCGAAAAGACCATTCAGGATAGGTATGTGACTATTTGCGATGCGTGATCCCGGAAATGAAAGTTGGTCTACGAGCTTGAACATTCTTCCTTCGTATGGAAAACACATTATTCGAAAGAGTGAGGAGACTATTGCTTCCATGCAATATATGTCGTCTCGTCCAAGGAGTAGGTTATAATCCAAGGGTCCTTGGACGACCATCAAATTCATCTTGACAGCCTTCCCTTTCAATGTAATAGGCACATTAGGTAGAATCCCTAATGGTCGACTGGTTCCTTTGTCAAAACCCGAGAGATTCCTTATCTCAGGCAAAAGCGCTGGGCAACCCAGTGCTTTCCAAGCAATAGAAGACAGGATACTCACAGATGCCCCTTCATCAATGATAGTCCCAGCCATCACCACTTTGTATATTTGGACTATAATTCTAAATGGTATACTGGCTGGTAACCGGGGTCTGCCTAGTTGGTTCCAATCAAAGGACACAACCAGGTTGCTTGGTGGTGGGACCGAATACACGGCCGGGTATGATCCTGACGATGCTCCTTCCTGCGATAAAGGAGTGGGCACATTGCCCTGATGTTCATCAGAATCGGTGTTGATGAAAAGAATCTGGACGGTGTCATCCTTACTCTCTTCGGTAGGGGTGTCAGTTGAAGATGAATCCTCAGTGACTGTGGTATTTGAAGATGAAACTTCTGAAGGGAGAACCGGGTCAACTGCCGTTTCGACCTTTGGACTTTCGTCCGGTCCGGATTCAGTAGGTTCATTTTCAGTGACTGACACTTCAGCTGGCCCTATGAGCGGGGCAGCCGTATTTTCGACCAACGAAGGACTTGGCGCGAGTTTTTGGTATCCAGGAGGAAGTAGCAACGGTGTAACCGGTTGATCTTCCAAAACTCTCTTTGCTTCGTCTAAAAAGGGACAACGGCAGAGGGTGTGATTGCCTTCACACAGTTCGCAGGGGAATCTCATTCCCCTTCGTTGTCTAGAACCTTCACTTTCGTTGGTCGACGGTAAGCATTCCACCTGGTTGTCAGAGGTTGACGCTTCCGAACTGTGCAAACGAGGGGACCAGTCCCTTAGTATCCGGGGAATACCGGGACAATCACAGTGGAGGTGGTCCCCTCTACATATGACACATGGCGATTTGGGCCCGGTCTGTGCTGTGTGTGGATTTTTGTTAGATGTCTTTTGCTTGCCCCCAGCCGCCTTTGGCTCCTTCTGCTTCTTTTCCTTCTTCTTCTTCTCCTTCTTCTTCTCCACGGGAGCTCTGCTTTCGGCGGCTCTACCTTTCGAAGAGGGAAGATCGGTCTCCTTCTTCTCCGCGGGAGCTCTGCTTTTGGCGGCTCTACCTTTCGAAGAGGGAAGATCGGTCTCCTTCTTCTCCGCGGGAGCTCTGCTCTCGGCGGCTCTACCTTTCGAAGGGGAAGGATCGGAGGAAGACTTAAAAGAAGTGGAAGGTTGGAGGGCAGCTCTAGACTGGTCTAACTGTTGATTCGACTGTTCAGGAACCGTGGTGTTCTGAACTACAGTGGTTGAGAATAGCCAAACTGGCAGGCCAATTGTCAGCCCTGGAAGCGACAACGTGGCCATGTAGGGCGCACCAACTTCTCCCCAAGAGGAGAAAGGGCTAGGGTTCCCATCATGTGGAATCCCTTGGTTGGTGTGTTCCATGTTCTCAACCTCAAGATCAACGTAGGAATAAGGGGTGATTATGTTCCGTTTAAAATGAATTTTATATGACGACGCTTTAGACACAACTTGATTTTTCACTTTTTAAGAGTCGAGAAAAAGCTAAAGATGCCTCTAGTCTCCTTCGATGTATTAACGAGCCCGAAGTGACAAATGCTCGGATGGACTTTTTCAGTTATAGAGTTTGAAAAAGGCTAAAAGAAACTACTCTGGAGTTCTAGGCAGAGGGTGTGCCAAACCTTTCGCGAAACCACAGAATACGTTTTACGGTACGAGTGGTCGATCTTCGTGAATGTTGTGTTCACTGCATCGCGATCAGTAGGGTGGCCGACACGGCTTCCTATGGATAAAGGCTTTGTTCCTATAGGGGTCCCCCAATATACGCGACGGTACGCGGGGGCACAAGTCTGTATTAGTGCTATCGTCCCTCAGGAGGAATCACCCACCTTCGTAGAGATCGACGGTCACTATGTTTAACGACGCCGGAACACGTCTCTACCTAGACCTCTACTGTGTTTCGTTATGTTTCAAAGCGTTGTTAGATAAATTCAGTTCTTTTTAGGTTGATCTTGCTTAGCAGTTTGCCTTTATGGATCACCACGTGATGTATGATACAACTCCTAAATGCAGTCTAAGAATGATAAGCAAGCTTTTTCAATTCTTTCAACTTATGAAAATCTTAACTACTGAGGGAAAAGAAAGACATCATCTTTTCAAACAGATCATAGAGCACACACTGATGCACTTTTCCTAAATCGACATGCAAACTGTCAAAATGCACATGCACAATGCAAGTATTTCTTTTCTTCTTCCTTAATGTTGATGTATTACAAAAAGAAAGCTGTTGTATAATTTCGAATTCAATTTCAAGTGAAAGAAAACAAGTTTTTGTCCAATAATCAAAAGAACACCTTAAGATTCACTCGTTTCAACACAAGAAATACTGAAATTCGAACCATATAACGAAAGCAAATGTTCAAGCAGCTATGAACAGTAATAAACTAGCTCTTAGAATCACAACGACACTTTCTTACAGGCCTAGATCTAAGAGGTCACAGCAAGACTAGTTCACTTTCGCTACGGGGAACTGTGAATGAAAGAAAGAAATACAATAAGAACAATCACGGTTTCTTCATACAACTGAGGCGGAATGAAGGCAAAGAAAGGTAGTTTCAGCTGGGTATACAAGTTGACAACAGGCTGCAAAAACAATATTGAAAACTGGGCAACAGACAGTAGGGAACCCCAGTTGCACAAGGCAAAACTGCATCAGCGCAGGTACTGCACTGTCAATCTGACATGCAGCGCAGGTAGCCCCTTCGGGACCTGCGTTGCAGCGCGGGTAGCCTTTGCTGCAGCTGCACTGAAGAGACAACTCTCGTCTCTCTCAGATTCCGGGTCACAGTTTGCTCAAAAATAATGGTTTTTGGCCAAATCAGAGGCTATCAGCCAAGTATACACTAGAGGATGATTAAGGAAGATGAACACTATCACAAAGAGCTAAAAAGAGTCCTTGTGGATCAGCTCTTCAAATCATAAACATGCCCAGCACTGAGCTAGAGTAGCTGCCCTCTACTTTGCGTGCGAAGGATTCGAATGCAGTTCGATTCGGTACTCCCTTTGTTTAGGAAATGAATAGCAAGAAACACAAGCTACCAACAAGACACGATCCCCAGCGAAGTCGCCAGTCTGTTGTGGGGAAAAGTATCCAACACGGAATGACCCTATCCCACTCTAAGGGTGATAGTTCCTTAGCAACAGCTGAAGCAAAGCTATCTAAAGTTACTTCTTTATGACATGCAAGAGATGAAAGGAAGAGATCCACTTACCGATGTATTGCGCAAATGGTCGATCCAATCTCCTCTATTTGCCGCTCGCTCCCAGCTCCAAGTCTTCTCACGGGCCCAGCTACACGAGATCCTGCGAACAAGACAAGAAAAGGAAACTACAAGAAGCATGCATTCATAATTGATTCAAGGATTAGCATAAATCAAATACGCAAGTAAGACAATACACCATTGAAACACATGCGAATAGAAGAACCTCAAATGCTTTATTAATATAAGGAAGTAAGGTTCAGGCGGTGATACAACCGTGAGAGGTCCAATCCAGCATCACCTTCCCGACGGAAAGAAATCTCCTCTTCACCTCCCTCAAGCAATCACCCAATGCTCACAACTGTAAACCAACAGCAATTCTTTGCACAAAATTCCCGGCCTCTAGATCCCATGGGATGAGATCCTTATATAGAGTTTTGGAGTGAAGATAAGTCAGCTTGATGTGTGACTTGTTGTCCTCTTCAACTCCAGTTGTTCTTCAGTCCTTGAGTCCACTCGGAGTTTCTACCTTCCACTTGGAGTTTTAGAACCTCTTTACTCATCATTAGGCGAATCTTCTGATCCAAGTGTCATTTTGGAAGCTTCCTGGGCACTGGCACATTGAGAAAATATTCCTCCACATGTCAAAGTACGCCCAGCGCAGGTAGCCTTTGTTGCACTTGCTATGCAGCGTAGGTACACCATAGAGCTTTGGACATTCAGCGCAGATGCTTAGTGGAGCAGCTGCTTTGATCCAAAATTGACCTGTTTTTGAGTGTTTTTCAGTAGAGAACTGATCTGAAGTGCTGTGGTTTGCTGACCTTGTTCCTCTAGGGGTAGGAACAACATGTTTAGGGACTTTGGATCCCTCAGATTATTGACATTTCATACTCCATGCTGTAAGGCACAAAAATGTCTATAACAGTGTGTGCTTCAACCAAAAATGCACCCAATTACAATGTAAAAGTAAAAGTAAACCTACATATAGTAAGACAACATACACATTCAAATAAAACTCCTCTTCAGACGTGGTAATGCGGGAATAAAAAATCCAAATAGACTTAAATCTTTTGAATCCAAACTGTTTGGGGATGGTGCTCAACCCAAATAAAGTACTTCTACTCTCAATGAAACTCCACATAACCTATTAAAACGCTACCAACAACATCATGTGAGAGTGGAGATGAAGAGGTGTCAACAATATTTAACACATATAAGATCATACATTCATTAAAATGTAGTATCTAGTTTACCATTTGACCATCTATAAGACCGCGCATGGCTTAAAATTATTGAAAGAATACCAATGCAATGCCTTGCATGGAAATTTTATTCCTTTCGCTATTCTTTTCTTTAAGAATCTTTAGCCACGCTTTTGTCACAAGTTTCAAGTCTTGAATATATCTCTCATTGATGTGCCTAAATTATATTTTCCTTTGTCTATGATCAAATCATTCAAATCGAAGCATAATAAATAACGGTGATGGGATCAGCAAAGCCTCACAAAAAATATGTTGAAGTCGATGTTTACTTCCTCCCTTAGCCTAGAAAAGTTTATTTTTCCCGAAACCATGACTTCAATGACCCTGATGCTTCACTTTAATAAGAAGTGTGTGTCTGTATTTTATTTTGATAAATAAACATCCTTATCCTATTCACAATCATGGTGATGGCACCTAGATGGCCACATACGTAATTTCTAAGTGTATCAATTACACTATCAACACGGAATATGACAGCCATTCCATTTTTAGTTTACTTTAGCGACCACAAAAATAGGTGTTGGAAAGTGGTATGTCGTAAGCGCACTGAGTCTAATATGCACAATTATAGGAGGAAGAAGCAACCTAGAGTTGGAACTTCTCATTAATTGCCATTGCATCGAGCAGTACGTTTGATGAAGAAGGCTTGACAATTTGAGTAGTCACCGGTGGAACAAAAATGCCACAACCTTCAAATTGAGGTCCTAAAATCAAAATAAATCACATATCTGGTCTCTAATGACGATAATTGTTTACTTGGCCTTGTCTGTATTGAGAAATTGGAGGATATCAACCATGTTGTCGTGACTGTTTCTAGAAATTGAAGGTTCTCAACTTGCACTCTATAAAATACTGTCTAAGGTTAGAATATAAGCCTTGTGTGTAATTTTCCTTCACATAAGTGAAAATAAGGAGCATATTTTTTAGGAAGAGATCTTAAATTTTCAATGATAAGTGCCATATCACATAAAATTTCCCGTTAAAGTATGCATTCTTCCGTTATCATTATGAAAAAACTAAATTCAATATGACTAGCAATATTACATAACAATAGAGGGGTTCAGTAAATATTGGGCCTCGGTCTTTGTAATACTCATATTTACACGCAACTGTTGAGGCTCCTGCATTTTGCAAAAGTGTGTTTGATTGTGAATGAATACTTTCAACACATTCTTCATGTCCTCACCATCAATGTCAATGTGCGATGGAAGATTAGTCAGAATTTGGCTCACATTGGTGTTTGCAAGAAGACCAATGTTGATATGAATAAGAGATCTAGTGATATTTCAGCACATGAGCTTGAGAACTTGGTGATCATTGTCACTGTAATACCGCTAGTGCAATTTATGTTACATACTTTATTATTTTATATTTGCTTGTAAATATTAAAGTGGAAATGTTGGTTGTGGGGCTAAGAATGTGTTTAAACTGTTTATGCAAATAAGTTTTATAGTAATGAATAAATGTTTTTTCTCTTGAAAATAATATGGGAAATAACATGTGAGTATTTTGGGCTTCCTTGTTAATCAAAAAATTGTAAGTGGTTGAGTCTAAGTTATCTACAAGAAAAAGGAATGTGATAGTGGTCACAGTTGTAACCTTCAAAAATTCTCAAAGATTGTAGGGATAAAGACTGCCACCAAGAAATAGCATAACTAGAGAGAAATGTTATGTTAGGTGGCAATATAAGTAACAAAATAACTAGACGGAAGGTTATGATGGGTCAACAAATAAGGATAAGCATAGCTAGAGAGAAATGCATGCTTAAAATGGAAAAAAGTAAAAGGTTTCTCCTATTTTGTAAAAATAAATTGTAGGTAAAGGGAATCGCTGGTAGACCTTAAAGTAGGATGTTGGTAAAAATCTATTAAGAAGGAATAAATAAATACCACTAAGAAAAAATAGTTGGAAAATTTAAAAATAAAGAGAAAGGGTAAGAATCCTAAGCTCAGGGGGAGTTGATGGAGTGTAATTCATTGATTGGGTGGAACGAGTTGGTCCCTACTTTATTTTCAAGGGTTAATAGAAGTAAATAATTTATGATCATGTTCTTTAACTTATATGATTCTACTAATGTATAAACTCATAATGCTATTAAATGGTTGTTTTATACTTAGAATAAGTGTGGATTGAAATGTATCAATAGTTTACAATAGAAGTTCTACATGAATTTATGTTATCATATTAATGCATGTGTTGAATTATATGTTATTATATAAATTCAAGTGTAACACACACACACACACATATACGTGTTGGAATCATATTTCGTAATGATGTTTGTTTAAGGATATAGTCGATAGGATATGAATAGATGTAGTGTTTCTTGATAAATGTTAGGAATTTCTATTGAACTATTAAGCCCAACTACCTCCAAATAATAAGTTGGTGCACAAATCTCTAGGCTTTGTATATAAAAAAACATTGAAAGACAAATTACATATCAAAAACATAGATGTAAGACATAGTTTCAGAGAACATGAATAAAAGCAAATTTAAGAATCCTATAGAAGTATAGTTAATACAAGAGTTACTTAGAAAAGTTAGCATGTGACTCATTTGTTTTAATAATATTACAACAATAATTTTAATTGTTAAAGTAAATAACTTGTTTATGTTTTAAGGCCAAGTAACCATGAAAAACATAAGAGAAAATTATGAAATCCTAGATGCTTAATAGGGGCTAGTTTCAAATTAGATATGTCACCAATTAGGCTCATTTAAAAGGAGAATCACAATAATTGTATTAAGAGAAACATAGGCTAAATAAAAACTATATAATCAAATCTAAGTATTACAAATGCAAGTGTAAACATTGTTTACATAAATATTTTTGAGTGTAAGAAGACTCATGCTAGAGATTTTTATATATATAAATACATTTTATTGTTAAGACTCAGGTTAGACACTATTACATAACCAAAGGCTTAATTATGAAAATTGTGGTGGAAGACAAAATAGTTAGGGTTGTAGTAGTCTAGTTATCATCTGCGTATTAGATAAAGCCTGCAAAATAAATAAAAGAGTTTAACATGAATTTTTGTACCTAGGAGATAATTGTAGTATGTAAAATAAATTAACTTGAATTGGGTTGAAGGCCTAACCTGAAACAACCCAAAAAAGGAAACTTTTGTTAGAAGGCCATATCTACCTTCTAAAAAAATCTAGAAATTGAATTAAGGATTTAATCATAATTTTTACCTGGTGAGAGTTTCCTTGACCGCTATGAATATCAATAATTGTTGGGTGAAATTTGCAATCAATGTTGTAGCCTATTTAATTGATAAAAGGAGATAGTTATCAAATATACAAATCTATCTTTTAAATATAGTTGAGTATGCATTTATCTGCATGTACAAAAAGAATAGAACTATTACTTGAGGAAAATGGATGCTTCTCGCGAGAATCTTGAAGCTAAGTTATCAAAGAGTTAGCCCTGAGGAAACCCTTATGGAAACCTACAGAAACAAAATAAACAAATAAAACTCGTGAATAAACGATTAGGAGATTGTGGACAAAAATTGATAACAGTAACACTCTAATGATTGAAGGAATTAGACAACAAAAAGCCTGATAATAATGAAATAAACATGGAATAAAAGAAGTAGAGGGAAATAGGAGGAAAATGATTCTTTATCTCAGTAGCAAGATGGGCTTAATATGATTCCTTCCTTCAGAAAAGTCCAATGTCCAAAGAACAAATAAACCTATAAAGGTAGTTGTTATAAACACTTTGTAAAACATGAATTTAGAAGTCTACACATATTGTAAGCATGAACATTATTTTTTAACAATAAGAGGATTAAGATTCATAAGCCTAGCCACTACCCGAGTCTATTCATAGTTGAAATTTGATAGAAACAAGAACATCCCAAAATAAATAAGCTAGTGTCAAGAATAGTAGAAACTAAGGTTGAAATTTAGGGCTTAGATGGAATTGTGAAACATAATTTCCCTCTCAACAGAAAAATAAAGGAGACAAGGAGCTTTGGGTAGGAAACCTGAGATAAACCAGTAATGAAATGAAAGTCCCTTCGATAACCTCAAAACCCATAACAAAATTCCACTAGTGAATGAAGAATGCTAAAAAGAAATAGAGGGAACATGATAACAACAATAATACTCATTTGGTAACTAGTAAAATGACCTCCAGAAGAAAAGGGTAGGGATTACCTTGTATTGGCAACAAGAAGAGTCATTTCCATACAAGTTGATCTCTGAGATAGAAACCATACAAGAAAAATTAGAATAACATCCCTATAAGTTAAAACCATAGGCAGTGGTAGAGAATTCAAATGAAAAAGGAGAAACAACCACAAATGATGGCTAGAAAGGATAGTAAATATTAGGGTTTGTACCCTCACAACATTCCAACCATCCAATTTCGAGAAGTGATCTAAACTGTCCACATGTGATCTTGTCACATTGATGCATCCTACCCCCTTGGAAAATGAAACACGTAAGGCAATGATACCCACAACTATTTCTCCTTGACGCTCGGGGTTAAAATAACATTAATTGTGTATGGTATAACTATTATGATTAGTGCATGGAGTATGTCTAACTAGTGAACCATATTTCCTAAGTTCAAGCCATATGTTTTTGTACAATATACATTGTAAACCAATGTAATATCAACTTTATGTTAGGAAAATCCTTGTGGGTATTGTGATCCTATGTTCCAAGGATAAAAAATATACCTTTATATCCTCTATATATATAAATATATAGATTACCTTAATGGGAAATCAAAAGCAAGCATGGGGAATAATTAAATAAGAGGTGTTGTAGTCAAACAAATATCTATAATATCTTTTGATCTATACTGTCCACATGTGATCTTGTCACATTGATGCATCCTACCCCCTTGGAAAATGAAACACGTAAGGCAATGATACCCACAAATATTTCTCCTTGACGCTCGGGGGTAAAATAACATTAATTGTGTATGGTATAACTATTATGATTAGTGCATGGAGTATGTCTAACTAGTGAACCATATTTCCTAAGTTCAAGCCATATGTTTTTGTACAATATACATTGTAAACCAATGTAATATCAACTTTATGTTAGGAAAATCCTTGTGGGTATTGTGATCCTATGTTCCAAGGATAAAAAATATACCTTTATATCCTCTATATATATAAATATATAGATTACCTTAATGGGAAATCAAAAGCAAGCATGGGGAATAATTAAATAAGAGGTGTTGTAGTCAAACAAATATCTATAATATCTTTTGATCTAAAGCCTATATATCTATTAGCCCCAGTGATCGCTTATAAGCAATATGAGAAAGAAAGAGAAAAAAAAGTATTTTTTATAAAGTAAGAGATCAATCTAAGAAGTACTCTCATTATAGTACACAAATGGCAATGTGTCACAATTTAACTAAGAGTGAGTATAGATATATTTTTTAGTGTGTTTTTGGATGTATATTACAGTTGCGAGTTTAAACAATTCAAGATTCCATATTGTTCTTTTTTAACAAATAGAAATATATCAAGGATGGAAAAACCACTTAGGTGGTATCCAATTCTCTTGACATGAAACTTGGGGATGGCTTGGAATGCTTGCAATGGCACCAAACCATCATGGTATTTGTCACAACTCGGGCCTTCTCATGCATTGACAACACACACACAAAAAAAAAAAGTCACACTGGAAATACCATTGCTGTGTCAAAAATAATTGAGCATGTTAGGGAACACATGTAGTAATACAAGTTTGGGAAAGGTAATGTGTGTTGGACTAAGCACCAAAAATTAAATTTGTTTTTGTGGAGGAATAATTGGATCAGTTTCACAACAATGGTAGACCTAAGATATTGTAGGACTGAGTGTATGATAGCCATGGTAGAATTGAGTGTGGAAACAAATATTTGTTGTGTTGTAGTGTTTTTGGAGCACAAGTGCACCAAAAGACACCCCCTTAGTAGTTGATTGTTCCCTGCAAAGGATCACAATCAAAATTTGTGTTGTTAGTGGGTAGACTTAAATAAACACAACATTGTAAATAGTGGAAACAATGCATACATAAACATAAACTAAACAAGGAAGCACATAAACAAAAAAATACTCAAATGGACCAAACAAATCAATAATATGTGGAAAAATCTCCCTTTATTGATTATTGGTGGTAGAGGTTGAATACAATAGATGAATCTTAGATACTTGAATGGAATTCTTTGAGCTATGAGGCTCAAAAGTCCTCAACACAGAGGTCTCTTTCCTCATTCTCTTTGCAAGTTTATCCTCTCTCTCATAGAAGTGTGAAGACTCTCCAATGGTGGATTCCTCTTCTCTCACTAAGATGATGGATTTCTTAGAAGAAATATGACCAACATGCTAGTGCTCTACTCTTTTTTGGCTTTAACAATGCAATGGTGGCTTTCTCAAATAACAATTTGGCCAACATAACAATGTCTTATGTTTTGGTTCTCCCATCCCTTATTTATATAGAATTTTTTTAATCCTTCTTCCCTCTCTTCGTACATGTATGATAAAGACACATGAGTAGGACAAGATGATTCCATTGAGGGATGCATATCTCCAAGTTGACTCAAATTCGGATGTACTGGACTGAGCTCATGTCAAAGAATCAACCCCAAGTGTGTAAAGTGGTCTTGGAGCACTGAGTCATCCTTTTCTACAACCATGCAACTTTTGGAGGTTATTCCACACACACACTTATCGAATAAATAGACATGGGACCCTAATTTTTTTTCCTTTATAAACTTTGGACCTTAGGAGAACTTTGATTTTTTAAACTTCATAATGTATTCAGCTAGAAAAAATGTTCACTTGTGCATTCTACAGGACACTTTTTAGTGTCTTATGGATTGTACTAATAAGTGTATGATTTTTTGGTGTTAACAGTTTCCCCTTGATGTATGAGGTTATGAGGACCCGTATAGCCCAAACACATCACATTTTTTTTTATGATGGAGAGTCTGATCAATAGTTCAAGAGAGAGGATAGCTTGTTGCGAAGATGAGTAAAGAAAAAACCCTTGACTGAGTATCAATGGTAACCATGCTCTCGTGAGAACCTAAAACAAAATTGTGTCTATAGGAGGTGGGCATGTTCCATTATTGTTATTATGGCTAATCGGACTTGATTATAATTGGACAAAGAATAATTTTTGTCCAGCCAACATTGTGGTCATTGACGTGCTGATAGTTGACAATGATAATTGTTGATGCCCTCAAGGGCATTTTCTAGTCAAATAGTCGTAATATGGTTCCCCTATGCATAGCCAAGGTGAAGCACTGTTCACTGGGGTGTTGCAGTTACCTCCCCCATATGCAAGCACTATTGAATGAGGTGCTTAGTGATGCGAGGTTCTTCAACTAAATGAACGAATTCCAATAGTAACTAAGTAGGGAACCACCTTGACATGAATGCTTGAGTTAGTGTCGAATGTCAAGGGGACCAATGACATTCATGGGAAATAATGGTTCCCATTGTGCCACCCAAGTATATCCCTTTCGACGGGGGGGAGTATCCAAGGTACTACCTCTTTCATGGAATACATTTGTTGAAGTCGACAGAAAATGGGCGTTAATCTATTGACATGTTGAGTCAAGGAATCAATGTGAGATATGAACAGATTGTACTAACATGGGTCAGATAGGAATGCCAATGAGAGATATTGATATAGGAGGATATGGGTAGTTATCCTGAGGTTGGAGCTTGATGTGCAAATGGCGGTAGTCAAAGCATGTTTACTGATGGTGATGGACCTGGATTTGATAGGATTTCCAAGATGGGTGTGAATAGGTTTTGATAGATATGGAAAATGGAATTTTATTTGCTGGTGAGATGTAAGATTTGACCAAAGGTGACTGGAGACTACTGCCAAGTGCAGGTCATGAATTGTAAAAACAAAATGTGGATGGGAGATTTTTGTTTTTGTGAAAAAATATTTGTACACTTTCCAAAAGAATATGAGGGTGGTTTGGATGTATAACCATAGAGATGGGTACCCCATGATGACAGTAACCTTCATAGAGGTGTGGTGTATCTTCTGAGGGTGGGGGCCCCATTAGTTGGTCTCCATGTTGGTTTGGTGAGGCGGCTGATGTGACACAAATGAGATACACAACATGAATGGCATGGCAAATGTAGGATGCGAGGGTGCATCTATTTACTACTTGAGATGGCCAAAAAACTGGGGTGAATGTGTAATGAGTGTATCATAATGAGGCTAAACTTCAAGATATCTACATGAGTTGGTTCCCTGGCCGAAGTGAGTAGTCATGGCTCATTTTATTGAAGAAGGGTATACAAAGATGAAGTGAGCCATGAGGGCAACGAGGGTTTTCGACATGAATGTTTATCATATGCAAGGGTGAGATGGTGATAAACATGGTCGAGATGATGGGCCTTATGTTGCATTTTGGAGGAATGATGTTAGGATATCCAAAGCTTTAGGAGGAAGCCTATCATGCTGAGTAGGGAATGATACCTTCTTTGTTCTTTTCTTGCCAAGTTGTTGGTTGAAGTGGATCGTGTGTGATGTTCCTACAATGGATACAACCATAGCCCAAGTGAAATAATTGTTCAAAAAATACATATATAATGAATGTTATGGATTTAGAGAACTGGAGGGGTACCTAACATGAGTTTTTGAGTGTGCAACAAGACAAAAAATGAGTTTTTGCATTTACCATAATGAAGAGTTCCATGATGAAGATGTTGTGGTACTTATCTTTGCGACTCTTCCGGTTTTGTAAATGGATATCCCAAGATTTTGTAATGGACCAAAAGAGATGGAAAAATCAGAGATAGATAGGGTGAAGGGGCCCAAATATCACTCATTTGCATTGCTGAGTTGTGGAGATCAAAGTGCACCATTGGAGCTTTTCCTTCCGTTGTGCTCAGCCTAAGTACCCGAGATTCACGCAAAGGCATCCAGGTAAGAGCTTGTACCTTAGCCTTCTTGAATTTGCTAGTTTCTAGGTTAGGTAGGTTGTACAAGGGTCCCATGTACGAACTTTTAGGGTTAATTTTTCTTGGCCATGTGGGCGACTCATCTGGAGTCGAATGCTCACCGCACATACCTTGGGGTTTTGCGCAGTGACTCCACACAAAAATCCCACTCATACACATGCATTGTGCATTTGAGAGGGAAAATGTCATGGCAGACCCCTTCAGGGTTTGTTGCGACTTATCCAGTGGACTATGCGATGGGCGCGCACTTGTGTAAGATACAGGTTCACACATTGTGCACCTATTTGGGAAATAGGAGTGCGATGGGGAAAAATAATATTTTTCATTGATTTTTACCCTCTTTTTATTTTTTGATAACCTAGGGGGTTTATTTTTTGGTTTGAAATGTGTTAGCTTGGGTGGCAGGATGATTTAGCGAGAGAGGAATTGGGTGAGGCTACGTACTTCTGTGGCACAAGATCATGTAGCTAGACAAATGTTGGTGTAGTGGGGGATCCTGAAGTTTCTTCAGAACCTCGTGATGAGGTCACAAGATAGGCTCCTGCGTTTTCTAGTGCAGTGTTGGCACTTAGACCGTTAGGTGATGGTCATCTGTCTCAGGCATGTGGATATTCAACGTTGGCCCAAGCCAGTGGGTGAGGGTCACTATGATCCTAACCCCCATAATGAGGGTTGCATCAAGGTTGCAATGGTTTTGGATTTAGTCAAGTGAGAAATGTTGGCTATGATTTCTAGATTTGTGGGGTCAGCATCACCCAACCAGTGTTCGAGGCCTCATATAGCAGTACTCCAATAGCTACAGGTGGGAAACTTCTTTGATTGGGTGCCACTATTGCATTAGAGGATGTTATCACAGCTCACACGGGTAAAGCGCAGAACTCCAAGGAGCTTTTTTTATGAGAGTGCACTCAGTAGCATACTATATGAGTGGGTATTCATGCTGCGCCTAATTCTTGTAGTATCAACAGGACGTGTTAGGGACCCGTGCATGCGTCACTGGATAGTGGTGATGCCGAGAGCTAGTGGTAGAATGGTGGGGTGCTATTAGAGTGCCATGGTAGAGGATTGGTTTAACTCTAATCCTCACCTGATCCCAGACTTCCCTTATCACAGAGTAGACTTCCGAGGAGATCCAGATATGGGGCTTCATTAGGTTGCTACTTGGGGACCAGTGGGTATATTTTGATTTACACATTTTCATACATATGTGTGCTTTCATGTATTGTTTATGGTTTTTTATTTATGACGATGTTGACACTATGTTTTGTTTACTTGCAAATGTGGGGTCGTGAGGGCATCCACTAACCTATCTGGTAGGTCACGAACTGAGGCACATGGGTGTTGCATGGGTTGCCCCTGTTCCACAAAGACCGAGGGTGGCAAGGCCACCGACTATTAATTGGGGCAGTGTAGGGCGACCGATGCCAGTTTGAGATTGGTGGGCCATCTGGAGAGGGAGGAATGGTAGTGGCAGATGAGGATGCAGTGAGATTGCATGTGCATGCTGAGGATGTATAGGCGCACTTAGCAGCTAATGAGGTAAAGTTACGAGGTTACCGTGATACTTGGGGGCAAGTTGAGTCCCTAACTAGAGGGTTTCTTGTTGATGGATGGGTCAACCTAGCAGAGGACGTTGTTGAGACGATGATGTCCCAAGAGTGGTCTCACTGACTGGTTTTGCAACACATTATCATGGCTACTGCTGTGGATGGTCCTATTTTGGCTCTAGATGCAGAGATTTTTACGTCAGGGCCCTAGATATACTTGCTGGTTTTTTTCTTTTTTGATGAGATGATGTATGTGTGAGAGAAAGCACCCATTTATGAGGATGCTCCCCTATATTATGTTGACTTATTCTTCCTGGTCGTTGGCCAATGAATTTTTGTACTCATATATTTTTTTATGTGTATACTAGATCATTTTTTGCAGCTCTCATGATGTGTGATATGTGTCTATACTTTTGGTGTGTTTATGCATTTTTTTTAAAGATGTATCCAATGTTGATGTTTTATGTATCTTGATGGTTATATATATGTGATGCATGCCGGTATAGGATTTGATTAGCAATGTGATTAGATATATGATTTTGATCTCTTGGTATATGTGTAAATGTGATTTGATCAAAATATCTAGCTAACCTTTGTGCATGCAGATATTTATGAAAAATACATGGATCATGGATTTGAAAGGTCATGTTTCAGCGTAATAGTAATAGCCGGTAATCGCGAAATACATGCAGGTGACGGATACCTAGGTGGTGGGAATCGACCAAGAGGCCTATGATGGCATCTTATTCTACTTGATTGTTGGTGGCTGACACGATAAAAAGTCCATTAAAGAGAAGAGATTACCAGTCAAGAGAGTATATGGCCCAGGCTGAGGGGCGAGATTTTGCGACCATCGAGATGCACCTTCAATGAACCCGTGGTGATAATATGGCAGAAGATCCATCTATTGACACGTGATGAGAGTTTTTTTTAGAATAAATCCATGATGAGGTGATCATCATAAAAAATAAGTCACGGTACATAAACGTCTACTATAGCATTTTATGGGTGAAATATTTTGAGGTAGACCATTGGTGGGATTTTTTAGGAATGTACCATTGGGATCTGATAGTATGTATGCCCCCTTGAGGAGACAATTCTTGATGATGTATGGGCCCTTACAAAGGGTTTCGAACTTTCTAGTTCCTACTCCTTCTAGGGTGACATCGTAGCGGCAGACTAACTCCCCCTCAATGAATCTCTTAGGGCTGAGGTCTTGACCCTATTTTTGAAGGGATTGTTGTTTTGGAAATGTGTGCATTATAGAGATATTGTTTATGTTAGGAGGGGATTTGGAAGAGTTTCCATGTATTGGTTTAGAACTAACCGAATAGATTGTATGATAGGTGATAATACTCATAGTGTGGGATGTTGATGCCTCATTGATGTTGCGTGATAGGATATCCTATGGGGGTATCCATCTTTGGGTCATGGTCTTGGTATGTCATGGAATACTTGTATGGATTAGTTTTAGTGCTTCTCTTTCTATACGGAACCGTGGAAGGTACTGACAATTCCTTGTGTGGTGGAATTGAGAGCATATGTGACAATAAAATCGTGTGATTTTTTCTTGATTGGAGAGGTGCTTGTGGGGGATGTGGGCCACTAAGCAGAAGATGTCATTGAACTTACTTAGTTCATGGAATTTATTGATCAAATAGTTGGGTTTATCATATTGGGTGCATGTGACAGGTGATTTTTTTTCCAGATGGTTTTAGGCTTCTTTTGGCTTGATCTGGACTAGTGATGGTGATGGGAGGTGAAATGACAAGGGCCCAGTTTTTTTGTTGGTCGCCTTTTATACTCAAACACAAATAAGACATCTAGGGGTCCTTCTTCACTAGCTAGGGGGATGGATTCTCTGGATTCTATATTTGAGTCCAGCATATAATAGTTTTTGTTCATGAATCTACATACAAAACTCAACGTTTTGCGGATTTTGCGAAAGTGGGGGCACCTCCTCTTATGATGGTTCTCCTGGAAGATAGTGCATATAGAGTGTTGGCGTCTAGGTTTGATTCTTTGAGCAACCTAGGTGATCGGTGGTTTTGGTAATGTTTTCATAGTTCTAGGGAGAGGTTTATCGAATGAGTAGGGTCATCACATATAGCACATGGTAAAGTGGAGGAGGGTTGTTGTTGCTTACACTGCCTTCGTTTGTTGTAGGCAGGTTTTTTAAAGCACGAAGCTGCCTCTTCTTGAACGTAGGAGATGTTTTGACATTTATTTTCCATTTGAGGGTGGGTTTGCACTATCGACTCATTCATGTTGGCTTGAATGAGTTTGTTTAATGGCTCTCTATATCAAGGGATAGCAAGACATTGATGAGTATAGTGCCCATGTTTTTCACATATAGCGCATGCATGGTTGGTGTGTATTTATTTGTTACACAAAGGTATGCTTGTTTCTCCTGTTGGTGGAGTTTGGGTTACCGATGTTTTAGGGGCATTCATGAGAGTTTTTAACTCATCTAATTCAGGGCATATGTGGGTTGGGTGCCCAAATTATTCCCATAATGCACAAGGTTGCAGGGCCCTGTAGGAGTTTGAGGGTTATCCTCTTTTACCATTTTTTTAGCCTTTCTATTGGCCCCAGTTGGTGTAGGTGAAGGACGGTTTCCACTAAGGATGGTTTCCTGAGATGCAGGTACAAGGATGTTACCTACTGGAATGTGTCATTTCTTAGCTGACATGGTCATGTGGACCAAATACCATACCAGTATTGTGAGAGCCATATTTGGTAATGTAAAGGTTTCCATGGCTTTGTGCAAGACAAAGCTAGGTGGGGGGCATAAAAGGGGGGTTTGCGTAATGGCATGAGTAGAGTAATGAAATCACCAATTGCAAAGGATGTGGTGTCTGGAACTAGTTCCAGGTTTTGGGTCATGTTTGATGAAGCCATCATGCACACTGATGCTCTAGTATTTGGGACAAGCTCCTGTCTTACTGGAGGGTCTCCTGGGAATGTGCCTAGGAGATTTGGTTGCTTCAACTAGCCTAGGATGAGCTCAATGTAAGAAGTGATTACCTCATAGGAGGACGAGACTAAGGGAAACACACCATCTGGTGTGGATAAGGTTTATTTCTCGTAGTAGGTGGGTTGATCAATAGTAATGATCTTTCCATCATGGGGGAACATCGCTATTCTAAACACTGATGAGGCGACTACAAGCATTTCCTACATATAACTTTGGCCTAGTAGGATGTTGTAATCCAACTAACCATCTAGTACTTCAATGCCTATTAACATAATTTTTCTAGCCAACTTACCTGAAATGCTAGGGTATAAATTGATAGGATCAGAAGGGCACATGTTGTATGCTCTGAGCATTATGTCAGAAGGTTTAAGTTCACGAGATCCTAATTTTTTCCAAATGGATTTGGACATGATACATGTGGAAGCCCCTTCGTTGATGATGCAACGATGGATGTTAATATTTTGGATTGATACTAGGTTTTGGAAAGTGATGGCTGAGGGTAGCCATGGAGTAGCTCTGTCTGAGTCAAATATTATTGGGTGGGAATCAAATGGGTCAATTGCGCCTAGAGAAAAAATTAAGGCTTTTCGTTGGGTTGAGCACATTTGCGGGAATTCTAGCACTGACATAGCTTATGGTGATTGTGCTAAGTCATCGACTATGTTGTAGCTATGAGCATATTTCGATTTGTGTCCTACATGTCGTAATGGTCCTTTGACCATCACATGCATGGCTTCTATAGAAGTTCAATGGATGGTCAACGACCTTGTAGGGATTTTTGTAGATGAAGTGGACGGATTAGGCTCTGGGGGAGATTTATAACTTTGATTCTATGTTTTAAAGAGGATATCTTCTCTTGTCATGATAGTATCATGATTAGGATTTTTATGGGGGTTCCCTCCAAATGGATAAGGTTGTAGAGTTTGTTGCTAATTGTTAACAACTCCTTGATGGGGGAAGAGGTTCTAGATCAATGCACTTTTTTAACCACCTTGCACCCTATTGTCTTGTATCCTTTTTAAATTAGGAAGTTGAGGACAATGGTGGGTATAATGATCATATTCCCCATAGATAGCACATGTATGATTACTCTATAGACTTATTTTCTTGCCTTGTTTCTGTGATTTATTGTTGGTTGTTCCATGGTTTTGATTCTAGTTGGGGTTGACCCTTCCTAGTGCCTGTGGGAGTTGTTGTTGATTATTTCCCCTTGCTTGGGTTCTCCCTTTGGCTACTTTTTACTTTTTCTTAGCAGCATTGGAAGGATTAGATGAATTCAATTGTTCCTCTCATTGTTGTTGTTAAGCGAGAGAAGTTTGTACTAGATTCACCGATCCATTATTTTGCGTTGGTGGGATGTTCTGTTGTTGTGATGGGAAAGGAGAATATCGGTTTCCTTGTCCTCGGTTAATGTACTAACTCAAGGGAGCCGACATCATGTCTGTATTCCTAGAGTAGTATTTGTTTCCCTGAGGGGGAGGATACGAAACTCCTTGATGGGGTTGGTATTGGTTAACCCTATTGACTATATTTTGCATAGGTGCGGGTTGACCATTATAATACCTTGTATGTTGCAATGATGGTTCATTTTGCATAACACCATATGCTTAGCCATTGAACGAATACACAGAGTATTGGTAGGTATTTCTATGTTGGTTTTGGGAGAGGGACCCAGTTAATCTGTTAGCAGCATTAGATGAGTCTGGGCTCTCTCTATAGGTTTACACTGGGTATAGATAAGATCTTCTTGTTGGGATTTACTAATGGATTCTTCCTTGGTTTGCAGGGATGAATTTTCCACGTCCTTAGAGACTTCAAATGTGAGGTATGTGAGGAAAAAGTCCAAGAGGAATTTATCTTCAAATTGGGTTATGCAAAGGCTACGATGTTTTCGCCATCCATGGAGATGAACTGAGATGTGAGTAACAGGTGTTTGTTTGAAGTGGGTAAGGATTTCTAGACCCAAAACATGGTGAACCAAGAGTTGGAACAGGGTGAGGAAAGAATTATCTAATGAGATGAAGTTCCCTTGTGACATAGAAGGCTAGTCCACATACCATTTTGCAGTGTGCCCTATTAGGGTGCATTAAAATAGTCATAATCTAATAGTATATTATGTGATACTATTAGACGAACACCATAGGTGAAACTTCATGACATAGTTTCCTGGGTCTTTCCCTTGTTTTCCCTTGAACTTTGGAATGTCTGAAGGAAGCTTGGTGTGCACAGCTAGAAAAGTTTGGCTATGGGAGATCAGGTCATTGGTTAGCTTGCTTAAATCCGGTAGGTTTAGCGAAGCTAAGAATGGGATCTGTGCATGCCTGTCATTGTAAATTGATTCTTGATAGTTATATGCAATGGAGTCCTCTATGGGGATGTCTCGAGAGAATTACCTTGATGGGTATCTTAGGGACTTCCCGAATGAGAGGTGTGTGTGCTCCCAAAGGGGATAGCATGTGGGGATCCTTTTGGAGTGGTGAATGGTGTACCTTGCCAAGGAGGAGTTCTAAGAAAATATGCGCCAATAAAGGAAGATCCAATAATGGTGGTTGAGTGAGGTCCTCTAAACCTAAATGGTGGGAGTCTTGGCACACCTCCCAATAATGGGGGGAGGTTTAAAAAAATTCTAGATCGATAGGAAGTCATGGGGTCCCCTATGGTGTCGATTTAGGGTGTGTGATACTTTGTGTATTGTGAGTGAAGGAGAGAAATATCAATTCAATAGGATCACATACATAAAATGAAGTGAAAATATAAATTGTTTATTTTGCTTTAATTAAACTATGTGATCAAGAAAAGAAGAAAAAGGTTTTTGTTTGGTGTATACAATAAAAGTCCTATGCAGACTTAATCATCCTGTTGACTCTCAAAGTAACTGGGCCTTGCGAAGATATCTTCTGATGGGTCCTGGGGAAACTTCCCAAAAGAATTAGTGACGCCTTCCAACAGTTGAAGAATCAACCAGGGGAATGGTAATGAGGCTCAAGTGTTTCCTGCACCATCATCTATAGGGAAAGGATTCCCTAGATTTGGTCACTAAGTACCTTTGTCCCACGTGAGAATTTGAGTCTTTATCTTCTTGCTAGTCAGTTACCAGTACCGAGCACTAGATGGGTCAGGTAGCCCCAAAGACTACCACATGCACTGGACCTAAGTCGAACCCCCTCTGAGTCGGGTCTCTGCTATGCTCGAGTATTCTTTTCCATCGTATGAATGAAGGATTTTTAAGCCCCTTAAAAATTTAACAAATATGTCTGACTGGTGTAACATTACCATGGCGGCTTATGGGATGCCTACCCCTAATGGTCCTAACCTGAACTATAAATGATTTTGCGGTCCCTGTGGGGAAATTTAATTGGTTCAAGTTATGTTTGTTACTGAAGGACTCTTAATTCACCTATGGAGCACTTTTGTAAGCCAAAAATGACTGAGTATCAAAATATTCGAAAAATGGATGTCCCCTTGAGAACAAAGCATATGGAGGCTTAGTGTGTGATGCAAGTGAACATAAAAAGTATGATAAGATGCAGATATGCAATGATCCTTTACAATATCCTTCTAATTACACTGAGTGTTAATTTTTCGTTGCAACGAAAAAAACATATATTTGTGGATTATGGGCCACTTACTTTTTTCTTATTAAACTATGTGGAGTTTAATAAGGGAGATGGAAATTCAAATATTTTTGAGAAGGTTTTCATGTGCAATCCCAGGTTCATATAAGCGATGTGAGGGAAGTAGAGATTACTTACTTTCTCTAGTAACATTTTCTCCTAACACCAAAAAAATTCTTTGGTTAGTAGTAGGAATTGTGGATAATGGGCCACTTACTTTTTTACTAATTAATTTATGTGATTTGCACCAAATTCAAATAAAATAGTTTGAAAAATATATGTGGATTTTGGCCACTTACTTTTCTCCCTAATTAGGCTTTCTGGGTATTTGCAAATGCAACATGAAAAATACTCTAATTGCTTCACCAATTAAAGTTAGTAAAGCAACTGAGGGTGTTAAATAGAAAATATTGAATGCAGAGGTGAAGGTAATTCACTAAAGGTAGTCAATCACCTGAGAAAAGAGACAAATACAAGGTTTTTTTTTTCTTTCTATTGGCCATGTGGTTTTAGCACACACAGACATGCACTCACATCTATGAGAGAAAAAGGAATGAAGGCGAGAAAGAACAAAAAATATTCACTTATGTGGGCTTAGAAAAGGTCCTAGGGGTCTGTAAAAAATCCAAAGAGATGTAGAGCACCTTGTAGGATGGTTTTGCAAAGAGGAGGTCATGTGGAAATAATCTTTAAATTAAAGAAAATAGATTAGTATGGTCGTCATTCTTGTCTTAGTGTTTTTCGAGCACAAGTGTACTAAAAGACACCCCCTTAGAAATTGATTGTTCTGTACAAAGGATCACAGTTAAAATTGGTGTTATTAGTGGACATACTTAAATAAACACAACATTTTAAATAGTGGAAATAATGCATACATAAAAATAAACTAAACAAAAAGGTACATAAACAAAACAATACTCAAAGAGAGAAAAAAATCAATAATATGTGGAAAAATCTCCCTTTATTGATTGCTGGTGGTAGAGGTTGAATACAATAAATGAATCGTAGACACTTGAAGAGAATTCTTGGAGCTATGGGGCTCAAAAATCGTCAGCAAGGAGGTTTCTTCCCTCGATCTCTTTGCAAGTTTCTCCTCTCTCTCAAAGAAGTGTGAAGACTCTCCAATGGTGGATTCCTCTTCTCTCACTAAGATGATGGATTTCTTAGAGGCAATATGACCAACATGCTAGTGCTTTTCCCTTCTTTGGCTTCAACAATGCAATGATGGTTTGCTCAAACGACAATTTGGCCAGCATAACAATGTATCGTGTTTTGGTTCTCCCATGACTCGTTTATATAGAATTTTTTGAATCCTTCTTCCCTCTCTTAGTACATGTATCCCAAAGACACATGAGTAGGAAAACGTGATTCCATTGAGCACTACATATATCCAAGGTGACTCAAATTCTAATGTACTGGACTAAGCTCATGTCGTAGAATTGGCCCCAAGTGTGTAAAGTGGTCCTAGATTGCTAAGTCATCCTTTTCTGTACTCGTGCAACTTTTGTAGGTTATTCCATGTGCACGCGTTTATCTAATAAATAGACGCGAGACCTTAATTTTTTTTCCTTTATAAAATTTTGACCTTATAAGAACTTTGATTTTTTAAACTTCATAATGTATTAAGCTGGAAAATTTTCACCTATGCATTTTTCTAGACACTTTTTAGTGTCTTCTAGATTGTACTAATAAGTGTACAATTTTTTGGTGTTAACACGTTGGAACTTGTAGATGCTCCACTTACTCAACCTACAAAATATTATTGCCTCAAGAAGGAAATTATCTAACAAGAACAAATAACTGGCAGAGTACCCATGAAGATTGCCTAGGTTAATCAGACCTTAACCCATGGTTGAGAAAATGCCACAAGCCAAAGCAATTCAATTTCTAATAAGGATACATAAATCTGGCTTAAGCTTGAGCATGGCATGAATTCACCAACTTTGATATTATGTTAAAAGCACACAAAAATAGTAGGAGAAATTATGATCAGTATGAGATTTATTTCTATTCACAAAGATGTACATATTAATACATTGTCCTAGCGCTTGGTTTCATATTCCCAGAGGTCTCCTAGACTTCCATGAAAATTGAAATTTTTCCATACCAACTCTTAATAATTAGGTATCCAACACACATAATAATAATAAAATAAACAAATAGTAACAATGTAAACTTTGAAACGGGAACTGATACTATTACCCGTTTCGTAGAGATGGCAAAAAAGTGACCTGATTTTGAAAACGGGTGATGCAAAAAACACATGTTTTTTTTAGAGCATAGTTCTTGGCACTATAAAGTTTTTTATGTACATTGAAATTTAGAATGGTAGTGATTTTCATGTTGATTTAAACAAGTGGTAATTCTACACCAGGCCCTTTTTTTAAAAGGCCTTTTTTTTACTTTAAATTTTCTAATGTATGAAATGTAAATAATTATTTTCTAAATTCAATAATTTTTGAAGTGGTATTCTTCTTCATATTTTCTTGTTTTTATTTTAATTTCTTTTTTTTGTTAGTGAGGTTTTTATTGTTTTGCATATTTAAAGAAGGTGAATAGTTTGAATTTTCGATATTCTACATATTTATACATCATTAATTAATTTTTCAATCCACATGAAACAATTGTCTCTAAAAAACAATAATTTTTAACAATTGACTTAAAAATAACCATTTTTAACATAAATATAACTAAAAAACTATATGTTTTGATATTTTTTTGTAATTTTTTGCTAGAAATGACACGTAAAAATCATAATTTTTATAGGAAATTTTTAACTAAAAATAGTTAAATAATAGTTTATTTTTATGAATTTCATGTCAAAAACTAATAATAATCTTTTTTCTTCAAAAAATAATGATTAACATAAAAATTAATGCGAAAATTACATAATACAAATATTGAATGCATAACAACCTTAATTGAGTGTATATTCTTCTCATAAAATGTCAAAGTCAAAACATTACAAGTATAACTAATTAATAGTTACAAAAAATGAGATTGATTTCCAAGAATAACTTAAATTTAATCAACAATGTCATGTAATCCAAACTCTTCATCCTCTAGAGTTTCATCATTGTCTTCTTCCACAATATTTTATGCTTCATTTTGCTCATTTTCCTCTTCTATAGATCTTTGATATCTGTGAATCTCCCAATGTATGCCTTTCCAATCATTCCGTGTAATGGTGGTTGGGGTTCCTTTGCATTTTTTTCCACACGTGATTTACTAAAGTCCCCTTTCTTCAACCCAATTTCTTACATTGCATCTGCAAGAAATTGAAAAGCATTAATTCTTTGCTAAATGAAATTGCAGTGTATTGGATCTTTTTCAATTGCAATGCAATTTCTTCCTTTTTGAAGGCAACATGTTAGTGTTGTACCTAATTATCAAGCACAAAAGAAATAATGAAGTAAATTAGTACAATGACATATAAATTAAGAAATGACATATTGAAATTCAATTCCATATAATAAAACTTACCTGAACTAGAAAATAAATCCAGAACCCAATCTCCTTCATTTGTACATATGTCTATAAGATAGTTAATCAATAACTATGGTTTTTAATAAATGTTAACTATCTCTCCTTTTGCTTCATTGTCTTCATATCTTAGTTTTCTCACAACAACATCATAAGTCAGTATTTGGCTATGACTCTTTCCATCTACCCGATTAAAAATCATAGACATATAGCTATCATCTTTTGCCCAACTATCAATATGAATGAATTCACAATTATTTATAAATAGTTGATCTTCACGGTTAAGAAGATTTGACTTTTGCCCGTAACATCAAATAGTAAAAGTTAAATTAACTTGTACATAAATGAATTTTTTAACATTAATCAAATATACATTTTAAACGTCTTACCATGCAAGCTGCTTCCTTGAATTTGTTTTCCTCTTGAAGCTTGACAATAACATTTCCAATTATGTGTCTGAATGAAATGTCACAAATCTCCATAATGGTGATGTCGTGAGTTCTAGAAATCTCACAACCACTTTACTAAGAGCTTGATAAGTATAAGGGTCACTATCATAGTCAATGTTTGGAATATTGAAACCATGGGGAATATCTGCAATAACTAGGGCATAATCCCTTTTAGGTATGAGTTTAGCAATGTCTTCACAATCACCTTGTATTAATTGATATTGAATATTGTCTAGCCCATTCCAAATGAAATGAGTAAGAGTTGGATCAAGTTCAACATTCTTAATACGTTTCTTCTTCAGTCTTTTGATCTTTTTTTTTTCAATAAAAGTTCTCAAACTATCTAGTGCTCCATTATCATCCTTCTTTATCTTTTAAAAAATAAACAAATATATGTGTAAGTTAAAAATTAAAAATAGTACACAAATGAATAAATATGAATGTATAAATCAAGATCCCTTTTTAAATGCACGATAATAAAAAAAATTAATGTTGATGTAGAACTTGAATCTGGATAGTTGCGTAAAACGACATCCCAACTATCTTCATTAAAAAATTTAACCATTTGTTCTTGAATTTTCATGTAAACTTTGTGACTGCATAGATAAAGTAAAAAAAAAAAGTTAATATAATGATATGTATATAACAAATACTACCAAGAAAAATATGTTATATTTAAAAGAAAATTGTAATTTAGAAATAAATAAAAATAATTTAACAAACTTACTTTTGAAATTCCTCAGACATTTCCTCTAATGATAATTCCCCTAACCTCACACGAGATAATATTGCTTTGACAATTTTTTCATCCTTCACTCCTTGCAATGCTCTCCAAGGTGTGATAGTCATATCTTTTGGAAGCTGCTTCAATTTAGGACCTAATTTACTGTTGCTACATATCAATGGCTTAGACTTTTTCACCTTCTAGTTTTTAATACCAATGTTCTCCCACATGCTAAAAATTTCATTAATCAACTGCCATATCTCTCCAGTTCTAAATTCCAACAGGAAAATGTTATCAACACCTCTGAATAAATCACTAAATTTGTCGCCTTTGTCACCTTTTGAATTGATTTTCTCTTCAACTGGATAGCCTATTTCCATACAACATTCCTTTCGGAACTCTACAGTAACATTTATCCTATCCCAACCACATTTTTCTTCAAATTAACTATGAATAAATCTAACCCTTTGGATGAAATTCATAGACATCCTATATTCATTATCTGAATTATGATCCCATGCCACTAACTTTGCTTCTATATCTGATAAAACAACATAAATGATACATTTCATTATTTCAAAATGTGGGTTATTGGGATATTCCTCCATCAATTTTCTTTGAGCTTCTACAGAATGGTTCCCCCTAAGCACATAATAATTGTATTCAAAACATTTTGACTTATCAAATGCTTCTTTGTTAGGAACTTGAACTGGATCAACAAGAAGCACATAGTTAACCACATGATCATATGGATTGTACCTCGTCAATGTCTTCAAGTTTCGAACATGTAGATGATGTGGCTTTCTGATTTGATGTTGACATCGTCCTTCACTTGCCTTATATATTTGTTTGGCATTAAGCTTAAATGTACGACCACCCTTAATTAAGTTTCTCTTTGTTAAGTTCTATCGAATGGCATTTTGTTTTGTTTTGATAATGCCATCCTCTAAATCAGATCTTGGTGTAATGATTTCTCTGCTTTATTTTGAAGTTTCACTAAGTTCTTGACTATTGGCAATGACTACTTCAAAATGTTCAACTTTACTTTTCTTCTTCATAACATTCTCACCATTAACTGTAGCATATTTACTCTTGGGCATCGTTACTTTTGGTCTTTTATGGCTCTTCTCAGTTCCATTATCATCTTTAGTAATGACAACATATTCTTCACTTCCAGTTTCAACTTCCTCGTCTTCAACAGTAACTTGTCTACCCTTTCTAGATTTATCCACAAGAGGCTTCTTTTTTTTCTAATCCCTTGGATGTAGTTTTGTAGCATCATGAATTACTGCAGTTTGCTTGTCTTCCATATCTTCTTCTGACACTGAGTAGAAATTGCTGGCAACTTTCATAATATCATGCTCTATGAAATGAATACCTCCCAACCTAATTGAACAACTTTCAACATAATTATACCAAACAAAATATCGTATGTCAATAAAAACAAAGTTAAAAAAATATAGTGAGATAGTTACAAGAACGCAAAACATAAATATAAATAACAATACTTACGATACTTTGTTTCATCTCATTTATGATTTGTTTACACAACTTTGTAGATACCTCTCTCGTGTCATACAATGAATATGATAACTGGTATTTAATCCCTTCATGTGACTTGGGCAGTTTTGTAAGTATGTAAACAACTTCATTGTCCAGTACCGAACACATATCTATGAATCTTCCCTTCACGTCATAAATTCCATTATCTTTAGGTATATCAACATATAGATATATCTTCACATTTTGGCTTTCTCTTTATTTCACATACCAGACTTTTGATGGAAGTTTCACTTCTTTTGATTTCTTCTAGTATGAAATCATCTTCTTATCATTTGAGGCACTTGAAAGATTTGTAGCCATCAGCTCAGGTGGGGTTCGTTCACCAATATTTTTTGAAGATCCACCTTTAAGAGTCTTTTTTCCAAAAAGATTCATAAAAATCTTCTTTAATGCCATTTTCCTAAAAAAAATAAACACATAAATCAGTAAATAACGAAAAAATATTAACTTAAATTAACAATGAAAAAGATAAACGATAATTAGTTTTATAAATCATAACAATTTCGAAAAAGAAAATAAAAATTAAAAAATACATCACCTTGTCGCCACCCCCTGAAAATTAGGCGGCCAACCAAGCGAGCCGTTGGGTTCGGCCCCCTAGCCCACCTTAGCAGCCCAAGCACTACCCTTTGCCCATCCTTGGCCCGCTCCACCCCGGCGGTTCGCAGGGTGGCGGGCGGGCAGCAGGGGGCGCAAGAGGGGGTGGGGGCCGGGGCTGCCTTGCTCTCCCCCATGCCATCTCGGCAACCTGCCACCCCACGGGTAGGCAAGCCACCAGGGTGGCGCAGGGGCGGCTACCACAACACCTCCCCACACCACCCTGGTGGCCCGCCGGGCCGTGGGGTGGTGGGTGATTCTGAGAATTGCCCACCACCCCGCAAGCGGGTAGCCCAGCCATCCCCATCACCCCTAACTTATGGGTCCGTTTGGACGCCGTAAGCATTACCGGGCCCATTTGGCCATTGTGAGCTTTACCGGGCCCACCATGCCCACAACAGACGTAGTGGGTAAATTTGGTTCAAAAAAAGTTTTTATTTAAAAAAAAAAAATTAAACTTCATTAAACTTATTTAATATTAAAATTTGCAAAGGAAAAAAATTAGCTAACCTTTCAATTGCGAGAATTCTCTATTCAATATGTTGTTCAATGTAGCTACTCCAAAGATTCGCTCCAAGTCTTTCAGCGAACCTCGGAAAACCTTGATGTAATGTGAGTAATAGTGATAATGAAATTTATTATATAGGTGAAATTACAGAGATGTTTTACCGTACGGTTAATGTGTGATTAATTTGTTTTAAAAAAAATTAACATGTTAATTTTTTTATGGCGATATAGGAAACTATGATAAAGCAAATATTATGGAATTGTTTTACAACGCGGTGAATGTGGGATTAATTTGTTTTAGAAGGTATTATAAAAATTAAAAAAGGAATTCAATTGTTTACTAAATATTATATAATTTAACTATTAAAATAATTTAGGTAAAAGTTTTAGTTTACAATTTTAAATTTAAAGATTTATTTCATAAAAAAAATTAGTTAACATTTTTCAATAAATTTTAGAATAAAATAATGAAGGGAAATACATGAAACAAAATTTTTTGAGGGAAATATTTTGGCAAAAATTTTTGGAAGGAAAATTTCATTCTCTAAGCTATATAATATCTTTAGGAGAGTTTGCATTTGTATCATTCAGCCTCTTTTATTTGAAAGGAATGGATTCTCCTGATAGTGAAGTTTCGCTTTGTAAAGCATCAACATCTTCATCGCATAACAACTCTAATAATATTGATGAATATAATGGAAATTCTTCCACTATAAATAGAAAGTCAATTCTTCCACTTAATCATAATCTTAGGACTACGGGAGTAGCACTGATGAATGAGGGGATGGAGAATTTCAAATAAATAAAGAGTCACAGATTCCACTTAGTCCTAATTCTAAGGACTATGAGAGCAATAGTGATGAAGAGCATGATGACGAATTTCAAAAGAATGGAGTGTCATGGTGTCCTCTTAGTCCTAATCCTATGGACTATGAGAGCAGCAGTGATGAAGAGCATGATGACAAATTTCAAAAGAATGGAGTGTCACAGTGTCCTCTTAGTCCTAATCCTATGGACTATGAGAGCAGCAGTGATGAAGAGCATGATGACGAATTTCAAAAGAATGGAGTGTCACGGTGTCCACTTAGTCCTAATCCTATGGAATATGAGAACAACAGTGATGAAGAACATGATGAGGAATTTCAAAAGAATGGAGTGTCACAGTGTCCACTTAGTCTTAATCCTAAGGACTATGAGAGCAGCAATGATGAAGAGCATGATGATGAATTTCAAAAGAATGGAGTGTCACGGTCTCCACATAGTCTTAATCCTATGGACTATGAGAGTAGCAATGATGAAGAGCATGATGACCAATTTCAAAAGAATGGAGTGTCACGGTCTCCACTTAGTCCTAATCCTATGGGCTATGACAGCAGCAGTGATGAAGAGCATGATGAAAAACTTCAAAAGAATGGAGTGTCACGGTGTCCTCTTAGTCCTAATCCTATGGACTATGAGAGCAGCAGTAATGAAGAGCATGATGATGAATTTCAACAGAATGGAGTGTCATAGTTTCCACTTAGTCTTAATCCTATGGACTACGAGAGCAGCAGTGATGAAGAGCATGATGATGAATTTCAAAAGAATGGAGTGTCGCGGTGTCCACTTAGTCCTAATTCTAAGGACTAAGAGAGCAGTAGTGATGAAGAGCATGATGATGAATTTCAAAAGAATGGAGTGTCACGGTGTCCACTTAGTCCTAATTCTAAGGACTATGAGAGTAGCAGTGATGAAGAGCATGATGACGAATTTCAAAAGAATGGAGTGTCACAATGTCCACTTAGTCCTAATCCTATGGACTATGAGAGAAGTAGTGATGAAGAGCATGATGATGAATTTCAAAAGAATGGAGTGTCACAGTGTCCACTTAGTCCTAATTCTAAGGACTATGAGAGCAGCAGCGATGAAGAGCATGATGACGAATTTCAAAAGAATGGAGTGTCATTGTGTCCTCTTAGTCCTAATCCTATGGACTATGAGAGCTGTAGTGATGAAGAGCATGATGAAAAATTTCAAAAGAATGGAGTGTCACGGTGTCCTCTTTGTCCTAATGTAATGGACTATGAGACCAATAGTGATGAAGAGCATGATGACAAATTTCAAAAAAATGGAGTGTCACAATATCCACTTAGTCCTAATCCTATGGACTATGAGAGCAGTACGGATGAAGAGCAAGATGAAAAATTTCAAAAGAATGGAGTGTCATGGTGTCCTCTTAGTCCCAATCCTAAGGACTATGAGAGCAGTAGTGATTAAGGACAGGATGAAGCACTTATTCCTAATCCTAATGACTATAAAGGTAGCAGTGACAAACGAGAGGATGTAGCATTTTTAGTAAGTAAATAGTCACATTTTCGACGTAGTCCTAATTCTATGGACTATGAGAACAACACTAACAATGCACATGAGGAAGAATATCCAATAAACAATGAGCCAAATTTTCCATTTACTCCCAATTCTAAGGACTATGACAGTAGAACTGAAGAAGGGGAAGATGAAGAATATCCTCCAAGTCAGTTTTTGAAAAGCACAATTGATCATAGTGTGGATAACATTCCTCTTAATGATGATGAAAATGCTTATACAAATGAGATTCAATGATGGTGATGTTGCTAAGAAATATTCTACTGAGGAGTAGGAGCAGACCTTTTCATATCAATGCAAGATGTTCTAGTTATACAAGGGATAGAGCAAAATATCTGATGAGAACAAGTTCTATCAGTGCTCTCATTTCAAGTGAATTTTGTCAAAAATATTGCTTGAAACATATGGATTTCAAATTCGCATTAGAGAGAAGGAAGATATATTTCTCAATGAATAAAAGCATGAAAAATTCATATTTAGTTGGGTTCATGCAATCTAAATTGTCAGGTTATGATTATCATATTGGGTCTTTATTTATTTGTAGAAAGACTTTCAAAAAATTTCATTCGATGGGGAATTTTCATCTCTCGAGAATTCATGAAAATTTGGAAAAGGATCCCACATTTTATTCAGAATTACGTCATAAAAGATAGTTCGGGCAGTTATCAAATACTGCAATGTCATGGATGAAAGATTATTTTCAAAGCATGTAGAGTGTATGCCAAATAGAGAGACCATACATATTCCAGATAATTTTTCAAGACGAGAAATCTACAACTTATACAAATAATATGCAAAAGGTGCTGAGGGACATGGCCGGTTTATTACATATCAATATTTTGTGAAGGTATAGAAGAACGAATTCAACAATGTTCATATTCCTAAGAAGACAAGGATGGGGATTTGCAGCACATATGCTTCTCTTAAATCCAAAAGGGAGAAATGTGAAGGGTTAGAAGTAGGTAAGCATTCATAACTTTAACTTTTAAAATTGTATAGTCTTCAACTATGAAAACATATTTCTTAATGGTTTTATTTTATGTTGTGTAGATTCAATTGTCAAAGAACTTCAGGAGCATCATGAACAACAAACAAGTGAAAGGAAAAAGTTGTACAAGCATAGAAAGAAGTGTTATGATAATTCGAATAAAAATTTGGGTTTGATAATTGATGGTATGGACCAGAAGAAAACACTTTTACCAAATTTTGTTCGAACACCCAAAAATTTATAGGAGGAAATTTTTATTCAGTATCACTTGGTTGATTATATGGTCTTCAATGGGAAAATGTTTCCAAGGATGTACTTCACAACTCCAAATATTCATAACGATGCAAATCTGACAATAACCATAATTCACGATGTGCTTTCTCATTGGTCTGGTAATCTTCCTGAAGTTTTGTATCTACAATTGGACAACACTTAACGTGAAAAAAAAATAGGTTGTTTTTGGATATCTAAACATACTTGTTGAATTAAGAATTTTTCAGAAGGTAAAGGTTGGTTTCCTTCTTGTTGGTCACACTCATCACCATATTGGTCAGATGTTCAGTCATTTTTCAGTCACATTGAGGAGGAAGGAAGTTGGGAGCTTGCCATCATTAATTGAATATATTAAGAAATCATACATGCCAAAGCCTACTTTTGATGTGTTGGAAGAAACTGTTGATATGCGAAGGTTTATTCTGGGATCGCATGGTGAGGAGAAATGCATTGAACAACATAATGACATTAGCTTCCAACATCAATTTTGTATCAAAAAAATTGATGGGAAAACACTAATATGGGGCAAGAAGTATTCAACTACTACAGAATGGGCACCGTCATCAAGTTTGGAATTTTTGAAGTTCATTCCAGATCATCCAATATTTGCATCAAAAATATTGTTATTACAATCAGTTGGTGAAGTTCATAATGCACGAAGATAGAATAGATATATAAATTATTCTGATTGCCTCGAAGAAATTAAAAAATGTATTAGATATACATATGAGTACTTTGACATTGCTGATTCATTTTGGTGGGAGTCATTTTTCAATAATCAAAGTGATATCATTTCAACAACAATAAATGAAGATATACCTTTGAAAAATCCATTTATTTGGCCACAAAATGTGTCGAATGAACATGAGGAAATAAACATTATTGAACAACAACAATCTCAAGGTATTATCAATTCTTCACAGGTATAGGAAAGAGAGATGTATATTGGTTCCAGAAGATCTCGTGCACAATGTGAAGCCATGGAAGACCTTCGCAGGGGTTCAGTACAAAATATTAAGGAGCGTTGCATGATCGCAGTGCTAGTAGATGGAGATCGCAATGGCTATCCATTCTGGGTTGCTAAAGTTATAGAGGTCTTTACAGAAAATGAGGATGTTGCAGGTGTTGAAGTACATTAGTATGCCACAAATACACACCCATTCAATGGTGTGTATAAGCTAGAGATGGTAGTTGAAAAAAAAATGGCGGAAAGAGAAAAAGAAAGGGTACAAATATAAGTCGTCGCCGCACAGACATATTAAAATTGGAGGATGTTGACATACTTTTTTATGACTTCAATTTAACAAAGAGAAGAACTCTTCTCTTCAAGATGATAGAGATTCTGAAAAAGTTGTTACCAGAAAGAACAATGCTGAGATGGGATTCTACCAAAACCAGTCGTAGATCTAGAAGACTTTTGAAGCTTGAAGTGGCAGGAATGCATGTGGACTCAAATGGGGTACTAGTTGATGAAAAAGAAAAATATGGAACATCTTTGTCAGCATCTTGTCATTCATCTAAAGGTGTCAACTCTGATGGTGCGCAAGAAAATATGAGTGATTTTGAATAATTGTTTAAGATAGTTTATATAACTGATGTTTTCATCGTATCTTGAAATAAAATTTTTGATTTCCATATGGTGTTAAATCAGAAGTTATGAGTCATTTTTATGTTCTTGGATTATATGTCTTAATTATGATAAAAAATTTTGTTTAGAATATCTACAATGCAACATTAAATTAGAGATATAATGTATGTTTCATTCAATATACAAATAATGACATTTGAATTCATTTAGTCATGTAATTTGTTCATAATGTCATGGTTTTTTAATTTATGGTTGAAAAAATTCCAATTTCTTTTGTATCTAGCATGTCATGGTTGAAAACATGTTGAATTTATACTTAGAAAAGAAAAATGTTATTCTACCAAAAAAATTAGTGTGTTCTTTCCTCATAAACAACTTTTTTTGGCACATAAAAATTCGGTTTTACTAGCATTTTTTTAAAATGTTGAAAATTGACCCTAAAAAAAATCATCGTTCCAGTATCACCACTTTTTTGTTTTCATGGTTTTTTTTGCACGAAAATTTCATCTTCATTGCCATTTTTAAAACATGTTCAAAATTGACCCTAAAAAAAAAATATCGTTCTAGTATAAACACTTTTCGTTTTTAGCACTGTTTTTAATGTTTTTTCGGGGTTTTTTTGCCAGAGTTCCCGTTTCAAATTTTACATTGTTTAATAGAAAATATTAATAAATAAATAAATAAAACATTGTCATTATGGGAAGGAACTATTGGGCATTTCTTTTCCACTGACATGGCCAATGTGCAACAACAGTATAGTTACTTTAGGTTGGTTGTGTGGATGGAGAGGCAATGTGAGAATGATATTGTTCGCTGTTCTTTTTCTTTCTTTATTTATAATTTTTTATATATTTATAATTTCCCATGGGAGTGTAGAATAGATGATAATACGGTGTATTTTTAAGTCACTGTGTGATGTGAAGGTCATTGGTTTGAAACTTTGTGGGTAAAAATTCATTCATGTTAAGGGATGGTGTGGCCTAGGCTAGTGCGAACCCCGGGTGATTTTGATTGCTTAGATGCCCTTGAGTTGCAATTTCTCCAGCCATTTCTCAAGCCACAAGTCAAGCCAGATGTAATGTTTGATGAACTTAGACCACTTGGCAAACAAACAAAAAGGATATATTAATAATCTTTTAAATTATTTTAAATTTTTCATTTTTAAGTATTTTTAAATTATTTATTTTATTAAAATGTTTTGTTATTTTTCATAGAGAAAGAGAGTAAGAGACATTTTTATTTTGAAGTTTTTGTTTACCATAGTTTAACAGTTATACATTTTAAAGTGTTTTCGATCATAGTTCTTAGTTGAATTAAATTAGCCAAAATTTGGCACATGAATAGTTAGTTAGACAACCCTCTTTTTTTGTTATTTTCTTGAGTTATTTAAAGTAAAATTATTACTAATTTTTAACTATGTATTTAAATTTTATTTTACTTTTTCCTTTTTAATTTTTTTTTGAATAATAATTTTTTTCTTTAATTGATTGATTTATTTTTATATTATCTTCCCCATATATATATAAACACATATTCAACTTTCTCTCATTTTCCTAAATGTAATTTATTAAAAAATATTAAGTAAAAATTAGGTAATGGAATTTTTAAATACATAGTCCAATTCATGTTTTATTTTGGACGGTACAAATATTCGAGGGAAAAATGTCAATTAATTGGTACTTTGAACACAAATGGAAAAACATTTATACAACAAACATTAAACAATAACAAGAAGAAAGGTAGGTAAAATGGAAGTGTTGACTTTTAAGGGTTTTGTGGTCATGATATTTGGTGTTGAATGCAGTGGTTTAATTTCTTTTTAATTTTTACCATATAAAAAGGGTGATGTTGTATCACCAAATTTTCATCTTAGCATTTTCTTTTATTCTTTCATAGAGATGATATTTGGTCTTTAATACCATCATTTAAAAATATTTAAATTGTTAAAAATTTTACGCCGCAATAAAAAAGAGAGTTTTCATCACCACTTTTGAATATCATCATGAAAATATTTAATGTGACCTCCATAAAACGTAAACTTGGTAAAGTTCTCAATAAATTAGTAACATTAGTACCATTAAAATAGATAACAAATAAATTGTGATGACAACTTTCCAAATAATTTAAAAAAAAAAAAACTACAAATAAAATATACCAATAAACAAAATGAAAATTAATTCACATGCTCTCCTAATTATTAATATTTAGAAATTTCACCAAAAAATACATAAACTACTTAACAAAAACCCTTCTATTTGACTTAAAAAAACACTTTGTAATAAATATTTTATTGAATGTTTTTAGTGTTACCATATTAGTCCAAGGAAAAAAACAAAAAAACAAAACTCTTCAACCGCATTCACATTTGTAATTACAATCATTGTAATTGGAATGGAGCTTTTAGGATACATTTTAACAAATATTCCCTATAACTAAAATATTTTGGGTAAGCACAGGGTTAACATTAGGTTTTATTCTCCAACGCTGATATTGGTAACACAAATTGGTGCACGTTGAGTTAACACATGCCATTGTGTACATAAAACTAAATGTATTTGTGATCATATCACTATGATGCACCAATTCTATCTCTTTTGTTATATGACACACAGTGTAGACCGATTCATTCCATTATGTTTTATGGTACATAGGTTCACATATAATTTATATGTATCTACCTATTCATTTCATTTTAAAATAAAGGGTATCATAAACCTAAATAAATCACTGCATGGGAGGGAATTTTGAATATTTGAGGTGATATGGTGGTGTCATTATTTATTAATGAGCATTAATGTTATATTATATTTATATTATATTTAAAGTATTGGTTTGTATTATGATCATGTGTATGGTAGTATTTTGAAATGTAAATATTATTGTACATTATGTGTAGACCATTCTTTGTAATTTTCTTTGCTAGTTAGCACATATTGATGTTGGTGATAAAATAATGTAGTGGTAGTTTTGTTTCTCACAATCTCTAAGTGCTTTGTAGTAGTGATAGTCTGGGTAGTTATCTTAGTATATTTTAGATTCAGTGCATTATATGGAGTCTACATTGTTAACCTGGTAAAATTCTCAATACAAAGCGATCAGAAGCATAATAATGTTGGATACCATTTATAATTGATGTATTTCAAAGGGTGAACAAATTCCTTTAATTTTCTAGCAATAAACATGGTAGTCTCTAGTTACAACTAGAGTTAAACTTGTAAAAATACATCATTATAAGTGATGTCTTTCAAAGGGTGAACAAATTCCTTCAATTTCCCATCAATAAACATGGTAGTCTCTAGTTACAACTAGAGTTAAGTTTTTAAAAATACATCATGAAGTTTTGCTAGAGGCATCACTCAATTACAATGTTCCTAAGAACATTGTAGTCAAGGATTTCAAACATGGGTATATTTTATCTCACTCTAAGAATGACCAAACAAAGGAAGCACTTATTTTCACCTATTAGGTGATCATAATGAACCATTTGGATAGATTTTGGATGTCTATAACTACCAAGACTTGATATTTGTGCTCCTTTGTTGGACTACTACTACTCAAAAATTGTTATCAATTTTGTTGAAATTATGGCAAAGGTCAAAAGACAATCTTGTAAAGAATTTGAATAAGAAAATGGATAAATAACTTGAATCTCTAGCTAACTAGTAGGTCTCTTCATTTAAAAAGAATAGTATTCACTTCATATGAATATTTAACCAAACTTTTTCATAACTCATTTACAATCACCTTTTAGTAATACAAATCTCCATCTAGGGTTAATGGGAACCCAAAAAAATGCCAATTTTTAATTTTTTGTGCTTGAACTTTGCAAGATACCATTGAAGGAAGTGGAGAGTTGTCAACCAAATCCAATTGAAAATTCCTCAAAACTAAAGAGAAAGGAGAGACGTGGGTAGTAGTATAACATTGAAGGAGTTATTTAGATGAGTTATTATAAGAGATTTGATGTGTTGGAGAGAAAAAACAAAGATTAGATTGAGGAGTGAAATGAATGTAAACGCATTATTTAAATCTCTAAAGGTAATTACATTCACTCAACATGTCAAGAGTATGCTTGACTCCATCAAGCTCAAACCTCCACCTCATTATTTCCTTGAATCTTTAACATCATGGGAATTGGAAACCATGTCAAATTTAGGTGTTGGGTAGAGAATGTCATAGAGGTAGAGAGGCCATTCTGAGTGAGAATATTAGTCTCGTCAAAACAACCAGATGTTTGATACTATGTTAGACAGAGATGTAACTCCAAACTTGGATAATATTCCATTAATATGAATACATATTTAATACAATGAGATGACTCTTGAGATCATCTTCCATAAAATCCAGTGACCTTTCATATTTACCTATCTATTCATATTTCTCTATTTATTTAGAAATGATTTACAATAGCATAAAAAAATCCCAAAACATTATTTGTCAAACAATATCAACACCTATATAATTGATAAATATCCTTATCCAACTCTTCAAAAGATGTGATTTAAATATAAGTATAGTCATGACTATAAATATACCTTTTCCATTCCTTTTTACTGACATGAATTTTGCTAAAGAAGGTGAAGAGGCATGATTAGATAATTTAAACTATAGTCTACTTCAGTGTCACTGAATTGATGAAATTCAAGTAATAAATAGTCATGACCATAAATTTACCTTTTCCATTCCTTTCTACTCACATGAATTCCACCAAAGAAGGTGAAGAGGTGTGATTAAATCATTTAAACTATAGTCGACTTCAGTGTCATTGAACTGATGAAATTCAGGTAATATTAGTAAAACATACATCACCGTCAGGAGTTAAATTTGACGCTCATATGCACGTATTTTCCTTTTTAACACGTAAAATACTATCTATTTTAAAATCTACATGTCATCTCTAACTTGCCAATAATTTTTTAAAAATGACATATTGATGGGCATATTAAAAAATAGCAAGTTTTAATTTTTTTTATATATATACTTGGCAAGTTGGCACCAATAACCTGGTTCAAACTGAAAGGTGAGTGTGTGATTCATTAATACCTTCCTTAATGATCCCGGTATCCGAATCACATGTAAATATTATAACTTATGGCGTATAGGATGAAGCCATAAATCTAAATGCCATAGCAATTAATCCGTTTGGTGACATCCCAGCTACCCACCGCCCAGTGATGTTATGGTTATTCACCTGGCTTCCAACTTGCAAGTTCCAAATTCCAATCCACTGTAAGTGTGCAAGCTATTACTTGATGTGAATTCGCGTGCGCTGGGGCATAGGCAGAATGCTGCAAAATCTCGAACTCTGAAGGCTACAGAACCTGGAACTCAGCAAACCACAGTGTTGCACAATCTAACCATGAAGAAGGGCATACGCAGAATGCTACAAAATCTGGAACTTCAAAGGCTATAGAACCTGGAACTCAACAGACCATTGTGTTGCACAATCTAATCATGAATAACTTTCAAGAATAAATAACTAGTAAGTGATAGTTGATACCTTGTTCTCTCGATTCTGAATATTTTGTTTCGAAAGCATTACTTGACATAATGGTTCTCCCCTGCTTTGCTCAACGTGTATGAATAAAATGGTTATAGTTTCAAATTAATTAATGCATAAGGGCAAATGGTGTCGTGTTACCATATCACTGTTTATCTGTATAAAAACCTTGTTGCCTTATTTCCTCGTCTTTTCCTTGTCTTATTTCTCCGTCTCTCCTCTCTGGTTGTTTTCAATGAGTCAGTCAATCACTCACAGGCCCGAGTCTGTCTCACTCCTCTGTAGAGCTTGGCTAGCCTTGCAATACCCAGTTTTGAATCATTTTTTGTAGAAAGTTTCATGGGCTGAGCTCTTGCCCCAAGTAGATTTTTTGATAAAGATAAATATGTCAATTGTGTAGGTTTCTTCATAAATATAAATCCCTTAATTGGTTCAGTAGCTGAAGCTACTGCTGCTGATAATGGTAGGCTAGAGACCCCAGTACTTGCTATGAACTGTGGCTTTTGGCTAAGAAAAGTTGCAATTGTAGCTGGTCTATCTATTGTTTCTTCTGCATCTATATATTGGCATGTACCTACTCATATATTTCAGATATGCTCAATGGCTGAGATGAATTAACTCCCAGCTGAAAAGAACCCATTTGGGATGAAGGCATAGACTGCAAACCCATATCCATAGCCCGGTCTAGAACGAATGCATATTACAGTTGATTATTGGCTTCTAACCCATGAAAACTCGGGTACCAAGACACATCTCTAGCGTTACTGCATCCATTCATTAGCAATTTAGATCATGAGCTTGAAATAGTGCATGCACATGCTGACATCTCCGGAAAATTTCTCGCAGAATTGCTGCCTAGAAGCCTCGTCTATATTTGTTCCTGATCTGCCCATGAAAAAGCAAGAAGAAGAGAAAGAAACATCTACGAGATCCTCGCTATCAAACAACTTTGGCTTTTAATTTCTCATTACATAAGGTTCAATTGCTTTCATCATTTCCTCATAGATTACAGGATCTGTAAAAAAAACTCCACCATTTATGCATGTTCAACTCACTCTGCATCGCTTCGGCCATCCTTCTACCAAAATTGTCCAAACACCTAAAAACAAAATTCTCCTGTAGGCTTTACGAAAACACTAAAAGATAGAAAAAACCACTGCTGGCAATAACTCAACTTCCATTTCAATTTCTTTAAAAAAGTACCAGTGCCCTCCATTCTGCATGCAATAACTCAACTTCCATTTCAATTTCTTTAAAAAAGTACTAATTCCCTCTGTTCTGCATGCCTACAGTGATTTATTACTAAAAAAACGTAGCAGAAACCCCATCCATAAAAAAGACCCGGAGTTTGAAAGTGTGAGTGACGGGTGGAATTTGACTGCCAAATTGACCCTCAAGGGTGATTTGCCTTTCTAATATAACAAAAAATTTCCCAACCCTTCAACATTTTTTGGTAAAAGGATTGAAATGACATTAGAGTTGCAGAGACGTCAGATGCATCAGATTTGAAATTCTTAGCCTAGTGTTGATCAATCACTGTCATTTGGTGCTCTCCATGGAATATGCACGCAAGTAAATAATTAACTCTCCGTGGATTATCGACGCAAGTGAATAATTATAGAGAGAATTTGGAAGAAAAAATTACACAAGTGGTTTGTCTATTTGTAAGTATACATATGGAGAATTAATCCGAGAAAATAAAAGAATATTTGACATTAGAATATATGGGTGATGAACTAGTATTTTTTTGTCTTTTAGTGGTTTTTACTTTTATTATTAATATAGTTTATATTATTAATATTTTTCATAGTTTTTATTATGAGTTATTTTGCAGCAATAAAAAATTTGCAACAATTATGTATACAATTTACAGATAAAATTTGTACAAATAAATATTAAAAGTTATGTGATGGACAATTTAAAAATAAAACCGTCATAAAAAAATTCCCTGACACGTAAAGGCACCTGTCAAATTTAACCATGATCACCGTAGAATCAGCCCGCTAAATAAAAAGAAATAAACATGAAAGAATAGTCTACTTCAGTGGCACGGAACGGATGAAATTCAGGTAATATTAGTAAAAAATACATCAGCTTAGAATCAGCCCGGTAAATAAAAAGAAATAAACATGAAAGAAAAGAGAAAAAGATCTCAGATCCCGAATCCCGACAGGGTTCTGGTTCGCGAATCCCGACATAAACACCGCAGTAATGACAGCGAAAACCAGCAAATTGGGGATGAAGCCACACCTCAACCCTGCAATTGGGACAACCCACCAGCTCGGTTTGTGCCGTAACAGTCTCTCTTGAGCCCAAAGCTAATTTACTCTTCGTAATACGAGCGTCTGTGTGTTTGAGATGGATGCAAGGAGGAGTATATATAGGAAAAGTCTGTAATCGTATTTGTGAATGCTTTGCAGTATGGAATCGTAAAAGATTGAAGCACGCATATTTGGTTTGAACAATTGTATGGATTGGGTTCGATCCTATCCATGGATCGCATATGGGACAAAGGCGATCTGTACAAGTAGAATCTCTGTGCAGCTCACCTACCTGGCAAGGGAATAAAGCTATGAAGGCTAGGAAAGAGATCGAGGAAGGATAATGAATTTAGACTCTCGAGGCGTGAGATCACCATGGATCTTACTCTTAGCATTTTCTTCTAAATAAATTTATACTTCGCTCTTTTGGGAAGATGGTGTTTATTTTACCCTAAGTTTATCTTATCTACATTCTTCCATGTTTTTATATTGATACTTTCCATGTTTTTATGTTGATACTTTGTTAGTGTTCTACTTATGCTTAAGTTTTCCCGTTTTCTAAGATGGAAGGTAAGCTAATAACGCCCAACATACTTTGAAGCTTATATTTTGACAATTAAAGTTTATATTTTGACCATGTAAGTGAGGAAGTTGGAATCTTATTAATACTTTGGTATGTTTACTCTAATAATTATTAATACTTTGGTATGTTTACTCTAATAATTTGTTAATGTGGGAATGATAATAATTTGTTAATGTGGGAATGATCTTACTTTGTTGATATTTTTAATGTGAGAATGATCTTACTTTGTTGATATTTTTAATGTTGGGAAGGATTCTATTTTGTTGAAATTTTTAATCTTGGGCATGACCTTACTTTGTTGACATTTTTATGTGTTTAAGTTGTTACTTTACCAATTTAAGTGAAGAAGTAGGTACCTTCCCAACACTCCTCTATGTTGATACCTTGTTAGTGAAAGTGAGAAATTTGGTCTCATATCAACACTTAATGGTTTTATCTGTTTCTCCTTATCTTCTTAATATAGAATGTAGTATCCCTCTCAACCTCTCACTCTTAGGTTAGTATCTTTTCATTGTATGTGAAGAAGTCACTTACCTTACTAGCACTCTCTCAAACCTACACCAGTACCTTGCTAGTGCTCAATGGATTTCCTTGCTCTTCTCCTAGTTCCTAGGATTGGAGATCATATACCCCTCAATCTCTCACTTTTGTGTTAGTACTTTACCAATGTATGTGAAAAAATTGATACCTTAGTAGCACCCTCCCATGCTTACACTAGTATTTAGCCACTACTCAATATATTCCTTTGTTCTTCCCTTAGTTTGAATGTTGAATGGTCATATTCCCCTTACCCCCGTGTGCTTAAATTAGTACCTTACCTACTTATGGAAGATAATAGCATTGTGTAACACTTCTATGCCTTATGTCAATACCCTACAAATTTAACTAATAACATTGATTTCCTTACACTTATCCTAATTTTCAAATATAAATAAATTTCATTAACAACAATAATAATTATTAATAATTTAAATAAAAATATTATATTACTAAAATTTAACCACCAAATTATCCCTTAATCATTATAATAATTATATCGCACCCTTTAACGAATATTTTGTGGGGCGACGAAGCAGTAAGCCTCGTTTGCTTTGTTACTATGACTAAACCAGCTTCCAATATGGATGGAGACCTTGAATAAAATAAAGGCGATACGTGTCTTACCTATTCGGACATATGGATACTTCACCAAATACCCATAAAGTTAAAGCAAATAATTCATTGTACGGTGATATAATAGAAAATGAGTATAAAATAAAGGCAAATAAAATGAGATTTGTTTTTTTGCTTTTCTTTGCGAGCACAATTCACTCTTCAACGTATTTCCCTTTCCCTAACTTTTCTCCAGAAACATGAAAGATAAAAAGAATATATAACGTCATAGGAGTGCAGATTAAGATTGCATCATCCGTTTGCTTGAAGCAATCCGTTATTTGCGCAAAAGCATAGAAAATTACGCAACATAACTTTATTTATTCGTATTTGCCCAAAAGCATTTATAATAATATGTTGATAAAAAATTGCATTAAAAGATTTTATTATTTATATAATTTTTTACTTCAAGCATGGTTAAAAGTAAATATATGTTTTATTTTCGTAAAAGGAAAATGAAAAAAAAAAAAAACTTTTATTTTGAAATGTGAAAATACATTGCAAAAAATAAAATAAATATATAATTTTTGAATAAAAAATAGATGTTTCAAATTAGATTGGTTTAAACATGATTAGATATTTTTGTAATAGAGTTGGTGTAAAAACATAAACATATATGGTATCCATTAACACAATCACATTTAATATATCGATTAAATGTACAATTATATTATTATTAATATAATTAAAATTATCAAAATAATTATAATAATTATTATTATATTATAATAATATTAGATAATATTATTGATATTATCAAAAATATGATAAAGTTGGGGGAATAATATTAAATCTAAGGGATTAATTAATATTATAATTCTAAGGATTAATAAATCCAATGATTAATAAATCCAACTGATTATTAATATTATAAAACCAAGCGATTATTAATATTAATAAACCCAAGGGATTAATATTATAAACCAAAGGAATTAATAAACCCAATGGATTATCTGGTCACATCATTGTTTGATGCATGTTATGTGGATCCCAAGATGATCCTTCGCCACCCTCCACATGCACAAGGCACATGGAGTGGTGGCCTCACGCATGAGCGCAATGAATGCTATTATGGAAGACGGCAACAACAGTATTAGGAAGCAAGCTCCTGGCCTTTTCGCTAGGAGAATTGGTAAGTCTCTTGTTTGCGATTTCTCTTTGCATACGGTTGGGTCTGAGCATATCAAAAGCCTTTGAAAGGAATCCATTAAGGTATTTTACAGGGCTCTGGTTCATATATAGTGGGTACAAGTTGTCTATCTCAGGTATGTTCTTAGTTCTCTCATTTGTACCTTTGTCATGGCTCATTATACTTTTTTATGGGTTCACTGGAATAAGGGATGTGCATTCAATAGGTTGGTTTGGAACGCACACTCCCCGGAATCTTTTACTGTTGTTCCATAATTGTTTGAAGGCTTTCTCATTTTTTATATTCCAGTGTCTGTGTTCTTTGGAATTATGTTGGCTCACATGGGTATTTGTTGGGTATGGCCTCGGGACCGCTCCTGATCTCTTTGTTTATGTTACTGGTACATTAGCTTTGTTCCTCTACTTGAAATTTGTGGTCTTGGCCTTGATTTCTCAAAGATTCGGTGTGGATATGGTTTGATTTATAATTATACCCTCAATTGTTCTGAGTATTGTCAGACTCACGACTATGGGCCATGGAATTACTTCTATTTTTAGGTTCTTGGGATGCAAAAGGAGATGTAGTTGGTTTTTGTATGCATTATGGCTCTCACAATTGGTTGACTTGGTAGGTCCCCTAATTAGGTGCGACCCTTGGAAGCACTCTGCTCCTAGATACCGGCACGCCTTAGGTCATCCTGCTGGTCTCAAAACTATAGGTTTCAGGTTGCCTTGTTTGCTCCACCATTTCAACACAAAGGCTCGCGCTGCTTCAAGGAAAGGAAAGACCACAGGGGGTTCTCATGGTCGCGGGAAGTAGCCCAAAATTGCCATAGAGTCTAATACTCTCGGCACCTCTATTGGTAAAACCCGTGGGCGTAAGTTCACCTTATCTATTACATATGAAGCAACTTCTGCATATCATGCGAGCTCTACCCTGGCTCGTCGGCCCATTACACAATGAGAAGACGAGCTAAATGAGAAAGTTGAATTATTAGACATCGACCTGGATGATTGGCAGACATTGGTGCCTGACCGTGGGCACTCTCAGGGATGAACACCGTAGTATAAGTAGATAATTCATTTGTATTATATCTTGAAGAGCCTCTTGGTTAAATCCTTGGAGCATATCCCTTCAGGCTCGGTCATGTCCTCTCAGGCATTCTCGAATTACAATCAGGATTTTTAGTGAATTAAATTCCAAATTCAAAAGAAGAATGGTCGCCTTAGCCGCATAGAACAATATATCCCATGCATTTTGCAATCTGAAATTCCTCAGTCAAGTGAAAAGGATCTAGCTCTGGTTGACTCTATTGACAATGAGTAGTTGGGTGTATCACATCTTTTTTTATTGTTATTGTATGAAGTAGTTTATGTCTTTTTAGTGCTTTCGGTATGTTTATAGATATCTAGAAGTTAAGCATCATAAGGACAATCAATATTTTTTAGCATGGATGGATAGACTTATTGTATTTTGTTTTTACCTGGTCTCCCTCAAGACAGGCTGAGGCCACCTAACATTTTAGCATATAGATATAATCTGCCTATTTTTACTAAGATAATTAAAAGAAAGGTCCTACCAAGCTTACAAAAAAAAAGTAAACCCAATGGATTATTAATATTAATAAACCCATCATATTAATATTATAAACTCAAGGAATCAATAAACCCAAGGGATTATTAATATTATAAATCTAAAAGATTATTGATATTATAAATTAAATGGATTAATGAACTCAAGGGATTATTGATATTATAAACCTGAGAAATTATTGATATTATAAATTAAATGGATTAATAAACTCAAGGAATTATTGATATTATAAACCTAATGGGCCAATATTATCAACACAAGGAATTAACATTATAAACCCTTGGGATCAATATTACAAACCCAAGGGATTAATATTATAAATGCAAGGGATTAATAAGCCTTATGATTATAATAAACACAAGGGATTATAATAATACATTGGGTTTATAAATCCCTTGGGATGATAATATAGGTTTGTTAATCCATTGGGTTTATAATATTAATCCTTTGGGTCTATAATTAATATTAAACCCAAAGGATTAATAAACCGAAGGGATTAATAATTCCAAGGGATTAAATCCAAGGACTTAATATAACTTATTTTTTAAGTAGGTAAGCACTCACAAGGGATTTGAACCAGTGACCTATCGCAAGGAGTGCCTTAACAGTGCACCCATTCACTGTCAATCCAAAGCCCTGTGGGCGAAGGACTTAATATTATAAACCAAGGGATTAACATTAATAAACCAAGGGATTAATATTTTAAACCCAGGGAATTAATGAATCTTATGATTATAATAAACCCAGGGGATTAATATTAAAAACCCAAGTGATTAATATTTTAAACCCTTGGGATTAATATTATAAACTGAAGGGATTATAAATATTATAAGCCCAAACGATTAATAAATGCAACAAATTATCAATATTCTAAATCAAACGGATTAATAAACCTAAGGGATTAATTTATAAACCTAAGGGACTATAAACCCAAGGAAATAATATTAAACCGAAGCGATTAATAAGCCTATGGGAGTAGTAAACCTATGGGATTAATATTATAAACTCAACATATTAATAAACACAAGCAATTATTAGTATTATAAACCCAAGGGATTAATAAACCCAAGCATTTATTGATATTATAAACCTAAGGGATTAATATTATAAACTGAAGGGATTAATAAACCGAAGAGATTAATATTATAAACCCAAAGGATTAATCAATCCAAAGAATTATTAATATTTCAAACCCAAGGGATTAACATTATAAACTCAATGGATTAATATTATAAATCTTATGATGATAAACCCAAGGGATTAATAAACATTATAATTATAATAAGCCCAAGGGATTATAAGCAAAACCGTAGTTTTGTAATGTTACAATGTGACATTGATTAAATTGCAATGTAATGTAACATTGGGACAATGATTGCCAGATCAGTTATCGTATTATGACAATATTTGTGACAATGTGACGTTGGATAGATTTTTGCACCATTCCAATGTCACAGTAGTAAACCCCAATATAAAACCCTAACATTATAAAACAAAAAATAATAAACCCTAAGATTAATATTATAAACCCTAATATTAAACCTCACTATTATAAATTACAAACACAATATTAAACCCTAATATTATAAACCTAATATTAAAAACTCAAATATTATAAACATTAATATTAAACCCCAAATTTGTAATGTCACAATTCGATGCTGAATAAATTACAATGTGATGTAACATTGTGACAATGATTGTTAGATTGATTGTCAAACTAAGATAATGTTTGTCGCAATGAAACGTTTGATAGAGTTTTGTACCATTCCAATGTGACAATATTAAACCAAAATACAAAACCCTAATATTATAAACCTAATGAATGAATAAACTTGAGGGATTAATATTATAAACCCAAAATAATATTATAAACTCAAGGAACCAATATTATAAACTCGAGGGATTGATAAACCAAAGTGATTATTAATATTATAAACCTAAAATATTAGTAAATGCAAGGGATTAATACTATAAACCCAAGGAATTAATAAACCAAAGTGATTATTAATATTATAAATGTAATGGATTAATATATTATAAATCCAAGGGATTGATATTATAAACTGAAGGGATTATTAATATTATAAACCCAAAAGATTAATAAGACCGAACAATTAATATGATAAACCCAAGAGCTTATTAATATTATAAACTCAAGGGATTAATGTTATAAACCTAAGGGATCGATAAACTCAAAGGATTAATGTTATAAATCCAAGAAAATAAGACAATGTTTGTCATGATGTGATATTGGATAGATTTGTGTACCATTGCAATGTCAAACTATTAAACCCTAACATTATAAAGCCTTATATAATAAACTCTTAGATGAATATTATAAACCATAATATTAAACATCATTATTATAAATTATGAACCATATGGTTAATATTATAAAATGTAGGATTAATATTACAAAAACTAAGATTAATATTATAAACCACAACATTAATATTATAAACTCTAACATTAATATTAAACCCTAAAATTAACATTATAAACCTTATGATTATAAACTCAAATATTAACATTAAAACTTAAGATTAATATTATAAACCATATGATTATAAACCCTAGGATTATATAAAACCCACTATATAAATCTGAAGATTAATATTATAAACCATAGCATTAGTATTATAAACCCTGCGATTATAAACTCTAGGATTAATATTATAAACTATAACATTAATATTATAAGCGATAAGATTATAAATCCAAAGATTATATACTTTAAGATTAATATTATAAATTCAATAATAAATCCTAATATTATATATCCAATGTTATATATATATATATTATATTAAGTTTTAATATATAAGGTTTCCAAAATTAAGATTTATAATTGAGTTTATGATGTCAATATTTGCAATATTCTTATTTGAAAACATCTATCTAATTAAGAAATAATTCACTAATACAAATAAGAAAATTATTTCAATATTAACTATCTATATATTATTTTAACTATATATATATATATATATATATATATATATATATATATATAACGTTTATTCAAAAATACCCTTCATCTAATTATTCTCATAAAAACAACATTCACAAATAAACCTCAATACCAAAAATGGTTTTCACAATAACCCTTACTCGTACTATTTTGCATGATATTTTCCATGGCATGCACCTTTGTATGTTAAACTATAAAATTGTGTAACTATTCATTATTTACAAAATTAGTAAATTTTGAATATATATATATATATATAACATCTATTATAATAATTTCTTTCGTCTAATTATTATCATAAGGACAATATTCACAAATAAACCTCAATACGAAAAATGGTTTTCACAATAAACCTCGATTGTACTATTGTACAATTTTGCATGACATGTGCCTTTGTACGTTAAACTACAAAGTTGTTTAACCATCCGTTATTGGTCAAAATTCATTAAAATTGAAGTCTAACGAGAAGAATAAGTTTATTGATTAAAGTTCAATTATGTTTCATTGTTTGGGTTGTTCTTGTATATTAAATTGTTTATCATGATCTTTTATTCCATATAAATCATATGTTATTAAGACTCACAAGTTAACCATAAGATTATATTATTATTTATAAAAAAAAATACTTCATTAAATCTTAAAAAATTAGTGAGGGTTTATTTGGTCAGTTTCATGTGAATTAACTTTACAAAAAAGAAAATCACCTTCAAATAAAAATTTCAAAATACAATATTAATCTCTTGCATTTAAATATTAAAAATATAGTAAAAATATAATAAATATAGTAAAAATGTAATAGATATAGTATATATAATATTTTAAACATTAAAAATAACTGCAAGCATAATAATATTAATTTCAAGGATTTGGGTGAATGGTTTATTAATATTTAAATTTAGAAGTATATTTTAAACGTTGTAATGTGCAATCTTTGATTTTGAAATTGGTAATTCCATTTTTCCAATTTTTTATTTTGGAATTGCTTGTTGTTTTTATTAATACCAAAATAAATATATTCACATATGAATTTTATTTTCCTTGTTAGTTTTGTTTGATATTTTTAGAAATTTTTAAAATAAACAAAAGGGATTAATAATCTTAAGGGATTAATATTATAAGCCTTATTTTATTTTCCTTGTTAGTTTTGTTTAATATTTTTAGAAATTTTTAAAATAAACAAAAGGGATTAATAATCTTAAGGGATTAATATTATAAGCCTAGGGACTATAAACTTAAGGAAATAATACTTAACCCAAGATATTAATAAACACAATGAATTAGTATTATAAACTTAATGGATTAATAAATTTAAGGGATTAAAATTATAAACCCAAACAATTAATAAACCCAAAGAGTTAATATTATAAGAGAAAAGGATTAATAAACGTAAGAGATTAATATTATAAACCCAAAGGATTAAAAAATCCAAACAATTATTAATATTATAAACCCAAGGGATTGATAAACCCAAACAATTATTAATATTACTAACCCAAGGGATTAATAAACCTTATAACTATAGTGAACCCAAGAGATTATGATGTAAAACCCTAGCTTTGTAATGTAACAATGCCACATTGAAAAAATGACAATTTAATGTAAAATTGCAACAATGATTTTCAGATTGATTGTCGTATTAATCAAATGTTTGTCATATTACGATGTTGGATAGATTTTTGCTTCATTCTAACATCACAGTAATAAACCCCAATATAAAACCCTAATATTAAACCTAACTATTGTAAATTATAAACCTAATATTATAAATGCAACAATAAAAAACCCAAATTTGTAATGTCGCAATGTGGCATTAAATAAATTGGAATTTGATGTAATGTTGCGATAATGATTATCAGATTAATTATCGCATTGGGACAATGTTTGTCGCAATGCAACATTTGATAGATTTTTGTACCATTCCAATGTCACAATATTAAACCAAAATACAAAACCCTAATATTATAAACCCAATGAATTAATAGGCCCAATGGATTAATATTATAAACTCAAAATAATATTATAAACCAAAGGATTATTAATATTATAAATCTAAAATATGGAGTTGTCTTTAGTGCAACTTTTTCGACTTTCAAGTGCCGGGATCCAGTGGAAAAATTTGAGGTGAAATCTTGATTTTTGTTTAAACTAGTTTTTTCAATGTATATATGAATTCATCACTCTGAAAAGCTCCGAGGGCACTTCGATTGTGCAGGGGTTACCCATCAAGCTTGTGATTTCAATAAATTCCTACTAGATTTTAGAGAAATTGGGCATGAAAAGCCCACCGGAAAAGCTTCCAAAAAATCTTACAAAAAACAACTCGTTAAAATATTAATAAACCTAAAAATTTAATAAATGAAAATTATTATTAATGTTATAAACCAAATAAATTAGTAATATAAACCAAAAAAAAATGAATATTATAAAATAAGAAATTAATAAACCAAAAATTTATTAATATTAAGAAAAAAATTTCAATATTAATTAATGATATATTACTTGAAATTTTATAAGATAAAAACATAAACGTCCATGCGAAAAATGGTTTTCACAGTAAACCTTAATTGTACTAATTTGCATAACGTGCCTTTGTATGTTAAACTACAAAGTTGTTTAAGCCTTCATTATTGGTCAAAAATCATTAAAATTCAGGTTTAACAAAAAGAACCAGTTTTATTGATTAGAGCTCAATTATGTTTCATAGTTTAGGTTTTTCTTGTATATTAAATTATCTATCATCAATTTTTTATCGCATATAAATCATAGCTTATTAAAACTCACAAGTTAACCATAAAATTACATCATTATTTTATAATTATTTTAATAAATTTTAAAAATTTGTGAGTAAATCTCCTTACTCAGCAAGCTCCTAATTCTTTTCCCATTTTACTAAGTCTTAAAAAGCAGTGAGTGAATCTCCTTCCTTGGTAAGCTCTTTATTCTAATTAATTTCATAAAGAAACTCACTTTCAAACAAAATTCTCAATATAGTAATACAGTATTAATTCTTTGGGTTTAAAGCTAGTAAATATAATATTTTAATTATTAAAAATAAACTTAAAATTAATAATATTAATCCAAAAAATTTGGGTTATTATTATATTAATATTTAATATTTATTAATATTTACATTTGAAATGCTGTAATGTCTAATTTTTTATTTTGAAATTGGTCATTATTTTCATAATTTTTTATTTTGGAATTGGTTGTTATTTTCATTAATGTTGAAACAAATACAACCACATATGATGATGGAATATATGTGTTTTGTATTTTTGAATAAAAAATTAAAGAAATAAATTTTAATGTAGATAGTATAATAATAAAAATTTCACTCATATATTTTTTAAAAGATAAGTTAAATTAATAAAATAATAAAAAATTAAATTTAAATTTATTCATAAAATGTTCCCTATAAAATTAAACAATAAAAACAATATAAAACACATTATTACCCTGTCAAGTATTAACGATTTTGCGTAATAAATTACAACTAGTTGCAACTTGCAAATTCCATTGAGTTAATTAATGTAAATGCAGGTTAATTAATGTAAATTCAGGTTTCTATTATGAAGAATTTCTTCTTCTTCTTTTTCGAGATGACAACTCCCTGCCTTGGTAATTCTTTTCTGGCATGTCCAAACACTTTGCACAGAAATAAAACTGAAAAAAACTATGGTCTAAATTTTGATAAACTATTTGATTTATTGATTTCCTTCTGCATAACAGGAAACTTCGAAAAGCTCTAACCTCTTAAAGTTTTTTAAGCAGGGTTTGAAACTGGTGTTGTTTCTGTGTAACGTTTGTCTATACTTTTCGCTAGCAAATTACAAGCTGAACAAAGGAGAAGACCAATTAAAATGAAAAAACTATCAAGTAGGTTCTTGATATGGAGAATTCCTTCCTGTTTTTTCTGCGTAACGTTTGTCTGTGCCTTTCGCTGGCAAATTACAGGTTGAAGAAAAAGGAGAAAGCCAAATGAAATGAAAAAGCTGTAAAATAGGTTCCTTGAAGAATTCATTTTTTTTTGGGAGAAGACAATAGAATGAAAATGCAGATAAAAATTTCAGCTTAGTTGCTCCTCCTCACAATCCACAAGAGTTATATTGCCAGGCCATGTCTAACATGAAACATACATCTAACTAAATATAATATAGTCACAACAAACTATGCGGTGATCCTGTACAGTGTCAGATTTGCTGAAACTAACACATGGCATTTTCACTATGCAGAGGTACCTGTGTACTCACGGATTTGTTGAAACCAACCCATGGCATTTTGACTGTGCATAAATACTGGGAATAACTACTTCCAACCTATAATTTTGTCATCAGCAGGGTTAATCTTGCCATGTTGGGACTATCGATTGGTTAAGGTTTGGAAATACTAAATCAAGTGGTAGTCACATGGTGTTCTCATTGCATGGGACATTGGTGTTCTTATTTCATGGGACGTTTCTGACATTTTTTTTAATTTTAAAATGTTTTTTAAAGAAATCATGTTAATTTTTAAATAATCTGTATTTTTTTATTCTCTATATTTATTTCTGAAATTTAATTAAATTAAGTTACATTCCACCAAATTCACAACAGAGAAGATTTTGAATGTCTCTCATTATATTTGTATTATTTTTTACCCAAACACTTCAATAATTTTAACTAGCACAACCATATTTATTTAATAAATGTGGTTGGCATAAATATAGACATATCTTTATCAACAATTACATCCATAACCACAATCATATTAGCAAATGCTGTTTATATATACTGATAAATGTTAGTAGTAATAGTTATTGTTATAGATGTTATTATTATTATTATTATTAAGAAGATAAAATAATTTTTTTTTTGTAGGTAAAGGTAGTACCATTCTTTCTATTCATGTTAAACAAGGACTGATACATCGTTCTGGTGGCCTCAACCTGCCCGGAAGGGAAACCAGGTCTGTTGGCCACCTTAATTTGCTATAAATGTTCCAGTAACAAAACTTGACAAGTCTTTCCACATTTGCTATATGCACTATGCAGCTAAAACTACTTATTAAGCTACTATTACGCATGCAACTGTGAAGTGGAGAAATTCACAAAAACAAAAAACTCCAGCCAATCCTCAAGAGGCTCATTCCTATTTGTTTCCCACATTCTGGTTCGTATACATGGGGATATCCATTTGTTCTTTATGGCTAGGGCCATTGCATGCCAACCTGGACAGAAATTGAGACATCTCCTCCAACTTGTTATTCTGATTGATCATGATTACTTGGAAGTTCTTCATTTCCTTCTGCAAGTTTGGTACCCCGTTGGCGATTTCCGCCATTTCCTTTGCAACTTGTTCTAGTGCTTTTGCCAGGAGGCATTTCAGGACCCATTATATATGCAGAGACTGTCTATACAGGGTTAGCCTTCCTCTTGTATTTCTTGGATCTATAACCATTTCTGCCCATTCTTCCATTTCTGAATCTGACTGTTCCTCCAAAACGTTGGATTCCATGTTTTGGATGATTCTACGGATATCCTCATCTGTGCCTTCCTGGTAAGCACGAGCCGCTTCCTGGACCGCAGACAGGGTTGATCTTCTTCCTCGACGCTGATTATCTGGTGCTTCAGTCGGCCTGTCGTCCCAGTTCCCTTGCCTTGGGGGGCCCCTACCTCCTCGTCCTCTTCCCTGGCTCGATTGCGCCATCCCTTTTCCTACCTTCACATGTAGACATTCATCAATCACAGGTGTCAGTTTCTCAAGGTTCTCATCATCGTCTTCACTTTTGTTAATACTTCTGCTTCTGCTGCAATCCCCTTTGTTTCTTTAGTTCTGGCACTTCTCTCTCGTCTCCGGATATAGAAGATCAATTAATCCTTTTGTCATGCAGATCATATGGTGCGCTAATGGCCTAATCTTCGAGTCCCCATTACCAGACTTCACCTCTTCTCCTGCCTGGGGGTACTTGACTCAGTTTTCATCATAATTTCTCCGACTGTGCTCACTGCTACAATTGCCCTTTTTATCTGGGTTCCCTACCCGGGGCAATCCCATAAGACCTTCTCCATGAATTGCAGAGGGACGGTCATGTTTATCATCCTCCCGAGTTTCATAAAAACTAAATATATCCATTTTGTCTACTGTGATGTATAATAAGGAGACAGAGTTCTCAGATTGCACATACCCGAAGACGCGAACCTCCCTGATGGTTTCTCCTGGCTGTGTCCCGTTCAGCTCTTCCTTCACTCCGTTTGGAATGACCTTACCTGTACCCTCCGCCCTCTTCATATAATGGCTCTTCATCACCTTCCTCACTCTGCCACTACCGCCGCCACTCCTGCTACTCATCTGCAATCCACCACCCCCACTTCGGTTTCTTGAAACTTGAGTTGTCCTGTTACTCATTATTTTTGTTGGAAGGGTTGCCTCTACCCTGAAGTCCCATCCGGCTACCCTCCCCTTGAAATGATTACTCGTACCATTCTTACCTGCCCTGCTCCTCATCCCGATCGGGAGCCATCTGTCTCTACTGCCTTTGAGTCATGTCTTCATGATTATCTTGATTGAGGATCGTGCTTAGCTGCTCGAATCCTGAGTCTTTTGAATGCGCCGTCCATATACTATCCATTTTCCTCCCTTGTTCCTGGCATCCCCAGTTCGCAAGGAAATCAGCTGCTTTGTTGGCCTCTCTTCTAGCATGCTTGATAATCATATAATCAAATCTTCTCATAATAATTTCCAATTCTTGGATCAGGCTGGCCGTCCTCCAGCTCTGCGTTACTTTGTCCCATGAGGTCCCGTTGTTAAGTTTTTTGAGAACTTGTATCACCATTAGGGAATCACCTTCCACTTCCAGTTTATTATAACCATTTCTAATTGCTATCTTTAGGCCTTGATGTACTGCCATCAGTTCCACCTCATTGTTGGTCATAATACCTCCGTTGTCTGCATATATCCATTTTGTTCTTCCCTGGTCATCCCTAAAAATACCTCCAAACCCAGCTGGGCCTGGGTTTCCTTTAGAGGCACTGTCGAAGTTTAGCTTTATGAAGCCATTCGATGGATGGGAGAAATGGAGGGTGCCATTATCTCCCATCCTGGGCTCCTTCCACAGCTGAGGGGCTACCATTCCTTGATTCAGATTTAGTTTCTTTAGAATCTGCTCTTCTTCCTGCGTCACTTCCCAATCCTCTTCCTTCCAAGTGTCCGCTAGTATAGTTTCCCGGATATGGCTCAAGGTTTTTCCCCATAGTTGGTCTTGTGTCATCTCTTTGTTTTGGAAGATTCTTCTATTTCTTTCCTTCCAGATCATCCACATATTCATCCCAGCTGCCAGGTTCCAAGCACGCCTTACCACCGGACTAGTAAATTGTCCTCCTCCCCAAATTTTAATAGTGTTTTTAATGCTCTGTTGATCTCTATGGGTTTTTCCGAAAAGCCTCCTAACCTCTTCCCACTGTTTCTGAGCTTCTGTGCATGAATTAAGGAGGTGCTCTTGTGTTTCCTTTTCCTGTTTACATAGAGGACATCTGGGAGGGCCATGAATGCCTCTCTTTTGGAGTTGGTCCCAGGTTAGAATACGGCCTTTGATGACCAGCCATATGAAATGGGCCACTTTCGGCCACCAGTTGCTATTCCATATTTGTTTCCAGGTACTTGTCATATCCTCTGGTTCTCTAGTGTTCAAAAGATGATAAGCCTCTTTAATTGAAAATTTTCCTTTTGTTGTATGTCCCCATCTCAGAATGTCCGGCCTGGATCTTAGGGGGATTCTTCTTGTCTGCATTTCCTTGTGATATAACTCTTTTTTCTCTCCATCTATTTGCTCCATCCATTCTTCCGGACTCTTCTAGATTCTCCATGCTTCATCTTGGCTCTCCCTCCTCCAAAAGTCCCTTACTAGATTCATTCCTTTCTCAGCTGCTTTTTGACCTATATCCCTTAGGACTTGCATTCCATTCATTCTTTCCCTTTGCTTCCAGGCCTCCTCCCAAAATCTTGTTGAACTGCCATCCCTAATTTCCCAGAAAGCATGTCTAGTTATCATTTCTTTATTGAGACTGGCTAGATTCCATATTGTCGACCCTTTCGGTGTGTCCCTTATCCTTAATATTTCCTCTAGTTTTGTGGGCATGTTATATTTTTTTGTCCATATTCGTTTCCATAGGTCTATTCCTCCATTCAGCCAACACCACCATAGCTTTGCACCCATTGCTTGGTTCAGAACATAGGGGTCTTTAAGGCCTAATCCTCCTTCCATCTTGCTTTTCACTACATCTTTCCAGGATACCAATGCCCACTTTCTTTGGTCCTTTTGCCCTCCCCATAATTTTTTTTTGAAGATCTCTGTCATCCTTGTGCATGCTCCTTTTGGGGCTGCCATTGCCGATAGTTGATATATAGGTATAGATTGGAGTACTGCCTTAACTAAAACTATTCTGCCCGCGAAATTCAGAGTTCTGAAAGACCAATTTGCTAATTTTCTAGTAATCTTCTCCAGGGTATGCTGCCAGTTTGTCATCCTCAAGGGGTTTAGGGCTAACGGAGTTCCAAGATATCTAGTTGGGAGTTGATGTGGGAGCATGTGACTCAGAGGGAAAAATCTTCCAAATTATTCCAAAAAAATAAAAAATAAAATATACAGGCAAGGGAGTGGGATCCTTTAGCCTGCAATTTCTATGCTTTCTTAGTTTGAAATAGAATAAATTCTAGCAATAAATCATGCTGTTGTAATAAAGCCTTCAAGCTTTAAATCATTCTGTAAAGCATGCTTTTCTTTGTATCGGATAAGGACCGAGAGGGCCTATCCTTAGATAAAAATAAAAAGGCAGAAAAGCTCTCAAGGGGAGAGAGGAAAGAGCGAGCGCCTTAGCATTACTTTAAAGCAAGAAACTATTCTCTCAGCGTCCTTTTATTAATGCCTTTGTAATGTACATGCATAGACTATGGAACAGGGCGGACGGTGTTAAATGGCTCTTATTTCCTCATGCGCAATTACTGTGTATTAATCATTGAATCAATTTCCCTTCTGTTTGATGTTTATACAGGCTTGATTTTACAGCTATGCACATGTCTCTATTTTCCTTTATACAGGCTTGATTTTACAATCACGCTTATGTCTCTGCTTTGCTAAGAACTCTTGAATTTTTTTCATTAATTGGCTGTAACGATTTGAACTTTTATACCTGGAAGTTTTAACCATATCGGTTGGGGAGCATATCAGCATCGGAGATCCTTGGAGCGGTTAGTTGTGTGATAGGCATCCAAGGTCTTTCGGTTTAAAGGGAGCCATAGCGTAACAGGGGCAAGGTCTGAACTTAGAAGCCGAACGATATAAACTGTGGGTTATACATATTTCAGGTCCGTAAGAAGCTCGTTGGTTGTGCAATTGCCGACTATATATATATATATATATATATATATATATATCAATTGAAACCAGCATAGAGGCAGATATATATAGCCATCAGTCCGTAAGATCTGAGCCTTTGTACATGATAACGGCCAACCTATAACCGTCGCCGAAAGGAAAGAAGAAGGGAGAACATACCGTGGGCGTATATAACGTGGATATATATATATATTGTGTGCGTAAGTCCACCAATTGTATGTTTCTTTTAAGAATTCCCTGAAGAGTCACTGTTTGTTAAATAAGCATGATAGTGGGTTCCTTAAGAAAGGAAATATCAGTTTAATGACTGATGCAACCAGAATAGAAGAAAGGGAAGTTGATCAAGACATTGAAGAGCTTGCTGGCAGATTAGGGAGATTGTCTCTAACGCTTGCACCCTCACCATCATTAGTGGTATCAGAGCCATCAACTGACATTGAATTGAATCTCAGGAGCAGAAGAAGGATGGCTTTCAGAGTTGGAAGAGGACGAGGACGTGGTGGAAGAGGACGACCTGCTGCAAATGCTGAACTAATGGCAATCGTAGAAGAGCTGCGAGCTAGAGTGGATGCATTAACTTCGGATAGAAATATAGATGATGGAGATGTCAGTGAGCCCGAAATTGAAGCTGCTGAAGAGGAGGAAGTTGTACAGGTTACTCCTGAGATGAGGTTCTTTCAGTCAGTGTTAAAATCTACAGCCAGGTCATGGACCCAATTAGTACTGGTATATCAAGGAGGACTGAATCCAGAAGAACTGATCAACTGGATTAACAGCATGGAGAAATTCTTCGATTACGAAGAAACAGAAGATGAGAAGAAAGTAAAGTTTGTTGTCACCAAGTTAAAAGGCCATGCAGCACTCTAGTGGGATGGTGTGCAGGTGGAAAGGAAGAGACTTGGTAAGTAGCCAATCAAGAACTGGAGCCGAATGGTAGCAAAGTTAAGAGGTAAGTTCTTGCCAAGTAATTATCAACAAACATTGTTTAGACAGATGCAAAATCTTAGACAGAGAGCTTTAACAGTAAAAGAATATACAGAAGAGTTTTATAAAGTAAGCATAAGAGCAGGAGAAGCTCAAGACACAGATTCGAAGGTGGCTAGATATATGAATGGCCTCAGGATGGACATTCGGGATGCGATAAGTCTGCTGTCTCCAAAAATAGTAGAGGAAGCTTATCAGATAGCGCTGAAAGCTGAGGAAAAACTCATAAGGAAGCAGTCTGCCAAAGGGAGAGGGACTTTCAGAGGAAAAGGAAGTCAAGGTGGTAGAGGAAGAACTACAGCACCTAGAGATGGAGCTAGCAGTAGCTCAACCCAGCATGCACCCAGAGAAGGTGATGCAAGAAGCAGAGGGAGTTTTTCTAGAGGAAGAGGAGGCAGAGGAAGAGGCAAAGAAATAAGATGTTACAGATGTAACAAGCCGGGACACAGAGCTTTTGAGTGCCCAGAGAATGCAGACATAAAGCAGAGGAATTCAATTTTTGCTCCAGCTGAAGAAGAAGCACCAGCGGCAGCGGTAGCAGAAGAAGAAAATACACCAGAAAGAGGACAACCTCTGGTGGTTAATAAATTCTTACTTAAACCAGTAAAAGAGGTGGCTGAACCGCCACAAAGGAAAACTTTATTTAGGATAGTGTGCAAAGTCCAAGGGAAATGTTGCCAGATGATCATTGATAGTGGCAGCACTGATAATTTGGTCTCTACAGAAGTAGTGGAGAAATTGAAGATGAAGACAATGAAGCATCCAACACCTTATAAGGTGTCATGGTTACAAAAGGGACATCAACTGTTGGTAAGTGAACAATGTGAGGTGGAATTTCAAGTGGGCAAGTACAAAGATAAAATTGTTTGTGATGTGATACCTATGGACATGTGTCACATATTGCTTGGAAGGCCTTAGCAATATGACAGAGGAGCCATACATGACGGGAAGAGAAACACCTACAAGTTTGGAAAAGATGGTGTTAATCATACATTGTTGCCTCTGCAAGAAGAAGATGTATCGGGACAGAAGACTGGTCCAAAAACTCTGTTACTTGGAGGGAAGGAATACTTGAAGCAGATTGAAGAAAATGAGGTAAATTTTGCTGTGATTTGCAAGCCCAAGGTAATATTGACTTCTACTAAAATTTCTGAATTACCCATTGAAATTCAAGAAATGCTGGAGAATTATTATGATATTATTGTTGATGACTTGCCTAATGAATTACCGCCAATTCGAAAAATCAGTCATCATATAGACTTGATTCCTGGAGCAAGCCTACCTAACAAAGCAACATATAGAATGACTCCTGTAGAAAATGAAGAAGTTAAGAAACAGGTGCAAGAATTGCTTGACAAGGGGTTGATCAAAGAAAGCCTGAGTCCTTGTGCAGTGCCAACGGTGCTGAGCCCGAAGAAATATGGAGGCTGGAGGATGTGTACATATTCAAGAGCCATCAATAAGATTACAATTAGGTACAGATTTCCATTACCCAGAATTGAAGATTTAATGGATTTCTTGTCTGGTGCAAAATATTTTTCAAAGTTAGATCTTAAAAGTGGCTATCATCAGATAAGAATAAGAGAAGGGGATGAATGGAAAACCGCTTTTAAGACCAATGAAGGATTATATGAGTGGAGAGTGATGCCTTTTGGGTTGTCCAATGCACCAAGTACATTCATGAGGCTGATGAATGAAGTTCTTAAAGAATTCATTAGTAAATTTGTAATAGTATATCTGGACGACATATTAGTCTATAGCAGATCCAAGGAGGAACACTTGAGGCATTTAAATTATGTTTTACAGAAGCTGCAGCAAGAAAAATTATTGTTGAATCTAAGGAAGTGTTTATTTATGAAAGAGGAGCTGGTGTACTTGGGATTTGTTATCTCAGCTGAAGGATTGAAGATGGATCCAGACAAGATCAAAGCAATTGTGGAGTGGCCTTCACCCAAAAGTATTTTTGAGGTAAGGAGTTTTCATGGTCTTGCTAGTTTTTATAGAAAATTCATTAAGAATTTTAGTAAGATTAATGCACCTATTCTTGAGACCATAAAGAAAGATAAACAGCCATTTAAGTGGACTGTTGAAGCAGAGAGAAATTTTCAGCTGTTAAAGAGGAAAATAACTGAAAAGCTTGTTTTGGTTCTTCCTGATTTTAACAAAACTTTTCAAGTTAAGTGTGATGCCAACGCAAAAGCAATTGGAGGAGTTTTAAGCCAAGAAGATAGACCAATAGCTTATTTCAGTGAAAAGCTAAATGATGCAAAAAGGAAGTATTCTTCTTATGATAAGGAGTTTTACGCAGTTGTGCAGGCACTAAAGAAGTGGAGGCATTATTTAATGTCGAAAGAATTTATTCTTTATTCAAATAACCATGCATCGCAGTTTATAATGCAGCAGCCAAAACTCAGCCAGAGACATGATAAATGGGTAGAATATCTTCAAGGCTTTCATTTTGTGTTAAAGCATATAACTGGACAGTCAAACAAAGTCGCAGATGCCTTAAGTAGGAGAAGTGTATTGCTGCAAGAAAGTCAAATCCACGTGCTGGGGTTTGATTTTCTTAAGGAATTATATGAGATCGATTCAAATTTTAAGGAGGCATTTGAGGCTTGTAAAAATCCTGTTTTGATGGACAGGAGCAAGTGGCTGGATTATTTTATACAAGATGGACTGTTATTTAAGAAAAATCAGCTGTGCATACCAAACTGTTCAATGAGAGAAAATTTAATCAAAGAGAAGCATAGTGGAGGACTTGCAGGACATTTTGGTAGAGAGAAGACCTTTGAACAGCTCAACAGATTTTACTTCTGGCCGAAAATGAAATCTGAAGTAGAGAAGTATGTAAGAAATTGTAAAGTCTGCCAGTATGCAAAAGGAAGGAGCCAGAACACAGGGTTGTATATTCCATTGCCAATTCCAGACAAGCCTTGGGATATGGTAAGTATGGATTTTGTGCTAGGATTGCTAAAGACTCAAAGAGGCTATGATTCAATTTTTGTTGTAGTGGACAGATTTTCAAAAATGGCACACTTTATTCCATGTTATAAAACTAGTGATGCTTCCCATATTGCTAACTTGTTTTTTAAAGAAATTGTAAGATTACATGGATTGCCCAAAAGCATTATTTCAAACAGGGATTCAAAGTTCGTTGGACATTTCTGGAGAACACTATGGAAGATGCTAGGAACTAAATTAAGTTTCAGTTCTGCCTATCATCCACAAACTGATGGACAGACTAAAGTTGTGAACAGAAGTTTAGGCAATCTTTTGAGGAGCTTTACTGCAGAACATCCAAAGCAATGGGATCAAGTGTTACCACAAGTTGAATATGCATATAATGACTCACCAAACAGGAGCACGGGACAGAGCCCATTCCATATTGTGTATGGAATGCACCCAAGGGGAATATCTGAATTAAGGAATTTGGGAAAGGAAGAAATGAGAAGTGCAGAAGGTGAAGACTTTGCTTCAAGAATGCAGGCGATACATGAACAGGTGAAACAACAGCTACAAGATAGCAACATTCAATATAAAACCAGAGTAGACATGAGGAGAAGAGAAATGAACTTTGAAGTTGGAGACTTGGTTTTAGCACACCTCAGAAAGGAGAGATTTCCAAAGGGAAAGTATAATAAGTTAAAATCCAAGAAAATTGGACCATGCAGGGTGCTAAGGAAATTCTCTGCAAATGCTTATGAGATTGAATTACCACTTGGTGTGAGAATATCACCAATTTTTAATGTTGCAGACTTGTAAAAGTATGAGAATGAAGCTGCAGATGATACAGCACAGGATCAAAAGACTCCAGAGATTGACTGGGTAAAATAGTTACCCACAGCCAAGGATTTATAGCCAGAAAGAATTCTGGATAAGAATGTGTATAAAAAGACAAGGGGACGAGAATATTTCCAGTATCTGATGAAATGGAAGGGACAACTGATCACTGAAGCTACTTGGGTTACAGAAGACATTCTACAGAAATTGGGCAAATCTGTAGATGAGCTCATGGATAGGAGCCCATGAAGAATTTTGTCCTTAGGAGTCTGATGCAGGAACATGTGACTCAGAGGGAAAAATCTTCCAAATTATTCCAAAAAAATAAAAAATAAAAATCTACAGGCAAGGGAGTGGGATCCTTTAGCCTGCAATTTCTATGCTTTCTTAGATTAAAATAGAATAAATTCTAGCAATAAATCATGCTATTGTAATAAAGCCTTCAAGCTTTAAATCATTCTATAAAGCATGCTTTTCTTTGTATCGGATAAGGACCGAGAGGGCCTATCCTTAGATAAAAATAAAAAGGCGGAAAAGCTCTCAAGGGGAGAGAGGAAAGAGCGAGCGCCTTAGCATTACTTTAAAGCAAGAAACTATTCTCTCGGCGTCCTTTTATTAATGCCTTTGTAATGTACATGCATAGACTATGGAACAGGGCGGACGGTGTTAAATGGCTCTTATTTCCTCATGCGCAATTACTGTGTATTAATCATTGAATCAATTTCCCTTCCGTTTGATGTTTATACAGGCTTGATTTTACAGCTACGCACATGTCTCTGTTTTCCTTTATACAGGCTTGATTTTACAGTCACGCTTATGTCTCTGCTTTCCTAAGAACTCTTGAATTTTTTTCATTAATTGGCTGTAACGATTTGAACTTTTATACCTGGAAGTTTTAACCATATCGGTTGGGGACCATATCAGCGTCGGAGATCCTTGGAGTGGTTAGTTGTGTGATAGGCATCCAAGGTCTTTCGGTTTAAAGGGAGCCATAGCGTAACAGGGGCGAGGTCTGAACTTAGAAGCCGAACGATATAAACTGTGGGTTATACATATTGCAGGTCCGTAAGAAGCTCGTTGGTTGTGCAATTGCCGACTTATATATATATCAATTGAAACCAGCATAGAGGCGGATATATATAGCCATCAGTCCGTAAGATCTGAGCCTTTGTACATGATAACGGCCAACCTATAACTGTCGCCGATGTGAAAGAAGAAGGGAGAACATACCATGGGCGTATATAACGTGGATATATATATATATATATTGTGTGCGTAAGTCCACCAATTGTATGTTTCTTTTAAGAATTCCCTGAAGAGTCGCTGTTTGTTAAATAAGCATGATAGTGGGTTCCTTAAGAAAGGAAATATCAGTTTAATGACTGATGCGACCAGAATAGAAGAAAGGGAAGTTGATCAAGACATTGAAGAGCTTGCTGGTAGATTAGGGAGATTGTATCTAACGCTTGCACCCTCACCATCAAGAGTTCCCCTGTCCAGAATCCCAAAGTTCTGGTCAAGAAATTTTTGATATTTCCAGCTGTGTTAAAAAAATACGTACAAGATTTGTCATTGTTGATCTGGGTACCTGAAGCTGTCATGAAAAGGTCTAGAATTGCTTTTATTCTATGGGCTTCTCTGAGAGACACATTACAAAACAACATGATGTCGTCAACAAATTGATGATGTGTAATAGGCAGGTCGCTACCCCAGATTTGGATTCCTTTGAGATTTTTTCCTCTAACTTCTTTTTTGATATATCTCCCTAAGCCTTCTACCGCTATGATGAACAGGAAAGGAGACAGAGGGTCTCCCTGTCGGAGACCTCTGGTCACTTTAAAGGGCTGAGAGGGTGTTCCATTCACTAGGATAGAGAAATTAGTTGACGAGATCATTGATGAGATCCAGTCAATCCATCTATTACAGAAGCCGAAGGCTTTTAAAATTTCTTTCAAGTACTTCCAATTCAAATGGTCATAGGCTTTTGAGAGGTCAAGTTTGATCATCATACCTGCTTCCTTTTTAACTTTTAGAGAGTGCACCACTTCTTGGGAGACCACTAGCCCATCCAGGATTTGCCGACCTTCAACAAAGCCTGTTTGCTCCGGGGAGATAATGCTAGATAAGAGCGGCTTTAGTCTTTTAGCTATTAAGGTTGCTATTATCTTATATATCACATTACAGAGGGCAATAGGTCTAAAGCCCTGAGGGACTTCTGACTTATTTTCTTTAGGAATAAGAGATAAGAAAGTTGAGTTTAGGCTTGAACTTACCTTTTGATTCCTTCTTGATTCCTCTACTACGTCCAGGATGTCTTGGCCTAGGAAGTTCCAACCTGCTTGATAGAATTCCACTGTGAATCCATCGGGGCCTGGGGCTTTATTCTTTTTCATTCCCTTCACTATCTCTTCTACTTCTTCTAGAGTAGTTGCCCTCAAGAAGATAAAATACTATTAAAATAACAAGTTGTTAGGGTTTTCCTACTAAGCAGTTTCATATCTTTTATGGGAATTTTAAAAGTTGAGTGTGTTTTCTTTCCATGTATATTGAAAGCATGTGAGTGGGTGCCAGCAATAACAATGGACTTATACCACCTATTGCAAAAGAATAAAGAGCATGACAAATATACTAAATAAGAGAAGATTTCTCAGTTCCATCGGTTCCTTGAATAATCATTTTCAACACATCATTCATTTCAACATCAACAAAGTGGCACAAAACGATCTGAAAAGAAACTTTTTGTTTCTCATACAAATAGGAATGTGGTACTACTTTCTCCCCAATTGAGTTGTCATTAACAATACCCATTGACTTTTATATTTTATAAAATTTGTAACATATCCCATAATTTCATCTGGCACAATTCTTTCTTGGCAATTATAATCAATATTGTAATCCCTTATGCCATGATTGTCAAGGTCAGATATTATTACACTCTTCGGAGGAACAATCTAGGAAAGAACCTACCACTCTTCAGAATCTCTATCAACATTATCTTCATGAACAAGAGGCTCGACATCCTCGTCATTACTCTCATATGGAAAAGGGACTTGATCAAATTGCACGTGTCATACCTTAGGCTCCTCCAATTCTCAATGATAATCTCTATTGAACTTCCTACATTTGAACTAATGTCATGAAACAACTTACACAAAAGAAACTCACTCCAACAAAATGTTTCAAACTCTTTTGACTCCTCGTTTGGAATAGCATAGAAATGTGTCTAGACACAAACAATAGCATGTAAATTATGTGGTTTCTATGGCTCCTACCTTCTCTTTGCATCATAGCTCCATGATCTTGTTGTTTCTATCAAACACAAATGCTCAAGGAAATGGGGCAATTTTGATATAGTTGAACAAATTTGTTCTCAAATGAAATCTCATCAAATTGCAGTGATAGTCTCTACAACACTTTCTTTCCAACATTCAACGCAAAAAAATTATGATTGCACATAATAAGAGGCAGATATAGCAACATATGGCATGTTTCTTGCACGCCAATGTCTTGCTCAACAAGTATCTCTACAAGAAACCTACTACATGCACACAACGCAAGAGTGTCAAATCCGCCTACACTTGTAACCCTTGTCAACATATCATCATAAATTTTAGAACTTCTTTTTTCCTTCGAAGCATATTTTGCAAGATATTTCAACGCTATGTGTCGAGAAACAACTGCTTTACAATCAATGTTTGCTCACCACATAGTGAGAACATTCACATTGTGGACATTCAAATGCTCATTGTTCCATGTTGCTTCATATTTCTTCCTCTCTTTTTCATCTACGTACATTGTAGACTCAGCACACAACTCCCATGGAGCATCGTAACGACATTAAAGAATAGACTCATTTTTTGTAAACATGAATCAACACTGCATTTTGTGTGTCTCTATACTTTGTTGACCAAATTCTACTAATATTCACTAATATTACACGAAAAAATGTGTGAGGCTTTCAAAAGGCACGGCTCATCATTAACACTTCGGGGAACCATCACATTATGAGAGTGTATGTCGCATGGATTTCACAATGTTACGTATTTTTCACGGTATGACCTGGCTTCACCAACATCCAAACGGTTGGTCCAATATAATGTTTCCATATTCAGAGCTCCTAGCAGCCACAGGAAATTGTGGATGTGCGTCGAGTCCCTCTGCTGCCACTCATACCGGCCAATAAAAAAACCTGTAGTTGTAATTTAAAAAACCAACCAAAACAATAGACGCATCATTCCAAACCCATAGACAATACGTCAAAATAAAGAACCACAAACCTATACCATAAGTCTTTATCTCCCACATACTTCTCATGAACCACTTCATGAAATATATTAAATCTTTGGTGCATGTACATAACAACTATATGTGAGCACTGAATAATGTTCTCAATATTTTTCGCATGTTCATTTCATGTATGACAACACATCGTTTTAGGCATAAGACAATCAAAGTTAGGACACTTAGTGTCAGCTACACTCAACATAAAAAACAATGTTGGAAGCCTAATTGCATGATCATGTTAGTCAGCTCAGAACAACACTTTGTCCAATATGCCCTTGTACCCCTAAGACAACACCTAAAACACAATAATTTTTCTGCTAGTTTACTGTTTGGAAGATCCTCGAGCTACTAACACAACTCTTGGTCAATACGGTACTGCCATGTTGGTGGATCCACTACTGCCACGTTACAAGTGCATCGATGCAAATTAATTTTTCTAATTTTTCATTCTACTTTTTCAATGGCCAGGATCATCTCTTGGTGTTTGCCTCTTGACACGCCATAGTCACCACCACAACCACCCTTCACTCTCACGCCATGGTCACCACCACTCCCACCCTTCACTCTCAGATGACCCTTTGATCCACTATTGTCACGTCTCAATGCCTCTTCGACCTCCCTCTTATCACGCCGTCCATCGAGCTCTTAGACAAACAATATTCTGCCAACACTCCATCATGGCCATTGAAAAATCAGAAATAATTAATTTCCATCGATGAACTTCCAATGTGAGTTACAATATATACCCCTATCAACAAATAATGAAATTTAGTATTATTTATTAAGTTTATTTAGTAATAATTTGTTTAGTCCAAATTTTTCCTCTCATAAATTAAAATTTTAATTTACAAATTATGTAATTGTAAGTTACTGTTCAAATGATACAAATATTAATGAAATAAAAAATTATATTCAGTTGTTATTATAAATGAAATTTATTAGAATGTATTAAATATCTTTATTGATATATTAAATAAATTGATAATAATAATATGGTTATTTATACATCAAATACATTAATATTATTAATATGATTGTTATTATCACGACAGATAGCCGGATCAACAATTATTTGATTTTATATATTTTAAATTTAATAAATGAAAAATAATAAATATCATTTACTTTTGATTTACAAATAATAACTTTTTTTTTTTAATATTAATGTTATATATATATATATATATATATATATATATATATATATATATATATATAGATATTCTCAAATATATTGTGTATATTATATTTACATTTTCTTATGTTAATTTTATATTTATTTTTTGTGTTATATGTTAATTTTAATTTAAATGAAAAAATATAAATAATTTTTTGTCTAAACAAAATTTAAATCATAGATAAATAATGTAGATCAATGATCATTTTAGTGTGGAAGACATTAGTTCTATCCTATATTTGTTAAAAATTATATGGTAAGAGTGTTTTTTTTGGACATCTCATAATTAGGTGTTAATTAACAAGAAATGGAAATATATACAAATATATAAAAAAATCAAAACACATCAACCAAAAATATATACATCTTCCTTCTTATCTAAACGATCATGAAACAAAATTTAAATCATATATAAACAAACAATGTATATCAATGATAATTTCAACGTGCAAAACATTAGTTCTATCCCAAATTTGTTAAACATCTATACTCCAAATTTGTTAAACATCTATATGGTGAGAATGTTTCCCTCCTCATCTCATAATTAGGTGTTAATTAACAAGAAAACACAATATATAAAAATATATAAAAAAAATCAAAACACATCAATGATGGATGGTTTATTAATGAATTAAGAGACATCAGCCATTGATCATTCAACTACATACTATGATAAGGCTTATATAAAAGTTAATATTATACACAATAGACCTTTTTCTAGTCACAAATTTATTGAAATTTAAATTTTCATGTACCAAAATCATAAATGCCACAACATTATAAAAGAAATCAAAACACATCAATCATGGATCGTTTATTAATGAATTAAAAGACATCAGTTACTGATCATTCAACTACATACTATGCTAAGATTTATATACAAGTTAATATTAGACACAATAGAAAAGTTAATATTAGACACAATAGACCTTTTTCTAGTCACAAATTTATTGAAATTTAAACTTTCATGTACCAAAATCATGAATGTCGTAACATTGAAATTTAAACTTCCCTTTTATGTATGCACTTTTTTAATTTATTATTATACATAAAGATTCCCAAATTAAACCTATGATATATTTTCCAGTACGTGGGCCACATGTCCACAATGCATGCTCATGATTACGGATATCATCATTATAGACCATTTTACTAAACATGTTAGAAAATTGAAAATTCTACATATCCACAACACATCCACTTCTAATTTAATAGTCGTATGAACGTATGTTGCATAACCCTCACACACCTATTATTCATGTTTTTTTATTTCTTTTGATTTTAACATTATTTTCATATTATTAAATAGAATATACACATAACATGAGACCTCACCAAGAAATTAAATCATTATACGCACGTGATCAAAGCACACGATTTAAGTTGTAGTTAACATAAGCAAAGATTGGCCACACAATATGGATAGGAAATCACTGAAACCACTAACAATAAACTATTCAACCCATTTCTTTTAACTCTGATTTTGAGGGAGTGATATCCAACTCTGTTTTGTTTTTTAATATGGAAAAGATTTGGGTGGTACTTTCCTTCACTTTTTTTGGTATCATAGTTGGCCACTAACTTTAGATATTTAGCACCGTATTTTGCATAAGAGGAATCATAACAAATGGACTTTCATTCAAGTCAGCTCATGTTGTATTATATGGGGCTTAAATGTATAACCTTCTTTTAACACTTTGGCAATTTTAGATTATCTAGCCACCCCTATCTGAAAGGATGTGCGTTCCTAGCGTACGGTAGCATGTTCTTCACTTTTGTTAATTTATTTTGTGACATGTGAATCTTATCCTTGTTTTCCATATGTCTAACCCACATTCTCTCGGATACATTTATGTCGGTATATAGAGCACTTGGATGCTCTTGTGACATGTGAATCTTATCCTTGTTTTCCATATGTCTAACCCACATTCTCTCGGATACATTTATGTTATAGAGCACTTGGATGCTCTTACATCATTTAAAGGAATGTTTAATGTTTTTTTAATGTTTTTTAATTATAATTATAATTATTAATTTGTATTTTAAAAATATTTAAATTATAATTATAGTTTTTAAATTGTATTTTTTAATCTGAATGATTCTTTTTAATTTTCTAATATGAAATTTTTGTTTTTTTTAATTTATTAAAAATAATTAAAAAAAGTGTGAAGGGTTTTGACACTAAAAATCAAGGAGAGTTAAAGTTTTTTTTATTTCATTCATCATCATTTTCGAAATCTCAATTTGAAGAGGTTCATATTTTATTTCACCAAAAAATACATTTGTCAATTTCATTGGCTGAATCTAATTATTAATGATGGGGTACAACACACTTTTTATTCTAATTCTTATATTTTAGTTTTTTTTTAAGAGAATTAATATTTAAGTAATTTATCATTATTTATAAGTGTGATGAGGTATAGTTTCAATCTTATCAAATATTATATATTTTAAAATATTCGAGTTATTTGTAACAATGATGCTAAGATTAAAGTTATTTGGAACAAAATATCCATTATAACCTTGGACATTGATATTGTTTGTTTTTATGTTTAGGATAAGACATCATTTTCCATCAAAATTTCCATTATAACCTTGGGACATTGATACTATTCTTTTTAAGGAGAATTCCACAACAACTAATAAGCCCCTAAAGTTTAGTTTTTCTTTTTTTGGCTAAATTATTTCTATTAAGTGCAAGGAGAGAATAACTAGAAGGTTGAGATAATTTTCATTATTTTATTAATGATTTTTTTTTTGAAAATTTATAGTACATTAAATCGGTAACTAAAATTAAATTATTTATCACGATCGAAGATCAATAGCCTAGTGTGATTATTTTAAAAGTTCCTCTCTATCCATGCATAATCTTCCATTCACATGCATGGATGGAGTTGGTGATGAAAACATTGAGTTTTGTGAGCCATTTATCAATTGCAATCTTTTCTTTTATTGTCTTTTACTTTAATAAGATATATGGTACAAACTAAAGTCATGATCATTAAATCCAGAAAGATCACCCATGGTAGTTTTGTTTATGATAACCATTGCTTAGAGCAGGTTTCTTCTTATAAATATTTGGGTATTGACTTTCCTCATCAACTCAACTGGAATTATAGCATCGAGAAAAGGATTATTGGAGGATGGAAAGGTTATTATGAGATTGAAAACAATTGTAAATTGGTTAATCTTTTCATTTGAAGTAAAAAGAGGTTCCCCTTTAAGACTGTCGTCACCCCTATTGTCTTATACGAATGTGAATTTTGGGTTTGCAGTATATCTAAAGAGTCATGGAAAATATTGAGATTATTCAAAAGAAATTCATAACCTACAACCTAAAGATCAAGGGAAATACTCCCTATCCTATCCTCTTGATCGAAGTTGGTATGTCCCCCATTGAAATTAGGGTTATGTTTATATATCTAATGTATAAGAAGAATCTTTACAACATGGAATCCAAGAGGCTCCCAAAAATTGCTTCTCACTTTATTCAAAACCCCCACCTTTGCCTCAAGCATGGGTGGCATAAGGATCCCCAGTATTGGCTCAACCATTGGGGGATTAAGGAGGAGATCATCACGGGAAGCAAGGATAGTGTCAAAGATACTATTACCTCCAATTTTAAGGACAAGTTGTGGGATGATAAGGAGTTGGACAATAAGAGGAAGCTAAGATACTATAAGGATGTGATCAACCTCACCCTTGATAACCAAAATTATATGTCTATGTTTACCAACACTAAGAAAAAAATGAACATCGTTAGGATAAGAACTAATTCTCATGAGCTTCGAAGTGAAACCGGGCAATGGTCTACTCCCAAGACTCCCTGGGACAATAGAATTTGTCATATTTTTTATACTAAAAAGGTGGAAGATGAAAAAAACTTGCTTTTAGACTGCCCAACTCTTACTCACATCTGCTTTCAATTCCCTAACATTTGTCACACTTCCAATCTTCTTGACTTGTTAAGCCAGCCTAACTATATCGATCTTTGAGCACTTCTTTCCCTTTTATTGGTTAATAGAAACAATATTTTAAAGAATCACAATTAGAGTCTTTCAGTTTCTTGAGATCCGATAGGCCGCATTGGTCTTAGTGGATGTTAATCATCATCAATAAAAATCACATATTTAACAATAACATATATTTTAATTTAACCATATTTAAACTAATTTAAGTTAACTATATTTTAATGTAACACTACACATGTTTCTTTCCCCATGATAGTGTTTCTAGAAGACAATTTTACCTTTTGTCGAAAAAAGATATAAAATTTCTATAAAATTTATACAAATAATAAATTAAAATGAACAAAGATGATATTCAGTTTATACAAAAATCATCCACAAATAGAGTTCTTATTATTTCTGTTTAGCCAGAAACACTGCAATCATGAATTATCTTGTTATTTTAACTGTATTTTTTATTAAATATAAAATTGTATGTCATGAATTATCTTGTTATTTTAATTGTATTTTTTATTAATATAAAGTTGTATGTCTTTATTGTTTTTTATTCTAATTTAATTATATTTAATCTAAACGAGAAATATTATTATCTAACTTATCTAAATGTAAAAATTAGTTTATACCTTTAAAAATTCAATAATTAAACTAAACAAAATGTTAAATATACATTCTTTTCGACTAAAAAAATTATAATATGAAACTCATTTTTTAACATTGAAAATTCGTTATGCGTAGATTCTAATCGCACAAGTTTACTCATCGTTATAGCACAGATTGGCATTAAGGAACAATTAAGACACCTCGAGTCCAGAATTTTTAGGTGGCTAATGATGGAAGGGAACTCGGAACTACATAGGATTAAAGCCCATCTATCTGCAAAGGGGAAACCTTTGTTTATTTAAATATTAAACTTTCCATATGAAATAAATATATATTTTCCTTCTCTCGTACGTTTATTATGTTCATGAAAATTTTTCATTATATACTATTTCTTGCATGAGAAACCTTCTTCATATCTCCTTGTTAGCTTTTCAGACACCTTGCCTCGTAGCTCCTCCCTTGTTAACTTTCCTTGTACTTTATCCGCAAACAACACAGAGATACTTGTTATGCAATTCTGTTTATCAAAAGTATAATTTTTATAAAAATATAATTTTTAAAATCTATATATTATTATAGATTTATTTTAAGTATGAATTTAATGTAGTTGAGAAAGATCAAATTTTTTCACGTGCAAAATACAATGTGTTATTTTTCATTGTTTAAATTGTAATTTTGAATGTTAAATAGAATATATATAAGATCAAAATAAAAATTTTAATCATAACATCTTATTTTTTATATATATATATAAATATATAAAGTTAATATCTACATAAAATAGTTAACATAGATCTTTAAATAATTTATTCAAATATTTTTGAAAAATATAAAATTTAATCATCTGATTTACACATATTTTACTTATATATTACTTTACAACATATTCAATTTTTTTAATTATAACCAATATTATTTTTCTATTTAAAACATAATTTTAATTAAATTATTATTTAAAAAACAAAAAAAATAAACACTTAAACCTTCTTCATACTGCATTGTAAAATAAGCCTCCCCTTCAATACCAAAAAAAAATTCCTAATAAACAACACACTGATCATTTGCCCAATTAAAAAATTACAAAACCACATAGTCGTTATTCGTGGGATCCCAATTGGAATATCCTATTTAAATGATGTCTATATGAATTCGCTGATTTTTTTAGAGGTTAATAATATAACATTGATCTTGAATACATTTACGATTGAAAAAACAAGTCTTTAAATTTGTTAAATTATTACCACGATCACTAATAAAAAAAAATGCAATAATATCGTCATTTATACGAGTCTATAAATACATACGCATTTTCCTTGTAAATTTATAATTTGAATATAATTTCCTGGTGATATGAAGGAGCGGTTTGAACGCTATT